>OX592705.1:132500-2605013 GCA_951361185.1 Ochropacha duplaris
TAAAAACAGTTGAAATGAAACTTGGCACACAGGTACCTACATCATATCCTGGAATTAAATATAGTAAAACTTTTTATCCTGGGAAAATATATTTTTTACTTTTTGAATAAGCCGCAATCTCACCATGGTAAGTGATGATGTGACCACACAAAGCCTAAAACGTTACTAACTGAAGGAAATGTACATAATATAAAGATGTTTGAGATCTCATAGTAACGTTTGTAATGCAGGTGCTGAAGATGATGGTGGGCAACAATCTGAAAGACACGCAGCTGCAGCAGATAGTGGACAAGACGATCTTGTTCGCCGACAAGGACGAGGACGGCAAGATCTCCTTCGAGGAGTTCTGCAATGTGGTGGGCAACACCGACATACACAAGAAGATGGTCGTCGACGTCTAGATGTGTCACATCCACACGCTCTGTCGATGCCCCTCTTCCTCTCCCTCTCCCTCTCCGTCTCGCTCTAGCTAGAACACTATTCTAATTGCGTGCCGGTTGTCTCCGATACTTAACCTGTCGTTATATAAAAACACATCCCCTGTATTAGATCAATTTAATTGGAGACATATTCTTGAATCACGAAATCTTGGTTCACGTCTAGTCAAGTTAATTGTGAATACACTTCAGAAGCGCACCCTTAGGGCAGGCAGACTAAAATGTAAGTTCATTGAATGTGTTGCACCATTTGGAAACATTAAAGTAGCTAAACGCGACCTAAATATACTGTATAGCTAATTTAATTAGGTCGTATCAAAAACAATGGCGTCATGATCGTTTCCAGGGTGTTGGATAAACGTTGAATGAAGGTCAGCGCGACATGTACCTACAGTACTATGTACATATTATGTAGGTATCGAAGGTTATTAATAGCCGCGAGATAAGCTCCGCGGCGACAGCGACAGCGACAGTACCTACCTATGTACATACTTATATATATACCTGCACAGTACCCACAGTATACACGGGGGTGGATTCAGGATTTGGGTTGACCTTGCCGAGTGTAGGGTTTATCAAGTTATATGAACAATACAAACAAAATATGAAATTTGTCACCGGTGGACGGACATAAAGGATTTGGATGCCTATTACTTACTGCAACTAGCATACTGAGTGTGTACTTAAGGAATATGTATTATTAAATGGTATTTTTGGGACAATTCCAAGCTATTTATTACTATGTCTCACTACCAATGCGATCAAATCTCAGTGAAGTGAAGGCGGAACGATGCAATCAGGTACTGTGTATTACTAAGTACACTGTTATCTGCCATTTTGGTGTCGGGGATGTGTTACTATTTCAATATTTTCATGTAGTTTATTTTAAGGAAAATTCTAAATAATACGGAGAGAGGTACCGGAGGCAACCGACTCGCGTCAATCTATCGTAATTCGTTTACATTTTAAACTGTATTTAGTTTTAAGAATATACATTACTACGGTAGTTATACATAATTAGACAGAGTTTTAACGTAACGTAGTCGAATCGATTTGTAGAACTTTATTGATTAGTTTTTGTTGCGGTAATTTTAGTTTATGTTTTGTTATTTAGTATTTTATTGTAACAAGTGTAAGTGCGAGGCGCGAGGTCATCAAACGGTAGCTCAGCGCGCTTAGAGTGATGACTTAGAGCGCGTAGAGTGCGGGGTGCGGGCCTGGCGATGCGGCTGTGGTCAACAATCTCAATATTTAATTAATCATTTAAACTAACGCCACTAAGCCACAGCGCCCGCCTGACACGGTGACACCTGGGACCTGACCGACCTGGGCCGCTGGGGTCACTCGCTCGACCAATATTGGTGATCATATTTCTTAAATTCATAGCAAATCTAAGTTATTCGAATATTTGTTGGTAAAAAAGTATCTGATTTTATTTAATTCATAACAAATTCGTATTTAATAAATTGAATACTAGGTACCTTCTTAGATTGCCTTCTAATTAGAGAATTGCATCCATCAATGTTGGTCTGGTGGTCTCTTTAGACGACCTTATATCAGGAGTTAAGTGCACGAAACGTTTATTGTAAGCCTTCCCTACTTTATTTTACGAACAGAATAACAGACAGACGTAATTAGAACGATATAGAAGACCGAGTCATAAATAAGTTTTGCAAATATTCAATACCGGATACTTATAACAAAGTGACATAGGATTAATCGTGTATGATATGATGAATGATTTCTTGCTTACTCCGCGCATTCCTCAGGTCACTCCACCCACTCCTACTCCCCGTTAAGGAAAGAGATAAAACACTTTGAAAACAATTGAAGGTGAGGTTAGTGCGATCGCGACGTGGGTACTTCCCCTGTTCCTATTCCTTGTTCCTCTGACCCCCCCCCCCCCTCCCGCTCCCTCCACAGATAACGTGCGCGTGTGCGGGCGGGCTGCCCTAGCGCCTCACTCACTACTACACTACGTACCTACTGCGGCCTGCGGGTGCGGGTGCGGGTGCGGGCGCGCGTGCGGGCGCGGGCGCTACACTAACACTACCCTCCTCTCTCAAGGTCAGTGAGAGCAAAAGTCAAATTATTCCACCAACGCGATCTGCTCCAGAGTCTTGACTTGGTTTTGTTTAATCGTTCTAAAACTTTATCATACCATACCATTATAGATGTGTTTAGATGCTACGTTAAGTGGATCATTGTACAAATTATTGTCTTCATTACTATCTAATAGCATTATTTCCCGTTTTGTGTAATATATTGTGTCTAATTTAGGAATGTTTGTTCGAATTTGTTGTAAACTGATGGAAGAGTATGTGTGTAGGCTGCGGTTGTCCGGAATGTGAGTGTGCGTGTCTGTCTGTGTCCGATATGTTGTTTAAAACCACCATGTTGTAGCGTGTAAAGAAAGACATACATATAGATAATCAAGTTATTTTAATGAAATATATAAATAAAAATCTATAACTTCTCGCATCTTTTTACGGTACACAAAATTAATTGCATCCTTTAGCAATCCACGATCGACTCTTCCGTTTAGTGGAAACAATTAATATCAAGAGTTTTTAATTATTTAGCATAATTATCTCTTAGTGGTGTGTTTATAATGGTAGATTGAATGGTTCAACATGTTACCGAGTGGGCGAGTGGTCGACACATCATGATACTTCAGTAGATAAACTGGCCGCGCCTTATGATGACCCTTTTGACAAGAGGGTGTCTCCCTTTGATGCGCTATGCTTGTCTTTTTTTAGGATTGGGCTGTCAAAATGGCCATCATACCGTGCTACTAGCGTACTACACTATAGCAATGGACGCACGTGAATCTTAATATCTAGTCACAGCTGTTGTGCATTATACATATATAATAGATACTTATATACAAAATAATATATATATATATAATCGTTGTAAGTATCAGACGTGCAATATATGGCGTTGCACAGATAGTGTTTATCTATATATATATATAAATGTGAACTTAAGACAGGATTAAGGTATTGTTCCCAGCTTTAACTAATTGAATGTTACTTTAGTTAAATGACTCTAAAGTCTTACTTGAGGGATGGATGCATACTTGTTTCTTGTTGAAATCAGTTATATTCAATTGCTTGCTTACATTGCAGCACCAGAAATGAAGAATATACTGTCCTATTGCTTTAACAATGTAATGGTAGTGCAATTTTAATTTCTTCATAAATTCACATGAGTATGCGTCCAAAACTTAAAAGGTAAGCAGTACTTACTACTTACCTAGGAGTATATATATAATGAATACACTGTCAATGTGTTGTGTTGTGTTGTGTGCAGTCAGTGTGCAGTCAGTGTGCTCATCTCCATCGGTAGGTAGCATGTCTTAACTAAGTCTACTTTAAAGTGAAACTTTTATTAAATTTTCAAATTTCAGTGTTTTTATATTTGATTCCTCAACAAATTGTCTGGTACTCCCACTTCCTTATTTATTTTATATTTATTTTTGTTATTTCCAGATCAACTTTGTCAAATTACCAAGTAATATTTTTTTATAAACTAATTTAAGGATAAGTCAAATTAAATTTTAAATATTCACAATTTATTATTTACACTACCTTATTTATAGAATACAACAAATCATACAAATCTAGAGGCTATAGCTAGTAACTTGGTGTAGTCGGCTCCTTTGGCATGTGTTCTCTCCTTGAGTATAGTTCTGAGGATGGTAGGTATGGGCACATGGATGCGGGTCCCCAGGGGAGTCCCGTTGTCATCTATCAGCACTATGTTGTTGCTGTCAAACTTTGGTACCTTCACTTTCTGAGTCTGTTTCAAGCCAACCAGAATACCCTTCTTCTTCTGTCCTTTGATAGCCACCATCACTCTGTCACCAATGTAGCCTACACCTACAAGCCATCATTACAATCATATATATACATAACAAAATGAATCTGTCACTTAAGTACTATATAGACCCAGGCTCTATTTCACCAATGTTGGATAGCACTTATCAACAATATCAATACCTACAGGTGTGTGGCAGTTTTTGTATGGAGTATCTTTCAATTTATCCTACCTATCCTTTATCCTATGGATAGAAGTTATCAGACTGGTGAAAATTACCCTTAGCCACTTTCATTAGCTCAGTTAAAAGGAAATATATCCAGCTAAGTTAATTCGACTTTTCGATTGGAAGCGGCGTAAGTATTGAAATTTTATTACAGTAGGCACTTCGTTAATCCTGAGTCGTGTTTCATTCCAAAAGCAATGAGTGCACATTACCTACATTATATTACAGAAAGGTAAAATATAAAGCTATTCGGTGCGGAATACATACGTTGTTTATTATAAACGCAGATAACTTTGGGAGGTTTGCCTTCAGCCATAGCTCGCTTGCCGATCTCGGAGTTATCGACCACTCTGAGCCTGGTGAGCAGTCTTACTTCGCTCAAACACGCTGTAGTGTGGAAGCCACATGTTAGCTTTGTCGGATTTAGTTTACTAAGAACAGATTTAAACATTCTAATTGATAAACTACGATTCGACGAATTATAAATAAATCCTATTTGAGGTTATGTTTTGTTTGACGGAAGAATGACAGCACAGTGACATTTTTAGTTTTTATGGTGTTTGGCCTAGTATCTAGACTTTTAAGCCATTTTTTCATTTATATATTTTTTATGTTATATATTGTCTAGTCACGTTATCACATTCCCAGTAAAGTTAGTCTTCGACTCATCGTCCGTATAGATAAGGTCAGGTCAGGTTTTAGAGAAATTGGTGGCCGTTCCACGAAATACTTTTCACGAACTTTTTAGGACAACTTACATGCTTTTATTTCATTTAAACTTCACTGGTGCACTTAGATTGAACTTTATTGGACAAAACGCCACCTGATATTATTCACTAAAACAGAAAATAGAACAAAAACGCAACGTCACTTCACAAGTTCCTGTCAAAAAGTCTTCGACATTTTCAGTGGTGCGGGCGGTGCGAGATGATATTTGCCAGTTTTTGACCCCCTCCGCCCCTATCTTCTATCTATATATATATAAAAGGATAAGTCCTGACTGATCTATCAGCGCCCAGCCTAAACCCTTAGACCTAGAAAGCTGTTTTTTCCCAGGTGTTGTTTTTAAAATTTGACCGAGGAATAAGGATTTGGGTGAAAAAGGGGTTGAAAGTTTGTATGAAAGTAGGACATTTTTGGAGCTAGAATCATGAAACTTTGTTTTTAGGCTAACAATTAAAAATAAAGAAACACGCATTTTAGCGTTTTCTAAAATTCAACCCTTAAGGGGTTGAAAGTTTTTAGGGAAGTCGCATCATATTTGAAGCTAGAACCATGAAACTTTGTTTTTAGACTAACAATTAAAAATAAACACGTGTATTAGCGTTTTTTAAATTTCTACCCCTGAGGGGGTGAAACGGGGGCTGAAAGTTTGTATGGAAGTCCACCATTTTTTGAAGCTAGAACCATGAAACTTTGTTTTTAGGCTTACAATCAAAAATAAAGAAATACGTGTTTTAGCGTTTTCTAAAATTCAACCCTTAAGGGGGTGAAAAAGGGGTTGAAAGTTTGTACGGAAGTCCGTCATTTTTGAAGCTAGAACCATGAAACTTTGTTTTTAGGCTAACAAATAAAAATAAAGAAATACGTGTTTTAGCGTTTCCTATAATTCCACCTCTGAAGAGGTGAAACGGGGGTTCAAAGTTAGGAGTTATTTCCGTTTCTTGGTATGAAAAATGAGAAGGACTGACTCATCAACGCCCAATGTTAGACCTAGAAAGCAGTTTTTTTTCACAGGTAATGTTTTTAACCTGTCAGTTCTTTCTTGGGACAATCGGGGTTTCAGAGTCCGCACCACTTGGTTCTCAAATGGGACAATCGGGACGATGACATTTACTTGAAAATTGGGCGAGAATTTTGTTTTTTTTAAACTGTGCGCGAGTTGACGAGTTGTTTGACAGGTTATTCTCGCGAGTCAACAGATTTTTTGAAATTCAATCTCAAAGGTTACGCGGGTGAAACCGCGGGGCGGAAAGCTAGTGTAAGATAAAATAAGAATCTTTCGACCCCCTGTTTAATATTTATTACGTAAGAATCTATTGAATTTTTCCAATAGATGTATACACAACTTTCTCTTCTACTCCCTTGTAATAAAAATAAAACATGGTCGACCCCCTACCACTAAATCGTCTTACGTTATTACGTAATGAATGGCGCCTTTATGGTTTTTTCAATAGATGGCGGTGAATTCAACTTTATTTTAATTTTTATGATGTTTTCCTCCCTCATATCTATTATTATAAAGCTGAGGAGTTTGTTTGTTTGAACGCGCTAATCTCAGGAACTACTGGTTCGTATTGATAAAATATTTTAGTGTTGGATAACCTATTTATCGAGGAAGGTTATAGGATAGGCCAGGGGTCGGCAGACTTTTTGGACAAAGAGCCAGATTCCAGAAAAATATTGACTTCTTGGAAGCTCAAAGAGCCGCAGTTTTCTGTTTTAGGTTTTTCACTGTATTCCAAATTTTAATAAGACTGTAGTAAACTGTTTTTGGGTTCGAAATAATGACAATTATTTGGCTCGCGGTATTTACGAAATATTTATACATATGCACAAAAAAAAAAGATTTTGAAGGGAACTTGAAGAGCCGCAACTGACCCTTCAAAAAACCGCATGCGGCTCGCGAGCCGCGGTTTAGGCTATACAGTCGTAACACGCTATGTTACGAAATCCCACAACGGGGACACCTAGCGGGGACAACTAGTTTTAATTAGGTATCATTATAATAGATAAATCTTTATTTGAATATGTAGGTAAATGTACAATTTTGAATATGTAAATGTATTTTTGAAAGTAAATACATTTAAAAGAAAGCTCGACTGTAGAAAAGCTTTGCTGAGTTTCTTGCCTTGCCGGAGTCTTCTCATTTTGAATGCAGGTATCGTTATAAGTAGGTGCCTTATCAGGGCTTAACTGAATAAGTGCGTTTTGAGTTTGAGTTATGCAAATAGGCAGTCATTTAGGTACCTACATTAAATGTAGGTATAAGGTACCTATAGGTACATGAAATACCCATCAATCAACATTGCTTTGAGGCATGATAGATCACAAGAAGAGTTCATACTAAAGTTTAAGCAAAGCGTTTCATGGAATAGGAATCAATTGCTCATTTTTATTTGGTCGAATCAAAGGAGTATTGATTACACAATCAGAGCGGAGACGGAGAGGTTGTCTGAGCGCTGAGAGCTGAGCGGTGAGCGGTGAGCAGTGAGCGGTGAGGTGCCTATGCTATTGATTGAGGGGTCGTTAGAGACACATCTCGGTTTCACCGTGTTCGCGGTCGCGCTCGGCGTCAATGATTAAAGGCGGTAACTCAATAAGAAGCGGATTGCTAGCGGTTATCGGAAACAAAACAAAAGAGTGCGGGCTCGATTTACGTCATTAGGGGCGCGGGCTGAGGAGACGGCGACCTACCTACCTACCTACCTACCTACCTACCTACTGACACCTCAAAGCTTTTAAGATGTTAAAGTCCTTTATCGCAGTCTTATAATGGTTCGTTTTCGCGTTCGCATCCGGCGGCATTGTCTGGCTGTCCAAACAAACCCCCCTGTGGGGGAGCACCACGGCCGCGCGGCCGCCGGATCCATTACATTACTATCTTTGAGCACTTTGAATTGAATCGAAGGAAGACATCTCTCCCCGCAGGAACGTTTGTTTGATTGTCGTTTCCTTTTATTGGGACAATAGGAGGTTTTTAGTAATTTATTAGAGAATTAGAGACGAATGTTTGGGGTAGGTATCTAACACTAACACCGTATTCTATTGTGTTTATATTAGATCGGGTGTCGGGCGTCGGGTGTCGGGTGTCGGGTGTCGGGTGTCAGTCTATACTCTACTCTATTCAATGTTGTGCCTCGTTTATAAATTATTTTATTTTGTTGGATAGATATTTTATAATCGAACGGATTGATTTATTACTTTCTCAAGTTATTCTTTAGATAGGATTTTTTTATATATTCTGGATAGGCTTGTGTTTGACTACAATCTCACTATGGTAAGTGATGATGTGGCCAAACGTGGTAAGCACACAAAGCCTATATGGGAACTGGCTCTCAATTGCAACTGTTGGAACACACCGATAGGTGCTTGGCGACAGATTTTCAACTTGAGGGTGGTAGCCAGCCAGTCGAGTAGTACAAAGTACCCTACCACTGTGCTATGGTTTCCTCACGATGTTTTCCTTCACTGAAAACTCAAGCTCATTGTAGGATTCGAACCCACGACCTTCGCCGCGATATACGACGTCACTTACCACTGATCTATCATCGCCATAAAAATTAAATTTCAGAAAAGCTTGTTCCTTTCACCATTTTCCAACTGCTGCAATAATTTACTAAGCCTAAATATTTTGATGATTTGGTACCTCCCTACCTTTTGGTATTTTTGTTCACACAAAACTTCACCTAGACATAATAACTAAATGCCAATAAAGTTTATTGAATAAACATACGATTGTATCTATTTAGGTAGGTACCTATAACAATAATATCTATGGTAGGTATGTACCTATAAATAATTCTGTAGCCTATGTCTGTCTATCCGTCTGCTTGAATTTTACTATTAAACTGCTGAACAGAGTTTGAGTCCTATACCTACCTATAGGGATGGACATGTTTTTTTTAATGACTCCTACTATTAATAACTTGGAGGAGGATAACCCACAATAGAAAAGAATGGCAAGCTCTAGGGGAGGCCTTTGCAATTAGCAAGACAATCTGATTACCGGTGTCAAATAATTAACTAATATAGTTTATAAGTGCATTTATATTTAATTACCAAATAATCATGTCATAAAAGATTGTTAAATAAAGGCCACTATTACTATTAATAACTAAAATCACGTGGTTGAAGTCGCAGGCGAAAGCTACTATATTAACATAATGAAGAGGTAAGGTTTGTTTTTTTGTTTGTTTGTAATCTTCTAAAATATCTTCCACCAATGGAGAGCTACATTATCACTGCGTCACATACCTACCTCGGCGTAAGTAGGTATTTTATTTTAATTCCCTCGAGAACGTAGGACAGGTGAAACCGTAGGGTAGAGGCTAGTGTAGGTATGTCATATAATGCCACTACTTTAATAGAAAAAGTTTGACATGACAAGCAGTCGCAAACACAAATGTAATCGATACTAGGGAGTGACAACCCTAATATATTGATTGAGATATTAGAATTGACCATGACATGCGTATGTTTTGATGATTAGTGATGATCATATCAGCCGGAAGACGACACGTCCACGGCTGGACAAAGGTCTCACGGAGGATCTCCACTCCACGATGGCCGGTCTTCTTTTGCCAGCCATATTTTGCTTGATACAAAATTTAAATATTGCTGCAATTACTTATTTTCAAATAGGTTACCTATTTAGTAGGTAGGTACTTGGTTCGTAAAATAACTTAGGCTTACACACTAGTGGGCTAGGGGTGGGTTTTTTTTAATATAATATAAATGTTTTAACCAGCCAGTCAGGTACTACAAGATACCTGACTGGCTGGGTACCTACCCTACCACCGAGCTATGATTTCCTCACAATATTTAAGCTCACTGTAGTATTCAAACCCACGACCTTTGCTGCGGTTTCCGACGTCACTATCCAGTGGTATTGAAATAATGTTATGAATGATGAAGGATTTTAGAGTTCATGAAAACGATACGAAGCGTTAGCCTTCTGTAGGTATCTAAGTAACTTACCTGTGTTTATGCAGTGTGGAGAGTGGACTGGACGGTCATTTGTATTGTAGTGACAACCTTAGCGAAACGCATATTTTCTTGTTACTGTGTAAGGTCTCGGTGGTCTCGGGGCTCGCACTCTTATTCACGCGACGCCAATTTTTTTGCCGCCATGTTGAAAAAGGTGGCGAATCAAATAATGGAGAAATAATTTAATCAACACGCCTTCGCGACCGTTTCGATTCTAAGTTCACGCGTTAGGGTGTAATATCGTGTGATTTGTCGCGGGGAGGGAGGCGAAAAAAGTGTGTGGTTGTGTCGTGTGTGCAGCCGCCTTAATATACACCCCCTGACCCCCGACCTCGCCCCTTACCCCTCGCCCGCCGGCCACGGGCGCCCCCTCGCGGAATCTTTACACCCGCAAATTGAAATGAAATTGCATAATTCGTGCACGCAGCCGGAGCCGCGAGTCGCCATCCACCGCCGGCGCGCGTCGGGAATGAGACTTCAGTGTGTAATGAAGTCCATTTTCCTGGTATTCTCACGCAACTCGACTGCTCCTTTTGGCGTTTATTTACACGGAAGGACCCTGTTCTTATTCGTATAATTTATTCATCAACAAATTGCATAATTTTAGCATGCTTAATGACGTTTATACCCTAGGCAGGTACTCTAAAGCGAAATTTTGAAGCTGGCGGTAGAATCTGCTCACACTCTACACTACCCACTTGATTTATCTACCTACTTGAGCATCTTTTTGATAATGATGTTACATTTTTTTTAGTAGTAAGTAGTTAGTAGATTATGTTCTGATAGACAGACTGACTTCCACTTCCGCACTGATGGTAACTTTTGTAATTCGACATTCATGTGCCCTCCTAAGGCCTAAACTTGACTTTTTGACAGACCGAAAAAAAAACGCGCGCTTTGACGTCTTTGATTTTGGCATCTGTTTGAAGATTCGGGCTAATCTTTAAAACTGCTGGACCTAATTGGTTGAGATTTTTATTCATGTGCAGATAGAGGATTATTCTGAGACTTATCTAGACTATTTTAGTAATGTAGCTAAATTATCTACATAGTAACTTATTGTACCTACATAGGTACCTTCTTATTTAACAAAATTTATTTTAATATTGGTTGATATCAATAACTGGGAGGGTAAGTAGGTACTATCTCATTCATATAATATGTTGGGGTATCAGCCACACACAGCCCACCGACCTGACGTGCCTGACGTGCACGTTGCTCACAATATGTATCAATAACTGGGAGGGTAAGTAGGTACTATCTCATTCATATAATATGTTGGGGTACCAGCCACACACAGCCCACCGACCTGACGTGCCTGACGTGCCTGACGAGCACGTTGCTCACAATATGTATCAATAACTGGGAGGGTAAGTAGGTACTATCTCATTCATATAATATGTTGGGGTATCAGCCACACACAGCCCACCGACCTGACGTGCCTGACGTGCACGTTGCTCACAATATGTATCAATAACTGGGAGGGTAAGTAGGTACTATCTCATTCATATAATATGTTGGGGTATCAGCCACACACAGCCCACCGACCTGACGTGCCTGACGTGCCTGACGTGCACGTTGCTCACAATATGTATCAATAACTGGGAGGGTAAGTAGGTACTATCTCATTCATATAATATGTTGGGGTACCAGCCACACACAGCCCACCGACCTGACGTGCCTGACGTGCCTGACGAGCACGTTGCTCACAATATGTATCAATAACTGGGAGGGTAAGTAGGTACTATCTCATTCATATAATATGTTGGGGTATCAGCCACACACAGCCCACCGACCTGACGTGCCTGACGTGCACGTTGCTCACAATATGTATCAATAACTGGGAGGGTAAGTAGGTACTATCTCATTCATATAATATGTTGGGGTATCAGCCACACACAGCCCACCGACCTGACGTGCCTGACGTGCCTGACGTGCACGTTGCTCACAATATGTATCAATAACTGGGAGGGTAAGTAGGTACTATCTCATTCATATAATATGTTGGGGTACCAGCCACACACAGCCCACCGACCTGACGTGCCTGACGTGCCTGACGTGCACGTTGCTCACAATATGTATCAATAACTGGGAGGGTAAGTAGGTACTATCTCATTCATATAATATGTTGGGGTATCAGCCACACACAGCCCACCGACCTGACGTGCCTGACGTGCCTGACGTGCACGTTGCTCACAATATGTATCAATAACTGGGAGGGTAAGTAGGTACTATCTCATTCATATAATATGTTGGGGTATCAGCCACACACAGCCCACCGACCTGACGTGCCTGACGTGCACGTTGCTCACAATATGTATCAATAACTGGGAGGGTAAGTAGGTACTATCTCAATCATATAATATGTTGGGGTATCAGCCACACACAGCCCACCGACCTGACGTGCCTGACGTGCACGTTGCTCACAATATGTATCAATAACTGGGAGGGTAAGTAGGTACTATCTCATTCATATAATATGTTGGGGTATCAGCCACACACAGCCCACCGACCTGACGTGCCTGACGTGCACGTTGCTCACAATATGTATCAATAACTGGGAGGGTAAGTAGGTACTATCTCATTCATATAATATGTTGGGGTATCAGCCACACACAGCCCACCGACCTGACGTGCCTGACGTGCCTGACGTGCACGTTGCTCACAATATGTATCAATAACTGGGAGGGTAAGTAGGTACTATCTCATTCATATAATATGTTGGGGTACCAGCCACACACAGCCCACCGACCTGACGTGCCTGACGTGCCTGACGTGCACGTTGCTCACAATATGTATCAATAACTGGGAGGGTAAGTAGGTACTATCTCATTCATATAATATGTTGGGGTATCAGCCACACACAGCCCACCGACCTGACGTGCCTGACGTGACTGACGTGCACGTTGCTCACATTATGTATCAATAACTGGGAGGGTAAGTAGGTACTATCTCATTCATATAATATGTTGGGGTACCAGCCACACACAGCCCACCGACCTGACGTGCCTGACGTGCACGTTGCTCACAATATGTATCAATAACTGGGAGGGTAAGTAGGTACTATCTCATTCAATAAATATGTTGGGGTATCAGCCACACACAGCCCACCGACCTGACGTGCCTGACGTGCCTGACGAGCACGTTGCTCACAATATGTATCAATAACTGGGAGGGTAAGTAGGTACTATCTCATTCATATAATATGTTGGGGTACCAGCCACACACAGCCCACCGACCTGACGTGCCTGACGTGCACGTTGCTCACAATATGTATCAATAACTGGGAGGGTAAGTAGGTACTATCTCATTCATATAATATGTTGGGGTATCAGCCACACACAGCCCACCGACCTGACGTGCCTGACGTGCCTGACGTGCACGTTGCTCACAATATGTATCAATAACTGGGAGGGTAAGTAGGTACTATCTCATTCATATAATATGTTGGGGTATCAGCCACACACAGCCCACCGACCTGACGTGCCTGACGTGCACGTTGCTCACAATATGTATCAATAACTGGGAGGGTAAGTAGGTACTATCTCATTCATATAATATGTTGGGGTATCAGCCACACACAGCCCACCGACCTGACGTGCCTGACGTGTCTGACGTGCACGTTGCTCACAATATGTATCAATAACTGGGAGGGTAAGTAGGTACTATCTCATTCATATAATATGTTGGGGTATCAGCCACACACAGCCCACCGACCTGACGTGCCTGACGTGCCTGACGAGCACGTTGCTCACAATATGTATCAATAACTGGGAGGGTAAGTAGGTACTATCTCATTCATATAATATGTTGGGGTACCAGCCACACACAGCCCACCGACCTGACGTGCCTGACGTGCACGTTGCTCACAATATGTATCAATAACTGGGAGGGTAAGTAGGTACTATCTCATTCATATAATATGTTGGGGTATCAGCCACACACAGCCCACCGACCTGACGTGCCTGACGTGCACGTTGCTCACAATATGTATCAATAACTGGGAGGGTAAGTAGGTACTATCTCATTCATATAATATGTTGGGGTATCAGCCACACACAGCCCACCGACCTGACGTGCCTGACGTGCCTGACGTGCACGTTGCTCACAATATGTATCAATAACTGGGAGGGTAAGTAGGTACTATCTCATTCATATAATATGTTGGGGTATCAGCCACACACAGCCCACCGACCTGACGTGCCTGACGTGCACGTTGCTCACAATATGTATCAATAACTGGGAGGGTAAGTAGGTACTATCTCATTCATATAATATGTTGGGGTATCAGCCACACACAGCCCACCGACCTGACGTGCCTGACGTGCACGTTGCTCACAATATGTATCAATAACTGGGAGGGTAAGTAGGTACTATCTCATTCATATAATATGTTGGGGTACCAGCCACACACAGCCCACCGACCTGACGTGCCTGACGTGCACGTTGCTCACAATATGTATCAATAACTGGGAGGGTAAGTAGGTACTATCTCATTCATATAATATGTTGGGGTACCAGCCACACACAGCCCACCGACCTGACGTGCCTGACGTGCCTGACGTGCCTGACGTGCCTGACGTGCACGTTGCACACAATATGTATCAATAACTGGGAGGGTAAGTAGGTACTATCTCATTCATATAATATGTTGGGGTACCAGCCACACACAGCCCACCGACCTGACGTGCCTGACGTGCACGTTGCTCACAATATGTATCAATAACTGGGAGGGTAAGTAGGTACTATCTCATTCAATAAATATGTTGGGGTATCAGCCACACACAGCCCACCGACCTGACGTGCCTGACGTGCCTGACGAGCACGTTGCTCACAATATGTATCAATAACTGGGAGGGTAAGTAGGTACTATCTCATTCATATAATATGTTGGGGTACCAGCCACACACAGCCCACCGACCTGACGTGCCTGACGTGCACGTTGCTCACAATATGTATCAATAACTGGGAGGGTAAGTAGGTACTATCTCATTCATATAATATGTTGGGGTATCAGCCACACACAGCCCACCGACCTGACGTGCCTGACGTGCACGTTGCTCACAATATGTATCAATAACTGGGAGGGTAAGTAGGTACTATCTCATTCATATAATATGTTGGGGTATCAGCCACACACAGCCCACCGACCTGACGTGCCTGACGTGCCTGACGTGCACGTTGCTCACAATATGTATCAATAACTGGGAGGGTAAGTAGGTACTATCTCATTCATATAATATGTTGGGGTATCAGCCACACACAGCCCACCGACCTGACGTGCCTGACGTGCACGTTGCTCACAATATGTATCAATAACTGGGAGGGTAAGTAGGTACTATCTCATTCATATAATATGTTGGGGTATCAGCCACACACAGCCCACCGACCTGACGTGCCTGACGTGCACGTTGCTCACAATATGTATCAATAACTGGGAGGGTAAGTAGGTACTATCTCATTCATATAATATGTTGGGGTACCAGCCACACACAGCCCACCGACCTGACGTGCCTGACGTGCACGTTGCTCACAATATGTATCAATAACTGGGAGGGTAAGTAGGTACTATCTCATTCATATAATATGTTGGGGTACCAGCCACACACAGCCCACCGACCTGACGTGCCTGACGTGCCTGACGTGCCTGACGTGCCTGACGTGCACGTTGCACACAATATGTATCAATAACTGGGAGGGTAAGTAGGTACTATCTCATTCATATAATATGTTGGGGTACCAGCCACACACAGCCCACCGACCTGACGTGCCTGACGTGCACGTTGCTCACAATATGTATCAATAACTGGGAGGGTAAGTAGGTACTATCTCATTCATATAATATGTTGGGGTACCAGCCACACACAGCCCACCGACCTGACGTGCCTGACGTGCCTGACGTGCCTGACGTGCCTGACGTGCACGTTGCACACAATATGTATCAATAACTGGGAGGGTAAGTAGGTACTATCTCATTCATATAATATGTTGGGGTACCAGCCACACACAGCCCACCGACCTGACGTGCCTGACGAGCACGTTGCTCACAATATGTATCAATAACTGGGAGGGTAAGTAGGTACTATCTCATTCTTCCCGTCAGGCCCTCACGGAGATTCACTTCCGGCAACTGCGCTTGAGTGCAAGTTCCTACTATTACTTTATGATTATTATCAGTTTCCATATCACCTCTTAGGTACCATGGTGAGATAGTGGTCAAGTGTAATGGAAAAACTAAATTGTATTAATTATCAGTTATACATATATATACTAGTGGGCCCGGCAAACGTTGTCCTGCCCTGAAATTAAAACAAAACTTAGAACCCGATTCCAGCGTGCAGCGCCACCTACCGAAGCATCAGTCAATTCGATCTCGATATAGTATTATCAAAAAAAACATTCTATACATGTATGACAAAAATAATTATTAAGAAAATTACATAGCAATTTACCACCAGCAGCGATGGAATGTCTAAAATGTTTAATAAGTTTTTTTCCAAAATCTTTTAATGACAAAAAAAATCTGAGAAATCTCTTAGGTAGGTACCCCATTTTTATCCTCTTTTTAATTATTTTTTTTACAAAAATCCTTTCATAGTGGATACGTAGGGACTACCTATGAGAAATCTACCTGCAAAAAATGACAACTGTGTAGCACTCAAATATTTTATGTAATTTCGTTATTTTTTCATTTCCAAAAATTGGGTTTCATAATTCAATCAGAATTTTCAAAAATCCTTTCGTAGCGGATGCCTACTCGCTATTAGGAATTTATCTGCCAAATTTCAAGTTTGTAGGATTTATGAGTACCTAACCTACCTAGATACTTTCTGAGATTTCGTGATTAATCACTATAGGTAAGTGAAGAATATTAGTACTTACCTTTGTTTTCTCCTCTGTTTGACAACTGCTGTTAGTAGCTATTGACGAGCAAGTGTTAGCAATAAAGAAATGTAGCTTTTTCCAAAACTTGTATGGTAGAATTTCGACCAGTGGGCAAACTCTAGTTATAATTATTTCCTCATATGTACCATCAAACAAGCTGCCTAAGTAGGTAGGTACCTATGTTTTTTTTTCATATTACATGTAAATGAAAACATGCAATGGTGTCTAACCACCAATAATCTTATGCTAAAAAAGACAATTAAATTGTTCCATCCCCCAAGGCAGTGTGTTAGGCTGTGTACTCTTTTTGATATATATCAACGACCTTCCAAAAATATTCAATAAAGATGTAACACTACCAGTTTTATTCGCAGATGACGTTTCAATTTTAATGAAATTTGAAAATAATTTAAATATAAATCCCATCATCAATAATACCCTAAAAGACATAAAACTTTGGCTTCAAGACCATAACTTAGAAATAAATTTAGAAAAAACAAAAATTATACAATTCAGAACCTATACAAAATCCCCGTTAGATATAAATATAAAGCTAGACAACATACAACTGGAAACAGTAGACTCTTTCAATTTACTAGGACTAAATATAGACACAAATATTAATTGGAAAACTCACATAGAAAAAATTAAATCAAAACTATCAAAATTTACATATGCCCTCTTTGAGATCAAATACTGCACAAACACGGAAACCGCACTATCAGCCTATTATGCGTACGCATACTCTTGGTTAAAATACGGAATCATGTTGTGGGGAAATAGTGTACATTCTAAAACTATTCCTCCTACAAGAGAAGTGTGTCCGAATAATTGCACAAATAAATAATTCACAAAGCTGCAAACCATACTTCAAAAAGTTCCAGTTACAAACATTGCCATCAATATAATTATATACAAGACATTTGTACATTTGTATTTAAGAATAGCAATTTATTTACAAAAAATAAAGAAACCCACAATTTTAATACACGCCATAAAGACAGATTACACCTACCACCTTCAAGAATAAAAATGCTTAACTGCAGTCCTTACTACATGGCAGTAAAAATATACAATAAGTTACCCTCAAACATCAAATCTGAATCAAAATATAACCAATTTACAAAAAAAATTAAACAGTTTTTAGTTAATAAATGTTTTTATACAATAGAAGAATATCTTAACGATTAGGTTTGTTTATGTTTTGTTTGTTCGTAAAATTATTATTATTATTATTACTTACTGGAATTATTATTAGTAGAATTATTTATTTAAATATTGTAAATTCTTAAAAAAATATTTGTATAAATTTGCTATACCTGAAAAAGGTCGCTAAGTTTTTAAGTACTGTGTAATATTATAAGATCTATGTATGAGACACTTAGTAGCAGAATAAATAAATGAATGAAATGAATGCTTAATGCGTGAAATTAGGTTCTCTCTTCCGAATGTTCCTAAGAGCGGCACCAACGTACTAGTTGATGATAGAACACTTGAACTAGTTGACAAGACAGTTTTCCTTGGTATTACTTTACATAGTAAATTACAATGGGGTCCTCATATAGAAAATTTTGCTGGCAAATTGAGCAGCTACGTTCGTTTGCATATTTTCATAGTCTGATGTCTTACAAGCTCCTGCTGTGGGGTTCTGTGACTGATTTCTTACAATAGATGGCAATTCGCGCCATCTATTGTTTGTGTCCTCGCGAGTCACTGAGAAATCAATTTAAGGAATTTAAGATATTAACGTTGCCCTCGCTGTACATATATTTGCACAGTGGTAGGGTACTTTGTAGTACCTGACTGGCTGGCTACCACCCTCAAGTTGAAAATCTATCGCCAAGCACCTATCGGTGTGTTCCAACAGCTGCACTTGAGAGCCAGTTCCCATCTAGGCTTTGTGTGCTTACCACCTTCGGCCACATCATCACTTACCATGGTGAGATTGTGGTCAAACACAAGCCTATCCAAAATAAAAAAAAAATGAAAACAATAGGTATTATGTTTGTTCGAATAAAAATAAATTTGTTACAAGTAAAATCATAAGATTGATACAAGAAACAAAGATAAAATTGTGACCCCTAGCTAGATTCAGGCTAGTTAAAGTCAGTAAATGTTTTCTCGGGAATTGTGTTCGTTCCTACAATAGGATCCCATGTGAGGTAACTGGAATGTCTTATTTTTTTAAGAATTATATTAAATTTCGGTTAATGAACAAAGCCTACTATAGTAAGGTGGCTCATTACATGGAAGACAGAAATATATGGTTGTAGTAGCTTCTCTCTGCTACTGCATCCCGCCCACCCTGGCGTAAGGTAAAATATTTGAAAATGTATCTAAATGTACTTTTGAAAATTTAAATAAATTTAAGAAAGATCGATGAAAATATTTTGCTGAAAGAAATTGCCTTGTTGAGTTTCTTGCCAGAGTGATCTCAGTTTAAGTGTATGTTGAACCGGTGCGTGGTAGAGTCAATTGTAACGTTCATAAGTGCCTTACCAGACCTAAAAACTGAATAAATTAATTTTGATTTTGAAATGGGAGTAGAACTGATCCAGTCATTTGAACTGATAATATCTCTGCAGAACATATAAGTAATTATATGTTATCTAGTATGGAGGTGACTAATATTACCTATCTAGGTACATCTATATATATATATATATATATATATAAAAGAAAGTCGTGTTAGTTACACTATTTATAACTCGAGAACGGCTGGACCGATTTGGCTGAAAAATGATTGAGCTACCTCAGCTTAGAACTAGGATTAAAAAATATGAAAAATACACAAAAAATGAATACTGAAGAAAATTATTTTTGTCATACATTTAGTATAGAACGACGTTTTGACATGTCTCGAGATCGGACTGACAGATGGTTTAGTTTCACAATTGGTGGCGTTTCATAATCGAGTTTTAAGTTTTGTTTTCAGGGCAGGACAACGTCTGCTGGGCCCACTAGTATCTATATGTTTCAGGTTTATTCTAGGAAAAAAAAATGCCTCGCAAAGTCTCTTGCCCGAGTGTTCGTCAGTTTAAGTGTATGTTGAACCGGTGCGGTGGTAGAAGGTAGAGTCAATTGTAACGTTCATAATAAGCGTTATCTCTCAGCAACATACTGTATTTTATCTATTTACTTAAAATGTGATAAAATTAGCACCTGTACTTTGTAATTTGACGACCCAACTTCAAAATTAAACTCAAAACTCTTTTATTCAGTTTGGGCCCAGGAGGGTTAAGCTGAAGACCTGGCGACCGCAACAAAGTGAAGGAAGTTTCTGATTGAAGGAAGTCCGTATCGGACTGTACAGTCATTCTAAAGCCAGCTACATGGGCGCTGTTTAGATCATCTATGAAACATGTAAGCACCTATAACTTTAGGTCACCTCCGAAAGCAAATATGAAAAGACGGGATCCTTATGGTGTTGTCCTGTCAGCCTGTTCGTCCGTCAGTTTGTATGTCATAGCTGTTTTATTTGCAGACTATTGGTATTACCTACATTACATTGTAGATGATTGTAGAGATGTCTTGTGGTAGGTACGCATTCTTTTTGGTTTGGCATCAAATAGCGGGATAAAGAAACCTAGTGCAGATATGTGTGTGAGGCGTGAGGTCATATCTTTAGATAGATGTTTAAATATAGAATTTAATTTCAATAATATTGAATAAAACAGATCTATATTGAAAATAATATGAGAAGTTAGCAATTATCCTTTTGATTTATAGTTTATGGGTCAGAGGATAAAATAGGCTACTTTGTCCGAAAACGTGAGTTCGATTTAGGTATAGATTGTATTGTTTGATGTTCCTAATTGGATTTTACAATAGTTACCTATAAGGGATACTTTTTCATATTAAAATCCATTAACAGTAGGTACCTATTACGTTTATTTTTACATGTAAATTTTGGGACCCATCTCATTTGCAGTGGGTTAAAATACCTACATTTTTAATTGTGTAAAGTCTATCGTTTTTATTAATATACCTACCTACGTATGCTACAAAGCCAACATTAAGGCGGAAAAAAATAATTTGTGTGTTGAATGCCGCGAACGCTGAATATTTCCCCAATGATTAAAGGCGCGCAGTCACTTCACTCCGCACTCCATTATACCAAACTGTAATCATGAAACTATCCACCATACTTACCACTTAACCTACACGTTTACGTTACGTCTCCATACTACACACCGGCAGGTGCGAACGTAAACGCGCCGCGAGACCGTAGCGACTCTCGCCTCGCCTACATAATTATTTAAGTTAATGATATACTACACCTTTCATGCCGTAAATGATTTCTTTTTGGTGAGCGTGTGAGCGAGACAGGTTTATGTATATGGTGTTGTGTGATAGAGACGGCTCGAGTGGGGTGTTAGTGTTACCTCCCTCGGCTCGCACTCGTAATGCAGGCTCCTTCGGATTATAATATTGTGGAGAGCAGGACACGGATGTCGACTCTAGTGTCGACTCTGAAAGCGGTGTGGGCCGCTTTTAAATCTTGTTTACCTCTCTATGTATTCTTTTAATGATAATGTAGTGGGCGGTTGCCGGTAGGGGCTTTATATTGTTTATTTAAAGTGATTTCAATAAGTTCTTGTACAATCATAATTTTCGATCGTATATCATAATTATGTGATGTAAATGAATGTTTGTTACAGGTAGGTATTCGATACAATCATAAACTATTGTACCTACTAATCGTCACTTGTTAATTTCGAGATTCCTGGAATTCCATAAGAAATTACCATTTTGTATGGTAAAAATTAAAACGAAATTTACCTAATCTTTTATGGTAAAATATTTAAATTCAAAGCGACAGTTAAGTGAAGTATTTAAATTAAAATGAAGAGTAGTACCTACCTACCTACCTAGTGTCTACAAGTTTCACAATACTTACAATCATTTTGTCCTACCTACCACTTCATCTATGTTATACAGGATAAAGTCCATCTCAAATTGGTTAGTCGGTTTAACCTTGACCGTCTCACTTTCGCAACGTATCCTAACTGTTATTATGTCATTGTTATTGTGTATAGTGGTTTCTTTTAAGAAGATTTTTGGCTTGGTATCGAGACCTTTAAGCCATTTCTTTATTTTAAATATTCATCTTTTATGTTTAGTCACGTTTTATTGTCACTTTCACTGTAAAGTCTAGTCCTCGTCCGTACAAGTCCGGTCTAATTTTAGTGAAATTGGCGGCTATTCCACTAAAACATTTCATGGACTTTTTGAGACAACCTGGAAAATCACGATACACGCTTTCATTTCATTTCACTTCACTTGTGCACTTAGATTGATCTTTATTGGACAAAACACCACCGATATTATTCAATAAAACTCAAAATACACGAATTTAATGAAAATAAAACGAAAACACAACGTCACTTCGCAAGTTCCCGCCAAAAAGTCTGTATAGTGGAGAAGGTTCACCATACCATGCCACTGATGACGTAGTCAAGCCGAAAAGCACAAAGGCTGCAAGAAAAATTGACTTTCTTAAATATTTAATTCGTATATATTTTATTTTATTATTTTGAGGGACTACGAGAGTAGATACGTTTTTAAATAGTAATTTACATTGACATTGACGAAATAGTATGCAGGTAGAGTTACCTACGTACTGTGTATTTACTATTTAGTGTCTGAATGAAAGAAGGATTTGAATCTGCAATAAGCAACCATGCATTGTAATAATCGTTAACTCAGGGACGGCTAGTATTGATCATTGATTGAAGCCTTATTCTGCTATGACTAGGCTGGCGGGGTGGCGGAGTGGCGGGGTGGCGGGGTGGCGGGACATCTGATGGTAAGTAACTACCGTCGCATTTAGATAATATCGCCAAAACAGGGAGAATGACAATGTGTTGCCAAGTTTCTGCAGTGCTTCAAGTCCAACAGTCAACAGTTAAAACCGGTAAGTGCTTGTCAACAGATTTCAACTTGAGGGTGTTAGCCAGCCAGTTGAGTACTACAAACTATCCTTTCTGCGAGTTATAGTTTCTTCAAATCTGGTGCTAAGAGTCAAATGACGGACCGGTTGGCGTGGTTGGTTAACACACTGCCTATCACGCCGCAGGTCGTGGGTTCGATTCCCATCCAGGACAGACATTTGTGTGCATGAACATGTCTGTTTGTCCTGAGTCTGGATGTAATTATCTATTTAAGTATGCATTTACAAAAAAAAAAAAAGTAGTCTATGTATTATATCAGTCATCTGGTTTCCATATTACAAGCTCTGCTTAGTTTGGGATCAGATAGCCGTGTATGAAAAATGTCCAAGAATATTTGTTTATTTTATTATTTAAATGTTCGTCACACATTGCAGCAATGGACGTGATACCTAAAGATTTCATCGCTTGTATTTAATGCGTATCTAGAGGTTAAGCTCAAATAAATTTAAGAAAGATCCACTGCTGAAAAAAATTGCCTTGCTGAGTTTCTTGCCGGAATGTTCTCAGTTTAAATGTATATTGAACCGGTGCCGGTGGTAGTAGTAGAGTCAATTCTTACGTTCATAAGTGCCTTAATTACCAGGGCCTAAACTAAATAAATTAGTTTTGAATTTTGATTTTGAACACAATTTTGTTCTTTCTGTTTCGTCAATATCTTATCTCAGATTATTTCGTAGGTATTTAAAATACACGAACACTTTGTCTTATACATATATGTCTGGTTTAGTGAATGTTTAGCTAAAGTCATACTTGAGTGTTGATTCAGTAAAGGAATCTCTTTCTATTTATGAGATTATCTTCATTTAAGATATTTTTTCCAAAGTTGAGTAGGTACTTTTGAAATGGTACTTTGGCAAGTGTAGTTATGTTTATGATAAAATTGAAAATGTAGAAAATAATTACGGTTTTTTGATTCATAATTAACAGTAGACTTTTTGAGGGTGTAGCTATATTTATGACGTCACAAGTCAATATTTAATACAAACCATTTAACAACTATTGTTTTGACGTTTAATAAAATGAGAACGATTTGATGTCCCTATTTTTTTTAACATTAGGATAAGCTTGTGTTTGACCGCAATCTCACCAAGGTAGGTAAGTGATGATGTGGCCGAAGGTGGTAAGCACACAAAGCCTAGATGGGAACTGGCTCTCAAGTGCAGCTGTCGGAACACACCGATAGGGGCTTGGCGACACATTTTCAGCTTGAAGGTGATCCAGTCGGGTACTGCAAAGTCCCCTACCACCGTGCTATGGTTTCCTCAATTTTTTTTCCTTCACCGATAGCTCAAGCTGATTGTAGGATTCCAACCCACAACCTTCGCCGCGGTATCCGACGTCACTACCACTGAGCTATCATATCATATCAGCTTTTTTTTTTGTAAATACATACTTAAATAGATTATTACACCCAAACTCAGGACAAACAGACATGTTCATGCACACAAATGTGTGTCCTGGATGGGAATCGAACCCACGACCTGCGGCGTGAAAGGTAGCGTGTTAACCAACCACGCCAACTGGCCCGTCAATCTGTGTAAACTTTATGTGAATAAATAAATTATTATTATTATTTTTATTTAGGGTGCAAGAGAGCATGCATGTCTCCCGCGTTCTCGAGAAAAACACGTAGCCCATAGTATTAAATGTAGTTCTTCCGTCCATAAACTATGTCTACAAAAAAGGATAATAATAACGTCAATCCGTTGTTACATCGAAAAACGCCTGGAGGAAGGATATACCAATAAACCAACAAACAAACTTACGCGTTTATAAAATTAAAATAAGATATTGATTACAATACTTTTTGAGCAGAGTGGAAGGAATATCTTTCTGTGTTTTTTTTTGCTAGAGTCTTCTCATTTCAAGTGTATTCCGAACCATTGGTAGAGTCAATTGTGTTTGACCACAATCTCATCATGGTAAATGATGATGTGGCCGAAGATGGTAAGCACACATAGCCTATATGGGAACTGGCTCTCAATTACAGCTGTCGGAACTCACCGATAGTTGTTTTGGCGACAGATTTTCAACTTGAGGGTGGTAGCCAGCCAGTCGGGTACTACAGAGTACCCTACCACCGTGCTATGGTTTCCTCACGATGTTTTCCTTCACCGAAAGCTCAAGCTCATTGTAGGATTCGAACCCACGACCTTCGCCGCGGTATTCGACGTCACTTACCACTGAGCTCTCATCACCTTAAACTATTTGTCTAAACTAATATTATAAAGTGAAATAATTTGATTTTTATTTAATGGATAATCTCAAAAAATACATAAGCGAATTTAACATTATTTTACCTATAGAAAGCTATAATAATATATTAGCCCTCAGGAACAAGGGTGAAACCGCGGGCTGAAAGCTAGATTTATTTTTATCACAAGTGACAACCAGGCAGGCGGGTCACCTGATGGTAAGTGACTACCGTCGACTATAGACATCAGCTATACCAGGCGTGTTGTCAATGTGTTGTACAACCTTTCTCTTCAATCTTCAGCTCTCAAGTGCAACTGCCGGAACACACCAACAGGTGCTTGGCGACAGATCTTCAACATGAGGGTGGTAGCCAGCCAGTCGGGTACTACAAAGTAGGTTCCCTACCTATTTGAACTATAGATTACATTACCAGCGAGTAACATTAGCTGTAAATATTGAAAACAAAATCCAAAATGAAATTAACATAAAAAACTGAAAAAAAAACTCTTTAAACACTATGTTAATGCTTAAACTTTAATAATGTAAAATAACACAGTTTGCATCGAGCTGTGCCTGTATGCCACGGTTAAACCCGTGATGGTTTGTGTGCCATGTTTTTTATGCATTTATGTCAATTATTATATTGTGATTAATAAAAACGCACATGGTGGCTTTCGGGATCAGCCCTGGGAAGTGGGAGGACCTGGCTGGCAACCGCAGCGGGTGGAGGAGGTCTCTGGTTGAGGGTTGTGGGACCCACGATAGGTGCTGGTTTCAGAATTTAGCGGACAAGCGTGAGAAGAGACACATGAGTACGAGAGTCGCTTCACCAACTCAGCCATCAAGTGGCCCTCAGTTTAGGTGCCAAAAATGTGGGCGCTGCTGTCGCTCCCGTATCGGACTGTACAGTCAGTCTAAGGCCTGCCACACGGACGCTGTTTAGATCATCTGTTTAAGATGTATAAGGCTTTTATGTATGTAATAAAAAAAAAAAAAACTAGATCTTGCATACACCAATGTGTTTACAAATGTACTTAGTGTGTACCTACTACATAAAGCTGTCCCACAGTATTGTGCAGTGCAAGTACATGAGTAGTGAATGGAGCACCAGACTACACCGCAGACACGCTGCGCAGTTCACCGCACTTACTGAACGCATTAATAACTGAATGGGTGGATCATGCATAAAACGACCCGCCACCGACACCACCGACACCACCGACACCACCGACACCACCGACACCACCGACACCACCGACACCACCGACACCACCGACACCACCGACACCACGGCGTCGGGTATAGGTACAACTTTAATGAGACTCGTATAATGCTCTATGTACAAACTGTGTACCTACATTACACGTAGTAATGATCGCATCAAAACAATTAACCAAAAAACAAGAAATACTTAATTTCGTGGCAACAGCGTTATATATATAGCTAACTATGTGTATAATTTGTTATTTCATTTTGTATCAAAACATATTATACTGAAAAGAAGAATAAGTAACGCTGTTAAGCTGTAGCGAGCCAGCAGCATGTTAATGAATAATATTTGATCTTTTTATATTTCGTTATTAATTCTATGAAAAAAAAAAAAAATTGTAATAGACACCATACTGAAAAAAATGGGGACTATTCCACGTTACCTGAAATTTTCTTGTAATGCACTCGTAAATTAACTATAAGTATCATCGCTCGCATCGCTCACTCGTGCACCTAAATATGTCGCAGGCATTGATCGCTTACCTCTCCTCTAACAATCTATTCTTCGTTTTCAAATTTCAGTGTAGTTAGAATAGAATATAAGTGAGGAAATAATTCATCAGAATAAATTCTTGATATAGATTGCAATCGATTTTAAATAATAATAAATAAACTTTATTTGATCAAAAACGATAGTACAAAGGTACAGCTTATGATGTAGATCTATATTAGGTACATTGCTATTGAGGAGGTAGTGTACCTTTAAGGGAACCTCTGCCCCCCACACTAGGAATGATCCTACCTATTTAACAAACATATAACAAAGAGATTCAAAACTAGGTGTAAATTATTTCTGATCGATAATTTTTTTATTATAAAGGATGAAATGTAATAGAGATTGTTGTGTCTGACGGTACAGTACAGTAAGTACACCACGTCAAGTGTAGCGCGGTGCGGTGTTGGGAGGGGAGGGGAGGGGAGGAGTCAGCGGCCGCGGTGCTGCCGTGCCGTGAGTAGTGAGTGAGTAGTGAGTGACGGGCGCCGCGCCGCCTGTTGTGTTGTCTATGTATGTCTTATGTACACTCACATAGGTAGCGTAGCCTGTTATATACCTACCTACCTACAGGGTTTGATGTCCATGACGTTACTTGCAGTATAAGTTCAATTACACAGTTCGAATCCTACATTGAGCATGAGCCTTCGGTGAAGGAAAGCATCGTGAAGAAACTATAGCACGGTGGTAGGGTACTTTGTAGTACCCTACTGGCTGGCTATCACCCTCAAGTTGAAAATCTGTCGCCAACCACCTATCAGTGTGTTTCGACAGCTGCACTTGAGAGCCGGTTCCCATTTAGGCTTTATGTGCTTAACACTTTCGGCCACATCATCACTTACCATGCTGAGATTATGGTCAAACACAAGCTTACCCAGAATGAAAAAAAATTGATGGCTCAGAAATAGTAAATAGTCCTTGAAATTAATTATTATGGTTTGAATAAGTAGTAATATAAGTTAATATAACCTATGTACGTACAACACAATCAACACAATCTTCTGTAATACCTCTCTATTATTTATCAATGGGCTAGAATGTAATTGCAATGAAAGTTTTGAAAACTTGCATCCCTCTGGCAAAGTGTAAAATATTTGAAAATTTATCTAAATGCTTATTTGAAAATGTAAATAAATTTAAGAAAGATCCACTGCTGAAAAAAGAATGCCTTGCTTAGTTTCTTGCCGGCTCATCTCAGAAAATGCAATCTTCAGAACTAGGCGTTAAAGTGACATTCATACCTAAGTGTCTGCGATGGTCTATTTGAATATTTTTGGGAATAACATGATGACGTATTAGGTGCACAAGATTTTGATATAAGAGTCACAATAAGATATAAAAACTGTAATGTTCTCTAATAGATATTGTTGTAATGTTTACGTAGGGTGACATCGGCGCGGCGTGGCAGGTGGCAGGCGGTTAACCAACTGACCCGTAGTGCCTACCCCTCGTTAAAAGACCCCATCGTGAAAGAATCTCACAGATTCCTGAAGAAAGCCTTTTTATGTAGCGCCGAGTTTCACCATAATTAGATGAATAACATCTATCAACGCATTTTCCTCCTCACGATAATCTGCTGTAATCTTCCAAATTGCAATATTCTCTGCTTTGCTGTCAACCACGATATCAATCTTGCTGGGCCAAATTGAACTTTATATAGTAAATGATAAGGTACCGGTAATTGTAAAGATATCGTTGCATGGTTCCCAACAGTTAGGGCTGTCAGTAGAGAAAATTGTTTCCGATCTTGTTAACTTCTGCGTTAGGGGTAGCACTGAATACAAATAAAGTTAAATGTTAAACTGGATTATCTTTGTTTTTTTGTCCAAAAACCTTGGTTCCTGAATATTTTAGACATGCAGTATCTACCGACAATTTCTGAAAGCCTTTCTATGCTATCAAAACTATAGCTATCCTTGTTATTTTACTGGTCATTGACAGTGACACTAGTGACGTGACGGCATATCTTTAATGAAATATTGACATTGATCTGCTTTCCACCTTCTGTTACTTATTCGTTGAGATTGTTATCAAACGAAATAGGTATAATTATAAGAAAATAAATAATGATGAAGCGACGTGGCAGCCCTGTCCCGCCACTTACAGTATTAGGGTGTCCTTGTTCGGTAAATAATTTGATAATTTGAACGCAAGACGCCATTTTGTTGGGAGCTAACACCAATTACCGGCCCTCGTGTAGCCGCCTAGCCGAGCCGGTCGCCGCACGCACCGCACGCACCGCACGCACCGCACCATACTTTTATATACAGAATAACTGGTGTACCTACTTTGAATTCGATTTATATTTTTCTATTATTAATTCAAGGCAATCCCAAAGTCCAAATAAATTGCAGCAATTAAATGCCAGGTAAAATGACGCATGCTTCATTCAATTGGTTATATGTAAAAGTAACCACAGAAACTTTCACAAAGATAGCTTATGATTTAATCTTAGCAATGACATACAATTTTGAGTTGTATGTTTATTATTTAGATTTTGATTATGTTTATTATTTTGGTGTTAACTAATGTTATTTGAATTTGATCAGAATATGAACCATTTGTACTCTACTATTTATTTAAATAATTTTAAATCCCACAATCCTTTGTGTCATTAATTTGCGTAAATATTTCAATTGTATACATGTACGTGTAACTACTGACTGACAGACAGAGTGGTTGCTGTAGAGGGGCTGCTGTATGGGGGCTGATTGTCAAATAAAAATTGAATGAAATCGTCAAAGAAATTATTCGCAATTCAGTAAGCGATTAGAGGCAAATGAATTGCTTGTTGGGCGGAGTCAGCTTAACAATCGACAATTTTTTAGCCATTGCAAATTATTTATAAGCCATGATTGAGATAATCACCAAAAATATATTTAAATTATAAATTTTATAAGAACTTCTTTGTCTCAATTAGTATTCCAAAACAGAGTTTCAAATAAAATCAAGTCAAGTTTTATGTTGAATTAGCACCTGAACTAGTATTAGGTTAATTTTAGATGAACACAATCTATTTTTGTATCTCTACCCCACATCCTTCAAGCCCTAACGTTCCAGGTAGTCTATACATCTAGATAAAATACTAAAAATATAAATCAAATACTGGTTTTTGGCTTGTCTTTCACGCAGAAATGGAGCAATTCGAGGAGATTTTTCGCATACAGATAGTTTAGGGACCGTAGAGTTACCTACATGTCATATTAATAACGACTTTAATCTCGAGAACACGAACGGAAAATTAGTACTTTTATCAACAACAAAAGAAGTCCGCTGTGAATCTTTCTTTTAGATTTATTAAAATTTTCTTTTTTAGATTAATTAACCTTAGCTAAGTTTAAAAGTAGCTTATGTCACTCTCCAGTCCGTAAACTATGTCTTTGCAAAAACATCGAACCGAGCAATGAACTGCGTGAAAGAAGGACAAATCAACATACAGTTTTAAGGCGATGACAGCTAATGATAGGTAATGATGTCGAATACCTCGGCGAAGAAATTATTTAATCGTTACAGCAGCTAAAGATTACGTTCTATAAACAAACAAAAACAAACCTTTTTATAATATTAGTATAAAAAACAAATGGTATGTTAGTGTAGTTCACTTGGTAGACAAGGAGTGCGGTGCGGTAGGTACGGAGGCAGTGGAGGCAGTGGAGACAGTGGAGACAGTGGAGACAGTGGAGACAGCCTAGTGGAGGGTGATCACGTCTCGTAATGGCAATTTATTTACCGGCACAAATAAATCGACTAGCACTAACACTAACCGGCAATCCCATCCAGTCCAGCCACAATCAGACGAGCTGGCGCCCTCTCCCGCGCCCTCGCCGGCGCCCTCACACGGCGCCCTCGCTCACACTCTAACTGCCAAGACAATAAGTAGGTAGATACATCTATTTGTTACAGGTTACTGTGTTAAAAGTAAATATGGTATGCATTATTCTTTATTATTATAATTGTACATGATTGAGAAGTTTCCTAAAACATTCAATTATTTCGGGAGTAATTTCAAACACAACTGATTGCCGAAAATATAGTTTAATTTAAAATTAAAATAATTGCGGAGGCTTTTAATTTCGTTGCTCGACTAGAGCAGAATCAACGTGAGTGTTCCGATGTCATACGACACGACACAACACGACACGACACGACACGACACGACACAACACGACACGACACGACGAGCGCGATACATACTCGAACAATAATAGACTCAAAGGTAAATATACGATTATTGTGTTACATCGTGATATGCATTGTTATTATTATTTTCTTAAACAAGAACATTTTGTAATTTAATTATCTATACTTGTATAGGTATCGGTTCAAACTCAAACGTCATTTATTCAGGTACCTTGATAAAGCACTTATGAACGTTTACAATTGACTCTACCACCGGTTCCACATACCTACTCATTGACTGAGAAGAGTCCGGCAAGAAACTTCTATCTGTAGTAGATCTATCATGTAATGTTTGAATTTCTTTCGTTTTATTTCTGCCCACTTGAAATAGAAGTAGATATTATTAAATTACATTTAGAATTATTAATATTTTATGTAACAAATTACCTTTATATGTTTTCTCTATACTTATGATGAATATAAGTAATAGTGTTGTGTCTAGTTAAATAATGTTTGTAGTGTGTTAGTTGAAGGTGGATACATATATTGTGATGGGGCACTTCCACTAATAGGACGACGGTAAGTGGAGGAGAGCGAGGCCGCATCGTCCAGTCGATACATTGTGTTTGATTACATTTGCGGGGATTTGTGGGACAATAAAACGTGATCGAGTTTGTGCTACTACTTCTAATGTTATTAGAATGACATCGAATAGATAGGGAATGGTCTGAACACGTTTGCGATTCGGCAGGCACTTTGTTGTGATATTTTAAGATACCTACAGTCTTTTGCTTATCATTTGATTATTGAATATAAGAAGTTAGTTAAATTTGCTATTAAATATAGTTCAAAAATGAATTAGTTGATTAATAAAATACTTATTTAATTATTTTAGAAATATAACAAACATTTAGAATCGGTTTCATTAATTCAATCGGACGGGCCACCTAATGGTAACACTACCGTCGCCTCTTGACATTAGCAATACCATTGCCAACGTGTTGTCAACCTTATTTACAGTGCCTGGTTCTAAGGAGCAAGAAATAATAGACTATCCGTTCCGTACAATATGTGCTCACTGCGGGATTCAGTTTTTGGCTTGTTCTCCGCATATGTGTTGATTATATGGACCAAGTGTGTATTAAGTTTATGTGGTGTGTGGTGTGGTGTGGTGCCACCAGCACCACGCACCACGCACCACGCACCATACACCATACACCACAAGGCGCTAGGCGGGGTGTAGGCGGGGTATAGGAGGGGTGTAGGCGCGGGAGGTTGATTACAGCTCTCATTATTAAGACGGCTGTGGGCTAGGCTATAGTCGATAGCGAAACCTATATATTTGATACATTTCCATGTTATATTCCTAAATATTCCTGGTGTGTGTAAGTTTTTACCATATGCACTCAAAACTCAGATGCTCAAGTGCAGCTGTTTAGAACCAACCGATTAAAAAGGTTTAGCCAGCGTTTTACTGATCACTGGTCAGTATCAGTTTTAGAAAAACCTCATAATTATCTTGATGCGACCACAAATTATAAGTAGGTAGTTATAATTTGTAAGAGCTTTATTAGTATTGTTGAGAGTAAGACATGCTAATACTATATAATTATTTTATTTACAAACAAATGTACAACTATAATATATAAAAAACTTCTTCGAGGCTGCCGCTGCTGCCGATCGGCAAGGTTCCCAGAAGGCTGGCAGCGTTTCCTCTTTGGATGGCCAAGCTGATGCGTTGGCGGAAAAAGCTCCCCGCCCGCCGGTCACCCGAGGCCTCGATTAATTTTTTACATAAAATATTTGCGAAACGACGAGCTTCAGACCCCCACGGACCCATGGTCTCAACCGCAAAAAGGCATAAATTATTTATCTGTTCTTATTATCGTTTCGGTTTCGTCGCTCGTCGCTCGTCGCTCGTCGCTCGTCGCTCAAGTGAGTTAGTCGGCTGCTGGGAGTGGTGGAGGTGTCCGCATTACTTCATAGTGCTTTTTATATATTTTTACATTTGCTCGTCGCACAAAACGCTCATTACGAAATGCATTTGGTAACGAACGAGGCGTCGCTCCGCTGCGCGCTGGTGGCGGGTGTGGCTCACCATAGACCAGGAGTAGGTACTAAATATACTAAAACTCATCACAGATATATTGAAATAAATGTTGAGAAGGTCGCTGGTGGCGATTGGAAAAGAATAGTCCTCAGTGGCGCGTCTTAGGAGAGGCCTATGTCCAGCAGTGGACTAATACGAGCTGATGATGATGAAAATTCATAGTCTTCTGCAATATTTCATGCGTTTGTGCTAATTGCATTACATGAAAAACTTTACATGTTAAATAGATGATCTAAACAGCGTCCATGTGACAGGCTTTAGACTGACTGTAGGTACAGTTCAATACGGGAGCGACAGCAACGTCCGCATTGTTGTCACATAAACTGAGTGAGGGTCGATGGATGGGTGAGTTGGTGAAGCGACTCTCGTACTCACTCACGTTTCATTGCCAAAATCTGGAACCTGGACCTATCATGAATTTTGCAACCTTCAGTCGGAGATTTCTTCTACTTGCAGTATGCTCCTGAATATTTTCTTAGGTAATAACTGTAACTTCTTCTTCTTGTCCTTATCTCACGCTAGGTGGGTTGGCACAACATGTTTTCCTCTTCCACTCCGCTCTATCACTAGTCGTCTCTGTACTCACACCTTTCATAATATCTATATCCATCCACACTAGTGCTCCATAGGTACTGTTTTCGTTACGTGTCTGTCATCCCTCCTGATGACATGACATGTATATTGCAATAATATTTGTAACTGTAACATATTTACAAAGTTCTTTATCTCAGTCAAAGTCAAAGTAATTTATCAAAACCATTTATTCAGTTTAGGCCCTAGGAGGGCACCTATATAAGGGCGAGTTGCAGAGTTACCAACGGTTCGGAAGTTGGCCTTCAACTGAGAAGAACCGGCAAGAAACTCAGCTAAGTTAAATTTTTTTTAATATTTTTACACTGAAAATTATAAAAGCTTAAATATAAATAAAGATACAATACAGCAAATTTAAAGAAGTACATACGAGTAAATAATATAACTCCGGCCGGCTCCCGCACTACCAGTACGTCACGTGGCAGCACAAAAATGGCCGGGCATATAGCTGAAGGCTTTGTCTTTAAATAACGACGTACTTCCTGGCATGCCGGTAACGATGTCCTCCCCGTAATGATTCCCCTCCCCACCCTCCCCACCCTCCCCACCCTCCCCTGCCGTCCCCTACTACCCTCCGTCATCAGCCCTTGAAACAATGACATTAAAGAATAGTGTTTTCTAGCACTCTGATGAAATGGCGGTAGGTTTAAGGGGTGACTTTAAAAGTTTTATAATATCTGGGAGTGAGTCGAGGGAATCGTTTACCTTAGGGCTTACGAGCGTATGGTTATGGGGTTTGAATCCATCTGTGTTATTACTTGCGACGATGTCTTGTATTCTGTTCTTTTTGAAGAATTCAATTGATGATAACCACGGATTGCGCGATCTTTCAACTAGTTAGTTCCCTCAATAACAAATTCTGTTGCCATGCACCTATCAGTGTGATTTGCAGTTAAGGCACTATAATAAGGTCGACTATATGAATTGAAATGAAATTGTTTATTTATCCAAATAGGCCTTCACAGGCACTTATGAATGGTCAGACTCTAAATGCTCGGTTCAGAAGGTTGCTTTTACTGAGAAGAGCCGGCAGTAAACACAGCAATTACTCTTTTCAAAAACAACTTACACCTATTACATTCAATTATTATTTATCTAGTCTCACTGACAATATTTTCGTGTTATGGCGGCACTAATAGTAATCTATAGAATTTAATTATGACCGATTGGCAATCTACCTGGTCTCCCTAATCTATTGCTAATGTCTATAAGCAAGTATAGTCGCAACGGTAGTCACTTACCATCAGGTGACACGCCTGTCTGATTGTCAGACTTCTGACTTAGAAATTAATTAGTTCCATTTAGATTGTATACTGATTGTAAGTGGTTACTATTGCCGATAGAATTCAACCAGTTTCGTGTCTATTAAAATGTTCTGAATTTAGTTTTTATGTAGTTTTTTTCAAACATCAACTATGGGCAAAGAAAACAAGCGACAAACTCTAAGTTATTGAGTTTTAGTTCCTGAGTAAAGTTCAATATTGAACCTTGATGTACAGATTTAGTCATTTCACAATCCCAGAAGGAATACAAAATCAGAATTGGAAAAACACGAAACTAGTTCAAGTATTCATACGAAAATGTTTATACAATTTATAAGTTTTTCTGATTGACTCCATTCAGCGTTTGTGGAAAGGCAGCCTTACGTGTTCCGCTTCATGTTGCGAATATATTAAACCGCACTCACCCGGCGGCACCGAGGGAGGGGTGGGGGGTGGGGGGAGCTGCTCAGGGGACAACTTCTTTACAATATTTACATATTTATTATAATTTACACCAAATTCGGAACATTATAGAATAAAAATATCGCAGTCACATACCTTACACTTTGTCATTAAGAGCAGTTAATTGGAAATAACTTTATTAGTAATACCGAATAAGTTTATTTATGAGAAGAACAAAACCATTATGCCATATTAATGTTTTGTTTTTAATTCGGAACAAAAGACATCAACGCACACGCTCGTGCAAATATTGACGGTCTGTTACGTGAATAGTATCTAAACTACTCTATTTAATAGGTCTATGTATTACGAACTTGGGTAAAACTGCGGAGCCGAGGTTTATTTAAATTATATTTCTAAGATAACGACTATTTTATAAATACATAAATACCTTGGGAAATTCTTCACACACAGCAGAGCTTTTAAATACATGCTTAAATAGATAATTACATATACTTAGATTGAGGATAAAACTAAAACTCATGTAAGTATGTATTCAGTTTAGGCCCTGGTGAACGTTACAATTGACTCTACCACCAGCGCCGGTTCAACATACACTTTAACTGAGGAGAATCCAGCAAGAAAGTTTTTTTTTGCAGACGAACAGACATGTTCATACACAGATATATTTGTTGAGGGTAGATATCGAAACTACGACCCGAGGCTTACTGGCCAAAACGATCGATCCGTCACATCAATTCACATCACACAAAGGTGGGCCACATTGTCAATATTCGACCACCAAAAGGAAAGCGGTAGGTCTGCTTGTTAGATTTCTGAAAAAAAAACAACAACTATTAATAAGAAATATATCTCTCATACCGGTGTTGGTAGAGTACCCTCAGGAGGCCTCTGGAGCCTCAGAGAGTACGGTAGCCGATTGAGGGACGAGTGAACCTACATAACGAGTACATAAATAATTCAACGACATAATGCGGCGTGCAATTTTCAAAAGAAATGTTCTCATTTCAATAATTGAAAGTCACCCTTTGATCTCGGAGGCTTCGTTAGCCGAGAGCCACCGAGTGCTGCCGAGTGCGGCCGCGCCCTCGCCGCGAGCTGAAGGAAATAAAACGCGAACTCAAAACAAAATAATATGGAAATACAAAATGAGAAAACATCACAGAAGCTGATCCACTCCAATCGGATAACAATACTGCTTTGTGGGAAACGAGGAAATATATTGTACGAGTAGGTACACTCGCGGACACTCACACTCACACTGACACTCGCGGACACTCACACTCACACTGACACTCGCGGACACTCACACTGACACTGACACTCGCGGACACTCACACTCACACTGACACTCGCGGACATTCACACTCACACTGACACTCGCGGACACTCACACTCACACTGACACTCGCGGACACTCACACTCACACTGACACTCGCGGACACTCACACTCACACTGACACTCGCGGACACTCACACTCACACTGACACTCGCGGACACTCACACTCACACTGACACTCGCGGACACTCACACTCACACTGACACTCGCGGACACTCACACTCACACTGACACTCGCGGACACTCACACTGACACTGACACTCGCGGACACTCACACTCACACTGAGACTCGCGGACACTCACACTCACACTGACACTCGCGGACACTCACACTCACACTGACACTCGCGGACACTCACACTCTACTATTACGTGTTATTTAGATCATATCGGCGAACATGTTTCAACATGTTTTCAAGAATTAGCATTTTAAGATTTTTTTTTCAGTAAATCAGATTGCAGGAGTGTTATCAAAGTTGAGAATGTTAACCAATTAAAAAAGGAACAATTTTATGTATCAGAAAAACAGATGGAAAACGTGGACATCTGTAAATGCCAGATATATTCTTAGTTAGTATCAAATACATACGGCACTCTCATAGAGATTCTAAGGTATTATATTATGTATCTAAGTTCTAATCGTACTTTCCTTAATAGGCTCTAAACTAAATAAATAAATGTTTGATTTATGAAAAAATCTAAACTCTAACGCACGGTTGCATTTACTGAGATAAGTCGGCAATAAAACCAATAATTACTCTTTTTAAAAAAGCAACTTAGACCTATTACATTTCAAATGTTACAATTAATGTTCACATTATATCGGCCAACAGTGTAAGTATTAGATGTAGTGTAGTGAACCATGCTCCTCCACAAAGCCATTGTCAACTGTCGGTCCATTGTACCGTCCACACCCCCGCACCTGCACCCCCGCTCGCACCCCCGCCTGCACCCCCGCTCGCACCCCCGCCTGCACCCCCGCTCGCACCCCCGCCTGCACCCCCGCTCGCACCCCCGCCTGCACCCCCGCTCACATCCACCCCGCGCCCGGACCTATAGAGAAAGTGAAAGAGATTCCTCTTCACCTCGCTCCGAAACTCATCATGGTCACTTGTAATCATTTCTTTTCACATAATCTATACTTAGCGTCATACAGCTCAAGCTTGAAATGTTGCACATAGGTTTCTCCTGTAACACAGATTCTGTCGTAAACTTTAAACTTCAAATCCTACATTAGATGTATGTGTGTGTGAGTGTGTGTGTGTATAGAAGATTGGCACAACATGAGACCTTGTTAGGGTACTACATCTACACTTCTCTACTAATATAAGAGGTAAAGTTTGTGAGTTTGTGAGCTTGTAGGGGGTAATCTCTTTTATATATAATTTTAATCCCATGAAAATATAGGATCCGACGGGAACGCGGGTGAAACCGCGGAGGACAGCTAGTTTTAAATAAAACTACTCAACAGTCCAACAAGCAGTCCAGCGAGTTAATTAGATATATGGATACATAGTTAGTTAAATCAGACAACCCTCCCTCGACTAATGAACACATAACCTACCTTATACAGCACTTGTAGGTATATTGAATAAATCAACAAATACCTATAGGTATGTATTAAAAACTAAGTTCCATATTTTAAAAATAATTAGAATCAAAACCTTAATTCATATTCTATACTTTAAATGTTGTCACGAGAATTAAACAAATGATTAGACTTTTGAGATAACAACAAACACGTTAAACCCAAACTATTATCTATAGACTTGAACGAAATTATCATATAATTTTTGAAGATAAACTCAATATGTTTTAGTAAATTGATAACAAAACATAAAAGCGATTTTGCAATTGTATAAAATTCCTGAATGTTTCTAATAAAATAAAAATTTTGTTGATAAAATAAGGTGAGTAGATAAATGCAGTAACAATATATTTTTCTAAACATTTATTGACTAATATTTAGATGTAAATCTTCAAAGCGCTCTGTACCGCCCACTGCCCGCATACAGTCCGCTCGCATTCAACCATTCACTCAAACAAAGGTGTTCCCTTTCAACCATATCAAATAAATGTGCAACTATATCACAGATTATTGTTGACACCACACAAATAGAAAAACTTCAACCATTCAATATGTTTAAAGATAATCTTATATTGGGGACAATAGCCTATATTTCTTATCTATTTTCGAACATAATGTAAGATTTCACCAAGTTATGAACACCATAATAGCATCGCTTATGAAAATATTGTTAAAAGCCAATCGAGTGGCATATCTAAAGATGTCGTAGCCGTAGTCTCGTAGCCCGTAGCCCGTAGCTCGTAGCCCTCCCTCGTAGCACCCACTCGGTAGTAAAGAGTTGACAATCTAGTACCGACCTAATGGCCTGTCCCGACGCGCGCGACATCCATCTACGAAATCGAACACAAACAATTGATACACCACTTACCCACTATATTTCATAAAGGATTTCAACAGGAGTGTTTTATTAATTATGCATCTATATTAATCCGTTAAGTCTTGATTGAGTCGTAAATTTCTAAACTAAACATAAAAAATAAAACGAAAGGATTTGCAACTGATCTTATGAGTATCCAGATAAGAAACATTAAATTCTATGAATCTTTGTAAACAATAGCCTTGATACAATTCGAAACTTATATTGAAATTTCAAATCGAGGCCTACTTATTTATTGAAGGCTGACTTCCGAACTAGTGGTAACTTCGACATTCATAAATGCCCTCCTAGGGCCTAAACTGAATAAATGTTTTTGACTTTGACATTGAATTTATTCACCTAATTGTAACTAGCACATGTAATTTTTTTTCAAACTATAGTCCTTTGGATAATAGAGATGTTACCAGTGTATAAAACATCCAAAAATACTTGAAAACATTAAATACATTGGAAAATGTATCCACTAATATAACTACAAAAAAGTAGATCTTTTCACATGTGACTTTGAGGCGATACCGCACCGAAGGTCGTGGGTCCTACAAGTTTGAGCTTTCGGTGAAGAAAACATCGTGAGGAAACCACATCACGGTGGCAGGGTATTATGTAGTACTCGACTGATTGGCTACCACCCTCAAGTACAAAATGTGTCGCCAAGCACCTGTTAGTGTGTTCCGGCAGTTGCTTGATGACTTTAAGGCATTGTAAGAAGGTCGACAACACATTGGCATTCTCCCTGGTATTGCTAATGTCTATATCCTGGTTGTCACTTGTGGTGTTAATAAAACGTCACAAGCCAGTATTTAATACAATACCTATTCTATATAAGCTATCGTTAAAAAAAGAAATAAAAGAAACTGAATGATATGTCAGTCAATATCCTTATTGAAGCTTAATAGAAATGAGACAAGACTACCATATCAAACCCGATGTCGCTTCGTACTCTCGGTGCTGGATGGCGGCTGTCGGCTGGCGGCGCATCGCGCGGCGATTTGCGATTTTCTAAAGAGTGCTCACACCCTCGAGGACCCTCCACGTAACCGTGCCCCCTCCCCCCTGTCCCCCCTGTTCCCCCCGCTCACCCTCGACACTCCGCGCAAAGAACTGGAGGCAGGAGGGCTTCAACGAGAGCGAGCTCTTCTTTAATCGTTTCCTTTGACAAACGTCGAAGAATTCGTTTTTTCCGAGTTATGAGTGGTTATTATATTAATTGTTTAGTGATAATTACTTACATATACATTCAATAAATTTTACAATGATGTTAGTTTGAAAATCTGTCTAATTAAATCATCTACGAACCTGATGCTTTATAAAAAATAAATATTTAATTCAACATCACTAACATAATATAGAGGAGAGAGAGGCCTTTCTAGCGTCCGTACTCCTTTAGAATGACTGTAAAGTCCGATACGGGAGTGGAGAGGGTCGAGAGATGAAGATGAAGCAACTCCCCTACTCATGTGTCTTCTCACCAGGACCTATATATAGTTCTTGCATTCTTCAGTCAAAAACTTCCTTCACTTTCGGGGCTGATCTCTAAAGCAACAATGTCGCGTATTGTGCAGTCCTTGAAACGAAACATGCTCCATCACTCCCTAGTATATAAAACATGGAGCAGTTTTATCGTAGAGACACATCTCTATGGCAAATGAAAATAAAACACACCGTCAGCTAGTTCGTAAACCAATTGTGAGTAATTGAAATCCCATTTTGTGCGCGACACGCGCGACTGCACGCACGTTTGGGGAACGGTTCTTTTGCTGACTGTGTACTAACATATACATGAATATTTAGTATATAGGTAAGCTAAAGAGACGTACAAGTTTTCAAAATCGCATTTGCTGAATAAGTTCGACACATTTTTTTTTAAAAAAGCACTTCAAAGTTAATAACACATAGTTAAAATTGCAAAGCTAATTTTAAACTTTTAGTAAAAGGTTCAGTTTTTGTTAATCATTTCTATTAATTGATATGCCTTCTAACTTAAAACATCAAAAAATCTGATATTAACAGCTCTAATCCCAAAAAAATCGATAATAAACCAAAAAATTAAGATTGTTTTTTAAATAATCTTTAAAGTTGAATATCTCCGTAACGGTTAAGATTCGGACACCATAATCCACCATATGTAAGAACCAAATCCATCAGAAATGAGCTGAATAATAACCTCCTTTAATATTCAGTACGACTTACCCTGTAACCCTGTATAAATTGAATGTTTTGATTTCTAGAATTTAAATTGCACAAATCGCTTTCAGTTAGAAGTAGAGACTGTAAAGTATAATATTTAACAAGATGCTTATACGATGTTTAATAACAGAAATCAGCACGAGATTTAAAAAAATATCAAATATATTTTGGAGGTCGAGCAGGGCAGGCAGGGCGCGGCCGAGGGCGGCCCGGAGGTGCGTAACTCGATAATCGGTGTTTATTGGCAATCTGTACCAATAACCAGCCCTTCACGATATAACGGTGACGGTACGCAACACTCACTAACATACCTATATATCATACCATATTTATAGCTATATCTCCAGACATTTGAATGGTAGGTACCTGAACAATGGAAGGTCCTATTGATCAAAAGATCAATCTGTACCAATAACCAGCCCTTCACGATATAACGGTGACGGTACGCAACACTCACTAACATACCTATATATCATACCATATTTATAGCTATATCTCCAGACATTTGAATGGTAGGTACCTGAACAATGGAAGGTCCTATTGATCAAAAGATCAATCTGTACCAATAACCAGCCCTTCACGATATAACGGTGACGGTACGCAACACTCACTAACATACCTATATATCATACCATATTTATAGCTATATCTCCAGACATTTGAATGGTAGGTACCTGAACAATGGAAGGTCCTATTGATCAAAAGCAATTCCTTCCCGTCATTTAAGTTAAAGATTGAACATAATTATTTATTATACAATACAAGTAAATATAATTGATTAAAAAGGGGTCCGAGACGGGCAGCTTGAGGCACTGGAGTTAACTGAGAGACGAGGCAAGAGGCTAATTGACAACGATGCATGCTCTACAATGCAGACATGTCAGCCTAGCGATTTGCTTCGAGTTTCATTATGCGTACTGCGAAGGAGTGGAACTCCTTGTCTGAGTCTGTGTGTCGTTACATCCTGACAGTCTTCAAGTCACGAGTGAATAGGTTGCTTCTAGGTAAGCGTGTAACACCACCATCCATCATCACGCACAAAGCGATTTGCTTCGAGTTTCATTATGCGTACTGCGAAGGAGTGGAACTCCTTGTCTGAGTCTGTGTGTCGTTACATCCTGACAGTCTTCAAGTCACGAGTGAATAGGTTGCTTCTAGGTAAGCGTGTAACACCACCATCCATCATCACGCACAAAGCGATTTGCTTCGAGTTTCATTATGCGTACTGCGAAGGAGTGGAACTCCTTGTCTGAGTCTGTGTGTACTGTGTCGTTACATCCTGACAGTCTTCAAGTCACGAGTGAATAGGTTGCTTCTAAAGTAAACGTGCACCATCGTAAACCACATCGTCACCCAACATCAAGCCTGGTGGTCAAACGCGAACTGTTATCAAATAAAAAACATTACATATCCTTCATCATATCTAATGAATATTTCTACTACTGAATGTTTAGTTGGGGATTAAAGAACTAGCTCTTTACAAGGGAGAATGTTTTGTATCAACAAAAATATCGTGTTTAATATGATTTATCAGTTAAATCATAACGTGTTTGATTGGTGACACGTTGTCCATAGAGTGTAGAGTTACAGTACAGCGGCCCTGTACAGCGGCCCTGTACCTACTGTGTGTAGGCGTGTGTGTGTGTGTGTGTGTGAGGGAGGGGGAGCCACACACGGGAGGTGACATACAAACAAACATTTATATGATTACTTCTCCAATGTCACGTTTTGTGTCACGTGACACGCCACACACAATAGTGACGTACATATAATATTTTATTATTTACATAATGACGTTTTAACAATAGTTGGGACGTGATAATAATTATAATAATGTTTGGGGTCCGCTCGGCATTCAACACCTTTGTTGTGTTCAATTATTATTTACATAATAATGATTTAGGGGTAATAACATACAATATGGCGCATTAATAGGGTACATTTGCCTAATAATAATTGGAGTAAACAGTGAATTTATTGTTGTAATTGAATAATAAAAAACTACTTATTATTTATTTACACACGTGACAATATTTTTATTTCATTTATCCGTATATATCCAAGTATAGTTTGCTTAGCACAATTTTACCTTCTGCACTGATATTAAAGTCACATTATTAATAAATGCTAGTACCTAAAGGTATACTTGAAAAATATTTTGATAAAAAACACTAGTGGTATTTTCGTATTCCGTAGACGCATTTAATGAAGTCTCGTAGCTGCCTCTACGAGAGTGCTACGACGCACGATAATTCGTTTAGAACAAGGTACCTGGACAAAATAGAATGTGATAAAATTATTATGTTGTTAGTAGATCGTAATAAAAATCTTACTAATATTATAAACGCGTAAGTTTGTGCGCGTTTGTGCGTTTCATATCACTTAGTTCTGTAACGGTGGAACATATTTCCATGAAAGGTTAATACTTAGTTAATTCAATGATAATCGTAATGAAAGTCTTACTAATATTATAAACGCGTAAGTTTGTGTGCATGTCAATTAGCTCTCGAGGAACGTATTTCCATGAAATGGAATTTAGTTAATTCAATTCTCTGAATAGTATATTGGGTACTTTTATTTTGCGTGTATTTTTTATTTTATTGCAATCTTGAAAATATTACTGTTCATGAATAAAAAGTTACATGTCAACTAAATTGGAGGTGATGATAGCTTGAGGCGATGATAGCTCAGTGTCCTACAATGAGCTTGAGCTTTCGGTGAAGGAAAACATCGTGAGGAAACCATAGCATGGTGGTAGGGTACTATGTGGTACTCGACTGGCTGGTTACCACCCTCAAGTTGAAAATCTGTCGCCAAGCACCTGTTGGTGTGTTCCGGCAATTGCACTTGAGAGCCAGTTCGCCTTAATAAGGTGTACAACACATTAGCAATCCCCTGGTATTGCCAATGTCTATAGGCGACGGTTGTCACTTACCATCAGGTGATCCGCCTGCCTCGTTGTCACTAGTGACATAAAAAAAAATTTAAAAAAATCGGTAGCTTAGTGGGAGTGACTAAAACGTCTATACATACAATCTACATATAACGGTTTTTGTACCACTCGCTGCATTGACTTGATAGTGAAGCTTCAAAACGTAGCTGAAGACAAAAGTAGGATTTGTTGGTAGCCATAGTTACTACAAGCTCCGTTTAGTTTGGGATCAAATGATCGTGTGTGAAAAATCACCCAGGAAGTTTTTTTTTTCTAATTTAACAAAAGTAATACAGTTTTTTTGAAATCTAGAAATCATATATTCTATGTTAATAGTATGTTTCTTATTATGGATCATTCCCTAAAACTAATGCAATACAAAAAAAAGATTTCATCGCAAGAGCATTTAACAAAATGCATAAAAACTATGCATGTGTTGAATTGATTGAATGTTTGTTTTGTCTGATCTGCAGATAATAGTTAACGCTTGTCTCACCAAAATCCCTTCTCAAAGGAGTAGGTACTTTCTTTATTAAATCAAAACAAGGTAATACCGGATATTCTTAAAAACTCAATAAGACAAAATCCGAGTAGGTACCCTTTCATTAACAGGAATCGATCGATCGATCAAAACAAAGCATCGATGGGAAGTATCGCGTTACTCGCTCACTTAGTGCGGTCGCACGTTTTTATCGATGGATCGTGACAGTCGACACCTGTCAATTAGCGAGCTGTCACAACGCGCTGTCAACTGTCACGCCCGCACAATGACCGACACGGTGCAACAAAGCCGGGCCCATTCCGTGGAGTGCTTACATCTATAATAAATATTAATACAATTAAAGATACGCGTCGGTCAATTTGCCCTTTGTGTGAGCAGCTGTGTTCGGCAGGTAAGCGGCCCTTAGAGATCTTATTGTTAACGTATTATCATTTCTTTGGAACTGGATGACATTGTCGAGTGACGTTTGTGCACACTCATCGGAGCTCGTTCTTCTTCGGGCTGCATTCGGCGATTCATAAAGTGACGATTTGGATATTATTTTGTTGTGAAATTTGACGACAGTATTTTTATTTTGTGGTGAATGTAGTGTGATGTTATAATGCGAGATGATAGAAGTAAAATATTGACGCCTCTATTGTTGTCATACGAGATCTGTTGGATATGATGAATGGATTCTAATTCAACGTAATATTTTCATTGTCGTCATCAACGGTTAGTTTTGTAGCAGTGTACTTACTGTACAGAGTATGTACTAATATCTACTTTTATGAACAATTCTGACCTTTTTCGTGTCATCTATGGCGAGTACTTTATTTAGTATTTTATTTCAAGTAACTTCCTAACCTACCAAACTAGACTAGACCTCCCTTCTCTAAAATATTTATCCTTTTTGATTTATTTCAACAAAAGACAATCCGGCTAAGAGCCCTAAGCGCTCGCCGAACAGTTCGCGTACGTACGGGTGCTATGGCCCTTCAGAGCAACCTTCTAGCCCTCTAAATAAAATACTATATTATATCGATTAATATTTTCTGGTTTAATATTTTCTACTATTACCTGGAACTTATCGGTAATTTGTGAGACGGAACCCTAATATTGTTCAATACAGATCCATATGCTTTTTATCAATTTTAGTTAACAGAAATCGCTCTCAAGCTATTTTCTGATTAGATTAACTGTGCGTGTTCCCTCGTCAAAAGCCGTCGCCATTTGCAATCGCAATCACAAATGACTACCACCCGTTCTCAGTACTTAGTATTTCAGAATTCCATTTATTATCGAACATGTCAGATATAATAACTCTTACTGTGACTAGTAAAAGTTTAAATTGCAATGAACGCGGTGCATTTATAAATAGGTATGAAGTTGGAAACCGCGACCCAAAGCTCGAGGCTGAAGTGAAAACACGAGTGGTGTATTGAGCCGCGCATAATTTTGAGTTTCTTTTCTGAAAAGTCGGTCTGTGATTGGTGGAGGGACTGCGTGACGGCTCGCTGCTATTGGTCGAGCCGGCCGCGTTCGAAAAAAGTCAGCTTTGTGCCGACTCCAGCGATTTATTCACGACTATTAGTTATGGTTGGGTGAGCGGACGCTCGGGGCGGTAGTGATGTTCCGATGCGTTATATCGATAACATAAATATAGATAATTAAAACTTTAAAATAGTTCGATTGATTGTCTATCGATAAATATAAATATCCTGGGGCATTCTTTGCACTAGGTTTTCAATTTATACACTTAGCAGAGCGTGTAACTATAGAAACAATAAACAGTAGCTGGTAGGTATACTGCGTAATAATATACTTATAAATATAAACGCTATAATTATGGATAAAATCGACCTTTAATTTTGTTCACCCCTGGCTCACAGATGAGACGATCGTCCTAAAACGACTCACAAGTGAAAGAAAATTTAGGAAAAGGTACCTATTATTTTTAATATCAATTTTTTTTTGCAGTATTTAAATCTATTGTAGGTATATTAAATAGATGTACTCTGAAGAAAAGCTCAAACAACACAAGAATTTCATACATACCTACCGCTACCTATTTTCTGTATAATAGAAGGATTAGTTTTAAATAAATGTACCTACATTATACTTGTTTTACTACGTACTACGTTATGCGCTCATTTATAGTATATCGATGTCGATAGTTTATCGCTTTCTATCGATAACGTGCTCATTACGTACCGTGTTTACTATTCTCGAGGTGTATAATGGGACCAGTGGCAGTTGGCAGTTACCGTCTCAATCATCCCACCTTTTACTTACTGCTAGAGCAGGCCAACTGTATTATACTCTCTAGATAGAGCGAGACGGGGCGATTCGCATTCAATCATGTTGTGCATTCAAATATACCAAACGGTGCTGAAACGATAAGCGAATTTAAACTCTTATGACAAAGCGTTAAGGTTGTTTATTGCACGTGTGGTCTGTAGTTGATTTTTAGTCGCAATATTGAGCATGTATGTTTTCTTTAGATATGAATGCAAATAGTAATGGCGCATTTTTATTCGGAATGTTTACATAGAGGGGTAGCGCTCTGCCTCCGGGGACGAAATATGAAAACGGGTAAATATACGGGCGCCATTTTGTGATATTCGCGAAGTAAGTACTGTCGGCAAAAGAAGCGAGATTAGAGAGCAATCGAAGGACACGTAAGGGTTACATACAAGTGGGTCCCGGTAAGTAAAAGCCACTGGATGCGGATGAGGGGCCCTTAACTCGCTCCCTTCAGCTCTTGTACTTTGATGTGATGTGCATGCTGTCAATGTGACAAGTAGGTATTTAGGTATAACATATTTTCGATGCTGGTACATATTTCCTACGGTTGGATAGGGGCTCTGCTCTTCCATGCTAATAATAAAGTTATTAATAGTCTGCCTCTCATTACTATTTTGCATAGTGAGTTCCTACTTGTAGTAGGATCGTATTATTTTTATAATTTTTACAAAAAAAATGAATTCTTTTTTTTTATTCTAGATACGCTTGTGTTTGACCACAATCTCACCATGGTAAGTGATGATGTGGCCGAAGGTGGTAAGCACACAAAGCCTAGGTGGGAACTGGCTCTCAAGTGCAGCTGTCGGAATCTTGAGGGTGGTAGCCAGCCAGTCGGGTACTACAAAGTACCCTATCACCGTGCTATGGTTTCCTCACGATGTTTTCCGTCACCGAAAGCTCAAGCTCCATTGTAGGATTCGAACCCACGAGCTTAGCCGCGGTATCCGACGTCACTACCACTGAGCTATTATCACTTTAAACAAATTTACAAGTAGCTTTTCTGATGGAGGAATTGCTGAGTTTATTGCCGGCTCTTCTCAGCAAAAGCAACCTTCCAAACCGAGCGTTAGAGCTTTTTATAAATCAAACATGTGACTTTAAAAATACTTGTAATGAGTTCATTTACCTAATAAATATATTTTTGAATTTTAATTTGAAGGTCTTTTTTAAAAAACTGTCCAAAAATCGTGCTCAGTGGCGCGACTTAGAATAGGCCTATGTTTAGCTGAGGACTAATAGATATGGGCTGCAGATGAAGGTCTGGTGAGTAAGGAGAGTTTCCAGTTGAAGCTCCTGTCAATTTGTGATGTTACGTTGTACAATGACCATTATCGTAAAGACTAGAAAACTTGTCGAGCGTCATTTGGCGATTCTTCACACTACCTTCACTTCTGCAGTAGGTAATTGTTGTGGTGTACCTACAGGTCTCGAGAAACTGTAATGAATAATACGGGCATAGGTCCACCATAAACTCACAAGCAGCTTCTTTTAACTCAATTTACGACTGGGATATGGTTTTGGCTGCCTCCCCTCTGTCCAACCTGTGGGACGGTCGTTTTAGATTGTCATACAGGATCCACTTTTCATCACAAATGACAATCGGAATCTGTATTCCCTCATTTGTATACATATTCAACGATTGAAGTCAAGCTTCGACTGCTTACCGAGCTTTTTTATTATTCCAACATATTTCCGCAACGTTTTCGACACGATATGTGGGTGCACTTAGTGATAATGTAGAGATTCCTATTGATTTTTTTTTTTTAATTGTATCAGTAGTTTCTGATGTTACCTCCTACATACAAACATACAAATTTATATTAGTGTAGATTTAACGTCAATTAGTCATTATTGTTTTGTCACTTACCTACGCTGCTGCTGATTTGGACGTGGTTTGAGATGAATCTGATTCTACTAAGTCTTTTAATTGACACGTTATCGGGATCAAAATTTCTAGAACAGAAGTGATCAAACCAAAAACGCACCGTGCGTTCACCGTGCGGTACTTTACATTGAGTGCTTCGTTGGTATTACAAGATCTAAAATAATACTCAATCGGATTGTTTCATGGTCACAGAAACAGAGATATATATAAAAGAAAGTCGTGTTAGTTACACTATTTATAACTCCAGAACGGCTGAACCGATTTGGCTGAAAATTGATGGGGAGGTAGCTTAGAACCAGGAAAAGGACATAGGATTAAAAAATACAAAAAAATCACAAAAAAAAATGAAGAAAATTATTGTCATACATTTTGAATAGAACGACGTTTTGACATGTCTCGAGATCGGACTGACAGATGGTTTAGTTTCACAGTAGGTGTCGCTGGAATCGGGTTCTAAGTTTTATTTTCAGGGCAGGACAACGTCTGCCGGGCCCACTAGTTAAAGATAAATTGAACGGTGCCAAAAGAAATGAACAGTTGATATCTAAAAACATTGTTGTAGCTATACAATAAAATTTATTACAATTTGGAATTACACGTAGAAAGAAAGATATCGATCTTCACATAAACCAGTCGGCAATTTCATAAGTGACAAGATAATGTTACTTGACTGGCTAGCTGCTACCCTCCAGTTAAATATCTGTCGCCCATCACCTGTTGATCCCTGCTAGGTTTTGTGCTTACCACTTTCGGTTACATCATCACTCACTACGGTGGTAGAGTCAATTGTATAAGTGCCTTACCAGGGCCTAAGCTTAATAAATGACGTTTTGAGTTTAATTGATTTTGGTTTTGACTATGGTGACATTGACGTCTAATACGATTTCATATGTTTTTCAGAGGATTGTCCATCGATATTCATAAAAAGCCAACCATTTGTAGGAACGATAGGGGCCCCCATAACCAGCATTACCCTCTACACAAACAGTGTGAATATTGTGAGTGTTGGAAGATGTTTACTATGATTGTTTAACTGTTGGTGCATTTTTCTCGAACTCGTTGTAACGCTTTCGATAATCAAAATCCCCTAACCCCATCATTTAGATGTTCATATAATAAAGAAAAAAAAAGGAAAACTAAAGTCCAATATAGGCAATAGATACAAGCACCTCGCGCACACATCCGCGCTACAACACTATTCAAGAAGAAATGTATCCTAATTAACTTGTTCTTAACTATTGATGGTAAATTAGCAAATAACTTGACATATTTACCCATTACCATTACCATTAGCATTACCAATGAAGCAGTCACTACTTATTGTAATGAGTCTGTAACTACGAAAAAAGAAATCCTTCACAACATACATACATATTTAACATATTTATTTTTTATATATAATACATGCCGTTTATAGAGGATGAAAGTGCAGTTTATAGAATAGGAATGAAAGGTTTGTTAGTAGGTACCTAGATTTATGAATCAAAGCGCATTGTAAAAACTGCAGAGTTACCAATCTCCTCAATACTTGAAATCAAACTATCCAAGATGTAATATCTTGCAAGGCAAGGTATTTTTACTGACTTAATAAAGCTTAATAAACCCGTGATTTTTTGTGAACACTTAAACTTCAAGGTTATTGCTTACCATTAAGAAACCGTCGGCCACATTATCAATCTCCTGACTCAACATATTTAAAGGATATTATCTGTTTTCTATTCGAGTTACTTCTCAAGTATTTTCATTCACTCACCAAAATTAAACTCATGCCTCCAGTGAAGGAAAGGAAAAAAAAAGGTGACTAGTTCAGGATATTATATTGTTTTTGCTTGTGTTATGTACGAACGTCCCAAAGTGTACCTACAAAGCGTTTCCAGGATTACAAGAAATGCGATTTAAGTTAATAAGCAAATATAGGTGTAGGTTTCAGGTAAACATCTGAAAGAAAAACTGCCAAGACTGCTCAAAAATATTTTTAAAATCCCTGTTAAAAGCTTCAATTACTTAGGTAGGTAGGTAATTAAGTGAAGTTTAGTTAAACTAATGTTGATCGATCTGATCTCAATCATTGCAGTTAGTTATTTATTGGGTGGAATTTTTTGCTCAAAACTCAAACTCATTTACTCAGTTTAGGCCCTGATAAGGCAATGAACGTTACAATTGAATCTACCACCCGTTCAATATACATTTCAGCAAGGAAAATTGCAAATAAAGATCGCAATAAAGCTCAATAAATCGTGTAATACAACAGGTTTTCCAACTAATATAACAAAATGGTGACTATTAATAATTGACGAGTGAAACAACAAAGTGTCGCCGGCGTGGCGTGGCGCGTGACACTCGCTCTCCACTCATTAGCAACTTGTCCAAACTCGTTATAAGTTGATATAGCTCCCCCCCACTCCCCCCTCGTCGCCCCCTCTCGATTGACTCGCTCGGTGGCCATCGCCGCTGAAACTGTAAAAACTAATTCGGTGTTACTGTATACTGTAGGGCTGCCTCCCACTGAGCTATTCAAATAAATGGATAGTGACTTCCTCAACTGATTTATACAAATGATCGGTTATTATTATTTTAGTTTATAAATTGTCTGGATGCAAGAGATCTACGGAGGTTAATTAAGTAAGAGTTAGATAATTATCCCTTCCAAGAGTATCTAGTAGTACCTAGCATCTGATATTCTAAAATGTTATTGACTATTGATAATGTTAGGTATAGTATACGTATGAAAGACGACGTATATGTACCTACTGAGACGACTAGTTATCACTAGTCGAGCGGAGTGGAGGAGGAGAACATGTTCATATTTTTTTTTACTTTTTATTTGATTGCAATATAAATAAAAATATTTTAATGAGATCTGCTTTGACAATGTATTTATGGTAATACAGTTAATACAACTGGCTCAGGGTCCCATTAAAATAATTAGTGTGCCAGCCCTGAGGCTACAGTGGCGGGCGGGTGGCGGGGGCGAGCGCCGCGGGGCGAACTGTGCGTGACATCGTGACTTTCGACCGCGCCGCGCCGCGCCGCATTCCTAAATTATTTTATATTATAATGTATTGCCGATAATCCGGCGCCCCGAGCCACCGAGCCACCGAGCCACCGAGCCACCGACGAGCCATGCCAGCGACGAGCATGGCATACAGTGTGCTCTACTTTCATGTTTTACATTTTACTTCAATATATGTATAATGTAGTCCTTCTCACTATAACTTAGTTTATTGTTTCAAATCAACTGACAGCTGCACTTAGCCAGTTCCTATCTAGGCTTTGTGTGATTACCACCTTCGGCCACATCATCACTTACCTACCTACTATGGTGAAATTGCGGTCAAACACAAGCTTATCGAGAAGTAAAAAAAACAGACTTGATAGTTCATTTGTTAAATATTTATTAATTAAACTTAGCGCTAGTCAAATGTGAAGAAATTTTTGATATTGGCGAGATTTTAGAATGGAAACCTGCTATGGAAACAATTAGGTACTTTTACATCAACCCTTAGTTTGTTTAATACTTATCTACGGTACATTACTTGAATAGGTATTCATTAGTAATTCCATCTTTATTATAGTAATTACTTTAGAAAATTATGATATTTTTTTTAAATTTCCTGGCTAATTAATAACAAAGTGAATGTGAACATCCTGTGCAGTGTGCACTGAGTGGGACTGTGGGACTGTGGGACTGTGGGACTGATTGACGATATCATTGGAGGGCGGATTGTTGCGAAATTGTCGCTCGTTAGTGACGCGATAATGAGCATTACACCTCTCCCGCGCCCTCTCCCGCGCCCTCTCCCGCGCCCTCTCCCGCGCCCTCTCCCGCGCCCTCTCCCGCGCTCTCTCCCGCCGCCTCGCGGTCTCTGCCGAAATTATTTATTAAACTCATTTGTAATCTGCATGTTCGATCGAAGATACCTAGGTATTTGTTATTGTATATATTCGGGCTGTTGGATGAGCTTGTGTTTGACCGCAATCTCACCATGGTAAGTGATGATGTGGTCGAAGGTGGTAAGCACACAAAGCCTAGATGGGCACTGACTCTCAAGTACAGCTATACACACCGATAGGTGGTGACAGATTTTCAACTTGAGGGTGGTAGCCAGCCAGTCGGGTACTACAAAGTACCTTACCAACGTGCTCTGATTTCTTCACGATGTTTTCCTTCACAGAAAGCTCAAGATTATTGTAGGATTCGAACCCACGACCTTTGCCGCCATATCTGACGTCATTACCACTGAGTTATCATCGCCTTTGTTTACCTATAGAATTTTCTAATATTTTTGTCCAATAATGACAAAAATGGTAACAAATAATTAACTCTCCCAGCTTTAAATGCAGTCATAACTGTGTGGGACAATCACTTCAAACATCGTGTCATGGGTCTTATTGTACAATGAACGGAAAACGGAAAACGTCATGAAACAGTTCAGTGGCAGAGTACTTTGTAGTCTCTGCCAGGCTGCCTACCACGTCAAAGTTAAAACCATTTATTCAGTTTAGGCCCTAGGAGGGTACTTACAAAAATTACCAGGTTTAAAACACACGCTTGAGAGCCTTTACATAAACAAACTCAACATCACTTATCATAGTGAAGCTGTAGCCAATCACATATAGGAAAACTAGCTGTTCTCCGCGGATCTACCCGCGTTTCCGAGGGATCTTATCCTTTTCCTGGATAAAAAGTATTCTATGTGTTATTACAGGGTATGATCTACCTGTGTGCCAAGTTTCATCAAAATCCGTTCAGCCGTTTTTGCGTGAAAGAGTAACAAACATCCATCCAAACTTTCACATTTATAATACTAGCTGTTCCACGCGGTTTCACCCGCGTTCCCGAGGGATCTTATCTTTTTCCGGGATATAAATGTGCTATGTGCTATTCCAAACTATAATCTATCTCCATGCCAAATTTCAACCCGATCCATTCAGCCGTTCTGGCGTAAATTAGTAACAAACATCCAAACTTTGACATTTAAAATATTAGTATAGGATTAGTGGGATACGTATTAAAACCGGCCACGTAGCTCTCAATTTTATTTTACGAGTAGGTACCTACCTGATGAACTATGACAGTTATTGGCCGTGATAGTTTACCCTGTCATTATAAGTATCTTGATTGAGCACTGTAACTACTGTAGATCTTTACTGATTGTTCAAAATCAATGTCAATCAAACTCAAAACGTCATTTATTAAGTTTAGGCCCTGGTAAGGCACTTATGAACGTTTACAATTGACTCTACCACCAAGAACTACAGTTTAGTTGTAGGGGGTGGTAGAGTTCTTCTTCTTCTTCTTCTCTTCCTTATCCCACGCTCGGTGGGGTCGGCACAACATGAAACAGTACTCTCACTATGGTAAGTGATGATGTGGCCGAAGGTGGAAAGCACACAAAGCCTAGATGGGAACTGGCTCTCAAGTGAAGCTGTCGAAACACACCGATAGGTGCTTGGCGACAGGTTTTCAACTTGAGGGTGGTAGCCGGCCAGTCGGGTACTACAAAGTACCATACCACCGTGCTATGGTTTCCTCACGATGTATTGTTCACCGAAAGTTCAAGTTCATTGTAGGATTCGAACCCACGACCATCGCCGCGGTATCCGACGTCACTGAGCTATCATCGCTTCAAGTAATAAAAAATTAAATCCTTGCCAATTTTATAATGTATCAAATTAGGTCAATGTATAGTCGTTGATAGAGTAGATAACTGGTTTCCCTTTAATAGTGTTTGCTTAAAAATATCAGTAATTTTAGGCAATGATAGCTCCGTGGTAGTGACGTAGGATACCACAGCGAAGGTCGTAGGCTCAAATCCTACAATGAGTTGAGCTTTCGATGAAGGAAAACATCGTGGAAACCATCGCACTTTAGGTAGCATTACACATAGGTAGGGTACCTACTTCACTGGCTGGCTACCACCCTCACAATGGAATTCTGTCGCCAAGCACCTATCAGTGTGTTCCGGCAGTTGTACTTGAGAGATAGATTCCTTCTAGGCTTTAGGCTTACAAAAGCTTATCCCAAGTAAATTAAAAGAATGCTTTCCTTAATATTTTTTTATGTAGGTATTTTTGTATTACTTATTAATAAAATTGTTAAACATTTGAAAAAAAAAGCCAATACAGTCAGATGTTCCAAAAATATTAAAAAAATGTAACCTTGCTGAGTTTCTTGCCGGTTCTTCTCAGTTAAAGGCTGACTTCCGAACCGGTGGTAACTTCTACCTTCATAAGTGCCCTTCTAGGGCTTAAACTGAATAAATGGTTTTGACTTTGACTTTAAGATTCTCTTTGAAAATATTAATTTTCCATGGCATGAATTTTCCATAGGTAGGTATTATAAAGAAATTACTTCAGCGTCAATTGCTTTCGCTGACAAAAATATTTTTATTTAATTTGTATGACTTCCCTAGATGTTTTTCAAAAGAAATCAATTTGAATCACGTGAAAGGCTTCTAATTTGAGATTGGAGCACATTGTTGAAAATTAAACAATTACGTTAACGGCCGACCGCCGCCGCCGCGCCGCTTCGGCTCCCGTCGCCTGCTCTCGGGCACTCTCGGGACCTTCCACTACAATGAATGCCCAATCAATTTAATTAGGGTTTCTCGCGTCGACCGGCGACTAATGCTTAATTTCAAATTTAGAACGTTGCCCGGGCCAATGGCCGGTGCGTGGTAATCGTGCGAGGTCGTGATTGGCCGCAACCGGCGTCCCCGCTACTAATTATTGGCCGTCGAGAAACAATAGCGCGTTTTGATTTTGGAACGCACTAATATGGCCGACACCGACACGAATCATTGAATGATTTATTGTTTTTCCATTTATTGACGCGCCAGTCGTGTTGTAATGGCGTTGTGTGATTAACCAGTGGTTAGTTTGTTTGTAAACACTTTACCGACTTTAGTTAGGTATCTGTTTATTACCTAATGTGAATGGAGGGACAATTTTCTTGAAGTTTTTATGGTGAGACAATTGTTAACACTTATGAAAAACAGGTGTCTATTATTTAAATGATTTGTTGGTAACCTATTAGTATGAGTTGAAAGATGAGGTAGGTATCCATCCAGTGTTGTACAGAATACAGAAACAACTAAATTAACAAATTGAATTTATTTTTTTAATGATGGTTTCATAAACGTTGCATAGTTATATAAAAATGTTAAAATTAATATTTTATTAAGTTCAACATTCGTATTGAGACTAACTAATATATTACAGATAATCTAATTACACAAATAAAAATAAACAACAAAAAATAAAAACTTGACTACACTAAATAGGCCAACTGGTCCAGATCGCTGTCAGGTGGTAGCTTGCCCAGAACACTGGCAGCATTGCCTCTTTGGATGGCAATGCTAATACGTTTCATAAACTTTTTTTTTTTTTATTACTGGCAATCATCCTTTTAGGATATTTCTGCCAATGTCAAAGTATTTGAAATGGTCTTTTGTCACTCCATTAATATTTTTTTAAATAATTTTTAGTCAATACAAAGTCTTTCAATCGCATAAATTTTCTTGAGTTTTAATTTCTTCTTTTATGTTATAGTCACATTCTCAAATTCACTGTAATGTCTAGTCCTCTTCCATACATGTCCAGTCAGGCTTTAGTGAAATTGGCTGTTGTTCTACTAAAATATTCACGGACTTTTTGGGACAACCTGGAAAGTCACGATACACGCTTTCATTTCATTTCACTTCACTTGTGCACTTAGATTGATCTTTATTGGACAAAACACCGCCGATATTATTCAATAAAACTCAAAGTACACGAATTTTATGAAAATAAAATGATAACGCAACGTCACTCTGCAAGTTCCCGCCAAAAAGTCCATAAACTTATTTGTGTGTTAGTACCTAATATACCTAACTACATAGGTAATCGTCAATACACACGTTAGTTACCTAAGAATTGACCTGTTGTCCCCCGCGGTTTCATCCGCCTTCCCGACGGATCTTATCTTTTTCGGGATAAAAAGTAGCCTATGTCATTCTTTATGATTCCATACGTCTCTATTCCAAAATTCTGAAAATTGATTCAGAGGTTTAGGCGTTAAAAGGCAACTGATAGACAGATTTACTATTGCGTTTATAATATTAGTAATACCCACCTATAGAATAGAATATAGATGGATTGTTACTTAGGCATTTCAAACGAGTAGAATATTATGTTGCATTACAATAGGAAACTATTATTACTTAATGATGCATTCTTTGAGTCCACATGCATGGCATAAGATTTAGGGAGATATCTAGTCACAGGAAAATATTTACATTCTATCTTATAAGTACTTAATTAAAAATATCTTTGAGGAGAAAAACATTGCCAATACAGTTAGAATGACCAAAGAATATTATTGTTGAAGGATAATTTAGGTAATGGTGATTTCTGTCTGTAGCGTCGACCTGGAGAGCCCTCCTACAGCTTAAACTGATTCATTTGGCTTTGCCTTTGAAACACTTGCTAACTGGCTACCCACAAACATCTCTATAAGTAGGTACTATCGAGATGATGATAGCTCAGTGGTAGTGACGTCGAATACTGCGGCGACAGTCGTGGGTTTGGATCCTACAGTGAGCTTTCAGAAAAGGAAAACATCGTAAGGAAACCATATCACTGTGGTAGGGTACTTCATAGTACCCTACTGGCTGGTTACCACCTCCCAGTTGAAAATCTGTCGCCAAGCATTTATCGGTGTGTTCCGGCAGTTGCACTTGAGAGCCAGTTGCCTTTAAGGCATTGTTGAATATGTTGGCAACTCATCGGCCAATTCGCTGGTATTGCTTATGTCTACAGGCGACGGTAGTCACACACCATCAGGTGACCCACCTGCCTTTGTAACTAGTGGTATGAAAAAAAGATAAGAAAATATACAAAAACTTCAAGAAATATTTTCTGTATAAGTTGTATTTCGTAAAGGTAGAGTGTTTAGGTAGAATTAATTATTCAAAGGTTTAGGACATAGTAGGTACCTATGCTATGATCAACAAAAAAAATATTTAAATAGTTTAATAGCCTAATTTAATATAGCGACAGCCCTATCCCCGTCGTGGAGCGGGTGGCGGTAGGGTTGCCACGCCCCGCAACTTAGGTTTTTTAATCAACCGCCCTCTGTCATTAGTATTCCGCATAATGGAGTGCACGCGACTCTCGGCCGACTACATATAGCCGTCTACCGATACCGAGTGCATGCAATATTACATTTAGGTGTAGGTACCTACATAGCCATACGGACGTGACGGCTTAATGCGTTTTAGATACATCACATTATGAATATTTTATTTATTTAAACATTATGTTAATCAGCACACCTACAGGCCGGTCGATGTCACTGGTCATCAATTCTTGAAAATTAAAATTAATAATTATTATCAGAAAATGTATGCGGTAATCTTTTAAGGTGAAACGACAACAATCGGAAGTTTTACAACTTAGTTTTGTTCGTACATAGATTAAATTTAGATGGTACGCGTATTTAAATAGACCGCTAGATAATGGTGTAGGTACATGTATTTTGGGATGTTTAATAGATAGATAAGTCTTCAAAAACTATACAGACAGATATTTAAAAATAAGCCTATAGTTGGTGCATCATAAGTCCATGGCGGTCAAAAGTCTTAAAAAGTAAATAAGGCAAAATAATTTTTAAATAAACTTGGATATGTTTATGACTTATTGACCCAACATCATATCCCATACTACACATATACCTAAGTGAGTTTCAAGTATTTTAATGCGAATGGTTTATAGAATAGAGAAGCAGAGCACAAGAATAGGTGCATGATAGGGCACAAAACGGCGTGATGAAAGTTGCAAAATGCCTGTAACAGAGTTTGGTAAGGCTCATAGGTTGCATAGAGGTGCAGCGGGCGTGCAATTATGTGCCCCCTGCCCCCTGCCCCCTGCCCCCGGCCCCCTGCACGCTGTGGGGAGGGGGGCTCGGGGTGGTTCCGAACGCGACACTCAATAAAAAGTAGTGTTGCGCGAATTTGTGGTGGCCCTGGCGCGGAGTGCGAGACACTCATTAGGGTTGTCAAAGATCACGCTATATAAACTGAATATTACATTTTTTGTGATTTTTATTGTTATGAAGTGAAGGTTTTTCTATTTTCTTAGGTATGTTTTCTTAGCCATGGCAGTCCACGTTTTTTTTATTTCAGCTTTGACTTCGCTCGCTTTATTTCAGCTTTGCTCTCTTCTTATTTCTTACTACTATAATATAAGTTACTCCTTCAGCGTGGTTGATAAAATTCAGGATTTAAATTAATGCTAGGTAAGATATTTTGTTGTTAAATTATGGAAATCATTTATAGAATATTAATACAAAAAATGTTAAGGTCCTGGCAATGTCCTTTAAATAATTATCAACGAATACACAATCATATAAAATATAGATGATGCCTATATTCAAGAAAAAAAATACTAGAAAATAACGAACACGTTGTAAAATTACACCTTTTTATGTTTTTTAATTACCAATTTAACGACAAAAGAGTAGTTGTTTTGATGGAGTGTATATATGACGTCACAAGTAGATATGCATTCCATACAAAACTACATATAAACAATCGTTTTGACATTGAATAAAAAGAAGCTGATATATCAAATAGTGATATTATTAGAAAACTGAAAGGCGAGATAGGTGAGTGAGACACCTACCAAAATACACTAAAATGACCCTACTAAAAATGTCACCATTTTCGAGATATTTAATATCAGAAATTTAAAAATCAATATAACCTATAAAATCTGAAATATCGAAATATTTCGAAGATGGTGACGTTTTATTGAGCTGATATACCTATTAGTTAGGTGACCTAACCACCTATTAGTTAGGTGACCTAACCACCTATTAGTTAGGTGAACTAACCACCTATTTCCCCTTCAGTTTAGTTTCTTCGTAATACTTACCAGAGAGATGATAGAGTATGGTCTGGACGTCGTGGTGCGGTTCGATTCCCTGACAATTGACTAGTGTGTGTGACATTTAATTTTCATTCAATTTATAATTTCTATTAATAATAATGTATTTAATATTTCGACACCTTTATTGGTAGAATATGCTGATCTAAATGACATGACCATCTTAATGTACCATATTCTTGGAAATAAATGATTTGATTTGATTTGAAGAATCATTTAAAACGCATTTGGACGATTATCTCGCTTCTTCTGTAATATTATCAATATTGTAATAAGATCAACGAATTTGAAGTAAAAATCACTTAAAAATCAGCATTAGGTACCTACGTTGTTTTCTACGAAAAATATGTAAAAAGTTTTGGTGTATACCTATATTTTGATGTTAGTTGTTTATTCCTAATATGTATTTAAATACCTATAATATATTAATACAAACAGTTGGTATTATAAAGTAATATTGGGTGTTTATAATCATTTCATTATTTTCAGATGTCCGAGATACGATACCTGAACATACAGTCCTGACGACAGACTTGATAGTATGACAAAACTAAAGGATTTAAGGTATGTGGTGAATAGCGCTTTCATAACAAAATACCTTCAGCTAATTAAGTTTATTTTAAAACATATCTATCTACAGCTTACTACCAACATAAACAAATATTTAAATGATGACAATGCTTGAGTGTAGGTACCTACATAGCACTCGCTCTTGTTATGTATCCTAATCTAAGTTTGTATTGAAAAGAGTACTTAATTGTTGAATTTCTTCTCGTCTCTTCTCAGCAAAAGTAGCCTTCGTGTAACGCACGGTTGTCGTGTTATGTTGTATTTACTTTACAGTGTAATATGTAGGGCTATTTGATGCTAGGACGAATTCAAACCTTATTTATTCAGATTAGGCGCAGATAAGGCGTTTATATAGAATTATCAATAATCTAATGAAATGAACGTTACATTGACTCTACCACTCCGGCAAGAAACTCAGCAAGGCTGTTTTCTACCACGTCGGCTCCACTCCGCAGTTAACTCTCCGCTCTACAAACATTTCTATGCAAAAAATCACGTCAATTGCTGCGTGAAGGAAGGACAAACATCTAAATCAAGCAAACTTTGTTTATTTAATCAAAAGTGACGTTACCTTTTGACGTCTTTAGGTATAGTATCAGTAGGTATTATCGGTATTAATGGAATTGTATTTTTTGTAGTTTTGGGTCAAACGTCCCATCCGCGAGCTTAAGGGTTGGAAAAGAGTCGATAGCCGAGGAGGAAAAGGCTCTCAAGAAGTGACCACATGTTCACACTAAGATATAGATTATCAACTTTCTGCCCGGGTAGGGAAATGGTAATGAATTTCATCAAACTCCGCTCCTATTTTCAGGATTTTTGTTAGGTATATTCTTGTGGCACTTGAATATCAATCGAATGATTGAACTCACCCATGGATTCATCCGCCACCCTGCGTGGGTTTAAATGTTTAACAATTCTAGAAAATGACACCCAAAGGCGATGATAGCTGAGTGCTAGTGACGTCGGATACCGCGGCGCGAAGGTCGTGGGTTCGAATCCTACGATAACCTTGAGCTTTCAGTGAAGGAAATCATCGTGAGGAAACCATAGCACGGTGGTAGGGTACTTTGTAGTACTCGACTGGCTGGCTACCACCCTCAAGTTGAAAATCTGTCGCCAAGCACCTATCGGTGTGTTCTGACAGCTGCACTTGAGAGCCAGTTCCTCTAAGCTTTGTGTGCTTACCACCTTCGGCCACATCATCACTTACCATGGTGAGATCGTGGTCAAACACAAGCTTATCCAGAATATAAAAAAAACGTTTCCCTTACACGGCTGTGTCGCAGGTTGGTTAATTTTGCCATTCTTCAAAATCAAAATCAAGTTATTTAAAATAAAATATAACCCATGTTACAGCTGATATTGTTGCTTTCTATACATAAAATTGTTTACAATATTGGTTAGGTACCTAAGAAATTTTTGACTCTATCCATTAAAAACAAGCATAATAAAATCAAATCTTTTCTTTTTTTTATAATAGATAATTAATTTGCATAGGTATCAGAATTGATTTTGAGTTACTAAATTGTTAAAGTCAAAGTCAAAACCTTTTATTCAGTTTAAGCCCTATAAGAGCACTTATGAAGGTCGAGCTACAGAAGTTACCACCGGTTCGGAAGTCAGCCTTCGACTGAGAAGAACCGGCAAGAAACTCAGCAAGGTTACATTTTAAGTATTTTTGGACCATCTGACTATATTGGCTTTTTTTTCAAAGCTTGATAATTTTATTCTTAAACTAATACAAAAATACATACCTTTATCACGATAGTAAGGTACTTTATTTTTTTTATTTATTTTTTTTATTTTATTTATTAGGCTCATCAAAAGTATTTACATTGTTGAAATACATTGAAACTAACAACTATATATTATAAACTAAACATAAATACTTATTAAAGATAAGCACCACATGCAAACATCTAAAATTAAAAATACAGTTAAATAACAAAGTTTGAAAACACAGGATAATCATCATATAAATATTAAAAAACAAACAGAGACATAAAACAAGAGGAAAACAGGATACTGGTTTCATAATTATTCAGGTACATAATACATTAACATTATTAATAAAAGTAAAGAGGGAGTCCACATGGATATCCAATTTGACGCTATAATTATTGTACAGCCACAGCACGGTGGTAGGGTACTTTGTAGTACTCGACTGGCTGGCTACCACCCTCAAGTTGAAAATCTGTCGCCAAACACCTATCGGTGTGTTCCGACAGCTGCACTTGAGAGCCAGTTCCCATCTAGGCTTTGTGTGCTTACCATCTTCGGCCACATCATCACTTACCATGGTGAGATTGTGGTCAAACACAAGCCTATCGAATATAAAAAAAAAAAAAAAACAGCCGACAAAGGCGCGGAATGGGAGAGTTTGCTCCTAAGACAGAACATCGGAATGGTGGAGACAGTGGCGTAATGGGCTTGCGAGGCACACGAGATGGTATACGGAAATTGATCCTGGACAGGAGACTCGGACAGTCCATCCTTGCACGCATTAGGTTGAATAAAAATCTCAAGTCCAGAATATCTCTCCGCTTATCAAGAGACTTCATATTAAAGCGCATTAACCGAGAGGTGTACGGTTCATGTCTCTTCACCGAACCGTCAGAAAAAGCAAGGTGCCACGCAAACTTCTTTTGGACACGTTCCAATCTCAGCGAATGAGTAGCAAAGTGCGGTCGCCATACTACACTACAATATTCTAACGTGCTACGCACCAAACTATTATTTAGAAGAATTTTAGTACTGCGATTTTTAAATACCTTCCCGTTACGAATAACGAAGCCCAACATTTTTAGTGCCTTTGCTATTATATTATCCATGTGAGGGATAAAACTAAGTTTAGCGTCAAAAATTACACCAAGGTCCTTAAACGTTTGCACTTCTTGAAGGATTTCGCTATTAATATGGTAACAAGATGGTGTCGCTTTTATTTATAGTAGGTACGGTCGTCCAAGAATGTGGTGTACCACCCTAAGGTTGAATGCCACTTGTAGATTCATACGTGATAAAGATTAGTTTCGCTTGCAGATCAATCTGACAACTTATGACAACTCATGTCATTATTATGCATCTCTTTCAGTGATATCTTTTAAGTTTGAATATTGTTGTAATTTTCGATGACTAGGAAACTAAATCAAAACTGGCACACCACTTTCTTGGCCGACCGTACCTACCACCTATCAGCAGGCTGGCTACCCTCAAGTTGTACTTGTTTCGTGCGTCGGTAGCTACATAGTTTATTCATCCAAATAGGCCTTCACAGGCGCTTATGAATTGTTAGATTCTAATGACTCTAGTGCACGGTTCGGAAGGTTGCTTTTGCTGAGAATGAAGTACCAGCATATTGTTAAATGTGATGTGGAACACTCTTCCGACGTGGTTTTCCTGGAACTTATAACTAGGTATATTTAAGGTTGGAGTAAATAGGTATTTAGACTGCGCGTGCCTTATCTTCGTCCTTATTGTCGCTTTCCATCAGACAAATTGAGGACAAATTCAATCTTCCTACTTTAATAATTAATGGACTGGTTGGCATGGTTGTGCTTGCCGTGGGTTTGATTCCCATCTAGAACCAACATTTGTGTGCATGAATATGTCTGTATGAATTTAGAATAGAAAGTTGTATATCAGTTATCTTATAAATTTACTTTTTTATAATATTAATAATTCAAAACAAATAGAATCTATTAATGGCTAGCACGTAAGCATAGACACTACAGTACTTATGGTTTCCATATTACTTGTGAACAGGTGCTACTTGTGGGGGCTGGTCTGTGCGAGTTTGTTGTTTAAGTCAGACATAGTTAAATTCTATAGATTACTATTTTTGCCGCCATAACACGCAAATATTGTCAGTGAGACTAGATAAATAATAATTGAATGTAATAGGTGTAATTTGTTTTTGAAAAGAGTAATTGCTGAGTTTATTGCCGGCTCTTCTCAGCAAAAGCAACCTTCCGAACCGAGCATTTAGAGTCGGACTATTCATAAGTGCCTGTGAAGGCCTATTTGGATGAATAAACAATTTCATTTCAAGCTCTGCTTTCTTTGGAATCAGATGTCTATTTATCTATTATTACTAATATTATAAAGAGGAAAGATTTGATTCTTTGTTTGCATTGAATAGGCTCTGAAACTACTGAATCGATTTAAAAAAATCTTTCACCATTGGAAAGCTACATTATCCCTAATAAACATAGGCTATATTTTATCCCGGGAAACGATAAGATCCCACGGGAACGCGGGTGAAACCGCGGGGAACAGCTAGTTGATAATATGTCCAGCCTAATCTCTACCGCGAGCGCCTTCACTTTTGTTGAACGATAGACAGAACTCGTCTCCGGTTCTCGTGAGGTGAGTTCGTCAGTTCTCGCGTTACGCTCACAAAGCGATCGTCGCTAGGTGTTTAGCAAACAACGCTTTGTTATATCTCCGAACCTCTGAACCGCCAGTCGCCAGCCGCCTTTGTGTACCGCATCACTCACTCACTACTGACAGTCGAGTCGGTTCGACGTCGTCGCTTCATTCATACGTGTGAATTGTTGACACGATCATTTCGTTTCTAATATATTATTATCTGGGATTTGTTGGTCGATTGTCCTAATAGTGGACGTGAAATAAGATTCCTTTCTTTCATAACAGAAATATCTCTATTTATCATTTGTGATGTTTGGTTTATTTTAATTCACTTGGCGGCTCTATTATGCGGTGTCTGGGCTGAACTTTTAAATATTGTATACTTTTGTTACACAGAAATATGTGTCTCATTCGGTTCAAGATCACCTTTGCTATCGTCGGAGAACAAAAATGGCTGTGAAATTCCGACATAGAGGCAGATTTATTATTGTTTCAGTTTTTGGAAAAATTAACATATAGATATATATTTTTAATAATGATACCTACCTACTTGATTTGAACTGAACTGTAATAAACCTTCACATGCACTTTTAAATGGTCAAACTCTAATGCATTTAGTTAAGTAACAAGAGATGAACTTTATAGAAGTTTAAATCCAAAATGGACCTGTAGGCTATAGCTATATATATACCTACATATTTATATTTTATATATCTACCTCAGTACGGTTTCCAACGATATTTGAGATTTAAATAACTAACGGAACATTCTTCGTTTTTATTTGGGTGGTATTTTCAGAAATCTTTATACAGGGTTACAGGGAAAGTCGTACTGAATATTATTATCCAGCTTATTTCTGATAGATTTGGTTCCGTAATACTTATAGTGTCCGAATCTTAACCGTTACGGAGATATTCAACTTTAAAGATTATTTAAAAGTAACCTTTATTTTTTGCTTTATTATCGTTTTTTTTGGGATTTTTTGATGTTTTAAGTTAAAAGGCATGTCAACTAATAGAAATGATTAACAAAAACTGAACCTACTACTAACAGCTTAAAAATACTGCCCGAGAATTAAAGAATTTTAACTAAGTGTTTTTTTACTTTGAGGCGCATTTAAAAAAAAATGTATGGAATTTATTCCGCAGATGATTTTAGAAACTTCTACGTCTTTAGCTATTCTAAAAGTAATATCTTTAAAGTTGAATATCTCCGCAACGGTTAAGATTTGGACACCATATTACGGAACCGATGCCATCAGAAATGAGCTGAATAATAACGTATTAAGTATCTAACTTTTATTTTAGTTTGTTCGTAGGTACCTAAATAGTTTAAACTTTTCAGTACCATCTATCGAAGGAACTCGAGAGCTGTTCCAATTTACATATTTTATAAGGAATATTTCATAAATAATCAATCGATGTTTCTATATTGAACGACCCGCTACCGGCACCGGGACGGTACGGCGACGGCACGCGGCACGGCAAAGATAAAGGCGAAATGTTACTACATCACATAGAGGCATTTCAACGTCAAATAATCAATCAATGATTATCAATATTGTTATCGATTTCTCTTTTTTGACAACACCTAAATGTTTATTATACGTACCTGTTATGATTGTTATACGTCGAGTAAAAAAATATTCTATTTCAAACTCAAACTCAACATTTAGTCATTCAGTTTAGTCAGTCCCTGGTAAGGCACTTATGAACGTTACAATTGACTCTACCACCGGTTCGGAAAACAACTCCGCAGAGAAACTTAGCGAGGCGTTTCTTTTTGTAAATTAGGTAATATTTCAGAGTAGAATGGCCGCTGCCGTCGGTGTGACGTATCTTAGAATTGAATGTAATTCCATGAATAGTGATTTGGATATCGGTATAGTTAATAGATCTATTACCTACACCTATATGTATGTCAATTTATTTTTAACTCAAATATCAATAGATACCTACGTGTTTCTAGAGACTGATTCATAGTAAAAATAAAGAGTTCATTTAAAAAATTAAATGACCCAATACTGTAAGCATTGTCGAAGGCATCTTCTGCATCTGAGGCATCGGAATTATAAAGACCTATTGTGTCCAACCTGCATGAGATTGTTTACAGTAGGTATTGGAAATAGGTCATCTTGTTTCCATCTTTTTTTTAATAACACAGTCGGGTCTTTTAAGTTTTTAAATTAACTTCTTTTTTTACTATGAACTAACTGGTGAAGTTATGAAATTGAGATATCCAACTAATATTATAGGTAAATTGGTAGATCTTATCCAGGAATAAAACACGGGACACTTTTGAACCCAGAAAAAGATGAGATACTGCACATGGCAGTGCTTTTTAAGATACAAAATCATTTTTATTACTAATACAATTTATATAATTGTGTAGTAGGTATCGTAAAATACATGTAGATAGGTATCAGATCCTAACACCAGTGAATATTGAAGTTAGCAGTTCCATATAAAAATTTTAAGAATTCCATTTGGATATAGGTATGTACATACCTACCTACCTAAGTTTTAAGGGCGGTATGTTTTACCATGCCCTGTCTAATTTTTAATTCGTATTTATGGTAAAGCTAGTTTTCCGTCCCGCGGTTTCACTCACGTCTAGAGGGAATAAAATAAAATATAGTCTATGTTAGAGAGAATTTATTTATTACAACAAATGTACAAAATATACAACTATGATATATAAAAAACTTGTTCGAGGCTGCCGCTGCTGCCGATCGGCAAGGTTCCCAGTAGGCTGGCAGCGTTTCCTCTTTGGATGGTCAAGCTGATGCGTTGGCGGAAAAACTCCCCGCCCGCCGGTCACCCGAGGCCTCGATAATTTTTTTACATGAAATACTTGTGAAACGACGAGCTTCAGACCCCTTCAGACCCATGGTCTCAACCACAAAAGGCATAAATTGATAATTTGGACCAATACAGGCGTATTTTTAAAATTTTTAATTTTCCGTAAATATTTTTTGTGTATGTTAGACAGTGATAATGTAGCTTTCCATTGGTGCATGAATTTATAGAATACTTGAGAGCCAGTTGCTTTTTAGGCATTGTAAAAAGGTCGACAACTCATTGGTAATTTCCCTATGATTGCTATTTCTATAAGCGACGGCAGTCACTTACCATCACCTGACCCATCCATCTGCATGATTGTGAAATTGTCTTATAAAAAAAATGTTTTATAAATTGTAAAAAAAATACAACCTAAAAAGTTGACAACAGTAGGCAGCGACATCTATTGGTGTTTGAATGGAACTTACATACCTATATTTATTTAATTTGCTTGGTAAAATTACCATAAGTTATATAGATAGGTAATCTCATATTTGTTTCATTAATTAAAAAATAAATCCATTATTTTTATCCATATTTTTTAGGATGTCCAGTGCAATTTACTAGATTAGGAACATTGGAATTACCTACTCTAATTTTGAAAAAAAAAAAAAAGTATTTTAAATTAAATTCACCTCTGGATTTCTAGCAAAAATCTGTAATTAAATGACCTATAGGTAGGTAATAGGTGTGCTTAATAATATTTAGTTGATTGTGGAATCATAATATAATAGAAAGGAGGCTGGCAGGTTGGGCTACATGACCATGCCGGCACACAGGCCTTGTACAACCACACGAGCACGACCAATCATTGATAAAGGATATAATACGCTTGCGACCAGAAACGATGGACGTGAAAACGTATACTCGAGGAAGCCATTGAGACCGACGACATCATAATAATACACCTTCAAGTACCGCCGGTGAAAAATAATTCGCCACCTGCCGTAATGTTGCACTCACGGATTATACGCGCCTTTACTTGTCCAACACTGGACCACACCGTCCCTCGCCCCCGCACCTCCCCCCGCCTCGCCCGCGGGCCCCCTCGACCGCGCTATTCATTTCTTACAATTAATCAAAATTAAATCAACCGCTGACAACACGTTAGACTTTAGAACTTAATCATTCCTAGTGTACAGCTCAATTTCATGTGGCAAAACGTAAGTAGGCGTGTCCCTCGCGAAGAAATCTGGCCAATAGAGTGCGGTAACAAAATATCCGTATTGGCTATTAGTAGGCTCCGCCCGCGCGGGATGGGGGGTACACGCTCTGACATCGAAATGTCCTATCTGCGAGGGGAGAGCGCGCCCCCGAGCGACGTTTCAGATCTGAGGCAGGGAACAGTGGCTCGGCTCCATAAGGGCGTATGTAGTACGTGAAGGGTGGTGAATTAGGATGGTTCGTGAGTGAAGGCGGCGTGTCGGTGTTTCAAGGGGGGCTTTCTCGTTTTTACAAGGCGACGGGCGGCCGGGCGGCGCCGCGGGCAGAAGCGCTCCAGACGCCGCGGTGAGCGCTCGCGTCGCGATTCTCCTATCAACGTTACAATCCTGCCTGACGTTTTCGCGATTTTTCCGCAGTCTAGAAAAAACATAAATTATTTTCTCATTCTTCAAGCATTTGCCCAAAAACTTTAGGCCTAATTTTAGTCTAGATGACATATAGTTTAGAACGTAACTTATAAGAAGTGTTGAGAACTTTTGATAAAGTGAAGTTTTAAAAAAAAGACCAACTTATAGAATAATTGAATATACGACCTATTTAATTGTGATAACAAACGAAAAATTCAGTATAAAATATAGAAAATAAGCCCCAAAAATATGATGAAGAGTAATGTAAAGTGAAGCTAAGTGTAGATAGAGAGGCGAGAAGTGGTCAGAGCGAAGATGCAAGCGATGAGCGCTAACGCGAGCGCGCCGCGGGCGCCGCAGCGGTCGCCTTTCGCTATACAAGAGCTGCTGGGTCTCTCGGACAACCGAGATAGTAGAGAGAGATACTTCGAGAACAGAGACTCGGACAGAGTTTTAAATTTATCAGAGAGCAGAGAGCCCAGATCGGCATACACGCCACAGTTTCCATTGCCGGCGTCGGTTGCAAGTCGAGTGGCTTATGCAGCTGCGTTCAACGCCCAGGCAGCTGTTGCAGCAGCATTCTTGCCTGGACCACCGCTGTTACACCCGCCTCCTGGTAAGTGAACATGCTGATAACCTGTTTAGAATATAGAATACCCCCTCTGCAGCTCGGTTTATTAATTAATGTTGCTATATAATTTTATTAAAAAGGCTACATCTCTTATCCCTCAAAACAACTCCATTTTACAGTTCGAACTAAATTGAAATTAAATGATTGATTCATAAATGAGTAGGCATATATTACACGCAGGTAAAAAACATTTCTTCGTCAGTCGGGTAAAAACTGATTTTCCATCTTTCCAATAGGAATGAGAAAACTTTCTCTAGCTATCCTATCTACCATTATAGTTAGTTTCATGAGTTATATTATTCATCCAATTCACAATTTGAGTTTACGTTTTCAAAACTAATGTTGACGTCGACAAGCGAGGTAATTCACTAAGTGAATAATTCCACAAGTATAGACTAAGGTTTAGAATTTGCGGCGGCTGTGGTGCGTCGCGACTTCTCATTGTGTCGCGCATTTCATTAACGTTTTTTCTTTATTTTATAATTAGCGTTTTTGATGCGACAGACAATGGTGTGCTTTGTGCCGGCTTTAACGCAAGCCGCCGCTTCTGGCGCGCGGATCCAATTACTTTACCACTTATTATCGAGTGGCCCTTTGTAACCTTCCTTATTATCTTAGCTTTGGACAAATAATGCCTAATTAATATATAATAAATAAAATGAGGATAATATATTTTTTGAGTTTTTGTCTCTACACAGAAGACCAGAGTAATTACACAAGATACACAGTACAATATGATTTTCAGTTTGTGTACGTCCTATTTTATATCTAAAAGGAAAAAAATGTAATGTGAAAAGATGATAAAATATGGCAGACTCTATAACTATTTCTGTTTTTATTTTAGGTAAATTTTACTGTGTTCGCTTTCCGTTTCCGACGGGAGATGTAGAGTCGAGTCAGTCCTCTTAATATTTAGTTATTATTGTTTTATTTTAAATTAGCTGTAGGTAGGTATATTAGAAAGTTGTTGTTTAATTCTTGACAGTTTTTTAAATACGAAATGTAATAAATATTAGAATTATATTTGGTGTAATCACGCATGTTGATATTTTGAAATAGGTATTTTAGGTTATTATAATTACAAGAACCTATCTTATCTACTTGTTGTCTAAAATAACTCAGAATCTTCTGTATTTGCCCCTTTACTTATTTTAATTATTTTAAACTCTAGTAGGTACCTACTACCTAAGCTATAGATATGTATTTATTTTCATTTCATCAACTATTCATTAGAAATTAAAATGATTTTATTTTCAATGAACTAATATTATGCACTACTAAGTAGCGCATGACTTTTATTACAATTTAATAATTTATGTAGATACATATATCCATCAAAATTGTAATACACTTAGACGTAGATGCATTTACTTAACTAAACCTCTTTCCTGACCTTTACCATATTAAGGCATAATTTGAGTACGTATTATGGGTATTTATAGGTATACCTATTAGTTTATTAATGTTCACAAATCAATGTAGAGTCTGTATAATATGATAATTATAGTTATTAATAAAGAGGTTGAAGCCAGACGTAGCGGTGAGACAAAGATCGGTCGCACAATGCCGTCGCGCCGCGCGCCGCCTGCGCCGTACAAGCGCTAATTAATTCATAATATTCTTTATCTATTCTATATATATATCTATACAAATATAATAAAGAAGTTAACTATGTTTGTTTGTATGGCTAATCTTTGGAACTACTGAACTCATTCTGTAAATTCATTCACCAATAGAACTCTACATTATCACTCTCTTACGTCCTACTAATATTATAAATATGAAAGATGTTTGTTACTCTTTTATGCAAAAACTACTTAACGGATTTTGATGAAACTTGGCATATAGATAGATTATATTCTAGAATAAAACATAAGATACTTTTTATTCCGGGGAAAAGATAAGATCCTTCGGGAACGCGGGGGACGGATTAGTAGGCTATAATTTCATTTTAATTGCATCGGGAATGCGGGTGAATCTGCGGGCCAAAAGCTAGTTTATTAAACTCAGAGTTGGGTGATTTCAAGTTGACATTCGTATAGATAGAGTGCAGTTTGTGTAGAGATTCAAATAGTATTTTTGCTGGATATAAAGCTATTAGATTCATACTAAGTTATGGAGCGTTTGTATTTCGGTTGGCTTTGGGGTTATTGAAATTTAATTAAGGCATGTGTGTTTGTTCGTTTGTCCTGCATTCACGCAGTACATAATGGAGTAGCAAATTGATGTGATTTTTTTGCATACCTATATTTAATTAATGTTTTGGATAGTCAAGTCAAAGTCGAAACCGGTATTCAGTTTAGGCCCTAGAAGGGCACTTAATTATAGAAGTGACCACCGGCTGGGAAGTCAGTCTTCAACTGAGAAGAACCGGCAAGGTTACATTTTTAAATATTTCTAGATCATCCGACTACTTAGGTATATTGGATTTTTTTAATTGAAATGTTTGTGCGACATAGGAAAGGGAGAAATCCCTGAGTTGGGTCTTAGCCGACTAAATTTAAATAAATAAATGCTTATCTATGCTGTTATTAAAATCTTTATAATTAATTAGATTTATATTCTTTAAATGAATAATGTAATTGTAGCCTGTGGTGGCTACTCCTCGACTATAAGACTTCCCTGTCTAGAAAGCTGGATCCGTCCTTGGACATAGACTACTTAGTCAGTTTTTTTCCCAATTATACTCTCTAAATTTGAGTGTAAAATGTTTGTAACGTAAGAAAGACGGGACAATAGGTACCTATGTACCTACCTATAGACTTATATTTGATCACAATCTCACCACGGTACATGATGATGTGGTCACAGATGGTAACCACACAAAGCCCAGGCTCTCAAGTGCAGCTGTCGGATACAAACGAGGTGATTTAGTTGATTAATGTGTTATGATTAAAACGGATAATAGGGATTATCTTTTCCCGGGATAAAAAGTATCCTATATTTTATATCAGGATACGATCAACCAGTCCCAAGTTCCATAAAAATCCGTTCAGCCGTTTTTGCGTGATTGAACAACAAACATCCAAACATACAAACTTTCACATTTATAATATTTGTAGGATGCAGGTAGGTATAGGTAGGTACCTCTATCATATACCTACCTCTACCTATATTAAGTAAGGTAGGTAATATGTATATGTTTACCCCTAGGCTCGCAAACGAAACGGTCGTCTCCAAACTCTAAACAAATACCTACTAATAATTCTTAATTTCTTAAAACGGTTACAGTTGTTGAATTCTTCTATTAGATACTTTGTCGTCTACTTGAAAGTTCCTTCTGCATGAGTCGAGTTATACAAACTCGATCAGCATACGTTTGAGTTGTGCTGCATAAAAATATATATAAATGCAATAAAACCTTTCACATGTTTCCTGCCAAGACTATTACAATCAAAATCTAATTTATTCAGTTTAGGCCCTGGTAAGGCGCTTATGAAAGTTACAATTGACTCTACCACCAGCGCCGGTTCAACATACACTTTAACTGAGAAGAGTTCGGCAAGAAGCCCAGCAAGGCATTTTTATTTTCAGCAGTGGATCTTTCTTAAATTTATTAACATTTTCAAAAGTACATTTACATGTTTTTGAACCTGTGGTGATGGGTACAAAAATATTAATGAACAATCTCCGTTTTATTGATAACTTATAATATTAAGATAAATAAAATTTTTCAAAATAATTGAAAGCATATTAGGAAAAAACAAGACAAACTCATATTTATCTGAAATATATAAGTAGGCCTACCTACATACTATATAAGGTATACCTTAGTAGGTAAAAAGCCGTTACACTTTCCATAACAGCTCAAAGTTAGTGAAACGAATGCCGTGGAGTCAGTTGAAAAACTTAAAACTCATTAATTCAGTTTAGGCCCGGGCCTTAATCGAATCAATAAGTTTTGAGTTTATGCAATATCCACCCAGTAATTGGGTTTACCTAAATATACAGACACCATTGCAGATAATAATATAATGTAAAAGATATAAAAACAGCATCCGACCAGCTTCAAGAGTTGGCTCCTAGCTACTTAGTTTACTTGGTTCTCCGGCATGACACTTAGCAAGGCATATTTTCAACAAATTTTGAACTAAGCTGCAACGTAGATTTCGAAAAAAGTTATATTAAATAAATAGAATAATAAATTATTTATAAATTACAGCGTAATAGAAATATTAATTATTAAATTATTTTGCGTATATTTATTGTAAAAGTATCGAATGCCCTCACATGACACCTGCTCAAGTAATAATAGTGTTTTTGTACTGTGTATAAGTACATGTCTCACAGCTCAGCGCTCAGCACCAGCGACACCTTCACAAACCCGTCTGCTTTACAATAATACCATTTGTATAGAGGACATGCGTATTGTGGGACTCACACCTCACAGAATGAGCCCTTTGTGGGACTTTAAAGAGACGCTGATAAAGGCGTATTTGTTTTAAGATTTTGTCAGTTCGATAAAGGGTTAGTGGATATCGCAGTATTCGTACCTACTGTACTGTAGGGCTTTGTGAGTTAGTTGGTCACTCCACCACTCCACCACTCCACCCGTGCGTTTTGTTTTGGGTTATTTAGAGCGTAAGAGCAAAAAGTTATTTGGAGTCTTGGAGCAAGTGATAGTGATTGTTTAATAAATTAAAATAGTAGTGATGTTTTTAAAGTTGTAGCGTTATTTTCAATTTTTTCTGCTTTTCTTTAGACAAGTTGATATTAGGTACTACGTAAATGGTTGATATTAGATTAATTCGTTAGGCCTAATAGGGATGGTGGCTGACATATCAAATCAGCTTATTTTTATAAAAAAGATTAGATTAGTTTTAATATAGTTATAATAATGTAAATATTTTATTGGTTTTATATAGTGTTCCTTTATAATGTAGATCTTCTTTTTATTAAATGTCAAAACGATGATTTATATGTAGTTTTGTATGAAATACATACTTGTGACGTCATAAATATATACCATGGAAATACCCTACTCTTTGTCGTTAAATAAAAAATCATAACAAGGTGGAATTTTAGAATATGTTCGCTATTTTCTAGTATTTTTAGATGTTTTATACACTACATAGTGTTAGATATTTTTTCTTGAACAACAGCCACTCAATAATTTCTCCCACTGCGATTATAAAGAGACAATATAAAAGACAGAAACACGATTGGTAATTCATTTAGCTGACAATATGGGTCAGAGGTCGCGGGCGCGGGCGCGGGTTCCGTATCGATCTGTGAGGCATTCCAGGAACGCGGCAACAAATTAGACGAGCACATTAGCAGGGTTATTAGCGAGACCCGCGGACCCCTAGTTAGGGTACTACCACACTGGCTCATCATTTGTTGTTAGCGTAGCTTTTGGATCATTTAAACTTAAATTATAAATAGTAGGTACAATTTACTAAGTATAGTATTTATCTTTAGTTATATACTATATCTTTGGGTTCCGTCAAGGGCATTCTTTAGTAGATATATAGGTACATAATTATGAACCCGTATATTAATTGTGTTAATAGCCTTAATTTTAAATACAATAATGCCGTTTGCCTTTCATAACCCTCGTCTAATTTAGAATCTAATTAATCGAAATGGGTCATTGTACTATAGAGCAGATACCTAACTGATATACCACTTCTTTAAATATATACTCTATAATATAAAAAGTCACGTTGTTTGTTCGCGATGAACTCCTAAACTGCTTAATCGATCTTAATGAAACTTGGCACATAAATAGAATATATCCTGGAATAAAAGTTTGGATACTTTTTATCCCGGGCAAAGATGAGATCCCACGAGAATGTGGGTGAAACCGCGGGAGATAGCTAGTACCTACCTAAATATACTATCTCTTACTTTGTCACTAAAATTTCTAGAGCAGGTCGTGTATTCGAATCCTACAATGAGTTTTCAGTGAAGGAAACCATCGTTAGGAAACGATAGCATGATTCTAGGGTACCTTTGTACCCAACCACAAGTCAACAATCTGTCGTCAAGCAAGTAACAGTGAATTTGACAGCTGCTTTTTCCTACTGCCATGCTAGGTGTTTATGTGCTTCCTTCTTGCCACATCATCACTTACCATGGTGAGACTGTGGTATGGACAGCCTAATCATAGTAAAAAGATATAATTATGTTTTTTACTGGTCCTCTATCTCTTGAAATCTTGTTTCAGCTCATTTCGCAGACCAGGACAAAAACGTGTGCAGTCAAAGTTCATGTATGTAAACTTTAATTGTAGCCACTAGTCGTACAGCCTTCCTTACATAAAGCCATACAATATTTAGCTATAACACGATCACTTTAAACCTGCTAACTCTCAGCTCAGAGCTAGTAGCTTGCACTGGTGGAGGCTCCTTACCCGAAAGGGTTGTCGGTTATTGGTTCGCGCATTCTCGGTCTCGCAGCACACATGTCCGCACACATAATGAGTTCCCGTTGTGTGCCGCCTGTGTGTGTCTGTGTGTGTGTGTGTGTGTGTGCGTGTGTGTTCTAACCCTTCCTTGTACAACCAGTTTGTTATCGTTTGGTACAAGTGATGAGAGGTTTAGAACAGATTTTTAATTTGTAATAATCTTTTTTTTTATCCTGGATAGGCTTGTGTTTGACCACAATCTCACCATGGTAAGCGATGATGTGGCCGAAGATGGTAAGCACACAAAACCTAGATGGGAACTGGCTCTCAAGTGCAGCTGTCGGAACACACCGATAGGTGTTTTGGCGACAGATTTTCAACTTGATGGTGGTAGCCAGTCAGTCGGGTACTACAAAGTACCCTACCACCTTACGATGTTTTCCTTCACCGTAAGCTCAAGCTCATTGTAGGATTCAAACCCACGACCTTCGCCGCGGTATTCGACGTCACTTACCACTGAGCTATCATCGCCTTAATATTGTATCCAAGTAGGTAGGCTGTCCCTGTTAGATCTTATCTTTTCCCGGGATAAAAATAAAGCCTCTGTTACTCAGGGATAATGTAGCTTTCTAATGTTGAAAGAATTTTTCAAATCGATCGTGTAGTTTTAGTTAAATCGTAACAAACAAACAAAAAATCTAATCTTTCCTCTTTATAATATTAGCTTAGATTATTTGTCAGAGATTTCATTATTACTTTCTGTTATATGGATACCTTGATTCTGGGTTCTTAAAAAACTGATTCGTCTCTGTTTAAACCCAGGTTCTAAGTGGAGCGACGGGGCTAGTCATTTTTATTTCATTGTAAGATTTCATTCACCAGTCTTCTAACACTATCTATTTCAATAGATAACTCGTAGCTCCCTACGCCGTAGCAATTTCGTAGACATTTCGTAGAGACAACTCTTGCTTATTTTGGACAGTCAATTGGCAATTCGCTTTAGCTTTTGCCTTGTAGCGTTTTGCAATTTGTCGTCACGTCTCCCGAACATCGCGGGGAGCCGCAGGGAGCTGCGGGGAGCCGCAGGGAGCTGGCTAGCGGGGTGCGGGGTGTCGAACCTACTCCTTATTACTAACCATAACACTGGCACTTCTGGCACTCGCTAAATACGTTTTGTTTGCTAAGTTGTAATCAAAATTACATGTGTTTAATCAAAGTTTCTTTTTTTGCACGATTACTTTTTTTGACCACGAAGTGACGACCATACAGCCTATATAGAAATTAACTTTTAAATGCAGCAACCAAAATATATGTGCTTTGTAAACGATCTAATCTTTTTTTTTTTTTTTTTTTTTTTATACCACTAGGTGGCAAACAAGCTTACGGCCCACCTGATGGTAAGCGGTTACCGTAGCCTATGGACGCTTGCAACACCAGAGGCGTCTCGAGCGCGTTGCCGACCTTGCATAAACCTTCTTACTCCTCTTTTGAAGAACCCCATGCTGTAGTCTCTAGGGAACACCTCTACAGGGAGCTCATTCCACAACCTGATCGTGCGCGGGAGAAAATGTCTCTCAAACCGCACTGTACGCGACCAATTTGGTTCTAAGGTGTGAGGATGAACTCCCTGTCGACGGCGGGCGGTGCGATGGTAGAAAGTTGCCGTGGGCATCATATCGAACAATTCCTCTGAACACAACCCATTGTACAAGCGGTAGAACACACATAAGGAGGCAAAGTCTCTCCTTAGATTTAAAGGCTCGATACCGCTTGTGAGCTCAGGATCGCCGACAATTCTCACAGCCCGTTTCTGAACCGAGTCAAAAGGCTCAAGTTGGTACTTAGGTGCTCCAGCCCAGAGGTGACAGCAGTACTCCATGTGGGGGCGGACTTGCGACTTATATAATTGTAGTCTTTGCACCGCAGTGAAGTACCGCTTAGCCCTATTGAGCACACCGAGCTTTTTAGCAGCCAACTTGGCCTTCTCTTCTAAGTGACTACGGAACTGAACGTCACTGGAGATGTCGACACCAAGGATCCCGAGGCTCTTTGAGATGGAAAGGGGTGTGTCGAGGAATTGTGGAGCCACAGAAAATGGGGTTTTTTTGGCGGTGAATACGCACACTTGTGTCTTGTTGGGGTTAAATTGGACCAGATTGGCACATCCCCAATCGGAGACAGTGGACAAGGTGGTCTCAATTACAGACACAAGTTGTCTGCGACTTTCCTCCACACTAGTACGAGGGATGTTTGCTCGGCCCGTATAATACGTGTCCCCAGTGCTGTCGTCTGCATAGCAATGAATGCCATCAATAGATAACATGTCATTGATATGCAGAAGAAAGAGAGTCGGGGACAGCACGGAGCCTTGTGGGACACCAGCATTTATGTTCAAATTATCAGAGCAACTACCGTCGACCACGGCTCTTATGCTTCTATTTGACAAAAAGCTGGCAATCCAATTGCACAAACCCTCGGACAGTCCAAAAGATGGTAACTTCGACAGAAGACTCAGATGCCAGACCCGATCGAACGCCTTCGCTATATCTAAGCTTACAGCTAATGCCTCACCTTGACTTTCAATGGCTTGAGCCCAGCGGTGTGTAAGATACACCAGAAGATCACCCGTCGAGCGACTATGGCGGAAGCCGTATTGGCGGTCGCTGATCAGTTCGTGTTCTTCCAGGTATCTGAGGAGCTGTGTATTAATTACACGCTCCATAACCTTAGAAAGAAGGGAGGTTATAGCAATAGGCCTGTAATTCGATGGGTCAGATCTATCGCCCTTTTTGGGTACTGGGTGCACGTGGGCAGTCTTCCACGAAGTTGGGACTGTTTGTGTGGAGTATGAGAGCGCAAAAAGACGCGTCAGTACAGGACACAGCTCAGGGGCACACTGCTTAAGCACCACTGCAGGAATGCCGTCCGGCCCACTCGACTTATGAATGTCAAGAGAGCTCAACTCCCGCCGGACTTCTCGTTGTGTAATAGAAATCTCTGGCATGGAGATGCCGCACCACGGGATGGAAGGTGGCTCGGTCCCTCCATCATCCAAAGTCGAGTTCGAGGCAAAGAGAGTACCCAGGAGATCGGCTTTCTCTTTAGCGCTATGGGCCAGACTGCCATCGTGCTTACGGAGTGGTGGCAAAGATGACTGACAAAAGTTTCCCTCGGCAGCTTTGGCGAGGGACCAGAAAGCACGGCTCCCAGAAGGATAGCTTGCAAGTCGCTCCCCAATTCTGCCGACGAATTCGAATTTAGCCCTGGCAATTTCTCGTTTACTGGACCTCGAGGCAGCATTTAATTTGCGTTTCGCAACAGATATGTTGGGGTCCTGATTAGTGTTAGCTTAGGTTTCACATTCTTGTAGACACAAAAAGATTTCTTGTATTTATTTTGACGATCTTACTTATGCATATGCTATCACCCGTTTTTGTATTTACTTAAGTCTCTGTTCAATAATTTGAAAAAAAAAAAATCAAGCAAATTATATTTTCTAACAGAATTTTTTGTGTATAATTGGAGTGTATTTTCTACATATAGTAATAATTTATATTTAAATAAAAGTAATTATCCTGACTTATATACGGATAGCCTAATGTTGCTTAAAATGCACCCAAGTTCTTTATATACAGTAGACATTAATTAAGAGGGGGTTTTTATAAAATTTAACCCCTAAGGGCGCCAAATATTTACATTGATTTTGCTAGTCGAGTTAGCTAACGATAAGTGATTATGTATATAATATGTTAGTAACAAAATAAATGGTAATCTCTTCCTGAACCATTCCTTTTTTCTTATCAACGACGCCCAATCAAGAACGAAAAGCAAAAGACCGCTAGCTTCTACATGTACATATAATGATTTTCGTGTGTGTGTGTGTGTGGGTGTGTGTGAGGGTGTGTGTGTGTGTGTGTGTGAAGTGTGTGCGGCTCGACACCTCCGCACAAAGCGCTCCGCCGTGCCTCTAATAGCTAGTTTCACACCACTAGCTTGATACACCTAGATTTGCTTGCATTCATTTATTAATTGTTAATATTTCTAAGTTTGTTTTAGTTTATTTGACGTCGGACACCGCGGCGAAGGTCGTGGGCTCGAATCCTACAATGAGCTTGAGCTTTCGGTGAAGAAAAACATCGTGAGGAAACAATAGCACGGTGGTAGGGTACTTTGTAGTACCCGACTGGCTGGCTACCACCCTCAAGTTGAAAATCTGTCGCCAAGCACCTATCGGTGTGTTCCGGCAGTTGCACTTGAGAGTCAGTTCCCATCTAGGCTTTGTGTGCTTACCACCTTCGGCCACATCATCACTTACCATAGTGAGATTGTAGTCAAACACAAGCTTATCCAGAATAAAAAAAAATAATTAAAAACGCCCTAGCACGTTACATAGAACATATCCTTGCTATTTTTTTAAAGTTAGATAAGTATATGTGGCCGAAGGTAGCAAGTCTAAAAGTTTTTCACCTTTTTTTTTAAATTCTGAATAAGCTTGTGTTTGACCACGATCTGGTGGTGAGCACACAAAGACTAGATGGGAAGATAAACTTGTTTTGAAGCAATATTTCATCAGCTTCTTATTTTCATTTGAGTATGTTGTTATTCACCAACGTGTCGATAACAATGGTTATTTAATTTTGAACACGGATTTATTGTCAATGTTAATTAATGAAGTGACGTCACTTTAATTATAACTTTATTTAAACATCTGTGTCCATTACAATTAACACGTGAATTAGAACGTAATGAACGAACAATTGGCTTCATTTGGTAAATTATTTTCTACTTATATCTATTACAAACAAACGTATTAAAAATCCACTATTTTTCTTGTTCGTCGCAGAAATACACAATACGTGAATCGTTGATGCGAAACTACATTTTATACATACAGCACTAAAGTCCAAATTTATTTACACACGTCAATTTCCTCCCTCGCTTCTAATTAGCCTGAAAACGAAACTATCTTAGCGTAAATCAAATGAGAACTGTACATGGTGGTTTTAGAGTTGGTTTCAGGTTGATATTGAGCTAACAATAATAGAGGACACTCGACCTCTCCGAGGTGCGAGATTTCCCGCGGATTTTTATTTTTTTTCTGTAAACCCTGGCGTTGAACACTTTGTGTGGTGTATTGAGAATATTCTTTTAGGCATTAAAACGCGTTTGAATTTGATTTAGAACGTTATGTGGACTTTTGTTCTTGTTCATACTCATATCTCTTTTGAATAGTTCTTAGCTTGTTCTCTTTTTTTAATTTTTTGTTGTAAAAATAATGTTTTATATATAAACTAGCTGCCCGCCCCGCGGTTTCACCTGCGATCCCGTTTCTCCATACAAACTTTGGACCCACGTTTCATCCCCTTAGGGGGTGAATTTTGGAAAATCCTTTCTTAGCGGATACTCATGCCATAATAACTATCTGCGTGCCAAATTTCAGCGCAATCCGCTCAGTGGTTTGAGCTGTGTGTTGATAGATCAGTCAGTCAGTCTGTCAGTCGGTCAGATAATATGAAATGTTTCTTATAAATATAACTATATACCAAGTACCTACTGTACTGAACACTCCAATAAAACCTGACTCGTGGCCCATATTTCAGTCGTCGCCAAATAGCTTGGTGCGCCGTCCTCTTCCATCGCCGCTCGATGCACATGCTGCGTCCCTCTCCAATGTAACGGCAATAGCCGATTATGATAATATTCCCCCAGGCTGAATATAAATTGGACGCTTATTTACAATGACTTATTTAACGCGATGCGTATCATCTTATTATGGAAATTTTATTATCGTTTATTATTATTAATTTGGGTGTAATGTATTTATTATTATTAATTTATTTGCATTATACCTACTGCTGTTATAAGTCACTAATATTATATAGGTTATATTAACTATATCATTTTTCATACTATTTTGGATAAGCATGTGTTTGACCGCAATCTCTCATGGTAAGTGATGATGTGGTAAGCATACAGAGCCTAGACGGGAACTGGCTCTCAAGGGCACAAACTACCTACTACCGTACTATGGTTTCCTTACGATGTTTTCCTTCACCAAAAGCTCAAACTATTTCTAGGATTCGAACCCATGACCTTCGCCGCGGTATCCGACGTTACTATTCAAACAATGTTTATTCATCCCATACATTAAGCATGGTATGAGGTCCTAGATGTCTGCGGCTATTTTAATTATTTATCCGATGGGCTTTATAAAAATGTATTATAGCTCAAATAACTTACCCAGTGGATAAAATGACCTAATTATTAAATAAAGTATTTGAGTATATTTTGATGATTTGTTTAGAAACACAGAGCGAGCAGTAGGTACCTATCGTTTGCATCTAAACGCTTGTTTTCCCGGGCCGCGACAAAACGCACCCCGAAAAATCTATACCTCACCCCTCCCCGTGCCCCCTGCACACCTCACCCCCCACACTCGCCCTCCGACACACTCCAGTTTTGGACTTTTTAACCCAAGATGGCTTAATTTTCTTCTCCCAACGGTTATTCTACGTTTCTTAAAAAACTCCATTAGGATCGCGTTCAGCGGGGCGTCGCGCGGGGGGAGGTAGAGTGAGGAGAGGGGGTAGCAAAGGCCCCTGAATGTTTCGGGATTAGCATTTAGCAGGTTTTTCGTGGACAATACGTACGGAAAAGCGGGTATTTTTTTGTGTAAGTGGGGGCGCGGGATCCGGTATTGAGAAGGAATGCGCTTTTGTTTTGGAGGGCCGCGGCCGTCGCAAGTGTTAAATTACTTAATTGGAATATTTCACAGCTTGCAATTATGTTGGAGTTTAGATTTAGCCAAGCTTCAAGCTTCATGTTTTATGTTACACATCATAGATAATTTTGCGATCGTTTGCGGTGTAGATACTTGAAAAGTAAAGGTATACCCAGTATTACATATACCTTAGTGAAATGTCTGTTTAATTAACCAACACTTTATTTATGAACACTACAATTCTAAACATAACTTTGCCCTACGCCATTGCACAATAGAAGAGTCAAATCATAGACACAATATATAGAACGTATAGAACGAGTATAAAATCTAAATTAAATACCACTCACTAATTAATAACGAAATCTTAGAAAGAATAAATGATGCAAACTTGGAATTTGGCAGGTAGATTCCTCATAAAGACTAAGTATCCTAAGAAAGATTTTTTTTTTAATTCATCCCCTAAAGGGTTCCCTAGAGAACGCAGGAGAAACCGCGGTGTCACCTAATACTATAAACTTTTAAAACAAGTTATAAAACAGTTAGGTAAGTGTCTACCCCTTGTGGATGTAGCGTGAAGATATCTCCACAGAAGGTATGACTGGGCCACAGAGCCGCGACACAATTAACTCTTAATTAAGAATACCAGCGCCGCCAGCGCCACCACCCACTATGCGGTCAAGGGCACAAACTTTAGCAGACACTAAGTTCATTCGATATTTTAATTATTGGTAAAAACGAGGTAAAATTTAGGCACCACTTCTAAATTTTACAACTTCTTTTTTGTAAATACATACTTAAATAGATATTAACTTGACTTAAACACATACTTAAATTACACCCAGACTCAAAACAAACAGACATGTTCATACACACAAATGTCTGTTTTGGGCAAGAATCGAACCCACGACCTGTGGCGTGATAAGCACGTATACATAATAACTTAACATTACTTATATAAAATTATATTCTTCGTGTCACTATGTTGGTACGCGATGAACTCCGAAACTACCAAACCTATCTTGATGAAACTTGGCACATAAATAGATTATATCTTGGAATAAGAGATAGGATACATTTTATCCCGGGAAACGATAAAAACCCACGGGAACGAAAGTGAAACTGCGGGGGGTAGCTAGTTGTATATAATATAATTTTTCAATACAAGTTTGTCCTAATTTGTGGAGCGGTTGTCGTACGGTTGTCGTACGAGTGTCGTGAGGGTGTCGTGAGGGTGTCGTACGGGTGCCGAGCGGGTATAGTATGGAGCGAGCGGGGTCGGAAGCGCCGCGGGCCGGTCGGTCGGGTGGCGCGCGCTTATTGTTAATTAACTTGCCGAACAAACGCTGCCTCTCACAATCGCCTCAGATAACCCTTGGAGACACGGGGAGGAATATTAATGAAATGCAAGGCGATGATAGCTCAGTGGCAGTAACGTCGTATACTGCAGTGTCGTAGGTTCGAATCCTACAATGAGCTTGAGCTTACGGTGAAGGATAACATCATGAGGAAACTATGGCTCAATCTGTCGACAAGCACCGATCGGTCCAGCTGTTGCACTTGACAAAAAGGTCGACAAAACATTAGCAATCCTGATATTATAAATGTGTATAGACGACGGTAGTCGCTTACCATCATGTGATCCGCCAGCCTGTTGTCAGAGTTCCGATATAAAAAAATATACATATATCAAGCAACATTAGCAAGCACGTGAACAACTTTTTCACTTATATTGAATTAGTTTATAGGTACATAGCAAGACCAGGCTCATAGTACGATGAAAACGAACGATAATATGCTTTTTTTTTTTTGTTAAATATGCTTCCCTCAGTGTGCCACCGTACTAACTGAAATCGCTGAAATTCATTCCATCTCTGTATGGAATCGCAATTTTCTTATTAAGTGCAAAAGTGAGGCAATCCAGTAGTATTTAATGAGGCCCGCCTGCCGCCTGCCGCCTGCCTTCAGATACAAAACTTTTGCTTACTTTGGCCTCGCTAATAGATTAATTCAACGCCGTAAGGTTCAAATTAGCGCTGGAATTGTAATGAATTAGTAAATGGATGGCGGAGGAGCATTGCCACTCAATTGTGACTTAATTGATCCCGTCTATTTGGTAATGAAGCCGCGTTTGGACGGCGCGACCTATTGGACTCGACTGTGTTGTGTTGGCTCATATACCACCAATGTTTGACATTGTCTGGGCCATAAAGAGCAATATTCTCGTACTTATTAATATAAGATATTTTGTAGTAATCTATTTTAAAAACATTCCTTGTTGAGTGTCTTGGTTTTTTCAATTATTAAGATTGTTAGAGTCAATTGTCAAGTTCATAAACATTTACATCTTTATTTTACTTTCATCCCCTTGTTTACAAAACACAGCAATTTTTTCTGTAGTCAGGTATTTTTAACCAGGATAAAAAAGCTATGTATCGTTTTGTAGCGGGTCAAAGTGCTACGGCGTTGCTACGAGCTGCTACACAATGAAAGTAACATCTCGTAGATCCTATTTAATAATTTTTGGTTTGTGTCTTACTGCTATTGTAATAAGAATTATAATGCTGTTTCTATGTACTGACGTAGCTTGTGGAAACATGTATTTGTTTGTGTGTTTACGAAGATATCAAAGCTCGCCGGCGGCGCGGGTGGTGCGGGCTGCGTGAATGCCAATTGGTTTTTTATCGTTTTCTCGAGACGAGTGATAACATCCCCCTTCTTACAACCCTTTCCCCCCTTTTATTTATACCTTCTCAAATAACCCTAGGGAATTTAATGCCCAAGACTTTTCATAGTCGTAATGTTGGAAAACTTTTGTACCTAATTACATACTAATGCATAATTTAAGTAAATATGTTGGAGAAGTAATAAGTCTAGCATGTTTATGAGTTTGAACTACGAACTATAAAATCAACGCTTGGATGTGAGTACGTATCTAAGTGTATCTCGGACATAAAAAAAAATTGTAGGTTTTTTTAAAACTGTTTCCCTATTTTTCGTTTGTGCTGTAGGTGTAGGTATATGACTAATGACTGCACCCATAAGCCATCACCCAATCCAAATTAAATAAGGCCATACCAAATTTTAAAAAACACAAACACCACATTTGCCCCCGGGCTTGCTTACGGCATGCTCCGTATTACAACCAAGTACTAACCACCAATACTAAACCTCTCAAAAAGTCCACATTTACGTTAGATTACGACTGAAAATCCCTTAGTTTAGAGCTCTCAAAATCTTGGATGTTTTCGACCGACCATTATTTGGAGAGCTTTAATGTTTCATACTATTTCCCCTGTATAGTAGGAATTATTATAAGCAAGGAGGGTGTGGAAGGTCGCCGGTGGCTGGTGGTTGTAGTACAGGAGTCGTGTGTACTAGTGCTCACTTCACACGTCCTACAAAGGGCCCTAACTGCCTGCTATTAACACGGCTCGACCCCCTAGTGTCGCTGTCGACCTAGTGATGTACTACTCATTTATTAGCTGTTTTTTTTATTATTATAGGTACTAAATAAGTTTATTAGTATATTTTTTTTTTAAATTATACATTATTCGAACACTCAGGGTTTTCCAGTTGCACTTGAGAATCAGTTGCTTTCCAGATTCCAGGTGGATTAAGTGGACAGCTTGCTTGCTGACAAAAAACCTGATAAGACGCAGCCGTTGTACCTATCAGCCTTATGTAAAGTAAAATATAGTAAAACTATGATAAACTTCATCATTCAAAGTTACGCCCTTATTTTTTTAAAATAAATCTCTTTAGCATTATAGCTCGTAAAGCTAGCAACAGAATACATTATGTCGATGTAGGTTCTCTAATTACGTCGTAAGTATGTTGATTGAACCCCCGACTCGGCTCACACATACATCTTTTGTAGATTATAATAACTCTGTAAATCCGTATGTCATTCTCAGTGCAAAAAAAAAACTTTTAAACATGCCAATTAAAATAATCATCACAAAATAGCAACTCTCAAGTAGAGCATTATCATCCCATCACTAAAGTCCGCACCGCCTGCGGCTCCACTTCTTGTCATTCCAAATTAAACTTATTTGCTATTTGAATTTGGTCTTAATTCCTTTGAGCACTTATCTCTTTATTTTTCCTCCACCACTCTGAAATAATTTTGATCTCAAATGTAGTGATCTTAAGGTGTATATTAGTTTGTAGGTGTTGTATTGTATTTGGTCCGTAATTTGGGTGGGATCGAGACAAAGGTCTGTCGACCCATTATTGGGGCCGATAAATGATCCACTGCCAACTTAATTCACACTAATTCATTGAATACACTCGTTATTAATGATTATTAATAATTAACTTTTATTAAATAGGTACTACACCACTATAATATATTTTCTAATTTAAATAAGCTTAAAATAAAGTAAGTGCATATATTTAATTAAATAATATCTCGCAAAAATAATTTCATTTTAGTAAAAAAAATATCTTTGTTAACTAGGTATTTTTTCACGAAAAGAAATTTTAAATGCAATTTTTAAATAACCTCCTGTAGTTCGAAATATTTAAATATAGAACAACAATAATTGAATACAAATAACAATATTTAGCATGACACAAAGAGCGAAAGGCGTGCATGTTGGGTGCAACGTTTAACCCTTGCACGGCGGCGTCTGTTCGTTCGTACAGCGAGTGCTACAAAACACCCATTCAACCCGTAATCGCCCATAATATTGTGACAAGACGGTACAAAAGGCCCCACCTCGTAATCTCGCCTATTATTACAATGTCGCATTACGTATTACGTGGAGATTGTCACCTTTCGTTTGCGCCGGACAAAAGAACGATGTCCTCTATTCTGTGTCCTATTCATATACTTTTTTCGATGTCTTTTTGTCAAATCGGATTCGGTTCGAAATTTAAACGGATACCGTTTTCGATCGCATTATTTAAGCAAATAATATTATCTTTAAAGATGGCTTTCTTTATTACAGCGTAAACCTTTTGAAGGAACTTTACAGCAATAGTGAATATTATATCAAAGTTGCTGTAGTTTTCGAGTAGTAACATATGGACAGATAGATTTATGGTCGACAACTCATTGGCAATCCCCTTGGTGTTACTGATGTCTAAAGGCGACGACGTCGTCACTTACCATCAGGTGAGCCTGCCTGTTTGTCAGACTTCTGACATAAGTAAGTATGTATTATACAAAAAAGACACCGTGTCTTCATTTTAAGTTATAGAAAATAATGATTGTTATTTTATGAACATATTCTTTTCGATTTTATTATATTATGTAGGAAATTTTGACAACTTGGCCAAATTTTCGAGCACATAATTGCGTGCGAGGATCTTAACAAGTTCTTATGAGATCATTTCGCGGAATTTGTATAGGATTGTTTATATAGGCTACTGTGGCAAGAAGGACTTGCCGGGAGTGATTGTTAGCTATGATGACTATGAAATTTATTTTTGTGCCACATAATTAACTAGATAATAATTTGGCCGATAGTGATACTGATAAGCATAACAAAACTTGGTAGAGACTAGGTATTTAGTAAACTTTGACCACGGATTCATAATATTAACTGATAATGTGGTCTAAAGTGGTAAGCACACAAAACCTAGAGCTTTTAATCCATGTGCTGGTGGAACTGGTAGTACGTGCTTACTGACAATTTTGAGGGTGGTAGCCAGTCAGGTGAGTACTACAAAGTACCTACCTCACCCCTGCCTTTTTCACACCTCTTAGATGACATACAGACTCGCCTCATGGTAAGCTGTAATCGAACCCACAAGTCCACAACTCTAAGCTACCATCATTTGTCATAGCTAACTAGTTTGTTCTAGAAGAATCGCGAAGGGGAGCTCTGCTTCGTGCTTCGTAATCCTTATCACTTGTATCGATCGCTAAAGTATTATCAACAACAAAACACTTCCATCAAAATTCTTGCAATAAAATTTCAATTACCTTGAACCGCACGGCTTTAGCATCAAATTATAAGAGCTCTTTTGTTAGCGGATTAGCCGGCAAAATGCGGAGGGCATGCCATGCCACCATCCGCGGTAATTGAAATAACTCCGTGCATTAGACGGTGTTATAACCACCGCGCTCCGCTGCCGGTATACGATGACACCTCTCGCCACCCCCGCGCCTGCAATCTTAACGAAGGCCTGTTCATTGTGAACGTTTGCGGAGATCTTGCGAAACTGGTGGGTGGTACACAGTGGCCCGTGCACCACATTCTTGCAGGATTATAAGTTTAGTGTGACAGAGCTGGCATCAATTAACTAACCCCTCACAAAGTCTATTGGATATAAATTTATTGGTGTCATATAATTCCCTCGTAATTACTACTTACAGCATTGTGTTGTAGAAAGGAATTCGAACAATTTAAAATCATTACCGAGCCATAATGTGCGGGGACGTAGCGTGCGTGACGACAGTTTCGAATTTAATTTCAGCATAACTCCCTAGATATTCTAGTTGTATATTTTCCAGTGATCCAATTCCTACAGCAATAAATAAATGTAGTAGGTAGGTATATAAAGTAAAGGCTAGTGCACACAGAGCGAGTGCGTGCGACAACAACTCGGCGAGTGAACGAGTGGCCCGCGGACGTGTCGTGAATCCAAATGTGACGTTTACGGCAAGATGGCGCCCGCGTTCGCGCCAACAGCGCTCGAGCACCGCGCGTTACGTGCTAATGAATTGTGACACGAATTAACTGACTAATTGATGTGCAGATAACAGCTTCACTTAGGTATTTTGCTTAAAATTAGGAATAATGGATGCGGGGCTCTTATTATGTCGATTAGTATTAGTTTTTAACGCAATTTCAAATAAAACCATTTTAATACATAGATATTAGAAAGAAGAAAGAAGAAAGAAAACTATTTTATTTATGCGCGCCATCCGACGCAAACCAAATAGCAACACAAACTACAAAAAACAAAGATTTCCCTTTTTTTATAGCTACCGCCATAGAGAGAAGTAATATAAGGGCAACACTGCTTTATACCTTTCATTTAACTATGATAATAAAAATACTTAATTAAGGTTATAATTAAATGGATATACAATTTTCCATTGTCTTTAAATAAAGGAAGAAATTAAACACTAGTTTTTGAAGTTTGTGCGTCGTATGTGCGCAAAAATAGGGTCATTGCTCAGCATATTACTGAGACTTAGGACGAACCTAATGTCTGCAGCGCTGATTTTCAGCAATAACCGATGAGTGACGATTCCCACCAGTGGAAATTCGATATCCAGTAAGTACCACATATTAAAACTATTAAGTACTTATGTTCTTATCTTATAAAAAAATAATGTTTATTTTTGTGTTTTTGTTTTTTTGTAGAGGGTAATCTTTGGAATTATGTCACAAGTGACAACGAGGCAGGCGGGTCACCTGATGGTAAGTGACAACCGTCGCCTATTGACATTGGCAATACCAGGGAATTGCTAAAGTGTTGTACACCTTATTACAATGCCTTAGGCGAATTAGAGAACCGATTCTAAAAACTCTTTCACCAATAGAAAGCTGTCACTGTCTAACATAGGCTATTATATTTTAATTTAATGTTAAGACTTTGGGTTAAAAAAAGTGTTCAAGTTATCAATAATACATAGTGACACGGAACAAAAGGTGAACAACGTTTAAATAATGTAATCACCGTGACTCATTACTTTATTGGCTGTCAAGTCCTCGTTATACCTCGACCCTGCGCTCCACTGTCAGCGCTGATTGACTCGAGTGGGGCCCCAGTCCCGGCCCCGGCCCCGGCCAGCACAATCAAGACCGTCGCTATAAAGTTTCTATTAATTAATGTACAAGGAACTCGATACGAGCAGACAATAGGAACGATCGGTTCGTGTTGTAGGTACATAAACTCACATAGTCATTAGTTATTATGTAAACATGAGCTTTTATATTGTGTTGCTATGTGGAGTGTAATTAAATTATAGTCCAAAGAATTTATTTGGATACCTATTTCAACTCAAGCTGTTGGCTTTTTAACGTAGATGCATAATAATATCGTGAGATTGATTCCCACTTGGGATAGATATTTATTCGATATCTAGTAGGTATTCATAATACAGCACCGATTGCGTTGCAATATTTTAACATTGCATAAATATCATTATTAGGTTTATCTGCTACTTAATGAGATTTACTAAGCTATTTCATTTTAACTCAATACGATTTTAGCATAACCTTAAAATATAGCCTTAATATTCATTGAAAATGAACATTTAAAGCTTTCTTTGTTTCCACTGATTAGCTTAAAACAAATGTTGAAGCAGCCTGCGCAAGAGCATCACAGATAATCCATGAGAAGAGTGGAGTCAACAGCGTGTTGACACATAAGTGGCCCAATACAGTGACAACGACAAAGCCGAGTGGCCGCGGCCGGGGCCGAGCCACGGAGCGGAGCGCACAGTGTGTAATCCTCTTTACTCATTGTTTACTCTCGCGATACCCGATGCTCTATTGTCTACTTTTTTTTACATTTCTTCAAGTTTGGGCACAATTGGTGTCATATGATAGGGCGTGCGAGTATAGGCGGAATGTTGGTCTACGGAAATTGTGGATTACCTACATACTTAATTGGATCAAATTCTTGTATTTTGCTGTAGGTATTTCGATTTATAATAATAGAGACTTTTTAAAATATGTAACAATTTGTTATTTTACAAGAAATGGAAGTGCGTCGAAACTTTCCACCATTGTGATGGCAGACGTGTGACAGTGGGAACATGGCACGGTCACTCACCACGCCACGGAGACGGAGCCACGCACAATGGCTCTATTACACGGACCAATTCATTTATTTATCTTACACTCACATAATTGAGGAAGTCTTTAACTTACCTTTTGTACCTTTTTTTCTAAGATAGGACAATCGGCTTAGAAAAAAAGAATTGTGTTGGAGCTCGGCGTTTAGATGAATGGTCGCGTTCGGGTTTCACTCGCGGATTGTTTCCTTCCATTGTCTAGCGCTCGCCAAATTCGATTTCAAATCTATTCGATAACGTTTTTTATTCCATTTTTAATTGTGACGTTTGAAAAGTAGAGTTCGTCACGGGGCCCTTTTTAGAGCATTGTATTGTGATTAAAAATGATTGACAATTTTAACTCTAAAATTAAAATTAAATATACCTACAAGATTTTAGAATCCAAAAGTAGATAGCAAAATTAGCCTCATAACAAATTTTCCTTTTTGGATATGAACATTTTAATTAAGTAAAACATCTTTTTTTTTTTTGTTACTGGCTATCATCCTTTTAGGATATTTTTGCCAATGTCAAAGTATTTGAAATGGTCTTGGTCTATTTGTCACTCCTTTAATATTTTTTTTATTAATTTTTAGTCTATACAAAGTCTTTCAGTCGCATTAATTTTCTTGAGTTTTAATTTCTTCTTTTATGTTATAGTCACATTCTCAAATTCACTGTAATGTCTAGTCCTCGTCCGTACATGTCCAGTCAGGCTTTAGTGAAATTGGCGGTTGTTCCACTAAAACATTCACGGATTTTTTGGGACAACCTGGAAAGTCTCGATACACGCTTTCATTTCATTACACTTCACTTGTGCACTTAGATTGATCATTATTGGACAAAACACCGCCGACATTATTCAATAAAACTCAAAATACACGAATTTAATGAAAATAAAACGAAATCGCAACGTCACTCTGCAAGTTCCCGCCAAAAAGTCGTAAAACATCTTTGATATCATTATCGAACATCAAAACGCCTACTACACCTTTTTATAAAAAAAAATCCTCACAATAATAATGAATTGCAGAGGTATTACACTTCAAGACAAAACATTAAAGTAAATGCTTTATAAAATCGCTGAAACAACCTAATGATATCCCAGCGCACGGCGCGGCGCCCCTAGCGGCAGGTACAGTAAATCTGAGCAAGGAGAGCAGTTTTAAATTGGAATTCCTTTGAGGAAGTGTACTTAATTGTCTGTTACTTAATTAATGTAATTGTTCGCAGGGTTTCCGCAGATCAAGTCGCCTTACAGCCCCACCTCCCAGCCGCACCTCTCAGGTCAGTACTGCAATGCATTTGTTTATTAACATTCTAACACTTGCGGTGATGCGGTGATGCGCTCCTCCTCCGGCTCATCAACGTGTATTTTATTGCTATATTTATTTGTGTTGTGTAGCAACCCTACTTACCTTTTATTATTTAAACAATCCATAATAATAATGTGTCAAGTAAAGTTAATGTGAAAGAAATCAAGTAGCTAGAAAATTGTCAAGCACCTGTGTTACGTTCTGTCACTTTTTATTTTTTTATTCTGGATAGGCTTGTGTTTGACCACAATCTCACCATGGTAAGTGATGATGTGGCCGAAGGTGGTAAGCACACAAAGCCTAGATGGGAACTGGCTCTCAAGTGCAGCTGTCGGAACACATGTTTTCACAGGTTTTCATCTTGAGCCAGCCAGTCGGGTACTACAAAGTACCCTACCACCGTGCTATGGTTTCCTCACGATGTTTTCCTTCACCGAAAGCTCAAGCTCATTGTAGGATTCGAACCCACGACCTTCGTCGCGGTATTCGACGTCACTTACCACTGAGCTATCATCGCCTTACTATCACTTTAGGCTTGTCATCTATTAGTCTTAATTATGGTGGCTGATATTATGGTCATATCGGCCTGTATAGGTATAGTAAAAAGAGATTACGCCTAGGTACTTACCTAACGGCACAATTTAGAGTCAGGACATATTTTCAAAATTGGCTTTGATTTGTACTAAGTAGGTATAAGTTGTTATAAAACTAGGAATTTAGTTTCGCTACATTTTCCGTAATACATTTTCTCCGAGAAAAAAATAAATTATATTAGTAAAACCAAAGCAGCTAAGATAGTACGAAACTGAGTTTGTTTTGTTGTCTTGTTTTATGTTCATAGCTTGGAGAGTAAGACATAGATATCTGGACTTTATAAAATAGGGCAGCTATTAATAAAAGCGATTGATTTGTTTTACGTAGGTATGCCAACCATAGAGACCTTATACTTATTTTGTGTATGTTTGTAACGTTTTTATTGTGAAACTTATTTCGTCAATTTGGACAAGGATTTTGTTTTTCGTTCACAGTCATATAATCGTAAATTATTTAATGCCGGGTACTGAAGTATTTGTTCGTCGAAAGAAATAAATACATCGTTTTTTATGCGTTACTTATATAATTTATAGCCAGTTTAATGGACCAGTCAATTGTAAGCTATCACAACGGTCGTGAAGTGGCACAGTAAGGAAAACTACAGTAGTGCTTACAGAATATGATACACAATACATTTGCCAGTGATTTAGGAAAGTGGCTAAAGGTGGGCGAGTGGAGGGGAGAGCTCCCTCACGTAGAGTAGACTCCACACTCACCCCCCCGCACCCCGCACCGCACCGCACCACGCACCGCACCCCGCCGCCTTTGTCTCAGTAATGAATCCGCCAAACGCCAAACGTCACCGCGCAGCCGCCCGTACCACCCAACACTATAGATCACATACCGATCTATTAGCTATCGGAAACTCTACTCTGCTCAAACCTATATAAGGGTGCTTGTTTATCAACAACTCCAGCGTCTGATACCTTTTCGAAGCGATGGAGTCGAAGAATTCGCTTAGGACGTTAGGTTTTAGAAAATATCCTGTTAAATGCAAATTAGTGAGGTTGAGATAAAGATGTAAGGGGTGCTTCGATTGCTTCATTATAAAATGAGTTTTGTTACGGATTTTTGGTGGCCTTTTGGGTGTGACATGTGGCACACATCAGTTCGCGGGAGCGTGAGCTGCAATGTGTGGTGGTCTCTATGAAAAGCGTTGCTTAGAGAATAAAACACCTGACGCTCCCCGCCCGGCAGCCATTTGTAAAAATTGCCTTCGCCGCCATTTCTACGCGAAATTTCATATTTGGAACGCCGCGGGGAATTCGCGAGTAGATTTAGTTTCACCATGATGGCCGTGCAGTTTTATTGTTTCTAAAACAATAAACGCCGCCGTCGCGCGTCGTGTGCGATGGCCGTTTCCATTTCCATTGTTTAGACGGCCGCCATTTTCAATTTGAAAATTAGGGGTTCATTGTTTGCGTTATGTACCTACGGTAAAAAAGTCAGTCTGTCTAAATGGGTCTGTCACCTCATTGGTCCACCGAGTGAGGAATTAAATGTATCGAACAAAAGATTTGCATCTACAGATTGAATGCTGCCATTTTGAATTTCAAATCAATGAAGTATGTTATGCACACATTTACAGGTGACACAGTTCATGTACTTTTTAAATTTACTTTTTGGATTCTTTTGAATTTTTTGTTAAAAGTATTTTTTTTAATAGATTATTACGTTGGTAGTTACACAGATTCAGGAGAAACAAAGATTTTCATACTCACACATTTATTAGCTCGACGTAAAGGTTAAATGAGATTGTAATAAACTTGGAAACACTAAAACTTACTAAAATTAGGAAAAACATCTTATACGTTTCCATTAATCCCAAGAATTTCTTGGGGAAATGCTCACAAAATCCAAATTTATGACCTACAATTAGATTTTAGAGAGATGTAACAACAAAAGATCTAGAAAGATAATAATGTATGACTACAATACAAATATACGAATCTAACACCTCATTGAAGTAGCAACATTTTTTTACTAATTTCTGTCAAAACTCCAAACATGCATGAAAGGTAACAGACGCCACACTCGGTACCGGCGCGGGCGGCGCGGGCGGCGCGGGCGGCGCGGGCGGCGCGGGCGGCGCGGGCGAGACGTGACAACCTTCTCAATTACACGACACATTTGTTAGGAAACAGTTTTTATCCTGAAGACGAGTAGCGACTGTCAAATCGTACACCTCCTGACAAACTAACCACATTACTTGCTACTTCCACATAAAGTTTGTTTTTTCATGTAAAAATAGTGAGATATCGGGTGTCACAGACACCGCGGTGTTTTCCCTCGGCTAAGTGGCGACAAGTTATAATAACAGGCAGTGTATTAACGCACGGTTTTAGCCACTTTCTCGGTTGTGATTCGGTGTCGGGTATCTTTGTGTTTGACAGAAACAGTATGTGAGTGATTAATTACATGGAATTTTAGATACAAATAAGAGTAAAGAATAAAATACCTTTGTAAAAAGTCTTAATGGATTATGTCAGATTAAGATGGTATTCCGGATCTGTGATAGTCTTCATTTGACTCATTTATTTATTTATTCATTAGCGACTTATTTATATATATTCGATAGTTGCTCGTATTATTTTTAGAAATAAGTACCTACTTCAAAATATAAGAGATATTTTGAAGGTTTAGTCATAAAAACATAGTTGGTTTAATTCAAAATAATGTTGTATTTAGATAAAATACCTTCCAAAATTCAACTACGGCCTGACCTGCGCTGCGCTCCACATGGAATTATTATTAGTTTTTTCAAGCTAAAACTTTCCCACGTATCTGTCAATTTTACTAGACGTCTGCTACAATCTTATTGCTGATTAATTATACCATAAAAAATCTAATAACCAAATAATTTGTCTAAAAACAATCCGTCACACCTATTAATTGATACTAATTGAACATGTAACAGTAGGTATTATTATCAAGTGTTGTGTTTATAGAAATGTGTAACAAATCTCGTTGGCGAGTGTTGCGTCAACACGCGGGCGACTAATTGTGCCGGTGTCCGGTTACTATACTAACTGAGCACCGGACCGCTCGTCGCCGGCCCGCGCGCCGCCGGCCCGCGCGCCGCCGCGGCCGCGCTTCTACCGTGTGGGACCCCACATGTGACACAACACTATACTTGCTATTTCTTTGCACTATTTATTGTTATTTTTTTTATGTCACTAGTGACAACGAGGCAGGCGGGTCACCTGATGGTAAGTGACTACCGTCGCCTATAGACATTAGCAATACCAGGGGGATTGCCAATGTGTTGTACACCTTATTACAATGCCTTAAGGGCAAGGGCAACTGGCTCTCAAGTGCAACTGCCGGAACACACCAACAGGTGCTTGGCAACAGATTTTCAACTTGAGGGTGGTAGCCAGCCAGTCGAGTACCACATAGTACCCTAACACCGTGCTGTGGTTTTCCTCACGTTGTTTTTATTCACCGAAAGCTCAAGCTCATTGTAGGATTCGAACCCACGACCTTTGCTGCGGTATCCGACGTCACTTACCACTGAGCTATCATCGCCACATTTCGCAATCTTTAGATATCCTTACATTTCTAAAGATTGAATTAGTATCAAAATTCCAGAGCTCCACAGAGCTATAGAAAAAGTATATGGTATTTAATGATTGTAAGGATGTGAAGATATTTGTGCCTCTTTCACGCCAAAACTACTGAACTTGGCACACAGGTAGATCATATCCTGGAATTAAACATAAAACACAAGTTATCCCGGTATGTAGGTACCTATAAGATAAGATCCTTCGGGAACGCGATTGAAACCGAAGGAGACAGCTAGTCAGGACCGGTAAGTAGTACCACAAACTTAAGGGGGAGATAGGTGGGGGGTCCCCTACCAACATATATAAAAATGACCTTATTAAAAGTGTCACCATATCCGAAAAATCAATGCATAAAATCATATTCTCCATACTTCTAAATACCTGGCGTGGATACAAAAATTTGAAGTAATTTCAACCTTCATAATTTAACGATTAGGCCCCAACCCCCACCACCTACCACCCCCAAAGGCCAGTGATCGAATAATGAATTAACCTAACGACTAATAACATAATCACGCCAAAAGAGCCTTTAATACTTCGCAATAAGAGTGGCCGACTGAGCGAGTCACCGAAATATCAAAGTGGAGTGCCTATTAGCAATTATAATAGGCAGTGTCCTTGGTGGTAAGTGCCTGCTGATTACGTTACGTTCAGCACGTCGAAGGTTCTGGAAGGCGGAGCCGGCGGCTGGTAATTACATCGATGCTACATCTATGTAGGTTATTGAATTATTGAGTGGGTCATTATGGAGATATTGTGGAGACGATGCGCTGAGTTGTCAGACGGCGGACATCTTCTGTCTGTACTTTTCCTTGTAATGTTTAATCTTGTATATTGTTTACTCTTTGCCTCATGTGCAATATTGTGGGCAGTATTCTCAATCAAAACTTTTTGTAATTCCGGTTTGATGTTGTTTTCCCTGGGAGCCTGCGACATTCAACACACACGGCTATCATGATGACCATAAACTAAGCATAGCTTAGCAGAAATCACGTCCAGAATTAAGACTGTCGGTCGATCTGTCTGTAGTGGGAATCGAATCCACAACCCGTCAAAGTATTGTGATCTTATAGAAAGAACCAAATAAGTAGTTTAATTCTTGTTTTCTATAAAGCGTTCATTTCCATCGAATCCAAGGAAGAAAAGGATGAATCCACCAATATTTTGGAAATCGGTAAAATCTCCTATCCGATACCTACAGCAAAAGTAGCCAACAAGTAACATTACGTTGTATTTTTTTTAGTCTGAAGCTGAGCAACCGATTGCAGCCAGCTCTCAGACACCCATTTACATAGTTGCACATTTATCGTACGATTAGTTGAAGATACCGGTTTTCCTTGTTCCTATAGCTAGTAGCCGTTATGTATGGACAGTACAAGAAGCCAATACGTAACTAAGTGGCAGTTATACTGTCCAGGCGAGTCTAGGCCCCGCCCAGGGCCTCCTCCTCCGCGGCCGCGGCCTCCGACCGTGTCTTGAGGAAACTGTGCAACATTACCTATTGCGATTGGGAATTGGTTGCTTGTAATTTGCAGTATTTTGTATTGTTGATACCTTTTTAATGATGATGATGATGATGATCTTGTTGTATTCAATTGATGGGATAAGGACGTATTTCAACTTCTCAAAAATATTGGCTTTAGATTGGTTTGAGAAAAAACTAACAAAATAACGTCTGTTATTGTTGAATTTCCTTGCAGTTTTCTTAAACATTACTTATTCTTATTTAAAGACTTAATTTCAAAATCAAAGCCGTTTATTCAATTTAGGCACTACGAAGTTAATTATGAAGGCCGAATATCTAACCTACCGGCTGGCACCAAATCGGCTTTGACTCTGAATAGAAACAGCTTTAAAAATAGCTATAGGTAGCTAAGCCCAAAACTACTCGCAACACCCTGAAATCCACAGTAAAAGTAACCGTTGAATTGTACAATAGTCGCGCGGGCAATTTCCACAGTCAACGTGTCTGCAGAAGAAGCGTTCGCATTATGTAGGTACCCATTATATTTTCACACGTCGATGCTCGCTCGCTGCTCATTTGTTCATCATGTGCTTCTGGCTGGCTCCACCACATTGTAGCGTGATGGTAAGTGAGTAGGTACCTACTTATACATACCTACGTATATTGATATATTCTGAGTTTGTGTTAGTGGCTGTGCCCCGCAGTTTCACCCGCGTTCCCGAGGGATCTTATCTTTTCCCGGGATAAAAAGTAGCCTATGTCCTTCTCCAATGTCCCATCTCTACCTATACTAGAATTTAAAAAAATATGGTTCAATGGTTTAGACTTAAAGTTAATAGATAGACAGATAGAGTTACTTTCTCATTGATAAATATTAGAATGTACATTGGAGTGTTTGTTTGTATGCTGCATATTGCAATAAATTAATTCAAAAATACGTTTTATTCTATGTAACATGTTTTAAAGTAGAATAGAGTGTTTTAACAGGCAAGGAGGTACGTATATGAAACATAATTTTCTAATTCAGCGGTTGTATTTAATGAAATGTAGCGAGTCGCGGAGCTTTTTAAATTATTCCTCTCCATCGACTCTCCGAGGGCGAACAATTTGTACATTTTCTATATTATTTTCAGTGCACACATATTTTTATTTATTAAGTTATCCTACCTACGAGAACCTACCTACCTACCTACCTACCTACCTACCTACCTACCTACCTACCTACCTACCTACCTACCATGTCAGTAATTAAAACTACATATATTTACTCAGCAAATTGGGTATCACAGATCGTGGTGTATTGTTACACCATTAGGTACCCTACGAGGGGTACCACACTCAACAATATCGTTTTCAAAAAATTGCGGAAAGTAACCAGTCTCCCCTTCCCCCTCCCCCCATCACCCTTCGTGATCCCCACGTAACGAGCCCCGAGGGGCTTTCCGCCACCGAAAAATGATTTCCCAACGTTTGCCCTCAGCCCTCAGCGACGTCAACTTAACACATTATGGTGTTTAGCTTGTTAAATAATATTGTAATGCGTTATTACATTGCTTTTCTCGAATATTCTAATGAATAATAATTTTTGAATAATTTTACTACGATACTCTCTACATCCACAGATAAGAAAGAAATAAAATAGATTTAGGTATTAGACGCTACAATAAAAAAAAAATGTTATTAAAAATCCATTCCCCATATGTACTAATTTTACATACGAAAGACTGTTTTTCTGTTACCTTTTCACGCCTAAACCACTGAACCAATTTTTATAAAATTTGGTATAAAGATAAATGGAACCTTTGAGTCCTATATCCCGGGAAAAAATAAGACCTACTTATGTTCTACAGATTATTGCAGCGCTTATTACTACAGCGAAATCACACATCAATTGACAATGCCTTGTACCTCTACCTACTGTTTCTGACGCTTTTACACGATGAAAATTGTATTTATTTGTTCAGTAACAATTATTTATAGGTACCTAGTTATGATCTAGATATTAATGTGCCAAATATCACACCAACACTTTACTATAAACATTCACACAAACTTAATTAGTAGGTTCAATTACTTACCGACACCAAATTACACTCAACCTACGTACCTGCAAAACAATTGACTAGAGAAATTAAGTAATTCTTTAATATTTAAGTACGTAAGCATTGATTGTAATGAAGGAAACAATACACATAATTACTTGTAGAACATTATATTTGTTTCGTAAATGGTGTGCCCCATCAGTTGACACCTCGACATGTTGTTTACGAGATCTGTTTGTACAGACAAACGTACACTAATTGAGTCATATTGTCTAGTGGGGCGCATATTGGTTATATAGTTCATTAATAATAACGTTCATTTTGTATGTTTGTCCAGTTTGTTACGAGGATTATGAACAATTAAAATTGAGACAATATCCGCAATTATCGGTTTTACGGGCAATCATTTCTCAATAGCTTGATAAAAACTAACAAAAATGGCTACCTATATTATAATGAAAATAATTATGTTAACATAACTAGTTGAATAAGTTCGAACGAATAATGCCTTGGTTGAGTTGAACCATAATAATGCTGACCAAAGCGTTTTAAAAATGGAATAAAACGTGGAGATCATAATATGTGAGTGTGAAGGAGTACCTACACGAGCAGCACAGAGAGGCAGCATGTAGGCAGTAGTCAATGAGACTCGGTGGCTCACCTCGCTTTGTTTTGCTCCTCCTGTTTTGCTCCATTTTTGTTAACACCTGCGAACTGTGGGAACCTCGGGCGAGTAATGCGACACCCACGAGGGCTGAGCTTTGGCAGAACTAAAACGTCTAACGTTTTGTTTGGACTTAGGTTTTGACCATGGTTGTAGCAGCCCTGATGCAGACCGTTGAATATAATTTGGTTGATTATATTTTGTTTCTAGGGCTGTGCAATAATATGTATCTGCGTTTAACTTATGCTTTGTTATTAGTAGTAAGATTATAATTATGTTTTTGTTTGTTTGTTTCATGTACTTACATATACGTAGCGGTTCGACAGTTTTATTCAGGTAATTTGTTTTTCTATTCTTCTATCTATTATTGTTTATTACTTATCTGTTACTCTAGAATTCATCTCAAGCTAAATGTAGATATTTGTTATAGGTAAGGGGATTGCTAATGTGTTGTACACCTTATTACAATGCCTTGAAGGCGAACTGGCTCTCAAGTGAAATTGCCGGAACACACCAACAGGTGCTTGGCGACAGATTTTCAACTTGAGGGTGGTAGCCAGCCAGTCGAGTACTACAAAGTACCCTACCACCGTGCTGTGGTTTCCTCACGATGTTTTCCTTCACCGAAAGCTCAAGCTCATTGTAAGGATTCGAACCCACGACCTTCGCCGCGGTATCCGACGTCACTTACCACTGAGCTATCATAATGTAATAGGACACAAAATATAGAGAGTAGGTAGACATTGCGTGCGCAGAGGTGGCAACATTTGCGTAGTGTAGCGCTCCTCCGCTCCTCCGCTCCTCCGCTCCTCCGCTCCTCCGCTCCTCCGCTCCTCCGCTCCTCCGCTCCTCCGCAAATCAAATAATCTGTGAACGTTTGCCTCAATTGGCTTGTTGCGGAAAAATTGGCAATTTCTATTTCTCCACACCCTTAATTGCATGTCGCATCATGTTTCTTAATGCGTTGCCTACCAACTGTAGAACGAATGGCGAATTAAAAATCTGCATTGTCTTGGGTAGCTTTTAGAGGAGTTTTTATTCAATCGTTTACTGGTCGTATCATAGTAGCAGTTGATAAAAGAAAAAAACTACGAATTTCCGCAGCGTGTGTGACAGGAATAGGTAGTCAGTCTTCTTTTCTATGTCTATGACTAATTAGCTTTCGGCCGTTATCGTAGCCTGCAACACTAAATGCGTCACTGACATTATTAAAACTTTCTTACTCCTTTGAATAACCAGCTTCTTCAGCTCATTCTATCAGACAGTTACCTGTGTAGACATTTGTCAATAAGGCAACAGCGGCGAGAGCTAAAAAGCCAATATAGTCAGATGGTCCAAAAATATTTAAAAAATGTAACCTTGCTAAGTTTCTTGCCGGTTCTTCTCAGTTCAAGGCTGACTTCCGAACCGGTGGTAACTTCTGTAATTCGACCTTCATAAGTGCCCTTCTAGGGCCTAAACTGAATAAATGGTTTTGACTTTGACTTTGACTTTGAGGGCCGTGAGTTCAAATTTTACAATGAGCTTAAGCTTTAGTGAAGGAAAACATCGATTAGAAAACCATGCTGAACGTCTATCATCAAGTAACTACCGGTATTTTTAGACAGTACTTGAGAGAAGTTCCTTTCTAGAAGGCTTACCTTCTTTGGTCTCATTATCACTAAAAAAAGATGAGATTTTTTCAATCGTCAGACATTTCGCGAGGAGCCCGAAGCGTGACGTCACCGACAAATAAATCTAATCGTCGACTGATCTCTCGCAAATTGGCCGCTCGCGAATTGCCAATTTAGCTTGGAGTCTCACCTCGCGCGCACTAAATTGGCTCAATATATGAAATAAGTGTAGACGCGAACATCGAACATCGTGTCGAGTCGCCTCGCCGCCTCGCCGCCTCGCCGCCTCGGTGCTCTGTTGACGCGTTTCGTTTCGATATATTACATTTGCGAGCTCCGATGTGACACTTTGTGAGACAATTTTCGTCGTTTTGTGCCGACCCACGCACGCGATAAAGGAATAGCTTTAACAGCGTTTAGAAGGTCTACTTCGGCGTCAATTTCCCTTATAATAAGGTCTATTGAAGCTGATACGATACCTGTCGCAGTGATTCTGTCGACGATTTACTTTTACGTGTAAATTATACCATTTAAAACAGTCACCGTCTAATCATAGGTTGACTGGAAAGAAGAGTGGAGGGAGGAGAGTTCTTCTCAATTGAAGACTGATTTAGGAACCGTACTTAAGCTCTCCAGAAATCTAAATTATTTTGTGATTGTAATAATACTTAAATCTAAATTTTATTTAGGAGTAGTTTTAAGTAGAAAGGATTAATTATTAATTAATAATTATTATTTGCTCAAATGTTTATCTAGGTACGCCTTTTTGGCTGGATATTTGTGTAATGTGTAAGTAATCATCATCACATCATCATCAGGCAGGGGCAGGATATGTAACATAAAGCGTGTTCTTTTTAAATAAAGATATTGATTTAATGATTGATTGATTATATCGCCTTTGGACAACTTAATTACATGACGTTATAACATAGGTACGTCCTTGGATTATGTATAATTTGTGAGTAACTGAAGGGATATTACTAATTTCAATTCATAACTTTTGTCTTATTAGGGCTACTTACATCTAAAACAGAAATATAATATTTACATTGCGCGCCATATTGATATCAAAATTTAATTTTGAATAACTTTAACGTTACGTGAAATAGCGGGTAGACTTTTTGGGGGGAACTTGCAAAATGACGTTGCGCATACGTTTTATTTTCATTAAGATCCTTTATTATTACCATTGAGTATTATTGAATAATATCGGTTGCGTTTTGTGCAATAATGTTTATTCTAAGTGAAATTGAAAGTGAACAGTGACTTTTCAGATTGTCTCAAAAAGTCCGTGAAAAGTTTTAGTGCCACGACACACGAACGGCCACCAAATTCACTAAAACATTACCTGACTTGTTCGGGTGATTAGATTTACTATAAATGTCATATACCTAACGAGAATAAAACATAATATAAAAACAATAACAACTTGAAATTGGCAGATTGTTTTTTAAACATTGCCAGCAAAGAAAAAAAAATAGCCGTCCAGGCCACTCGTGACCACCATCAAAGAGAATATAACCGTACCACAACCAATGTAACTTGATCGAAAAGTCGATGAGTCAAAATAATACTTTGAAAAAACATTGAGCGACTATAAACATATTAATGTTGTTATTAAATATTTTGTGTTTTCACGGAGCATAATGTCGACCGCGGGCGGCGCGGGCGGCGCGGGCGGATAAAGTAGCAGTGTTCTTCACAACGAGTAGCTTTCCTACTACAACAATCGTATTTCCCTCCGAGACAAGGAGGGAGGGCCCTCGCATTTAAATTATACTCCACAACCAACCACAGCCAATATTATACCTTATCTCTATGTGTAGAAGGTTGCTATTGTTTTGTAGAGAGTATTCGTGTTAACGCATACATTATTGATAGCTGCCACGTATAGTTATGTTTACAGTAATGATCTGCGAGTTTTTTAATCGATTCAATGACGCGAATTGTACCTTTTTGTGAGTAGATTTTTTATTTTTATTTTAAGATGCAGTTTTAAGAAATGTTTAAAATGGTAGACAGAATTTAAATATAGGAGTTACATTATTTTATACTTAGGAGCGTTATCAAATTCATTTGTAGATATTTATTAATTCACTTGCATTAAATTTTTAAAATTATATCCCTAGGAATAGGGCCTATTTTTTGTCTACTTACTAGGTATGCTGTAAAATAATATAAAATCAGATTTTATGATAAAATTAAATATTTGATAACATTTCACTCTCCATGGACTAACCAAGGACAAAAGGAAAGAATTATAATACCGTTTATCATTACCAACATTATAAACAAGTGCAAAATACTTCCGTCCACACATTGTAGTCTATTCGCTACTTTTTCATGGCTAAACTACCGAACTGAATATTGTCACATTGAAATAGAAAAATATCAGGTTCTTATTTTATAATTTATTGGATTTTGAAAGCCAAAGGGTAGATCTACTTTTGGAATAGAACAGAACAGTCGTCCCGTGACGAATAGCTACCATAGAGCATAGAGTAGAGAGCAGAGAGCACCCTCGCGGATTGGTGATGGTCGATGGGCAGGCGCAGGGGGCGCAGGGGGCGCAGGGGGCGCGGCGGGCGCTCCCGCGGGACACTGCTGTACCTATTGCTATGACGAGCTCTAAGTGATTGCTTTATGTTCGCTTCAGTCGCGCTGACTGCCTCTTTACAAACATTAACTAGGAGATCTTGGACTACGCCAAGTAGTTGTTGGGTCGATTACCATCCAGGACAAATGAGATGGATCACAGGACATGTGAGTTTCTTTGATGGATCTTACTGTGAAATCTCGAATAAAAATTTTGCTATATATAAAAAAAATCGCCGTTTTTTTGTATTTTTAGTGGATGCCAAAATATTTTTTTTTTCATAAGTTTTTTTTATAAGTCATTTATTTCATAAGTCATTTATGACGTTATGAAATAAACTTGTGTTAATTTTCTGGTGAGGCTGAGTTGACAGGGTAGTCGGTCAATCAGGACAAGTCATTTTATACGTAGGTTGCTAGTTTTTGGCGCGAATGCATTTGTATGAACGAAATTAGATGCATGAATATTCCGCGAGAGGCGCTGTGCCAATGACGTAAAAGTCAAAAACTCGCTACGAACTGGTTTTCGTAGTAGAAGCTCTGCTTAATTTAGGATCAGACCGAGTGTGAACAATAATCCAGGATAAGTATTTTGATATAATGTTATTGTTAGATACTTTTCATATACTTAAGTCAATACTTACCCATTAATTTAAGATTCATGTGACATTCAATATAATTAATTGATATGTATTTTTTCGTGTTCCATAAACCGTAATAGAATTAACAAATAACATATCGTTGGGGTCCCAAACGCTAGTGTGTCCAATCGATTGAGTGGACAGTCCCGATTGGACACGCCCGCCTGCGCCTGAGCCTGTCCCATTGTCCGACAATAATTGGACACATGTTCACACTCGCCACCAAGTTTGTTCTCTTCATTTTGTTTTGATAAACATGTTTGTGTCGTGATATTACCTATATACGAGAGTTAAGTTTGTAAGTCTAGTCTATTGGATTAATTAATTTAGTAAATCAACAAATCTATTGTTGTCAATTATGCGATGACTAGCTGTCCCCCCCGCGTCCCCCGCGTCCCCGAGGGATCTTATCTTTTTCCGAGATAAGAAATATCTTATGTCCTTCTCTAAGGTCACATCTATCTCTATACCAAAATTTATAAAAAATGGTTCAGTGGTTCAGGTGTGAAAAGGTAACAGACAGACAGACCGAAATACTTTGGAATTGATTTAGGTGTTGCAGCATTAATTTATTAATGTTAGTGCACGATTATCATTAACACTTTAACGTACTAACTGACAAACATTTCAAACCCAACACAAAACAATTATAACACAAATTCGTCACAGATCTACCCAAACAAACGATATGGTACCTACATTACAAAATTAACCTGTTCCACATCCATTGCTTTCAAACTGAGAGCTGTATCATAGACATCAGTTATCACCGAGCCACGTACAGCGCGCGAAAAAGTAGCCCCGCTAAACAAGACCGGAGTGAAGGTCGCAGAGAACCGCTCCAAATTTAATAATTCATTGTTGTATTCATTGGTGCCAAATTCAATTACCCAGCGTCCCGTAGGGCTGTCCCCTCTCCTCCCATCCCCTCCTACCCCCGCTGGGGTCCCGGGGGAAGCGCCCGATCTATTCTATTAACCCGCTACCGCTCGCCTGTTTACTAATTCATTTGGCAATCACATTCGGTAATTATGTGACAAATCCCCGGCCGGCGCGGGGCGAGGCGGTGTTGTCACACTACTTGTTAAGTGGATTTCGGGGACGCGCGGTGATTTGCGGGGATCAGTGTTGTACCGATTAAACTGCTTGGTCATGTCCGCAGGTCTTCTGCGATAGCAAAACACATCACTAATTCAAGTGTTGCCTTTAGAGCTGACTACCCATGTCAACACTAAACCAGCGGCACGTTATTATAACTGTTTTGATAGTTGCCTTTACGTCATTGTAATAAGGTGTACAACACATTGGCAATCCCTATCCCCGACCCGCTTGCCTGTGCGTCTAACAAAAAAGCCAAAAAGAGATTTAGATTTATTTGATTTTATCAAAGAATCAATGAAATATAAACCTCCTTTACTAGTGAGGATTGCATTTAAAAAAAAACTTAATAATCGATGACCATTCATTCTGAAAGTGCCATACAAGGATATACAGTGACTCTAAGGCCTGCCACACGGACGGTGTTTAAATCATCCATTTAACATGTAAATTTAACTAGTATGTTAACTTACATTTTAATAAGTCTCACGAGATTATCAAACTGGGCAGGATAATTAAAAATAAAAAACAAAAACCGACTTCAAAACTGTAACCTATACCTATGTACAAACATAAACTAAAAAGTAAAGAATAATATTTTAATTTCAAAGCAAGAGCCTTAAAGGACAATCAACAAAATTATTGATATTTATATATCTATTTAATATTTATAAACAGTTCTTTTTGGAGTCGGTGCCAGTCAAGAAGAAGGACAGTTTTGAACTGGACACGAAGTGTTCATACGAGAAAACGTCTTACGACACCTCTCCTTACGGTAATGTTCCTTAGGTCCGCCCCTACTTTTCGAAAGTTTGTTACAAAGGCAGAATTAAACTGTCCTTCTTGGCTGGCACCGACTCCAAAAAGAACTGTTTATAAATATTAAATAGATATATAAATATCAATAATTTTGTTGATTGTCCTTTAAGGCTCTTGCTTTGAAATTAAAATATTATTCTTTACTTTTTAGTTTATGTTTGTACATAGGTATACGTTACAGTTTTGAAGTCGGTTTTTGTTTTTTATTTTTAAAAATAATTTTATTTTTTAATTTTTAAAGTTTATTCCTTATTATATGTTATCCTAGGCAAAACTAGTTTGTCCTGAAATCGGATCTGGCCGGTAAAATATAATATATAACTAGCGGGCCCGGCAGACGTCGTCCTGCCCTGAAATTAAAACAAATCTTGGAACTCGATTCCAGCGCCACCTACCGGGTCCAATTGTATTTTAAAACCATCGAAGAACCCATTGAAGTATACACACGAAATTTCATCCAAATCCAAAAAGTCACGCTCAACGACTCAGTTTGATTCACTAAGGTTTATCAAACGAGATAGATTTTTTTTCGTTTTTGTTGATTTTCTCAAAAAGTGCTGAATCAATTTCGACAAAATTTAAATGGGACCACCTCTGAAGTAGGATCTACCAAACAAAAAAAGAATCATCAAAATCTATTCATAATTGGCAGAGAAATCGAGTAACAAACATACAAAAAAAAAAAAAAAAAAAACATACAGACGAATTGAGAACCTCCTCCTTTTTTTTGAAGTCGGTTAAAAACGATATCCATGTAGTGTAGAAGGTACTGAGGTTTTCATTTCAGTTAAACTTACATTAAAGTATTAGAAGTATCTACGAACTTGGTTTTTCTTTACTTAGGTCTAACTGCAATAGTGTCTACAAGCTTGAGCTTTCTATGAAAGAAAACATCGTGAGGAATCCATAGCACGGTGGTTCATTATAGTCCCCGTCTGGGTGATGGGGTGCTACGTTCATGTTAATCTCTTGAAGTCAAACCTATGTAAATAAGGTGTTTTATAATGAAATATGTGTCCGCAGGAGTGTCATCGTTAGAAGCAGCGAAAGACTTTACGGTGGACGGCCTCACCGGGTACAATGGCAAGAAGAAGAAGAAAAAACGCAGACACAGGTTACTATCTCACTAATTATATTTACCACTGTTTTCTTTTTTTATTCTGGATAAGCTTGTGTTTGACCACAATCTCACCATGGTAAGTGATGATGTGGCCGAAGGTGGTAAGCACACAAAGCCTAGATGGGAACTGGCTCTCAAGTGCAGCTGTCGGTACACACCGATAGGTGCTTGGCGACAGATTTTCAACTTGAGGGTCGTAGCCAGCCAGTCGGGACTACAAAGTACCCTACCACCGTGCTATGGTTTCCTTACGATGTTTTCCTTCACCAAAAGCTCATTGTAGGATTCGAACCCACGACCTTCGCCGCGGTATCCGACGTCACTACCACTGAGCTATCATCGCCTTGCTTGCTAGTATCTTTTAATTAATAAAATAATCCATTAAAAATTATTTTGTACTTCAATTATTATTTAAGCATCAGAAAAAGATAGAGGATTTTTAGTCCTATCAAATGACTGTTTGTATTGGAAATGAAGAGTAGTCGCGTCCACGACGAGTATTGATGGCGGGCGACTATACCTATATACTATACACACATAACATACTTACCCATAGGTATATATAAGGCGATGATAGCTCAGTGGTAAGTGACGTCGAATACCGCGGCGAAGGTCGTGGGTTCGAATACTACAATGAGCTTGAGCTTTCGGTGAAGGAAAACATCGTGAGGAAACCATAGCACGGTGGTAGGGTACTTTGTAGTACTCGACTGGCTGCCTACCACCCTCAAGTTGAAAATCTGTCGCCAAACACCTATCGGTGTGTTCCGACAGCTGCACTTGAGAGCCAGTTCCCACCTAGGCTTTGTGTGCTTACCACCTTCGGCCACATCATCACTTACCATGGTGAGATTGTGGTCAAACAAAAGCCTATCGAATATAAAAAAATATATAAGTATTGTAATATATCCACCAAGGTTTAGTTAAGGATAACAAAGGATAACAGAAACTTGAGCTCACGGCCTACTATGACAGGCTGAAAACATTTTGAGCGATAAAACTTTTAGTGATCGTAATTTTTTTAGAACGATCAGTAGAACCTATTTTACTGGCAAAATTTCTATCTTTAAGAATAAACTGATCTTTTTAATAGGTACTATAATTTTATGGTACTATAAATTATATAAAACCATTTATTCAGTTTAGGCCCTAGAAGGGCACTTATGAAGGTCGAATTACAGTAGTTACCACCGGTTCGGAAGTCAGCCTTCAACTGAGAAGAACCGGCAAGAAACTCAGCAAGGTTACATTTTAAAAATATTTTTGGACCATCTGACTATATTCGCGTTCAATACATCATTTATATAATTTTGAATGTTGAATCTTCGAGAATCTTCTATCTAAGACCCCATCCGAACTTGATCTTGAGATCGGCGCTTGTCTTCAACGACTATAATGCGATTCTACTCATCCTTCTCACCACTCTACCACATCAATAAATACACCAAGTGTGTCTTATATAGATATAGACGTGACCCAAGGTGTTGTTCACAGCCGGACAATCTTCACCTCGTACCAGCTGGACGAGCTGGAGAAGGCGTTCAAGGACGCGCACTACCCCGACGTGTACGCGCGGGAGATGCTCTCCCTCAAGACTGATCTACCCGAGGATAGGATCCAGGTTAGTGACCTGACACACTTACCATGGACCTACCGCTACCAGCTATCATGGAATCACAAAATTATTGTTACTTTAAGAATATTTTTTCAATTACAATCTAGAAATAATTACTACAAAAATAAATCAACCAAATACTATAGTTTTATGACTGATGTCCCATCACTAATTTTGATTGTAGCAACAAAGCACTTTAAGTTTTCTTTTACCGACGATTAGGAGCAAAAAACGTTAAATCTCGGATTATTTACAAAAAGCGTCCATTATGTTCATATTAAGCCGTCAATTGCCATCGATTGGTGTCAAAACGCAAGCGTGTAGTGTAACTCGACACTAGTCTATCGGCTCGTAGCTCGCCTTTAAACATTTTAAATAACTCTCTTACCTATGCTTTGTTTTTTAATCAAGCAGGCCTTTAATAGAGAGATACCTATGATCACTGTTAGGAAGTTTGCTTTTGTTGAGAAGAGCCTGCAAGAAACTCAGCAATTGCTCTTTTTAATTTGTGAAAATCAATTAACGAGTATGCTACTATATTTATTACTTACTCTACAATATTTTTAGATGATTTTAAAATTAAATAACTAATTTACGGGAGAAATTTTAGGATAATATTTTTTCTTTTAGCTCAATTATGAACATGGCATGGCATGGCATGGCATAATATAACTTTTGTTCGCATGCCCCGTGCATTCGTTGCCCAATAGCTCAGTAGGAAGGTACACGTCAGTTGGGATCTCGTCAATGTTGATGTGTATTCGACACCCGACACGATCTCGGGAACACGATATTTTTGCAAACAATAGCCTAAGAATTCGCGGAAGGAAGTTTTTTTTGAACAATTAAGGGACGGTGTTACACGGTCGATTGAATTGCAAAGATGTTGAAAAAAAATCGGTGTAATTGAAGATTTTATTGAGATTTCGATTCATCACTTATTTTGACTGTTTTCAAATATATTTATCGTGGGCTTAATTTGTATGTTTTATAGCTATTTTTTGAGAAATGTCTTCAAATGTCCCTAAAACTTAATCCACGCATCTAGGTTCTGGCACTCGGTTTTACTCCCGTTATCAGCATTAAAAGTAGTCTATTGCACTCAGGAATAATTCAGCTTTCTATTAGAGATAGAATTTTCAAAATCGGTTCAGTAGTTTCGGAGATTACCACCAACATCGAAACGTACAAACTGTACCTCTTTATAATATTTGTATAGATACAACTTTTAACATTTATTTAGAATATTATCAGTTGATTTCAACGCTCTTCCTACTAGCCCCCTCATGGCCCCCTTTCTTAGTAGATAGATGGTTTAGCTGAAGAGCTAGCTGCTATAGGACAGTTAGTCGATTAATCGATATCCTCATCAAATAACTCGACTTAACTCGCCACTAATCAGCTCAAAATCAATAGAAATATTACAATGGCAAAATCTGTACAGTTACTAGAACGAAAAAATATAATTAGAAAAACGGTTTTATAAAATGTTTTCAAGTATATGCTTAAACGTAACTTTAAGTCAAACTGAAAAATAATGCCAATTCTCTGTTACACAAAAGGTAAGTAAATGAAAGGAGATATTTAGTGAACTGCTTGTTTTCAACGTGAACTGCTACATATATATAGGTAGGTAGGTAAGCAATCTATCATTTAGGTATACTGTAGTAAGTTTAGTAGATAGGTATTTATCTAATAGATACAAGTACGGTAGGATTGTATAAATTCATCTCATACAAAAACTAGCTCCGTAAATCAGTGTTATTAATTGCAAGACTCATAATTATTATTAATAGTTTTTTTTTCTGTGGGTTGGTAACACACAAGGTTGGCTCAAGTATCGCTCGCCTTCCCTCCTCGGAAACTGCGGGGAAAACACAAATACTACCACCCTCCCTCCTGTATACACCGTCACCCCCTCACATCTCCCCCCAGTGCTCCGCTCCCCCGCACACGCCACACATTTATGAAAATTTCATTTCCAAACTCACCAGTCGCATTCCAAACAAAAATAAACTCTACCATAACATAATAAAGCTTATTGCCCCTTAATTTTCACTAAACGGAAAATTGTACGTGTTGTATTCTAAAATGAAATCTACCCGTGTAGTTTTAAAGTTTGTTTTCAAGTAGTCGAGGGTGGTTATGAGTGATGGTTGTTGAGTTTTCGGTATAATGGCTTACTGGGGATTAGGTTTCCACATTCCGGGGCCCGCAGTTTGTGAGACTCTGCAATAAATGGATTATTGTGCAATTTAACTTCTTATTGGTAGGTACGCTTTAATAAATTATTGAATTGAATTCTAATTGAAAACTCATAAGAAATATTTAAATTCTGTTTATTGACAGATCTTTCATGAGGCAGCTTAATATTAGGTTATATGCCTTTGACAAATTAAATATTGCGGATGTCAAACTTGTAAGATTTTGTAATTGTAAATTATTTACACACACACCTAGGAATTTATTGATTTTCACGATACTTGATTTAGACTTCAACGGGTATCAAAAGTAGGATTAAGGTATCCCTTAGTATTTTTTAATAATTACATATCTAGTACTCGCAGGCACTTGCATTCGCATTTTGATATTGAAAAAAAAATGATTAAGGCTTCCTTGAATGATAATATTATTTTTGTATTTAATATATTTCCATTAAGTTTAATGATTTTGTAGCATTTAAAATAAAGATGTAAATTAGAAATATTTTGAGGTCACTTTTAAGCTGCTTAAAGGAATTTAATTACAAATAATAATCCACGTACCTATTTATAAATTACATCACGTTCTAATAAGTTTCTTACAAAATTAAAGAAAAAAAACTCCTTCAACGCGATGTTAATTTTAACCATAAACACACAAAAGTAGCGCCATCTATCTACAACGAGCGGCAACCTCATGTAGCCATGGCAACGGCGCGCTGATTGGCCACTTGCATGCGAAACGAACGAGACGAAAAGCTGTAACCACCATCTATAACCACTCTAAACTCAATCTTGACGTATATAGGTAAGGTTTATTTTTAATTAACATGTTACGACGGTTAATATGTTTAATTATGGAAAGGTTTCGTTATTAGAACCGCCCTTCTTAGTGGCATGGCGGACGGGTTTTGTCTTGGTTTGTCTTTTTAAGTTCGTTTTTGTTTTACGTACAACTGTGTACAGTCGATGTAAATGTAGTGAGGCTTTATATCCATGCAAATGATGTCTGAGTAACTTGGGCTGGTAGGTAGGTATGATATGGAGAACCATTGTGGATGAATCGAATGAAATAAGCCATAGCTCATTGTTTCTTAATACGTAGTTATCAATAAAGTTAAGTTTATTCTTCGTATAATGAATTGAAAATATGTTTATTTCGTCTGATAGAAAAAGCATTTTATTTTCATGCATCTAATATTTTCGTATTTTTAATGCACAAATAAATAAACTCATGAACTCTACACAGCAATTGCAGGCATTTTTTGTATTTTAGGTACCTACGTATCTAAATTCATAGTTAGATTACAAATTTATTAAATCTCCAATCATTGCTTGTTCATACACATTAGCATATATTAAGTACAAATTCTTCGAACAGGTCAGTAGGTAAAATTAAATTTAAAAAAATGTCTTTCGGTTTAAATATTTATTCAGTTATTTTTTTGCTTTTTTGTATTTTAAAAACTCTAGTCTAAATCTAATCTGAGAAGCGTCGGCCGTCGGCTCGCACCGACTCTCAAGATTCTACTCATGAGGTATTCTGCGTTTTTAGGTAGGTACCTAAGCTATATCTCCGTGAATAAAGGGTCAAATTCGAAAATATATCTGTGTTTGTTCCCATTTAACTCTAATGGCTGAACAGATTTAGTTAAATTAGCTTAGTAGGTATACTGTAGTACTAACCTATCTATATAAATCTTTATATTTTATACAATTTTGTATCGGATTAATTTAAATGCATTTAGGTTTACTACAATTTTTTTTTATGTCACAAGTGACAACGATGCAGGCATTACCTGATGGTAAGTGACAACCGTCGCCTATAGACATTGGCAATACCAGGGGATTGCTAATGTGTTGTACACCTTATTAAGGCGAACTGGCTCTCAAGTGCAATTGCCGGAACACACCAACAGGTGCTTGGCGACAGATTTTTAACTTGAGGGTGGTAGCCAGCCAGTCGAGTACTACAAAGTACCCTACCACCGTGCTGTGGTTTCCTCACGATGTTTTCCTTCACCGAAAGCTCAAGCTCATTGTAAGGATTCGAACCCACGATCTTCGCCACGGTATCCGACGTCACTTACCACTGAGCTATCATCGCCTACTAAACTACTGCTGAGTTTCTTGCCGGAGTGTTCTCAGTTTAAGTGTATATTGAACCGGTGGTAGAGTCAATTGTAACGTTCATAAGTGCCTTACCAGGGCCCAAACTGAATAAAAATGAGTTTTTGATTTGATTTGTACACCTTATTAACACTTCGAACATATAAAGTACTAATCACTACGATCATTTGATTAATTAATTATGATTTAAGTACCAATATTGCTTCAGACACCGTTTGCTCTAAGTCGTTTTATACACTCTCAAATTAGATGATTCATTATATTAAGTTACCTATTGCCAAAAAGATTTTAATTAAAATAGTTTAATGCAAAAAATAAAGTGTCTTCTATTAGGTATCAAATGCTGTGCTTAGCAATCGTCAGAGGGCAAAATTCTTGGTTAATCTTTATTAAAAACATCGGTCCACATTTGACTAAGAAATCAGTGAAATCTCTCACACATTTTTTTCAGTGATCTGAAATCTCTCACACATTTTTTTCAGTGATCTGAAATCTCTCACACATTTTTTTCAGAGATCTGAAATCTCTCACACATTTTTTTCAGAGATCTGAAATCTCTCACACATTTTTTTCAGTGATCTGAAATCTCTCACACATTTTTTTCAGTGATCTGAAATCTCTCACACATTTTTTTCAGTGATCTGAAATCTCTCACACATTTTTTTCAGTGATCTGAAATCTCTCACACATTTTTTTCAGAGATCTGAAATCTCTCACACATTTTTTTCAGAGATCTGAAATCTCTCACACATTTTTTTCAGTGATCTGAAATCTCTCACACATTTTTTTCAGTGATCTGAAATCTCTCACACATTTTTTTCAGTGATCTGAAATCTCTCACACATTTTTTTCAGTGATCTGAAATCTCTCACACATTTTTTTCAGTGATCTGAAATCTCTCACACATTTTTTTCAGTGATCTGAAATCTCTCACACATTTTTATTACAGTGACAATATAATCCTGAATGATTGAACTAAGTGTTCCAATGATCATGTCACCCAGAAGACGTTCACTGCTGGACAAATATTAACTTTATAACCGGAATAACTTTTAATAGTTAAGTTCTTAATAAGTAGTTAGGTATAGGTTTCTAAATAGGTACGGTCGGCCAAGAATGTGGTGTACCACCCTAAGGTTGAATGCCACTTGCAGATTCATATGATAAAGATTAGTTTCGCTTGCAGATCAATCTGACAACTTATGACAACTCATGTCATTATTATGCATCTCTTTCAGTGATATCTTTTTAGTTTGAATCTTGTTGTAATTTTCGATGACTCTAAATCAAAACTGGCACACCATTTTCTTGGCCGACCGTACTTAGATAGCTAAATATTTTTTGCAATTATTATTGTATATTACCTAAGTAGGTAGGTAGTGCAGTGTAAATGGAGGCGGAGAGTATACTCGAGTGAACAACAAATTAATCCACGTATCGGTACCCGTTATCGGCGCGTAATTGGCGAGTAATGTGATCGTCCCGCTACCGTCCCGCTACCGTCCCGCCGCCGTCCCGCCGCCGTCCCGCCGCCCCGCTCGCCCTGGAGCCTCCCTGTGTGCACCTATTACCGGTTATCGGTTCGATTCTAATGCGCTAGTGCGGTGAAACACCGGTAACCGTGTTATACGTCCTGTGCAAGCTGCAATGTTGAATGTTCTTCTTACCTACCTATATATTGATACTCGTTATTGCATTACACGAATATTTAACTTGTTTGAGACGACATTTTGGATCTTAAGTTATTTCTTTCACCACTCTTCGTTCCAGTCACAATGTGAAACGTCCCTCTCTGTTCTTTTCTTGGACGAATTTATTATAGTTTTACCTACACTAATTACTCTACATACCTAGGTAATGATGTACTGAGGGAACGAACAATGAGGTTTTACTAAAATTTGTCGGAGAAAATTCACAAAAACAACCTGTCCAATGTCAAAGTCAAAGTCAAAACCATTTATTCAGTTTAGGCGCTAGAAGGGCAATTTTCAAATGTTTAACAATTTTATACCTAAACTAATACAAAAATACATAAAGAATTATAACCCGCATTAGTTACCTACATAGTAAACTAAAACAAAAAGAAAATGCAGCTACTTCCAGACATCTTTATCAACTAGCTGTCCTCCGCAGTTTCACCCGCGTCCTCGTGGGATCTTATCTTATCTAGGGATAAAATATAGCCTATGTCAATCTGGAATAATGTAGCATTCAAATGGTGAAAGAATTTTTGTAATCGACCCAGTAGTTTTTGAGTTTATTCGCCTACATACATCCATACAAATCTTTCCTCTTTATAATATTAGAAAGATATAATGGGCTACCTTGTAATAAGTTTTTTCATCAGTGGAAACGATGACATAGTTTCGTAGCTTAGCTTACCTACACACCCTCGCATCATAGCTGCTAGCTGCATACCACATCTGGTAGAAAAGCCTTAAGCATCACGAGCTCGAAGTCGTAGCATTGTTATACGTAGAGATATTTGCTCTGCTTGTTTCACAGCGACATTTATGATGTCTACGAAATCGAGTCGTTTTAATAATTAGTTATCGATTAGGTCATTAATTGAGATATTTATGAACAACACCGTCTGTATGAGTTGGAATCCCTCGGCGAAGACGTGACGTGGCGACGTGACGTGGCGACGTGACGTGGCGACGTGACGTGGCGACGTGACGTGGCGACGGCCGGCGAGGAACGCGCGGGACTCAATGACTGCCCGTTACAGTCAGAATCATATACCTAGCGATCATTTTTGAGTGTATTGAAAGTGTTTTGTTTTGGGAGCTTAATTTATATTAGGTAACCAAGGAATCTTATCATTTTAGGCAATAAAAAGTATCATTTATTTCATTTTAACATTGATGTAGCTGTGTGACAAATTTAATTAAATCTCTTCAGTAGCTTTAGCGTGAAAGTGTAATAATGTTCACATCATATTAATGTGTTGGTTAATCACTATCACCTTCTAGCCTCCTTCGTCCTTCGTCCTTCGTAGAAACTGTAGGGTAATACCTACAGCCATTCTAACAATCATGCTTAGTGTCTAACAATTAGTTATTTTTACATCTGCATTTTCATGTACATGTTAACGGTAACTCCAATAATCCACAAAATGAGTGTAAGCTTATTGCGGGGCGAGCGGCGCGGCAGGTGGCTCGGACGGGGGGTAGACCGGACACCCCCTCCCCCTGGCACGGCTCCGGGAGGGGGTGGCCGCCTGTCCGGTGTAGTTCCGGGCGAATTTAGCTATTAACGTGCGTGCGCGAATTCCGCCCGCCCCGTAATAGCCACCTAGCGTGTTCAGGGCTGCCGAGGCCGATGCGACGACATACTTAAATTAATTTATTTAATAATAAAAGTTAATATCGATTCATTTTAGGTGACATTTTAAATAATAATTTTTATTTTTTTATGGCTTTTATATTTATTATTGAAGTGTAATTGAGCATAGTAAACTTTAAAAATACTTATTAATTAAAAGAGTCTCTGTAATAATTCATGAAGTGATGGTAAGTGACATCCGTCGCCTCTAGCAATACCAGGGGGATCGCCAATGTGTTGTCAATCTTTAGCAGTCTCTTGAAAGCAGCTGCCGATAAATGTTTCGTGCAGTATTTCAACTTGAGGGTAGTACCCAGCTATGTTCATTGTAAGATTCGAATCCACGACCATCGCCGCGGTATCTGACATCACTACTTTGGAACAATCGTCACACAGATTTATATGATCAAAATATATCTGATAATTATAGATCACATTTACCACTTGTCTTCACGTCTGTTGTCCATCATCAATCAACAATATTTGAAAAAAAAAAAATGCGAGTAACATTTTTGACAACCCTAGAGAACATTTGATGTCATGGACCTACATATTAGGGGTTTTAGTTGTTTTTCATTTTGCTTATTCAGCTATTTACTGTATGTATATCTTACGTGAATTATAACAAAACTAAATTTTGGAAAGTAGCAACAATAACAGTTATTTCTAAATAACTAATATTAATAGTAGATATTTATCTGCTAAAATTAACAGTTCTTAATTATGGTTCTAGTTAAGTATTCAATTATTTATTTGAGTCTGAAATTTATGTTATCTATGTGAGTTTTTTTTATATGTTATCTATGTGAACTGGGTTCCATTCCAGGTTTTTACCTGGGTTCCCTTGGCGTATGTCACTCTCCGATTCAAGAACTATCTCTATGCAAAAATTCACGTCAATCCGGCTGTGTGAAAAAAGGACAAACACCAGTATGTTGTGTCGTTTAAAATACTAGTTTATATGTCAGGAAAACGCTTTATGAACTTATTAGTTATATTCTGTGCAAATAAGCGCTTTATGAAGGTCAAAGTCAAAGTCAAACTCAAAGTCAAAACTATTTATTCAGTTTAGGCCCTAGAAGGGCACTTATGATGGTCGAATTACAGAAGTTACCACCGGTTCGGAAGTCAGCCTTCAACTGAGAAGTTCCGGCATGAAACTCAGCAAGGTTACATTTTTTAAATATTTTTGGACCATCTGACTATATTGGCTTTATTTTTCAAATGTTTAACAATTTTATTCTTAAAGTAATACAAAAATACATAAGGTATAATAGTTTTGTGTTAATATCCAACAGACTGTCTAAACCGGTGGATTTAGAGATTTGTTTACAGATAAAATATTCCTCGCCTACCATAGGGGTGCACTATGATTTTTTTTTATTGAAAACTAGGTGTCCCCCGCATTTTTACCCGCGTTTCCAAGGGATCTTTACCCGGGATAAAAGTATCCAATGTTTAATTTCAAGATATGATCTACCTGTGTGCCAAGTTTCATCAAAATCCGTTCAACCGATCTTGATTTATTATTAACATAATTAGGTACTCCCAAATGCAGACAAATAGACATGTTCATACACACAAATATCTGTATGTCTGCTTGTCCTGGGTGGGAATCGAACTCACAACCTGTACAGCAGGTAGAATATTTTACCAGCCACGCCAACTGCCCGTCATTAATTGCAATCTCATCTCAAGACGCAGATCTCTGCAAGTACTCAGCAAGTGGCAGTGGTTACATTATGAAGGCAGGACATTTAGGGTTGTCAGCAAAGCTCTCCGCTAACCATAATGCGTTAAGTGTATAATCCGGTGTTGAGCCACCCCTCGATGTTGAATCCTCACTCTACTTAGGTACAAGTGGGATCAGTTGATTGAAATGCCGTATGTTCATATTTGCCATCAGTTAGTTGTTTCTAGTAAACTGGCTACCCTCCGCGGCTTCACCCGCCTTCCCGACCGACTTATCTTTTCCGAGGATAAAAAGTATCATCTCTTATTCCAGGATATAATCTATTTGTGTGCCAAGTTTTATCAAGATCAGTTAAGAGGTTCATCCTGGACAAACATGGTGGACTCAGCAATGTAATATAGATACTAGCTGTTCCGCGCGGTTTCACCCGCGTTCCCGTGGGATCTTATCTTTTCCCGGGATAAAAAGTAGCCTATGTGCTATTCCAGACTGTCATCTATCTCTGTGCCAAACTTCATCCAGATCCGTTTAGCCGTTCTGGTGTGATTGAGTAACAAACATACATCCATTCATCCATCCAAACTTTCACATTTATAATACTAGCTGTTCCGCCTGGTTTCACCCGCGTTCCCGAGGGATCTTATCTTTTCCCGGAACGTAGCATATGTGCTATTCCAGACTATAATCTATCTCCATGCCAAATTTCATCCAGATCCATTCAGCCGTTCTGGCGTAAATGGGTAACAAACATACATGCAAACTTTCACATTTATAATATTAGTAAGATAAGTAAGATTAAGAATTAGAACAATGTTTATAATGTTCTAAGTTGTTACTGTAACGTCAACCGTCCCAAAACTGAATTTAAATTAAAATTAATAACGCCGCCGCGCCGTCGAGACGCAACATGCGCCTCATAAAAACGCATAAAAACAATTTAATAACAACCACAAAGTGTGGAGCAACAAAATAGACTATGCTCCTTGTAATCGGATTACCGGTGATTTATATTCGCTCTCCATGTGTAATAATCTATTTAACAGATAAACTATAAATTATCCGCTAACTAATCCGCCGGTACACTCTACAACACTCTTATTTCAATGCACTAAGATACAATTTGGCACGTACAGCTGCGTGTTGTTATACGGCGTGTTCGGCATTGCACGCCCTCGCTCGCACGAGTCCCGAATGTCCCCGAGTAGCGAGTAGGTTGGGGAGGGGAGGGCACGCGGACGTCACGATCAGTGTACCCTAATATCTAATAATGAACTGGTTCACTGACTTAAAAGTTTTAATGTGGACAAATGGATATTTTTATTCGTGACTCGGGTTTTTAATACTTTTTTTTTCATATTTTTTTGTTGTTGTTGATAATATTAAACGAAGATATTGTCATGAGTTTGACTGTAAATTTTATAAAATATATATACATATCTAATAATTATATTATATATATCAGCATGCTGGTTTCCTTAGTAAGTACAAGCTCTGGGTAGTGTGTGAACAATGGCCCAGGATATTTAGGAATTTATATTTTATTTTTAAGTGTTCCTTGTTAAGTGTTTTGTTTCATATCAGTTTTGTTGCTTGTACGAGTAATATTAAAATTGTATGATTATATCACACTAGCTCGCCCCGCGACTTCACAACAAAATATAGCACAAGTTTTTCGCTGATGAATGAATAAATAAAATATTTTTTTAAATCGGTTTACAATTAATTTAGTTAATCCATTAAATAAACTTACAATAAAACTAACTTTATTTCTTTATATTAGTGTAGATAGATACTTAATAATAAGATTAAATATTAGATGAATTATTGTTTCCTAAACGTGTCCCTTGGAGCACATTAGCGGGTTAGTAATGCGCAAACTATAGATATTACAGACCGTCCGTCCGTCTGTGTCGGTGCCCTCTGCAACTATAATTATATTAAATGGTTTGTGAGATAGTTCCCTCGTTAAACATTCATGTGGGACTCTTTGTCATTTAATTTGATTAGGAGCTTGTTGTTATAAAACTTTGTGTACAAATCAGTCCGTAAATTAAATACCTCAAAGCTAGTGTTGTTTATAAAGATGAATTCAATTTAATAAGGTTGTAGCTATACGGAACTTACCACCGGTTTAGCAATCAGTCTTCAACTGAGAAGAAACGGATAGAAACTCGGAAAGATAACATCCTACTAATATTTTAAATGTGAAAGATGTTGGATGTTTGTTGCTAAATCACAAAAAAATGGCTGTACGGATTTTGGTGAAATTTGTCACATAGGATAAGATCCCTCGAGAACGTGGGTGAAGCCACGGGGAACAGCTAGTATTAAATGTACATTATTACAGAACATCTATTCTCCACAAGTAGGTACTTATTTCTACACAGCCTATAAAACTACTAATATGTATTATAAATGAGTGTGAAAGTTTGTGTGTGTATGAGAGATATCTCGGGTATAAAAGTGTATCTATGTAAATTGCTTGTACTTTTTTACATATTTTCTAAGTCAATAAATTAATTTGTAAATGTAATGAGAAAATTCCTAGCTGCCAACTTTTTATCACAATCTTATCATAGTACCTAAGTGATGATGGACCCGAAGGTGGTAAGTATACAGGGAATAACAAAAAACGCCTCGTTAGTTACACATTTCACGCTCGTTTAACAAACAAACGGCGAACAACAATGGATGCGCGCGCGCCGGTCACTAATCCCATGCACACCCCGCGGCCGTGCGGTTCCTAATAACCCGCTAATGTGGGATAAAACCCGCTAATGGTCGCGGGAACAATGGATTCTTTAGTAAGGACGTGGTTGCATCGCTTGCGCCGCTAACCGTCCACCGACGGACACTTATTAAACTGTTATTATGTTGTTTTTACACGTGTTTAATATCATAATAATGTCCTGTATTGCATACATGTGCAACGCTACAATGCATTGTAGGCATTTTGGTACCCTTTGAACATTATTCGTATACTTTAATTTAATAACAAACTATGCAAAATTTTAGACATTTTAAACAATCCGAAATAACAGTCATATTACAGACGGGAATCGAACCTGTGACGAAGTTACACCAGCCGTAAACACAGCATAAACTACCTTGTTCAGAAGTTATTGCTTATCGTGCGACTAAACAAAATGATACTCAAATGTAAAGCCAAAATTGCCGCAGGGTACAAACGTGACAAACAAATAAAAAAAAACTGTGCTCATTTGCAATAATTACTTATTACGAGTGTTTTGGGCGGCGGGCCACGTGTCTGTGTCCCATCCTCTGGACACACTCGTCGGGGCGACCGGGGCGAGCGGGGCGAGCGGGGCGACCGGGACGAGCGGGGCGCAGGCCGGAGCGCTAACGACTCAGTTTCCCGGACACCCGCTGTGCAACACATTATTAACTGTTTTGTAGTTGTGTCTCTCGTTATGATGGGATGTTCAAGAATTATTATGATATATTATATTGGTGTTCTTTTTATTGTAATTTGATGTAAGTATTTATTTATTTTTACCGCTGTATTGTCAGTGAGACTAAATAAATAAATTATAATGTTAAGTCTGAAAAAAAGACATCCACTTCAATATATGATGTGAGATATTGTTTATGCTCTACAATATGAAATACTAAAATGATAATATGTGTTGGTAAATTTGTGATATTTCCTATTAAATCAGCTATTTGAAAACGTGAGTCAACATTTATTAAGTTAAATAATAATGCAGTGGAGGGCAGCTCGTAGTCCGCGCCCACTATACACTGAAACCAATTGAATCACTCGTACGTAATGGAGACGTATCTAGAGGACGCGCCTCGTGGCAGCCACAATACTGGACCACTTGAATGGACACATAGCTGGCGCGAGTCAGCAGCGGAAGCGAATATATCGACTTCAATATTATACTGTCATTGGGTTCTTGAATCGGTATTCTATATAGATTCGATTTTAATAATTCTTTGAAAAATATGATGCAAGCGTGAACATATTTGTGTATATATGTTTGTTACCTCTTAGCTCGATAATGGCTGAAAAAAACGATAAACCTTGGCTTGGTTCTTATAGATTATGTTTTGGAATAACTCACTTTTGTTCCTGGTAAAACTGAAATTGAAATAGCAAGCGGAAGATAGTCTGTATTAAAATTTAAAATATAAATACCAATAACTCACATGCAACCTAAAACCTAAAATATCTCCCATAAAACGTTAACTTCGCTCATCACTTGGACCATACATTGTCAAATAGTAAGATTTAGTAAATGGATGGTTAGTTAAATGTCTGGAATTGTCCGCTAATGTGAAAGCCGGGATCAGTCGGCGTTTGATTTGATTTCCCCTCCCCCTTCCCCCTCCCAGGCCCCTCTCTCGCCCGCCCTCGCTTGATATATTAGGTTTCTGATGAAATTGCTCGTCCTCACAAGAATTTATGTGAACGTATGATCACAAAAGTTTATTTTTGCTCGTAAATCTAAGATAAGTTGATTTTCTCTCCAACAAAAGTGGATGATACATTTTTGTTAATATTTTTATTACGTTTCTAGATAGTACCTATATGCTTTGCAACATTCACCTTAATTTAATCTTATCTTACATTCCTAAATTCATTGGTTTTTGATTGAAAATTTGATGAAAAGTCAAAATCAAAGGCATAGGATGCTTGCCTATCCATACCAGCACGGTATTATATAGCTTCCATCCTCCACTTAAAGTAGGTTTTTGGTCTCGAAAAAATCCATAATTATTTTAAAATTTATTTACACTATTGCTGGTATTTTGTCACTATTTTTATTTTAAGTCTTAAAGTGTAAGTAATAAAGTTAATTAGTATGGTGGTGGAGTACAAAGGCGATATAAGTTAAGTGTAAGAACGCCAGTCGTTTAACTAGGTACAGTTCAATTATAAAGTTGCACAGCTCCGGTCTAACTCGACCCACTGTGTCTACATGTACTAGCTTCTCCTGGGTATACATAAGTACATTCTAGAGTGCCAGCTCAACAATATACTTGCGTGCAATCGAAACTGGTTGAACTATGCATTATTTTTATTGATACCTTTTTTATGTCAGAAGTCTGACAAGTAGAGATTCTGGTCTTCTGATGGTAAGTGACTACCGTCGCCAACTACGACAACAGTTAGACATTACCAGGGGGATCGCCAATTACTTGAATGCAACTGGCTCTCCTACAATGAATTTAAAGGAAAACATCATCAGAAAGCCATAGCACCATGGTAGGATACTTTGTAGTTTCCACCTGGCTGGCTACTACCCTCAAGTTTAATATCTATCGCATATTAAAGGGCTGGCAACACTGTCTATCCTTCTGGTACTAATGTATATAGGCGACGGTAGTCACTTACCATCACGTAACCTGCATGCTTGTCTTATACCTAATGTAAAAACAGCAAAAATAATGTGCCAAGTCCATAGTCAACGAGGTATCTCGTATCTCGTTCGATGAGTCTCAAGGCACAAGTTTTAACAGGCGCTCGCGGACTACTTGCTCACTGTTTACTGCCTTCTTTAAACTTACTTCTACACCCTCCCCTCCCCTCTCAATACAACGGCACATCAATTTAATTTTATATAAATACCTTGTATCTATGTAATTTTCTGTAGGTTTAAAGAATTAACCCAAAATGTAATACAGAGTATGATTCTTCGTAGCTAAGTCAGGCGTAGCACACGTTTCGTAGCCTCGTAGACGTTCGTAGCTGCTACGGTAGAGTCTACTCCTTTTTGAAAACTTTGTCGCTTTTATTTAACCGACTTCAAAATTGAGATAAATAATTTGATAAAGGATATTTAGTGCTACACAAACTTGGCAGCTAAATAAACAAGCTCATCTCATAATTTCTAAATTATTTGCCGCTAAGTTTAAGACTCGTGTTCCATATCACATTATTGAATTATTTATGTAAAGCAGCCGGCAAATGGCGCGGCAGTAAGTTGATAATAGCCCCCCTCCCCCGATCCACCGTCCCCCTCCTCGTCCCCCGCGGCCCCCGGAGCCGACAGATTTGTTGAGCGCCACTTTATTAGACAAATGATGATGTTCAATGGAGTCGATGGCGCGGACATTGACACTGGGGGACACAAATTATGTATTTTGTTTCAGTAGAGTACCTTAGATAGTTGTGTTGAGATACTTGCCGGAGTGTTCTCGGTTTAAGTTTTTTTTTTAAACTGGATAAGCAGCTGGACTACTGCACTTGAGAGCCAGTTCCCATCAAGGCTTTGTGTGCTTACCACCTTAGGCCACATCGTCACGTAAGTGTAGAGAAATATAGAGATCGCGGTCAAACTTATCCAAAAGTTATATCCGAATAACACAAGAGCTCAAAAATACAACGTACCGGCCACGTGTATATTTCAACCAATAAATACAACGTACCGGCCACGTGTATATTTCAACCAATAAATTGATTATAATTATAACAATAGTAACACTTCATTAATTGACTAAACAACAGATTATTACGCTTGCCAGATATATTCCATTATTATAATAATTACTGTTACTGCGGTCACTACGAACTATAAATGGCCAATATACATTGCGCGTTGGGAATGATTAGCGTATAATAGTTGTTAACAAAATAGGCAATGTAATGTTTTGTTTGGTTTTCAATCGCTTCGACTCTGTATAAAGTGAAGGTAAGTCACGCAAAGGTGATTTTAATAATGCTAATGTAACAATTAGAGATTTATTGTATTGCATTGTATTGTGTTGGTCTTGATTGCCATTTAATTTATATAAATGTCACGAATTAGTTTTGTTACAAAAGCAGGTCGTGTTCGGAATCGTTGATTGTTCTACGAGTATTATTAATTTGCTTGAGCACGATTGTTTTTAAAATTATTTACTTCTGCGTGAAACATGCGATCACGGATAAAAAAATAAGTAATATCGTGGGACATTGTTTACACGGATAACTGATATTAAACTAGATAATTGATAATACTTTTTATACTCAGTACAAAATACATATTTATGCTCACTTATGGCTGTCCTGGGTCTGTCAAAGCCACGACAGCCTAGCAGATAACTGGCTCTCAAGAGCAGCTGGTACACAGTAGGTACCAATCTAGCTACCTTATGCATTAATTCTGCCTTCTCGTTATTGTCTAACCGTTGGGTCAGTGACCGAAATTTTCTCACGATGTTTTCCTCCATCGAACACACGAATTCACTGTAGGATTCGAAACCAGGACCTTTGCTACAGTATACGACGTCACTACCACTAAGCTATCATCGCCTTAAAATACTCTTTACCGTACGGCACGTAATGTCATCATATCTCCTGAAAGGCTTAATTCTAACAGGTCTTTAGAACATCATTATCAGATTTATTTAAAACTGGCACAATCACGCTAACAAATTCCTACGCAGACACTTACATTTTATTAAAAACACTCATATCAACAAATCTACGAAAAAACTTACAATCTAATTTATAATAATATAATAATTATAATGTAATCTGTCAGATTATAATACTTTTGATCCAACAGTAGTTTAGATAAGTGCCGACGGACAGGGACACGAGTCACGTCACGTCACGTCACGTCACGTCACGTACCGCTCGCCCACTAAAGTGATTACATTAGTAATAGCTCACAAAGGATGAAGGTGTCACAGTCAGCGTCCACCCCTTCGTTGGCTCCTCGCCACTCAAACATATTCAATCGCTCGAAACAAATTAATGACGCGACATTTGATTTAACGTTTTATGGCCTTACTCATAACGATTTCGTCGAATTTTAGCAACTTTTCAGCAGATTCTTAATTCGATTTCTTTATAGAAAATTCGAATTAAGAATTTGATAAGCACTTACTAAACACCGTCTAGTTTGTTATAAATAAGGTTCAACATTATGTCTTATTCTACTTAATGTTAGCCTTTATTAAATGGGTCGTTGGGACTACCTGCCACAGGTCTTGGGTTCGATCCAGGACATATCTACATTTGTATCCATGAACATGACTGTTTGTTCGATTCTATATCAGTTATCTGGTGTCCAAATCACAAGCTCTGCTTAGTTTGGGATCAGATGGCCGTGCGTGAAGAATGTCAAGTCGTCGTTATAAACCTTTGAAGTAATGAATGTAATTATATGAACCTCATACGTAGATACCTACACGTGTTCAGTAAATGTATTGTGCGTTGTGCGTTGTGTGTTGTGTGCTGTATGTGCTGTATGTGTTGTACCCAGACACGAATGCACATATTTGCGTTGTCAGCTATTGAGTGGAGTAATAATTGATTACACGCTCGGCAACTGAGCACATACAATTACCTATTGGCCCGGCTCGCGGCTCGCGTCACGCTCAATTTTATATTAATAACATTCAATGCACCATTGTTGCCAAATATAGTATTGATTCGCGGATTCTGTTCTCGGAATTTCATGACAATTAAGTGTATTTTTATTGCTCAGAATTAGTTTTTCGGCAGCTGGCCCCCAATTCTTGTGTCTCTGAGACAGCGGACATTACAGTCATCATAACCTTGTTGAAAGTGAAGCAAGCTGTCCGGCATACTATGATGTGTGTGTGTGTGTGTGTGTGTGATGAGACAAGAACGCCTATAAGCTTCAATAGTTGACACTTCGTACGAATATTTGATAAATATAAAGTGGTCTGAATTTATGGATTTTTTACTTAGGTTTTCTTTTCTATGTATGGTTTGTTCAATCTTACCACGGTAAGTGAATACAGTGAGCATGAAAAACTCAGAAGTGAACTGACTCTCAAGTGCAGCCAGGATACACCAATAGGTGCTTGGCAACTGAAAAAAAAAAGGTTTCCAAACTGTCACAAACTGGCTGGCGGGTGATGTTGAATTTCACCTTTGTCTCGTTACAAATCAAATAAACAGACAGATCGATATTAATTGTATAGTATTTACACGTAAATTATTACAAGTGTTTGTTCAATTACAAAAAATATAAAAGCCAATTGCTATTATTGCATTATGTGGAACAATAAAATCGTCATGTTCAAATAATAGTGATGAGTTATGGCACGGCACGGCACGGCACGGCACGGTGCGGTGCGGTGCGGTGCGGTGCGGTGCGGGGTGCGACACTCTGCGCTACAGTTTGTGATCATTGTTAAGTGTGGGGCCCCTTTTGTCTTTATTGCACCACTTTGCCGAAACCATTGTTCTATAGCAAATAAGAACTAATTTTGAATAGTTTTAACATTATTTATGTGACAGTCCACATAAAAACGAAAAGACTACACATACTCGTATACCTAAGTAGGTAGGTAATACCTAACTTAGCGAATTGTAAGGCAGAACAAACCGAAGTCTATTGACCATTCGTTCAAACGAGGCCAAGCGCAAAATAGTCGGCAAATAGTATACGTAAGAAGGGAGTAAATAACCGGCAGACACTTTAATCTGTCTGCGATGGTGGAACCGACCGTCTCGGCGGCGGGCGGCGGGCGGCGAGCGGCGGGCGGCGGGCGACACTCGCTAAATCTACTGGATAATATCGTGCAAATAGACCGCACCGATATCGGCTCAGCACCGGACCGGTAAATAACGTTCGTATACACCAACCGCCTCAAGTACCGGTAATCGAGTTATAGTGTTTTATTGTAGAGCCGGGCCTGGCCTGGGCAGACTACCCACTCCCGCCGAGAGATTTGTATCTTCCACTCGTCTGTTTATGATATTGAGAGCTCTCCACTCGTCTCTAATGTCTCTTCTTTTGTTTTTGCTACGATACCAACCAAATGTATTGATTTGAGATTTTATTTTATATATATAAGGCGATGATAGCTCAGTGGTAAGTGACGTCGAATGCCGCGGCGAAGGTCGTGGGTTCGAATCCTACAATGAGCTTGAGCTTTCGGTGAAGGAAAACATCGTGAGGAAACCATAGCACGGTGGTAGGGTACTTTGTAGTACCCGACTGGCTGGCTACCACCCTCAAGTTGAAAATCTGTCGCCAAACACCTATCGGTGTGTTCCGACAGCTGCACTTGAGAGCCAGTTCCCATCTAGGCTTTGTGTGCTTACCATCTTCGGCCACATCATCACTTACCATGGTGAGATTGTGGTCAAACACAAGCCTATCGAATATAAAAAAAAAAAAAAAAAAAAAAAAAATAACCGGTCAAGTGAGAGTCGGACTCGCGAACCCAGGACAGACGGCCAACAAAGTGATCCTATAAGGGTTCTGATTTTTCCTTTTGAGTAGAAGTTACAATAAGAAAAATATTGCCGTTTCATCAAACATATTTTGTGAACATAATATTATGTCTGTGTGTTTCGAGATTTCGTTATAATAATTTATTTAATTGTATTTATTTATTCTGAAACTCAATTGTTGTTGTGCAGTACTTTTGCTCTAGAACGATGCGTATTCGTATACTTGCAGGTACGGATGCCCTTTTCGCTTCAATATTTATCTCACTTGCCTATTTCCTCGACGCGAACTTTTCCGAACGATGCAAAGTGTTTTGGGCAAACAAGTCAATAACTCTTAGCGTCGACCGTCGACCGACAACTGTCGACCGTCGACCGACGACCGTGCGACCGGTTGAGCATCATTGAGCGCGGTAGGTGTTTGCCTGGTCGCGTTTTTGTAACCTGGGCACCTGAGATAGAGTTTTATTTATTTACCTGTTTAGTCTTCGAGACGATTTAGGTAAGTGTGAATGTTTGTATGTTTGTGAGTTAGGATATTTGTCGCTCAATCACGCAAAAATAGCTGAACGGATTTTAATGAAAATTGGCACACAGGTAGATCATATCCTGCAATAAAACATAGTTTATCCCGGGAAAAGATAAGATCCCCGAACGCGGGTGAAACTGCGGAGCGGAAAGCTAGTAGATACGTATTTAAAAGCGACATACCACTCTCTGATTAATCACGAAACCTTAGAAAGTATACATGCTACAAACTTGAAATTTGGCAGGAAGATTCCTAATTAGGAGTAGGTATCCGCTAAGACCTTTTAAAGGTCAACCCCCAAAGGATTCCTCGGGAACGCTCGTGCAACTTCGGGGGACAACTAGTTCTTATAGAATTGGAGTTTGAAGGTTCATAGGAAGAGAAAAATGTGTTAAAGGCTTTCTCGGCAATAGAACATCAATTATTGCAATACGTCTAATATATTATCTATTATCACAAAAAAACTAAGGTAACATTCTAAACGTATTATTTATTTTTCTACTTCTCCAATCATCACATGATACCCGAGCTTACATATTTACATTACATTTCAATTATTTACACAGCACTGAAAAAAGGTCGGGCCCTCAAATTTGTTGATGGTTGAAGTCTCCTTGAATTGCACGAGTTGATAAGGAGGCTGTGGGGTTGTTATCCGGGTCTGTGGGACCACAATCCGGGCGTGGGGTCGTTTGGACCGGATCAGTGAATGGACGATGTCGTCGCTGCACGCGTCACGCACTCGACGGCGACGCGGACGGTGATTGGGGATCTCGTGTTGTTACATACTTGGGACGTGTTGTGGATCTTGAGAGGGTTAAGGGGTAGTCTAATCACTATAAAACAGAAAAGTACCCAATTACATATCGTGATGGAATTTGCTATTGGTGTAGTTTTTTTGAAGTCTCACCAATATAGCCGACCCTTTATAGTGTCTGGAAGACAACTGGCTCTCCAGTTTCAACAGATTTTCAACCTGCATGGTGATAGCCAGCTAAATGAGTACTATAGTACCCTACTACCTTGCAATAGTTTTCTTATGATCCTTCTATGCGATCCTAATTTCCTTCATGAAATCTCAAGCTCATTGTACAATTCGAACCTACGACCTTACCATATAAATTATCTAGATCTGGTAATTTTGGTAAGAGATGCTTCAAAGTCAAAGTCAAAACCATTTATTATTGGCTAGAAATAATGAAGTACTTATCTTTATTCCTTCCTCCATTACTCCACAAGACCTTTGTCTTGCTACAGAAGTTACCACCGGTTCGGAAGTCAGCCTTCCACTGAGAAGAACTTAGGTATTTTTTTATAATTTTGGACCATCTGTTTACCACACTGCGATAATATTAAAAACTATTTAGTTCCACTTGGCTACAACAGAATTAAATCAACACTAGCTCCTAAATAAATAACATCCTCACACGTTGTGTTTAAACACTTGGCCAATTAAAGTCGTTTCAGACCGGCGCGACGCGTGACGCGTGACATTAAATATTACAAGGGCTTCATCACATAAACGTTCCTGTTCGAAGACTCCATTGAATGTGCCTTAAATTGTTTAATAACTAACTAAAACCCGTTTAAAGAAAGTCACTCTGTCTGATGCTACATCTGAAACATACATCTTTTGTTACGTGAACCATCTTCTACACAAAGAAACTTATTATCTCGCTATTATTTTAATATTGTTGCAATACCAACAATGGCGGACGAATATTATTTGTACAACACACTAATGAGCGTGTAGGCACCTTATAAAATAACCAACCAACAATGCCGCCTGTAAACACTATTGTTATTCCATTTTGACCCTTATTACTAACGTGTTACATGACTCGTGGGAAGTGTTGAATGGTCGCGATATAATGGTTGTGAATACAAAAGAGTGACACGGGGTGCATCTCGAACTGTCAAGTGAAGTTTTGAATGAAAATAAACGTGTAATTATTATTAGTGGAATCTTGTCGAGTGTTCGGAGAAGGCGGACGTGTGTGTCCGGCCGGCACCGACACCGGCATCGGACCGGCACCGGACCGGCCGCTCGATTCAATCTCGAGTGTTATCTTATTAGGCCTCCATTTATGATCGTTATGTAGAGAGTCCCTCTCTTGATAGTTCAGAATCCTTGATAATAAAAATAAGTTCATTCGTGGAGCATCGTTGTGAATTCGACGTTATTTATGAAGGCGATGATAGCTCAGTGGTAAGTGACGTCGGATACCGCGGCGAAGGTCGTGGGTTCGAATCCTTACAATGAGCTTGAGCTTTCGGTGAAGGAAAACATCGTGAGGAAACCACAGCACGGTGGTAGGGTACTTTGTAGTACTCGACTGGCTGGCTACCACCCTCAAGTTGAAAATCTGTCGCCAAGCACCTGTTGGTGTGTTCCGGCAATTGCACTTGAGAGCCAGTTCGCCTTAATAAGGTGTACAACACATTAGCAATCCCCTGGTATTGCCAATGTCTATAGGCGACGGTTGTCACTTACCATCAGACCCGCATGCCTCGTTGTCACTGGTGACATAAAAAAAAATAAAAAAAATTATGTAGTTGATTTTTTGAAACAATATTAAAAAGACTCGTAACTTAAAATTAAATCCTAATATAATACAATATTAATCCTAATAATTAGGAGTTTTTAAATAAATAAATCATTAGATTTATTTATTTAAAAACTCCTAATGATATTTATCTAAAGAGAATTTAACATATTCCTGTGTCGATTTTAACATTCATTAGATTTATTTATTTAAAAACTCCTAATGATATTTATCTAAAGAGAATTTAACATATTCCTGTGTCGATTTTAACATTCAAATATATAAAAAAAACATATCTAGTCATCGAACATAAAACTTCATTCTTTATAGAAGTCAATTAAAAAGCTATTGACAAGCCTAAACATAACATAAAATAATTGTAGGAAGTAAGCATCACTATGAATGAATCAACCCTTACAACATGTTACAATGCAATAACAAAACCAGACAATACGCACAACGCCACGCATGGTGGCCACAGTAACAGCAGAGCTGGCCGCGACATCGACAGTGACTGGTCGATTGTTCACTACCCGACCGGTCGGTGCATGGTGCATGATGCATGCATTGTTCTCTAATGCATAGAAACGGTATTTAGCTTTCAATTGCAATAATGATGGCATTATTGTAAAATCTTAAAACTTCCTTGAAAATCCAGCCCGCGATTTCACGCGCGTTCCCTAGGGAATTAGAAAAGTTGTTAGGATATGTGAAAGATTATTTTAAATCGGTTAAGTATTTTTAAATTTATCCATTACAAACAAAAAACTAATCTTTGATCTTTATAATATACGACTTGAGTCGGTTTTTTTTTATAAATACCCCGTCCCGTAACCCACAGGAAAAAAGGTATTTACAGTAGAATCCGTTTATTATGACTCCGCCTATATTGACCAACCGGTTATTATGACGTAATTACACCACGAAGTTTGGTTTTCATATAAAATTCTTTATAAAAAAGTCGGATATAATGACTTCCCTTACAGTGACATGTCGCTTATTATGACCCATTTTTAATAAATTATGTCCGGTTATAATGACCAACATGATTCTTTACACCTCCGGTAATGTTCGTTGATTCCCGACGACGTTCGGCTCGTGGCTCGTTTTTGTTTTGAATCTCAGTGAGTAATTGACGCTTGAAGGACACGCATTGTTTTTTGTTTGTTACTGTGAAAAAATGTCATCTCAACGACGTAAAGCATTTACAATTGAAGAGAAAGGTGCAATAATATGCAGATTAGAAAATGGAGAATCTAACTCATGTCTCGCAAAGGAATTTGGCGTGGGTCATTCGACAATCTCAATGATTTTTAAAAACAAGAACCGCATTAAGCAATCTTTCAATTCAAATGTGAAACCGAAGGCTTCGAAAATCACGACAAGAAAATGTTGATCAAGCATTGATTTACATAAAAAAGGTTTTTCATTTCACAAAACGTTTTGTATGACGTCCGCTTATTATGACGTGTTTGTCAATTCCTTTCGATGCCATAATAAACGGATTCTACTGTATATTCTAATATTATCGTGGCGGAAAACTAGTATAATATAATTTAATATTAAACGTAGCCTGTAATTTTAATATAGCGACGAATTACGTTAAAATCGATATAATCAACGTGAAAAAGTCAAACATTCTCATCAAACTAATTTCACAACCATTTAAACAAGCCAATAATAATTAGACGTTCCATATTCAAACTTACTATAACGTCCCACACAGCATGGATGCAGAACACATTTCAACAGCAATAATAATGAGGAACAGTTAGATCAACACCGGCAGCCCCGGCACCGGCACCGGCACCGGCACCGTCTCCAAGTTAGCCTAATACCAGCCATCCCGGTGTCCCGAGCGAGACAATAATCAGCTTGATTATGTTGGCACAAGTGTCGGCCGTGACAATTTGTGTTTGCTCGGTACATTCCTGGCTCCTGGCCATCGGTCGGGACTCGGGACACCTCGGCACACATCGGCACACCTCGGGGTGTTGTTCGTGCGATTGTCTGCTTGTTTCACAAATTACTGGACTGGTGTTTGTTTGGTTATCGTTACCTACAATTGACACGCTCACTCTATTTATTGTGTTCAGTGGATCTAATGTGGGATAGTGCTTCTGAGTTGTTACTATCAAACTTGCGGGAATTTAATTTATGTCAAAATGTTTGTTGTTCTATTGATTTTTTAGTACGTTTAGAATTTTTTTTACCCACTAAGGGAGAGGCGGCTGGGCTATGTCAATATAGGGATGTCCTATGTACCATATTATAGAATGTATTTTTTAGGTTCAGTATTTCAAAAGATTACTAACCAATAAAATAACTTTACCTATTTATAACATTAGTTAGTAGGTATAGTAAAATAAGTAAAAAATCAAGTTCATAATAATATACCAAATTAATTTGGTTTCCAATATAATGTGGCAGTAACAAACCCAATCTGCGAAACGTACAAAACGTCCGCAACCATCATTACCGAGTCCATCATAGTAATCTGCTTTAATACCAATATTAAATGGAATACGTACCGTGGACCAGCTCAACTATTCAAATCAATTCGCAATGGCGGCAAATCCTCGCTTCAGATATGATAATCGGATGTATGAATATCGCATCGGCTGCATCCACTCTGCTCTGCTCTGCTATACACCCGATCGCTCGCCGAGTAATTAAAAAACATATTAGACATGTTGGACCTTGTTAGGGGCCCCTTTGAAACGGCTAATCCGATTGAAATACGGACTCAAGTACCCCGCGATGCCTTTTTAAAGATTATTGAATGTGCTGGCAACACAGAAATGTACAAGTATTTGACAAGACACTCGGATATGTCTTTTGAATAGTATCTAATGACGGGGGCCCGTAGGGGTGGTTACCCACCACACACAACACATATCACGGCACGGGTCATAGCTTCGATTCCCATCCAGGACAGATCCCGAGTACATATATGTAGATCAGCTATCTGGTTTCCACAAGCTCTGCTTAGTTTAGGATCAGATGTCCGCATGTGTGAAAAATTTCCATTTCCAATTATTGTTATTAATAATAAATTATTGATTATTATTAATAATTATTAATAACAATAAATGTTTAAGTTTTTTAAATAAAACAAAAATATGTGAACTATATTATTTCAATTTGAATGAGTAACTAGGTACCTACCAATGTTACAAGATAAATAAATAATTGTAGAGGTATTATAATAAGTGCCCAATTAACGTTCGATCTCGTTTTGAGTTCGTCAAACAAACATCCGTTTCAATGCAATGATTAGACGTCAATTTGACGTCTCGTCAGCGACCAAATGACTGGCCGATATAACAGCAATTACGCGGCGATCGAGCAAATTGTCCGGTCGGACGGTCGGTCGGTGTCGGTCGGTCGCGGTCGTCCGCCGGACACTCGGCGATTGCCCGAAATCGCTTATTCACGGCCGCTAGTTGCCTAGTTAGCACAGCTGTTCAGTGCTGGCGCAATGCATGACCTGTAGCGGTTTAGGAAGCGAGTGCTATTTCAGAGGCGATTTATTTGTATTTTTGTGTAGAAACTCAAAATGATGTCGCAAAAAAGTGTCACTTAAAAAACGGAATTTTCTGTTTCATTTATATATTCACCAATTTTAATTGAGTTTTTTTTTGCTAAAATAAGTAAAAAAAAAAGTTTACACCTTTTATTTTAATTTAATAGAGTAAAAAAAATCGTATTAATTATTAGGTATGTTGGTAACCGCTCCCTCCGCTCGCGCCACTCACTCGTGGGCTAGTGGCTCGCACCACCGCGCCACACACACACACACACACACACACACACACACACACACACACACACACACACACACACACACACACACACACACACACACACACACACATAAACACACACACACCATGGATCGTATAATTTGCCGGCGACGTGGCCTGTCTTGTTTATTTGACTGCGCCCGCGCCCGCACCGTTGTCGGAAGTCGCCTCATTTTCTCGTTAAAATTATATTTTCATTTCATTATTATCCTCTATCATTGTTAACTGCGTGACTTGCACTATTTTGACGTTATAATTTTTAATTTAAACCTCTTTGCATTTTTCGTTTCCGTTGCATTAAAAAAATATAGTTTGACTTTATAAAAAAAAACAACATAAGGAAATATAAAACGTACATTGTATAGTACACACAAATTGAAAATCTGTCCTCAAGCAACAAGTGTAATCGGGAAGTCCGTGTGCCGTCTCCCAGTGTTCTTCTAGTGTTTGTGTCCTTATCATCTCCAGTGTACATAGATTGTCGTCACATCCACGCCTGTTACACAGAATACTTATTATAATAAGAATAATAATAATTTATTTCAAAGAATACGGTACATATTTTGTTGATAAAGTAATAAAGCGGCCGACGACGTATTCTACCATTATTGATGGTGTAGAAATTATTTATGTTAATTATTAATTAATTAAATTACAAATGATAAAATTCAGCTTAAATTAAATAACAGTCTTATGCCTAAATCCAATTGTATCTTATCAAATTATAATCATATTCACATTTTATGGTCAATAAATTCTTGAAGAGAATAGAAACACATGTCTAATAACCAATTAAATAACTCTGATTTAAATTTATATAATGTCAATTTCCTCAATGCTATGGGTAATTTATTATAAATTTTAATTGCTATACAATAAACATTTTTACTGTATAACTGCAGTCTTTGTTGGGGTACATAAAGCTTATATGGATCTCTACTGTTGCTTTTTTTGAGCATCACCACTCATGAAGTGGAAAGAGATGTGGATATTTTTTTACAAACAGACATATTTTCATAATGTAGAGGCATGGCAGTGGAAGAATTTTTAAACTTTTAAACAATGGTTTGCACTGATCCAAGTATCCTGCTCTGCATATAGCTCTTATGCATTTTTTTTGTGACAGAAATGCACGATTTATGTCAACCGAATTTCCCCATATTATTAAGCCGTACCGTAAAACAGATGATACATATCCGTGATAAGCAGATAATGCCGTTTCATTAGAAGCTACAAGAGTCAATCGTCGTAGTGCATAAACGAATTTATCCAATTTAATGCAAACTTTATCGATATGCTCTTTCCAATTTAAGTATTTATCTATTGTTATACCTAAGAAAACAGTAGTTGGGTATGTGGTAACGGAATACAATTGTAGTTTACTCTAGCATTAACATTATTACTATTATACGTTTGAAATTGAATAAGCTTAGTCTTCTTAACATTTATATTTAAATTATTGTTATCTAACCACATCCTAGTCCTGTTTAGTTCATTGCTAGTTATATTCCCTAAGTCAGATTGATTTTTAGATTTAATTATTAATGTTTTATCGTCAGCAAAAATAATACAATCTTGTTTGAGTGCTCTAGGTAAGTCGTTAATGTAGAGTAGAAAAAGCAGTGGACCAAGAACACTGCCTTGTGGAACGCCATTGTGATTAATTTTGTACGATGACATAAACTACTTTTTCTTAGAATTGACTATTTTTATTTGCTAAGATAGCTATCTAACCAATCATAAGCGTTACCCCTTATACCATATTGTTGCAACTTCCAAAGTAGTTTTTTATGGCACACAAAGTCTATAGTCTCATTATAATTATATGGGACCTATTGAAAAATAACTGTTTTGGTTAAAGCCTGTTTATAAATTGACTTATTGCAGGAAAGACTAAAATATATGGTTGTACTAGTTTCTCTCAGCACTCCCCTGAAGCGTAAAATATTTGATTATGTAAGAAAAAATATTTTAGTGTTGGATAGCCCATTTATCGAGGAAAGCTGTTGCGAAAATCCAACGGGAACGCGAGTGAAACCGCGGAGAACAGCTAGTTAAATAATAAAATTACATTATCATCAATTCGATTCGATATCCGTCGAGTGTTATAAAAGTTAAAGGAATGGAGTATTTTATAAGCCAATCCAAGTATTAGTAGACAGGTAGCAGGTAGCAGGTAGCAGGTAGTAGCACAGGTAGCAGGTAAGCAGGTAGTAGGTAGGAAGGGTCGGTCCGGCCCGGTAGTGGGTAGGAAGGGTCGGTCCGGCCCGGGTATAAAATCAATACCCGGTCGCGATTTCATACTTCATAACTGAATTTTATTTTCCTTCAACGTTTTCTTCTTCCCCTTCCTTAGACGACTGTAATCCGTTAAAACGTGGTATCGCGCAGACCAATACAATTATTGGATCAATTCGAAAGTGTTTTTATACAGCTTTCATATACAACGTTATATTTCTAAACTAATATCATTATAAGGAGAAAAGATTAGATTTTTTGTATGTTTGTTTGTAATGAATAAGCTAGCAAAATACTTAACCGATTTAAAAATTCAAAAGTAACGTAGGCTATATTTTAATTTAATTCCTATATCTAAGCTAGCTATAAAAATACAAGGTTAAAATAACTTGTTGAAATAGAGTCGAAGTAAAGTTAGTATATTTTTTGTGTGCAAAATATTCCAAAGTACACTTAATTATTGAAAACAACCTAATAACTAGTTGTACCAGGCGGCCGGTGGCACCGAAGCACCGTGGCACCGTGGCACCGTGGCACCGTGGCACGCACGACAAACACCCAATTACGTTTGAAAGTGCAAGCTGTTAAAGTGTCGCAGGCGGCAGCTAACCGCGTATTAACTTATTGACTAATCAAAATGTGTCGGACGCACCCCGAAATTGAATAATAACCTGTTAAGGCGAGCTCGGGAGTGTCCGGGACGGCGGCGGCGACGACACGACAAGTGACGTCATTGTGCCGCAAATTGCCGCCAAATTGGGAACAGACTCGCAATCGCAACTCCATTTAGCGCGCGCCTGCACCTGATTGGTGGACACGCCCCGAGCCCCCGCGCCCCCGCGCCGCCTTCCAAAACACCATTCAAACTGAACGCGACCAAAGAAATGAAATTATGCACTCCGTAAATAAGAACGCCTTTGTGAGCCGTTCACTTGCCTTATTTAAACTGTCACCCGCTTTGTCGACGGGTATTTTAGCTTAATGAAACCGAGTGTCCATGATGGCGCATGGCGCTGTGGTGCGGTGGTGCCGAGTCATTCCTGCCAGTGATGAGTGGCACAGGCAAGACACCTACCGACCCAACACTCTCAATCAAGTGTCCAACGAATCATTTCACACTAATTGCATACAATGTAATTCATTACCGAACATCCAACTTTGATAACATATCATCAAACAATATTTTCTTGATATTAAAATAAAATATGGTTTTGTATTCCATTAAAAAACCTGCCTCATCGAACTGTCTACAGCTTACTACAACGTCTGTTACCGATAATCTCTCTATTATTTTCCGCGTCCATAAAGTCTCTAGTGACGATTGACTTTGCCACCTTTTAGTCCGCGTAAGGGTGTCTATGGTCCTTCAGACCGCCACCTTTAAGTCCTCCTCAAAAAAAAAAAAAATGACTTGGCACCTCAAACACTTCATCGCCAATCAAAAAGCTTCTATTACTCCAGTTATTATTGTCTATTAGATGTTCCAGACGGGCCGGTTGGCGTGTTGGTAAGAACACTACCTACCACGCCACAGGTCTGAGTTCGATTCCCGTCCAGTACAGACATTTGTCTTTAGTTTGGGTGTAATTATCTATTTAAGTTTGCTGGTATGCATATTAGCTGGTAAGTGACTCCGTCGCCTATAGACAACTGGCCCTCAAGTGTAACCGCCGGAACACACCAACAGGTCTGGTTTCCTTAGCACAAACTCTGCTTAGTTTGGGAGCAGATGGCCGAGTGTGATAAATGTCCCAGGATATTTATTTATTACTCCAAATTGAGTAACAGTTTAACCGATATGTTTATAAGTTAACAAATTGAATGAGTTCATCCCCAAGATACCAGTTCCCTTGGGTATATATTCACTTAGCACGTCGATATATGTTGCCAGTGTAAACGGTGCATTATTCCCTTTATTCGCTCGTTACACTGGATTACGTCACACAATGGACTTCACAAGGGGAGGTGTTCGGCTTTTTTATGTTTAGATATTGTTAGCATATTGATAAAGCTGTTATTTGTTTCTTGCCGCTTTGTGTTCTATGATTTACATTTATTTGAATTATTTTTTGGTTGACTTAGGGTAAATTAAGGCGATGATAGCTCAGTAGTGACGTCGGATACCGCGGTGAAGGTCGTGGGTTCGAATTTAAAATGAGCTTGAGCTTTCGGTGAAGGAAAACATCGTGAGGAAACAATAGCACGGTGGTAGGGTACTTTGTAGTACCTGACTGGCTGGCTACCACCCTCAAGTTGAAAATCTGTTGCCAACTACCCAGTTACAACTTTCACCTAAAATTTACAAAAAAAAAAATGTAGCATGCCTGCATTTCTCAGTTGTTCCCTGACTTTCAAACCGGTGGTGACTTCTGTAGCTTCGACCATCATAAGTGCTCTTCTAAGGCCAAAACTGAATATCTAAATACCTTTGAAGTTATTATAAAACAATCCTTTTTTAACGTTCCCAAAACACAGAAACCGAAGTACAATCACTCCGACATCCAACAAATTGTTTCACAAGCATTACAAATACTACCCTTAAACTAATGCGACCAGCCTGCCCGGAGCCTTAGTGAGCCCCCTTGTTCCCTTCTCTTGTCGCGAGGATTAACTGCGGGGGGAAGTGTGGGAGGTCACGTTACATTGGCGAGTGTCACACACGAGTAATAAATTGTCTGGTGCGAGCAATTCGCTCGAAACGTGAACTTTACGCATCATTAACGCATGAATGTGAATGTGCTGCCAAATTAACAATTACATAGAACCTTTGTGCGTGTATGTTAATTAGTAAATTTGGAGATGCGTGCGCTGTCAGCAGAGCTAGGGAGGAGCTGTGCCGATCGTTCGGATATCCGACGTTTTTCGTCAAGCAGCGATTTACATAGCAAGGAAGGTAATCGACTCTAAAGTACTACTGTTGGAACACATGGCGACTGATGTTATACTTAAGGACTAACGGTGGTGTATTACCAAATTGCTATGGTTTTCTCACGATGTTTTCCTCCACTTTTGGTGGCTCAAGCTTATTGTAGTTTATGAACCCACGATTCGCCGGCATTTGACATCACTACCGACAGTCTACTATCTTTTTATAATAAATTGATAAATAAAATATGTGCGGGAATATTGTTATTGTTATTTACACGGAAATCTGAGCTTCACTATAGTGACAAGTCAACTAATATGCTGATATATTTATACTTTCAAATGTTTGTCCTGTTCGGGACTCGAACCTACGCCCAATTAAGGTCAATGATGATGTTTATCTGATTTTTGTTTTTGTTTGTTGATTTTCAATAAATTTTTTAATTAATTTCCAAATTTATTCTACAGTTTGCTTTCATAAACTCATTTCATTTGGTTGTTAATTAATTACTCAATTTAATATTAAATTTCGGAACATATCGTTCCAGTAAAAGAGAATATCAAAATATTAACATGTGATACTTACTGTAAACTTAATTTATTTTTTATAAATTATTAATTTGCTTCATAAATTTATAATTAATAGGTATAAGTGTATATAAAAATGGTCCACCAGATAAAAATTGCCTTTCTGAGTTTATTCCCTCAGTTTATGTGTATATTGAACCGGTGGTAGAGTCGTTTGTATTGTATTTTTGTAATTGTAACATTGAATTAATGGCGGATATCCGCACATATCCCAATCTGTGGTAGAACATCACTAGCGTAGGTACGAGTAGCACGACGTCGGTATGTTTATTGGACATTATCCGCGCGGAGATGCAAGTTAATTGCCTTCCACCATCGAGTACCTACTGTAGCTGATGATTGTTACACTTACACTTACACTTACACCCTTAAACATTACATTATACGGAACACAAGAGTTGTTTCAACAAAATTACTTGTAATGTTCCTAAAATGTTTAAGCCTTTTCCCGCGGTTTCACTCGCGTTCCCGTGGGATCTTATCTTTTCCCGGAACAAAATATAGCCTATGTTCATTAGGGATAATGTAGCTTTCTAATAGTGAAAGAATTTTTAAAATCGGTCCAGTAGTTTTAGAGCCTATTCGATGCAAACAAACAATCAAATATTTCCTCCTTATAATATTATTATAGATAAGGGGCTATTGGACACAATTTCGTAATTGTACTTTTTAATGTATGTTATAATTATTTGCACGGATAGTATCCTGATTAGTATGGATACTCTTCTCCACTCTTAAATTTAAAAAATGTAACCTTGCTGAGTTTCTTGCCAGTTCTTTTCAGTTAAAGGGTGACTTCTGAACCGATTGTAACTTCTGTAATTCGAACTTCAGAAGTGCCCTACTAGGGCCTAAACTGAATAAATGGTTTTGTCTTCGACTTTATAAAGTCCATACGTCGTTCAATCTGATGTTGACCAACAAACATACTTTTAACTGACTCCTTAGAAAGAGGGCATTGTAAGGATATAATTACAATACCAATCTGACTTAGAAAGTCATATCTTCAATACTATTAACCCTTCATAGGTTGCAAATCTCGCTAAGAAGCAATCCTAAATTGTTGATCCTTTTAAGCGTAGAGCAGCCCTTAGTAGTCTCCCGAAAAGTCCCGCCTAAAGCGAGCGAGTCCCGTTAATTCCCTTATCCGCAAACAATCACGCAGTCCCGGAGCTCCGGGCCTAATCTAGTGGAAGTCCCGGCCTAATCTCGGCAGGGCTCGCAATCACTCCGTCACCGGGCCGCGGCCTCCAATCAATAACGGAGGACCGCCCGCGTCCGCCGGACACCACGGACACCGGACACCCGGCGGGTATGCGTGCTAAATGAGATTTATCTAAGGTTGACTAATTAAAAAAAATACACGATTTAAGTTACATTTTTCTACGACTATATCATGAAACTGGTCGCAATTTCTACACTATAATATAAGTTTAAAAGAATTTATTAATAATAAAATTAATAATTTAATTAAAATACAAGAGAATGAAAGAAAAATAACATAAATAATAAACACTAACTAAGGGCTCGTTCACACGAGCAACATGCTGCTCGAGTGAACGAGCCTTAAGCTTACCTACGAAACTATGTGACCGTTTCCACTGATGGTAAGCTATGTGCCACCACACTATGTGACACCAATCTTGACCATCCATAGTACGCATCCATACATATAAAAAAACAGCTAGTAGAACCCGTTTCCATTATTGCTATGCTATGTGGACCAATGAATCCGACCACCTCTGGTGGAAAAGCACCCTAAATGTTATTGTATCCACTTTCACATTAAAAATAAACATTATCGTGTAATCTCCCTCTACCTACTCAATGAACAGCAACACACCTACCTACCTGTGTTAGGTATGTATGTGACGTGGGTAGGTCTGCACTAATATAATACTAGAGAGGTATTCATTTGCGCGGAGTGCGCACGGATCGAGTTTAATTAACAAATTTAATTAGAAATTAACTGTTTTGTTGGCGGGAGACGCGGCGCCTCTGTGCGGTCCACTGAGTGCCTAGGGTTGTCAAACTAAATTATTTAAAAACAAAGGTATATGTTGTTTCAGGAATGAGCATATTTACATTAAAATTATTATACCTTGGGTAGGTAATATTCATTATTGGACATTAGGATTAAAATAAATATTAATTTTTTAGTAGGGAATGTAGTGACAACATGCATGTTTATAAACGGTGAATAATAATAAAATAGGTTTTTGCATATTTTGACAAGCAATGGTATGCCAAAATTATTGAAAGCCTGAACATAAAATGATGTTCGTTATGTAGATTTAGTCTTTTAGATTGTTTTTCTTGGGCATTAGGAGTAAAACTTACACCGACACAACAAAAGTGTAAAAAATGAACCAATACAACATTGGACCCTTCTCAACATGTGGCAACCCTAGCAGCTACAGCCAGCTAGTAGGTAGGCAAACACTCGCCGCCTCTCGAGCCGAATTTGTAAATTTAATTTAGTTACGTTTTGTTCCCACTAATTGGTTTATTTTCTATGCTTACTTACTATTACCTATTCGCTATTCGCTTATCGCCGCGGACCGACGCCCACTATTAGATGGCTTACTAGCTCATTTGTTTTCCTTCACTATTTCAATTTGAAATAATTATAATAAATAGCATATTCTTGCCATAAGTCCTTTTTTACTAGTGTACTTATAAGAAATTCTAAGTTTGCTATTGACCATTAGTTTTGTCTTTTACGTCGCCAAGCACCTATCGATGTGTTCCGACAGCTGCACTTGAGAGTCAGTTCCTATCTAGGCTTTGTATGATTACCACCATCGGCCACATCATTACTTACCGTGAGATTGCGGTAAATTACAAGCTTATCTAGAGAAAGAAACATCTATTTGGAAACCTATATAAACTTTTATACAGTTTATACAGAATAATAATAAAATTAAATTAAATTTCTTAATTCTATTAATGAGGAAAGAAATCACCATCAAATAACTAGAAACAGCATTAATTGGCTCGCTGACTCACTTTGATCACCATCTAGCCACTTTTATTACAAGTCCTATAAGCAAGGAGACGGTCCATCTCATAGGAAAAAGTAGCTTAAGTCACTTTCCTATTTTCTATTCTTCAGCCCATAAACTCAATATAAAAAAATGACGATCCATTACTGTTCAAAGAAAGATAAAGCAATAATCACGCCCTTGCATATGATATACTATCTGTCCCCCGTTGTTTCACCCGCATTCTCAAGGGATCTTATCTTTTTCCGGGATAAAAAGTATTCTATATTTTACTTCAGGATATGAACTACCTGTGTGCAAAGTTTCATCAAAATCATTTCAGTAGTTTTTGTGGGAAAGAGTAACAAACATTTTCACACATATCAAAACATAATTTCACATTTATAATATTAGTAGGAAGTATAGATTACGAACGTTTTTCTAAACCATAAATGACAACCAGGCCGGCGTATCACCTGATGTTAAGTGACTACCGTTGCCTATACGAATTAGCAATACCAGGAGGATTTCTAATGTGTTGTACACCGTATTACAATACCAGGAGGATTTCTAATGTGTTGTACACCGTATTACAATACCAGGAGGATTTCTAATGTGTTGTACACCGTATTACAATACCAGGAGAATTTCTAATGTGTTGTACACCGTATTACAATACCAGGAGGATTTCTAATGTGTTGTACACCGTGTTACAATACCAGGAGGATTTCTAATGTGTTGTACACCGTGTTACAATACCAGGAGGATTTCTAATGTGTTGTACACCGTGTTACAATACCAGGAGGATTTCTAATGTGTTGTACACCGTATTACAATACCAGGAGGATTTCTAATGTGTTGTACACCGTATTACAATACCAGGAGGATTGGCGACAGATTAATAATTAGTACTCTGTCACGGTGCTCGGATTCGAACCCACGACCTTTACCACGGCATCCGACGTTTATTAACATAACAAACATTACAGGTGTGGTTTCAAAACCGTCGAGCGAAGTGGCGCAAAACGGAGAAGTGCTGGGGCCGCTCGACGATAATGGCAGAGTATGGGCTGTACGGCGCCATGGTCCGCCACTCGCTGCCGCTGCCGGAGACCATCCTCAAGAGCGCCAAGGAGAACGACTCGGTCGCACCCTGGCTACTCGGTGAGTTCGGTGAGGCACACTTCTTTACTGCTTCTTGGATTTAAGTTTTGGCTGCAATGTCGTTATCATGTCTGCTGTTGTTGTCCATCAGTTAACTTTATCAATAAATGCGAATGTAACTCTGTCTTATTTTAGCGTAAACTGCTGAACCAATTTTTATTAATTTTGTCCTAAAGATAGATGAGAGCTTGGAGAAGGATATAGGATACTTTTTATCTCGGGGAAAGATACGATCTCTTGGGAATGCGGGGGACTATGGGGGACTGCAATTCTGTAATAAAGTGTTTATAATCTTCTTAAAAGATGATGTGACTAAGATCGTAAGAACATACAGCCTAGGGGTTGGAATTAATAAAAAATGTAAATCGATTCAGCTGTTTCGGAACTACATAGACTAACTAGTTGGGGTTCAAGTTAGTTAATTATTGAGACGTATTATAGTGTGGCACTTGATAAAACAATGTAAAGTAAGAAGCGAGAAATAGATTAGTTTTATTGGCCGCGTGCTCCAACATCGGATTGTGATGAAGTTAGCAGATGAAATATCAAAAACTACTTATCTGATTACCATATTCTTATTAGCCATGTGAACGCTCATTAACGAGTAATTTGTGGGCACTATTAATAATATCGGTAAGATAAAACGCATGAAATTCCGCCATCTTATTATGAGTTTATTCTGTGAATAAGAGGTAAGTTTGTGTGTTTCGTTGTTGTGTGTAATAAGCTTTCTATTTTATTAGTAACATTTAGGCAAATTTTATGCTAGATACTCGACTAGATGTCATTTAAACTCCGGTACAAAATTAACGTGACGATGCCATAGACAAATATAATGTATGTTATGTACCATAGACACCCCTTAACTATTAACTACTGCGCCTTTCTCGCAAGTCAAATATTTAAACAGACTCAGATCCATTTTTAAAAACGGTTGATAAAAGAACAAATGCTGACCGTGATGATTTTGTTCAAGAGTCGAGAGCAGTGACAGATGGGGGGCGCCCGTAGCGACGGCACTCCCCGCGACCACCGAGCCCTGGTGAGTCACACACACTAGCTTACCTAAATAACGTACTAACTAACACACATATATATCACTGCCTCGGTTTAATGTACCCGTAATTAGCTCAAACTTGAACAAAGTCATCACGCCCAAGCGCCCAATGCATGTCACCGCTCTAGCTGCATGCATTCTTAGTTTACATACAGCGTCACTATCGATTCGATTGTAAAGCGATTGATTCCGATTTAATCGATACAAATCATACTTTTATTGTTTTAGCGAAAGTTTTAAATACGCTTGAATATTATAATACTTTCAATTATATTTGCTATTTTTAGTTCGGATTTTTTAAGCATTATATTTATTTTCTTTTAAAATGAAAAACTTTCTGAAGTTATTCGAAATGAATAGTGTCTATGCATTGTTTCATTATATTGATTTCTCTTTTAATAGTTTTTGTACAGAATTTTCAAAGAGTTAATAGTTTTTCTATTGCTATTGTATCCAATTGTAGTCCAGACATTCGAATTTATTATATTTATAGAGAAATCTTTGGTATTACGTGGAAATGATTTCCTTAAACAATCTATTTTACAGTTTTTACGTTACAACGTTGATATGCAGTTAGGTCTTCTGATGATAAATGACTACCGTCACCTATAGACATTAGCAATATCAGAGGATTCCCCGTGTTTTCACGATTTTACAATACCTGGAAGACAATAACTAGTTTGCAGTATATACAAGCATTTATAAATTAAAATTACATAAACGTTAAACATGAATGACGTCTCTTAAACCGCACCTACAAGCGTCTCCTCTCTTTATTCAGATAATAATTCAAAACTACAACCAGAACAGCTAACATAAAATGCCTTTAGAGTTTAGTCTCTCTCCGCTCCGCACCACCGAAACAAAACGTCGCGTAATTTTTAATCTCAACAACAAGGGATGTTCATTTTTCACAACGAGAAGCCTTCTGCCTAACCAACATTTACTTTATCACTGTTTTACGGGAAAATAAACCTTGTACGTTTGTAATAAAAGCTGCGAAGGTATTGTAGCTGTAATAGCGCTTGAGACGAAAACAAGACTCGGTTGACAGCTTATGAGGAGCTTTTATTTGTTTCACTGGATACGTGAGTGTGTCTATGTGTGCGTGTTGTGTGTTTACTTGTGTTTTATTTGTATAGTGTTGAAAATGCTCGACAGTTATTCTCTTCCGACTGACATGTTATTCAATAAGGTTATTTTACTTATCGGGATTTTACCTCCTTGCTGGGCAATTTTGAATTTGTTTAAAAGATTTTGATATTGCTCTTGTACTGTTTAGCAATCCAATTTGATACCTAATAATAGATTGGAGTTTTAAACATAATAAAGGGTTTAGTTAGAAAATTAAAAACTAAATTTAAGATCATTTTTAATTATGCAATTAGGGAAAGTACCTTAACAACGTTGTCTCGTTGCCAGGAGACGAGTCAATGTATTTCGTAGGCTTTTCGTAGCGTTCGTAGCAAATGTCTACGATTTAACTATATCAGTAATAACATGTAAATTATCATTCAGTATACTTTCATTATCGTAAATACACTACCGTATCCATATAAAAAGTATATAACATTTCATTCCCGTCTGTATCACGCGAGCCACACTAGAGCCATAAATTTAAACAGCAAACACATGAAAACGAGATCTACAGATATGAATTAATAAAGCCTAAGTTCTCCCCTTAAGCCTGCCCCGAGGGGGGGGCGCCGGGCCTCCGCGGGGGGGCGAGGGGCGAGGCGCAGGGGGGACAGGCGGGGCCTGCAAGATGGCGGCCGCATTGTCTAAGCGTTGATTAACGCAGATTTAAGGGCTGCCGCAGCGCGCCCGGCTTACATATTAATTATGTACTTAACTGTACTCAGGTGCAAGGTTTTTCCTACCTGAGTGTATTTACAGCATCGCGTTGTAGGTATTTGAGATGATTTTATTTACCTAAGTACAATCGTTGATGGAGTGAAGTGTAGTGTAGTGATGGTGGGGTGAACATTATGTTAATATCGGTACCTAACCTTCCTACATACTTTAAATTTATGACTTAATTATTTTGAAGTTAATGTTTTTTTACTTTTGAATATAAAATAAATTAACTAAAAAATGCTTCTATTTTATGTTGCAGGTATTAACAATATTAAAAACAAAAAAACTTGTAAACGGTATTTTCAAATTGCGATAATAAATCAGATAACATTATCATTTATTATGCAAAATAATTTAAAGTTTTGAGATTCCGTGCCGGAATTAAAATTGATCGAAGATCACCACGACCAAGTTCTAAATTCATTTTTTTTTTATTACAAACGCTTCTAATAGCTTACTATTTTCATTAATTACAACCACAATCATAAAATTAAATCATTGAATACCATTTTCAAATATCAAAGAGTAATTTGTTGGGAAGGCGACAGAAGCGTGACTCACTTCAACTTGTCAGACAAATGGATAGTAATGGACCCAGAGAGCACCTTATAGAATTATCCTACCTATTAACCACTTGCTTTGAGCTCACCGCTTTCATCTCCCAGCCAAATGATACTATGCATCTCTGCCATTATCTTGAGTGAAAAATTCCGTGTGTGACACTGGCGAGACAAAAGCGCACTCCATACGCCGTCGTCATTGAATTTTCTTCTTTAAAAAGTCACTTTTATCAATAAAAAGCCACATCTTATTAAATAATGACTAAAGTGAGTGACTCTTTGTGCATTTTTCTGGAGCATTTCGTGTCGGCACTTCGAGGATTTCTCTTTGTGTTATTAATACTTTGACAACGATTGCAATTTTATAATTGTCGCATCAAATCTGCTCTTAGCCGGTAAGTTCTTGATTTTAACAAGAGGATTTGTCAGTAAGAAAGAATAGTCTTCTATTGATTTTATTATTTTCATCTTGTCCAAAATCTACTCAGGGGAATACATACTTAATTTGTGGCTCCAAATTCCATTTTATTTATATTTTGGCCATATTTTAATTATATTAATACATTGATTCGTTGAAAATACGTACACGCAAGGCAGGGTAAATTAAAATGGTATGAACCAAGATTTTATGTAGATAATTGAGAAGCTTAGCCAAAAATGTTTGCTATTCCTAAGTCATGCTCAGGAATTTATCATTGCCGCCATTGTTAATTTCAGTTATATCTTGTACAAAATCGTTTGGTTGAAATTCGTCGATACTATCATCAATAATATGATTAAAACTTTAAATAACAAAAATGATAAATGTTCTTTCACCCAACCAAAATCACAGTAAAGAAAATCGTCTGATACAATAAAACCAGGAATGATCTAAATATCTAATAAAAATTATTTTAGCAATTTCATGAAATTCTGATTATTTATTTCTATTTCAAAATAGGCAGTTATAAATTAAGTTGTTATTTTGATGAACTTATTTATGATTCTAATTAACCGTAGCATGCGTTAACTAATTATTTCGTTTCAATTTAAATATAACTAAAAATAGTAGGTATATTGATCGTTACCTTTACTAGGCACATATCCTTAGTATACGACTAATACTCCAGGAAAACTCAGTGTCAAATAACACAAGGAAGCCGATTAATTTTCTTGCTACACAAAACACAATGAAGCCTCTAAATACTGGCTTGTGCCGTCATATACATCATCAAAAGATCTAAGTGTTGGTTCTTAAGTGGTACGGGCGTCCCACTTAAACAATAAGATAATAATTGAATCAAAAATTACGCGATCCAACTTATTAGTTTCGAGAATTTTCGATGTTCGATAGTGTTAGATATTTTTATAGTCTACAGCCCCATTAATCAATCTTATCTAAGCAATATAATGAAGAGGGTTGCATCTTAATTCCCACCCACTCAATCCAGCAACATGTTTAAAGCACATATGTTGGAAACTGGCGGTAACTTAACTGTTGTGGCGCTGTAAATCAACTCGATTTATACCCGCTGCTTCTGCTAATGGAGGAAGTTTCCAGCGCTCCCGCACGCCCTCTGCCGGGTGCCCGCGTGGTACTGGGTACCGCCGACAAATCAGACCATTATTGAGGAATTTTGGGTACAGTCAGAGTTATGTTAATGACCAGTTAAGTTAGGAGTTAAGAGTGATTGATCGAGCTCGTTTGCGAGATCGTTTGAAACATTTAATATATCTAGTAATAGGTACCTATTTGGGCAACGAATAATGTCAGTTCTATAAGCGATGATAGCGCAGTTGATAGTGAATGCCGTGTTGAAAGTCAAGTTTGAAAACAGCGTAAAGAAAAAGATCATTTTCGATTTTTTTTATATCTAAAATTAAAAAATCTGAAATATTGAAATATCTCGAAAATGGTGATCATTTTGTAGAGCATTTTTTTGTACATTTGTTAGGTGACCCGCCCACGGCGCCCACGGCGCCCACGGCGCCCACGGCGCCCACGGCGCCCACCTATACGTTACGTCTCCCTTATGCTTGTGGTACTACTTACCAGACATTCTTATATCTACCCTGCCTGGCTGTTGAACATCTGTCGCTAAGCACTTACCGGTATATTTCAAGTATTGGGGGTGTAGCCAAAACGCAAAAAAAGAGAACTCTTACAATCTCTTCATGTAGGTACGTCAGTCTGTATGTCACAGCCATTTTACTTTAAGACTATTGGCACTACATAAATGGACAAATTACACGCGCTAGGCTGGATTTGTAGCATCCTATTAGTGAAAGAATTTTCAAAATCGGTTCAGTCGTTCCTGAGATTACCCTACATACAAACTTTACCTCTTTATAATATTTATTATAGGTATATAGCACGAGACCTCCTATAATTTCTAGTGTGATTCCTCTCCATCCTCGCAATAAATAACTTAATTAGGTATTCTATCCGTTGAAGGCACGACAATAAAAATCTCGTAAAAATATTCCCTCAGATATTAAGATGGGACATGGCTGCCTTCATTACTTAGCGCTGAGAATGTCTTAACTGACTTTATACTTGCATGCTGTTCAAATACAAATGTATTATAAATATTCATCCGTATACACCTGTCTGTAGGTACCTATATGTAGGTTCAGCAGAAGTTCATCAACTAGGTATATGTGATGAGATTCGTAACACTCATTTTATTATACAATCTTACCCAAAAGACGATGTTGTCTCCAAAAAATGTCATAGAATAAAGCACCTTCAGTTTTTTATTCCACAAGTCGGCGCAACCGTTTTCAAGTAATGTGCTTATACCAAAAAACAGTAATTTAGCCATTGAAATTGAACCATCCTTGAACCTGAACACCATACAGGAACATTCATTGTTGTTTTACCTACCCTTATCGATGTTTCAGCCAACATTTATTAGTAGGTTACAATTAATTGAATAAAGATGAATATTTCTTGAATCATAAAACATACCTACCTGCCCATATACAAGGTCTAAAATTGTATATCATGCAGACTCTTGATGTTGCATGAGCCATAGGATGACTCATTTGAATGCCAAGTATGAAATAACTTGAGCTTACTGACCTCACATCACGCAGCCTCCATCCATCACACGTCCATGCCAACACGTCCGCACTCCGCATGTCATCACTACATCCTTCAGAAGTCCCAGTGCAGTTAGCAGTGCACGTCGCGACTAGTTCATTATCATTTTATGGGCCCTGAGAGACTGCGGACTGCGGACTGCGGACTGCGGACTGCGGACTGCGAACTGCGGTTGGTACAGACAGGTTCATGTTTTACGAGCATGCCTTTCCCTAGACTGTCTAGTGTCAAATGGAAATGTTTTTACAATTCCTCTGATTTTAGAAGGATGATTATTTTTTTTTTGATGTCCCTAGTGACAACGAGGCAGGCAGGTCACCTGATGGTAAGTGACTACCGTCGCCTATAGACATTAGCAATACCAGGGGGATTGCCAATGTGTTGTACACCTTATTACAATGCCTTAAGGGCAAGGGCAACTGGCTCTCAAGTGCAACTGCCGGAATACACCAACAGGTGCTTGGCGACAGATTTTCAACTTGAGGGTGGTAGCCAGCTAGTCGAGTACCACATAGTAACCTACCACCGTGCTGTGGTTTCCTCACGATGTTTTCCTTCACCGAAAGCTCAAGCTCATTGTAGGATTCGAACCCAGGACCTTCGCCGCGGTATCCGACGTCACTTACCACTGAGCTATCATCGCCTCACCTCTTAAAGATAAATAATCATCGCCTCGCCTCTTTAAGATAAATAACGATTTCTCATGATCGTAAGTTAAACTATAGACAGACTAGTATTAAGGTAAAACTTATGTGAGGATGGACGCTAAGCCCTAGAATAAACTGGTTCTCAAGTGCATCTGTCGGAATACACCGATGGCGCTTGGCGACAGATTCTACAAAGTGCATTGTTATTGTGTTTTCCTAATCGCATTTTCTATTAAGTAGCTAGGTGAATCTAAATCTGTGTATAGTTTGGGGACTCATGTCTCTTTCGAAGTCAAAGTCAAAGCCATTATGCCGTTTAGCTATAGAATTACCACCACGTAGTTACAAATCAAAAATATTTTATTAATAACCTTCGCAGATACTTGTGAATAGTCAGATTTTAACGCACCATTCAAAAGATTGCATTAGCTGAGAAGAGCCGGCAACAAACTCGGCAATTATTATTGTTAAAACAAACTTAGATTCAGTATCATAGGTAGGTATAACTTACATGTTAATGTGATTTTTACGAAATACCTAAGTACTTATAAATATTTGTAACGTCATTAATATAAACCATCAAAACATATGTTTTTTTCGATATGATTTAATGCGATGATAGCTCAGTGGTAGGGACGTCGGATACCGCGGCGAAAACCACAGTACGGTGGGTGGTAGTGGTAGGGTACTTTATATAGTACCTACTCGTCTGGCTGGCTACCACCCTCAAGTTGGAAATCTGCCGCCAAGCACCTGTTGGTGTGTTGCACTTGAAAGCCAGTTGCTGATATTGATAATGTCTATAGGCGACGGTAGTCCCGCCTGGCAGGTTGGCACTTTTAGTACCTATATAGCTGAAAATGAAAATGTTTTTTATTCAAATAGGCCTTTACAAGCACTTATGAATAGTCTAGTCTCTAATTCTCGGTTCGGTAAGTTGCTTTTGCTGAAAAGAGCCGGCACTAAACTCAGCAATCACTCTTTTCAAAAACAACTTACACCTATTACATTTAATCATTATTTAATGAATTTTACGCACTCCTAGGCCACCATATCATACGGGTAGGGTGGCTTGAGACCACACTTTGTTGTCGTCTAGGCAACAATTTAGGATTTTAGAAAGAGAAATTTTGATCATGTTGTCCAAAGTTTCTAATAATTGATCGAATTTAAATAAGTGGGTGCAGCGGAGTAAATACGTAAACTTTGGCACAAAAAGACATAGTCATACAATAAAAAATGCATAATGCGCATTTATGTCATAAAGTCGATTAGAGGATTCATTAAAATTTTGTATCTTTTGCTCATAAAACCCAGGAATGGATTCATCTAAGACGGGGCTCCGAGAAGAAGAAGCGAATCCCTTGAGATTAATTTAATATTTGGTGCCAAATCATTAAAATCTTTAATAATTTTGGATTTCTCAGATTCAGGAACTGAATCTGAAACTAGGATCTCGCATTTGGAGCAGTTAAAATCAAGACCAATTTTTTAAATGTTTCAGTTGGAGATTCTAAATCTCTGATAACAGAAGTCGCATCACCTCCAAGAGTTCCATCGTCTAGATACCAAACATTAAATTTAGACTGTAATTTAGATATGATTGGTTGAATGGCCAAACTAAAAATGGCAGGACCGAGAGGATCGCCCTGCTGACAACCTACACCGGAAATGATCGGTTGTGTTTTATAAAAAAGTTTTGTAGGATGGCCATAACATTGCCACAAGTAAGAATATATGTCAGGACTAATATCCCTAATTTGTGTCAACATAGCGGCCCTATCGACAGAGTTAAATGCATTTTTTATGTCAACCTTAAGTCATCAGTCAAGAACATCACCTCCGTTATTTAAAAGAAAGGTCCGAGCCGCATGTACCGCTGCCTCACAACCTCCCTTTGAGCCAAAACCAAGTTGAATTGGTTGAAATAAATCAGTAGCTATCGGGAGAATGTGACGACAGCAAATTTTGGAAGCCATACGACGGATAGTATTACCCACCGCGATCGGTCTTATACCACCGTCTTTTTTGGAAAGGGCGCAAAGGTTGGCCCCATAAATGATCTCGGTGATGGGGCTGGGCACCTTTCCTGCCAATATAAAATTTATAAGAGAATATAATATATAATATATATTTATGTAAAAAATTAATCGAGGCCTCGGGTGACCGGCGGGCGGGGAGCTTTTTCCGCCAACGCATCAGCTTGGCCATCCAAAGAGGAAACGCTGCCAGCCTTCTGGGAACCTTGCCGATCGGCAGCAGCGGCAGCCTCGAAGATGTTTTTTATGTATTGTAATTGTACATTTGCATGTATATTTTGTACATTTGTTGTAAATATTAAGAGAGGTTAATCTCGATAACAATTTAGTGCCAGCGTCCCCGGCGGCACCACAAACAAGATCTTTGTAATGCTGTGGTGTAAAACCGTCGAGGCCGCCAGCAGAGCCAGGTTTAAAGGATAAAATTACATTTAGATCTTTGGAGGTACAATTTAGACAGGTTTGGTCACATGAAGGGGGATCCGGAAAAATTATATTTGGGAGCGGAGGTGGATGTTTAGACCTTAAAGCACAGAGGGTTTCAGGTGTGTCTGCAGCGACAACATCGCTTGAAAATAAAAACTGTGCTGCTCCCTTGAAATCGCCGTCGTTGGCTTTATTTTCGTTGATAAACTGATTGATAAATTGACTTTTCGAATTTGGAATTGAGGCCACATCTGGATGTGAACAATTATTTTTTGAGTTAGAGAGATCTCATTTTGCTGGCGATTAGGAACATCACAGCACCCTGTAAGAAAATGTGAGCAGTTCTTCCCAAGCACTCTGCGAATTCTGTCTATAGATTTTATAGAAATTAAGAATGTTGTCTATAGATAGACATAAAGCTGAAGCCACACAGAAACGTGCTCCGCGAGGTATTCGCTTTAATACCGGAACATTATTTTTTAAATAACAAATCCTTTGCCAAAACGGTTTATAATTTGTCAAAAACTCAGACTCGGAACCTTCTTGGTGTACTTTTTTTTAATTTGCTTTGCGCGCGCTTTTCTTTTTTTTTTGCATTTCGTCATTTCCTCGCTGAGGTGGGATGAAAAATTACGTGTTGCACTAGAGTGCAAAGATTTTTCACCTCATGCTCTTTTGATTCCCTCGCTTACGCTCAGGATTCTAATTTTAGAATCCTTCGCTTGCTCGGTCATCAAAATTGAGCACGCGGTTAATAAACAACTTTCCACTCTTGTATAACAAATAACTATGAATGATGAGTGACTAAGTAAATAACAAACTCAAGCAGACCGAGTATAAGTATAAATAGTGAATATAGTGTGTGAGTGTGTTGATGGTTGTTTGTTTGTTTGTTGCAGGTATGCACCGCAAGTCCCTGGAGGCGGCGCAACACCTGAAGGAGTCCGGGTCGGAGCGCGAGGGCTCGGAGGCCGAGCAGGAGCCCGAGCGAGCCGCCTCCGCCGACACGCATCACGAACACCACGACCACCACGACCGACAGGTTCGTTTCATACATCCTCTAGCTTTTAACATTGTATGCATCACATCTAAGACGTCGGATACAGCGGCGAACGTCGTGGGTTCGAATCCTACAATGAGCTTGAGCTTTCGGTGACGGAAAACATCGTGAGGAAACCACAGCACGGTGGTAGGGTACTTTGTAGAACCCGACTGGCTGGCTACCACCCTCAAGTTGAAAATCTGTCGCCAAGCACCTATCGGTGTGTTCCGACAGCTGCACTAGAGAGCCAGTTACCATCTAGGCTTTGTGTGCTTACCACCTTCGGCCACATCATCACTTACCATAGTGAGGTTGTAGTCAAACACAAGCGTATCCAGAATTAAAAAAAAATAATAGCAAATACGTACACATTGATTAAGTATAGGTAGGTACATTGCGGCGGCGTCCTGAGACTACATAATATTTATTGAATATAAACAGGTCTAAGTTATTTTTTGAGAAGAGTAGGTAATTGCTGATTTTATTGCTGGCTCTTCTCAGCAAAATTAACCTTCCGAAACGTGCGTTAGAGTCTAGCCAAGAAAGGCCTATTTGAATTTAAAAAAAAAACATTTTTATCGTGCACAAGATGTTAATGAATATTGTCCGATTGATGGTAAGCGGTTTCAGTATCCTATAGAAGCTTGCAACACCAGGGGTAAAAAAATATTGATGTAAAATTCCTAAATATGAACACATATCAGTTTATGTTGGTCTAACTAAGTGAACGATCTGCAGAGATTACAAGTTTTAGAATTTACGTAGGTTACCATGTTACGCCATCTTGAACCTTTGGTATTTTGGTATTATTAATAAACTGTTTAGAGCTTTAATTTCCATAGTAGGTACATATAATGAAGCTAGAATATGCTAGCATAATATACCTACCTATGATCTACCTGTGTGCCACGTTTCATCAAAATCCATTCAGTAGTTTTTGCATGGTTGAGTAACAAACATCCCAACATACAAACAATAGCGATTCTTGGAATCCTCATATCGTTCCAATAGCGAGTGAAGATGTAACCCAAAAGCCTACTTCTGACTGCTACTTGCCTGGTACAAATTTTAAGCTTTACAAAGATTCAGTTTTATTTAGTGGATAGCGAAGTATTTCGAGGATGGTATATTCAGCTATACCTAACCTACATAGGAGTTGATAGGAGTAGTACCACAGACTAGTTAGACTAGACCTATACGGAACTCATGCTGTCCTAGTACCTTATCTCGGAAATATTTTTTGTAGGTTTGAACAATATTAGTTTTTTTTGGTATATAATTTTTCACATTATTCATTTGTTGTGAGGCCGGACTTAGGTACACTTGTAACTTACATAAAACTTACGAAAGCAATTGAAAGTATTAAGAAATGACGGTAAGCTACTTACAAAGCGTGTTTACATTTCCAAATTTATCGTAAGTTAATTACGTAAGCCTACTTACGTGAGTAAAACTTACAGGTGTGAGTGCGGGGTAACATAAATGCACAGATAAAACTTGTATGATGCATAATAAGTACTTGGTTAGCGGCTAATAAAAATATAATAATCGCTATAGTGCATTTTTGCTCGACCTACAACGTTTATGTAGCTCCAAATTTTTTTACATAGGATCTCACTGTCTTGCTATTTTTGCATGTTTCTGATAGAAACATCGATATATGTGGTCCAAAGAGTTAATCTTAACTTTCTCAGGTATTTTGAATCAGTAACATTGGACTTATGGTATTTTTTTATAATTCCAGGCACAAAGTTCTCCAGCGAGTAGTACAACGGCCTCGTCATCGGCGAAGGGGCGGGCATCCCCTGAGGGAGCGAGCGGCGTTGGGATCCCGGGGGGGCCAGGGGGCGCTGGGGGCCCAGGGGGGCCCGTGGGTGCCGGGGGCCGGGAGACATACGAGGAACATGAGGCCTTCCGCAACAACAGCATCGCCTGTCTCAGAGCCAAGGCGCAGGAGCACCAGGCCAGGATACTCACCAACAATCTATTGCTGCAGGTGATTATTCTATCCATATGGATATTGTAACAACATTAAAAGAGAAATAGCCGGAATATTGGTGTGTTGTCGTTTAGAAGAATTGTTTTAAAATGGTTGTGAGTAGCTTATTAGTTAGACTAGCTCTCCGCCCCGCGGTTTCATCCTTTCTTATTCTTCGTCTTCGTCTTAAAAACAACACTTTATTTCTCTCTAAAAGAACACTTATTGTGACATTACTATCTAAGCTAGACATATAATATGCTGTCGCAACATTTTTTGTAGATAATAATGTGTGCTGCAAACTTGTACTCGAAGTACATTATTTTGATCTATCATCAATAGTTTTCGCAGCGCACGCGATGTAAGGTATATTTTTTACACTTCGGGTTACATTATTGGAGTTTTAGTAAGGATCCCTATTTTTATTTTAAATATAATATAGCCTATGTTCTTCAGGCATAGTGTAGCTTCCCAACGGTGAAAGAATTTTTGAAATCGGTCCAGTAATTTCGGAGCCTATTCAATGCAAACAAACAAACAAATCTTTGCTCTTTATAATATTAGTATAGATAGATAAACGATTGCATTTGTAATCTCATAACCCCGCCCTAAGCCCTGATACGTATATTCTAGTTAAAATACTGAGATCAGTACCTACAGTCATTCCCTGCCGGTTATTTCTACTTTAATGCAACTGATAGGTTTTACTTACAATTAAGAAAATTTAAGTGATTATGGAAATGAAATGAAAAAGGATCAAGGAATTTATAAGATTGAATCCTACAACGAGTTTGAGCTTTTGGTGAGGAAACCATAGCTAGGTGGGGGGGAAATCAAGCTGGCTGGCTACCAACCGCAATCTGAAAATCTGTCGCCAATCACCCATTGGTGACTGCTCCGGCAGCTGCACTTGAGCGCCACTAGTTTCCCTTGTAGTAAGTCTTGTGAAAGGCCTGCAACACACTTACAATCAGATGCTGTGCTTGCCTGCTTGTTTATGACAAAAATACCGTATTTTAAAGCTCCTGTCAAAAATTTCATAGCAAACAGTTACATCCTGAGACTAGATTTTCTGTAGGCGTCATTCTATTATCTGTCATCTACCCTAAAACATGGTGACATGCTCATTCTATGCTGCCAAGTGTAATGATTTAATTGATTTTAGATAGGTATCGATCATCAGCTCTGGGACATTGGGGCTTGACCTTCTTCAAATATTGTGATAGTCTACTATAGGGACAAATTAATATGGCGTTTACCTTTGACTTACTTCTCAGGCATGGGGGTTTCCTCACGATGTTCTTCACTGGAAATGCAGTGATAAAACAGTAAGTTTTCAACTCACTCCTTCGGATCGGGATTTGAACAACTCCTCAATAACCGTGTCTAACCACAGGATGTATTGTTGCAGGTGCGCGGCATGTCCCGGCCCGTGTCGGTGCCGGGTGTCGGCCCCCCCAGCGAAGAGGAGGGGCCCGGCGGGGGGGACGCCGCGGGGGACATCGACGTGGGCACCGAGCCCCCTCCACTCACTACACACACACATCCACACTCACACCCACACACGCCATCCCCCGCCACACACGCACACCATCTGTACTGACATCAGATGCATCAGCATCAGTAGTCACGTCGCAGACGTAATGTACATACTGGACTGGTATCCACCAATATGCTAATGTAAATGACAGCCAGGTCCAACTCCAACTCTCAAGGCCAAGAGTATGACATAGGTGTTTGAATTAGACTAATAAGAAAACACTTATTTGTAATTCAAAATCCATGGCATCCACTCCAGTATCTATAGATGTGTCCGTGAACACGTGAATTTACACTGACGACCTAAATCCTGCGTTGTGATTGGTTCCCGCCTCGTGACGTCGTGACAGTGCGCTGCGATTGGTCGATTCAAAAACTTTACGTTATATTATTAAGAATTAAGTGTAATTATGTACATTGTTGATGTTATTCTACGCGTATTTCTCTAACGTTCACTGTTTTTGTGCAATACATTTAGTTAAGTATTTATCTATGTAGCGAGTGTTAGAAACGTTGTATAAAGCTTCCCCAGTAGGTACTTAGATTATTGTATTTGATGTAAGTTATGCTTTCGTCAATGCGTTACAATTTATTTACAACAGATAACAACTAATAATATTCTCCTTAAGTACTTGTAGCTAAAACACGTGTGTTAGTTAGTGATTTATTTTAAACCATAACTTGCATCAAATACCATTGTATAATGTTCTTCATTATATTAGTAGGTATCCATAATTTAATTGAGCCCTGTATTTGGGCCGCAACATTTGTCGAAGCAAGGAAAAGACTATGTAAATCGAATTAGAATGTAAAGTTGGTACTAAAGTAGGTATTTAAGTAAATGTTGGACCCCGTTAGGCAGCAAAGATTCGAATTTTGGAAAAAAAACGTATTTCACTTGTGTTTTTTTTGTTCGTGTCTTGTATCCCTTTGGTACTGTATTAATAAACTTACCTACATTACAATATTAAGTTTAACTAAAAAAACATTTGAAACTACGATGGGTTAGAGACTTTCAATAAAACAGACCTTGCGAACCATATCGTATGTTGTAAAATTGTATAAATCGAATGGCACATCGAAAACATTCCAAAAATGACTTAAATATGTATAATATATAGTAAATTTGTGTTTGTCTCCTAATCTTTGTTTAAGAAACAAATGATGAATGCTATATTTTGAGAAAAAAAAATGTAAAAATAACTGATAAACCCCGTCAAGTACTTAATGTACCGTATGCACTGTACTTACCGCATAGAGTTGTAATATATTTATTAAATTAAACGAAATTAAAGTAATGTGGAAACTTCATCGTAATACTTATTTAAGATTATTCGATGAATAAATAAACAAACTGTATAAATAAAATATTGGACGTTTTATTTCATACAAATAACCTACTTACTTACCTTTTGACTTTCGTTTCGAAGTAGGGTAGGGTACTAGGAGTTCATAATGTACAAGGAGGTTATTGTTGTTATACGCAAATGTCTAGATGTGCAGTTGTACCATTTGAGTATTTAATAATCAAAGGTTGTACCTAATGCTTTGATTATTAAACCAGCCTAATACTCAAAGACCTAATGTGATACAAGTAGGAAAAATAATAATAAATGTAAGTATTTGCCTAATTGCCAAAAAAAATATTGGTTTTAATTTTTAACGTGGTGTGGCTATTCACAATAAAATTGAGCCCTAGTACCTAAGGCACTTATGAACTTTACATACCATACCGCTCTACGTACTCTGTTTTTTTCGAAGCCTAATAAAATACGGTCATGTTTGGAGCACAATTATCCCAATTGGTAGTGTGTGTTTTATCGCAAGGATGGTAGTGACGTCAGACACCGCGGCGAAGGTCGTGGGTTTGAATCCTACAATGAGCTTGAGCTTTCGGTGAAGGAAAACATCGTGAGGAAACCATAGCACGGTGGTAGGGTACATTGTAGTACCCGACTGGCTGGCTACCATCCCCATGTTGAAAATCTGTCGCCAAGCACCTATCGGTGTATTCCGACAGCTGCACTTGAGAACCAGTTCCCATCTAGGCTTTGTGTGCTTACCACCTTCGGCCACATCATCACTTACTTATGGTGAGATTGTGGTCAAACACGAGCTTATCCAGAATACAAAAAAAAAGACTGGTCAGCCTGGATGGGACTTTAGGCAATGAAAAATTAAAATACCTTTTTTCTTCAGATAACTGTGCCATATTCTTTAGATATAATATCAACTCTCTGTGATTAAGATCCCTTTTCTCTCGCTGCCCAGATCCCTATTATATTAGGCGATGATAGCTCAGTGGTAAGTGACGTCGGATACCGCGGCGAAGGTCGTGGGTTCGAATCCTACAATGAGCTTGAGCTTTCGGTGAAGGAAAACATCGTGAGGAAACCATAGCACGGTGGTAGGGTACTATGTGGTACTCGACTGGCTGGCTACCACCCTCAAGTTGAAAATCTGTCGCCAAGCACCTGTTGGTGTGTTCCGACAGTTGCACTTGAGAGCCAGTTGCCCTTGCCCTTAAGGCATTGTAATAAGGTGTACAACACATTGGCAGTCCCCCTGGTATTGCTAATGTCTATAGGCGACGGTAGTCACTTACCATCAGGTGACCCGCCTGCCTCGTTGTCACTTGTGACATAAAAAAAAAAAAAAAAAAAAATTATCCATTCACACACTACAACTACTTTTAACTGTTGATCCGGTTACTAATTTTAATGCTATTCTACCATTTCCCAATGGCTCCGCTGGTGGACTGGATGAGATCACCCCGCAGCATCTTAAAGACCCATTCCAACTTCATGTCAACCTGTATTGTAATAACGCCTAAGATATGCCAAATAATGTTAAACTTTGTCGCTACAATTTCAAAGTTCAATATGTACTGACTCTCCTTGCGATAAAACTCAGTGTAAACTGAATGAGGATATCTGAATGTATCGATAAATAGTGAAGACAATAAAACAATGATTGGTGAGTCAACATACATATAATTTGTATAATAAATATTACATACAAGTATACATAAGTCAATTTTGTAAATTTTTGGCAAAACAGAGCTCTATGTTACTTAAGTTTAACTCTAATTTTCACCGAAGCACGTTCTGTTGCTACACATGGCAGTCACATAATAACAGAGCAAATATAAACCATAGACAAACTGCTATTCACCATAATGTAGTATAATTTATGGTTTGGGTGACGTTCAAGAATCTTCTTTCTCCTGTCCTTATCCCACTCTAAGTGTGGTCGGCACAACATGTTTTCCTCTTCCACTCCGCTCTATCACTAGTCGTCTCAATACTCACACCTTTCATTCTTCACGCAGTCCATCCATACCTTCTTCGTCCTTCCTCTACCTCTATATCCATCCACACTCGTACTCTTTTCGTGAAATGTTGTTCATTCCTCCTCATTAAATGCCCATACCAAGCCACTCTATTGCATTTCAACTTTGACAGATAAACCATTTTTAGTTCAACTATAAAATAATCGATTACAATATCGAATAACAAGGTATGTAACAATTTACATTTCTAAATAAATAGTACAAGGTATTACACCAAGCCTGTATCTGTCCAAATTATAAATTTATGCCTTTTGCGGTTGAGACCATGGATCCGTGGGGGTCTGAAGCTTGTCATTTCGCAAATATTTTTTGTAAAAAATTAATCGAGGCCTCGGGTGACCGGCGGGCGGGGAGCTTTTTCCGACAACGCATCAGCTTGGCCATCCAAAGAGGAAACGCTGCCAGCCTTCTGGGAACCTTGCCGATCGGCAGCAGCGGCAGCCTCGAAGAAGTTTTTTTTATATATTATAGTTGTACATTTGTATGTATATTTTGTACATTTGTTGTAAATAAAATTATACTGTTTACCTAAAAAAAAAAAACCAAATAACTTATATTTGAAAAAGTATATCTCTCACATTGTATTGGCATTCGAGATAATTACAAAGCTTAAGCCCAATCTCTCATCACACTTATCAAGAGTATATAAATACAAAACTGAGCACTTGTGAGTCACAGAGTACAAAATATATCAGTAAACAGATTAAAAATAACTTCTTTCATTATGGACAGTATAATCGTGCTCTAAGAGAGCTGGGATAAAAGCTGCAAAATATATTTTCTGTGGAAACTGACAAATCTATATTCTAAGACTTTTAACATTTATTTTCGATAAGAGTCAAGGGGCTCTCAGGCGGTATAATGTGGTACCTAACAATATTCTATTAGCTTTACAATTTCAATGTGAAATTATACTGTTTTTGAATGCAAAATACATACGGTTTTGCTCCATTTCGACACAAATACATTACATATAGATTATATAAAAACTGTTTTTTTTTTATTTTAATAAAATATAGTATTCAAAAGATTTAAAAGTAGCAATTGAAATACACTTCGTATGCTGCAGATTATAATATTACCTACATAATAGAGTTATACATTTCTTAAATCTAGACAAATACAACTATATAAATGCAATATACTTGCGTTATTAAACATTTATAAAATATTGTGGCACATAGTATCATGCTCTTAAGACAATTTTAGGGGTTTGAGCACAATTGGGTGAAGCTGCAATTATTGACGGAATTTAAAAACAAAACGCTAACTCGGTGAAACTTGACAGAAGTTATAGTACAATTTTTATAGTTGGAACGAAGTTCCTTATCGCGCGTTGTGAAAGGGGGCTAGACGGAAAATATTCTTACGAAAAATTGTCACCGACACTTTTTGCTATAGTAAGCTAATGTAAGCTGTGCGGCGTGCGCATGTTTCTCTGTCTGTTTCTCTGTCTGTCTGTCTCTCTCTCTCTCTCTCTCTCTCTTATAGAAAGCAAGCCAGATATTTTCATTTATATATATATAAATAGTTTTTTTTTATATATATATACTCTCTCGACTTATATAACTTCGTTCCGTTCGCTCCGGGTGTCCCTTGACACCTCTCAAGTTTTTTTTTTTTTTTACTTTAGCTTAGGTTATACAGGATGAATGTTGCACTCAATTGTAATAAAAAGTAAAATTAATGGGCCAATTTCACGATCCTCGGGTAACATTACAAATTAAATATGCATGTTTGACCAATACTTAACCAACAAGAAAAATGTATGTCTTTACCCTAGCCGCTAGGGCCTAACGGACTACAGGCGTAATGTAAAAAAACAATATTAATAATAGAATACTTGACTAGAACTAAATCAAAAATAAATTATTAACAGAAAATGCTCTTGGAGGCATGAAATAGCTGACTTTAAAACGTTCGGTTAATCACAACACAAATATTATTTATTTAACTATAGAAATAAGTAAAAATACATCAATGGACAGTATCATACGCTTTGCGTAATCCAACGTCACATTTTATATAACCTTTATCAATGATGTTAAAAGGTGTAGATTACAAGCGCCCCGAAAAAGGGAGGCTAATAAGTGGCTAATTAGCCTACTTTGATCTGTGTCGCGTCGCGTCACCAACGGGTGCACTAGCTAGACGTAACGAGTGCAATTAAAACTAAAACTGACCCAACTAAACTAAAAATACCATCGTGTGTTATGAGATATCATAATGCGTTAGTGCCGTTTTAGGCCATTTTTTAAGATCGAATGTTGTGTATGTAACCTATCTACATTTTAGTTATGATGTCATTGACGTTTATTTAATAAAAGTGATATCATAAACAATATCAATAGATCAATCTTAAAACTAATATAAAGTTTACGGAATAGATATTTAAAAATTTCAGCTGCTCAGATTTTTTATTTCATTCAGGCCGTTTCAACAGTTAAAAAAAAGTTATATCTAAGCCTCTTCACTGCGACATTAATAAATAATGTTTTAAAAAGAACTTATTAAATACATTATAATTATCGTAGAATGTATTCGCGTGCATATCCATCTGTATTCATATGTTTAATAAATTTTAAAATTCAAATATAAATTTTAAAATCTTTAGTTATTTTTAGTAACCTAAACAGTTTACGTAAATAAATCATTATGTAAATATGCAAAGGCAAAATAGTTCAGTACCATTTTCTCCTATATTTCTGTTTTTTTGTTAACTTTAGTGTTATCAATAAAAATATTTGGAAAAGTTAGTTGGTTTTATTGTCCCTGGTCAAAATTGACAATTAAAAATGGCTCCTGGCATTCTCGTATATTTTTGGGACATGCGAATATGAAACTAATAATTAAGCCATCCATTAACTTATTCGGTCTAAACATAAAAAAATTATAAACAGATTCTATGAAGTTTCCTTTTAGAAGAAGGAATACGAAACACCGAATGTATCAGTGGGTGTCATTTTTTAGACCACTAAATATCTAATATTCGGTTTTGTTGGGCCCCTCCATGTCTTCGGAGCTCTTCAGCATCAGGTAGAAGCTGTTCACGCACAGCACGCAGTAGGCTACCGCGCCTGGAAATTGATATCACAGGTTATATTGAGATCAGAAAAATATATTCCAGGATTATATGATATAATTTACAGGTGATTTTTTTAAATAGGCATGTATGGCCAAATTCGTAACAAAAAATAATTGCGAAAAATGCTGAAATGAATCTTAAGGCTAAAATAAAAATGCATCATTAGATTTCTGTATTATTAGTTACACCATCCGGTAATTTAGCTAATAAGGATCAAATTCTGAGAAGCAATGTCAAACTGTAAACTAAAGGATAGTCCTCATTTTTAATTAACATTCGATTCAAAGAATTTTATCCAACTATGAAATCTCGAAACTTTACATAGTAATTAACTTTACTCGAACAAAATGTAAGGAAAGCATAAATATTTTTTTCAACACACTTGCTCATGAAGTACAAGTAGTTGCACATAATGACACCTTTAATCAAACTGTGACTTTTTCATTACTATTATTCACAAAGTGAGTTATAATAGTAGATTGTATCATAAGGAAGCAAAATAATATTTTTACCAAAAATATACTTGCAAAAAACGTCGTATGATACTCGTGTGTATTGATGATTACCGTCCTTGGCTCTCTTATGACCCTCACCTAACGGCTCGGCTCTCAATTGCGGTAATGAACAACATTACACACTTGTACCATAATGTACTATTCTCCACCTCCCGTCAGTACCTACAGAATAGAAGTGCACATACCGTAAAACACGAGTCCCTCGAGGAAGGAGAGGAAGATGTCAGCCCCCGAGGCTCGCAGCCCGTCGGCGACCGCGCTGGCTGCCACCCCCGCCAGCGACACGAACGACAACACGCACATCACCGCCACCCACACGCGCAGACCCACCGTGTAGCGCTGCACCGTGTACACACATACACACACACACATATACACACTAACTGTACATGTACTGTACTCACTTTTTTTAAAATTCTGGATAGGCTTGTGTTTGACCACAATCTCACCATGATAAGTGATGATGTGGCCGAAGATGGTAAGCACACAAAGCCTAGATGGGAACTTCTATTTTTTTTCTATACAATGAAAAACACACTGAATTATACTCTTACAATTAGGTTCACCAATGAATTGCCGTTTTATATAGAAACTAGCTGTGCTGTATGATACTCACAAATAACGTGGCTTTATTGGTTAAAGAAATTTCAAAATTTAAAAACTTTAAAGTTCTTTATTTGAAAAAAAAAAAAAAAAGTCTTCGGACGACCGCGAGGTTAATTTTATTTATTTATTTATATTATATATTTTATTTATTTGAAATTGGAATTCTTAGCCAAACAAAAATTATTTTGATTTGAAATGGCCAGTACTGCAGAACGGCAATTTCATAGGTAAAGACCTATTATGATAGTATATCTACATTATGCCATTTTAAGATGTCAAGTAATGTCTGCTATAGAACGATGATCTCAAGCTTTTATCACCGCCTCATCGGGTATGATGTTTCTCCTCGTAAAGTTATGTGTTTCACATTTTTATTAATTTGTTTGCTTGCCATATTAAATATATCCTATTACCCTAGGTTGCCTGGAAGAGATCGCTTCAGCGATAAGGCCGCCTAAATTGTTTTCACTGTTATTTGTCTTTTGTGTATGTAACCTGTATTTTTGTCTTGTGGTGTCAACAATAAAGAATATTTGTATTGTATTGTTATCTGAATTCCGAATAGGATGGTAATCAGTTAAATCAGTTCTGTAATAAAGAGAGGGTACATAGTAATGTGGTGGCCAGGCCAGGGCAGGGCAGGGTACCTTGTAAACGGAGAATATGAGCAACATGGCGAGCAGCGTGTGCACGGCGCACACGGAGCCCATGACAATCGCGATCACAAACGACATGGAGTACACGTGGTCCAGGTCCTCCACCGTGCCGCGCTGCATGCCCGCCGAGCTCGCGAACAACGCGCACAGCAACAACAGCGCCAGCGACGCCAGCTGCACACACACACACAGTACCTTTGCATAGTGCCATGCCATCCACCCACAAAGAAACACGCGACCCACGCTTCAAACTAAGGCAGCTCAGTGGTAGTGACGTCGGATACCAAGGCGAAGGTCGAGGGTTCCAATCCTACAATGAAGCAATTCGCTTTCGGTGAAGGAAAACATCGTGAGGAATAGCACGGTGGTAGGGTACTTTGTAGTACCCGACTGGCTGGCTACCACCCTCAAGTTGGAAATCTGTCGCCAAGCACCTATCGGTGTTCCGACAGCTGCACTTGAGAGCCGGTTCCCATGTAGGCCTTGTGTGCTTACCACCTTCGGCCACATCATCACTTACCACGGTGAGATTGTGGTCAAACACAAGCCTATCCAGAATTTAAAAAAAAAACCTGCCAATCACGCCACAGTACGTGGGTTCGATCTCACCCAGGACAGACATGTGTTTGTCCTAAGTCTGGGTGTAATTATTATAATGTATTGCTAAATAAAACCGTTTAAAAACAGTTGTAGGTATAAGTTGTTCAGTATCAATTTTCCATAGTACCTACCTACCTACTAGCTCTGCTTTTAGCTTGGAAGATGGCCGTGTATTTATTATTATACAGAGTGATCACAAACTAACCATAGGTATATTATAAAAATAAATATTATTTACCAGATGCAAGAAGCCGATGATCTTGGAGCCCAGCTCGAGGCCCATGCAACAGCAGAACGCCGTAATGTATGGCACCGGCATGATGACTCCTCTATCAATGTCTTGTCTGGAATTTAAAAAAGTATCACAACCAAAACTGTTGTAGCATATAATAATGAAATTATTTTCCCTTCCCACAACGACAGCGTATACACACACATATAGAGATTCTGTAGCTATTATCTACCTAGAAACCGCTATAGAAGGAAAGAATGAAAAAAAGCAATCAAAAACCCTCGCGAAAGTTTATGACATTTATGAAGAAGGAAAAAGATAAGATCCCTCGGCGCGCGGGTAAAACCGCAGTCAGCTAGTATTCAATACATAATTTCATATTTTTATGCCCTTAGACCAAAGATCGTGTAATCATGACTGCAAGTAGGCTGTCCTTTAACGAAATTACAATGCCAATAATTATGTGTAAGCAAGCGCGCGACACTCGTAGAATAATAGGTAATGCAAAGAAATTCGACTTACGCATCGTCCGTGTACTCCATTGGTAAGTGGTTCAAGGGATCACACAGAATGAATTACTGACAAATGCATGGGCATGGCGGGACAAAAGCACTAAGTAGCCGCTTTGAAGTTGTATGTTCACCTACTAGTTTTTATGCCCGAGTATTGGGGTACGAGTTGAGAGTGACCAGCGATTTTTAGCTGTATTTTGTAGCGGGATAAAAAAGTATCCCTTTTTTAGGATATGATGTATCTGTGTACCAAATTTCATCAAAATTCGTTCGATCCATAGTTTTTACGTGAAAGAGTCGAAACATCTTCAAACACATTTACAATAATAGAACGATAAGATTTTATTGTCATTGTATATATATTGTAAGATTATAATATATTCATAAATATGGAGTACCTACACATGTAAAATTTAATCAGTTGTTTGATAAGCGTACAATGTAAACATGCGAATGCGATACGCATGACTGTGGTTGATCGTCGACACCAGCAGCAGGATTTTTTTTTTTTTTTTTTTTTTTTATTCTGGATAGGCTTTTGTTTGACTACAATCTCACTATGGTAAGTGATGATGTGGCCGAAGGTGGTAAGCACACGAAGCCTAGATACGAACTGGCTCTCAAGTGCAGCTGTCGGAACACACCGATAGGTGCTTGGCGACAGATTTTCAACATGATTTAAAACCGTGCTATGATTTCCTCACGATGTTTTCCTTCACCGAAAGCTCAAGCTCATTGTAGGATTCGAACCCACGACCTTCGCCGCGGTATCCGACGTCACTACCACTGAGCTATCATCGCCTTATGATAGATTACCTCTTGTCACTTGAACCACTGACCGAGTCCCGCTAATACCTGCGATATTGAACTTATCAAGGACGCATCTCGCTATCGATTCAATTATGTATTTACAGAGTGTGTTTTAAATTGTTAGGTACCTATATATTTAAATCTCGGAATAATAGGATAACTTTTTACTCAATTTATAAATGGTTTTTAAAGGATAGTTTGAACTTAGAAACTCACATGACATTGAGTCGATTTGTATTTTTTTAGGTTATATTTTTTATAATTATTATGTTGCCCTTAATTGTGAAAAATATTGATCGTTGCCTACTAGCAATATAGGTCAGTAACACATACTTATGTTATTGTTGCTGTTCTAATTGCTTTTAAATTAGTTACACACAAATATTAAATTAATAGTTCATAGTTCTTTATTGGCAACAGCAAGTTACAAGTCATAAAATTACAAATTCTAAAAAAAATATAATCACATTGTACGAATACAATAATCAACTTACATACTGCTAATAATATTAATAAATACTAATAAAAATAAAAAATTGTATTAAGCCGATCTGTGTCAAAATATACCAATTAGTTAATTATATCGTCAAATTTATAAAATGCCTGCTCAACCAGCCCGTTATTCAATTTAACTTTAAATAATGGCCTAGAGGAAGTATCCAAAATTTTATCTGGCAGCCGGTTATAGACCGCCGGCGCCATCACGTGCACTAGCTTAGACGTCTTAGTAAGTCGCCGCGGGACAGCTCGCAGTCTGTGCCTATACCGTGCGCCGGACCCATACCTATCTCCGAGCCTCGAGTACTGGTCGAGGCTAATAAAAAATATTATGTCAAAAATCATGATTTTAAAGAAGTCCTATACATTTGTATATTGGTGATATTTTAAGAACATCCTGTATATAAACATGCTGTAGATGGACTGGGTCAGTTACATACATTGTTATTACTACAAGACAAGAGGAACTGGTTTGGTCACTACTTAACTGTTGATTTTAGTCCTGGTGGGCCAAGCAGGCCTCCATGGAATGTAGTTCCAAGTCTGTTGCTAATTGGATTGTTTATCTAATTATAAACCTTACTTCAGGATGCATAAAGGTGGTTTTATTTTAAAATTCCTACGAAGATTCTATTCTGTAGATTTTACTCCCCTTTTTCACCCATTGGAGGGTTGATTAAAATGAATTATTCTGATTAAATCTTTATACATTCAAATTCAGTTTTCATAATGTTTGTGAGCAAAATTCGAACATGAGTTGATGGATTGGCTTGCTAGGGAAACGGGGATTTATAATAACAGTAATAATGGCAATGGTATTTACTTTTACTACCCTAACAGGTCAGTAATGTTGAGAAACATATCAAATCAGCTTCTTCAAGATTTGTATTAAATACTAGCTTGTGACATCATAATTATACACTACCAAAACATTAATAATTGGATATAAATAATTAAATACTTAGCTGGTATAAATTATAAGATAAGAGTATGTGACATCACTTGGAGTGGCCTTAAAATCAGATGAATCACTTAGATAACTGTGTGAAGTTGTTAATTCTCTGCAGTTAGTTAAATAAGTCATACTCTGTACCTATTTTATTAGCAATTGAGGCCCTAGATCAGGGGTCAGCAAATGATGGCAACATATTCTGTGTGGACCATAAGTTAACAGTACAATATATAAAAGAAACATTAATTTTATAGATTTTAGAAGCCTCACATGATTGGACAACCCCTAATCTCAATCATACCATCCACAACGCTCATATCATTATAAAAACAAGCCCCAAATTAAATTTATTGACAATCCCTACCCTACATATTGGTTTACATTGTACAATAAATACAATATTGTTAACTTGAAATGCTTATATAGTAGAATCTATTGTTATCTTATTGTTTACGTGGGACGGCCATACCACTTGCAAGCCAAAGGGTTAACAATAATTATGAAGCAAATTAAAACAAAACTAAACAGAATTCAGGTGTTGAGTTTATGTGCGAACCATCCCAGATAACTAGAAAGTTCCAGTGCACTAGAGAAAAATAAACATATTTTTGATGTGGTCAATAACTCATGCCCCTAAATTTTGCAGGTTGATAAATCAGCAACCACTACACCTACTGAAATTAGTTCTATCTATAAAAATAAAAAACATGTAAACTACCTTATGTTATCATTTTTGGGCATCTGCATTTAGGTATGTTTGAAAACCATTTCAAGATATACAGGAATGAATTTTTATTTGATATTTAATTTGATACACTCGTTGGACTTAACTCATACATAACCCACTCCCATTAAGCACCACAACATAACCTTCTAATTTCATGACATGGTCTTTGTATCAAACAGTTTGACTAGCTATCCGTAGGTACCTACTTACCTATCAACATGTAATGTATGAAAATACAAAAATATTGATTTATTCAACATTAAAATTACTCCCATTAAGCACCACAACATAACCTTCTAATTTCATGACATGGTCATTGTATCAAACAGTTTGACTAGCTATCCGTAGGTACCTACTTACCTATCAACATGTAATGTATGAAAATACAAAAATATTGATTTATTCAACATTAAAATTACTCCCATTAAGCACCACAACATAACCTTCTAATTTCATGACATGGTCATTGTATCAAACAGTTTGACTAGCTATCCGTAGGTACCTACTTACCTATCAACATGTAATGTATGAAAATACAAAAATATTGATTTATTCAACATTAAAATTACTCCCATTAAGCACCACAACATAACCTTCTAATTTCATGACATGGTCATTGTATCAAACAGTTTGACTAGCTATCCGTAGGTACCTACTTACCTATCAACATGTAATGTCAAAAATCAATATTTTTGTATTTTCATACATTACATTACATATTCATTTTTACACACATTCTATTATAATTTAGGTACTATTTTATTTTTTATATGTAATGGCTAATAAGCCCGTTCTTCTTCTTTATTTTTTTATTTCATTAATACAACGTAATTTTAACTAGGCTACCAATATTAAAATAAATGTCCAGGGGATTTGGCACTGAATGCCGAAATACAGGAATTCCATTCCTAGTTCGGCAGTAGATGCTAACTATATATTTTGAATAATATTTCTAGTCTTACTTATAATTAAGATAAATACTGTAAAAAAACTATTTTTTTTTGGCTAAATAAAATAAATAAACTGAATTGATAAATTTACTCCCCAGAATTTTATCCTTATTAACAAAATTACTAGATGGTGTAATAATATCGAAAATTTACTAAAAATCAACGGATTAGATTCCTGGCTTGAAAACTTATTTTATCAAAAATCTAATGATGCCGTTTTAGTTTTCATCAAAAACGGCGTCGAGACTCATTGTTAATGCGAGTGGGTTCATCAGTCAAAGTCCAACAGGTTTACAAAAATAAAAATTATTTTAAACAATTTGATATGATATGGTATACGGTTTGTATGAAAATACAAATAATGTTGATCATTTTATTAAAAAAGAACACTATCTTTTAGTTTGCCCTATATGATTACTTCTGAGAATTTGATCCTTATTAGCAACATTATCGGGTGGTGTAATACCAGGCTGTGTATTTTTTTTTCATTCATCGGGTTCGATACCTAGATTGGGGAAATATTTTTTCGAAAATCTAATGATGCAGTTTTAGTCTTAATCAAAATCGGCTTCAAGACTCCTTTCAGCATTTTTCGCTATTCCCTTTAGTTTAGGATTTGGCCATCCACGCCCACTTGAAAAATTCATCCTGTATACCTAACTTGAATCACAATTCTTAGAATTCAATTTATTTTTTATGATTTGTGAGCTTGAATAGCTGTTTTACTTCCCTGATAAATAAGTATTTTGTAAGTAGTTTTATTTATTTTGCTTCGTAGTGTAATATGTTGTCCATCACAACTGAAACATCTACAAGCCATGGGGCTGATGAATATAGAAATTTAATTAATCCAACCGGACTGGACAGATGATGTTCTTTAATAACTACTGTAGTACCTACTTATCAATAACATAAATTCTATAAATGTACCTATAATTTAAGGCACAAAAAACGTACAATCTGAAAATTCTGAAATCGGGTCGAAGTTCGTCGGATTTGAAACACCTCGTCTGTTGACTCGCGAGATTAACCTGTCAAACAACTCGTCAACTCGCGCACAGTATTAAAAAAAAAAACAAAATTCGCGCCCAATTTTCAAGTAAATCTCATCGTCCCGATTGTCCCATTTGAGAACCAAGTGGTGCGGACTCTGAAACCCCGATTGTCCCAAGAAAGAACTGACAGATTAAAATTGGTTTGCTCTATTTTTTTACGTAGGTAGGTGTACATACCAAGTACCAATATTATCAAAAGAAAAAAAAGGTAAAATAATAATATGATCTTCTTTAAGACTTGCCTTACGAATAGTTTAAATAGATAGACTATATTAACAAAACAGCTTGATCAAGAAAAACACGAAACTCACCGATCAAATTGTAATTTTTAATCTCCTTGTTCACTTCACTGTCTACCACTTCTCAAGGATGTACTAGCCGCTAGGAGTAAATATGTTCCTTGTGTACTAGCACAAACTACCAAGAGTGTGTACTAGTCAGTCGGAGATGCACTATTGATTGATGCACTACCATAGATGATACACTATAACTATATACTGATAGTGTATTATCTATGCACTACGGATACAGAGACAGACCTTGGACAGACCAAGCTCAATAAAACTTGTCGCGCGTGATTAAATTGATAAGGTACATAAAATAAACAAGTATTATCTCTGGGTGCGTTTTCTTTCTCCAAATTATTTGGCAAACCAAAGAAGAGTATATAATCACTACGTTTTATTATTATATTGTTTAGGTAGGTACCTACCTAACCTACCTACTGTGCTACTTAATATATTACATACTCTTTGGTGCTACTACGGAAAGAAAAAGAAATGTGAAAGAGAAAATGACAGAATGAGTGGAGTGAGTGAGTACTGTCAGTAGTGAGAGAGGGAAAAAAGGTTTTTTTTAAATTTATTTTAAAGGCTTTAGTTACATGACTATCAAGCCTAAACCATTTCTTTATTTACAATATACCATATTCTTCTTTTATGTTAGTAACATTCACAGTAACGTCTAATCCTCGTCGGTATAAGTCCAGTCATGTTTTAGTGAAATTGGTGGTCGTTCCACTAAAACTTCACGGACTTTTGAAAATTCAAGATACACGTGCACGTTCTTAGATTTTGTTATCTGTACTTACAGTAGAATAGTTAGGGTTTCATTAGATTATATCAATTAATGTTCTATAATAGTCCACGTAATACTTTGACATATACTCACTTACAATACTCATTATAATTAAACATCTAGAAAATAATCGCTCATTGTATTTCAGAATAAATTAAAGAAACAGTTTTAACTTGTGTAACTTCGACAGTCCGATTGGCCCAAAATTTGAATACCACTTGAGCACTAGAGCCCCTAAAGGGGCTCAAACCAAAGCCACTATTGTGGCTCTTCACATTAACCGCAATAACTTTTCGTGGACACTGACGTTTGTAAATCTAATGGTATGTGGGTCTTTAAATTCCCTATCCAGTGATATATAATACGTCCGGTTTGAGACGTCAAATTTTTTAATTTTTTACATCGAAAAAGCAAGGTATTTAGAAATTTACGTAAAATCTTCAATAAAAAGTATATTTTTTCCGAACAACGATATTTCCAATAAGATTGTGTTCCGGTCTTATTAGAATGTTACAGTTGGTAGGATTGTTTTCGTGGGCAATTTATCTATGATTCTAGAGGTATTTTTTGTTTTTTAAACGGAAAAATGGCTCGGGAGCGCTAAACGAAAATTTCAAAGTAGGCGCGCGTGTTCGTTTGACAGTTCAAAATTGCGCCATTTTGGTGATGTTGTTGACAGGTTTGTTCGTTTGTTCGTATTAGTGGACAGTACCTAATACTGTTCATATGAAATGAAATGAAATTGTTTATTTCATAATTATGTGGATTCTTTACACTAATGCTCAGGGCCGGATTTAGAGGTGTGGAGGCCCTGGGTCAACAAAAGAGTGGAGGCCCCAAATTATTTTGCAAATAAGATAAATAATACATATTTTTCTTGCAAGTGTTTCACCTTATAAAATGTGTCCGGTCATCGACTACACAAACTTTGGTCATTTTTATCGACAAAGCTACCCTACATGGGGGGTCAAAACCCCACCCCCTTTCCGTTCGAATTTGAAGATTAGGTGGAATAAAGAAAAAAAGGTTATGTGATATTTTCCCCTTTAGCGGTGGGGGGAGCGTCTACAGGAGCGCGTCAGATATTAATAGGGTAGTCGCGCCACGTCTGTCTGATAACGGAAAAATAATAATCTGCCGTTTTGCGTGGTGGGGGTGGACGTACGAAGGGGTCGAAAATATTTAAAAAAAAAATTTACTCGAGCGCGTCAGACATTGATAAGGGATGTTAAGTGAACCCTCCAGTAGCTCCTATTTTAAAGACTGACGATTTGGACGCGACCATCAGTCAGGGCCGATTTTTGAAAATGCAAAAAAAAATCGTGACCTTGAAATACTCGAGCGCGTCAGATTTTTATACAGACGGTTCTTCTTGATGTCTTTGTTGTACTGACCCATAATCTGATAATTATGTTGAGGAATTTCCTTAATCTGACGGTTTGAAAAAAAAAAAATATATAAAAAATATCAAAATCTCGAAAATGGTTCAAGATATCGAAAAAATGTTTGGACAAAAGTTGTGGAGAATTTAATTTTCTACAATATTTATTGTGAATACATATACCAAAAAACCCATAGGAAACGAGATATTTGCAATAAATGATTTTTTGACCTTGAAAAATCAGTAGTCGCGGGCACCCTAAGATAAGTAGCTTTTGAGACAAGTTTAAGGGTGTCAAAATAAAGGTTTATACAAGTTAATAGCTGACTATCTCTCATTCTGAGGTGAAACTCATAATATTCCTGGACTATACACTTAATAATGATTTTAGCTACTTCGGCTTGTGCAAATCGGCAGATTATGATATTTCCGTGATTCGTGACTAATTTCCTTCAAAAAAAAAAACTAATCGCGCTCGAGAAAATCCAGGTGACGTTTTTTTTTTGCAATTTTGCGAGTCTCCAATTTTCTTTCGTCACGCCCAAATTGTCAGATTATTGAAATGTACACTATTTTGCATGTACCTAACTTACCTTACCTTAATCTGACGCGCTCGAGTATTTCAAACCATCGATTTTTTTTATTAATCTGACGGACTACCCTAGACGTTCGACACTATATAGAGGGCTCAGATTTGGTGAGAGTACTTCACAAGGTGCAAGGTTGCCCCCCTTATGTTAATCTGCCGCGCTCGAGTAAATCCCGAAATCCCCTATTCGCCTCCCCTACCACGAAATATGGCAATGAAAAAAAATGCTTCGTATTGTTGGCTCAAGATAAGAACTGTTAGCGCAACGTTTTGTATCGATACATACGATATTTATTATTTTCGAAATAAAAGAAAGATAATGATGTAAGTCTATTCAGATTTTTAATAACAACGTAAAACAGTTAACAATTTTCATTCGACAGCATTTACCCTATGTAAAAACAATAAGTAAATTTGGAGAGACGTATTGTGGGTTTATTTATACGATTGCGATAACTATAAAATATTAATTTTCATCTAGGCTCAAATTCGGTAAAGAGGAGTTAGCCTTTGATTATTAAAGCTTAATACTCAAAGGAGTTAGCGTTCGCCCGCTTAGTATACCTACCTAACCTAATTACCTATTTTGTTAACATTAGCACACTACAAAGTCCCTGGTTTATGGTTAGTTTGATAGTTTATTTACGACGAAGAATAGACGATACGTATCGCTGTGTAGCTTATGGCAGTGTGTAACGATACAAAATATCGATATGGTAATAATATCGATACCTATGTATTGCCAAACTTTAGATGAGGAATAGTGTCGTCTATGGAATGGTAGGGAAACCCATGGAAAACCTTACCACGCGAGTACGGCATCAGGTCGTACTTGACTTTTCTGAATTGCTTAGATGACGCTACAAAGTGGCAAAAATTATGCTAGATCATTAGAACATTTCGAACATGGACTTCCGCTTGCATCGCTCACTCGTGCGCCTAAATACTCGTATTTCGGGTGTAATTAATTGCTGACCCTTCCTTCCTTCCTTCTGTAGCAATAATCTATAAATTTGTTCAAAATATACTAACAAAATAAAATTATTTTTAAAAATAAAAAACAAAAACCGACTTCAAAACTGTAACCTATACCTATGTACAAACATAAACTAAAAAGTAAAGAATAATATTTTAATTTCAAAGCAAGAGCCTTAAAGGACAATCAACAAAATGATTGATATTTATATATCTATTTAATATTTATAAACAGTTCTTTTTGGAGTCGGCGCCAGCCAAGAAGAAGGACAGTTTTGAACTGGACACGAAGTGTTGATACGAGAAAACGTCTTACGACACCTCTCCTTACGGTAATGTTCCTTAGGTCTGCGCCGTCGCTCCCCTACTTTTCGAAAGTTTGTCACAAAGGCAGAATTAAACTGTCCTTTTAAGCTAGAACCATGAAACTTTGTTTTTAGGCTAACAATTAAAAATAAAGAAACACGTATTTTAGCGTTTTCTAAAATTTTACTCTTAAGGTGGTGAAAAAGGGGTTGAAAGTTTGTAGGGAAGTCGCATAATTTTTGAAGCTAGAATCATGAAACTTTGTTTTTAGTTTTCACGGGGTTTCAAAGTTGGTATGAAAAATGAGAAGGCCTGACTCACTGACTCATCAACGCCCAGTCTACAACCGTGGACCTAGAAAGCTGATTTTTTTCACAGGTATTGTTTTTAAGATGTAGTCGAAGAATAAGATAGGATTTTTCGAAATTCCATCTCTAAATGGGTAAAAAAGGGATACGCGAGTGAAACCGCGGGGCGGAAAGCTAGACGCCAATATTTCCGCTAACTAAGTAATTAGCTTGGTCATACATAAAGTACCATTTAAGAAATTTTCTACGTACCTATAGATTGTATAGGTATTTGTTTTTTAACATGATAATTGTATTCTATAAGTAAAACTTATAATATGGGATTATATTCACACGTCTCACGATCATCTGATCCCAACCTAAGTAGAGGACTGATGCACTTCGACATTTGCATCCACACTGAGAACAATATAATAGAACCCACGGCCTGTGAGCACGGCAGTCAAGGTATCTAATGTTTATACTGCATGGTCTTCAGTGTTCACAGGCTGGTAGATCCTGGCGGAGTGCTGGAACCGTCTCTCGTCTTCCTCGTACATGATCTGTTTGTGTCGACTGTGAACTACCACAATGCAGTATACAGATACACCTGCAAATAGATAAATTAACCCCTTTACAGTTTTTGACCGCGACCGCATGGAATACGTTGGTTTATGTTTTTTTAAATAAGATAGGCTCGCTAGTTACCTACCTACTATAAAGTCCCATCTGGGCTTTGTGTGCTTACCACCTTCGGCCACATCATCACTTACCATGGTGAGATTGACACAAGCTTATCCAGAATAAAAAAAAAGTTATTGTGGATTTGTCTAGAGCAGGGTTTTGTTTAATTTATCAGATGATCGGCCATGACGTTAATTTAAACGCGAACCCCTACAATTCTACTGGCGAACCCCTAGGGGTTCACGAGCCACACTTTGAGTAGCCCTGGTCCAGTAGAGTAATCACTGGGACACTGGATAGTGGACCTCTCATATAATGCGAAGTTTATGAGAGACAGATAAGTAGTTTCTCTATCTATCTATTCTTTGGTTCTAGTTAGTTGAAACAATTAACATGCTTGGATATTCTTCACACATGGCCATCTGTTACATACAACTTTTTATAAATAACTACAATATTTAATAATTATGTAGGTAGGTACACCCGTACTCAGTAAAAACAGACATGTTCCTGAAAAATATGATAGCAATACTCACAAGCTCTAGCCAGGTGTATGACAATAATAACAATCTCGACTTCGAGCATCTCCCCGGTGTCCTGCAGGATGAGGCTGATCCCGGTGAGACACAGGAGGAAGAATATCGCCGTCATGATGCCCGTCACTATCGTCCAGGGGAGCGTGAGCGAGGCGAGTTTCTGGAGTTCCACGATATTTATATATTAGATAGATAGATATAACTCTTTATTGGTACACCATTAGTACAAGATAAACAACAAAATAGAAGACAGTCATAGCATAGTCACTGTCACAATGGGCGGCCTTATCACTAACAGCGATCTCTACCAGCCATCCTTTGGATGGAGAGGATTTAATTGACAATAAAAGATGGCTGAGCATGCTTAAAACAATAGGAATAAATACATATTTGTATCATACATAGATACATACATAATCATATAAATATATACAGGGGTAACCAAATATTAGGTTGTTACTAAAGGAGTGTATCGACAATCGAATCGATGACAGTTGTCGACAGCCATCTTGTCTAGGCCCCCAGATGTGTTTGATTCGGATTTGCATTTGTTCGGATTCATATTTCTGATAAGTAGGGAGGCGGGTCACCGGATTGTGATAGATATTAGCAATATTAGGAGGATTACCAATATGCTATCAGATTTTACAACGCCTTGAAGGCAACTGGCTCTCAAGTGCAACTGCCGGAACACACCAACAGGTGCTTTGCGGCAGATTTGAGGATGGTATCCAAACGTTTAAAATGTTTTATGTCATCAGATTGACAAGCAGGCAGACGGTCCACATGATGGTAATTTACCACCGCCTATGGACATTTACAATGCAGGGTGGTTGCCGGCCTTGGAGAGTACTTTTTACGCCCTTTTTGAAGAACCCCATGTCAAAGCGCTGAGAAAATATCGTAATGGGAAGCTCATTCCACATCCTAATGGTCCGCAGAAGGAACGTCCGACTACCACCGTGCTATTGATCCTTACGGATGAAACATTTAATTGACCTTGATAGCGGCAACAACGAGCAGCACAGAGCATACGAGGTGTGTCCCGCTGACGACAGCAGCCGTGACGTACAGCACCAGCTTGTGTGTGGACACGTGACCCTCCCGCCCGAGCGGCGCCAGGCTCACCAGGAGGCAGTAGATCGTCAGCTCCACGAGGGCCCATATCTGGGATCAGAACACTTTATCATATTGCATCAAATGTCCCATTAATTTTAGATACGAGTGATTGGCTTTTAATGAATGAGAAACAAAGGATTATCTTCTTCACTAGCTTTCAGCCCGGTTTTTTTTTATTCTGTATAAGCTTGTGTTTTACCACAATGTCACCATGGTAAGTGATGAGGTGGCCGAAGGTGGTAAGCACATCAAGTGTAGCTGTCGGAACACACCAATATGAGGAAACCTACGATGTTTTCCTTCACCGAAAGCTCAAGCTCATTGTAGGATTCGAACCCACGACCTTCGGCGCGGTATCCGACGTCACTACCACTGAGCTATCATCGCCATAAATATTTCAGGACCTAACTGAACTGTTTCACAAAAAAACTATTTCAGGACCTTAGGTAACTTTATACCAAACATGAAACCCGATCACCCGTTACGGAGCTGAGTGCTAGCAAACACACTTACAAACTATTTTTTTCATATTAGTAGAACTGCCTATCATGTCGGAGGTCGTGGGTTCTATTCCCATTGATGCAAAATATCGAACAGGTATGTTAGAGAAAACTACCTACCTATATGATAATACTTTTGATAATATACCTACCTACATCAATTTGTTGCAGAATAAATAACAAAGCGCCTGACATGACTTCGTAATTCATTTATTATGCACAAACATATACTCCTACGTCAATACATTGAGCAATGTATCACAGCGCATTTAGAAGAAACGTGTGAAATAATAATAATTCTGCATAATCGCCTGCTAGATTATAATCAGAGCATTCATTATTACGTAGGTATTGTTTTTAAAACAAAAGAAGAAAAACAAAATGAAGTTACTTCAAATAATTTAAATAACAGTCCTTGAACTTCAAAATTGATATCATCAAGATAAATATGACAATGAAATTAACTAGGATATCTATATATATAAAAGAAAGTCGTGTTAGTTACTCCACTTATAACTCAAGAACGGCTGAACCGATTTAGCTGACAATTGGCAGGGAGGTAGTTTAGAGCCAGGAGAAGGACATAGGGTTAAAAAATACGAAAATATCACAAAAAAAAAAAGAATAATGAAGAAAAATTTTTTTATAGAACGACATTTTGACATGTCTCGAGATCGGACTGACTGATGGTTTAGTTTCACAATAGGTGGCGCTGGAATCGGGTTCTAAGTTTTATTTTCAGGGCAGGACAACGTCTGCCGGGCCCACTAGTTAAAGATAAAATTAAAAACCCACAAATAAAAAGGAGGAGGTTATAAATCAGAATACTTACAGAATACAAATACCCAATGATGAGAGTACCTGTATGCAAGCTGACACAACAACAGCATCTTTTAACGATAGGCACACTCATTGTGATCACTAACACAATAACATTAATAGCTAAAATCGTTTAGCAACTACAACTACACGACTAAATAGAAATAGTCTTCAAATTGACTAGAATAAAGTAAACAGTGTTTGGTTAAATTTAGCGCGATTACGTAGCACGCTCGCGTAGCGTCGTGGGTCCGTTATCATACGTTTTTGTGTTCAGATATGATTGTATCCGCCATTATTTCTCTAGTGATATTCTTCAAGCCTGCGTCAGTTACCTTATCATCTGAAATGTCACTCGTTAATCGTAGATTAGTTATCATATCTTTGAAGTCATCGGTTCTTTTTTTTTTTTTATGTCACAAGTGACAACGAGGCTGGCGGGTCACCTGATGGTAAGTGACAACCGTCGCCTATAGACATTGGCAATACCAGGGGATTGCTAATGTGTTGTACACCTTATTACAATGCCTTAAAGGCGAACTGGCTCTCAAGTGCAATTGCCGGAACACACCAACAGGTGCTTGGCGACAGATTTTCAACTTGAGGGTGGTAGCCGAGTACTACAAAGTACCCTACCACCGTGCTGTGGTTTCCTCACGATGTTTTCCTTCACCGAAAGCTCAAGCTCATTGTAAGGATTCGAATCATCGGCATCAATGATGCCAAAAATTCCGATTCATTACAATGACTGAATTTTAATTGAAAATCATGTTTCAGTTCGGGCAGCTTTAATGTTTATGTTTTACAAAGTTTTTAATATTGTCTACAATCAAATGGGTGTTGCAACTGTTTTCCTAGCTAGGTTATAGTATAACCTGTACTAAGGAATAACAGTTCCAGTCCCCCCCCCCCCCCCTGGCATGATATTACAATTAAATTTAGTACTTACAGTTTATGCTATAATGAAACTTTATTATTAATGAAAACTGACTTACAATGTTAGTGTGAGTGTATGTGTATATATGTGTAGTGAATGAGTGTATGTGTGTATGTGTGTGTGTATGTGTGTGTGTGTGTTATTGTTTGTGGCGTGTATATATGCGTGTGTTTATTCAGACTTGTGAACTTGCCGTATTAGGTAAGGAGTTGTTCTGTTACATCGTAACTTTTGTTTTGAAGGAACAAGCGGACTGACTTTTTGCAAGTGTAGTGTGATAGACCGTATACTGGGGATCTTTTGTTTATTTTATTATAAAGGGATGAACCTAAAAAGTAAAAGAATCTTTTAGTAAAAGATGAGCGGGTTATCGGAAGAGTACAAATTCTATCCATTCGGCGTTTATTTATTTCTTTGTAGGGTATTTTATGGTGTTGTAAGAGCACTGTTTGTAAAATAAAATGTTGCCGTACATTAAGGACGTGACATTCACGATACAATTCATTAGTCGGAAAGATTATTGGACGGTAGATGGCCACTTTTAGAATGGCTCTGTGTGCTACTTCTAATGGCTTTAAATATGTCTTCGCAGCACCACCCCAGGAAGAAATACAATATGTAATAATTGATACACATAGGGCAAACTACTACCTAAGTACGCAATTATATTAAAAAAAAAAAATGTATGTAAGAAAGCATTGTCACGATACGATTATCTGGAAAACAGTTTTCTTAATTCTTCTTCCATAGGCAATACCTGTCAATGAAAGTCAGTGGTAGTGGGTTCAAATCCTACAATGAGCTTGAGCTTTCGGTGAAGGAACACATTGTGAGGAAACCACAGCACGGTGGTTGGGTACTTTATGGTACTCGACTGGCTGGTTGAAAATCTGTCGCCATGCACCTGTTGGTGTGTTTCGGCAATTAGACTTGAGAGTCAGTTTGCCTTTAGGGGAGATTATAATAAGGTGTACAATACATTGGCAGTCTCTCTGGTATTACTTATGTCTTTAGACGATGGTAGTTACTGACCCGCCGTCTCGTTGTCACTTGTGGTATAAAAAAACCGATCAAGTGCGAGTCGGACTCACGCACCGAGGGTTCCGTACAAATGAAGGTTTTTTTTAAATTATTTTGTTCTGTTTTTAGTACTTGTTGCTATCACGGTTCATGAGATACAGCGTGGTGACAGACAGACAGACGGACATTAGAGCCTCAGGGCTTCCGTTTTTACCCTTTGGGTACGGAAATCTAAAAAAGGTCACAACATCTGAGGTCTCTTTATACCGACCTGCTTACCTATCTGCATGTCTAGGATCCATAATTGAGAAAGCTATTAAGGAATCATTCTTATCATCATCATTCCATCCATTATGCGCAAAGGCATTAAATTTAGCTCTTATAACTATTGGAACAGCAATATCTATCTCTCTCTTTCAAACTACCGTAGATTCCAAACGCCTTTGTAGTGCAATATTTCTTCGTATCGCTTTATCATTACTACATCGAATAGATAGGGTTCCATAAAGAATGGCGTCAATGATATTAACCTAATCAGTATGTTGATTAACCACTAGTAAGTGGTCGCTCATCCATCTGTGTCAAGTGTCTGTTGTCTGTCAGTGAACATGTGCCTCCTTGTTAACAGTTTCTTCTGCTGCATCAGCCTCGATCTTGGGACTAAGATTATTAGCCTCATTTCTATTGTGAGTTATTGTTAATTTATCGGAATATATCAAATATTCAAAAATCATGATGACCTTTGTAATATCTGTGTTACAATGTTAATCACATTTGTATATTTAGGTAGGATTTATAATTAGTCGACACCATTCTTAGAGTTGTCTCTCATAAAGTTAGAAAATTAAGAATTAAGGCGATGATAGCTCAGTGGTAAGTGACGTCGGATACCGCGACGAAGGTCGTGGGTTCGAATCCTACAATGAGCTTGAGCTTTCGGTGAAGGAAAACATCGTGAGGAAACCATAGCACGGTGGTAGGGTACTTTGTAGTACCCGACTGGCTGGCTACCACCCTCAAGTTGAAAATCTGTCGCCAAAACACCTATCGGTGTGTTCCGACAGCTGCACTTGAGAGCCAGTTCCCATCTAGGCTTTGTGTGCTTACCATCTTCGGCCACATCGTCACTTACCATGGTGAGATTGTGGTCAAACACAAGCCTATCCAGAATTTAAAAAAAAAAAAAAACCTAGCCGCAACAACTTAGAAATCATCTTGTATATAACTACAAATTATCTGTTATATCTGCCACATTCCAACTTTATCGTTTACAAACGTATTATAAGGATAATAGGTTGAATTATAGTTGCGGGGAACACCCGAACTACTTGTTAACTCACACAAGTATCTAATTACTTACTCACCACTACATCTTTGAACATAATATTCAAATAAGGATGCTGAGCAATTAGCGTTCTAAGCGAAATATTCTTGCTGTTTCTGTTATTTACAAACGAAACTAATTTAATTTCTTTCTGACAAAAAGCGTAACAGACGAGAAAAATAGTGCTTTCTTAGACTTTCTTTCCAATATGTCATCCATAAAAATTGTTCATGATGATTACTATTTTGATTTGTAAACAACGGAATCAGCACTAATCCATACATATTATAAAACAAAGTGCTCAGCCCCGTCTGTCTGTCTGAACGCGATAAACTCAAAAACGACTGAACGTATTTTCATACGCTTTTCCCCAAAAGACGGAGAGATTTCCAAGGAAGGTTTAGGTGTATAATTGATTAAGTTTTTGTGTAAATTGGCTGAAATATGACGATTATAGTTGAAGTAGTCGGAATAAATCATGCCGACTGGAAGCATTATTGGCATGCGCCGTGTAAACCAATGGTGATGATACTCGTAGGTCAGTGGTACTTGATGTTGGATACCGCGGCGAAGGTCATGGGTTCGAATCCTACAATGAGCTTGAGCTTTCGGTGAAGTAAATACCGTAAGGAAACCACAGTACGGTGGTGCTTTGTAGTACTCAACTGGCTGTCTACCACCCTCAAGTTGAAAATCTGTCGCCAAGCACCTGTTAGTGTGTTCCGGCATTTGCACTTGAGAGCCAGTTGCCTTTAAAGCATTGTAAAATGGTCGAAAACACATTGACAATCCCCCTGGTAAGTATTGCTAATGTCTCTGTATAGGCGATATGCTCTGTGATTATCCCACTAATATTATACATGTCAAAGTTTGGATGGATTGATGGATGGATGTTTCTTACTCTTTCACGCAAAAATGGCAGATCGGATTTTGATGAAACTTGGCACACAGGTAGATCATATCCTGGAATAACGCCAAGGATACTTTTTATCCCTAGAAAGGATAAGTTCCCTCGGGAACGCGGGTGAAACAGCGGGGGACAGCTAGTTAGAAATATTATTAATATGTTAACAGCTAACATCAGGAGCAATTCTAGTACTATATGGTACACCAGCAGTATTGGTGACGTCATTGTCACACAGCAGGCTGGTCTTCTACGCGTGTGTGGCGATCGCGGCACTTCTGCAGTCTGTGTTTAGCTGTATTTTAGTCTATGGTGCTTTTAAGGTAACGTTCTTTTTGTTTTATTCGACAATTAGTCATAAAAAGTATTAATATTATGAATGTAATTATAGATAGTGCCATTTTCGAAGATGCGTCCCACGCTTTTTCCTAATCCCCAGTGCAATTGTGCATTATTTCGCTAGTGCTATAGGGTTGTCAATCCTACTTCCTACTATCCTACTTCGTACCTAATATTGTAAATGTGAAAGTATATTTGGATGTGTGTGAAGATGTTTGTTACTCTTTCACGCAAAAATTACAAAATGGATTTTTATGAATCTTGCCACACATATCCTGGAATAAAACATAGGATACATTTTATCCCGGAAAAAGATAAGATCTCTCGGGAACGCGGGAAAAGAGGATGACACTATCAATACTGGAATTATTTTTTCTATATGATGACGAAAAGGTACTCGATTCGTCATGATCCGGTAATTATGATTTTACCGTAGAAATTAATCACATTTTCTTTTTGATAAAAAGTGTAACTATGCCATAACGTTACACAGTATTTTGTTTTCGGGCATTTCCATTTTACCTATCAAAAGGCAACCGATAAAAAATGATTAATTGTTATTAGATCATAGATAATATAGAGGCATTGACTATGTGGACTTTGAATCTCTACGGTAATTTTTGAAGAGTATTTTACTACTTAAATATGATTGCTGAAAATTGTGACTCAGTGGAGCTTACAATTTTTACAACTCAATATTTCAAACTATTTCCACATCTTATTCTAGGATGTCTATTAGTGTGCTAGGTTTCATCAAGATCAGTTTGGTAGTTTTAAAAATCATAGTGGACCAACATAGGAATTTTATATATCAAAATAATGCCTATATTAGGTTCTTTTCCCTCTTTCTTTTTTTAGTTTAGTAATTTAGTATAAGCTAGTGTTTGACCGCAATCTCACCATGGAAAGTGATGATGTGGCCGAAGGTGGTAAGCACACGAAGCCTAGATGGGAACTGGCTCTCAAGTAAAGCTGTCGGAACACGCTACAGATTTTCAACTTGAAGAAGGTAGACAGCCAGTAGGGCACTACAAAGTACCCTACCACCGTGCTATGGTTTCCTCACGATGTTTTCCTTCACCGAAAGCTCAAGCTCATTGTAGAATTCGAACCCACGACCTTCGCCGCTATCATCGCCTTAAATGTGTCCTTTTAATGACTCTAATGGCTAGCTTTTCACACACCCTTAGCACCCTGTACACCATCATAAGATTCAATAATGGAACATTAACAATTCCAGAAGAGACCACAGTACATGGTGCCCTGGATGATGCTGGTGTGGGTGAAGTGCGTGGCTCTCATGGTGCTGACGATGGGTGGCATGATACTGCTGCTGTGGTACTCCGACACTCCAACAGCCAGGCAGACCAGCTCTGTCATATCTGTGTACTTTGTTTATGCTGGTAAGTTAGCTCCTACTGCCTTCTGAATAACGATGGTTTTGCAATATTTTTTTAACTTTTTTCTCTCGAATAGGTTGTTGCCTATGTTCAATAAAAATTATCTAACACTAACCAGTTTAAATAAAACTTTAATTTATTTATTTAAGATATTGTTTCGAAGCCATTGCAAAATTTATCATTTTATTGATTTTATAAAAGTATTGGCATGTTGTCTAAGTAGGTAACAGAAACAAAAAAAAATTTACGTACCTTTTTTTAATCTGTTGACTCGCGACATTAACCTGTCAAACAGACTTTTTGGCGGGAACTTGCGAAGTGACGTTGTGTTTTCGTTTTATTTTCATTAAATTCGTGTATGTAATGAAATGAGTTTTATTGAATAATTTCGTTGCTGTTTTGTCCAATAAAGATCAATCTAAGTGCACAAGTGAAGTGAAATGAAATGAAAGCGTTTATCGTGACTTTCCAGGTTGTCCCAAAAAGTCCATGAAATGTTTTAGTGGAATAGCCGCCAATTTCACTAAAATTAGACCGGACTTGTACGGACAAGGACTAGACTTTACAGTGAAAGTGACAATAAAATGTGACTAAACATAAAAGATGAATATTTAAAATAAAGAAATGGCTTAATGTATCGAATAACCAGTAACCCTGTATATCTTATTATTTTTCCAGTGACGCTGTTTTACTTCGTGTCGGTGGTCCACAGTCGAAGACTAGAGCTCCAACGAGAAGACCAATCAGATTCAGCCAAGCGTCTCATGAGAACCGTCACAATACCTAACCACTACGTCCTTTAGATCACTTTAAATATTGAATTCAAACTTCTGAGTAGCACCTAGATCGCCTGATAAGTTAAATTAGGAACAATGTATGAATACTGCACTATCCATTTGAGGGACTACTAGCTGGCCTCCGCGGTTTCACCCACGTTCCCGTAGGATCTTATCTTGTTCCAGGATTTAGTTTATGTGTTTGCCAAATTTCATCATGATCGGTTTAGTAGTTTCGGAATTTTCACCAACATCGTGTGACGGGAATTTTAGACTCCATTGTAGTATGCTGATGTTAAATAGATGGCGCTACTGGATGGGGGGTGAATTAGGGGGTGTAAATGAATAGTTTAGATGAGCAGTAGTAGGTACTCAAGTTACTGATAGAAGTCCATGATAATTATTTATTGAAATTTTATTATCTCGCATTTGAGAGGAACGTAGGAGAATAATCTCAAAGTTTTTTTTTGTACGAATAAATACTTTAACCACTTACTGAAACGGTTTCTTTTTATTTTTTCTTATATGCAGGTGTTTTGTCATATACCATATACCTAGATAGGATTGTATTTGATGATAATCTTATACTTTAGAAAACAACTAGTCTTTAGAACTACACACTAATCTACTATCACGCTATAGGTCGTGGGTTCGATTCCAATCTAAGATGTACTAACATTAACATTTCTTTAAGTAATATTTAAAAAAAAATGGTTAATGGTTTCCATAGTAGGACAAGCTCTGCTAAGTTTGGGATGAGATTGTATGTGTAGACTGTAGAGAGTCGCAAGATACTAATTTGGTACCAACCACCGTGCTATAGTTTCCATATTTACCAAGTAAGACTCGAACCCATGACCTTTGAAGTTGTTATAGTATTTAACCCACAGCCTACTCCAATCGTTACGTAATAAAATTCTTCAAAACACGATCATCAATCAAGACTGTATAATCTAACGTGAAATCTATACATGTACGTACACTTAAGGATCGAGCACATTAGGACGGGCCGCAGCGGGGCGGAGCGGGCCGCAGCGCAGCGTAAAATTAGTGACGGGCCGGGTCGCAGTGCATTGACGGATTTTGAGTACAGTGTACTGCCAGAATTTGCGTGCAACTGTACGTTATGGATAGCTCTGACGAAGAACTTTGACGGGCCGCATCGCTCGGACGCAAATCCGCCTCGCAATAATGCGACCCGCTGCGGCCCGACACAGTGTGCGATAATTCATACAAATAGTATTCAAGCGATTTGAGCGGATTTTTGCGCTCCACCCCGACACGCTGAGGCCCGGCATAATGTGCTCGATCCTTTAAAGTTCATGTCATCATAGCAAGTATCCGTGCATCAAGTAAAGCATATGTGGAACTAATTACCGCACTCGCAACAATGAGCGAGTAGGTACCTACACCACACCTTGCGGAAAATTGCAGTTTTCACCGCGCACTTACAATGGGAGCGGGCTATCTCTGCCGGTGTCGCGAAAATATTATATATATGAGTCGCGTCTGATGACACCCTTAGTGTGTGTAACGACATAGCCCGCAAATATGGTAAGTTATTTTTTTTATTACCGGATTAACAACGTAGCAAAAGTTGCAGATGGTAGGAGCCACGATTTGGGGGGCACCGAAGAAAGAAATCAATTAAGATAGGATCGTAAAAATACTTATTTAAAAATATGTAGAGTACAGATAGTGTCCACGATGACGCGCCTCAATCATTTCGCTAGTGTTGTAGTGCTACATATCGACATATACCTATAATAAATAAATAAATAAAATCCATTTATTTCGGACAACTAAGATCCATAATATTGTTAGTAAATAACACACCTTACATAGCTATGTTAGTAACAAAATAACATTTTTGAATGACATGAGGAGGACTCACCGAAACGCACCTTTTAGATGAAGTTCGGTGAACCTTCTCATCATAGAGCTATCAACTCTATCTGCAATAACCCCCAGGACTATTCCGGCTCCCCCCCACCCGACGCACTATAGACATATCGAAAGCACTACAACACTACGATAGGATGTACACTTGCCACTGTAGGGGATTATGATAGTTCGTGGTAGGTAGTGACGTCAGATACCGCGGCGAAGATCGTTGATTCAAATAAAAATGAATCCCTATTTCCCTTGGTCACGGCATCACGCGTGAACGGCTGGACCAATTTCGCTAATTCGTTTTTTGTTGTGTTTGTTATTGTAAGGAGAAGGTTCTTATGAATGAAAAAAGTATGAAAGTTGCGCGGAACATTAGAAAATTTAAGAAAACTTAACGACCATATTAAATTTCCTAACCTTCATACAAAGACTTTAAACTTATACATTTAAATTTCTTTGCCTTCATATAAACATGGCGTTTGACAGTTGTGTGACAGTTGGCGCAAATATTGTTTAAAACTGATGGTTCCAAGTTTCTTTTTAGTTTCATTTCATGGCAGGACAACGTCTGCCGGGCCCACTAGTCCTACAATAAACTTGAGCTTTCGGTGAAGTAGAACATCGTGAGAAAACCACAGCACCAAGCTCAATCTTAAAGGAAGAAATAACAATGAATAAACATACCTATGTATTAGGTACATAGAGATACGTATACCTAACGGAAACCTATAGTATTTAATATTATAAAGAGATAAAGTTTGTAAGTTTTAATGTAGGACGTGATCTCCTAAACTACTGATTTTAAGAAATCTTTCACTAATCGCAAGATAGGTAGGTACATTATCCTTGTCCGGACTACTTCTCATCTCAAAACACAAGCAAAACTGCAAGACGAAGGCAAGTAAATAAATTAGAATCTTCACATTATGCAATCAAAGAATAAGAATTACCCCTTAGTCATATAGAAACGTGCGGAAACAACACTAAAAATAATATGCGAACATTTTGAATACACTTTTAATAATATAATCGCACGGTGGTAGGGTACTTTGTAGTACCCGACTGGCTGGCTACCACCCTCAAGTTGAAAATCTGTCGCCAAGCACCTGTTGGTGTGTTCCGGCAATTGCACTTGAGAGCCAGTTCGCCTTTAAGGCATTGTAATAAGGTGTACAACACATTAGCAATCCCCTGGTATTGCCAATGTCTATAGGCGACGGTTGTCACTTACCATCAGGTGACCCGCCTGCCTCGTTGTCACTTGTGACATAAAAAAAAAATCGCGAATAATTGTAAAATAAGAGCACACTGATTGCGGAAGATGTTGTAACACTGACTTGGATGGATCACGCGAACCGTTGTCTATAGGTAGGTAGAGGTAGGCATCTATAAACGATTCAGACTCAATTATGTCCGAGCATAACCTCGATTCTTTATGTAATCGTTATGTTTAGGCCGGGAGACAGGGCTTTTTTGGAACGAAGTTCCTTATCGCTCGTTGTGAAAGGGGGCTAGACGGAAAAAAATCTTACGAAATCACCGACATAAAAGTGTCGGTGATTTTTTGTGTCGGTGACAAAAGTCACCGACCGCTGTGCGGCGTGCGCATGTTTCTCTGTCTGTCTCTCTCTCTCTCTCTCTTATAGAAAGCAAGACAGATATTTTCATTTCTATTTATATATAAATAGAAATGTTTTTTTTTTATTTTTTTATATGTATATATATATACTCTCTCGACTTATATAACTTCGTTCCATCCGGGTGTCCCTTGACACCTCTCAAGTTTTTTATTTTCATGTGACGGATTTTGATTAAACTTGGCACACGGGTAGATAGGCACACGTATCCTGTAATAAAATAGGATATTTTATCCCGGGTAAAGATAAGATCCCTCAAAAGTGCGGGGGACAGCTAGTGTTCCATAAACCGCTGTAATTTGGACATTTATTGTGAGAGGAAATGCTGAAATGAAACATTCAAAATGATTTATCGAATGTAATCTTTGAAAAATATCTAGGTACATAATACATAAGTCCCCGATACGATTGGGAGAAAAACAAATTGACGCTATTCTTAGTCATCCTGATAGTTCGTTTTTTCTTAACAAAAATGTAATCACGACATATTTTTTATTATCTTCATCACAACCATCATCATCACCATATCAGCCGTTAGACGTCCATTGCTGGACAAAATCCTCCCTCAAGGATCTCCAAAATGACCGGTGTTGCGCTACTCGCATCTAGTGGCTTCCCATGACCCTCATATGATCGTTGGTCCACCGTGTTGGAGACCTGCCTACTCTGTGTCTTCCGGTTCCTTTCTGCCCCATCAGCTGTCAGTTCTACGAGCTATGTGCCCCGCCTACTGCCATCTCAGGGGCCGTCCATTAATCACGTGAGGCTCGAAGGGGGGGAGGGGGAGAGGGGGTGTAGTAAGATATCACGTGTATTTATTTTTTCGTTTAATTTTTTCGACCAAAAAGCGGCGTGTAGTGTGACCTTGACTCGCGGTTGCCAGGCAACGAACGAAGTAAAAAAAAGATTCTTTGTAGGTAAGATTTTTTTAGTCTTAAACCTCACCACGTATCACAATGGGGGAGGAGGGGGTTAAAAATGCTAAAAATAACATCACGTGATTAATGGACGGCCCCTTAACAACCACGACACCAAAAAAAAACTACATAATTTCATCCACGATTCTGTGAAATGAATCCACACAGAGCTCCTAGTCTACACATTGAATTAGCAATAAGCCGCTAAAAGCGGGCGGATTCCCACAGCGACCGCCGCCGCGGCTGGCCCGTGCCAACACTTTCACCACAGTCCACACCGCTACCACCGCTCCACCACCACGCCGCACCTGCCACATTCACACCATAACTTATTACCCAACTCATTCCCATAGTGCATAACAGATTTGGTTACAAATAAAGCATTTTGAAATTTTTATGAAGGTAATAATTTTGGCGGCGACTTTTTACGTGCGGATTTCCGGAATTATGGCATTCTTTATGTTACACAGCTTGCATTCGTCTTGTAGGCTGTCTGGCTTTCAAACTTGTGTCAGATAATGGTTTTTTTTATTTGGTTAGGCATGAGTCCACCTTTGTACATCCTGATGGTTTGCGATTTTCAGGACTGAAACTTCGTGGTACTACCATCAGTGGTGACCAAGTACTGGATCCTCAGTCATGTCAGGGAGACTGAGAAACTTGCCTGAGTCGTCAGGATACGATTCAAAGTATATTACATTAAATGATACAAAGAAATAAACAGAACACATTTTTATTTGGATCTCCATTTAAATTCGGTAAATAATTGACGGGCTGGATGGCGTGCGATAGGTCGTAGCTTTGAGTCCCATCACAGATATTGTGAGCATTAACATGTCTGTTTGTCCTGCTTCTGAGTGTAATTATCTATTTTCAGTGATTATATCAGTTATCAGGTTTCCATAGTACAAGCTCTGCTTAGTTTGCAGATGGCCGCGGCGTGTAAAGAATGTCCAGGGATATTTATTTATCAAGCAATGACCCTGACTACGTATTCAATTAGAAAGAGTGGACAGTCCGCATAACATATCTAGTCGATCCGGAGACGCGGAGACGCGGAGTCGGTCGTGTATTGCATAACCTGAGCTGAGAGCACACTTTCACCCCAAACTGTAAGTCACTGACCGTCGTCCGTCCATTCGTCAGTCTTCGGTCTATGTCGGGTTTGCGTTAACTATAGATACACTAGCACTAGAGTAGAGGGTGACACCTCATCGACGTTCATACAATGGAATGCACTTATGTCCGTTGGAACTTGGATATGCCGACTAAAAGTTATGTTTTTTGGTCAGTCATTTTCGGCTGTAATTCCAGCAGATTTGTGAAATATGTATAATGTGTCAATTTACTGTGTTCATGGAAACTTATTTACAACATAACTGTAGGGATTTAGAGTTACATATCAAACTAGCTGTTTCGCGCGGTTTCACCCGCGTTCCCGAGGTATCTTATCTTTTCCCGGGATAAAAAGTATTCCAGACTATAATCATCTAGATCAATTCAGCCGTTCTGGCGTAAATGAGTAACAAACATACATCCATCCAAACTTTCACATTTATAATATTAGTAAGATTCATCAGCTTCTTTTTACTAAATGACAAAACTACTCAAAACGATAGTTTATTATGGAGTTTTTTTATGAAACACTCAGATACTTGTTACCTTGTAAATATACACTAGCAAAATACTACACTTTGTGGTTAGGTTAGAAATTAAAAATCACCAGAAAGATGAATTTCATTATTAAGATGAAGTTTTGATATTTTTCTCCAATAGCTATAACAAACCTATTATCTTATCTTTAATGAATACGATTACGGTAGTTATATAAAATAAATGATTAAATGATTTTTGAAAACCATATTTAATAAGCGTTTAATTAAAAATCATCATATTATTATCTAACCTAGTTATTACATAAAGATTACAGTAAAAACCTATTACTCAATATTTTCTAAGAAATTTGCGTGAATGATGCATGATAGAAATCAATATTATAACGTGAATCATGATTCATGATAGATATCAATATTAGATATTTATTACTTATTTATATCAACAAAATTTTATATAACATCTAAAAAAATCCCCCGTCATGATAGTGGTTCGCGATGAACTCCGGAACTACTAAACCGATCTTGATGAAACTTGGCACACATGGAGATCCCTCAGGAACGCTGGTGAAACTGTATCGATCGGTTGGTCGATCGATCGGTCGATTGGTCAGTCGGACGATTGATGACATTGCTTCTTGAGGACGCAAACTTACCTTCGTAATCTCTATCCGCGTTTGTTACATTTCACTCAATTATAATGCGGTCAATTTCAACCGTCGAGTTTCACTTGTATGGCCAAAATATTTAGTCGGTCGTTGCCTTAACACTATACAATTAGGTCGTAGTGGGTTTGATTACCATCCAGCCGGGCTAGCATGGCCGGAAATATTTTATCCACGGGGAGAGGACAAAATGCTATATCCCCTTGTCAGTTTTATCCACCCTCCCGAGCATGGCGACATGGGTGGATAAACTATCCCCGGGGAGAGGACAAAATGCTATTTCCCTCTGTACTGTCAGTTTTATCCACCCTCCGAGCATGGCGATATGGGTGGATAAACGACTGCCATCGGCACACATCGGCGGCAGCCGTCGACTGCAGTTGGTGTCGGCGGCTGCCGACGCGCGTTTCGGCTGACGTCGCCGAGTGTCGGCGGAATTCTGTGTCGGCCTAATTCAAATGGATTGCTCGAATCGCGAATCGAACGCCGGTGCCGTTTTCGCTAGATTTTTTCCCTTTCCGACGACAACACTAAGCTTATAAGCACGAGAAGTTTTTAAAATATGTTTTTGTTCAAAGTTTACTTTGGAGAGAAACTTAAACCCACCTCCTAAGATGAGGATAAATTTGTCCCTTTGTTATGTCAAAATGTTTTAAATTTTTCTCTTCCCCTAGTCGCCATGCTATAGGCGGGGGGTGAATATCCCCGTCTAATGTCAAAAAGTGATATAATTCTCTTTCCCCCGGTTGCCATGCTATGACAGGTGGATAAAATAATTTTGTCCCTTGTCAGTGGACATAACGGGTGGATAAAATTTTTATCCCCTGCCCATGCTAGCCCCGCAGGACATAAATTGGGAGCTTGAACAATTGAACATGTCTGTTTGTACTGAGTTTGGTTGTAATTATCTATTTAAGTATGCATTTAAAAGTAGTACCTAATATCAGTTATCTGGTACACATAGAATATTTAAGCTCTGCTTAGTCTTTGATAGTTTTCCGTGAGTATGAATAATAACCCACGACATTTTTTTTTTACATCATACCTACATACGTAAATATATGTAGAATTTTTACCCACGACCTTCACCACAGTATTCGACTTCCCTGACTGAGCTATAATCCCCTAAAACCAAGTGCATAATTTTGATGTGTTAAAAATCTACCTACAGTAATACAAAATGCCATCAAATTTAGCAATACCCTTAAACCTCATGCTTGATTAAACAGACCACCTATAACAAATGTGTCAAATGTGTGTGACGGGCCGGTTGGCGTGGTTGGTTAACACACTGCCTATCACGCCGCAGATCGTGGGTTCGATTCCCATCCAAGACAGACATTTGTGTGCATGAACATGTCTGTTTGTCCTGAGTCTGGGTGTAATTATCTATTTAAGTATGTATTTACAAACAAAAAAGTAGTACATGTAGTATATCAGTGATCTGGTTTCCATATTACAAGCTCTGCTTAGTTTGGGATCAGATAGCCGTGTGTGAAAAATGACGGAGGATATTTATTTAAAACATCGTGAGGAAACCATAGCACGGTGGTAGGGTACTTTGTAGTACTCGACTGGCTGGCTACCACCCTCAAGTTGAAAATCTGTTGCCAAGCACCTGTTGGTGTGTTCCGGCAATTGCACTTGAGAGCCAGTTCGCCTTTAAGGCATTCTAATAAGGTGTACAACACATTAGCAATCCCCTGGTATTGCCAATGTCTATAGGCGACGGTTGTCACTTACCATCAGGTGACCTGCCTGCCTCGTTGTCACTTGTAACATAAAAAAAATGTATCTATAAGTATATTTCTCGTTAGATAAGTTACCAGAGATAAGGAAGGGAAAGGGAGTAGCTTATAGTTGGAGCTGAACGTTGGCTCGACCTTCGACCCTCGCCCTTCCAGTCTCAGCGGCCGTTATGCGAAGCGATCACAATAGCTTTCTCAAAAACCTGTTTATTTATAATTGGAATTCTGCAGTAATCATTACACATTTTCACTTTAATTTACCTAACGTAAATAAATATATTATCAAAGTCAAAACCATTTTCATTTTTGCTCTTCGATATCTGAGTGTAAAAGCCGTTATTATCCTCTAGAGGATAAAGTAAATAGAACATCGTGTGCACTATGTTTGTGAATTCAAATTATTTACTTCTCCCTCCATGGTGCCGAATTTATCATACATCAAAGTCAAAGCTAAAGTCAAAGCCAAAGTCAAAGCCAAATTCAAAGCCAAATTCGAAACCATTTATTCAGTTTAGGCCCTAGAAGGGCACTTATGAAGGTCGAATTATAGAAGTTACCACCGGTTCGGAAGTCAGCCTTCAACTGGGAAGAACCGGCAAGAAACGCAGCAAGGTTACATTTTTTAAATATTTTTGGACAATTGACTACATTGGCTTTTTTTATGTTTAACAATTTTATACTTAAACTAATACATGAATACATAAAAAATTATAACCCGCATTAGTTACCTACATAGTTTTTTTACATTGTGGTGGTGTTTTGTAGAAGGTACTCGACTGGTTACCACCCTTGAGTTGAATATCTGTCGCCAAGCACCTGTTGGTGTGTTCCGCCAGTTGCACTTGAGAGCCAGGTGACTTTAGGCATTGTAATAAGGTGTGTAACACATTACCAAACCCTGGTACCCTGTCTATAGGCGACGGTAGTCACTTACCGTCAGGTGACCCGCCTGCCTCGTTACTATTAGTGATAGTCATCGATATACAAAATTGGATGTGAACCTCTTATATCCAAACATATAAACTTAGCTAAAGTTTATAATATTTGTGTAATAGTATGGATGAACAAACTAGATTGGTTTTGGTTCGAAACCCTTTTTAGAATAGAATAGAATAGAAAAACTTTTTTTTTGGATATCAATGAATTACTCTCGGATTTCGGTAGGCTTGCCATGGTAATATTGTTTCTATTTCTATCATAAGTATGCCTAAAATCAGATACACACATATAAATTTAACCCATTGAACATTGCAGATAATAATACTGATATTCATTCCTATGATAACAACCGCTGCATCTCATAAAGTAGTCGAAAGCACAGAAGACATAGATCCACCATTTAAAAACGTCACCACCCTGTACCCAGTACCAAATATAACCATAATCAAAAATGTGACCGAACAACCTGCTAAAGAAAAACTAAAAATCAACGCCACCACTTGGAAAATAGAGGCGGGATTTGCTGAATCCAATGTAGAAGAGAAAACTAATCCGACTGATGGCGAAACTACTACGAAAATGGATTCTAATTCAAGTACAGAGAGTTCAAAACAGAGTGTAGAGAAGAATGTTAGCGGTGAGTTCAAGCCGAGCCAACATTTGGGGACGTTTTTTGATGTGAGTGAAGAAGAAACGCCTAAATTGAAAACTTTTGGGTCTTTTACTCCTGTTAGGAAGCCAGCTGCTGGATTTGTGAGGTAAATTCTCGTTTCTTTCTCGCTTTCTACCTTTGTGATGAGGATGGGCTAGTGGCCTCCCTTCTCCCTTATAGTGTAACATATACAGGATGTATTTAGTACGACAAACTTAACACCTATCAAATATACAAAAATGAGCTCAATAAAAACATCACCATTTTCGAGATATTTAATAAATTCAATAATCAATACATAAATTCAAAAATATCGAAATATCTTGAAAATTGATCTTTTAATTGAGCAAATTTTTGTATCTTTGGTAGGTGACCCGCCCACCTATCTCCCCCTTAAGTTTGTCGTACTTGTTACCGGACATCCTGTAGATAGATATATCGACACCAGAAAGTACCAGGATATCATAAAACAGAGGGTTCTCACTCTGAATACTTTAAAGTTGCTCAATATTACAAACTGGTTCAATATGACTGTATCTAGATGATTGTCATTGTAAATTAAGTCTTATTTATTTAAATTAAATTCCTTTTTCAGTTCACCAAAAGTCCACAGTTCCTTCAATAAGATTCCAAAAGAAATATTCAAAACTCACAAAGAATTCCCGTACAAATTCGAGAACACAATTTTTACCAGAGCAAGGGTACCCTGGAGGCATGCAGATAGCTTAGAATCAAGACCTACAGCACAAGTACCTGTCAGAGTACCCGCTGGGGGATTCTACAAATCACCTGAAGCTTTCAAAGATACCCCAGGATTGTATGATGATGATGAAGGGTTTGGGATGGAGCTGCATGATGTTAAGGAGAATCCTCTCAAGAAACGGTGAGTAAAGACCGCTATCCACCAAAGTGGAGAAGAAAAGAGATATAAACGAGCTTCATAAATCTTATCTTATCTTAATCCATACTAATATTATAAATGCGAAAGTGTGTCTCTACGCCTCTACTCTCTACGCTTAAACCACTAAACCGATTTTGATGAAATTTGGTATAGAGATAGACGAAATCTTGAAAAAGGACGTAGGATACTTTTTATCCCGGGAAAAGATAAGATCCCTCGGGAACACGGGTGAAACCGCGGGGCGGAAAACTAGTCTATTAATATTATAAATGTGGATGTTTGTGGCTCAATCACACAAAAGCGGCTGAACGGATTTTGATGAAACTTGGCACACTGGTAGATCATATCTTGGAATAAAACATAGTATGCTTTTTATGCCGGGAAAAGATAAGATCCTTCAGGAACGCGGGAGAAACCGTGAGGACAGCTAGGAATTATATAAATGTGACATATTGTGTGTATTTTTGTTAGCACATAGCTCCCTAACGTCACGATGGATTTGGATGAAAGTTGGCACATACATACATATATAGATCATAGTCATATGTTTGTTTGTCTTTGTTAGTCATTAGTTTTTTAAATCTAATAAACTAGCTGGCCCCCGCTGTTTCACCCGCGTCCCCGTGGGATCCTATCGTTTCCCGGGATAAAAATATAGCATATGACACTCACAAATAACGTGGCTTTCTATTTGTAAAAGAATTTCCAAAATCGGTTCAGTAAATCCAGAAATTATTCCTACAACCTCACAAACTTTACCTCTTTTTAATACTAGTATAGATAAACGACTTTACTTTGATGGTATCGGACACGGATATAAGCTTCACCTCATTACGAATGATTACACACTAAATAATTTCCCTTCAATGATTAAATGCTCTAGAAAATAAATGCTCCATATTTACTTACCAAAACGAGCATTCGAAAGTGGTCGGTAAGTAGATTGAACTGTAACTATGATTCTGCTCTTGACTACTTATTATCCTTTCACCGACAGACGGACGCCAAATATTAATTGTTACATTAATAATAATTGTCGAGAAGTTATTGACATAGATCTACTATTATACGAACAGTACCTACATGCTATATTTCTAATAGCGTTCTAATGACATTACAAACTAAATTCTGATACTGAATAATATTTGTGTAATCTATCTATAAATTTTTATAAATGAAAAGAAATATTTATTCATCCAAATGCTCGGTTCAGAAGGTTGCTTTTGCTGCGAAGAGCCGGCAATAAACTCAGCAATTACTCTTTTCAAAAACAACTTACACCTATTTACATTCATTCATATTTATCTAGTCTCACTGACAATATTTGCGTGTTATGGCGGCAAAATTAGTAATGTATAAAATTTTATTATTACTGACTTAGTAAATAACAAACTCAAGCAGGCTTCCACAAGCAGCACCTGACCTGTTGACCTAAATATAAATTGAAACCTTACCATTGCAGCGAGAACCCATGGCAAAGCTTACTCCGCCTGGTGACGGCCTTCATCCCAGTGGGTCTCATCATCTCCGCCCTCACGCCGAGCATCATCACAGTGCACAGTGGACCTGATAACCAGTGAGATATTTGATGGATGATAATTATTTATTACTAAACCCGGCCTCATGTCACCGTTGCCATGGTAACTGTTGTTATAACTTTACCTCTGATTCGCTGATGATTTATGGAGATGATAGCTGAGTGATACGGACGTCGGATGCCGCGGCGAAGGTCGTGGGTTCGAATCCTACAATGAACTTGGGCTTTCGGTGAAGGAAAACATCATGAGGAAATTTAGCACGGTGGTTTGGTATGGTACTTTGTAGTACTCGACTGGCTGGCTACCACCCTCAAGGTGAAAATCTGTCACCAAGCACTTGTTGGTGTGTTCCGGCAATAACACTTGAGAGTCAGTTGCCTTTAAGGCATTGTAAAATTGATAACACATTGGCAATCCCCTCGTATTGCTAATGTCTGTATGTGACGGTAGTCACTTACCATCAGATGACCGGCCTACCTTGTCAGCCATCTAATACTAAAATCAATTTTGTCGTGGGACTAAACGAGGAAACGCGAGTAAAACCTTTATTATTCTTTTATTTTTATGATAGGATTCGAATCCACGACCTCTGGCATATAGCGATAGGCATATGGCTTAAGGCGATGATAGCTCAGTGGTAAGTGACGTCGAATACCGCGGCGAAGGTCGTGGGTTCGAATCCTACAATGAGCTTGAGCTTTCGGTGAAGGAAAACATCGTGAGGAAACCATAGCACGGTGGTAGGGTACTTTGTGTTACCCGACTGGCTGGCTACCACCCTCAAGTTGAAAATCTGTCACCAAACACCTATCGGTGTGTTCCGACAGCTGCACTTGAGAGCCAGTTCCCATCTAGCCTTTGTGTGCTTACCATCTTCGGCCACATCATCACTTACCATGGTGAGATTGTGGTCAAACACAAGCCTATCGAGAATAAAAAAAAATGTATTCGACGTCACAACCATTGATCTATCATCGCCATATATTTTACTCGCGTTTCCTCATCTAGCCACACGATAGCATATCAATTATTGCGAATTCGTCTCCATACCAATTTAATATCTACCTATACATTTAGAAACTTTCACAAAAAAAACTTGAGAGGTGTCAAGGGACACCCGGATGGAACGAAGTTATATAAGTTAGATAAGTCGAGAGAGTATATATATATCTAATATATAAAATTCTCGTGTCACAGTTTTAGTTGCCATACTCCTCCGAAACGGCTTAACCGATTTTGATGAAATTTTTTGTGCTTATCCGGTATCTATGAGAATCGGCCAACATCTATTTTTCATCCCCCTAAATGTTAGGGGTAGTCCACCCCTAAATTTTTTTTTTATTTTTGAGACAAAATTTCTAATTTCTATTTTTTTATGATACAACATACAAAAATACATACAATCCCTAATTTTCACCCTTCTACGATCAACCCTTATTTTTTAATAGCCAATTTAGTAATTTGAGTAATCGGTCAAGCCGTTTCGGAGGAGTATGGTAACAGGACCGATTTGGATGAAATTTTGTGTGTGTATTTCAATGGGTTCCTCGATGATTTGAAAACAAAATTGGACCCGGTAGATGGCGCTGGAATCGGGTTCTAAGTTTTGTTTTAATTTCAGGGCAGGACAACGTCTGCCGGGTCCACTAGTATATATATATAAATAGAAATGAAAATATCTGGCTTGCTTTCTATAAGAGAGAGAGAGAGAGACAGACAGACAGAGAAACATGCGCACGCCGCACAGCTTACAATAGCTTACTACACACAACTGTCACCCGACCAACTGACACTAAAAGTGTCGGTTTTTCGTAAGATTTTTTTCCGTCTAGCCCCCTTTCACAACGCGCGATAAGGAACTTCATTCCAAAACAATTGATTGGTTAGTCATGTACCTTGTATACTTTTTAAAATGCGTGACAGAAGCAAAGAACACATTACACGGCACAGAACAACAAACGATGTAACATTTTTAATTTAAAATAATAAAAACGCCCGACTAATCCATCACGAAGTATTGTTATATAATACCAGACGCTATACACGAGAGGTAACCAGTTCCAAATTATAAGATGGCCGCATTAGGAAGTCTCCACGTATTTCCGTAGCCAACCGGAATAAGGCTTTTTATTTCCTTATATAAAATCTAGTTAATTACACATACATAGTTTAGTTGCATTTGATGATGCGATGCGCTACATTTCATTCGTCAGGCGATGGTTGGTATAAAAATTACACAAAGTTATAGTATTTCATGGATGTGATATTCATTGTCTTTGTTCTATAGCCAAGGGTGGTAGTGACGACGGATATAACAGCGAAGGTCGTGGGTTCGAATCCTACAATGAGCTTGAGCTGTCGGTGAAGGAAAACATCCTGAGGAAACATAGCACGGTGGTAAGGTACTTTGTAGTACCCGACTGGCGCAGTACGTTGAGGGTGGTAGTTGAAACTATGTAAGAAGCTAGTTTGACCACATGCACTAATCTCTGAAACTACTACACAGAGTTTTGTATTCGGTTTTCAGAACAGGCTTTGTTTCATCGAAATGCACTGACGGAGAGACATTTTATGAAGCGAAATCGGCACGCTCATAAAATTACATAACAATTTATTATTCTTCTCATAGCTTATCTATTAGTTATGTATCTATGGTCTTCAATCGAGTGTGTAGTTACAATGAAGCCGACTGCGGACATATCACTCGGCAGTACTCGGCAGTACTCGGCAGTACTCGGCACACGCAATGCTATGCACGGCACGATACTCCAACATTAATCTCTAACACCTTGCAGTTATAATAACATATTCAAGAAAAACAGACAAACATAGGTATTCCAAATAAAAAATATTTCAGGGTAAAATATAGCCTATAACGTTCTCTATAAGGTACGCCAATACCTCAGCCCCGCAGTCTCACCCGCGTTCCCGAGAGATCTTATCTTTTTTATCTTTATCTACATGTGTGTCAAGTTTAATCAAAATCCATTCAGTAGTTTTTGCGTTTAAGAGTAACAAACATCCATCCATCCAAACTTTCACATTTAAGTATAATAATAATATTAGTGGGACATTTACACAGCTGTCAGTTAGTCAGTAATCTTCATATAAGTTACCAGCTTTCCGCTCCTTTGGACCCCCGTTTCATCCCCTTAGGGGGTGAATTTTGGAAAATCCATACGTACGTCATAATAACTATCTGCGTACCAAACAGCGCAATCCGTTGAGTGGTTTGAGCTGTGTGTTGATAGATCACTCATGATTGCCTTTTATAATAAGGATGAGTTCATTATTGATTATATTGATTAGACACCCCTATTACACAAACATAACAAAAAAAACCCTTAATTACGAATTAATTCTCCTGCTAACTAACTACAAACGATAAAATGCCATTTAAAATCCAACTCTTTAGCTAGGGCATAAAAAGTATAGTTTTAGCAATCGTTTCTGAGTAAAGTGAGCAGACAGTGTAGCCACACGCACCGACAAGATGGCGGCGGGCGGCGCGGCGCGCACGCACATCCGTGAGTTACACAAGATGCAAGAAACTCCGTAACTGGGCCTCGGCTCTGTAAGGGATGTGCTTTTCCAAAGTTGTAAAAGTTGTATGAATATTTTACTTGCCGACTTTGATTATAACTCCTGATCGCTTTTCAAATAAATTGCCAAAATATTAATCTAGAATATTTTCAATACGTATAGTACAGTACATTTGTGTCCATGAACTAGTGCGGGTTATAATTTTTGATGTATTTTTGTTATAGTTTAAGCATAAAAATTTTAAACATTTGAATTAAAAAATAGCCAATTTAGTAATTTCAGATGGTCCAAAAATATTAAAAAAATGTAACCTTGCTGAGTTTCTTGCCGGTTCTTCTCATTTGAAGGCTGACTTCCGAACCGGTGGTAACTTCTGTAATTCGACCTTTATAAGTGTCATTCTAGGGCCTAAACTGGATAAATGGTTTTGACTTTGACTTTGTCTGTCTGTCTTAAGTCTGGGTATACCTAATTATATAGTGGTAGAGTCAATTGTAACGTTCATAAGTGCCTTACTAGGGCCTAAACTGAATAAATGAGGTTTGAGTTATATAGCCAAGTATGTATTTAATAATGTAGTTTACGTGTAGATGGCCGTGATTTATAAGGGAATTTTGTAAAATCCTGCCTAATCCCTTCTAAAAAGTGTGCTAGACAGCTTTCAAGTGCAAAGTTTGTTTGAGCGGGGCGTTGATTAGTAAGGCAGGACTTTTCTATTCATATAGGATATCGTGACAAAAAATTTCAAGCAATTATCAACTGTATAGACAACTTCTATCCTAATTAACTCAGCCATTGTTTCCAGCTACCCGTCACAGCTGTACCGTCGCTCTGATGCGCACGCGCACGTCTCGGAGGTGGCGCCGATCAGCGAGCGCTGTCGTCGCCGGCTACTATGCGAACTACACTCCGAAAGGAATTATATACAGTGAGTCATCAATAATTTGCTGTCTCCGGGTTTTTCTCGGGATAAAAGGATCCTATGTCCTTTTCCAAGATTTCATCTATCTTTATTATTTTAATAGGAGTGTTTTTTTGTATATTGATATCTGTCAAATATATCTTAACATATTAGCAATTAATTTGTCATAACTTGGCTCTGGAAAAATGACACAATCTGATTTTTTGTATTACAATAATAATATTCAATTTTAGGCATACATACCGCCGCGCCGGCGCCGCGGTCGGCAAACAATGCTACAAACTGCACTGTGAAGACACCCACGCTCTATCTAGGATGCTCCGCTGGTTGCTGACATATCATCAGCCAGGATCTGAAGACCATAGGGGGCGACACTTTACTTAGTGTTCTGCATTTTTATGTAGCATGTAATAATATTGAAAAGTGACACTAGGGTAGTATTCAAAGATGAGAAAAATCCACCTACACAAATATACCTATGTACCTACGTGTACATTGAATTGTATACCTTTAAAATGTTGTGTGTGTGACATATTAATTCATCAAATGTTACATAAACAATAAAAATAGCTGCTTTTGGTTTGGTCGCCTTTTTTTCGCCTTTGGCTCGTGGTAGAGACAAGTTATTTTCAGACGTCATGGATACATTTTGACGTCATTCTAAATTCTATAAAATAATGATATCATCTTATAACACAAACAATCACGATTTATGTAGGACTAAGGGCCACTGCAAAAGGGATGTAGCCGATATTCAAGAAAAAATTTCTAACAGTAACCAGTATATTAAATATCTAACAATAGGTACTCAAAAAGCGAATAAGATGATATAATATTAATATTGTTTAATCTGTTGACTCGCGAGATTAACCTGTCAAACGACTTTTTGGCGGGAACTTGCGAAGTGACGTTGTGTTTTCGTTTTATTTTCATTAAATTCGTGTATTTTGAGTTTTATTGAATAATTTCGATGGTGTTTTGTCCAATAAAGATCAATCTAAGTGCACAAGTGAAGTGAAATAAAATGAAAGCGTGTATTTCCAGGTTGTCTCAAAAAGTCCATGAAATGTTTTAGTGGAATAGCCGCCAATTTCACTAAAATTAGACCGGACTTGTACGGACGAGGACTAGACTTTACAATGAAAGTGACGATGAAACGTGACTAAACATAAAAGATGAATATTTAAAATAAAGAAATGGCTTAAAGGTCTCGATACCAGGCCAAAAATCATCTTAAAAAAAAACCTGTCAAACAAATCGTCAACTCGCGCACAGTTTTAAAAAAATCAAAATTCGCGCCCAATTTTCAAGTGAATGTCATCGGCCCGATTATCTTGTCAGTGCCTACTTGAAAAACTGGTCAATTGCACCCTAAGATTGCACCTGTCGTTTTTAACGTGTAATGCTATTAGAAATCAAACAATTTAGTCGCATGTAAATCAATTATATATAATAATAGGAATAAATATCGCGCGGCATGCTGGTAAACGAGATAGTCGAATCGGATGTCGGTCGTTGGAGATTCTTGCGGTACGTCCCGCGTCCGTCTATCTGACCGACCGACGTGCATTAGTCAGTGATTAACATAGTTCTAGGTAAATGAAAGGGTAATATTGATTAATGGATCACACAGGGTAGTTGTGAGTGATTGGCTTTCAACATTTTAAGGATGGCTCTTTAGCAAAAGTGGTGGATGATCAATGTGATCTCAAAATTTCCTTCAATTTCTATGTAGGCATAGGTAATAAATCAATCAAAAAATATAGGGTACTTCCCGTTGACCTAGAACCATGAAATTTGGCAATTAGAAATGTCATGTAGTAGTACAAGTAAAGGAAAGAATCCGAAAACTATAAATTTGTTGCTACATCAGAAAAAAAACTAAAAAATCTTCAGGACCCGATTTCCATGATGAATATGAAAATATTTACATACCAACAACTCGCACATGACTGGTTTTTAATATGAATGAATAAAGATGAGCCAGACAGAGAGATATTCTACTTTTATCCTGGGTAAAACCGCAGGGCTGAATCTAGTCGGAAATAAATTAAGACTCAAATTTATGTCAAATAAATAAGTGATGAGGATTAAACATAGCCCAAAATAATTATTTACTCAAAAAACATTCTTCAACATTACACCTAAAAGTGTACTTTCACATATCTCTAGATATTCTAAATATTCATACAAATAAACCTTTATCACTCAGACTATTAAGATTAATTTACTTTAAACTGAATGCAGAAGGATTGCCCATTACGATTAAATCCATATCACAAAGACATAACGTTCATTATTCCTTAATTGAATAGCGTATTTGAATAGTACATACAATAATCGGTAATTTGTATCTAATTAGTACAGAAATAGAGTTTATATTCGTATTTAATAAATAATGTGCAAAAACATTTTGCATTGGATGAATTAAAGAGTATTATGTGACAAAAATGTTGAAAGTTACTGCGACTGTCAGTTTATATTAAAATAAAATAGATGCGCTTGGTGTGCGATGACAGTTTTTAATTAAGAAAATAGTATTATCATGACAGGCAGAATTTTTACTTATCTTCAAGCTATTAGCACACCTACTCAACGATTGTTGAACCATCAAACTGCTTAGCCTTTATTGAAGAAAACACTCGTTATACTGTAAGATTACAATTTTCTAAACCAGTTGGGTTCATCATATTGAAGTTTATCGCGTTCAAACTTCAAACTTTATTGCGTTCATGGTAACATATAGATGGTACAAAATTGGTGATGGTACAAACATGAAACCCTGTTAGGGCACAGCAAAGTAGACTCTAAAAATACATTTTTCATTAAATAAAATAAAATATATTTCCTATTTGTATGCATAACTGTTAAGAAAGTTAGTTTATTTTTAACATATATAAATTTCATTTTAGCATTTCTTACATACCAACTCTTCATCAAAAAACTCTTGCAGTGTTTAAAAACATTTTTTTAATAAGTATTTGGTTAGTTCTCTTTTAAATGTGTTTAGTTTTTCTATTTCTTTTAATTCCTGGGGTATTTTATTGTATATTTTAATAGACATTACATACGGACCAGAGGAAAAGATATTTAGCTTGGAACTAGGAAGTGCCAATCTATTTTGGTGTCTTAGGTTTCGGTGTTGTGGGTAATGATCTCTTGCTCGAGTGAAGAGGGACTTATGCTTTTTGACAAACTGACATATCTCGAAAATATATAGGGATGTAAGCGTGAGGATGCCATTTCTCCCAAAATGTGATCTACAACTTTCCAATACGTTTATGTTTGACAAAATTCTAATACATTTTTTTTGTAATACAAATAGACTGTTTACGTCTGTACTATTTCCCCACAAAACTATTCCATAACGGAGCCAAGCGTGCGCGTATGCATAATAGGCGGTTAATGCTGTTTTAGTGTCAGTAGTTTTCTTAAGCTCTGTCAAAGCATACGTGAATCTTGATAATTTTCCCGCCACCTCGCGGATATGAGCCTTCCAATTGACGTTTGTATCAACATTTAAACCAAGTAATTTAAAATTGTCTACACAGTCCAATTTTAAGCTTTCAAAAGAAAAATCAATAGATAGTGGGCGTTTTTGATGTGGTCTAAATTGCATTAGCTTTGTTTTTGAAAAGTTTACTTCTAGGTTATGCTCATTTAGCCAGCCGACAATATCGGTTAGGATAGTATTAAGGTGATTATTTAAGTTTAGGTCTTTTGTGCACGGAAATACGACGGAAACATCATCCGCAAACAATATACTTACAGCGTCTATTGTTTTAGGTAGGTCATTTATATAGATTAAAAAAAGTATGCATCCAAGCACACTACCCTGAGGTATAGACCTATTTATATCCAATCTGCGTGACCTTACATTCGTGATACTTCCGGTTTTAGAGTTATAGTGCTCCACCTCGACGTACTGGACACGATCCCTAAGATATGAAGTGAACCACGCGTGAGCAGTACCTCTCACACCTATCCTATACAATTTGTCCAAAAGAATATGATATAAAACTCTGTCATATGCCTTGCTCATGTCCAGTAGAATACCGATAGCATATTTTCTATCATTTAAAATGTTAAGTACTTGTTGTATGTACCTATAAACAGCTAAAGCAGTGGACCGATTCCTCCTAAAACCATTCTGGCTCTCATCGAATATGTTATACTTTTCACAATATGAGTAAAGACGATTTGACATTGCCGTTTCTATAATCTTTGAAAAAGTAGATAGAAGCGCAATTGGACGATAATTGTTGCAGTCAGTTCGATCACCTTTTTTATGAATGGGTTTTGTGATGGATACTTTTAAAAGATTAGGGACTTCACCCTCTGCAAAGGACTGATTTATCAAAAGAAAAAGTGGGAGTATCAACTCTTTTGCGCATTTTTTTATGAGTTCCCAAGGGTCTTATCTTTCCCCAGAATAAAAAATATCCTTTCCTTATCCACCTGTGACCACATCATCACTGATTGTGGTGAGATTATCGTGACATATCTAATTATATCCAAAGTAAAAAAACCTTAATTATTAATCAAAATATTTAACCTAGATAACCGGTATTATTGCTCAATTTTTTTATAAGGTCAGCGATTACGCAGAAACAATATGACGCGTCTGTGTGTTACATCTCTCGACGACCATAGAAATTACTAGAAAGATGAAAGTTGTGTGAAATAATTACACTTCACAAAAGCTTTGAAAGTTAAACATGGAAATTAAGTTAAAAGGCCTCAGATACAATACTCGGTGGAAGATTAAACTTAGACTTAATCGGATGTTGTTTAAAGCAGTCTGGAGTAAAGTTAATTTAATTTCCATTTGTATTTTTTTTCTCATTGAGTATATTAATACATTAATATAAACTAATTATAAACTAAAAACTCATTTAGTTTAGGCCCTGGTAATGCACTTATGAACGTTACAATTGACTCTACCACCGGTTCGGAATACACTGAAACTGAGAACACTCCGGCAAGAAACAGCAAGGCAATTTTTATAAAATTTGTTCTATTGCTTTTCCGAATAAAATAAAATAATATAAAAACCAGTACATCAATGAGAGAGTCAGGCTCAATACACTAAACTGAACGAACTTTCTCAGACGCTGTGACAAGTATTGCTTCACCTCACACCTTGCGAAGAGCCGCAGCCCACATGATGGGTGACCACAACACGCCTCGTTCATGTTATAGTCACCTCACTTGATGGGAGAAAATATGTAACGCCCGAGGCCTTTTTTGCCATTGTTTATGTAGACAATTATATGCATGTCGAAACGGTGGATAATCATTTGAATATTAAAAATCGTTGAGGCCTCAATGTCGTAGTTTGGAGCTTATATAGACATATTTTTTACTTTGGATATATAAGCTTGTGTTTAACCGCAATCTCACCATGGTAAGATGTGGCCGTAGGTGGCACAAAGCTTAGATGGAAACAGGCTTTCAAGTGCAACAAGTGATGATGTGGCCGAAGGTGGTAAGCACACACAGCCTAGATAGGAACTGGCTCTCAAGTGCAACTGTCGGAACACACCGATAGGTGCTTGGCGACAGATTTTCAACTTGAGGGTGGTAGCCAGCCAGTCGGATACTACAAAGTACCCTACCACCGTGCTATGGTTTCCTAACGATGTTTTCCTTCACCGAAAGCTCAAGCTCATTGTAGGATTCGAACCCACGATCTTCGCTGCGGTATCCGACTTCACTACCACTGAGCTATCATAGCCTTGAATTACCAACATAATTAAGACCGTTTTAGTACTGCTTGGCTGCTCGCTCTTGCAAGACACATTGTATCTTTTAATTCTAGGTTTGTTTTCAAAGTGTAATTGCTGAATTCATTCTGAACCGTGCTTTAGAGTCTGACAATCCATAAGACCTGAGAGGGCCTATAAGAATCAATAAATATATTTAATTTCATTTAAATAATTATTTTTAATTTTACTACAGTTCTTCAAAAGAGGAGTAAGAAGGTTTATGCAAGGTCGGCAACGCGCTCGTGACGCCTCTGGTGTTGCAAGCGTCCATAGGCTACGGTAACCGCTTACCATCAGGTGGGCCGTAAGCTTGTTTGCCACCTAGTTGTATAAAAAAAGTACGAAACTAAACTAAAATTCAATAATTTTACCGTGAGAGTTGTGACGGACAATGTTTGCATGATACAAGCAACGAAATCCTTGGTCATATTTTATTAATTTAGAACTTTTTAATAGATCAGCTAATGGGGTCAGATTCACTAAAATGTAATATTAATACGTATTATTATACAACGATGACACGGACCTAATGTGGACTGGACGTAACAAAGAAGCTCGGAAATTCAGAAACGTGTGAGTATTAAGTAACAGCGAGTAATTGCAAACAAAACACGAGCGGACGCGGCGAGAGAAAGTGTGTGCTCCGGCTCCTAGCCACTAGCCACTAGCCACTAGCCACTAGCCTAGTGCATGTGGCTATTGTCACACAGCTTACGTGACGCAGCCATGTCACTGAGTGTAGTGCATATTCGTAGATTATACCGGGTCTATTCGCGCACAGAATAATCAAAATATAAGTTAGACTAACCTCGACGTTTCGATCAAGTTACATTGACCGTGGTCACGAGTGGACCGTTAATAGGGTAGTGTCCTGGATCAATAAAAGGAATTATAATTAGTCCGTCGGTAAGATTATCAAAAAATATTAAACACGTATTTTTTGCTTTATCAAATCAATAAAAATTTACAAAGTTCGTGGTTAATTAAAAATACGTGTCCAATATTTGTTGGTAATCTAACTGACGGACTAAATATACTATTTTAGGACACTACCCTAATAAGATGATATTTAGGCAGTGCGAGAACTAACCATTATCTTTGAAAACATTAAAAAAGCTTTGTTTTGACTGACTGACGTATCAACTCGCTTCATGAATGTGTAACTTGGGTAAGTTAAAAAAAGAAAGGATTGCGGATGAAAGCAGAACATTTTGGTACGGATATTAGGATTGTCCCTACTGAATGACATCATGTTTTTTTTAATTGTTGATTTTTTTCTCTATGTTCCATTGCAAAGATGTTCAGCATAAAAAACCCAGTGTACATTTGTAAAATATCACATCTCTAAATATTATATCTACCTGGTATTTGGATTTCTTTATTTTCAAGTTTTTAAGTAACCCAAATTAAAATCCTAAAATACAGCAAAATAACAAAAAAAAACAAACTCATCTTAAACAAAAAATCATTACAAACTAAGTGTTCACATTAATTATTTACGAAGCTGCACATAAGCTGTGACAACCGGCTGACGACACCGTGTTGTGTCACAGTCACACTCACAGCCTGTAAACAACACGAGTTCAACATTAGGTATACTCACCAAGGACGTTATATTGCTCACGACACGAGAATCCGTTTTTTTAAAGGTTTTTGGCTTGGTATCTAGACCTTTAAGCCATTTCTTTATTTTAAATATTTTATGATATAGCACGTTATATTGTCACATTCACTGTAAGTGTAAGGTCTAGCCCTCGTCCATACAAGTCCAGCGGCTGTTCCACTAAAACTTTTCATGGACTTTTTGGGACAACCTGAAAAGTCACGATACACGCTTTCGTTTCATTTCATATCACTTCTTTACTGGACAAAACACCACCGATATTATTCAATAAAACGAAAATGCAATGACACTTCGCAAATTCCCGCCAAAAAGTGAGAACATCAGTGTATATGTATAATGACGACACCAACCGACACTTATTTTATCGAATAACATAACTAATGGCGCGTTGTGAAACGATTTGCGTTTAGTTGCCGTCATTTCAATTTCTTTTACGGTTTGTGTTTGACCACAATCTTACCGTAAGTGATGATGTGGCCTAAGCGAGTAGGTACTATGAAGTACTCCTCCTGTAAGTCAAAGTCAAAGTCAAAACCATTTATTCAGTTTAGGCCCTAGAAGGGCACTTATGAAGGTCGAATTACAGAAGTTACCACTGGTTCGGAAGTCAGCCTTCAACTGAGAAGAACCGGCAAGAAACTCAGCAAGGTTACATTTTTTTTATATTTTTGGACCATCTGACTATATCGGCTTTTATTTTCAAATGTTTAACAATTTTATTCTTAAAGTAATACAAAAATACATAAAAAATTATAACCCGCATTAGTTAATAGTAGGTATTATTGTTTCCTCACGATGTTTTCCTTCACTGAATGCATAGCTTATTGTAGACATCGAACCCACGACCTTCGTCACGGTGTTGCAACTACTAAACTATCATAATAAAATAGAATAGAAAATTTAATAACAACACACGTAGAATCATTACTTTATAAAGCAGCTGTCCTCAGTAGTTTCACCGGCGTTCCCGTGGGATCTCCTCTTTTCCCGGGATAAAATATAGCCTATGTCGCTCAGGGATAATGCAGCTTTCTAATGGTGAAAGAATTTTTAAAATTGGTCCAGTAGTTTTTGCGACACAAACAAAAAACAAAAAATCAAATCTATAAAATTAGTTTAGATCAGTGGGTTGTACTCGTCATTACTACGTAAGTAATAATACTTCAATGGTTAGATAGACTAGATGAATAGCTTTTGAGTGAATTGTACTCTTATCTTGCTAGTCAATTATGGATTTACTTTTTATAAGCAAAATATTGAAAGAAGTAGGATACATAAATTATATTCTACATAATATTATGCATATTTGAAACAAGATGTGAAAAAAAGAACTCGAACCCATTCTAAAAGTATCATAAATACGAAAGAAACGGCTGAACAGATTTCGATGAAAATTTGTATTGAAATTGGTAGTAAAAAGGTGAAAAGCACAATTCAGTGACAAAATAACGTCACGCGTAGACGAAGGCAAAAGTTAGTCAAATATACTAATAAAACATGCAAACAAAGTTGCTGTAACAATTTGACCGTGTTACTATATTGAAGGTAACGCCCGAAGCTCGAGCGTCCGGCGCGCGGGCCGTCCGGTGTCCGGTGTCCGGCTCGTGCAAGTTTTCACTTATAATTGCCGCGTCCCGCGCGTTGCGTCATCAGCGTGTGCGCAGCGTACAAACGGAAATATATTTGTTCTTGATTCGAGATTTCGAAGTTAGGAGAGTTTAGAACTTAGAAGTCTTTATTTAGAAAATTATCTATTTGTTTATTACTTTTTTTTGTACTTGATATAAATACAAGATTTTTTTTTATTCTTGGATAAGCTCGTGTTTGACCTCAATCTCACCATGTTAAGTGATGATTTGGCCGAAGGTGGTAATCACACAAAGCTCAGTAGGAAACGGCTCTCGTGTGCAACTGCCGGAACACACCGACAGATGCTTGGCGACAGACTTTCAACTTGAGTGTGGAAGCCAGCCAGTCGGGTACTACAAAGTACCATACCACCGTGCTATAGTTTTCTCACAGTTCTTCCTTCACCGAAAGCTCAAGCTCATTGTAGGATTCGAACCCACGACCTCCGTGCGGTATCCGACGTCACTAACACTGAGCTATCATCGCCTTCTTTAGTTCATTTGTTTCAATAACAGAGGGAGAGTGACGGCTCTCTTTCCGATTGATACACCTTCATTTCTCATCACAAGCAAGTGACAGCTAACCTTATCTTAGCAAGAAACCTTCGATAACGTAACCAGCACACAATCCCACCACATCGTACTGGTGCAGTGAATGATCGCTTACACAACCAACCCGAGCGCGCTCTCACCGGCGCCGGCGCACACAGTCGCACCTGACGCGCCGACGAGCATACCCGACGACACCCGACACTCGACACCCGACGCGGCAAAGTGTTCGAAAACAATCGCGTTTTGAAAATTCAAACTGCGAATTCAGTGCTGTGTATTTGAATTTGGATTTGTATTAGAGAAGTGAGACTGAGTTCGGGTCACGTGGGACGAGAGGGTCTAGTGAGAGTGGTGCGAGCAGAGCAGGAAAGTGAGAACGCGTAGCATGCGCATGCGCTGATATTTTCACTTTCTACGAGACGGGACACACTGAACGGTGAGGCGATTCGATAACCCCTTCTTGTCTTATATTTGCCTATCATTTAAATATAAAGAGAAAAGTTTAGATTTTTTTTCTATACTATTATTATAAAGAGGAAAGATTGGTTTTTTTGTTTGCATTGAATAGGCTCCGAAACTACTGGACCGATTTCAAAAATTATTTCACCGTTGGAAAGCTACACTATCCCTGATGAACATAAGCTATATTTTATACCGGGATAAGATAAGATCCCACGGGAACGTGGGTAAAACCGCGCGGAACAGCTAGTGATAGATAAACTCAAAAAATACTTAACCTGTTGGCTATATATAATAAGGACCAGATGTCCCAGGAAAACAATAAGATAACAATAGAATCTAGTATATAAGCAAGTTAAGTTATCCGATTTGAAATTTTTTTTTACTTCTTTTATGTATGTACAGTATCAGCAAATAAAATTTATTTTAATTCCTTCGGGATTTTAAATGATAGAACATCACATACCACTATAACTTTACGGCGATGATAGCCCAGTGGTAAGTGACGTCGGATACCGCGAGGAAGGTCGTGGGTTCGAATCCTACAATGAGCTTGAGCTTCCGGTGAAGGAAAACATCGTGAGAAAACCATAGCACGGTGGTAGGGTACTTTGTAGTACCCGACTGGCTGGCTACCAACCTCAAGTTGAAAATCTGTCGCCAAGCACCTATCGGTGTGTTCCGACAGTTGCACTTGAGAGCCAGTTCCCATCTAGGCTTTGTGTGCTTACCACCTTCGGCCACATCATCACTTACCATGGTGAGATTGTGGTCAAACACAAGCTTATCCAGCTAAAATAAGTAAATTAATTAAGTTATTGGCGTAGAGAGTAAGAACAAAACGAAGTAAGAAAAAGTGAAGAATGTTGTATAAAAAACAATTTTAATGTGATTTAGATAACGATTTAAAACTTTATTTAAGAAAAATACTTGAAACAATAACCTACTTTACATTTGAATGATTTACTGCAAGAATTATAGCTCATAGCTAATTAATTATAGTAGGTTATATTCAAAGTTAATTAAAAAATCAAGACATAACTTGGTCTTTTCTCCAATTAAAACCAGTATAACATGAAAACTGGAGCGTGTAGTAGTGTAGTATTATTTTTATTATATTGACCTACTTCATAGAAAATACTTCAAAACATTCAAATAATGCTACAGATTTTTAATAACTCTAGGTCTAGAAAAAGACTTCAACGCGTGTACTGTGCTCTGAGTGACTTCAAAGTATTATTTTTAATTTGGTATCAGTTCTCTTTCCCGCATCGCAGGATACCACCCTCATGCATAAAATTATACCAATTTAAACATTAAACCAAATTTAAATTTACATTATTTTAGTTTAGGAAATTTTTGTTTGATATTTCGAAAAAATTACCAATTTAAGTAACCTTAGTTAGGTATACGATCTTAATCAGATCAAATTTATTTTAATCCTACGAAATTTAAATTAGAAACATTTGAAAACATTTGTTGCACAGCACCTTTCAACGTATTCTGGCAGTGGAACTTAAGAGCCAGTTGCCTACTAGGCATTATAAAAAACCTCAATATTCTAGCAAAGGTATAGTTATTTAATAGCTGCATTTGAGTGCAAGTTCCCATCTAGTCTATGTTTACTTCATTCACAAGCTTGTTTTAATTTCAATGTATTAGTTATTTAAACTCGCTAACAACTTCTTTTTTACAATATCTAAAAAAAACAGACAGGGAGCTTTACGCCGCGTAAACCAATAGAGACAAACTGAAACGACACTACGATAGAAAAAAAAAGTGATCTATCAGTAGTCGCATCTCACCTTGGTAGTACCAACCTCTTTGAGTTTGAGGCTGTATGAGCTAAAACCCTTTGCCTACAATACAAAGAGGAAATGTCCCATCTGACAGCCAACTCTACCATGGGAAAGACACAGATAAGAAAAATGGTATATATTATCTGCTACCCGTGCGAATCCGGGGCGTGTTGCTAGTTAATAATGAAGCTTGATTACTAACTAAGGTAGGATAACACAGATACCAAACAGTAATGCATGCGGGTCGAGTAGCATTGACCTAAACAACATTGTGATGTCAACAGGTGCATAAATTATCATAATTTAACGTAAACAAAAGCTTAAAATCTGTCGCAATGTAATTTCGAGTAACAAAACAAATGCATTTAAACAAAGACACATGAGTTTTAAGATTAATAAAACAAATTCAGTGTCTATGGCCTGATTTTTCAATGGCAACTGTTAATTTGAAATTAGAACAGTTTGGACGAATAGATTATTCGAGGTTTATCCAGTGATTGAAAAATTTGCCCTATGTCATATGAAGGCATTTTTAAATCTATATATATAAAAGAAAGTCGTGTTAGTTACACTATTTATAACTCAGGAACAGCTAAACCGATTTGGCTGAAAATTGATGGGGAGGTAGCTTAGAACCAGGAATAACACATAGGATAAAAAAATACGAAAAATTCACAAAAAAAAAGAATAACAAAGAAAATTATTTTTGTCATACATTTTAGTATAGAACGACGTTTTCACATGTCTTGAGATCGGACTGACAGATGGTTTAGTTTCACAATAGGTGGCGCTTGAATCGGGTCTAAGTTTTATTTTCAGGGCAGGACAACGTCTGCCGGGCCCACTAGTCTATATATAAAAATGAATCCATGTCCCTTGGTCACGCCATAACTTGAGAATGATTTTATAGATTTTATTCATCTTTTTTTGTGTTAATACTTTGTGGAAGGTTCTTACGAAAAAAACATTAAGAAAATTGCGCAGAAAATTGGAAAATTTCAGAAAACTATTTGCATTGAATTTAGCAGACACGTTGTTGGTTTATAATAGTAGGTAACTGATACTGTAACACTGATCAGGGATAATGATTACTTTTAAGTTATTATTACTTATGAGTCCCTAAAAATAATAGAATTACATAAATCCTGTAAATCATTTAGCAATGTATCTCTAATGCCCTTTTTAGCTCCGTCCTAATTCCTCAATATGACTACACAATGTTTTCTTATGAAAACAATCCACACGACGCATACTAAGCAATCGAGTTTGAGCAATAACAATTGATACAATTATTCAAATAGCACTCTTATGTGTAGTATTTAAGAGTGGAATTAGCCACATCAAATGTCGAGGCTGCAAGCATTGCAACAAAACAGAACGTCGATTGTGTAAGCTAGAGCTAGATGAACCTATATTTTCCCGTGTGAATAGAAACAAAGACTTACATAATAGTTGATAGATAATCGTTTAAGTGGGTCGTATTATAAAACTGATTAATAAAACATTAATATTTGCGTATTTATGAGAAAAGAAAGTTATTGACGAGCTCGTTTCCATTTATAATTTTGTGATTATGTCATTATTACATCTGGCTGTAATATACAGGGTGTCCGGTAAGTAGCACGACAAACTTAAGGGGGAGGTAGGGGGGCGGATCACCTACCAAAAATAAAAATCACCGCAGTAAAAAGGTCACCATTTTCGAGATATTTCGATATTTTAGAATTAAATATCTCGAAAATGGTGACACTTTTACTAAGGTTTTTTTGTATATTTGGTAGGTGACCCACCCACTTATTAGTTTGTCCACCTATAATTTCTAATTGGCTGTAGAAGTAGTTTTAGATTGGTTAGAATATTCTGGCACTTGAGAGCCTGGTACCTCTAGGCAACTTAAAGGTCGGCAAATTATTGACCAATCCTGGTTTTGCTAATGTCTATTGGTAGTGGTCACCACTTACCATCAGATGAACAGATGTTATTGTAATATTGGTAAACCTTTATTTATCACTTTAATTAGGTTCCATCCCGCGATTTCACCCGAATTTATCTGAGATAAAAATGTGTCTGTCACTCTCTAGCTCATAAACTATCTGTACGAAAAAAAAAGAACAAACCAACAAACACTTTTGCATTCATTTTAATAACCGATTTTTTGTAACGATGTAATTGTATAGAGCCTATCTACATCCGTGCAAAATAAAGCGATTATTCATTTTAAGATAATTTGTGTGGCCATCAGTGGAGCGCCGCGCGCCGAGCATGGCCGAGCGGAGCGTGACCAAACCACGATAACATCTATGGTGTTACGATCCGCTTAAGGCCTCACATAGACCACCGACATTTTCAAACCTTCGGTAAAACCGACTACCGCTATCTCTTCGATCGATAAGTCTATGTTTGTTTCGCTGTTTCTTCTCCTGACAGGTCTTTATTTGGAAATGGTGGTAGCAATAAAAATGACGTTCAATAAGTGTCCCTTAAGTGTCCCAAAATTGAATAAAACATTTTTGAATTTGAATAAGTATCGCCTTTATTGTACTCAAATAAGTACAAAGCTTCTTGAAAGTAATTGCAACTTTATTGGCATAGAATAAAGATGTATTTTTCCTGATTGAACTTTTCTTTCAATCTTTAGAACAATATCACCCCGGTGGCCTATGCGTGTCAGGAGCCACCGGGACCCTACTAGTACTCCTTGAGAGCTTTGTTAGCTCAGAGCAGTAGTACTGTTGGTTCCCCAGACCCAATTTCAAGGATGGTCGGAGCCCCAGCTACTCCGGCAATATCCGTGCCCCCTTTAAGGCAGTAAAGTGGATAGTCGAAGTGTCATATTATTTTAGCGAAAAATTCTTGCAGCAAACTTTTAGTAGGAACACTCTTAATTTAAATTCTAAAATTAACACCTTTTTTATGATTTCTTTAATTCGTTTTGAATGACATATTTTTAAATTGGAATAATAAATATGTTCTCCAATTTTTCTAGGAGGTGATTGGGTATCCGCTTTTATTAAAATACGACTAATGTCACATAAAATTTAAAATATTTTCATTTGTCGACCGCTTTGTCGATCGTCTGTGACGAACCTAACTCACTCGCCATGTATTTGTGTCGCTGCAAAATGTCATTAAATCCACGTTCAATATTGGTTTGTTCGTGTTTAATGGCACGACCTGTATCTGTAGTTTATTTTGCATTTATGTTAATAGCAAAGCTGAAGGATTTTACTTCAGTTTGTTAGAATAAAGTTTGGTATATACTTAATATACTAATACATAGTTAGAAATTGTGGTTTTTACAAAGGGATATCGAAGGGATTTACGTAGATTTTTGCGTAATTTTTTTTCTTATTTGATTTTTTGACATCTATCGGCCCTCATATTGACAATTTGAATAGTAGTATTTTAGATGGTAATAAAATTATTTTCTACATTTCACATGAAAATATCTGACCTGATAAAGGTTGTCTTTTAGTTTAACCCCATTTTAATTTCCTAGCAACTTTAAAATTCGGCATAATAATAATATAAACTTTTGAAAATAAAAACGGTCCAGCCATTCTCAAATGATTATTTATATACAAAAACTATTATATAACCAGTAAAGAGTTTAGGATTTTCGTTCCGCCATAAAATAATTAAATATGAGAACAACATTTTGCACAGTAAAATAAAACACAAACAAAGCAAGTTAATGAAGCATTCATGAAGAATTCACAACACTCATCGAATCTGAAACAGCTAATAGCCTATTATAACCAGATTTTCAAAACAATGAAGAACTCTCTAATTAGTAATTACACTTCAAAACGATCATCGGGGCGTGAGAACTTTGCTAGGTGCATTTTGGGTGATCGGCAAACTTCGTAAGCGTTCGGGTGATCTCGTGCGGCCCGCAACCAATCGGCGTAACATGACGCAACTGCTTTCACCTGCGCTCGCGCAGTGCAGCGCCCAAACACGTCGATCGATTCCGATTTTGTAATTATATTGGAATGCGATGCTTTCTTATTTTGATTTGTTTCGGTTTCCTCGGCTTGCCTCTTTCGTAACACTTGCTCTATGCGCGTAATACTTCCGTTTTTTGATCGCGATTTATAAACACGAATGACACAGATGTTAATCCGATTGCGTGATGATACATTTTTTATTTATTTTTTAAATATATTAATTAAGGAAATATTTTCTCGGTCTCATTTTCAATAATAACATAAATAAAAGCAGTTTTATGCATCTTTGGTATACCTACTAATTACATTTGGTAGTTTATGAAACGGTTGCATAAATACAATACAATACTCGTGTTTTAATACCTAGTAATTTATACACAACTTTATCTAAACTACACAAACACTATTTATCTTTGTACAAGCTTGTGTTTGACCGCACTCTCACCATGGTAAGTGATGATGTGGCCGAAGGTGGTAAGCACACAAAGCCTAGATGGGAACTGGCTCTCAAGTGCAACTGTCGGAACACACCTATAGGTGCTTGGCGATAGATGTTAACTTGAGGGTGGGAGCCAGCCAGTCGGGTACTACAAAGTACCCTACCACCGTGCTATGGTTTCCTCGCGATTTTTTCCTTCACCGAAAGCTCAAGCTCATTGTAGGATTCGAGCCCACGACCTTCGTCGCGATAGCCGACGTTACTACCACTGAGCTATCATAAAGTACTCAAGAATACACAAAGACGTAAAATTAATATGGCGCCCAAACCCATTAGTCCCCTGGCACCCTAGAGCCATAGGTCTCCAACACCACCGCTTTTAAAATGAATTGCTCGTAATTAAAGACTTGCCCCGACTAACAGACTGACCTATACTACAGCATAAACAGCCTTGTCTTAAATAATTAAGGATATAAAAGTGCCATATTTTAAGATGAAGCCGCGGGCCTAAAGCTACAGAACAAAGTTACATCTATACTAATATTATAAAGAGGAAAGATTTGATTGATTGTTTGTTTGCATTGAATAGGCTCCGAAACTACTGGACCGATTTCAAAAAATCTTTCACCGTTGGAAAGCTACACTATCCCTGATGAACATAAGCTATGTTTTATCCCGGGATAAGATAAGATCCTACGGGAACGCGCGGAAATGCTAGTTAGGTATATTTTTGTGTCTAATTAAATGATTGAAACACGTAGATATATAAAGACATAATAGGTGCACCAAGTCACGCCCGCGCCGTGCGTGAAAATACCGACAGTTCGACTTATCCAACATGGCAACATTGGCAACTTGCCGGACCGACTGACTGATAGATCTCTGACATTGATGCATGGTAGAGAGTTACGCATGTTCATACAGGGCACTTCAAATTATAACGATCTTAAATAATTATTTTGATAACTCTTGTCATTATAAAAAGTATTTGTATTGAGCACATTTTTCGATGAACATAGTTTTGATTGTATGTATGTATGATTGTATTTAACTGATAAGAGCAGTTACTTTTAAGCCATGTATTCACCGAGAAACAATTGTTTATAAACACTGTTTCAGAAACAAAATCTACGTGTCTCTGAAACAAATTAATATGTTTCTGGGACTGACATTTGAAATTGTTGCGGTAAACACTACGTGTTTCTAGCATGTTTCTGTGCTCCCGTGTAGTGTGGGACGACAATAGCTTTTTTAAATTAATAGAATTATTTCAAACGAAGTCGGTATTATGGAATACCCCATCAGGCAACATATCTAAAAAAACTGAGATGTGGACGGCCAAGATCACGAAACATTGTTTCTGTAAACATCTACGTTTTGTTCCAGAAACATGTTTCTCTGTGAATTTTAACATGGCTTTAGGATTTTTTTGTATCAAATCAAAAATATATTTATTTATATTTGAAAATAGTGTAATTTTGGGGTGTGGTAAAATAAACGACAGAAATGAAAATGGTCAGTAATGTTAAGATACGCGTTGAAATAAATAATGATAATACTCAGTAATTTATCAGCAACACATTGGCAATCCCCTTGGTATTGCTAATATCTATATACGAAGGTCGTCACTTACCATCAGGTGACTAAAGTACAAGAGTAAAATAATCCCATCGATACCAAGTTCTAAACATCAAAAAAAGACATCCAAAAACACAGCCAACAAACAAAAAACTCCCGTAACCTAATCCTATAAAGCATAATTTAATATGATAAACTTAAACGCTAATGAACGAGCGAGTCGCGGGCATTAATTCTCAGATCAGCTGATACGAGGTCGACGACCCCCGCCCGCCCGCGCCGGCGCAGCGCCTGGATGGCCGGCCACCATGAAAAGTGAAATCGCGAGTCTTGCCATCTTATACGGGTTACTCGAGTTAGTCTACTTATATTTTTAACGTGGATTTGCTTGTATACAATACAATCTCACCGTAGGAACTGAACAACTACCTGCTCTAGAATTATTAGCTGAGGTCTGGATAAGACGTGATTGGAGGTCAAAAAAGATATAGAGGTAGGTAGAGGAAGGCCGATGAATGTATGGATGGACTGCGTGAAGAATATTTATGTAAGAGTATTGAGACGACTAGTGATAGAGCGGAGTGGAAGAAAACATGTTGTGCCGACCACACCTAGCGTGGGATAAGGACAGAAAGAATTTGAAGAAGTACTTATTTCTCAGATCATTTTATGTATCAAAAGACACTTATCACAATAGAATAACTGTAAAATAAATTAGACGACTTTAATATCAACCTGCAGGAGTACATACAACCTACAGGAAAAGTGTATCGGCGATGATAGCTCAGTGGTAGTGACGTCGGATACCGCGGCGAAGGTCGTGGGTTCGAATCCTACAATGGGCTTGAGCTTTCAGTGAAGGAAAACATCGTGAGGAAACCATAGCACGGTGGTAGGGTACTTTGTAGTACCTACTCGACTGGCTGGCTACCACCCTCAAGTTGCACTTGAGAGCCAGTTCCCATCTAGGCTTTATGTGCTTACCACCTTCGGCCATATCATCTTACTATGGTGAGATTGTGGTTAAACACAAGCTTATCAAGAATAATAATTAAAAAAGATCATAAGCCTCCAACGAGCCAAGAGTTTGAACTCTATTTTCCTCTCGACACAGATACGAAGAAAACATTTAATTAACAACAAACAGGTCGTTCACATTACACAAAAGGGAAATTGTCGAGAGGGTAATGATATACACAATATAGGTCGACGTTTCTAAAAGATATTCCGTGTGAACACTCTATATATGAAACTTTTTTAAATAGAGAACAATAGTGGAGTAAGCCTGTCGTTATGTGAAAGAGAAAAGATAAAAACAAAGTTTGCCCCAGTTGTTGTAACATGTTGTTATGAAGAGATTACGTGATACATTGTTGTAGATCTATCGACCGATTCTTGTCTGTGATTTGTATCAAAATAACTCTGACATTATTATTTTGATTAAACCATAGACTAGTCTGTTATTCGGTATGGTCGAGGATGGAAGCATTCCCAAAAAAACCTAAGAAATGCCAGAATGGGTAATAATTTGGTAGGTCGTGCATAATAGAAAATTTTCATATCTTTATTTTTTATTGAGTATAGGTTCGCGTTTGACCACTACCTCACTGTGATCAAGGCTTACATACCAAACGCTTTAATCGTATTAAACTAGGAACACTATATAAAATCAATAAAATATTTACATTATTATAACTATATTAAAACTAATCTAATCTAAAAACTACCTAAAATAAACTATAAAAGTGCGTCGAAGAATTCCTCCGCATCGCCGTCGACTGGTAACGTTCCCAAAAGACTGGCAGCATTGCCACGTTGAATGGCAATGCTTAATCTTTGGCCAAAGTAAAAGCCAGCCTTTTGGTCACGGGAAGCGTCAACCAATCTTTTGGAAATATCCTTAAATAGGAAATGAGCACTCGGGCCCCACGACCCGAGAGTTTCAACCCCAAACGGCTCGAAAATATAATTACCTATAAGGCTATTATATTTTCGCCGCTTGAGGTTCTCAGCAGATGCAGCGGCACCGCCGGCAAGACACGCTGTGCTAGGAAGATGGGATGGCGCAAGAGTGTCGACACACGTTGCGTCCCACACTAGAGGCCTACCCATCTTCCATGGAAACAATGACATTCGGTCAGGTCTCTTGCCATCGTCGCGTGCCAACCCATTTGGCTCTAATATGGCTGGAACGCCGACGGTAACAAGAGCACGATAATGTCATTTAATTTCGCATGTCTCGCTATACGGCCCGCACTCCGACTGCATGACAAGCCGTGGTGCCCGAGGCTGTTGACAGCTTCCCCGCAGTGGCAGCGATGAGGAGAACAGCAGGGTGCTCCCAGACGCAGACAAGCAGCGAGGCGGAAAGTAGTGTCGTCCAACATAGTTCCTATGTTGGAAGACGGTAGTGCTAGAAGCCATAAACCCGACTCCCACTCACCCACAGCCAGTAGGCGCGCTCGCTCAGCATTACACGGTGACGTGTCGATAAGATTCTTTTGTATACCTTTGCTGAGCGGTTCGTCCCACATAATTTCGAGACATACCTATAACTAATGATATAAGTAAGTAGATAAGCTCTCCGCGAGCGTTACATTGAAACAGTCAGTTTACCCTTTGGGGTTAAAAACGGGACCCTATTACTAAGACATCGCTGTCTGTCACCAGGCTATATCTCAAGAACCGCGATAGCTAGACAGATGAAATTTTCACAAATGATGTATTTCTGTTGCCGCTATAACAACAAATACTAAAAATAAAATAAATATTTAAGGGGGGCTCCCGTGATTTTTTTGCCGTTTTTACGGTACCCTTCGTGCGCGAGTTCGACTCGCACTTGGCCGGTTTTTTTAACCTACTTCTTAGCCAACATTGACCTGTCGCCGGCCGAGTGCAATTTAAAGTACAAAGGTGGCTCAAAACAACCGAAAAAGCCTGGGTGTGTTATAAGATATCATAATGTAGTGTGATATTGCAACATAAAGTTATTAATGCGTGCATTTCTGTGCAATTTTTGGACCATTTTTGAAGTTGGAATGTTGTATAAGTAACATATCCACATAATAAAATGGCCTTCAATATTTATGGCTAAAATGGACTGTTCTATAAAGGTCAGTAACCAAACTACAGTCCAAATAAGACAGCTTTCAACTCAAATACATAATTCAACTATAATTTAAAGTGCTCAAAAAACATTTTCGTATGCCCATAAATATCTAGGTCATACGCCTAATAAGACCTTAAATGATAAATGTATAATATCAATGGTATTATTAGCTAAAGAATTATGTATTATTATAAGTGATTCATAGTTTTTTTGATCAATAAGTCACAGGCCGTTGGCATGTTGTTTTACGATCGATCAATTAGATTTGATCCGATTGGAAACTATTACCTACGTGTCTTTTTATGGTCACTGGTTAACTACTGTAATTTAATATTTATCTTACATGTGTTTGTTACACGGGACTCCTCCTAAACGGTTGGACTGATTTTGATGATTTCTTCTGGCTCAATTGTTTAATTAGATTCAAATTGAATGGACCAGGTAGGGTTATAGTTTTTTTTTTCAGGGCAGGACAAAGATGGTCAGGTCAGTTAGTTTATTTTACATAACGCATAAACACAACTTGTCTTAGATTTAATTAAGACAGCTTGTCATGAAGAGGTATGAAAAACATGTAACGAAAAGAGTATTGACCATGAGTGTGGATGGATATAGAGGTAGAGGAAGGACGAAGAAGGTATGGATGGACTGCGTGAAGAATGAAAGGTGTGAGTACTGAGACGACTAGTGATAGAGCGGAGTGGAAGAGGAAAATAATTTTAGATGTCCTACATAAAATATTAAATTTCAAACGTAGCTAATAAATAGCCATTTACTACAATAACTTAACTCAAACTGAAACTATAGAAAGGGTGTTAAGTGTTCCCATCCGTACCGTAGTCAGTTGATATCCAATTCTCTTTTCACTGTACGCTCCAATTCACGTAGAGCAGTGGCACCAACCGCGACCCGCCGACGAGCGAATGGAGAAATTAAACGTATCACGTACTATATGACTCACTCATACTCAGTAATCACTAGTTAGATTGTATTTGCACGTTAAATGGTTTTTCTCATAATTGATGTTGGTGTACATTTTTTTTTTTTTTTTATATTCGATAGGCTTGTGTTTGACCACAATCTCACCATGGTAAGTGATGATGTGGCTGAAGATGGTAAGCACACAAAGCCTAGATGGGAACTGGCTCTCAAGTGCAGCTGTCGGAACACACCGATAGGTGTTTGGCGACAGATTTTCAACTTGAGGGTGGTAGCCAGCCAGTCGGGTACTACAAAGTACCCTACCACCGTGCTATGGTTTCCTCACGATGTTTTCCTTCACCGAAAGCTCAAGCTCATTGTAGGATTCGAACCCACGACCTTCGTCGCGGTATTCGACGTCACTTACCACTGAGCTATCATCGCCTAAAAAATAAAACATGTGATTAATGGCTTAATTTTGTAATTAAAAGATACAATGAAAGTGATTACACTGAATAGGGTATGATTGACATACTAAATCGGCTTCTTTTTATTAAATGTCAAAACGATAGTTTATCTATGTGGAGTTTTGTATGAAATACTGGCTTGTGAAGTCATAAATACGATGATAGCTCAGTAGTAGTAACGTAGGATAAGATCATGTGTTCGAATCCTACAATGAACTCGAGCTTTCAGTAAAGGAAAATATCGTGAGAAAACCACAGCACGGTGGTAGGGTACTTTGAAGTACACGACTGGCTGTCCACCACCCTCAAGTCGGAAAATCTGTCGCCAAGCACCTATTGGTGCATTCCGGCACTTGCACTTGAGAGCCAGTTAACTCTAAGGCATAGTAAAAAGGTCGACAACAATTTGGCTGGTATTGCTATGCCTATAGGCGACGGCAATCACTTACCATCAGGTGACCCGCCTGCTTGCATAGTAATCCATAGATTACTATATTAAAAATACATATATTTTTCTGAGTTTTTTGGCAACGTTACTCAGCAAAAGCAACAGTCTGAACTGTGCGATGTATAAATTAAAAAAAGATCAACTACAGTGCGGCCGTTGAGAGAATGCGTTTAAAAACACTTGTAAATAATGCGCTAATCACAGAAACGGCAAATCAAATTTTGGTGAGACATGCCTAAGATAATTCTGATCGTCCTTGTGAAAGTAGCATCTAAAATAGATAACATGATTTCATGATAAACGCATTATTTACATGTGTCATAAACGCATTCTCTCGGCGGCCGCACTGTACTTTTAACGTCAACTATACTTTCTTGACCTATATTCACGATACCTACAATTATATCATAAACATGTTTATGGTAAATATCGAGACAAAATAACTTTTCATGGCTATTCTTTTCATTGTATTTTTCAAGGATCGTATTGATACAGTATTTGTTTATAAATATTAATATTAACAATAGTGATGTCATGTCATTGAGGTGTGTGTACAGATGTACGAGATAATACCGTTAATTAGAGCGGTACTAATGAGTACACACACATATACAAGGCTACACCTTCGTCTCTATTAAAACATTTGAATAAACATTTTTTTTAAATAGAAACAGGCTCGGGGTTGCCTTTCTATTATGCCAACCTGACCAAAAAAAATCTTTAAGAGATCGATCGATTTCTTATAACACCTTCTTTTTTTAAATACCTAATTGCTTTACTCTTAGATTAGTGGAAAAATAATTATTTTTGTCCTTTAAAACGGAAAATATTTGAATTCGCATTGTTTCTTTTTCTGTTCTGTTTTGACTGTTCGGCGAGCGCTTAGGGCTCTCAACCGCGATCGCATTGCTGTTTCTTACTCAAACTCTTATAAACGGCTGAACGGATTTGAATGAAACTTGGCAGAAAATCATGGCTTCTCTGAACCTAAGATGGATAGAGTCAAGCTGGAGGGATCCCTCTGCTGTTTCATCGATTATGTATTTCAGGAATATTGAACCTTTGTATCGGTGGTCAAAATAGGACCAATAGCTCTAGAAATTACCTCCTACAAACATAAAAACAAACACGTGACTATTTTATGTATTTAGAATGTAAAAACAAAATTTTACCACGCTTGTTCTGAATTTTTGAAATGGAAAATCGAGAAATGTTCTCCATCGTATTTGATTTGAATGCAGAATGTAATTCTTTGTTAAAAAAAGGTCCATAAGTTATTGACAGCAGACGTTATAAACACAGTGTGGTGTTTAACATAAATCACAATAGTGGACCTGTCGTCGGTGAATGACCGAATGAGTTTTATTGAATAATATCGTTGGCGTTTTGTCCAATAAAATTCAATGTAAATGCACCAGTGAGTGGAATGAAATGAAAGCATGTATCGGGACTTTTCAGGTTGTCCCAAAAAGTCCATGAAATGTTTTAATGGAATAGCCGCCAATTTCACTAAAATTAGACCGGACTTGTACGGACGAGGACTAGACTTTACAGTGAAAGTGACAATAAAATCGTAGACTAAACATAAAAGATGAATATTTTAAATAAAGAAATGGCTTAAAGGTCTCGATACCAGCCCAAAAATCTTCTTAAAAAAATATCGAGACGTCAACAGTGACAATAAGGTTCAATGTCCACGTGACACTACTTATTTTACTCACGTCGTATCGGTCCGCACTCTTTTGACGTTTATGTTCAAAACTGGTATTATGTATCGTACGCGTTGACATGCCAAGTAAAGTAGACATGTGAAAATCCTCAACCACAAGTTCTCCAACACTTTTCCTACACTTTCACTTATCAATCAGTAAAATTTCAATCCGTCCGTCAGTCTTTCACATATAATCATCGGATCACAACACAGTTTCTGTAACTACTTAGTTATTGACAAAAGTAATCATCAACTTTTACTTTGAGCTATAGAATTGCTAAATCATCGAAATCGATACGCGTAATGAATGATGTAAGAGATACATTTTTGGTCACGGTGCCGATATGAAAATATTAAAATTATCTATGTAACTATATACCACCGTGTAATGGTATCCTCGCGATGTTTTCCTTGACCGAAAACTCAAGCTCATCATATAATTTAGGCACATAGCCTTCGACACGGTATCTGCCATCACTACCACTGAGCTTATAACGCCTATATTATTGTTTACTTCAAAGATAATATATATGATAACAATAAAATGCTTATCTCTAATTTTCCTTTTCCAGATGACACCCGTAACACGGATAGCTGCCGTGATATGGCTGATCTGCACCGTCACAAGCACAGCAGCAGAGCTAGCCGAGCAGAATACCACCACCACAAAAACTATCCGCACCACCATCCTACCTTCACGGACAACAAGAACAGAGCTAAAAGTCTCCAGAAGTCTCAACCCGTTAGATACACAAACCCTGAACGTGAGAACCAAGTCGGGACACGTCACACAGCTTATTGTCAAAAAAAAAGACAAGTCTACCACTCATTATGCAAGCACCACACCTGAGCCCACCACTGCGAGCGTCAGAGTAGTGTCTAATGTCAATAGTACCTCTGATGACAATAAAAATAAAACTGAAACGAGAGATCAGAGAAAGCTTAATTTCATGGGTACAGTGAACAGTGATTTGGCTGGATACGACTATTACCTGAACCGTAATAAACATGAAGAGCTTAGTGATATCAAAGCTGAATATGGTAATTGGTCACCAGTATCAGTATACCCTGAGTCACATATTCAAGAAGATGGCGGCAAACCTGAAACAGACCCTGAAACGTCCAGTTACTATCCTACTTACGATAATGAAAGGAGAACAGAAAATAAAAAAGTGTACATTACATCATCAAGTTTCTTAGATTATGGGAAACCGATCAAAAACTATAGGTTCGATCCTCATAATCCAGTAATCAAGAATGATAGAAACCCAGTCTATATTGAAGTAGTTAGTACCAAAGTTTCAGAAGAAGATAGAGAGCCTTTTAAAGTCCCTGATCCTGTCATTATTAGTTCAGAGCCTATGTACATAAAAAAAGCTATTGAAAAGTTCAATAAGCGTGGAAGGTCAATTTTAACATTAGGTGAAGATGGCATTCCAGAAATTCACGGCGTAAGAATGCCTGATGATGAGTCGGATAAGAAGACATGGCGCAATGCGAGAGTTGTTAACGGAGAACTGCTGCCTTATCCTGAAGGATATACCCCACCCAAAGCAATTCCAGAAGCAGATGTATATCCCAACGTTGCTGTTGCTGACCCAGCTCAAAGTTTCGGACCGTTCACCAAAGATGACAATTTTGAGCCCAAAGATGGACCGTTTACAAAATTCGATAATTTGAAATTTGAAGCCAGTGACAGCATCGGGCCATACATGACAAGTGACAACCCGACGTTCGCGTACAAATACAAAAAAGACAATCACTATCTGAAATCCGGCTACGGTCCTTTCACCAAAGCCGATAATTCGAAAGTGGCAAACTCGAAACTCATTGAGTATATTAAGCAAATTAACGAGCAGGAATCGAAACGAGACTACTTCAGTGGACGCAGTTCGAGGTCACACAACGGTGACTTGGAATATGCCGAGAGCCACATTCAACGAAGAATGCTTCAGCATCCTGGTGAAGCTAACTTCCCAAACTCTGCTCTATACACTCCGAAGAATGCACAACCTGAATTTGACGAAAGTGTGAGGAACCCAGTTCTACAATATGCTCATCCAGAGTTGGGAGTTCAACCGGCGAAGGCCACGCGAGACTATATCGACGTTCACAACTACGAGAATAAAGAGAAAAAAGTGAAATACTATACCACTAACATACCTAAAAGCGCTCATCCGTATCCAATGGAGCCTATCAACGGTTACGGTCAGCAGCGCTCTCAAGCGACCATCAGTGCTAACAAGTATTACGAAGACGAATATAACAAGTTCTCGTATTACGACCACAGTCACCCAAGCCCGAGCCAGGGCCCAACCCATAGCCCTAGATACCCTTACAGTAACTACGGGTATATAAAACGAGTCCCTGAACCATCTCTATGGAAAAGATTCACTGATTCTATGAAAGATACTCTAAACAGCGCAAGTCAAACCGTCCAACAATTCACTAGACCTATAATTGATCCTATTGCTAAAGTGACTCAACCTGTCTTTGATCCTATAGTTGAAGCAACACATAAAATATCCACGAGGTATGCCCAAGACAAGATTGGGGTGGCTGCTGCAGCAGCTTCAGGAGCACCTGCAATGCTACCAGCTCTCGGCCTAATGGCAGGAGGGGCCGCTTTAGGACTCGGCGCAGTTGCAATGGGTAGACTTTTAGATGTCAACTTGATGCGCAGCGCTGGATTAAGCGAAGACGATATACAGGACGAAATAGAAAAAGAGCATAAAAGAGCTTTTGCTGCAGCGCCATACGATATCGACAGACAAATTTTGAGCACACGGAAAATTTACGACGACAATTACAAAATGCCAAGCGAAAACGTTTATGTTGTGATGTCACCAGATGAAGAAGGAAGTCGGGCAAAGCGAGACGTGCTGAACATTTTCCAAGAGCCTGTTTTCCAGGGGGCTGTTTTGAAGAGGGTGAAACGGCGACATATCGTGAAGCGGTCTTTAAACGAGGCTATGCCTGAAGACCTGCAGCACTTGGACGGTGATTCAGGAACGTCGTCGCTGACGTCAGCAGCGATGGACTTAGTGAAACAGACAGACTGGAGGGACTCGCAGTGCGCAAAGTTCACGTTTTGTAAAGTGTTGACATCGCAGACGGATGACTCCATCTTCGTGATGGAAAAGAAGATGGCGTCTCTACTTAAATTGTAAGTATTTATACTTATCTTTCATATTTGTCATTGGAAATCCATTGGATCACTAACCAATATAATTATGTAGTTCTCAAAATATGAGGAATATGAGCTTTACAACATTCTTGAACAACTAAGAGAAAATTAGTAAAAACAAGTTATCTCCGAGCCAAAATTAACCGCCATATTTGCTATTTCTATATGTAAAGGGAAACCGCTTGAAATGTATTCTTAAAATAAATAACCGCGTGGACATAAAAACATATAATAGATACCTACTACAAAAATAGTTGAGCCTTGCGAGTTGTTCCGTTCCGGATGTGATGCGATAACCTAACCTTCTTACGGTCAACGACTCAACATTACTTTGTACTCAATAATGTCACTTACATCAAGAGTACAAGGTGTAAGATTGAACACATATTATACGTGCCACATAAGTTTTGCATTATAAAACTATTTGTCAGTTTCGAGCATCACGAATTTATTTAATTTCCATAAAATAAAAAGACCAATTTTGTTGTCGCGGAAACGCTTTCCGAATGCGAATGTAATCACGGGGTAGGTGATAGTTCAACAAAGGGTAAAAGTGAATGTTTAAGTTTAGAAACGTCTGGGATGGGAACAGTGAAAGTGGATATCATACACGATTTATAGTTTTAATAACAAATGGTTAAATTTATTATAAATTATAATTGGATTTGAACTGTGAACTCTCGTTTCTGACAAATTAAATTATAGTAATGGTTATATAAAATTAAAAAACTTGAACGCTTCGCAAGACGAAACTTAGACTTTGTAGAAAGATTTACCTATATAAAAATATCTTCACACCTTTGCAGCTTCTTCAAATCAAATCAGAGGAAATGATTATCCAAGGTTTATACAGCGATAGAAAAAAAACCTCTAAAACAAAACCTATCTAAATATTATTCCTTTACGTTAAATATAAGTAGAATATTTTAATTCCAAGCGTCAATGATCTTCAAACAACTTTTATTTTTTAACATTGATTTTCTTAAAACATAGCTAAGTACCTACTGTCTCGAGTAAGAGACCTCTCAAAAAAAAAAAAAACAAAATCGTTCATCCGTTCAAGTGTTCAGGCGCTATCATGCCACAGACAGACACACAGATACACACAAAAAAACTTATAACACCCTCTTTTTCGTCTGAGGTTAAAAACAATAAATCATATATTTGATTTTTAAACTAACATAGATATTTACATTATTATAACTACAATTAAAACTAATCTAATCTAAAAACTACCTAAAATAAACTATAAAAGTGCGTCGAAGAATTCCTCCGCATCGCCGTCGACTGGTAACGTACCCAAAAGACTGGCAGCATTGCCACGTTGAATGGCAATGCTTAATCTTTGGCCAAAGTAAAAGCCAGCCTTTTGGTCACGGGAAGCGTCAACCAATCTTTTGGAAATATCCTTAAATAGGAAATGAAATAAATAGATAATCTATTTAATCATATAGATTAAATAGATTTCCCGCGTTTTCCGTATTACATATTCCGTATTCCATTCCGTATTAATCATTACTACCTATTAGGAATGTACCAAACTTTTCAGTGTGTAGCATTTATATCTACTGAGATTTCGTGATTAATGAACGAATAATACCTATTTCGCTTTTATATACCTACATATGTATATAGATTATAGTGATTACACGAAGGAACGCTAGTCAGCCACATTGCGTACACTCCATAAAAAAAAATAGAAACTCACCAAGCATGCAGAGAATTTACAAACGCAATATAAATTAAAAAAAATACACTTTCACTAAAAACCAGTGAATTTAATGGATATGTTTTTACGGAGATCTTATTTTTAATAAAATGTAATTAAAAGTATAATTAATTAGAGAGGATGTAATATTTCACCAGCTTACAGTCGAATATGCCTTAAATTCATAAAATAAACCGAAGTGTTCTAGTATAAACTAAGGCCTTTTTAATATAGACAAATATTTTGAGGCGTTCATTTATCCGTCTATAAAAATAACTTTACTAATTAAAAAACGCGTTATAGGTATAATTTATTTTATAAATGTTTTAAAATAGGTTTAAGTAGGTACATTGTAAAGTCAAAGTCAAAGTCAAAACCATTTATTCAGTTTAGGCCCTAGAAGGGCACTTATGAAGGTCGAATTACAGAAATTACCACCGGTTCGGAAGTCAGCCTTCAACTGAGAAGAACCGGCAAGAAACTCAGCAAGGTTACGTTTTTAAATATTTTTGGACCATCTGACTATATTGGCTTTTTTTTCAAATGTTTAACAATTTTATTCTTAAAGAATATTAATAACTATTTTTTTTTTAAGTTATAGTCAACCAGTTGTATATAGGTAGGTATTAATCACGCAAAAATTGCTGAACGGATTTTGATGAAACTTGGCACACAGGTAGATCATACCCTAGAATAAAACATATGATACTTTTTATCCCGGGAAAAGATGAGATCCCTCGGGAATGCGGGTGAAACCGCGGGGAGAGCTGGTACTTCATAAAATACTAATTATTGCTATAATCGTCGATTAGTCAAAATTGTTTACACTCTGATGAGTTTATCCGTCCGACCACCGAACCGTGAACATTTGGCGCTAGCATCACGCCTTGTTACACTTATGAGGTACTAATGAGACCCAGTAATGGATTAAGGCGGGAGCGTAATGGGCAACTGCCCGTGGCAATAGTGAAAATACATGAACACGGGGTGGGCACACTTTTACCGAGTAATTTAGGTGCAAACAATAGGACTTTCTTTTATATTTTCATTTTCATAAGCGTTAAATGCACTGTTTCGCGTGGGTCCATTGTTTTCTTAATTCGCGTTTTCGTATTATGACTACATTAAGTGTAAATCCATTAATTTAAAAAAAATCGTCTAAAACACACTTTTGTCAAACACAATGGAGCGTAAAACTTCAACGCAAATAATTCAAGTATATTTGATGTCCATCACAAAATTTCCTTAGCTATTAACATGCATTATGTCTCCTCGTGTCATCATATCCTACTATCAATGATTTCACTTTCGCCCGACAACTGGCGAGCCCAAGTCCGGCCCTCACGTAACAAAATGACGGCAACTACACACGACCGTTTTACTAATACTTCAATATACGTATGTACATTGTACATCAAGGAGTTTTTAAATGCGCTTCTACTGACACTTAAATAATAATGCTGATGAGTCTGTTAAAAGTCAAGATTATGTATCAAAATATTATCTTGAATCACATGCCGAGTGAAAGACAGGCTATTGCAATTATTTTTTTTAATCTAAAGAAAAGCCAATATAAAAACCGCTCTTCATTTTTCTTTCGGTGTATAACGTCAAGATTTTACACTATTACTAAACAATTTAATATTCTTATCGAAAGGTACAAAAATCACAACGATTGACCCACTTGTGGAAACCACAGACCCGGACGACTTGAGTATAATTACAGCAATCAGCCTTCAAGACTAAGCACACTCTCTTTACGGAAACAAAATCAAACACGCTTTCTTAAACACATAATTAATATTATTATGAAATCAATTAGGTAACACCATATACATTTAGTCATTCTAAATCCGGGTAGGTACACGCAAATCAAAACCACAGATAAAGTGTACCTAGACGTGAGAAACCGAAAATTAAATTCAGAATTCGTATATTGACCGCAGAAGGAATGTATCGCGTAATATCACATAACTGGTTACATCATTCGAAATTCGAACGCGACGAGAGAAAAAAATAAAGAAATACGTGTCTACCGCTCAGCTGTGCTTTTTGGGTATTGAAGCGTGAATTTGCTGCTTGAAATGTGTGTCGATGGCGCGGGCGTCCGCGTCGATAGCTAGTGGGAAATAATGGGTATAATAGACAAGAGACGTGACTCAGAGACAATAATAGTAGGGCATTAACATAATAACACCTGTTATTTATTTTTAAAACTGCTAGCACGTTTGTGGTGCACCAAATTTGGATTAGGTAGTTAGATAATCGTTGTTCGATGGGAAGAAGAGGTAAATGTAGAGATATTAATCATATAGTTCTTATTGTTAGTATTTGAATAAGAAACTACATCGTTACCTACGCTTTAAAAACCAAATTTTAATCCGAATAAAGCTACATATACTACTAGTTTCATCCGCGTTCCCATGGCAATTAAAGTAAAATATAGCCTATGTTAGACAGTGATAATAGATATAGCTTTCCATTGGTAAATAAATGAATTTGGCATCGGTTCCGTAGTTCAATAGATAAATACCCCCTAAAAACAAACAAAAACAAACTTACTTTTTTTAAATTCTAGATAAGCTTGTGTTTGACCACAATCTCACCATGGTAAGTGATGATGTGGCCGAAGGTGGTAAGCACATAAAGCCTAGATGGGAACTGGCTCTCACGTGCAGCTGTCGGAACACACCGATAGGTGCTTGGCGACAGATTTAGAGGGTGGTAGCCAGCCAGTGGGGTACTACAAAGTATCCTACAAATAAAGTCACCTCGGAGCAGCAGCCAAAGCGATAAACAAAAACAAATCAACTGCTACAAATGCTGAGTTGCGGCCATGTAACAAACGTCATGCATTTATCCAGTCACGTCAGACTGCTTGCCGCCAAACGCGTAGGTGCGTTGGTAACCTCGAGCACCGGCGGGCGGCGCGCAGGTGCGGTGGCGCGACCGACCAAGTGTTATGCAAGAGCAAGCCAGGCGATCGGAAGCGCAACGTGAAAGTGTTCTGACCACATTCCATAAACAAGACTCCCTTATTTATCAAGCCGCGGGCCATGAAACTTTTGTGGGCTGTTTATTGTGGTAAAATTTCATGTAACCTTGTATTTCCGCAATTTGACATAGAAGTTACAGGTTCATGATTGAGTTATAGCACGGTGGTAAGGTAATTTGTAGAATTCTGTCAGGTGAAAATTCTGTCGCCAAGCAACTATATACAGGTGCATTTCGGGCAGCTATACTCGAATGCCGATTTCCTTCTAACATTAGGGATTATGGTACAAACCTATCCACTTTAAAAATAACTTGAATCGAACGAACATAATTAATATTAAGAATCCGGAATATCGTTGCTGATTTCTTGCTGAAGTCTTCACAGTTTAAGTATATTCCGAACCGGTGGTAGAGTCAATTGTAAACGTTCATAAGTGCCTTACCAGGGCTTGAACTGAATAAATGAGTTTTGAGTTTAATAAATAAATTAATAAAATAAAAATAACTCAAAAAAAATGCAATACAGGCTGATGTTTAATATGCGTGATAAACTAAAAGTTAAATATCAATATATTTTCACTAAATCACGTACCTACGCTCAAACATTCCACAACGGCATTACATAATGAGCCAAGCAATAAAAAGGTAGAAAACTTAAGTACAGATAAATAAAATTAAAGTGTCAATCCTCGAAAAAAAGAACCCGTAAATCAGCATAGTAAGGTGAAAGCGTACCAGCCCTCAGCCACGGCGTGACTCATCGCCTCTTTACGTTGTTATCATGTTTAAAATACCATAAAACAATAGTGATTTAAGGCGAAGATAGCTCAGTGGTAAGTGACGTCGGATACCGCGGCGAAGGTCGTGGGTTCGAATCCTACAATAAGCTTGAGCTTTCGGTGAAGGAAAACATCGTGAAGAAACCATAGCACGGTAGTAGGGTACTTTGTAGTACCCGACTGGCTGGCTACCACCCTCAAGTTGAAAATCTGTCGCTAAACACCTATCGGTGTGTTCCGACAGTTGCACTTGAGAGCCAGTTCCCATCTAGGCTTTGTGTGCTTACCACCTTCGGCCAAAAATATTAAGTTCGTTTAGATCCGTAACTTAAAAAAAATATTTTCTGAGTATACGTTGGCTACCAGCAGACAAGACCAGGAACTCAGTACACTGAGTGTCAACGTGTCAACAACTGACGAATGTAAACGCTTACTGTCGCCTTTGCGTTTAAACTATTTATCTTAAGAATATAGGAATCATCGCAGCGCCTCACACGAAATAGGTAGGTACCTACTCGTGGAACTTACCATAGCAAATTTTCAGTAGACGCAAACACCCACGATTGAAATCTTTTACGTCAATTCTTTATAAGTACATACAAAATCGCAATAGTTTTGAATTCTCCACGGACTCCACGGTTTCACCCGCATACATTACATTAAATCTCTTGAAGACGATTACTTAAAAAACAAAGGCTACTCAAACGCTCTTTTACAGAATTGATAGGTCAGAAAATACAAGTGATTTTGTGCATACTTACTGCGTGTCCCCGTAAAATTATCAGAACGACAATGCACTAACTTATTTCCATTTGACATTCCAGGATCTCGCGCGGCTCACCCGCCAGCTCCACGGCGGTATCGCACCAGCTCGGCGACGTGATGGCCGCCAGCCGTGACCACGACTGCGAAAGATTCCACTGCGACAACCACTGATCATCAGCGACCGAGCTATCATTATATTTGAACGCCCTTTTTAATTGCGTTCCTGTCATTATTTATTAATAATTGATAGTTAATGTCATGATAAACCATCCTGTATACCTGTATATTAGTATTGATTTTTATGTAAAATTAAAAATTAAGCTCATTGAAGATCGCAATCACAAAATTCTTTATACAGGAAGGATCGTAATAAATAATGACAAATACTTATAAAAAGGCTGTTAAAAATTTAATGATAGCCACCGATTACATTTAATTAAACGAATTTAGTTTTAATATTGTAAAAAAAAGACATACACAATACACGAATACCCAATGAGTTATTACACCACGTCAAAATAGCGGTAAATTACGCGTGCGTGATATCTATTGACAGCAATTGTAAATTAATTGACCAAGAAATACTCCAGTTTGGAATATATCGTGATTACTGCGAGCGTGCTATAGTTAAATAGCATTGTGGTCGTTATAAATCAATAAGGTGCTATATAGCTGCCAAAGTCATGACTTTATGTAGTGTTTATCCTAATTTGTAGCTATTACTACATACACACCACGATACTTTGAGGATACACTGATAAATAAAATAAGGATTATGACAAATAATAATAATTATTATAATGATTATTATTATTATTTACATTAAAAGACAATCGTAGCACATTTCCCGGTGAAATGAAGTTGAAAGTGATTGAAACAAATTATTTATTTTCATATTTATTTTTTATATTTAAGTTTGTAATTTAATATTACTGTTTTAAGGGATATGTACGAAACGACAATTTTATATCTAAAACGTTGATATAGTGACCATGTCTCACAAAATCTATCCTATTAGATGTCTTGATAAAGAAAACTCACGGCGTCCCTTTCCGATAGATACTTACAATCACATGGATACTTTGAAAAAAGTATCTATGTAATTCTATAACCTTATAATAAAACATTAATGTTCATTTTGCTATGTAATTCTTAAACACCACTGGGGTTCATAATTATATGAAATAGGTATATTATAATAAATAAATTAAATATTAGTGAGACGTTGGTTCTATTCAAATGACAAAATATAAACGCCATCAGCTATATAAAAAGTCGTTTCTATGACTATTAATAGTGACGAAAAATAATTGTAAAAAAGAACAGCCTGTATGTCTTAATTTTAAGATTTATGTATTTATTGTTACCAAATAATTAATCATATTTTATTTCTTATGCAATCGATTTTAATAAATTAATAACTTATTTTAATTTATATTAAACTTAATTTTAATTTACTATGATTTGTAAGCTGTTAAAGGACATACGATTTAAAAAAAAACGGCACGTTTCTAATTAAAGTAATATTTACTGCTTTTTTTTACTTGCTTATTGTGACTTAAAAGTTGTATCATGTCCTTAATCTAAGTACCGTAAGCAACTTGATAAAGCACATGGCTATCACAAGCTTTATGGCTATCACTGCTGTATTTTTAATTTTTACAAAATAAATTTATTATTTTGTACCGAATACAAATATCGATTAACTTTTATAACAAAAAGTCTAGTATTTATTAACTTAATATCGGGCTGATAAGTTGTAAATATGCTTGTGAAGATGAAGTAAATTATTTATTTATTTTTAAAATTAATAATAAAATTGATAAATTAAAAATGTCTTTAATTTTATGACCTCGCAAAGAAAAAAAATAAAACATGATATAACTTATATGTATAACGTAATTTAAAAGTTACATAAAGTAAAATCTTAAACGGTTTTTTTATTATTGAATCAAAACAGTCGATGTTCTTGGTGCTGTAATATAGGAATAGAAAAATAATTACTCTCTTATCTATACCTAAATAGGTCAGTGTAATAGAATTATTATACCATAGAGCTTTTTTTCCTTAGATAGCTTGTGTTTTACCGCAATCTCACCAAGGTAAGTGATGATGTGGCCATAGATGCAAAGCACACAAAGCCTAGATGGGAACTGGTTCTCAAGTGCAGCTGTCGGAACACACCGATAGATGCATGGCGACAGTTCTACTGGAGACACGACATACACAGGATGTCAAAAAGGGCATTCGACGCACATATTAGTCAGGCCTTAGATATCAAAGTTACTCTTTTAATCTAAGACTTTAACATTGAGTAAGCCACCTTTCGAACGGACACAATAAAATTATGTTTTTACTAATTTTCCACCTCGTGATTTCACCCGCGATCCCGAGGGATTTAATCTTTTCCCGGGATAAAAAGTATCATATGTTTTATTCTAGGATATGATCTACCTATGTACCAAGTTTCATCAAAATCCGTTCAGCCGTAATGCCGTTCAGTCGGTGCTGAGCTTGTTGCACTCCTCGCATGGCTGCAGCTCCTCCATCATATACAGCTGGTAGACACATCGAGTACCTCTATCTCCAGCACCGTCAGCAGCAGTCTCGCTGGTACCCTCCACGCAGGTTCCGAGCTTGTTGCACTCCTCGCATGGCTGCAGCTCCTCCATCATATACAGCTGGTAGACACATCGAGTACCTCTATCTCCAGCACCGTCAGCAGCGGTCTCGCTGGTACCCTCCACGCAGGTTCCGAGCTTGTTGCACTCCTCGCATGGTTGCAGCTCCTCCATCATATACAGCTGGTAGACATATACAGTACCTCTATCTCCAGCACCGTCAGCAGCGGTCTCGCTGGCACCCTCCACGCCGGTGCCGAGCTTGTTGCACTCCTCGCATGGCTGGCAGCTCCTCCATCATATACAGCTGGTAGACACATACAGTACCTCTATCTCCAGCACCGTCAGCAGCGGTCTCGCTGGCACCCTCCACGCCGGTGCTGAGCTTGTTGCACTCCTCGCATGGCTGCAGCTCCTCCATCATATACAGCTGGTAGACTCATACAGTACCTCTATCTCCAGCACCGTCAGCAGCGGTCTCGCTGGCACCCTCCACGCCGGTGCCGAGCTTGTTGCACTCCTCGCATGGCTGCAGCTCCTTCTCCATCATATATAGCTGGAAACAAAAAATATTTTTACTAGAACTGTACTAATTTTTGATTGAATTTAAACTGGAGTTTGACTTGACACAATTCCACTGTAGCAGCAAGTTGTAAATGACTACCACAGCCTATCGCAGTCAAAAGGTCAATTGGATGACATACCCGACCGTCTTTCCCGTAGCCAGCGAAGCGTACGGTGGGAGGTCGGAATGCCTCCAGATCCGTGTGTGGCGCCTGTTCCCTCGTCACCACGCCCCCCCTGACCGACACCAGCGTGTGGGAGCCGCCCACCCAGCGATGACACACGTGCGTGTCGCTCGTCGGGCGACAGGGGCTCGGTAGGGGCGAAAGGGGAGGCGCAGGCGGTGGATGCAGCGCGGGCAGGAGTGGTGGCGCGTCGCTGCTGACGTCATGTGACTCCATCAGCGCTGACTCCCCGCACACGCAACATCGCGCCCCTCGCGACAGCACCCGAGTCAACAACGCCGCCTGTCAACATATACCACTATATTAAGTCGGCGGTTTAATTACCATTCTTTAAAGTTTACTTTTTTTTTTAGTCGGCCGAAGTATCAATGATTGATCACATCAATACCGACATCTGCACTTATTTTTCGACTGCGAAGAGTAATACTAGTCTCATGTATCTTGTACAATTTCGTTGCAATATTTTAATTAATTAACCTACCTTGTTTATTGCGGAATATGCAAGTATGTATAACTAATTCAATGTCAAGTATTACCTTAGGCTCTCCTAATTTGAGTGCTAGCTGGTACATCTTCTCATCCAGTTCTCGTAGCTGCCGCTCGATGTAATTTTTTTGTCCAATCAGTTCCAATATATCTGCCTTTTCATCAGTAAGGCCCGACAAATCCTTTATTGCATTCTACAGAATAAATGAAATCATCTAGAGTGATCACATCATTCGATTATAAAGTTTAGGAAAGATCCCATCTCAAAGACCACCTGATATTATAGGGGTTATTAACATTTCTTCCACAATCTCACCATGGTAAGTGATGATGTGGCCGAAGGTGGTAAGTACACAAAGCCTAGATGGGAACTGGCTCTCAAGTATAGCTGTCGGAACACACCGATAGGTGCTTGGCGACAGATTTTCAACTTGAGGGTGGTAGCCAGCCAGTCGGGTACTACAAAGTACCCTACCACCGTGCTATGGTTTCCTCACGATGTTTTCCTTCAACGAAAGCTCAAGCTCATTGTAGGATTCGAAGCCACGACCATCGTCGCAGTATCCGACGTCACTTACCACTGAGCTATCATCGCCTTAAATTAGATTAATATTAATATAGACATACCATCCATACGGCGTCCTGTTGCTGGAACTTGTCGTGGCACATATTCAAAGTGTCCTCCAGGTGCTGGCGAGCAATCGCGAACTTCTCCTCTTGAAGCAGACCCGAGAGACGGGACACGTCCGCCTGAACAGGAAGCACTACGTATTCTTGTAACCATCATTAATGGCAGGAATACGGACGCAGAAGGTCATCGTCATTAGCAAATCATTAGGTATCCACTACAGGTCTTACTACAGCTCTTAATAAGTTGTAAGTATGAGTTTTCGAAATTAGTTTAATGAAATGTATGTATTCAAAAAGGACTACACAAGCACTTATGAATTTACTTAGTTTAAACCCAAGGAGGACAGTAGATAAGGTCTAAGCTATTAAAGTTACCACCGGTTCGGTAGTCGGCCTCCAACTGAGAAGAACCGGCTAGAAACTTTTAGGTAACATCTTTAAATGTTTTTGGACAATCCAACTATATCGGCTCTTTATTTTTATACTGGTAATATTCAGACCCTAATACCGCTTCAAAAGATTGGGCAGAGCTGGCAATAAATGGAGCAATTACTCTTTTAAATGTAAAATTATTTAAAAATTACATCTATCTCAACAGTCTCCCTTATATGTATTATAGTTATGGCAGCAGAAACCAAGATGAGTAACTGAATAAACTACAAACTCAAGCAACTGTTTCTTAATACCACTAGTTACAACGAGGCAGGTGGGTCTGATAGTAACTTTCGTCGCCTATAAACATTAGCAATACCAGGAAGATTGCCAATGTGTTGTACGCCTTATTACAATGCCTTAAAGTTGCCATTCAAAAGTTAACAAACCTAAACTCTAATTCAATAATATTAGATATAACCTTGTCTCTTAGACTATCCACCATTTCGTCACGATCAGACTTCTGTTCGCGAAGCAGTTCCACATATTCCACGAGACTCTGACAGAAAAATAAAGTATGCATGTAGAAACGAAAAGTACATAAACATTGCCATTTCAAATTCTAAGTCATTTTTGTTTTCCATGATTTGTTACCTCGGCTTAGGTATTGATTTTGGGCGAAGGTGGTAAACATATAAAGCCTAGAACTGGTTCAACTTTGAGTGGAGCATATCAGTCAGGTGAAGGTTGAGTGTCTCGTATACGTTTTGTACCTTATTTGATAGTCATTTGAACAATCGAAAATGCACCTAACATAAGTAACATAACAACACAAAACCCAACGTCTCAACTATTTGAAATTCTCTTATAACTTTGAGTGGTCTTTCAGCAGCCATTAGTGAGTGTGTACAACGCAGTTACCTTCAGCTCGTTGCCCAGCTGATCTTGGAGTGTGATGAGATCTTGATGAGCCTGCATCGTCTGCTCTAGATTCGTCGTTAAGGAATCGCACCGCTCTGCCATCTCCTTTACCGCTAAAAATTTTTTTTTAGTGTAACAAGATTTAACTGCCGAAATTATCTAAACATCAAAAAATGCCCGCTCTTTTTGCTTCTCACTTACAATCTATATTGAATGACGAATTGAAGGGCCGGTTGGCGTAATTGATTAACACACTACCTATCACGCCGCAGGTCGTGGGTTCTATTCCCATCCAGGGAAGTCATTTGTGTGCATGAACATGTCTGTTTGTCCTGAGACTGGGTGGAATTATCTATTTAAGTATGTATTTACAAAAATGTTTCATACGGTCATACGAGTATTACAAGTGATATGTGTACACGCGTTGAAAAATAAATGAATGAGAAAGAATTATCAAGAATATTATTAGTAACTACCATGGAATAGAAAGAGCATTGCTACAGACCTGCAGTCTCGCCGCTCGCATTGGCCTGAGTCAACACATTTAGACCATTCTTAAGTTCCTGCTGTAGTTGGATCATCTGTTCATTGAAGCTTTGCATCTGAGACAAACATTAAATGGTCTAAGCTTACCAAGTCAAACATAAAAAGAATTGTCCAAACTTTTTGTAATGAAAGGATTTTGCGATTATGTGTGTTGTACTTGTGGAACTTGGGTGTACTTTAGATTATCAATATTTAATAATGGGCTCTTAAAAGACGATCATCAAGCCTGTCCTTCATCGTTAAAGGTATACCCAAGCCAAATTTTTCCGTTTAAACATCACACAGAGATTCAAAATCATTCATGCAGTTTGTGCCCAAGGAGAAAACTTATGTTGTTCGAAGTTACCATAGAAGTTATTACAGAGTTAGAAACTTTCTAAACTTGTAATATATGCTAGGAAGTATGGATCACCGTCACTCATGGAAAAATTTGGTCCATTTATAAAACAATTACTAGATACTATAAAAAAACAACAATATACGCTCGTGTATCTAACCGAGGAGACAAGCCCGGCGTCAAACCCGCTCAGCTGTTCCGAGTAGTCGGACACAAGTGAGTAGAGCGTAGAGATACGTTTGTTCATGTTTATGACATCCTCCATTTTCTCCGCTACAAATAAAGAAGAAGATAGTTGTGAAGTTATATTACTGTTTACTGAGAGGCATAGACCTAAGCTGAGAGGTCACCTGTGGATTTACTTGTGCCTGCTACTGCATCACAGATTAAGTATCACACATCCGAATTGCAGTCCCCTTCTTAAAATGTCTGTTAAACAGTAGGGTTAAAGTTCAGTTAGGGACAATTTAAGTCTCTGGAAAATCACTTTTCCATGATTTGACTGGAACGGATCTCCGCAATTACAAAACCTAACGTTTGAAGATAATTACTTGAAGAAAAAATTAAACAATCTTGCTGAGCTTCTTACCGGTTCTTCTAAGTTGAAGGCTGACTTTCGAACTGGTTCAATAGCTTTGATTTTCATAAGCCCTCCAATGACCTAAACTGAGTATATCTTAATTACTCGTAATAATTTTTGGCTTGCAGCTTACCAACAGATTTAGCAGTATTTAAAGCTTTATCAGCAGTTGTATTCGCTCCGGATGTCATGTTTTTAATGTTTTTCATTAACGATGTCATCATAACTTGCACCGCATCACTAGCAACAAGAAGCAAGATCGAGAATAATCATTCCACGTAACTATCAATGAGTTGTGGTTACTTTAAAACCTGCTCAGAATCAAATGTAGAAAAAAGTAATTTTTAAATACCTAGGTGAGTGAAGGTAATAGTGGCCTATGAGCGAAGGGGCGACACAGACTATAAGGACGGGTAGCGAAGGGGCGACACAGACTATAAGGACGGGTTGTTATTGTGCATTTTTTGCATATATTTGGTGAAATCGTATCATCTTTTCGCGATAAAAGAGCATTACCAGTTTATTTCAATGAAATGATGACAGAATCCAATAAATGTATGTATGTCGAAACTTACTCCAACTCTGTATGTGTGACGTAAGACTTAGGTGGTTCAGTTACATTGATCACATTAACCTGTGGGAAAATATTTGAATACATCATTAATTTTAAATGGAAAAGAAAAAGAGAAGTACCGCTTAGAAAGCATATCCATAATTTTTGAAGTCAGTAGCAACGTCATACATAACTAAAGATCCCACACTCTTTGAAAACCTATGACTTCAAGGGGTAAAATCGACCCAAGCAAGCTTTCTTCCACCACAGGCCGAGGGTCACAGCCAGTATATAGGCCACCTAATCTCCAGTGCTGTTATCGTATAGCAGTAGGTACGTGTTGCACATTTAACGTAGCGTTGTGGAACGACCGCCAGTGTTAATATTCATGACATCAGCACATTGTTTTTGGTTAGCAATCAAATGTAGCCAACAATATTACTTTTCCAGATACCTAATAAGTTGAGAGTCGATGACACCCTCCAGCTGACAAAAAACATAAGGCCATCGCTTTAGGCTTAGGTAGTTGGCCAATTCTCTTCGGGTCCTTTCGGGAATCGAATGGATATCCCCCTTTCACGTAGTCATGATAATTGACCACTATATAGAAACTTTGTTTAAATTTAAAGTAAAACAGTTCACCTACCACGCCATGTCCTTCCGGTTCAGCAGTAATGTTAACGCTAGAGACGTCGGCGACCAGGTCCTGCGACAGTGCGCCAGCCGCTGCCAGCTGCGTCAGCAACTCCGACATGCGATCTATCGCTTGCTCTGCAGCGTCTACTCGCGCGTTTACCTATACAAGACAAGTAATAGAGCTACAAACACGTTATGAGGAAGAAAAGGTGAATGAATGTGTAATGTGTAATGGATAAATGAGAAAAGAAGACTGGTTACATTGAAAGGTGATTAATAGAAATAGAAAATCATTTATTTGCAGCAATTCACATATAAGCTTATAAACTTAACATTTATAATGTACAGATTTTACACTATGCAAAGCGCTGGAAGATTTTTTAGACTCAATAGGACAATGGCCTTCACACAAGCCTGTATAGCCTGTATCGTAAGGGCCCGATTACGATTCACGATGTATAATTTTATTAATGTCACCCTAGTCTCATATAAAAAAATAAAAACGACTTCAAAGAATAATATGTAAGCACTAAAAACCGAAAAATAAACTGAATAAGACATTAAATAAATTGGACAATAAAATTATTTCAATAACAAAATAGACCAAATACTTATGTAAACTACCTACGTAGGTACATAGAAATAATAATTATTCTATAAATACCTTTTGATCTGTTTGAAGTCGGTGCTAAGCCTAATAGGTTTGATAGGCTTCGCACGTCCGCCCTCGCCACATCACACCACTCCTTGCGTGCAACGGAATTCGTGAGCGTATGTGGGATCATTTTTCGTTGTTATTTTAACCCCATTTACCAGTCAAATTCAAATTCAAAATGTTTTATTTAAATTTGGGACACTTAAGGAACACTTATTAGACGTCATCTTATTGTATCGTTGTAGTCAGTATTTACTAAGTAGGTAATCTTACTATTCATTAGTGCCTGTGAAGGCCTATTTGGATGAATAAACATTTAATTTATTATTTCTGTCATTGTATTTTTGGGCTTGGCAACGACTTCAAACAGATCAAAAGATATTTATAGAATAATTATTATTTCTATGTACCTACGTAGGTAGTTTACATAAGTATTTGGTCTATTTTGTTATTGAAATAATTTTATTGTCCAATTTATTTAATGTCTTATTCAGTTTATTTTTCGGTTTTTAGTGCTTACATATTTTTCTTTGAAGTCGTTTTTATTTTTTTATAAAAAGTTTTATTTTTCCATTTTTGATATCTAATGTTTTCAAGAAATATTTAGTTTTTTTCGAGCAAATTAAGGGGATTACATTATCTATTCTAATATGAGAAAGCTGAAGAGTTTGTTTGTTTGTTTGTTTGAACGCGCTAATCTAACTACATAAAATATTTTAGTGTTGGATCATTTATCGAAAAAGGCAACATAACATCACGCTAAGATCAATAGCAGCAGAGCATCTATTAAAATTTGGAAAAATCGTGGAATATTTATTTCTTTTGAAAGCTTCCGTTACGTGCGCTGCGTAAGATTGTGATGAAATTTAGCACACAAATAGTTTATATCCTGGTGTAAGAATACTTTTTGTCCCGGGATAAATAAACTTTAAAATTCTATTTGATATTGCGTTTCATTTAATATCTAGAACAACGTATATTCTAACTCCTAATCGATAAAGAGTTTACCTTCTATCATAGCTAGCTATAACTATACTAAAATATTAACGATAAGATTTGTAAGAAAACAGTGAATGAAAGATTAAATTGAAATCTAAACGCATGAATTTTACGACGATTAGAAATTAATGGGATGACTATAAAATAAGAAAGGTGGATGATGAATGACATAAACAAATCGCTCGCTCTTGCTAAAGCACAATGATAAATATTTCAAACTTTTGTCATGGAACTCCTAATGTGATAAAGAGACAAACAACAGACGTGGATGATAAGGATTATGATCTCACGGCGGATCAATACCCACCTGCATAGCTTGCATGGTATCAGTAAGTGAGGCGCTGCCTTTTGCTATATCCGCTCTCAACTTCTCATTATCAGGGAGGGAGACAGATGGAATGGGGCCAGTCTTCTGCTTCAGCTCGTTCACTGCATCTTCCAGTATAGCGAACTGGGAGAGCGTCACAACTTGAATGCTGCCCACGCGAGTGCGGGATGCGTCTATGTACAGTTACAGTTTATTGTAGGTAACTGGTGTCGATGTTGTTTTTTTAAGAACTCAAAAATAATTATCCTCACCAGTGTGTGTTGTAGGCCCTTTCTCCACTGAAAATAAAATATTTATAAATCAAAGAACGTCACTATACATATTTACAAAAAAAAACTCATAATTAAATCATATTTACCAACTAGCACCTTCTTACTCGTATGTTCGACCTCTGAATAAAAAAATAGTAATTTTGAAGATATTATTAAGATACTACCGATAATTTTAAACTAGATAATAACATCAGAAAATATTAAAATACCTGATATAGAAATACTTGGTACAGAATCCGAGCGACCTTCTTTTCTCGTGTCCTATAATGAAAAAAATAATAAAGTAAAGGTCAATTTGTAACTAGACATGTAAAAAAAGCCTCAGGCGGATCACCTGATGGTAAGTGACTTCCGTCGCGTATAGACATTAGCAATACTAGGGAGTTTGCCAATGTGCTGTCGAGCTTTTTACAAACACACCAACAGGTGTTTGGCGATAGATTTTCAACTAGAGTGGTAGCCAGCCACTCTTTTAGTAGCTACGGACTTCACATTTCACATACAACGCGAAAAACTCTTTATCAGAGAGTAGGGCTTAGGCAGGATTTTTTTCTTCATACTATATTACTCACCCTTATCTGAACATGTTGCCCAAGGAGACGCATCTGTCGTGCGAGAATGTGCAGGATTGTTTGTACTAATTTATAATCCACAATATTTTCCTGAAAATCAAAACGTGGATCAAAAATAATGTTTAAAAGTAAAACGAGGTCATGATAAACAATTTTTATTTTTGGGGTGACTTGCTCCCCACGTCTTTTTACTACATGACCGTGAAAGCTATCGCAAAATGATGGCGTCGTCATGAGTCTATGACCAAGCACGTTTATTTTGGGTACCTACTACGATTAACTTTAACTTTACCAAAAAATGTTAAATATAAAGCCTATGTCATTTTCACTTCATCTTCTTCTTCCTGTCCTTATCCCACACGTCTCAGTATTCACAAATTCAAACGCATATAATTCTTCACGCAGTCCATCCATCTTCGGCCTTTTTCTACCTACCTCTGATTCTTCGTTACACGTCTTTCATCCCTCATGTCATGCCCATACCAAGCTAATCTATTTCCTTTCATCAATGTGTTTCATAATTTTGTAACTATTGTTATGTGGTGTGGCGAATTGGAGGAGATTAGTCATAGCGACACATAGCATAGAAACAACGATTTCATACACAAATAGATACAAATCTAGGCTTCTGTCGGTACCTATGTACTGAAGTCTCGATATTTAAACAACGCGACCGGCAAATTACATTAAAAGTTACTTAAATATGAAAGGCAATGCCATCTTTTGTTTAAATATGACGTCCCATATCTTTTCGTGGACCAAAAAACGGCATTTTATCGGGTCGCGTTCGTTAAAGGTTAGTGGACTTAAATAAATATTAGAAGTAGGAAGGAATCTCACTACAGTACTCCCAAAAGACGAGCTGATAAGGTCCTCGACAGTCATGAAGAGGGTATCACTTTTGTTGGTTTCATCGAAGTCTTGTCTTTGGACCAATGGTTTATTTTCATGTTTAGTTGCTTCACTCCTGGACACATGTTCAATTTTTTTTTTAGTTTTACTCATGTTACTATACTATTACTTATCACTTACGTACGAACTTATGTACACTATCTACGTTTAATTGCTAGAAATATTAGCCAAATTCGATCAACTGTTCTAGCAAGCTTGAATAGCAGGAAGAAAATTCGTCAGTCAAAAATTATGAAGTTCTTAATATGCCAGATAGTGTTTAAAATAAGAATTAGCCAGTATTTCTAAATAACCACTGGTGTGGCCATAAGAAAGAAAGAAAGAAAGAAAATACATTTATTCGCGACAACACACAACATTACATTACATTAAGCATAAACCTACTTACACAAAAACATGAAAATAAAAGGGACAAATGATAATTTAATGTTGCGTGATGCCTGGAATAGGTCTGCCTCAGCATAAAGCCAGGGTTAGCAAAAGCACTAACCCTCGCGCTGGTTTTCAGTCGGGGCCCACGTCCATGACATCACGAACAAAATCAATAAAGACAAATTTAAACTAAAATAAAACAAAGAAGATTGTCCTGAAAGTATGTAAATTATTTATAGGTAACCCCCGTAACCGTGGACCAAAGACTTACTTATACTAAAAAAATAACAGTATAGCCTTTGTAAATTCGCGCCCCGGACGGATATTCTTGGGTTTTTTATTTCTCTAGTTACATAAATTCTTTAAATCGGGGGTTTTTTATTATCATCCATCTTTAAATCTCTTTGCCGTGGACCAATTTTATCATTGCCTCCGACGTACATCTAGACTTTGTGTGCTTAGTTATACCACTTTCGGCCACATCATCACTTACCATGGTGAGATTGTGAGCAAACACACGCTTATCCAAAGTAAAAAAAACTGATTTTATTTTTCAAAATTCTGATTACGTTTGTCACAGACATTTGTAGTGGTAAAAATTCAAACCAAATGAAGCTTTGAGTATGAAGCCAGCCTTAATAATCAAAGAAATAAAGCGATGAAAAAAACCATTTAAAAAGTTAATCTATTATCGTCTCCAGCATTTCTATAGCAAAGACAAAAGTGCATCGACTGTAATGGCCTAGAGTATTAAGCCCAAAGGTAATGGCCAATACTTCGATTAATGAAATAGTTAGGTATATAATTTTTCTAAATTACTTAACATATAAAACTATTGAATTACGTCCGGTCAGCTAGTTATTATATAAAATAATTTCATAGGTATAATTTCCATTAAACTAACTGAGCTGAGCTGACCTAAAAATAAATTATGAAAATAAAACAACATGCACATTGTAATTTAAGAAATATATTTTTACAAACAAAAAAGTAAAATTAATTACCACACTGGTATAAAAACTTGGATCAAAACGTTATAATTTGATTAAAACCTTCGATGGTCTTGGTCCTGAAATATAAAAAAAAAAATATCCTCGAATTTAGTTCACTATAAATGCATTGTTTATGTAATAAGTTTTGACTTCATCTTCATAAAGTCAATATCCCATCTAGGCTTTGTCTGCTTACCACCTTCGGCCACATCATCACTTACCATGGTGAGATTGTGGTTAAACACAAGCTTATCTAGAATAAAAAATTAAAAAATATTCAAAATAGCCACTACACTAAAAACATTTGAGTTTACGGCAATCACATCGTCATTGAATTTCAAAACTGAACATAAAATATGAAAAAGAATTAAAAGATATGAGAGACATGAGACTACATTCTATAGTCTCACGCAATCCTACTAATATTATAAATGTGAAAGTTTGGATGGATGGATGTATGTTTGTTACTCATTTACGCCAGAACGGCTGAATGGATCTAGATGAAATTTGGCATGGAGATAGATTATAGTCTGGAAAAGCACATAGGCTACTTTTTATCCCGGGAAAAGATAAGATCCCTCGGGAACGCGGGTGAAACCGCGGGGAAGAAAACTAGTATCTCTCATATCTTTTAAAATGGTTCTTCAAAGAGGAGTAAAAAGATTTAAGCAAGGTCGGCAACGCGCTCGTGACGCCTCTGGTGTTGCAACACATACCTCTATCTCCGGCGCCGTCAGCAGCGGTCTCCCTGGCACCCTCCACATCGGTGCTGAGCTTGTTACACTCCGCGCACGGCTGCAGCTCCTCCTCCATCAAATACACCTGGAAAGACCATTTTTTTATAGTAACAACAAAAACACCCCATGAGTTCATGGGGAGCATGATGTGGCTGAAAGAATATTTTTTGTATTCAAAACATATTATGACCCTGAAGCTCGGCGTGCTATGTCACTACTACAGAAGCTACCCATATATAGCTCAGTAGGTAGTGACGTCGGATACCGCGGCGAAGGTCGTGGGTTCGAATCCTACAATGAACTTGAGCTTTCGGTGAAGGAAAACATCGTGAGGAAACTATAGCACGGTTGGGTACTTTTTAGTACTCCACTGGCTGGCAACCATCCTCAAGTTGAAAATCTGTCGCCAAGCACCTATCGGTTTATTCCGACAGTTGCACTTGAGAGCCAGTTCCCATCTAGGCTTTCTGTGCTTGCCACCTTCAGCCACATCACTTACCATGGTGAGAATGTGGTCAGACACAAGCTTATCCATAATAAAAAAACAGGTGTTAAATAAGACGACATACCCGGCCGTCGGTCCCGCACCCAGTGAAGTGTACGAGGGGAGGTAGGGTCTCCAGCTGCGTGCGTGGCGCCTGCTCCCTCGTCCCGACGCCCCCCTTCACCGACACCAGCGTGTGGGAGCCGCCCACCCAGCGATGACACATGTGTGCACTGGTCGGCGGGCGGCAGGGGATCGGCAGGGGTGGCAGGGACGGTAGGGGTGGCGCAGGCGACGGGCGCAGCGCGGGCAGGCGTGGGGGCCCGTCGCTGCTGACGTCATGAGGCTCCATCAGCGCAGGCTCCCCACAGGCACAGCAGCGCGCCCCTCGCGACAGCGCGCGGGTCAGCAACGCCGCCTGCACACACATACACACGTACACACATACACACGAGTCTAGTGACTTGATTAGAAACAAAAGCACATTCATGTTTTTGTTTCCTTATCGTTACCCAAGCTTTATATGCTCTTAGGCCTCTGTTTGACCTATTTTAAAGTTGGTTGATATAAGGTTCATTTTAATTATAACTATTTCAACGCAAACAAGCATATTATATTGTACCTCTACTCTACTATGTGAAATGTTACCTTGGGCTCTCCTAATTCAACAGCTAGCTGGTACAACTTCTCGTCCAGTTCTCGGAGCTGCTGCTGGACGTTCTCTTTTTGTCCCATCAGGTCCAATATAGTTGCCTTGCCTTCAGAAATGCTCGACAACTCTTTTAATGCAGTCTACCAAATAAAATGTAAATAGAGTACCTACATACTTTATAGGTACAGTCGAGTTCATTAATATATGGGCACTTTCAGGCTCCAAAAATATATGAGCATCAAAAAAGTTCATAATATTGTGAAAACTATAAGCATCATTAAATTGTGGTCAAGATTTGGATTCATTAATATGTGCCTCCTTTTTCTCAATAACATCTATACAGCCAAAGGCACATTATTATATGAACAACATTAAGATCATAATTATCTGAACAGTGTAGGATTCATAATTATGTATGCACACAAGAATACAATAATATCTGAACAAGTTAATGTAATTCAAATTCAACCTTATTACTACTTTTACTAGCATAGGTCAAGGAGTTTGTTACATTTTTTAACACTGGCTAGATTTAATTCAAATGACGATAAACTTTTCTTTTCTAAAATTATAACTGACGCGCATGTAGGGGAAGGCAGGGTAATTACGAACACCTACGGGAATTTTGAAATAAATCAAAAGATAGTATATGTAGGATAACTTTAATAGTTTTTTCTGAATGGTAAGTTATCACACTTTAGACTACTACAATCGACAATACAATTTTTTCTTTATATTACGTCTTTACCTATGAAATTGCTGTTTTGTATGAAAAAATTTAAACGATTTTTCTTCATGTATTTTTTTTTTGTATTAATCGAAGTAATCACCCATGCAATCAATGCATCTTTGCCAACGCAGTGGCAGTTTATTGATGCCCTTCTTAAAGAAATCAGCTGGACGGGAGGCAACAAATTCTTCAAAGGCATTTTGTACTGCCTCTCGGGTATTGAATTTTTTTCCCGCCAAAAAGTTATCTAAATTCTGGAAAAAGTAGTAGTTTGTAGGCGCAAGGTCTGGTGAGTAGGGCGGATGACGGAGAGCTTCCAACCCCAGTTCTTGCAACTTGGAGACCGTCTGCTGTGCAGTATGAGGTCGCGCGTTTTCGTGCAGGAGCAGCGGAGACGAGCGATTGACCAATGCTGGTTGGAGATGTGCCAGCTTCTCCATCATTGTGTTCAGTTCTTCACAGTACACATCTGCAGCAATGCTCACCCCGTTTGTTAAGAAGCTGTGATGAATCACACCGGCGCTAGACCACCAAACAGTGACCATCACTTTTCTAGGGGTAAGTTTTCGTTTAGGGCATTGTTTAGGTGCTGAACCAGGATCCAACCAACTTGCTGAGCGCTTGCGGTTATCAAACAGAATCCATTTTTCATCGCAGGTAACAATGCGGTTCAAAATTCCTTCATTTGTGTGTCTGTTGAGCAGTGCAAGGCACGTCTCGACGCGTACTTCGCGCTGGCGATCATAGAGTTCGTGGGGCACCCATTTGTCAAGCTTTTTTACCTTGCCAATTTGACGCAAATGGACCAATATTGTTTTGACGCTAACGTCGAAAGCTGCTGCTAATTCAGCCGTAGATTGTGTATCATCAGCTTCCATAATCGCCTTTAATTCGTCATTGTCGACCAAAGTCTTCGGAAAACCGCGTAAAATTACTCGAGCGCGTCAGACATTGATAAGGTATGTTAAGTGAACCCTCCTGTAGCTCCTATTTTAAAGACTGACGATTTGTACGCGACCAAAAGTCATGGCCGAATTTGAAAATGCAAAAAAATATCGTGACCTTGAAATACTCGAGCGCGTCAGATTTTTATACAGATGGTTCTTCTTGATTTCCTTGTCGTACTGACCCATAATCTGACAATTATGTTGAGGAATTTCCTTAATCTGACGGTTTGAAAAAAAATATTTGGTGATTTTTCCTGATTCATAATGTTTTTGACATAAATAAAACATTTTGCTTGCTATTTATGTAAAAAAAAATTGGTCAATATTAAAATTATTACAAGTTTGGTTATTTTCTCCGATACATCTTTTTGTGTGGAGGCGACCAATAATTGATTCAGTGGATAGTTTTTTGCTATGGGGACGGTGCAAGAGAGTGAGAGATCTTAAAACCTACTTATCGTAGGGTGTCCGCGACTACAGATATTCCAAGGTCAAAGGTCAAAAAATCTATTTTTTACACATTTATTGCAAATATCTTGTTTCCGAAGGGTTTATTAAATGAATAAATACAGATTTTTTTACGATTTTTATTCTAACGTAATAGTTTATAAAGAATGCAAATTATTTAGAATGATATGTTTATCAATAATTTACAAACTTTATACGGCGTTTTTTTAATCGGGACTACAGGTTGAACTCGAATGATACTCTAAATAGTTAAACACTGCGCGCGCTCTGCCCTATATCTCGAAAATGCTTCAAGATATAGAAAAAATGTTAACACAAAAATACAAATCGCAAAAATCCGAGATATTTGCAATAAATGTGTGAAAAATCGATTTTATGACCTTTGACCTTGAAAAATCTGTAGTCGCAGACACCCTAAGATAAGCAGATTTTGAGACAAGTGTTAGGGTGTCAAAATATAGGTTTATACAAGTTTATAGCTGACTTTCTTTCATTCCGAGGTGACTCCTAATATTCCTGGACTATACACTTAATAATGATTTTAGCTACTTCGGCTTGTGCAAATCAGCAAATTATGTTATTTCCGTGATTCGTGACTAATTTCCTTCAATCATCATTCAAAGTTTTTGGAAATTCCTTGCTGCTGGTGGTAAATATAAATAAACTTGGAATGAAATATCTTCATTTAAAAAGTGGTTAATTTCTATGTAAAATTGGGGTGACACTTTAAACTTACTCAATATTATCCAGGGTATCCTACGACAAACTTAAGGGGGAGATAGGTGGGTGGGTGGATCACCTACCAAACGTATAAAAATGAGTAAAAATTTCACCATTTTCAAAAATCTATTATATTAAAATTGATTGTTTAAAAAGTGTTTGGAGATTTGTGCACTTATTTTGACGGGACTTTCACCAGCACAACTTTTGACTTTTATTTAAAAAATTAATTAGGCACAAAATAAATTAAAACCCATTAAATTGTGAACAAAATCCGTAGTATAGTATTATAGTAGTTGAAAGGCAGGTAGATTCCTTATAGGGAGTAGTTATCCGCTAAGAAAAGATTTTTGAAAACATTCAACTGTTCTCTCGACAACGCGGGTGAAACCGCGCGGGTCAGCTAGTGAGCTGAATGCTAATCAGCTGATCAGCTAAATGTGAACAACTTTTACTTAACAATACTGAAATCATAAAAATAAAAACGACTTAAAAAAAATATTCGATACGTATTATTGATATGTGATGGATGGTCTCCCATCCACAGATAATTATTATTTAAATTGGAGGTAAACCCTTTCCAATAAAAAAATTATTAGTACCTATGAAAATTGGACCTCCCCGTCAAAAGTACTACTAGAGAAGCTGATTTTTAACCGACTTCGAAATAGGAGGAGGCCTTTTTCGAAGTCGGTTAAAAATCAGCTTCTCTAGTGAAGTGCAATAGGTATGTTCCGACAAATGCGTGGACTGTATATTTTCGTGCTGCTTGTTCGACGAGCCAATGTTCCACCCAAACGCGCTGGCTGGAGGGGGCAACGCGAACACCGAGGGAGGAGGCTGCTTGCTTGCTGGATACCGACTGGATGCTTGCTGGATTCCCACAGGACACTAATTTCACCACTAAATAAAAATAGGTACTTTTTTTTCCAGACTTCTTGATTTATTTTCTTTCTTCTTATTGCTAATTCTTCCAGTGGTGCTCGTAGGAATACCATTCCGAAGTTGTTTTTTTTTGGGAGGGACTTAACAGGTGGAGGTATGAGGGACCATAGACACACTTACGCGGACTTTTCGGCGAGCGCTTAGGGCTCTCAGCCGTGAAAAAAACCGTGCTAAATTTATAGTTTCATGCCACCAATCAGGAATAAGGAGCGAATTTGTCAATCAATCAGTTGGTGATAAATCATGTTTTATTACCCTAGTCTATCTGTTATTGTTTATATCGTTGTCTCTTTCTAACGACTATTATGTAGCACTTTATGGTTTTCATCGATTTTCTTAGGAAATGGCTTTCCTATCACATAAGACCTTATTTTATTACATAGGTTACATATTTCTACACATTTTATACAAAGAATTATCACTAGAAAACATGAAACGGCTCTCGACAAGGTAATGCCTCGTTTCGGTGTCCAACATTCTGAGATTTGCCTATCCTAACAATTTCCTATTAATTTATTTATTTATTTCTTATAACATATACAAGGACCTTATCTATTTACAATACATAATATGAATATCATTTTCATATCGCGTCAATGACCAACACGCTCAAAATGTATAGGGATCAGCTGATATTTTTTTTCATATTTCAGGGTTGGTTCCATAGTAAAAGATGTTCATATTTATGGATAAGTTCACCCCTTTCGGGAAAACAACCATTTAAAATTCACCGTGTATAAATGAATATAGTCATCATATCGAAAACAAAAAAATGGCCGGGGCTACCCCCCTCTCCCCTACCTAGCATACGGCATCGAAAGACACACAATACAAACTTAAAAAGCAAACGCGAGAAAACAATGAAAACAACTGTCATATCTGTAACAATGTAAACTAGATCTTATTTGCTCCAGCATATAATTGACTTTCCCATGCATGTAGAGATAATTAAGAAGCTTAGCCTGCTCAGATATTATTGAAGCCAAAACAGTATAGATATTTTTGAAAAGGGTGACTGATCACATATTATTGCCTAATGCAGATCATATATTATTGAACTGTTCACATGCGGACATATTTTAGATCTATATGTTGTATAGAATTTATTGAGCTTTCCAATGCTCACAATATTTTGAATCCTTGACAGTGCCAATATATTAATGAACTCGGCTGTACAACATTTGCCAAGACTATGCATATATTTTCAAAATTTTGTCACGTCGCAAAATTTACAGTTCACTGTCAATCGTAACATCTATTTTGTGAAATTTATAAAAAAAGAGATAATAATATAAAGATTCATGAACATGATGGATACCTACAATAAAATGTTTGGTTAGTTATGCAGAATAACTTTTAGAGCTCGTACACATGAGCAGCATGTTGCCGACTGCAGCCACCGACACGCGCCGACGGCCGCCGTCGACTGTAGTCGGCCGACGACAGCAGCCGACAGCAGCTGTCGACGCATGTCAGCGGCTGCAGTCGGCAACATGCTGCTCTTACATAAAAAAAAACTTGGGATTCTCTTCAAACTTTTCTCACAAACGATCAGCTACTTAAGAAGCATTATCCAGCTGTACATGATATAGTAATATACTCAACATACCATCCACACGGCGTCCTGTCGCTGGAACTTGATGTGGCACTTACGTAACGTGGCTTCGAGGCGATCCCGAGCAATCGCGAACTTCTCCTCGTGGAGCAACCCCGAGAGACGGGACATGTCCGCCTGAACAGGAAGCACTACTTCTTTGTCGAAACCACCATCGATACCAGAAATATGGCCGCAGAAGGTCATCGTCATTAGCAACTCATATAAGTATCCACTACAGGACTACGAATGTCACGAGAGTGCTCTTACTACGAAGGTCCACCTCGCATAATATACATAGTGAGAGATTTTTCCATTGAGTTTGACTTCTCATGAGACATGCCAGTATTTCTCTATATGGTGTAGAGTAGATGGGCACACCGAAAAGCCATTAGCTAATCTAAACACTAATTAAAAATGTTAAGTATAACCTTGTCTCTCAGGCCATCCAGCACTTCATCACGATCAGACTTCTGTTCGCGAAGCATTTCTACGCATTCCACGAGGCTCTAACAGAAAAATTGTTTTTAAGAACGTTCCCTTTTTCTTGCTCTTATCAAGAGGAGAAAGATCGCTGATCTTGAATATGCAAGTAACACTTGACCAAACTTTACGACGGGATGGAACGTGGAGACGGTTTGTAGATAATTTTACAAAAACCCTATTGGACTACAAAGATTCTGAAAGAATATCGACCGGTTCGATATTCACAGGCGTAGCGTAGTCCCTACATGAGACAAAATCAAAGCCATGAAGCGGATACTTACGAAGGTTAAAGCTACTGAAATTTCCACCAGTTCAAATCTCAGTCTTCAAGAGAAAAACCCTCATGAATCTCGTCATGGTTGCATCAAGTAACAGATGCAACCAGAACCAAAATGCGACCATTTAAAATTTTTGATGGGTTCTTTTCAGACAAGACTGGATTCGGAACCGTTGGTAGCTTCCGTAGCTTCGCCAATCATAAGTACCCTCATAGAGCCTAAACTGAATGAAAAACTAGCAAAGCGCAGCTAGCTCTATTCGCGGACGATACCGCAATATATTATTCTGGCAGGAGCCCCACGGCAATTGCCAAAGTTCTCCAAGCCGCGACTCACACCCTAGGTCCCTGGTTTCGGAAATGGAGAATCGAAATTAACCCCACCAAGAGTCAGGCGGTGCTGTTCTTCAGTCCCGCCAAGAAACTCATCCCCACTCCCCCCCCTCCAGTCACCATGTTCGGCGAGCCGATCCCTTGGGAGAGGCGAGCCAAATATCTCGGTGTTACCCTGGATGATCGTTTGTCCTTTGCCGACCACATAAAACAGGTACGTGCACGCGCCTGTTTTGTGTCCGGTCGCCTTCATTTCTTGTTAAATAAAAAGTCTAAACTTGCCCTAAAAAGCAAGGTGAGACTCTACACCGCGTGCATCCGCCCCGTTATGCTATATGCATGCACTGTGTTCGCACATGCATCTCCCAAGCTGATCCATAGACTCCAAGTGGTTCAAAACCGCTTCATGCGCAAAGCCACGGGCGCCCCGTGGTACATGCGCAACTTAGACCTCCACATAGACCTCAATCTGCCCACGGTTAAGCAATTCATTAAGCGCGCTTCACGCCGCTACTACGATCGTGCCCTAAACCACGCGAACCCATTAATTGTAAAAACTGCAAACTATACTCCTTCAGAGATTTCAAAAATCCGTAGGCCTAAACTCGCCCTCAGCGAGCCGGATGACCCTACAACTCTAGCTCAGATTAAGGATAGGGAGGCTCGCGCAGCCCTGAAGAAACAAATACAACACCGCCCGCGTTTTCGCCCTCGCCGGAGAGGCCCGTCGCGACGTCCCACTCAGTCAGTCTCGTCCCCAGTAATTGGCCCGAGCCGTACCAGAAATCCGACCGTCCCTTAAAACTCCTCTAAATCGCTTAGGCGAAGTCTGTCCCACTATTTTGTGCCCCCCGACGACGCCCTGAGCCGAGGTTCGTGCCCCAACTGGGGCGCCCTCAGCGGTCAGTCGTCTAAAATTTGTAAACTCGGTTGAGAGCCCTAAGCGCTCACCGAAAAGTCCGCGTAAGGGTGTCTATGGTCCCTCAGACCTCCACCTTTAAGTCCTCCCCAAAAAAAAAAAAAAAAAAAAAAAAAAAAAAAATAAACTGAATGAAGAACATTCACTTTGAATAACAATGTCAAGTTTTATCCATTGAACTGCCGTTAAAGTCAAAGTCAAAGTCAAAGTCAAAACCATTTATTCAGTTTAGGCCCTAGAAGGGCACTTATGAAGGTCGAATTACAGAAGTTACCACCGGTTCGGAAGTCAGCCTTCAACTGAGAAGAACCGGCAAGAAACTCAGCAAGGTTACATTTTCTAAATATTTTTGGACCATCTGACTATATTGGCTTTTTTTTTTCAAATGTTTAACAATTTTATTCTTAAAGTAATACAAAAATACATAAAAAATTATAACCCGCATTAGTTACCTACATAGTAAACTAAAACAAAAAATACCAAGCTAATAACAGCGTATTAAAAAAAAAATGGTAATTAACAGTAAAAAAAAAAAAACAATGTGTAGGTACTTGTACAGAGTGCAGCTACCTACACAGTGCGACGCAGTTACCTTCAGCTCATTGCCCAGCTGCCCTTGGAGTGCGATGAGGTCATGATGAGCGTGTATGGTCTGCTCCAGGTCCATACCTAAGCCGTCGCATCGCTCTGTTAGCTCCTTTACCGCTGAATGATGATTTTTTATTAGTACATTGAGAGTAAATATCACCCATCCTGGCGGCTACGTACTACGTTCCAAGTATTTAATTGAAAAAACATTAAAATTAAAGAAGACAAGGTTGACGTCGGATACCGCGGCGAAGGTCGTGGGTTCGAATCCTACAATGAGCTTGAGCTTTCGACGAAGGAAAACATCGTGAGGAAACCACAGCACGGTGGTAGGGTACATTGTAGTACTCGACTGACTGGCTACTGGCTCAAGTTGAAAATCTGTCGCCAAGCACCTGTTGGTGTGTTCCGGCAATTGCACTTGAGAGCCAGTTTGCCTTTAAGGCATTGTAATATGGTTTTTAGGCGACGGTAGTCACTTGCCATCAGGTGACCCGCCTGCCTCGTTGTCACTTGAGACATAAAAAAAAACTGTAACATTTTCAACATCAAAAATGTCCTCTCAAACAAACCTTCAGTTTCACCATTGTTGTTTGCCTGACTCATGACACCTAAAGCGTTCTTGAGGTCATGCCGCATCTGCATCATCTGATCTTGGAAGCCTTGCATCTAAATAAAACATAACATGATCTGTATGCTAGCCGAACCGTCTACTTTAAATATTATACATACAAATGGTATATAGATAATAATTAAATATTTTTCATGTTTTCTCTCAATTGTGTAAAGCTTGGGTGTGATTCAAATTTACAATTAGAATATTTTCTCCTCCGATTAATTAATTCTAATGTATCGTTTTTGTCAAGATTTCACCCCGATTATGTGTTGCCTGAATTTTTAAATAGCAATTTAAGAGATACATCAGATACAGATTTTCTTCTCACTTATAAGGTAAAGGATATATATAGAAAGACAAGATTAACTGTCTTAAGAACTACACACATAGTTTTAGCGTATCTAACCGAGGAGACAAGTCCGGCGTCGAACCCGCTAAGCTGCTCGGCGTAGTCGGACACAAGCGAGTAGAGAGTCGAGATACGTTTGTCCAGGTTTACAGCGACATCCAGTTTATCAGCTACATTAATAAACACCGTTTTTATTTGTCTTCACTTCATGATTGCCAATTTATAGAACTTTTTTTTTTAATATTCGATAGGCTTGTGTTTGACCACAATCTCACCATGGTAAGTGATGATGTGGCCGAAGATGGTATGCACACAAAGCCTAGATGGGAACTGGCTCTCAAGTGCAACTGTCGGAACACACCGATAGGTGTTTGGCGACAGATTTTCAACTTGAGGGTGGTAGCCAGCCAGTCGGGTACTACAAAGTACCATACCACCGTGCTATGGTTTCCTCACGATGTTTTCCTTCACCGAAAGCTCAAGCTCATTGTAGGGTTCAAACCCACGACCTTCGCCGCGGTATTCGACGTCACTTACCACTGAGCTATCATCGCCTGAACTGCTTATATTAATTGAGTATTTTATGTTGATTTTGAAAACACTTTGGGTTCACATCGGGCAATATACACTCGATAAATTCTTGACATTAGGAATTTGACCACATTAAGATTTATATTTTGGCAACACTGTAATTGCACTGGCGCATAATTCTATGTGGTCCTTCGAGCCGGATAAGAACCAGCAACCTATGGATAGCAGGCACAAAGGGGCGCCGATTTAGGTGATGATAGCTCGGTGGTTGTAACATTGAATACCGAAGCGAAGTTCGTGGGTTCGAATCATCGAAAACATCGTGAGGAAACCATAGCACGGTGGTAGGGTACTTTGTAGTACCCTCAAGTTGGAAATCTGTCGCCAAGTACCTATCGGTGTGTTCCGACAGCTTACCATAGTGAGATTGTGGTCAAACACAAGCTTATCCAGAACCCAGAAGTCTTCAATTAGGATCACATTTCTGGAATGTTACTTTTATACTTTCCCTTGAATTAATATAGAACTGTTCAAAAGGTAAACGTGAATTTAATTTTCAGCCCGCGGATTAACCTGCGATTCCCTATAGTACTCCCTTAAGGATTGAATTTTCGGAAAAATAAATTTAGTAATGTTGAACATTGTAACAAATTTAAAAGATTTTTGGCGGTTCTTCTCAGTCAAAGGCTGACTACCAAGCTGGACAATATTTTTGACAAATGTGCTTCTGAACTCATTTACTTTGAATAAATGTCGTACCAACAGATTTAGCAGCATTAAAGGCAGTGTCAGCAGCTGTCATCGCTCGAGATGTCTGATTGTTAATGTTTTTCATCATCTCTGTCTTCATACTTTTTATCGCATCGCTGGAACAAGCAAGGATTCGAGTACGAGGAGTGAAGACGAGGTTAGTAGTAATGTGGTTGATACAAAGCCTGATATTATGGTGCTGGAACACACTATAGGTAGGTAGGCATTCTTACACGGAATGTTCAAGAAATGGATCACACAGTTATTGGCTGATTATATCATTTTATCGTAGTCAAAGACGTGAAAAGACAAGATATAATTTTATATTACCTATAGATTTTTTTTTACTTTGCATAACACAAATCTATAAATTAAAAGAAAAAAAATTACAAGATGACTTTAAATGTTAATGACGACCAAACATAAAAAAAATATTTCAGACGAAGATCATGTTTTCTGTATTCCGAGGAAGATTTATTTATAAGGACAGCCAACAAAACTTACACTTAGGTACACAAGAAATAATAGTACAATGGTCACAAATAATACTCAAAGCTATGTGCTCTTTCAATTACAGGCTATCACCTGGTTAAAAGACTTAGACATGTAAATTTAGAAAAAGAAGATATCTCTATTGGAAACTACATTCTCAGTTATCGCGTGTATTTGTTTGGTAAAATGGTATTGTAACGTGCCACGATAAAAGCGGCCATAATCGACTTATAAGTTTAAAATGATAAACGAAAATAATCGCCAAACAAAACGAACCCCATCTCTGAATGTGTGACGAGAGGCATAGTTGATGTAGATGCTCGGGACATTATTGAAGGGCGGCTCAGGGTGCCGACAGAGTGTTGTACTGTGTTGGCCATTACAACAGACTTCTGTGCGCCGCCACCAGCTTTCGGGTCGATAGCCACTGACTTTTGGCCACTGCTAGGGGTAGTCGGGCGCGATGGAGTAGCAACCTATAGAAGGAACATTCATTTAATAAGGTACGTACGGACTCTTCGAGCGACGGGGCTATCCATATCCTTGATACTTTTGCACATGGAAAGCAGAATAGTTAGTAGCAGTAAAGGCTAGCACTTACCGTGTCTTCCTTTCCCACCGGTGGAGTATAGCTGATTTCAGCCACGTTAGGGATCAGTTCCTGTGGCAGCGCGCCGGTCGCTGCCAGCTGCGTCAGTAACTCTGACATGCGACCTATCGCTTGTTCTGCAGCGTTTACACGCGCACTCACCTTTACAACATAGAGGAGTGTCAAAAATACTATTAAGAAATAATGGTGCAAGGATTAAATTGATATCGAAAACGCATGAAATCTAATATAAAGGCCAAATGGCTACTTGGCCACCATATATTATAGAATACCTAGCGTCAAGGCAATAAGCAGATCAAAACATCAGACATTCTGCAAATCGAATGTTTTGCGAAGCGAATAACTAAAGGACATTCTGCAAATCGTTCATTCTACGTCAGAACCATAATAATTACACACACACTTACGGATAGAAAGACAAAAATACGTAATGACTGATTATGATCCCAAGGTCGGTGTACGGTGAAATCAGTACCCACCTGCATGGCCTGCATGGTATCAATAAGCGTGGCGCTGCCTCTAGCAATATCTGCCCTCAACTTCTCATTATCAGGGAGGGAGACAGATGGAATGGGGCCAGTCTTCTGCTTCAGCTCTTTCACTGCATCTTCCAGTAATTCGAACTGGGAGAGCGTTACAACTTCAATGCTGCCCACGCGAGTGCGGGATGCGTCTATGTGCAGTTATAGCTTATTCATCTATCTTATCTGAATTTGTCACTTTATTCAAGAGGTTTTTTTTTTCACAATATGTAGGAACAATATCAACTTAACCAAAGAATAGAGTCCGATGTGATGATAAAACATAAATTAAATTATTATAAAAAAAAACTAACAACGTATGATTTGATATTTATTACGAGGTATCGCAGAGCAATGGAGGACTGTGTCGGCCGTTCCAGTGTCAAGAGATAACAAACTTTTGAATTAACGATATTAGTACGGTATTGCCCTGGTACCTATTCACTAAACTGAATTAATTAAGAAGGTTATACATACCTATTAACGATATTGATATGGCGTAATATAATTTAGACTTGTCCGTAAAGTTACGTCTCATGTTCACTACAGACTACGGTAACTAAGAAGTACAACAGCCCATATTAAAATAGGACCCACTAACTCGTTAAATAATAGACTTGTCAAAATATTGAACTAGACTAGACTAGACCATAGCATTCAAACACTTTCTTAGTTTCGATTCTAGGTGTATACCTACGTGTTTACAACTTCTACTTGTACATTTGTTTTTGTTTACATAAAACTGTCAATCGAGTTTCAGAACATTGTAATGAAATGAGAAAAACTATTAGTTTTTGGATAGGATAATACAACAAGATGGTGTATGAGACGAATGGTGGGTTAATTTCGCAAGTACCTAAGGAAACAAAAATGATCTCACCTGTGCGCGTTGTGGGTCCTTTCTCCACTGAAAAGTATATTTTCAAATAAAAGAACGTCACTATACATATTTAGGTACTTACATTGTTTTATAGATATGTGTTTACGATATTTACCTACAATCACCTTCTCATTTTTACGGTCGGCCTCTAAATAAAAGAAAATTCACTCTTTATTTAAGACAAGATAATAGATATAACAATAGAAAATAAAAAAATACCAACCTGATATCAAAATACTTGATCCAGAATCCGAGCGTCCTTTACTTTCAGCATCTTTCTAAAAACATTATAGAGATTTGTAAGCAACGCAAAAAATATTTTGTTAATATCTTCAGGTCAGGTTTTACTGAAATTGGTGGCCGTTCCACTAAAAGTGTTAACTGACTTTTTGCGACATCCTGAAAAGTCACGATATACCAATTCACTGGTGTACTTAAATTGATCTTTAAAATAAGCAAAAATAGTAGGTTCATCAACTTACCAAGGTGACGCGCCTACCTTTTAGTCAGGTCAGACGTTTAACATAAAAATACGTAATTTATTATTCTCAAACCTGCTTACAGAAGGTAACTCACCCTACCCTCTTTAGCTTTTTTACCAGATTTAGATTTTTCCTTCTCCTTACTCGAACCTTTTTCTTCTATCTGTGCTTCTTTTTCGATTTTAGTTTTTTCTTTCACTTGAGCCTTTTCTTTAATTGCTTTTTCTCCCCTTTCTACTGATTTATCTCTCTCTTTCGTTTCTTGTTTTTGTTTATGATCCTTATCCTTCTTCCCGGCCGTTTGATGCGTCACGTTATCGTCTTCGGACTCTACATCACTCATTCTTATCTCTACTTTTTGCCCAAGCAGACGCATCTGGCGTGCGAGAATGTGCAGGATTGTTTGTACTAATTTATAGTTCACATTATTTTCCTGAAAAATAAGCATAAACCCATTTCTTTGCAAAGTAATGTGTAAGATATTGTACTATTTTACGTACGGTTCTGTGCAATTTAACCTATTTCCTGTTACTTTAATTTGTAAATGTATAGTTTAAGTTCCGGAAGTATTATGGACTTCCGTCACTAATGTCAATTTCATTTCGGCATTTATTTTATAGTAGGAATCTACTTTTAATCTAATTATATATAGCTTTTAACACAAATATCTAGAATATAATAATAATAATCCGACTAAGTTGGAGGAGGGTTGGTGGGAAGTGACACGAGTGCTGGAGGTTCAGTTACGTTATAATTGTTCTCTAGAGTTGAGTTTTAGATTCACTTTGGTAGTAAAAGGACGAATTGTGCCAATAAAAGATTGTGATTGAAGTACAACGTGTTATTATTTCTTCGAACTATTATAAATGATACTAAATAATACATCAATAATAATTAAGTGATACAAAGATCCACATACCTACATATTGTTAATTTATTAGTCTATTTGTCGTTTTATTAATTTGTATAGAAGTACCTATAGGTTACTCACTTTTTTAGATTTACATTATCTATAAGCCTTGTCAACTAAAAATCTTACAAGCTGTTTCAATTTACTAGATCGTAATAATAATAATGTCCCTATACATCACTTCAGTTAGTCCCTTCTCCCAAGAGCTGACGTCACGACTTTAGTGACGACAATGCGGAGACGAAAGTCTTGGGTTCAAATACTACAATGAGCTTTAGCTTTCGGCGAAGAAACATCGAGAGGATGCCAGTCTGGTTTTAAGGTGTAAAAAGGTCAGGCAAGTAAAAATGTCTTGCATTGACTTACATACGGCTATTTATGTCGCACCAGCTCTCCCCCGCGGTTTCCGAGAGATCTTATCATTTTCCGGGATAAAAAATTATCTACTTGTGTGCTAAGTTTCATAAAAATCCGTTCAGTAGTTTTTGCGTAATGAAATGAAATTGTTTATTCATCCAAATAGGCCTTCACAGGCACTTATGAATAGTCAGACTCTAAATGCTCGGTTCGGAAGGTTGTTTTTGCTGAGAAGAGCCGGCAATAAACTCAGCAATTACTCTTTTCAAAAACAACTTACACCTATTACATTCAGTAATTCACTAAAAGAGTAACACCCATCCAACCAAACATACTTTCACATCTATTTAATTTGTAGGTAATATAATTATGGCACTCGCAAACTCACTCAACAAAACCTTCATCATATTGGCAAAGAATCATGAAATTTGGCAATAAACAAGGGCTCGAAGCTCAATTAGAAGAATATCTCCGAAAATAGTCGAAAATAGTCGAAATGTTGTAAGATATCTAATGCCTTCAGAGGCCCACATACAAAAAGCACTTCTATATGCCCATCTAGTAGACAAAATGCTTTAATTCATACCCGGGCGATATAAAAAACATGCCGAGTTGAGAAAGACTTGTTGACTCACTTCATTATAGCATCCTATCGCCATACCAATGAGGTTCTCAAGACTCACTGAGATAATTTTATCGGTCATATTGGGCTTATCGAATTATTGTAAATTAGTTTAAAAAAATTACAAATAAAATGATCGAAATTCTTGTATATTACGATCAAAATACTCCATCAACATCGCTTCTGTCAAAGTTGACTGCTTGATCTGTTTAAAGGCGAGTACACACACGTTTTTTTTTAGTCACTATACTAGTGACAACGAGGCAGGCGGGTCACCTGATGGTAAGTGACTACCATCGCCTATAGACATTGGCAATACCAGGGGCTTGCTAATGTGTTGTACACCTTATTACAATGCCTTAAAGGCGAACTGGCTCTCAAGTGCAATTGCTGGAACACACCAACAGGTGCTTGGCGACAGATTTTCAACATGAGGGTGGTAGCCAGCCAGTCGAGTACTACAAAGTACCCTACCACCATGCTGTGGTTTCCTCACGATGTTTTCCTTCACCAAAAGCTCAAGCTCATTGTAGGATTCGAACCCACTACCTTCGCCGCGGTATCCGACGTCAATTACCACTAAGCACTTAAAATCGCATGTAGCGAACAATTGCAAACGAAAGAGAGCAAAGAATTTTGAGCATAGGTTTGAAGAGTGTGATCGAATTTTAATTCGATCTCGATCCAGTGTATACCCGCCATAAATCTGTCAGATGTCACAAATAGCTTCATAAAATATTAAAGAATAAGAACCAGTGTTGAGGATAATGAAAGAATAAGGTTAGTACTAGTAATACCTTAAATCATTTGTTAAACCCTCTGCTGGCCCGCGATTAACTTCCAAACTACTAAAACAATCTTGATGAAATTTGGCACACAAATAGATTATCCTGGAATAAGATATGAGACTTTTACACCGGGATAAAAAGTTATTTTATATTCTCTAATCAATGTAAATAATACACAATTGTACACTTTATACTTTAATTATTATTAATAATAATAACTTTCGTCTCCTCTCAACATGACGTCACAGAAGTCCAAACACCAAGTATTATACTTCATTGCGTATTATATTTGTACACATGTTATTGAAACCAACACTTAACTAACAGTTATTGTTGACGCGAACTGTGCTCTCGTTGCGGCGAAGGTAATAAATATAATCCATTAAATTAATACTGAATTTCAAAACATATTTCGTTAAGCGATACATGGCAACACTGCATCAAATATCGAGACATGGAAAGCGTAAAACATGTTTGAAAACTTTCAATAACATTTGGTTATCAAGTAATTCTAATAATAACGTGGAATGCAAGAGGGTACTCGATATTATGATAAAATTCACACTTAAAATTCAACGGGCAAAATAACTCAGGGTTAGTAATATATGAATAGTATATTTCATTTATAATAATATAAATAACAAACTAAGTAACTGTGCGCGACGGATCGCGCGGTAGAACCGGCCGCGCGAAAAAAATCATAAAAATCCATAGACAAGGTCGTTATTTACAAATGGCGTCGCGTCCATAGAGACGCAGTTCTAGCGCGCAATAGTCACTAATCCGACGAATTCAATAATCGAAATCACGAATTTTGCTCTGTAATACGATTAATACATAATTTAAACCTATACACTACGTAAACCGTCGTAACAAATTACGTACGTTTATGTGTATTAACAATTGCGGTATCACGTTTCACTGAGGAATAATATCAATTGTATACCTCTTTGAAGGTAAAGAGGTAAATAGGTGACGTATTATGGTGTTATCAGGATCAGTAAACGGTGTCCGCTCTACATAATGTTGTCTAGTGTGGTTGGTTTAGTCCTCAAGGTTGCGGAAAGCGGCGGACATATCTTCTAGAAGCTGGTCGAAATCTGCCTTGATCTTGGCTTCTCCATCTTTCACGGGGTCCTGGAATTTATAACATTTTATTATATTTTATTCTGGATAAGCTTGTGTTTGACCACAATCTCACCATGGTAAGTGATGATATGGCCGAAGGTGGTAAGCACACAAAGCCTAGATGGGAACTGGCTCTCAAGTGCAGCTGTCGGAACACACCGATAGGTGTTTGGCGACAGATTTTCAACTTGAGGGTGGTAGCCAGCCAGTCGGGTACTACAAAGTACCCTACCACCGTGCTATGGTTTCTTCACGATGTTTTCATTCACCGAAAGCACAAGCTCATTGTAGGATTCAAACCCACGACCTTCGCCGCGGTATCCGACGTCACTTACCACTGAGCTATCATCGCCTTGTGTTTGATCGCAATCTCACCATGGTAAGTGAAGATGTGGCATACAAAGCCTATAAGTTTAACTCATCAGTGAGGTTGTTGTCAAGGGGAGGGTAGCATGGTGTTTACCTTGAACTTCATGGAGGAGAGCTGGTAGAGGATGTTGCCCATGGCGTCGCGGATCACGTTCCAGGTGACCTTGTTGTCGGACTGCGCCGTGGACTCGACGGCATGTCGTGACATGTCGTAGAACGAGATGATGTTCTTGAGCATGCCCACTGTCTTGTAGAACGGACAGAACCGATCGTACGACGAGTAGCTAACACATAAACACAACAATATTATATTAAAACACTGTTGTCTTTACTTGTAAATCAATAGAAAAATTGCAATTGGAATGAAGCAGTGTTTGCCACATATTTTTTTGTCATGAGTCTGACTAGTAAATAAAGCTAAAATACTTAAGTTTATTACATTCTTGTCAAAGTCAAAACCCTTTATTCATTTAGGCCCTAGAAGGGCACTTATGAAGGTCGAATTACAGAAGTTACCACCGGTTCGGAAGACAGCCTTCAACTGAGAAGAACCGGCAAGAAACTCAGCAAGGTTTCATTTTTTAACTATTTTTGGACCATCTGACTATATTGGATTCTTTTTCAAATGTTTAACAATTTTATTTTTAAAGTAATACAAAAATACATAAAAAATTATAACCCGCTACCTACATAGTACCTTGGGTTTTATGAAACGCATTTCGGCAGTTTATTTGGTATGAAATAGTGCCCAGGCAGGCGGATCATGATGGTAAGTGACTAGGGACTACCCGTATATATACATCAGCAATATCAGGGTAACGTCAATTTTCGCCTCTCAAGTACAACTGCAGGGACACATCAACAAACTTTGAAACCATTGCAATCTATAATATAGAGACTTTTTTTTAAATATGGCCCCCCCTCCTTTTGTCGTTTCTTGCCGGAGTGTTCTCAGTTTAAGTGTATATTGAACCGGTGGTAGAATCAATTGTAACGTTCATAAGTGCATTATCAGGCCTAAACTGAATAAATTAGTTTTTTTTAATACATAAAATATATGTGTGTGTACCTGTTCTGCTGCAGGAAGTCGTCCTTGAGCAGTTTGGCCACCTCGAGGGTGATCTTGTCGGTCTCGGCGAGCGACGCCTTACCCACCAGCTGCACGATCTCAGACAGATCCTCTTCCTCCTGCAGGATTTCCTTCACCTGGACACATGGTAACATACGTAAATACCGACATAGTACTAACACGGTGCATTATCACTCTTTTAGAAATCCCATAATACAGTCTAACGTTTTTTAAATAGCCCTAAGTAACTGGAGTTTCCAAGGAAGACGAAATAAAGACCATGGCAGGGAAAAATGGATTAGGAGAGCGCAAAATAGATCGGGGTGGAAAGAAATAGGGGCCTTTGCTAAATTTGGGCAAATAGACTGTCGAGCGCCATCTAGCGTTCCTACAACGAATCTTGTAAACAACACATCACGCCACCAAGCGCGTCATTCTCTGTAATCTTAGACAGAGCGATAGCCGTAAGGGCAGTCTTGGCTCTGGCGTGGCACGGTACACTTGTCCAAACTGTTAGTTAATTTGTGCTAACGAATTAATTATTTTATCCTGATCTACCCTCTATCCGTCATACATATAATATGATATTAGTACAAGTATACGAACCTTAGTCCTAAGTGGTACGAATTCGATGTAGTTCTTCTCGTAGAAGTCATCAAGAGCGCGCATGTACTTGCTGAAAAGAAAAACGAAACATTTACATTAAATAATTTATATACATAAAAGCGAAATACCAGATGAATCACAAAATCATAGAAATAAGTATAAATGCTACGAACTTGAAATTTTGCAAGTAGATACCTCATCCCCTATGAGTAGGAAGATTTTCGAAAAAGGATCAAACATCCTGGTTATTGATAAAATGTTCACAATCAAATTCAGTTCTAACAAATTTTGCGGCGCAGAAAACCCCGATAAATCAAAGTTCATACAAATCTGTCGCGCTTTTTCTAAGTTATAAATAGTGTTAACTAACACGACTTTGTTTTATACAGGATGTCCGGTAAGTAGTACAACAAACTTAAGGGGGAGATAGGTGGGGGGGGGGGTCACCTACCAACATATACAAAATATGTTTTCGTCCTTTTTGTTGCTTTACCTGTAAGAAATGAGCCAGTTGATGGAGGGGAAGTGCTTCCTCTGCGCCAGTTTCTTGTCGAGACCCCAGAACACTTGCACAATACTAAGGGTGGCAGCTGTTACAGGGTCCGAGAAGTCACCACCAGGGGGGGATACGGCGCCCACGATCGACACGGAACCTAGGGAGGGAGGGTGGGGATAAGTGATTATGTAATCGTATAAAATTGTTAAACATTTCACATCACAAATAAAATTGATATTTATTAAGCTTTTTTGTATTTACCTTTTTCTCTGTAACTATATGTGCTTTTTAAATTATTTGTTTGCTAGCTAATTACAGTAGAATCAGGTTATAAAGACGTTCAAGGGACGGTGAATTACGTCATACTCTCCGGACGTCGTACTACAGAAATCATTTCACGTTATTTTTAAGAAATATGTTCTTAAAAATAATGTAAAATACTTTCGTCGCTAAAAGCGGTCGGTCGTTATAAGCGACGTCGTATTAAACGGATTCTACTGTATTGTACTATTATTATATTCTGTAAGCTTTTGTTTGCTGTTCTAATTTTATTTTATGTTTCTATTAACTTTGTAAGCTTTCGTCATGTTTTTCTTACGTGACGACTTCTTCCAGTTCACTCTAATGTAACCTGCGTAAAATAATTTAAAAAGGGTAAAAAAAAGGTATGTTCCCTTACCTTCCCTGTCGGGGTTGCCGAGACACTTGACACGACCGGCACGCTCGTAGAAGGAAGCCAGTCGTGCTCCCAAGTAGGCGGGATAACCCGAATCGGCCGGCATCTCCGCCAGACGACCCGAGATCTCACGAAGCGCCTCGGCCCATCGAGACGTAGAGTCAGCCATCATGGATACGTGGTACCCCATGTCACGGAAGTACTCCGACAGAGTGATGCCTGCACGATTAACATTAGGTCATCTGATGGTAAGTGAATACCGTCGCCTATAGCAATACCAGAGGATTACTATTGGCAACGGCAGCCAGCCAGTCGAGTACTTAATTAATCATATGACCAATAATAGTGAAAGTTTGTTAGAATATGATGATGTTTGTTAAACTTTCAAATAAAAACTACTGAAAGGATTTTGATGAAACTAGGCACATAGGTAGATGGAATAATGTAGTAATATTATATAATCTAAAATGTCTGTCCATTTGTTACATACATATTATTAAATTTAACATTTTAGAACGAGTGAACCTGCAGAAGATAATAATAAGATTAGGTTACCGGTGTAGATGGAAGCTTCTCGGGCAGCGACAGGCATGTTGGAAGTGTTGGCGACGAGTGTGGTACGCTTCATGATAGACTCTGTCACTCCCTCGATCTCCACAGACAGCTCGGGGAAGTCCCGCAGTACTTCTGACATCTCGTTACCTTGAGGAAATAAGATATTGTATTTTTTGTGTTTCACTTGTTTTGCACCTAAAACAGTGAAGCTAAAATTGAAAAAAAAGATTGCCTTTACTCAGTAAACTATTTTATTAATACACTAGTTTTGTGTGGTGTGGTATAATGTGGTTCTTAAAACTGAATAACATACTTGAAGATATGGCTTAAAGGTCTAGAAACCAAGCCAAAAGCTTTAAAAAAAATGTGGTGTAGTGAAGTGTAATGTAGTGTTGTGTCTTGTAGTGTTTTGTGACTTGGTTCGGTGTGGTGTGGTGTGGTGTGGTGTGGTGTAACATACCACGTTCGCCGCATCCCACGTAGACGATGACGTCAGAGTTGGAGTACTTGGAGAGCGCCTGTGAGATGACAGTCTTGCCACAACCGAAGGCGCCGGGAATAGCGGTGGTACCGCCCTGCACGCAACTACAAACAAACAATCAAACAAACACTTGCATTGCCATTCGACATAAACACAGCTTTTGTGTTTTGACCACAATCTCAGCATTTATCTGAGGGAATGAATAAAATTTAGACCACTCGCTAATAATATAGACCTCCATAGATTATTTTTTTTAGGGTTCAACAATTCATTTTTTTTTTTTATTTATTATCGTTTCAAAAAATATATACAAACATTAAGATTAACACAGCATTTAAAAACCACAAAGGTTTGCCGCAATGCTGAGCAATTCTAGGTCAACCAGAAGTACCCTATAGGTTTTGGGTCGAAAACCTATATGGTAGTTCCCGTTGACCTAGAATCACGAAATGTGGCAAAAAGGAATGTCTTACAGCACAAATAAAGGAAAAATTCCAAAAAATAAAAAAAAGTCGAAAATTAGTAGGTACCGGTTGATTGACCGGCGGTACGATTACGTATCTCGCGACAGGTTCGCAACAGGCGTAAATTTCGTGATCGCTGCTGTCAAACGTCACTTTTGTAGCGCTAAGCTAATACAAAAGTGTCAAACGTCACTTTTGTAGCGTTTGTGTCGCGAGATACGTAATCGTACCGCTGTTTTTTTTAGTAGTTTTTTTTTAAATTCTGGATAGGCTTGAGTTTGACCACAATCTAACCATGGTAAGTGATTGTGTGGCCGAAGATGGTAAGCACACAAAGCCTAGATGGGAACTGGCTCTCAAGTGCACCTGTCGGAACACACCGATAGGTGTTTTGGCGACAGATTTTCAACTTGAGGGTGGTAGCCAGCCAGTCGGGTACTACAAAGTACCCTACCACCGTGCTATGGTTTCCTCACGATGTTTTCCTTCACCGAAAGCTCAAGCTCATTGTAGGATTCGAACCCACGACCTTCGCCGCGGTATTCGACGTCACTTACCACTGAGCTATCATCGCCTTATCTATTTTTATATTAGATTATCAGTTCAGATGGTTTAGATTTAGAAAAATGAACGTTGTGGCCTTACAATAGGGTTAATTTTGTATTGTAACAATTGTAGAGTTAGTATATGTGTATATATATTGTATGTGTGTATATATGTACTCACGGGAAGAGTGAGTCGAGCACCCTCTGTCCGGTGAGCAGCGGATGGTTGGCGGGAAGCTTCTCAGCGCAGGGTCGGGGCTGGCGCACGGGCCACACCTGCAGCATAGTGTACGACGCCTTCTCGCCGTCGAACTCTGTCTCCAACACTTTGTCCTACCACACGATACACATCAGTGGCAGCCCTACGTTTACATACACTAAACCGGGCCGTTTGGACTGTTTGGCGGGAATTTGGGAAGTGACGTTGCGCTTTGCGTGACGTGAGTTTTATTGAATAATATCGATGGCGTTTTGTCCAATAATGTACAATCTATGTGCACCTTGACTTTTCAGGTTGTCCCGAAAAGTTCGTGGCAAGTTTTAGTGGAACGGCCACCAATTTCAGAAAAACCTGACCTAACTTGTATGGACAATGACTAAATTTACTATGAATGTGATACAACAAGGATTATTAATAACTTGAAATTGGCAGAAATATCCTAAAGGACCATTGCCAGCTAAAAAAAAACTATATAACTCTTATAACCAGATAGTAAAAATAATGAAAATTTAAACATCGAAGCACATAATTGTAAATCAAGTGAATTAAAGTGTTTAAACAAGAGTGCACTGTATTTCACACAGTGTAAGATACATTTAAAATATACCGTAAAAAGTAAGTACTCACAGTGACATGGTAGTTGCCAGCGGGCGCAATGTAGGTGACGGTACCCTTGGCCTTGGGTGGAATCAGCATTTTATGCTTTACCAGGGTGTTTTCATGCACGATACCGTACAAGTCTCCGCCGGTGATGTGGGACCCCACCTGGTGATGTTCCATTGTTAGCTTATCCAAATGTCTTTATTTTTTTCTTAATTAGATTAGTCTTTTTGGGAACAAATGAAGTCCGATTTAAGCTAATTGGGGAGTTATCAACACTTATTGTGATTTAACTCGGCCTAAACTGATTCGTCTGTGTCAAGCCTGTATGGACAATTGACAAATAGTGACAATTGACAGTAAAACAATAAAGTTTAGGTAAAGTTGAATTGGTCTCGAAAGAAAGTCGAAGAAATTACCAGACGAGGAGCGCTTCACAGCTTTGAACTAACACAAAATTATGGAAATAAAAATTTTGTTGATTTTATCAACAAAATTTACCTTGACATTCAATGGATTGAACTCCCAGCTGACATCCCTGCTGAGGCACGGCACATTGACACCCTTGGGTATGTAGATGGACTGTGTGAGCTCGTTAATGTCCTTGAGGGGACGCTGGATACCGTCGAAGATGGATCCCAGGATACCAGGGCCCAGCTCCACGGAGAGGGGCTTGCCTGTACGGAGTACGGGGTCTCCTACTGTCACACCAGATGTCTCTTCGTATACCTGGATGGGTAAATTAATATGTTGAACTGCAATTGGAAACTGGATTGCGCTGCGCGGTTTTTTCACCCGTAATCCCTTGTAGGGGTCAAATTACGGATCATCCAGTTATAGCTGCACTTGAGAGCCAGTTCCCAGTAGGCTTTGTGTGCTTAATGTTTCGTACATAATGTATAAATATAAAATTCTCGTGTCACAGTTTTAGTTACCGTACTCCTCTGAAACGGCTTGACCGATTTTGATGAAACTTTATATTTACATTCAGTAGGTCTGAGAATAGGTTGTTATCTATTTTTTACTAGCTGTCCCCCGCGGTTTCATCCGCGTTCCAGTGGGATCCGCGTTCCCGTGGGATCTAGCGGTACCAAAAATAGATAAAAACCTACTCTCAGACCTACATATAAAATTTCATCAAAATCGGTCAAGCCGTTTCGGAGGAGTACGGTAACAAAGGACCGATTTGGATGAATGGGTTCCTCGATGATTTGAAAACAAAATTGGACCCGGTAGGTGGCGCTGGAATCGGATTCTAAGTTTTGTTTTAATTTTAGAGCAGGACAACGTCTTCCAGTTATATATTGGTAACATGCAGGATCACATATTGATATCAGTTGTTTAGTTTAGCCAATTACCTGGATAGTTGCCATGTCACCCTCAAGACGGATGATCTCTCCCACCAGCTCGTTGTACCCGACTCTCACCAGCTCGTACATAGCCGATCCGGACATCTTCTCCGCCGTTACGACTGTGTCATGTCAAACATGATCATTATAAAATATACAAATATATATAGGATGTGGATGTGGCTACTTCTGGATGCAAAAGACAGGGTTAAAGGGAAGGAATGGAAGGAGGCCTATATCCGTCAGGGGTCCTTAACATAAACCACTTCACAAATACAGGCGATGATAGCTCAGTGGTAATTGACGTCGAATACCGCGACGAAGGTCGTGGGTTCGAATCCTACAATGGGCTTGAGCTTTCGGTGAAGGAAAACATCGTGAGGAAACCATAGCACGGTGGTAGGGTACTTTGTAGTACCCGACTGGCTGGCTACCACCCTCAAGTTGAAAATCTGTCGCCAAACACCTATCGGTGTGTTCCGACAGCTGCACTTGAGAGCCAGTTCCCATCTAGGCTTTGTGTGCTTACCACCTTCGGCCATATCATCACTTACCATGGTGAGATTGTGGTCAACACAAGCTTGTACAGAATAAAAAAAAACAAATTATAAATAAGTACTGTAAAAGGAACAAATAAAGGCAGTATTATTATTATACAGGGTGTCCGGTAAGTTGTACGACAAACTTAAGGGGAGATAAGATAGGTGGATGGGTCACCTACCAAATATATAAAAATTACCTCACTAAAACATTCACCATTTTCGAGATATTCCGATATTTCAGATTTTTATGTATTGATTTTTGAATTCTCTGGTGATACTTTTAATAAGGTTATTTTTATATATGTTGGTAGGTGACTCCCCACCTATCTCCCCCTTAAGTTTGTCGTACTAATTACCGGACAACCTGTATATAGGATGGAGCAAAATGAAGTATTACAAACCAAAATCATTTTTCAATATTTTGACAAACAGGCAGACGGTCCACTTGATGGTAAGTGGTCACAGCCGCCTATGGACATTTACAATACCAGGGTGATTGCCGATGTGTTGTCGATCCTGAATAGCTCTCTTTAAGCCCTTTTTAAAGAACCCCATATCATAGCGTGTTGTGTATTGTCATGTAAAATGTTGCGAGGACTGTCAAAAAGTTACCAAATCTCATGTAGAGACCAACTTCTAACTCTACAAGCCCTTACTTCAAAAACTCAACACCAGCCTTAGTCTTAGATATGTGGCTTGGCCATTTCGTTACTACAAGAACAAAAGTAATGAACTGTGAATACATTTTTCATCTTATGTCCATGTGAATAAAATAAGCACATGTGACAATTTTTTTGTACATAAATAGGTGAAAAGTAGATACGTACCAGGGCCAGATACGGCGAATACGAAGCCGAACTTATCTTCATTTTCCTCGTTGATGATCATCTTCAAGCCGGCTTTGGTGGCCATTTTGAATGATTTATTCTATGACTGTTGACAAATTTAAAAAATTATAGTCTAAGTGATTTTATTATGTTTGAAATCGGAAAAGCAGGCAGGCGGGTTTTACCTAATGGTAAGTGAGTAGTCACCATCAGGTGACCCACCTGCTATATGTTGTCTATGGCTATTAGACTAAATAGGCTTGCCGATTTGTTGACAACCTTTTTACAGTGGCTAGAAGGCAACTGCAGCCAAGTACTACAAATTAATCTATCATTGCGTTATGGTGCTTCAACGAAATCGTAAGCTTATCATAGAATCCATAACTTGTGTATAGTTGGCATTAATCCAAAGAATAAGATTGATTCAATCACACAAAACTAATGCTGAATTTATAAAAAATTACAGTAAGCCCCCAGGTATTTTAAAGTACTAGCTGCACTTCATATTTTTCATAGAAAATCTGAAATGTTTCTTATTTTCAGCATTTTATTAGCATAAAGTTTTAATAGAATTAGCATATGTATTCATGTATATTTTATTGAATTAGCAGAATAGAACAAACATAAAAGGAATCTCAGAAGAATATATTTTTAAAATTTCAATTAGATAGGTATGATATGACAATATCCGTTGATATTAAGATTTAATAAATTTTAATGTAAATGGCTCAATGAAAGGAAAAAAAACAGAAAAAAACCTTTCAAATACAGGTAAAGCACTACACAATAATGACACAACCTTCTATCAGGGAGATCAGCTGACCACTAACTTCTCATCAGATGGAACAGATAACCATCATCAATCAATGTCAATAATCAGATATTGTCCAAAGGAGAACAGCTAAAATAGGGATGTGGTGTAAAATGTTAAAATTAAAAGTATAGTTTATGTGGAGTTCTGTACGAGATAGTAGCTTGTGATGTAATATGTTCTCACCATCAAAAGATCAACTTTTAGTGGATAGAACAATTAATTTAAAAGATGTTCCATGTTTTAGAGTATTTTTAGGTGTTTTATACACTGGTTAGTGTTTGATAATTCTTCTTCAATACAGGCAACATCCCAATTGTAAAAGAAATGAATACAGACTGAATATTATGAAGTACTAGATTGATAGCAGCTCAAATTTTTTTTAATGGAGTTATGGCTTAAACAGGGCAATTGGGAGAATGAGTAGGTATAAGTCTTGCCATAAACCATGGTCATCATTTTGTCTGTGGCAAAAAATTGTATAGATAAAAAATCCAGGTCATGTAAGTGACCAAAAACAGTTAATTTATCACCATGATATAGAAAAATAGGTAGTCTATTCTGTGCTAAAATATCTCTGTCCCAACAGAGAATAGTCACTTACAAGATTGAAATAATATTATGATGTGATCTTTCTTTTTATTACTCAATAATAGTATCTCCTAAATCATGATCACATCAAAGTGGAATAAAAAAAATTACTAATTAAAAGTACCTACTCTCAAACGGAAATAGCCAATAATTAAACATCTTTCTGAGAGTTTTTCTAACATAAAAGGCAGATATTTCTCTAGAATAAGGCCTTAATGGCAAATATATAGAAGTAAATATTGGATATATTGATGTGCTACATAAATATTTTTCGAGGAGCAATCAGATTCAGTCACATGATAAAATGGGTGGATGGAAAATTATTAAAAGAGGTGTCTAATTAACGAAAAATATAACACGTACCGTCGAGGACAGGGCTAAATAAGCTATTACACTAGATGATTGATAAAATCAAACAGTGGAATACTTTAAAATGCCAGCAACGTACGTACGACTTTACATGAACCAAAGAAAATTTGGCGATGGCAAAATCGAGCTCAATCAACCACAATTCAGAACAAAATACAATTACTCACAATTAGTACAATATATAACACTTACACCAACGAAAACAAACTAAAAAGTGTACAAATTCTTATTAGAATTAATAAAATTCAACTCACGGGACGGGAAAGATGAAAAAGACGAACCGAGAATGGCGGAGGTTCACAACTTATCACAAGACCAGAATGATAAAAATGAAGTCAGCTGACCCTAAGTCTATGCTTCATTGTCTATGATGTCACAATTCATTGATTTTTGCACAGATATCACGGCCTTTGATGAAACCTATCATTAAATTTTAAGCTTTATGTCCATTGCTAAAAGTCTATATTGTTATTAGTTTAATCACAAAAAAAACTGAGTGTGTTGCTAGCAACAGAATAGTTTTATTTATGGCTTTAAGATCATAAATCTCTTTGGTTTGGTTATAGAATGGATGGAGTTGGGATGGAGTAGAAGTGTGAAGGCTCTGGGGCAACTAACAATAATTTTGCAAATAAGACAAATTATATTTTTCATGCAAATGTTTTAATGTTTTTTGCAAAAATAAATCTTTTTTATAAGTGGTATTTAGTTTTTTTGGATTTTTTATAATTTGGTATATTTTTTCATAATATAAGTATAATTTATGTGGAAGCCCCGGGCAGTTGTTCCGTTTGCCCTCCCATAAATAAATCCGGCCCTGGTCTAAAGTAATGGTTTAAAGTAAATACCTAATATGTATATTTACAGTCGTCATGCTATGATTAGACTAAGAGCTCGTACACACGAGCCCTAAGAGCCGAGAGCCCCCTGACCTACATCATTTTAGCAAAGCTAAAATTTTCTGTATGTACTTGTAGTATAATTATGTGCCTAGTTGTTTATGTTTCTTTAAAACTTGTAAAATGGCCCCCTATACGCAACCGCTCTCGACTCCATTTTATTTTAAAGTGACAATATTGGTCCATTTGCGTCAAACACGCGTCAAATTGGGTGCCGCAAGAACTGAACGATCGCCAGCGCGACGAATGTGTTGAGGGATTGAAACGAAGGAATTTTGAACCGCTTGTTTTTTTTTGACAATCATAAGCAGTCATCATGTTGATTACGCCCAGGTCAGGTTACGTTACAGCAGCACCTAGGCAATGCCCAAACGGAAAACTTACCCCTAGAAAAGTGTTTTTTTTTTTTATAATTATGTACTTCGTTCGATCCGACTATTGGTACATCAAGTTGCGCGGAGATCAAAGGTTAATATTGTATGCGGAGATAGTTCGAATAAACTACGCGAGCGTCTGTCGGTTAAAGGAGTTGGCGGTTGGTTGGTTGGTTGAAAGGTTAACAGACCGTAGTTTATTTGTGTATGTATATGTTCCAAGAAGGCTCCAAGGTTTGAATTAATTAGATTTATAACTCGGGATGACCCCAACCATAGACAATCTAGTGTGGTTATAGAAGGGTTATAGTGATAAAATTGTTAGGTACTAGGTATGTACCTACAGGCTTTGCTTTGCGAATCAACGAGATGGAGCGCGTTATATTAAAAAGCATACCGATTAATATGAATGGGATGACGATGTCCCATGAGTCGTTAATATAAATGATGATACCACACCCATTTATGTACGATTACTTAAACTGTCCAAACCCATAATAACACGTCGGTAGCGATCAAAATTGACATGATACAATGTACTTACAAAAACTTAGTTAATAATACCTATTCAAGTGTGCGAGGCGCGAGCCAAAATGCAAAAGATAGATATCGCGTTGATCCATTTATCGATTTTATTTTCTCAAAAATGTGCCAATTAATGTCGATTAAGTATTTATAGATTAGAGTTTTAATATTAATTAAAATATTTATAAATATATATATTTACAAAAAAATAGTCATTGTCAAATTGACGGCCGTTCCACACGTTGTGAAAATGTTTTTACCGCCTTTTTGAGACAACTTGAAAAGTCCCGATACACGTTTTAATTTAATTTCACTTCACTGGGTGCACTTAGATTGAACATTATTGGACTAAACGCCACCGATATTATTCAATAAAACTGAATGTATGTATACACCATTTTAATGAAAATAAAACGAAAACACCACGTCACTTCACAAGTTCCCGCCAAAAAGTACTGTTAGTTAACTGCTTACTTCCGGCACTAGTTAGTAGTGTCAGTCTATGTCAATGTCAGTCCCGTCATCAGCGTTGCCGGATGAAGGGTAAATTACCCGAAAAGGGGTATTTTAGACACTGGCGGGTAATTTGGGGGGTATTTTATTACTGGCGGGTATTTGACGGGTATTTTCAGTGGATTACATTATACATCATACATGAAGTAAAGCCAAAGTAACGAGAATTGAATCAAAAGTAACTAGTAGAGTAAGTATAGATATACTCATTTTTATCAAAGTCAAAACCATTTATTCAGTTTAGGCCCTAGAAGGGCACTCGATCGATGCCTTCCATCACTAGTTCTAACTCTACCTAATCTGTGGTATGTAGTGAGTTTCTCTCTGGGTCACTCAGTTTCTAGGCATGGGTAACTCAGCGAAAATCCTTGCGTTACTCAGTAACTCAGGCGCAGTTAACTGCGCCGGCTCATTGCGTTAACTCAAAATTGCGCCATGGCGCAATAACTACTCGACTATTATATAGTTCATTCGTTTTGATTTTCGAACGTAATCGTACCTATTCCATCATTTGTTTTAAGCACAGCTGTCAACTCAGCCATCTGTCATAAAATTTTATGGCCAGTAAGTAAATAGAAATTGAGGAAATAAAGATTACCTAGGTAAAACTCATTTACATTTCACAGAGTTGCAGTTTATAAAAATGATATTCAAATTTCTCGGTCCTGCGCTGTGCGCCAATGCTTTTTGAAAAAGTGAGTTAACATATCCAGCGCAGTGAACTGAGTTGGCCAAAATCGGGTAATTTTAGGGATCTATGCGGGTAAAATGAATAGGGGGATCCGGCAATACTGTCCATCATGTCGGGGAATTATCGGCAACATCTTTTGCGAGCACAACCGCATTCTTTGTTTTTTCAATCTCCCACATTATAATAATAAATGAAGTAAATTTTCAACTACACTCGCAATTCAAACATTATTAGACCTCTATCGGTGACGTTGGATACTATTTCACAGCTGCATAACGACATGATATAGATTATTTGACATGTTTTGTGTAACGGTATAGATGTACGTGTGGCGGTCGACGGTGTTATTTATAATTTGTGTCTAACTCTGGGTGTTACCGATGCTTAAATCGTTTTCAGGAGTATTAATGACGTACAATTGAGTAAATCACTGTCCTGGCTCCTTCGTCACGGGGCAATACAAGAAGGATTTTTACTGAGGTGAGTGTACTGTGCTGTATGCATTGCAACATAGATGTTGTTGAAATAAGCAGCACCGTGTATTGATTTATGTGACCATAATTGCATTTTAATAGGCATTTTAAGCTAGAATAGGCGGGAAGAATTTCAATTCCATTGTTAACCCAATGTCTAGATCTAACATATGTTACTTTGTTTAATTTGAAAACATTGAAGTACCATGTTCTTTGTTTGCTTTAAATTAAATGTTTATGATGTGTAGACATGTTTAAAAACTGAGTAAGTTTACTCACACAGATTTCATTTAAATATCTAGGATATCTCTTCTTCTGTTCAGTGGATTGTGATGAAATAACCCTATTCAAAACACAAAGCTAAGCTTATCCTTTGAAAATCTGATGACTATGCATTCTGTGCATTCAGCTATTTTTTGAGATTTGCTTGTTGAAACAGATACAAGAAAGCATTTCTTCTTTGTAGTTTTATTTAAGAGTATTAGGATGCTTTACAGATTAGTTAATTGTGGGATTAAGGCCCGAAATTGTTTGTAATTTAGTTAAGGGTTTTGTTACTTAGAAGCATTACGGAGGTGACAATTTTCTAATTGGAAAAACCTCCAAAAAAATAAAGATAAAAAAAAACTACCACCTCCATTCTTACATTTTCATAACTATAGGAAGACTTGACTGCTACCATTGTAATTGACATGCCTAATGGTGGTAAAGCAAGCAAACCTAATTTCAGCTCTCAAGTACAAATTGTAGTATTTTATCACACACTAGTAGCTCTTTTCTATTGTAATCGTGTAACCATATATTCAGGTATTTAAATTCAAAAGACTAAAACATACAGTAATCATAAAAGTTGTTAAAAAAATCACCATGCATACATAGATAAGCAGGATTATAGACTCTAATTTGGGATACCTACTTTAACATGTTGGTGGTATGGCCTATCATTCAAACAATGACATAACAATTGAATAAAAATTCCACACGCGCCTAGTTATTAACTCTACCTACTTTTAATATTTTACTTTAACATCCTCTTTTCATATAAATCGACTAAAGAGTTAATTAATATGTATTGTTGAGTTGTTGACCAACTCAGAAATACAAAGAATTCAATAATGGATCGTACATACCTACCTAAATATTTATCTTAAAACATTTAATATTTGTACAACCTAAATTCCTTTACTGCTAGGCTGATTGAACCTAATAAATACAATGTTAAGCTTCAGTTTTCCTTGATATCAACATATCTGTCACCATATTAGCTATATGTATGTAACCAACTAGATAATTTACAAAAATAGTCATTTTATCGATAAAATTTCCCCTATAATTTCCAGTCCAGAAGGCTACTTACAAATTGATCAAATATTACAACACAAGTTATTTAGAGGTAAATATAGTAAATCTGATATTGAGAGGGTGGTTCTAAATAATGATAAACAACGGTTCAAACTGAGATTGAACCCACACACAAATGTTCAAGAAATCAAAGCTAACCAGGGCCATACCATTAAGGTCACAGATGCTGAATTGATTCCTATATTGCAGGTAATTTATATATGTAATAGTATACTTTTGTATGTATCATTATATATCAACTCATTATATTAGTATCTACACTAATTAGCTAATAATCCTATCATATATGTATCAAATAGCTATACATACACAGTATTCACTCCATATAACACTAGCTTAGACCAATATACTGTAGGACCAGCAATGCTAATTCTCTTAAATAAAAACTGGATGTTGAATCATACTCAAGCGAGCAAGCTCACATCGAAAATGGACTCACACAACCCTGATTTCCTATAAACATTTGTTATGCACTTGCGAAGTGATGTGTCATCCGAAATTGATATCTCACCTGTGATTCTTACAGAACAGCATTGCAGAGTAACAATAATCATTTTACTCATTTTTCAAACATAATTAATCAGCATAAAAAGCAAAATATAACATAAAAAATAATTTCAGTTGAAATACAAAACTATTGTTCATGGTACATACCTGAAATGCTGGCCCCAAATTAAAAGTGAAGGCTTGAGTCGTATGAAACGAAAACACATACATTTGGCAAAAGACACGCCTGATGACCATACGGTGATCAGTGGGCTCAGACAAAACGCACAAATTCACATCTACATCGACTTGAAGAAGGCACTAGCTGACGGTGTTAAATTCTATGAATCAGAGAATGGAGTCATTTTGACACCAGGAAATGATAGAGGATATTTAGAACCGAAATATTTTTCTAAAGTGATTCAAGCTTGTAGCGGTAAGTTTATAGTAATAGAAGAGGTATTAATAGATTTTGCCCAAAACCAGGTGGACTTTGGGTGACTTTTTTTAAAAAACAATACACAAATCCATTAGTGATACCTAAAATCATTGACTAAAATCAATTTTATTAACTTAGCATAAGTATTGCTTATTTTATAATTGCCCTCATTATTCTGCCTACACACATGAAGAGGGACACATTGCTTTGGTATTCCAAGTAGTGAGATAAGCTAATTACCTACAATCTTAACCCAGAACGTAATAGATTACGAATGGCTTGTACTAACCAAGAATCATATATATATGTATATATATATGTATATAATTCTTGGTACTAACTATGCAGCTTTATAAGTGTGAAGTTTGGCCCATAGGGATGTACGCTGTCATCTGTGCCTTTGCCAGCTTAGTGGTATATTTATGTATAACTAGCGACCCACTCTGGGTCTACGCCTGCATTGTTTTTGTCGTATAAAGCAAGGATAACTTGGGTTACGCGCCGCACGCCAGTAAAGTGGGCCGTAAGCTTGTTTGCCACCTAGTGGTATAAAAAAATAAAATAAAAATGTCGCAGTCGGCATGATTTGTTCCGGCATCTACCTACAACTAGCATAATATACAAAATCTTGATTAATATATACACCAAAAGCTTCCTCATGAATCCAACCACTGGTGAAAACCGTAAGAAAATTGATTTTATCGCGAACATACAGAGATATGTAAGCAAGGATGTATTCTATGATTGTAGTTTGTTCATTGTTGATATGCGTGATTCACACTTGTCAATAATATAACAGATTTGTTCCATGTGTACACGCCTTTATGGCACAATACGATGCTACGTGATATGGGGAATACCCTTATAAATAATTGAGCGCCACCAGTTGTAGTGAGCAGATCCTGTACCCTACCATGAGTATGTACTTAACTTGCTTTCCGTCCCACGGTTTCACCCGCGTTGCCGAGGGAATTAAACAAAATATAGCACATGTTACACACTGACAATAGATTTCTATAAGTGAAAGATTTTTACGGTTCTTTTTCTTAAAATCGGTTACAAACAAACAAACATACAAAAAAACATTTTTATTCTCTTTATAATATTACAGATAATAGTTTTGTATCCATATTCATTTACTAGTTTGCTTTGCAGCTTCACCCGCGATACTGTATTTATATCCCTCAAAGATTGAATTTAAATATCCTTTAGTGGATGATAATGTTTAAATAAAAACGTCTGTGCAGTTTCTAAGTCCACAGGTTGAGTGTGCATTAATAGTTACACTAGCGGCACATGATAACTATTTTGACAATGCTTTTCAAAGATCAAAATGTGCCACTAGTTTAGAGTTTAGTCATGGCTAAGTTTCTATATTCAATAATATAGAACAACTCTCTATATATAGGCACTAAGTTCTGCACCTCGGTTTTATTCATGTTCCCTGGATAAATAGCAATGGTAGTTAAAACTAGATTAAAAAAAATATTGATAAGAAACGAAACAATGACATTGGACCAACATACCATTCTTGTATTTTGAAATTTAAATATCGCCAAGCTAATTGATTGACTACAACATTAGTGATGTATTTATGTTTAATCAAAGACCATTAGTGTTTTTTTAATCTAATTTGTCATTACTTATCTAAATAAACTTAAGAATTGTAAAAGTTATTTTTTATTTCAATTTAGCCAGTTTCTGATTGGTTTCCTATAAAAACACTAGTCTTCTTGCATATTTTTTGTTAAAAGTATATTTTTTGTTTAAAGGTTTGGTTGTTTCTTATTATAGACATAGAGCTTAGTGTATAGATTCATGGCTTAATTGATTAGACTATCATAGATCATACAAGATTCTTGCGCAGTCTGTGGTATATCAAGCATATTATTGTTCTTTTTTTATTTATTTTTATTGTTAAATAGGTTTGCGTTTGACAACAATCTCACTTGATCTTGGTGATGATGTGATCTACGATAGTGCACGCTTACTTAGAAGTAACCTATTCACCTTAGAAAAAAAATTGGAAATAAGAGCGATTATTTAATTTCAAAAGTTTTTTGATGACCATAACTTGTAAACGTATTGTATCTTTTCCCGGGATAAAAAGTATCCTTTGCTTCTCTAAGGTCCCATCTATTTTTATATCAAAATTTATAGTAATTGTTTCAGCAGTTGAGGTGTGAAAAAGTACCAGCCAGACAGACATAGGTTCTTATAATATTAGTATGCATAATATTGAATGTTGTTTTCCGTCAGGTGAAGTAGTAGACACATGTGATGGAAGCGACGCGGGTAGCGCTGCCGATGACGGTACCGGTACCGATGCCGGTGCCCAGTTCGAGTGGCGGCGCGCGCGCACAAGTGTCGCCTCGCGGCGCCGCCCGCCCACAAGAGCCGCCCCGCGGCGCCGCCCGCCCTCAGCAACATTACAAGCGGCAGAAAAATAACGTTGCAAACAAAGTTATCGTTTCCGGTAAGTAACTGTTTTCATCAAAATCGAAGCTCACTTTAGCCTCTAGGGGGGCTCACGAAGAATTTAATGAGGTACCTCCGGTTAGTGGGTTAGCCTTCAATTGAGAAAAACATTCTGAGGAAACCATAGACTGGTGGTAGGGTACTTTGTAGCACTCAACTGGCTGGCTACAACCCTCAAGTTAAATATCTGTCGCCAAGCACATGTTGGTGTATTCCGGCAGTTGCACTTGAGAGCCAGTTGCCTTAGAGGCATTATAATAAAGTGGCCTAACAACATATTGGCAATTCCCCTGGTTTTGCTAATATCTATAGGCGACGGTATTCACTTACCATCAGGTGACTCGCCTGCCTGGTTCACTTGTGGTATAAAAAAGCACCTATCGGTGTGTTCCGACAGCTGCACTTGAGAGCCAGTTCCCATCTAGGCTTTTGTATGCTTACTACTTTTGGCCACATCATCACTTACCATGGTGAGATTGCGGTCAAACACAAGTTTATCCAAAAAGTAAGAAAAAGAAAATACATTGGAAGAACAAAAACTATTCCAAAAAATTTATCATAAATAATTAATTTCAGGCTACCCTCCATACACGCAACCGCCAGATCTAATTCGTGTGTTCAAAAAAATCGGTAAGCTCAACGTGGATAGTCTGAACGCTAAATCGGCAACTCTTGCCTTCCACTCCAGGGAAGATGCCAAGAAAGCTATAGAAGCCTCCACACATGTAATAGTGTACGGGGAGTTCCTCACTATTGAACCGTACGATGGGAGAGAGGCTCCTGAGGAGGTGCCATTACCACATCCACCTAAGAGGGATTTTTCGAGGAGTAAATCAAAAAGTAATTATTTTTGTATATGTATATTTTCAAAAATCCTTTTTAGCGGAGAGATAGTAATTTGATAGGTGTAAGTGTCAAACTCCAAAATTATGATGCCGTCTTCTATTTTTCAATCGTATTTTTTTAACTAATTTTTTTTTTAAATGTTTCAATATTTTTCGAGAATCATTCCTCAAAGCACTGTTCTTGTTTTGTCGGGTAACATAATAGTATTTATTATATTGTGTATTGTATTGCAGATGTAATAATCGAGCCCAAGGACATAGACCTGTCCGGTTCGTTCCACTCGCAGCTGCAGCGGGTGCTGGCGGCCGTGCGCCTCACGCAGGACCAGGTGGCCGCGCTCTGCACGCTCTACACGCACCTAGAGAACGCGCTGCGCGGACAGTGGCCAGGTACAATACTAGCTTCACACATGAGATGACACGTAGTCTGTAGCACTCGGGGATAAATCTCTCTGCACTTACATCCCACTGGCGGAGTGTAAAATATTAAAAATGTGTATGTAATTAAGAAAATTTAAAAGAAAGATCCACTCTAGAAAATAACTGCATTGCAGAGTTATTCCCTGGAATCTTCTCAGTTTAAGTGTAGGTATATTGAACTGGTGGGAGAGTCAATTCTAACGTAGTTCGGCAACGGATGCTGTTTCCTTAATTTTTGTTATTTATTTGTGTGAAAAATTCATTCATATTTTATTCTTGTCAATAAAAATTTTAATTTTGGTATTTAATATTAAAAAAAATATGTGATTCGAACAATTGATTAAATAAATATGTACTGTACACATATATGTATGTACTTGAAATGGGTTTTGCATATTGGTCAGGTTGCGCGGCGGTCCCGTTCGGATCGATCCCGACCGGGCTCGGCATCAAGACGAGCGACGCGGACTGCTTCATCAACATCCCGGTGCACCTCCGGCCCAACATCACCAACCCAAGCCCGGTGAACGTGGCCAACGCGCACGCCAACCTGGTCAACAAGGCCCAGCGCGTGCTGCGCCAGTACCCGGACATATTCGCCGAGACATTCGCCATCCCGCGCGCCAACACGCCCATCGTCAAGTTCTTCCACATACCAACCGAGACCAACTGCGACGTCACCTTCAAGACGCCCCTCGGTGCCCAGAACAGCAGGCTCATCGCGTTCCTCCTGCACTCGGATCCCCGCCTGCTGCCGGTGGCGGTCGCCATCAAGTACTGGGCCAGAGTCCACGAGCTCTCCGGCACCGGCCGCCTCACCAACTACGCGCTCACCATGCTCGTCATCTTCTACCTGCAGCAGCCGGCCGTGGCCATCCTGCCGGCCGTGCACCGGCTGCAGCGGGAGCTGGCGAACGAGCACCTCGTCGACGGCTGGAACACCGGCTTCGACCGCGCCGCGCTGCCGCCCTGCGCCAACGCCTCCTCCATCGCCGACCTGCTCGGCGGCTTCTTCACTTTCTACGCCGGTTTCGACTTCGAGGAGCTGGTCGTGTGCCCGCTGCTGGGGCGGGCGGTGCGCAAGGAGGTGTTCCGCTCGGTGGAGGACATGAGCGGGGTGCCAGTGGAGATGGAGCTGTACCGACGCAACGTGTCCGCCGGCCGCGTGCTGCCGCTGCGAGCCACCACGCCGCTGTGCGTGCAGGATCCTTACGAGCTGTGCCACAACGTGGCGCTGCCCGTCACCACTCGCCTCGCCGCCGACATCAAGGTCTACTTCAAGTTCGCCGCGGCCGCCTACGAGCGGGAGAAGGCCACCGACTGCGCCGGCCTGCTCCGGGGAATTCTCCTCCAGAAGCCGAAAATAATACGCGGCAAACTGCACCCCGAGTACAGGGTGAACCTGTTCCCGAGGTTCATCGTCAACATCGTGGATCCGGAGTGGCGGCCGATCGTGCGGCAGGTGGTCCGCGAAGTGTTCGAGACCATGCTGAAGGTGGAGCTCGCCGAGGCGGAGGACCAGACGAGGCCGGAGCCGGCCGAGCCGACTCCCGACCGGAGGAGGGAGCGGGAGAGGTACACCGGGGTCATCTCCAGGGCGATATGGCGACGGAAGAGTTTCTCCAAGCTGTACAATATGACTAGGATGAAGTTCCAGCAGAAGCAGGCGAGGATCACTGAGGAGATCCTGGCCGTGGAGAAGCAGCAGGTCGGCTTCGAGTTCCTGCTGATCGTGACGTACTGCCGGGACCCCAAGAGCGCCGTCCTGCTGATAAAGTTGACGAGCGGTGACTTTGACGCGTTCCGGGAGTTCGGCAAGTTCTTCGTGACGGTGATCCACCACTGGTGCATAGAGCTGTTGAAGCCTCACACGAAGCCCGTGGAGAAGGACATGGCCGATAAAATAGCCGAGACTATACAATATTTAGATAAGAGTTTGATAACGAACGACGAGGAGCCGGCCAGTGATGAGGACACGTCGTCTCCGTCTCTCAACGTGACCACCGGCAGCGAGGACGGGCCCGACACGACACCGGACCGACACCAGCCCGACACGACACCGGACCGACACGAGCCCGACACCACGTAGACTCATTCACATCACCGATACCGAATTTTTACAATCTAAGAAATTTACCCTTAGTGAATCATTTTATCAATAAACTTAGTGAATACAAATTAATTTACTATTAAGCTAAGCCTTTTACGAATTATTTTTATGCGGTTTGTAGAATTTAAATTTCATCAAACTACAATGTTGTTTAATTTTCAATTCCTACCTCGACTTCTGACTTCCTCCTGCGAAATAATAATTCCTAATAGTCTTTTTTTTATTCTCGATAAGCTTGTGTTTGACCACAATCTCACCATGGTAAATGATGATGTGGCCGAAGGTGGCAAGCACAGAAAGCCGAGATGGGAACTGGCTCTCAAGTGCAGCTGTCGGAACACCGATAGGTGCTTGGCGACAGATTGTCAACCTGAGGGTGGTAGCCAGCCATTCGGCTACTTTAAACTACCCTACCACCGAGTCATGGTTTCCTCACGATGTTTTCCTTCACCGAAAGCTCAAGCTCATTGTAGGATTCGAACCCACGAACTTCGTCGGGGTATCCGACGTCACTACCAAAAAAAAATCATACCTAGGTACCTACCTAATTAGGTTATTTATGGCAAGGCATTATAAATCATAAAGATTTTTACTTTCAATAAAATAGAAAGTGGTTATTTCATTCTATAGATACAAAATTTATAGCTCTTAGTTGAAAATCTGTCGCCAAGCACCTGTTGGTGTGTTCCGGCAGCTGCACTTGAGAGCCAGTTGCCTTAAAGCCCTTCCTTCCACTCGACACCACCAAAACGACACCATCCGTGGTGTCGTATGGAATCTCTAGTCCATACGACACCACCCTAGTGATGTCCAGAAACGCGTGTTTTTGACTAACAGCTCCCAGTTCATTAAAATAAATATCAGACATCACATACATTGATCCGACCCCAAAGTTATTATTTCAAGTTATCTATAGTTAAACGATAATTAATAAAACAGAGTTTATGAAATATTATTTTTTTATTTCAGTGAAGTAAGTAGTTATGTAGGTATTAAAGAACGGACCGGAAAACTAGTCTTGCAGCAGTTGCAGCGTGTCCACAATTGTTGTTACGTGCTTGTAATAGGCCTTAATGAACTTTTCTTTTAGTGTGTCTTTTCCGGGAAAAACACTTTCAGCCAACAATTTTGCTGTATTTAATACAATCTGAGCATCACTCAAATGGTCCGTTTGGGTACAATTATCCTTCATATTTTGTTCCGTTTGCGTTTTCACGGACATATAAATGTCTGGTGTGACGTCGTCATCTCTACACTCTACAACATACATATCTTTGTATGTAGGTAACCTCACTATTAGTCGGTTCCAAACGACACCATCGGTGGTGTCGTATGGAATCACTAGTCCATACGACACCACCGATGGTGCCGTTTTGGTGGTGTCGAGTGGAAGGAAGGTTTAAGGCATTGTAATAAGGTGTACAACGGTGTTATCCTCCTGGTATCACTAATGTCTATAGGCGGCGGTATTCACTTACCATCAGTTCACCCGCCTGCCTGGTTGTCACTTGTGGTATAAAAAAGGTTTTCGAGATGAAAAGTAGTCTATACCATTCATGGATAATGTAGCTCCTATTAATGAAATAATTTTCATATTTCATTTCATAAAGCTCAAGCTTCGGATTTGAACCCATGACTACAGGCGCGTCACTACGGCACTACCACTGAGGTTTCATTCAAAAATATTCCGATATGACTGTTTACTGAAAATAAAGTGAAATTCCTACGAAGACCTCCTATTCGTCCAAGCCTCCAACGCGTAGTTTGTATACCTACCTACCATCAAGTTGAATTCTTTAACAATCGCAAATCCACCAAACTGATTACAAATTAGAAACGGCTACTATTAATTATAGCGTTCATTGCATTGTTATAATTATAAGAAATTATTCCGATCGAATATATCTATATCTAATACCTACAATTGAGGCTCGCTCGACGGCTGGCTGGCTGGCTGGCTCCCGCTATACGTATATTTAGAGAACATTTCGTCGGTAATCGACATGACGCTCAAATGTAAGCACGTATTCAAATATTAACTATTATCCATAATAATAATAATAAAGGCGAAAGTGTGTCTGTTTGTTGCTTCTTGCGCTCTGCTTAGAATGGGATCAGATTGGCCGTGTGTGAAGAATATCCGCGGAAAAAAGGAAATCAAATGTTTATGTTACGCTCAAAGACCGAAAACGCTCATTGAGCGAAATAATTGCTCACAACGGGGATTAGGTAAGTAGGTTACGTTGTCTGTCTGGACCTGTTACAGGATAAAAAATATAAGGATATCTACTTACCATGACCTTTAGAGACTTAGTAGGACCCATATCGCAAAGCACTGCGTCATAATCAAATATGGTTCCATGCCTACGCCTCATGGCTTTTCTTCATTGCCACAACGCGTTGAGGTCGAATAACTTGTTAGCCACGATATCTACGAATTTCGCCGTGGTCTTTCTGTGATAGCCACAACGCGCCGTGAGGGTTTTCATTAGAGCTATAACACGAATTTCGCCATGTGGATGTTTTATTGTGACCACAACGCGTTGTGAGCAGTTGTTTCGCTGGGCGTAACATGTGGTACTTATATCGTAAAAGCGCAAAGTATGGCGGACAAATGTATTTATAATCACTTAAGAATTGTTTTTCAAGCTCTTTTCGTGATTACTATCGTGGCGGGAGTAGCACACTGCGCCCTAATGTCGTCACAACTACTTGATGCTGGAGACTTCGACTCTCAAATCGACTACATCTTAGACGCAGTGAAAATTACTCCGCAGGCAATGAAGAACATAACTCAAGTGTACAAAGACGTGGCGAGAATAATGCATCAACTATGGCCTGGTAATCTATTGTTATTTTCTTTTGGATTAGCTTGTCTTTGACCGCACTCTCACCATGGTAAGTGATGATGTGGCCGAAGGTGGTAAGCACACAAAGCCTTAATGGGAACCGACTCTCAAGTGCAGCTGTCTCAACTCACCGATATGTGCTACAATGTGGTTTCGGTGAACTCAAACATGAGGAAACCATAGCACGGTAGTAGGGTACTTTTTAGTAGGTACCCGACTGGCTGGCTACCTCCCTCAAGTTGAAAATCCATCGTTTTGCACTTGTCGGTATATTTCGGTAGTTGCACTTGAGAGTCAGTTGCATTTGAGGCATTCTAAAAATGTGTACCTACCTACAACACATCAATACCGATGGTATTGCTAATGTCTATAGGCGACGGTATTCACTTACCATCAGGTGACCCACCTGCCAAGTTGTAACTTGTGGTATAAAAAATATATGCTATGAAAGTGTAATAATATGTGTACGATAGTAGGAATAAAAACAATTTTTATTTATGTTCTCTCTGTTTTTTTCGGCAAATTTTCTAAATGGCTGGGCCTGGAATATCTTGACGAGAACTGTGAAACTGGCAGATAAATTAATGTTATAAGTATGTAGTAACTACAGTCACTTTTTATTTTAGAAAAACTTTTTTATTTGGTTCCGCGCAAAAACATTAAAACCCGTGAATTTAAGAACAAAGTCCGATTCAAATAAGGTACTTCCTTATTTGAATTGGACTTTGTTATATTAATATTAATCTCGGGAAAAGACAAGATCCTTCGGGAACGCAAGTGAAACTGCGGGGGACAGCTAGTTATAGATACATAAAGCGATAAATTATTAATGTACCTAAATATATTTTCAGAATCCGAAACCAAGCCTTTTGGGGCTACGGCGTCAGGGTTAGGTACGATATCGAGCGACGTCGATTGTTTAATAGATCTACAGAACACTAAATTGACAGTAGAAGAAAGAGCTGAAATGGCAAAATCTTTCCTCGAGACCCAAGAGCTATTCACGAATATCCAAGCAGTCGTCACACCGACAGAAACATTTTTACAATGCCAACACGTACCCACGAAGCAGCATGCCGACTTAACGTTTACCAAGCCTGGATGCGTCAGGGAAACTGCACTCATCCGTTATTATTTGAAGATGGACAAAAGAGTGTCAGATCTGACAATGATTGTCAAGTACTGGGCGAAAGCACACCGGCTGGTCGGCCTGTATTGGATGCCAAGCTTCTCTATAGTAATGCAGGTCCTGTTCTACTTGCAACAAGTTAATATAATAACTAGTGTTATTGAACTGCAGAAGAATTCTGAAAGTGTCCTCGTTAATAATTGGGAAACTGGTTACAATGAAAACTTAGAATATCATACGGATAACACAGACACCGTTTGTCAACTGTTGGGTGGTTTTTTCAAATATTACAGTACTTTTGACTACGATACATATATAGTATCTCCTTACGTCGGTCGACCGGTACGTAGAGATCTGTTTGAGAATATAGATTCCGTTCCTAATGAATTCCAGTTGTACAAACATAACGTCCGATCGAAAATTACAAATGCTTTAAATCTTAATGCAAGTATGGTGATACAAGATCCTTTCGAGCATAACAATAATTCTGGTGAGTATGTATGTTTGGAAACAGTAGAGAGAGTCGTCGCGCACTTTCAATATGCAGCTAAAATGTTTGAGCAAAGTACAAGTAGTGAATTCCTTACGTCGATTCTAGGATATGATGTTCGACTCGACAGTTTAATTGATAAAGAAACAAGTTGTTGGAGTTAAGCTTTAACTAGTTGGATGTTAAGATGTAGGTACGACCAAGGCTAAGTGAGCAAGTAAAATACCATTGTAAAAAAATAATTTATATTTTAATTATACTATAATATTATAAATCTGAAGAATTTGTATGTTTGTATAAATATAGAATAAATCCGAATGCGCTAATTATTAGTCCGATAAAAAATATGGGTTGGTTAGCGTTCACTGTGGAATATTCTAGGTTATTCAACATCAAAGGCTATTCAGCACAGCTTCTTTTTATATAATCTTGGTCATTGATATCTAATAACTAAAGATAAACAATCCGAAGCAAAAGTTCTTTCAAAACTATCTCAAATTGTGATGGGTAATACTAGTTTTTTTTCAAAGTTTTATTCACAAAGGTATGTACAACAAAGGCAATAAAATTTTACGACTCATACCTGCTAGCCAAAATATATATTAAACGAGCACTGAGGCATGTTCCCTGGATATTAATTTATTAGTAGGAAGATTGAATTTGTCTCGCATAGCAAAATTTTTATTGTCACCCTGATAGAAAGGGACACAGGGCCTCTATACTGCCTATCTCGCTCGGCTCGTTTTTCAGCTGCCAGTACTCGGTCCTGTTTATTATATTAAGTCCATGGCGGTTACAAGTACATACAGGTGCCATTAGTCAATATTCATATGTTATTTTGTGTTTATATCCTATTTCTGTACTTTCAAAACTGATTATGAAGTACTACATAATGAAGGCTACGGCTACACTAACAAGTAAGTGTTTTGTTTAGAAAAACTCTACAGGTATTATATAGGTATTTCATTGTCAGGCATGTCAGTTTAACCTCTGTAAAATAGACAAAAAAGTCATGAAAAAAAAGAGTTTTTATGGCGAATAGTTTTTCAAGTCCTCTTCTTCCAAAGATGATGTAGAGATCGCTATTAGTGATAACTACTCTATCACGATCACTATCGTGATAAGGCCGCACATTGTGACCCTGTCAATGTGATGTTTTTTTACTGTTTCGTGAATAAGAAATAAATAAATGATTTGATTAAAAAAATATATAGGTATCTATCTGGTGGCGTCGGATACAGTGACAAAGGTTGTGGGGTCGAATTCTGCAAGAGCTTGAGCTTTCGGTGAAGGAAAACAGTGAACCACATCATACTCGCACTAAAAAACACATCGCCTGTTTTATATTGAAACGTCTGGTAGCCTAGCCTTGAGTGTAACCGTGACTAATTGAGAAAGGAATAATTGACGGGAAGTGTGTGTTCTATGGACAATGTAACGACCATGACCCCAATGTTCACAGAAGATAGGTACCGACCACTCACATTCATCATTAATAAAGTTTCTGGAACGTTGTACGTGACGTGAGATGGCAGCGTCTCGCCACTCGCTTCGTTTGATTCAATTTTAGCTCAAATGTTACATTATACAAGATGCATTTTTAAGTACCATATCGAATCGGTACATTATCACTAGACCTTGAAGTACGCGGATGACTAAAAAAAAGCTATAGGTAGTTATTTTTTTTAATATATTCCGCTTTCGCTTTCTCCCCTATAGATATTATGTAGTTACACACAAACCTTTTAATATAATATATAGGTTAACAAAAGTATAAGGCTTATATAGTGTGTGGCCTGGAATCGGGGATAATATTAAAAACGGAGGCTACCATTCCAAACAACTAATTAAAATCAAAACTTAACTTTTTGACTTTTTCTAACAAACTTAATTGTAAATACAATTTAATGCAATATGTTCAAATCACATTACAAATTGAGTAAGTACCTATAAACAAATCCAATTCAAATTTAATTTAAATTGAAACCAAAGAAATTCCCGTGACAACATTATGACTTTACTAATCAAAGTTATTCTTTTAAATTTACAAAGTTTGATTTTTCCTCAACTCCAAGGGACAGTTATTAGACCTGAGTATTTGATATAAATTTCAGCTTGATACCTCCTCGCGTTCCTGAGAAAATGGGTCTTGCTTGACAGACAGACGGACGGACAGACGGACGGACAACAAAGTGATCCTATAAGGGTTCCGTTTTTTCCTTTCGAGGCACGGAACCCTAAAAATAATCAAAAAAACTGTTTAAATAAACCGTTTTCAAGATTTTAACTAGTTGCACCATTACGTAGGTACCTAATTGACCCGCGATAATTACCTAATAGGTATACCAATATTAAATACTTAGTCATATTCTGCTGGTGTCTGATAAATGAGTTCTCAGATATTTTAGGTCGCGGTTACTTTCGTGGTGAATCAGGGGTGCTGTTTTTACAAGGTTTCTCCTAGGTAGGTAGTATGTAGATACCTACATCAACACATTCTCTGTCCATAACCATAACTATCTATCATGCATACAGCGAACGTTCTCAATATGCAGGAATGTATTATAAATTTAATTTATCAAGAAATTGGAAAGAAAGTTTATGTCACTAGTGACAACGAGGCAGGCGGGACACCTGATGGTAAGTGACTACCGTCGCCTATAGACATTAGCAATACCAGGGGGATTGCTAACGTGTTGTACACCTTATTACAATGCCTTAAGGGCAAGGGCAACTGGCTCTCAAGTGCAACTGCCGAAACACACCAACAGGTGCTTGGCGACAGATTTTCAACTTGAGCCAGCCAGTCGAGTACCACATAGTACCCTACCACCGTGTAGTGGGAAGGAAAGTAGGTAATTACCTTAAATATTGGTGCTGGCCAAGAATTGAGACGACTCAAAGGCGTAAAAATAATTATGACACCAGTCGGCCTTAAGATCTAAACTCTTTAAAAAAATAGTAGTGTATGTAACTATGAATCACGCTATCAGTTCGATTCTCGGATGAGGCTGATAGATTTCAAAACTGGTAACTCAAATTCAATTCAAAATTCAAATTTACTCCTTAGTGAGGATAAACTCCCAAGTATACCTACGTTTGTATTGAGAAAAATGATTGCATTGACCAATTATTTCGGAACATCTAGTAAATAGGTACATTATGGGCATTACTTACATAATAAGCAAGGATATTTCCATATTCAACCCCTTTGAGGGTAAAAAAAAATATATTAAACTACTAACGTACATATTTTGTGACCAGGAATTATAATACACATAATATATTCTTTGGAGCAGTTATTTAACATGTTTAGGAAAAAGTATTACACTTGGCATTTTTTCGAACTTGGAGTTTTAGAAATATACCTAACAATTAATGGGGCCATACCGTTTGCATGAATCTTTTTATGAATAAGCATGGGAATACAAAACATAGTTCAGCTAATTTTTGTATGAAAATAATATTGTAGGTTCCTACTAGCTGATTATCTCGAAACCTAGGCAGGCAGAATAATGTGTCGTATTCTAACGAGATAGAATGATTGATAAATGAATGATGACGAATGATCACGCAATATTTCAGTTTATTGAAATTCCAAAAATAACACGCAAAATAATAATTCACATAAAAATAAAGGATACTACATCCTTAATTTTAAATGTATATTATATTGCGCGTTATTTTTATATCCTTTATTTTATGTGAATTATTATTTTGCGTGTTATTTTTGAAATTCAAAATAATTTTATTGTGTCTATATGACGGTTAAGATAAAAAAACATTTAAAATTAAATGTAAGAGCTTGGTTCGAGATAACTACACTGGTGAATGATTGATAAGAATGACGAAGAAAGATAGATAAGACGTATAAAATGAAGAGCGTTTGACGAAGTACACCACATGTTCCTGCGAGTCGAGTTCGGCTAGCTTGGTTCGAGATAACTACACTGGTGAATGATTGATAAGAATGAAGAAGAAAGATAGATAAGACGTATAAAATGAAGAGCGTTTGACGAAGTACACCACATGTTCCTGCGAGTCGAGTTCGGCTAGCTTGGTTCGAGATAACTACACAGGTGAATGTTTGATAAGAATGATGAAGAAAGATAGATAAGACGTATAAAATGAAGAGCGTTTGACGAAGTACACCACATGTTCCTGCGAGTCGAGTTCGGCTAGCTTGGTTCGAGATAACTACACAGGTGAATGATTGATAAGAATGACGAAGAAAGATAGATAAGACGTATAAAATGAAGAGCGTTTGACGAAGTACACCACATGTTCCTGCGAGTCGAGTTCGGCTAGCTTGGTTCGAGATAACTACACTGGTGAATGATTGATAAGAATGAAGAAGAAAGATAGATAAGACGTATAAAATGAAGAGCGTTTGACGAAGTACACCACATGTTCCTGCGAGTCGAGTTCGGCTAGCTTGGTTCGAGATAACTACACAGGTGAATGTTTGATAAGAATGATGAAGAAAGATAGATAAGACGTATAAAATGAAGAGCGTTTCGCGAAGTACACCAGATGTTCCTGCTAGTCGAGTTCGGCTAGCTTAGTTCGAGATAACTACACAGGTGAATGTTTGATAAGAATGACGAAGAAAGATAGATAAGACGTATAAAATGAAGAGCGTTTGACGAAGTACACCACATGTTCCTGCGAGTCGAGTTCGGCTAGCTTGGTTCGAGATAACTACACAGGTGAATGTTTGATAAGAATGATGAAGAAAGATAGATAAGACGTATAAAATGAAGAGCGTTTGGCGAAGTACACCAGATGTTCCTGCTAGTCGAGTTCGGCTAGCTTGGTTCGAGATAACTACACAGGTGAATGTTTGATAAGAATGATGAAGAAAGATAGATAAGACGTATAAAATGAAGAGCGTTTGACGAAGTACACCACATGTTCCTGCGAGTCGAGTTCGGCTAGCTTGGTTCGAGATAACTACACTGGTGAATGATTGATAAGAATGACGAAGAAAGATAGATAAGACGTATAAAATGAAGAGCGTTTGACGAAGTACACCACATGTTCCTGCGAGTCGAGTTCGGCTAGCTTGGTTCGAGATAACTACACAGGTGAATGTTTGATAAGAATGATGAAGAAAGATAGATAAGACGTATAAAATGAAGAGCGTTTGGCGAAGTACACCAGATGTTCCTGCTAGTCGAGTTCGGCTAGCTTGGTTCGAGATAACTACACAGGTGAATGTTTGATAAGAATGATGAAGAAAGATAGATAAGACGTATAAAATGAAGAGCGTTTGGCGAAGTACACCAGATGTTCCTGCTAGTCGAGTTTTGCTAGCTTGGTTCGAGATAACTACACAGGTGAATGATTGATAAGAATGACGAAGAAAGATAGATAAGACGTATAAAATGAAGAGCGTTTGGCGAAGTACACCAGATGTTCCTGCTAGTCGAGTTCGGCTAGCTTGGTTCGAGATAACTACACAGGTGAATGATTGATAAGAATGACGAAGAAAGATAGATAAGACGTATAAAATGAAGAGCGTTTGGCGAAGTACACCAGATGTTCCTGCTAGTCGAGTTCGGCTAGCTTGGTTCGAGATAACTACACAGGTGAATGTTTGATAAGAATGATGAAGAAAGATAGATAAGACGTATAAAATGAAGAGCGTTTGGCGAAGTACACCAGATGTTCCTGCTAGTCGAGTTCGGCTAGCTTGGTTCGAGATAACTACACAGGTGAATGTTTGATAAGAATGATGAAGAAAGATAGATAAGACGTATAAAATGAAGAGCGTTTGGCGAAGTACACCAGATGTTCCTGCTAGTCGAGTTCGGCTAGCTTGGTTCGAGATAACTACACAGGTGAATGATTGATAAGAATGACGAAGAAAGATAGATAAGACGTATAAAATGAAGAGCGTTTGGCGAAGTACACCAGATGTTCCTGCTAGTCGAGTTCGGCTAGCTTGGTTCGAGATAACTACACAGGTGAATGATTGATAAGAATGACGAAGAAAGATAGATAAGACGTATAAAATGAAGAGCGTTTGGCGAAGTACACCAGATGTTCCTGCTAGTCGAGTTCGGCTAGCTTGGTTCGAGATAACTACACAGGTGAATGTTTGATAAGAATGATGAAGAAAGATAGATAAGACGTATAAAATGAAGAGCGTTTGGCGAAGTACACCAGATGTTCCTGCTAGTCGAGTTCGGCTAGCTTGGTTCGAGATAACTACACAGGTGAATGATTGATAAGAATGACGAAGAAAGATAGATAAGACGTATAAAATGAAGAGCGTTTGGCGAAGTACACCAGATGTTCCTGCTAGTCGAGTTCGGCTAGCTTGGTTCGAGATAACTACACAGGTGAATGTTTGATAAGAATGATGAAGAAAGATAGATAAGACGTATAAAATGAAGAGCGTTTGGCGAAGTACACCAGATGTTCCTGCTAGTCGAGTTCGGCTAGCTTGGTTCGAGATAACTACACAGGTGAATGATTGATAAGAATGACGAAAAAAGATAGATAAGACGTATAAAATGAAGAGCGTTTGACGAAGTACACCACATGTTCCTGCGAGTCGAGTTCGGCTAGCTTGGTTCGAGATAACTACACTGGTGAATGATTGATAAGAATGAAGAAGAAAGATAGATAAGACGTATAAAATGAAGAGCGTTTGACGAAGTACACCACATGTTCCTGCGAGTCGAGTTCGGCTAGCTTGGTTCGAGATAACTACACAGGTGAATGTTTGATAAGAATGATGAAGAAAGATAGATAAGACGTATAAAATGAAGAGCGTTTCGCGAAGTACACCAGATGTTCCTGCTAGTCGAGTTCGGCTAGCTTAGTTCGAGATAACTACACAGGTGAATGTTTGATAAGAATGACGAAGAAAGATAGATAAGACGTATAAAATGAAGAGCGTTTGACGAAGTACACCACATGTTCCTGCGAGTCGAGTTCGGCTAGCTTGGTTCGAGATAACTACACAGGTGAATGTTTGATAAGAATGATGAAGAAAGATAGATAAGACGTATAAAATGAAGAGCGTTTGGCGAAGTACACCAGATGTTCCTGCTAGTCGAGTTCGGCTAGCTTGGTTCGAGATAACTACACAGGTGAATGTTTGATAAGAATGATGAAGAAAGATAGATAAGACGTATAAAATGAAGAGCGTTTGACGAAGTACACCACATGTTCCTGCGAGTCGAGTTCGGCTAGCTTGGTTCGAGATAACTACACTGGTGAATGATTGATAAGAATGACGAAGAAAGATAGATAAGACGTATAAAATGAAGAGCGTTTGACGAAGTACACCACATGTTCCTGCGAGTCGAGTTCGGCTAGCTTGGTTCGAGATAACTACACAGGTGAATGTTTGATAAGAATGATGAAGAAAGATAGATAAGACGTATAAAATGAAGAGCGTTTGGCGAAGTACACCAGATGTTCCTGCTAGTCGAGTTCGGCTAGCTTGGTTCGAGATAACTACACAGGTGAATGTTTGATAAGAATGATGAAGAAAGATAGATAAGACGTATAAAATGAAGAGCGTTTGGCGAAGTACACCAGATGTTCCTGCTAGTCGAGTTCGGCTAGCTTGGTTCGAGATAACTACACTGGTGAATGATTGATAAGAATGATGAAGAAAGATAGATAAGACGTATAAAATGAAGAGCGTTTGGCGAAGTACACCACATGTTCCTGCGAGTCGAGTTCGGCTAGCTTGGTTCGAGATAACTACACTGGTGAATGATTGATAAGAATGATGAAGAAAGATAGATAAGACGTATAAAATGAAGAGCGTTTGGCGAAGTACACCAGATGTTCCTGCTAGTCGGATCAATAAATAACAGGAACCACTCTTCCTCTCCAAGCCTTTTTTGTCCAGTGAATATCACGGCAGCTGGAGTCATTATAATCAGGCTGTAACAGCTGAGTCAACACTGACATTTAACTTACTTTAACTTTCGTTATTTTAAAGATGTAAGGAGAAGGCCCCGGACCACATTCGGACATCACCACTGCAGCTTAAGACAGATCTGAGGTATCTACCAGGAAAAGGAAAATGTCTTTGGAGATGCTCAGCCTCGTGAATATCTTCGAAATGGATCAGCAGATTGAATCATGGAAGGTTGAAGACATGGAGGCAGGAGAAAGACCGAAGTAGATTAAGATGGATTGTAACAAGCTTGAGAGTACAAAGAGTGAATCCTGTGATGGCAATAGACAGTATTCTTTGCATGATAGAGATGATTATATTGATCTCAATTTATTGGAAATAGGGACGGCAGAACATTAATGGAATAACGCTATCTACATGCAGTAACTATAACAAAGAACGAGTACCATTAGCAATTCTGGAATACATCTCGTTAAACACAATTTATGATACCACATTCTGACAAAGCAAATCTACAATATAAGTATGTATAATTCTTATTAGAGTTTATTGCCGGTTCTTCTCAGTTGAAGGCTGACTTCCGAACCGGTGGTAACTTCTGTAATTCGACCTTCATAAGTGCCCTTCTAGGGCCTAAACTGAATAAATGGTTTTGACTTTGACTTTGACATTACAGGTCCGTAAGTATAACAAGTCATGAATTCACATAAAATCACAGAAAGTTTCTCGTTTATAATATAGTAGATATATAATTAGTGACAAGTAGATACAACAATGAATTTTGATTATAAATAGTGGGATGAATATAAAATTGATAAGCGAAAGGTATTAACCCTTACGTTTGAATTATTTATTAACCACATTCCAATTTATAAGATCAGTAGGTAATCCAAATTGTAAACGATTCATGTAAAATTATGAATAGGTACGGTCAACTAAATAAAACACTTTATGTAATTAAAAACGATTAAATAAGTATTAAATTTAAGTAAAATGTTAGAAAACGACTAAACGGTAATGGAGTAAAATTGAGGACATTGGTTGGAAGTAAATATGATTTTAACGAAGCTGGTTGATAATATAGGTAATACTTTGAGATGGAATGTTTTCTAAACTTACATTGTGATTAAAAACTTTCACTCTGTAGAATGATGTGTTCACGGTAAGTTTAACTATGGGATCGACTCTGAAATGACGAAGATAATATAAGAAATAAAATATTTTGGCTTTGTGACCAAGCTTGAAATTAAAAAAAACTTGTTTTACATGAAAAACTCAACATACACTTCGAAAATGTGCCATCTCAATATAAAAAGTATAGCCAAAATGATCAGATCATAAAAAAATATACAAAAAGATGTAGACCTTGCCGTGGCCGAGGACTTAGTTTCTTGCTGGTTCTTCTCAGTAAAAGATTGAATTCCCAACAGCTGATGGTAACAACAGCCCTAAATTTGACCTTAATAAGGGCTTACACTGATTAAATGTATCTGACAATATCTTTAAATTTCAGTTTTCATCGTCGTACTAGCGAAAGCAGATTGTTTACAAGATGTATCAAGTCTCAACTTGACAGGAGTCCCGGACGTTCAAGTTGAACAGGTACTCAAGTTTATACATCTAAAAAAAAGCGATATGAACTTCACGCAACTATATAAAGACATACAGGAAACATTGGGGCCTGTGTGGCCGGGTAAGGCATCCCTCATTTTCTATCAACCTATAAAATTATTTTTGCTTTTCGTTTCCATATGCATACTAATTGTTATCTGTTCACAGATTTTAAAATGATACCCTTTGGCTCCCTTACATCAAATCTTGGCATTATATCCAGCGATGTAGACCATCTGATTATAATCCCGAACACGAAGACAAAGGACGTGGAGTTAGCTAGGCGTGCATATCGCCTTTTCCAACAAAGACCGGATATTTATGGAAACGTCAAACTAAAAACTAACAAAAGAGTGCCAATAGTGATGTTCCACCACATTTCCTCTGGATGGCACTCAGACCTCACCTTCTCTGAAATTTCCTCGATCAGAAACAGCGAGCTCATCGGCTACATTTTGAACATTGACCCGCGAGCTGCAGATCTAGCGAAGATTATCAAGTACTGGTCTAAAATACATAACTTAAACGGAACTGAATTGCTTTCTACGTATTGTCACTATGCGCTAGTGATATTTTACTTTCAACAAAAACATATTCTGCCCGTCGTCAAAGATTTGCAGAAGAATACATGGGTTATGTTTAATGACTGGAACACAGGATTCCACAGAGTGAAATATGTGACGAACAACAATGAGTCCTTGTATCATCTGTTGGGTGGATACTTCAAGTTTTACAGCGTTTTTAATTACGATAGATTTATTATATCTCCTTTCACGGGACGTATGTTGGAGAAAAAAGATTTTGAGAGCTTGGAAAGTGTGCCAGACGATTTTACATTGTACAAATATAATGTCTTGAACAATATCTCTCAACCTTACCCTCTCGATGGGCTGATATCTATCCAGGACTCCTTTTATCATAATAGAAATATTGCTGCTATAAATGAAGAGAGAACCGAAAAAGTCATCTCTCACTTTAAATATGCAGCCAAAAAGTTTGAGCAAGATGAAGACAACACTTTTCTGAGGTCTATACTGACTAGGGACGACCACTACGAGCTAATTGATAACGAGCTGTAAATTAAAATATAACGCAGAATGTAATAAAAGAGGACTTCGGCTTAACGCAAGCATATTGGTATATTCGATTAAAAAATATATCTTAAACCTGTTCCATGGGTTCCTGGATGGATGGGGATTCTTAATTGGATCCGGAAGGTGACGCTGCAATCAGGTTCTAGATAAATTTTTTTCAGGGCAGGACAACGTCAGGTCAGATAGTTATGTATAAAATTGAAAGGCAAATTGAAACAAAAAAAAGTACTACAACCATCGCCACCCTACAAAGACTTGTATAGCTCATAAACTAACATAGTCTGTAAGTCTTCCTTTTTTAACTTGATGGTACTGCTGTCCCACTTAAACAATAAGATAACAATATGGAATATGCACGTGACTTCAAAATTGACCATTTTTTTATGTAATTCTTATTCATTAAAAAACATACCTACACAATTATTTTCAAAATTTATCATGACTAAATTTAATCATCAAAAAGTGTCTGTTTTTTAATTCCCTCGCAAATTTCCAAAAACAAATTCTGTAGATGGAACAAAACGTGACGTCATTTTACATTTTCGTCGTTTTCTGTCAACAAGTTGTTTGATCGTTTTTAGTGGTTATTTATAGTGCTTCGCGGTTTTTTTCATATTAAGTTATAATATTACACAGTACTTAAAAACTTAGCGACCTTTTTCAGGTATAGCATTATAATAATATTTTTTTAAGAATTTACAATATTTAAATAAATAATTCTACTAATAATAATTCCAGTAAGTAATAATAATAATAATAACGACTTAGACCCCCGGACTCGTCACCTTGCTCCACCTCGCAGTCACCGGCACCCAACAAAGATGGCATGTCGGCCAATGCAGCTGTGTCGAGTGAGAGTGACGAGTACAGCTCGCCACCGACGTCGCCACCACCTGTACGTCGGCGACGAGGCCGGCCACCTCGTAATTTGGGACCATCGGAGCAACCGGCTCCGAACAGGGTCCTCGTTCCCGGTGGTGTAGTGCGGCGCATGCGATGGACGTCTTCAATAAATGAAAACGTCATGCGCGCCTACTATGAGGCGACAGAGGGGGGAACTAACCTCACTGCATATCGTAGCCGGATGCTGTCTTTGTTTCAGGTCCGTGAGCCAGCTGTCAACGTTTCGGCGCAACGACTGTCCGATCAGGTTCGGGTTATTCATCGTGGACACATGTTGGATGACTCCGTGCTTGACCGGCTACGCTCGGAGGTACTGAGTAGTCGTGTTGTTCCTATTACGTCATCGCAACCTGTGGTCCAGCCTTTGGCACATATTATGGTCGCTTCACGACCTGCCATTGGTGGCGATGCGGATGAGGACAACACTGCTACTGAGGTAAGATCCCAGTATAGTGATATATTGAGGAGTACTTTGGAGGATGTGGTTCGGCAGTTTCGATCCATACCGCATCACCTTAGGCCACGTTTACCTCGATTGCCAATGCATAAAAAAAATTGGGCGCTGATGTGTACTTTAGATTCACTACTGGCAAGTTACTTAGACAGTAGTGAAGACCTTGCGGATACACACTCTATTCTGTACTGCGCGGCTATAACGGCATGTCGTGTAGCCCATGTCAAGTTTCCAAACACTGACATGGCTACGCGACCAAAACCTGCCGTACCAGCCTGGCAGTGCAGGATAGAACATCGTATCAACGAGGCTAGGGTACTCATTGGCAAGCTAAGCTGCTTCAGGGATGGCAACACACGTCCAAGAGTGATGCGCTTTGTGAGGAGGGCATTCACGGGAACTGAAGTAAGTCCCCGTGAATACATGTCCTGCGTCACGGAGCGCATTGACTTCCTGAAGCAGAAAATTTATGCATGGGCGAATCGTATACGTCGGTATAGGACGCGTGTGGATCGTTACTCCCAGAATTCCATGTTCCAAAGGGATCAAAGTTGGGTTTATAGATCCTGGGAGCGACCTAGACAACTAGAAGGTGAGGTGCAGCGACCGAATATTGATGACATGAATTCATTCTGGCGCAATATTTGGTCGGTGCCCGTCACTCATTCTGAGGGCGCTTGGATCGGGGATGTTGAGCGAAGATGCGAACTAATTGAAGAAATGGGGGCAATCAACATTGAACCCCAAGATGTAGCCAATGCAGTCCGTTCGTTGCCTAATTGGAAGGCACCGGGACCGGACGGACTGCATAATTTTTGGCTTAAATGGCTACGTAGTTCGCATATTTGCTTGGCATCTCAGTTTCAAGCAGCCTTAGTATCTGGGTCGTTACCAGAATTTATAACAACCGGTGAAACCCACCTACTCCACAAGTCCGGTTGTACCATGGACCCAAAAAACTATAGGCCGATCACCTGTTTGCCTACAGTTTATAAAACTCTTACATCCATTCTGAAAACAAAAATCTCTTTACATATTAAAGAGAATTCAATCATGTCTGTTTCTCAGAATGGATGTAAGAGTGGGGCCCGTGGTACAAAGGAGTTACTCCTCATAGATATGACCATCTGTCAGCAGGCTCGCCGTAACCGAAGGGATCTGTCGACATGTTGGATAGATTACAAGAAGGCCTACGACTCTGTGCCACATTCATGGCTCATGAGGGTGCTGGAGTTATATAAAGTTGATGTAACTCTACGCACCTTCCTGTTGTCATGTATGAGGCAATGGAGAACAGTCCTTCTCTGTCCAGGATCTCGACAGATTCTTGGTAACGGCGATCCAATAAAGATAGAGCGAGGCATTTTCCAGGGTGATAGCCTGAGTCCATTGTGGTTTTGTCTGGCCCTGAATCCTCTAAGTACGCTCTTAGAGGGGTCTGAGCTGGGCTTTCGGTTGCAGAGAGGAGGTCTGGTAATATCCCACCTACTCTACATGGATGACCTTAAACTGTTTGCCCCCACTGAACTCCAACTGAGAAGCTTACTGAATGTTACCGAAGCTTTCAGTAACTGTATCAGGATGGAGTTTGGTGTTGACAAATGTGCGGTCATGCATGTAAAGCGGGGAAGGATGGTGGAATCTGATGGTATCCAGCTGTCAGATTCCACACAACTAAGATCGCTCTCTGAAACCGAGACCTATAAATACTTGGGTATGTCTCAGGCGCTTGGCATCAATGAGACTGACATGAAACAGTCGTTGCGGGAACGCTTCTTGGGGCGCCTGAAAAAAGTACTGAAAAGTCTTTTGTCAGGCGGAAACAAGGTGCGAGCCTACAACGGTTGGGTCATGCCGGTCTTGATGTACTCTTTTGGCATACTCAAGTGGACTCAGACTGAATTGGACGCCCTGGATAGAAAAGTCCGTACATTGCTGACTGCTTACCGTATGCATCACCCACGATCCTCGGTGATGAGGTTATATATCCCGCGGAAATGTGGTGGTCGAGGCTTTTTAAATGCTAAGACCCTCCATAACCGCGAGGTGTATAACCTCAGGGAGTATTTTCTCCAAGCCGATTAGGGAATGCATGCGGTTGTTGTAGCAGTGGACAAAGGGTTGACTCCTCTATCTTTAGCTAGACAGAATTGGCGCAGGCCTGTGGTGCTCACATTGGACGATCGCAGGCAGGTATGGCAGGACAAGGAGTTACATGGAAGGTACTATCGGGCACTTCACGGTCCCGATGTGGACCTTACAGCCTCCGTGGCCTGGCTACAGTTTGGAGATCTTTTCGGGGAAACCGAAGGTTTTGTTTGTGCAATTATGGACGAGGTTGTGATGACGAACAACTACCGGAGATTTATCCTGCGGGATGGCACCGTTGACATATGTCGAGCATGTCATCGCCCTGGTGAATCCCTCAGGCATATAATCTCCGGTTGTTCGCGTCTCGCAAATGGTGAATACTTGCACAGGCACAACCAAGTAGCCAGGATAATCCACCAGCAACTTGCCCTGAAATACCATCTTGTGACATCTGAGGTGCCGTACTACAGGTATGTACCAGAATCTGTTCTTGAAGATGGTCATATCACACTATACTGGGATAGATCTATCATCACTGACAGGACTATTGTAGCCAATAGACCTGACATTGTATTGATAGATCGCCAAGAGCGTCGTGCAATGATTGTCGATGTTACTGTCCCTCATGACGACAACCTTGTGAAGGCGGAGAAAGATAAAGAAATCAAGTATCTTGATCTGGTCCACGAGGTTGTCGACATGTGGGACATTGACACGGCAGTCATTGTACCAATAGTCGTTTCCGCCCATGGCCTATTGGCAAAGAGCCTCGACAAACACCTTAAGAGGCTCACGTTAGGTGGCTGGATCAAGGGCCAGATTCAGAAGGCAGTACTCCTGGAGACGGCACGCATTGTGAGGAAGTTCCTCTCTCTGGAGCCTTGACCACCGGTAACTTGGACCTAGTTCCCGATGCCGGTTGGATGCTGTTTTTTATAGTTTTAAATATAAATATTGTTTTTTTTTTATATCTATATTTGAAATTGTAATAAATAAGTAAAAGAGAAATAAATAAATGGAATAATAATAATAATAATTTTACGAACAAATAAAACATAAACAAACCTAATCGTTAAGATATTCTTCTATTGTATAAAAACATTTATTAACTAAAAACTGTTTAATTTTTTTTGTAAATTGGTTATATTTTGATTCAGATTTGATGTTTGAGGGTAACTTATTATATATTTTTACTGCCATGTAGTAAGGACTACAGTTAAGCATTTTTATTCTTGAAGGTGGTAGGTGTAATCTGTCTTTATGGCGTGTATTAAAATTGTGGGTTTCTTTAATTTTTGTAAATAAATTGCTATTCTTAAATACAAATGTACAAATGTCTTGTATATATATTGATGGCAATGTTTGTAACTGGAACTTTTTGAAGTATGGTTTGCAGCTTTGTGAATTATTTATTTGTGCAATTATTCGGACACACTTCTTTTGTAGGAGGAATAGTTTTAGAATGTACACTATTTCCCCACAACATGATTCCGTATTTTAACCAAGAGTATGCGTACGCATAATAGGCTGATAGTGCGGTTTCCGTGTTTGTGCAGTATTTGATCTCAAAGAGGGCATATGTAAATTTTGATAGTTTTGATTTATTTTTTTCTATGTGAGTTTTCCAATTAATATTTGTGTCTATATTTAGTCCTAGTAAATTGAAAGAGTCTACTGTTTCCAGTTGTATGTTGTCTAGCTTTATATTTATATCTAACGGGGATTTTGTATAGGTTCTGAATTGTATAATTTTTGTTTTTTTCTAAATTTATTTCTAAGTTATGGTCTTGAAGCCAAAGTTTTATGTCTTTTAGGGTATTATTGATGATGGGATTTATATTTAAATTATTTTCAAATTTCATTAAAATTGAAACGTCACCTGCGAATAAAACTGGTAGTGTTACATCTTTATTGAATATTTTTGGAAGGTCGTTGATATATATCAAAAAGAGTACACAGCCTAACACACTGCCTTGGGGGATGGAACAAGTTACTTGTCTTTTTTGGGATTGAATTGTCTCTATTTCGTTTGTTTTCCCGTTATGGTATTCGATTTGGACCATTTGATGTCTGTTATTGGTCTTCTGTGCTTGTCCATGGTAATGAAACTGATTTGTTAAGAATAGTCAACGCCTGCAACAACCTCAATAGCAACGTTTCTGTATGCGCATTATTTAAGTACCGACCTACCTATGTTAATTAGCTGTAAGGTACTTGTACTCATCAATATTTGTTACTACCACCAATGATCATTTGAATTTTTGTAGTGCCATTCTACTTTCGGCTGTTAACTCAACAAGCAAATACACTTTATACATTTAAAAATTGAATTTAAATTATAACCCAAACTTCTTCATTAACATGATTTTATCATTTACTTTTTTCACATTCAGTAATTTTGTGAACCAAACACTTAATTGTTGACATCGAACTCGTCTCATCTGACAAAATCTGACGTCTCAAAATAAGCGCGTCAAAATGGCCGCGTTTAAATCACCCGAAAATGATAGTGATTTTAATATATTTTTTTTAGCTTCATGGTTAATATTTTGGATGTGTTATATATTTTTTTGGTAATGTAATAATCCGTAGAAACGTTTAAAACAATAAAAAAATACGTACATATTCCCTATTGAATTAATATATAAGTGAGTCAAGTATTAATGACGCATTTTCACATAATATTGTGAGTAATTTATAAATATATTTGATAAGAGATTTTTTTTTAAAAGGTACAATTTATAGAATGCTGGCGGCATTGCCACGTTGGATGACAATGCTGATTCTTTGAGCGAGGTTTCTGGTCACGAGATGCGTCGACCAGGCGTTTTGATATTTCACGGAAAAGGTAGTGTGCACACGACCCCCACGGACCCAGAGTTTCAACCCTAAACGGCTCAAATATGTAACTTGTATCTAAGTTAGGTACTGTATTTAGATATTTTTAAATGTTTGTTTTTATATGATTATGTATTTTATATTAAAGGCTTTTATATAAATCAACCTTCCGTCTTTTGCAATTAATCTACAACCAAAATTTAAACCCTTTACAAAATTTACAAAAATTATGGGATCGCGGTGACCGCGGATCAGGAAGCTAGTATTATTTTAAACGTATAGAGAAAGGAAATAATACATTTGAAATCGCACTGTGCTAAACCATAATTTGGTTCCAATATGTAAGGATGAACTCTCTGATGGTGAGAATTACGATGAAAGGTAGACGTGAGAATTACTTTTAATAGTTAAAATTTTATCATATTTTTAATTTGCATTTGTAATTTATAATTTAATTTGTCTCATGTATTTATTGACTCGCATAGTTTGTATCTTTTAAAATATGGAAAAATATTTAGTTTGAAATAAAAAAAAAAGAATTTGAATGAATGCGGACAGTGTTCTATAACACTGTCCGCTGTTCAAGCGGAGAACAAACATAAGGAGACAGTCTCTCCTTAGCTATGGGGCTCTGAAACACTTGTGAGCGCGGGTTCATCGACAATTCTAATTCACGCCGCTGAACCGCAAAAGCCCAAGCCCTGAATAGCAGTGATATGAAACAAGTTGAGCACACCGAGCTTTTTGTATACCAACTTGACCTTATCAAAGCCGAGGATATCAATGCTCTTAGCGATTTTGATGAACGTATTCTTGTATGTGGACCCATAGAAAATAGGGCTTTCTTAGCGGTGAACGCGCAAGCTTGAGTCTTATTTTATTTTTATTGAAAGGTACAGTAACAGATAACAGATTACACTTAAACAAACAAATTGAACCAAAATATAACATAAACCTGCCACCCAATAACAACTGCACACAACTTTGACTAATAACATATTTCACAGCTACTCAATTACTTATGGACATAATATATATAAAAACAACATAATATAAAAACAAAAAGAAACAATGTAGGAATTTTATAAACAATTTTTATGGAATTCAATCTTAAACCGCCTGAAACTACCATTAAACAGGTCAGGGATATTATTTATATAGGCACAATTGTATGATTTACATATCCGAATCAATGGATCGTTTTGTGATATGTTGTTATGAACTATTGGTATTCTAAACAGTTTGTGATCCCGAACAGAGCGTGTTGGAATCTTAAAATCTAATTTTTCCAGTAATTCACTACCAAAAACTCCGTTAGCTATTTTGTGGAGAGTACACATATCTGATAACTGTCTACGATCTGCGAGACTTTTTATGTCAAACTTGGACAGTCTTTCTTCATAGTTAGATAACTTACGCCGCAAACCAAACTTAGAACACAACATCCTCATGAATCGGCGCTGAATAGATTCGATTCTATCCGCGTGTATGTTGTATATGGGTGACCATACTGATGAGCAATATTCCAGTATACTTCGAGTGAGGGACATGTATAGCACAATTAACGAATTTGGTTTGCTGAATGGCTTTGCGGTACGAAAAATGAAACCGAGACTTCTGTTGGCCTTGTTTACGATGTAGTCGTAATGTGCCCTGAATGATAGTGCCGAATCAAACATAACTCCCAAATCACGGACGACGTTAACTCTCTCAAAGTCGACTCCCTGAATGTTATAGTAATATGATACAGAGCTTCTACTTCTTGTGAATGATATCACTTGACACTAAGTAATATTAAGAGTCATAGAATTTTGAGTGCACCAATCGTTTATTATATCGACGTCTCTTTGTAAAAGTATGCAATCATCAATGCCTTGAATTTTACGAAATATTTTAATGTCATCAGCGTATGCCAAGCATTCGCTAGTGATAAGTTCCAGGAGATCATTAATGAAAGCTAGAAACAGAAGTCTTAGTGGGGTTGAAATGGAATAAGTTAATTTTACCGGAGTTATTATCTTTTAAACAGAAAACTGGCGACCCATTCGCATAATCTCTCGGAAAGCCGGTATGTTGGTAACTTCGATTGATGACTGCGGTGCTAGATTCAACCGAACGTCTTTGCCACATCTCGGCTCACCGTGAGTCTCAGTGGCGATGTCTTCATACCGGATTGGGCTTATGGTGGGCCAAGCTTCCTTGTTGTTAGGAGAGTCCTACTCCAGTTTTTCTGTTCATTTCAATTAGATTCTCAGATCATGTGACCAACAGCACATATATGTTCCAACTTCAAGGGCTAACTTCCCCTTCTAATGACGGTACGGAAATTCGTCAAACCATTGTTAATTAATTACCACAGCTATAAGTATGCATAAAAATGCATAATGATTAGTGATAATAATCCTGTTATAGCGTCACACTTCAACAAAAATCTACAATTACCTACTGTGAAATGTACTGTTAGTAAATTGGCCAGATGTCTTCTCAGTTCGACTCCGATAAATACAGCATTTATTAAATATGATAATATGGAGTAAGTAACTATTATTTAATTAATTTGCAAGACCATAGCATCTGTTCACTACAGTCTAGACTGGTTTTCGCTGTAGGAAATACGAGCTAGGTGCTTAACAAGCAATCCTCAACATGAAGCCATTTTTCGGGGTAAGGCAACTTGATCCGTATTAATCTCTTCCGAGGGGATGAGTTGCCTCATGCTTTTGCATTATGCAACAAGACACTGTTAATATGTACAAAAACAGTGCTTATGATAGTTTTGGTACTGGTAATCGAAAGATAAAAAGTAAAAAATATTGCCAAAATAGTCATATCACCTTTTGAGTTTCTTGCCGGTTCTTCTTGGTGAAAGATTGAGTTCCGAACAAGTGGTAACTTTAGTTATGATCTTCATAAGTGCCTAATCTTGACCTTAATAAGGGCTTAAACTGAGTAATGTATTTGAAAATATCTTTAAATTTCAGTGTTCATCGTCGTACTAGCGAAAGTAGATTGTTTACAAGATGTATCAGGTCTCAACTTGGCAGGAGACCCGGACGTTCAAGTTGAACAGGTACTCAAATTTATACATCTAAAAAAAAGCGATATGAACTTCACGCAACTATATAATGACATACAGGAAACATTGGGGCTTGTGTGGCCGGGTAAGGCATCCCTCATTTTCTATCAACCTTTAAAATTATTTCTGCTTTTCGTTTCCATATACATACTAATTGTTATCTGTTCACAGATTTTAAAATGATACCCTTTGGCTCCCTTACATCAAATCTTGGCATTATATCCAGTGATATAGACCATCTGATTATAATCCCGAACACGAAGACAAAGGCCGTGGAGTTAGCTAGGCGTGCATATCGCCTTTTCCAACAAAGACCGGATATTTATGGAAACGTCAAACTAAAAACTAACAAAAGAGTACCATTAGTGATGTTTCTCCACATTCCCTCTGGGTGGCACTCAGACCTCAACTTCTCTGTAATTTCCTCGATCAGAAACAGCGAGCTCATCGGCTACATTTTGAACATTGACCCGCGAGCTGCAGATCTAGCGAAGATTATCAAGTACTGGTCTAAAATACATAACTTATACGGAACTGAATTGCTTTCTGCGTATTGTCACTATGCGCTAGTGATATTTTACTTTCAACAAAAACATATTCTGCCCGTCGTCAAAGATTTGCAGAAGAATACATGGGTTATGTTTAATGACTGGAACACAGGATTCCACAGAGTGAAATATGTGACGAACAACAATGAGTCCTTGTATCATCTGTTGGGTGGATACTTCAAGTTTTACAGCGTTTTTAATTACGATAGATTTATTATATCTCCTTTCACGGGACGTATGTTGGAGAAAAAAGATTTTGAGAGCTTGGAAAGTGTGCCAGACGATTTTACATTGTACAAATATAATGTCTTGAACAATATCTCTCAACCTTACCCTCTCGATGGGCTGATATCTATCCAGGACCCATTCGATCATAATAGAAATATTGCTACTATAAATGAAGAGAGAACCGAAAAAGTCATCTCTCACTTTAAATATGCAGCCAAAAAATTTGAGCACGATGAAGACAACACTTTTCTAAGGTCTATACTGACTAGGGACGAGCACTACGAGCTAATTAATCGGCTTAACGAAAGCATATTGAAGGTATACCTACTTACATATCATATTTTTATTCTATTCAAAAAAACTCTCGTCCTAAAACTCTTCTTAAACGACTGGACGGATTTTTTGATGTGTTTATTGAGTTGGAATCTGGATGGTTTAGTTAAATTTTTAATTGGATCCGGTAGGTGGCGCTGCTATCGGGTTTTAGATGTGTTTTTATTTTCAGGCAGGACAACGTCTGTAGGTCAGCTAATAGGTACTCATCATCAATACAATCGTAAAAAAATAAGTACATACCTACTTACCAGCTATCGCCATCCCGCAAAGACTTGTACGTAGCAAGTGAAATTTTGTGTAATAGACGCCGGTCCTCTTCGCTTCCGGTTAGTCTTTTTCAAATGTAAGTAGGTGAGATTTCATAATGTATATTGTATTTCAGAAAACACCCATAAAAAAACTTTAAATTGTCTTCTATTCAATTAACTCTCCATATTTTGGTTTATTTTTTGTTACATCCGAAAAAAACTATAATTTTTTATATTTAAGCTGTTTTTCTTGCACCTAAAAAAATTCTCGCTGTAGTGAGGTGAAAAGACACTCTACAGCAAAGTTATTTTGCGTCTCGTTCCTTAGAAACCCTCTCTACATTCAGGATTCAATCTTAGAAGCCTTCGCTATCTCGAGTTTCAAAAGAAATAACTCGTGCCAAATAACATCTTTGCATTGCAGCCTTGACCTTGTCAAAGCCATGGATATCAATGCTCTTAGCGATGTTGATGGACGTATTCTGGTATGTGGACGCATAGGAAATAGGGCTTTCTTAGCGGTGAACGCGCAAGCTTGAGTGGGGTTGAAAAAAAAAACATAAAACCAATACATACTCATTTATTCCGTTTAGGCCCTGGTAAGGCACTTATGATCGTTTACAATTGACTCTACCACCTAAATAGAATAAGTTTATTTTACCGGAGCTGTTATCTTTTAGACAGAAAGCTGGCGACCCATTCGCATAATCCCTCGGAAAGCCGGTATGTTTGTAACTTCGATAGGAGACCGCGGTGTTAGATTCAACCGAACATCTATGCAACATCTCGGCTCACCGTCTATACCTCACCGTGAGTCTCAATGGCGATGTCCTCATACCGGATTGGGCTTATGGTGGGCCAAGCCTCCTTGTTGTTAGGAGAGTCCTACTCCAGTTTTTCTGCTCATTTCTATTAGATTCTCAGATCATTTTTTTTTATGTCACAAGTGACAACGAGGCAGGCGGGTCACCTGATGGTAATTGACAACCGTCGCCTATAGACATTGGCAATACCAGGGGATTGCTAATGTGTTGTACACCTTATTACAATGCCTTAAAGGCGAACTGGAAGTTGGGACGTATATGTGACCAACAGCACATATCTGAACTTCAAGGGCTCACTTCCTCTACTAATGACGGTACGGAAATGCGTCAAACCATTGTTAATTAATTACACAGTTATAAGTATGCATCAAAATCCATAACGATTACTGATAATAAGGCATTGTTATAGCGTCACACTTCAACAAATAAATCCACAATTACCTACTCCGAAATGTAGGTACTGTTAGTAAATTTGCCAGATGTCTTACGGTTGTTCTCAGTGCGGCTCCGATAAGTACAACATTGAAAAGAGTTAACATTGTATCAAATATGATAATATGGGGTAAGTAAGTAACTATTGTTTATGAAATTAGCAACACCACAGCATCTGTTCACTAGAGTCTAGACGTAGGAAACACGAGAAAGGTGCTTGGCAATGGATCCTCTACATGAAGCTGGGTGGCTTCCAGCTTCCAGCCAGGGTTCAACAAAGACTTCTTCCACCATTATTTGCGGTTAGGCAACTCGATCCGTATTAATCTCTTCCGACGGGACGAGTTGCCTCGGGCTTTTATTTTGTGCATTGTGCAACAAGATACCATCAATATGTAGGTACAAATACAGTGTTTTTGATAGTTTTGGTACTGGTAATGAGAAAAGTGGTTCATGCACCCTAACTGTCATCGGCTGCCTTATGTTTCTTAATATTCAAGGTTTGGTTATCATGGTCGTCCTGGTGGGATCTAGCCACTGCTTAGAGACGTCACAACTACGTGCCGTTGGAGACTTCGATGCACAACTCAGTTACATCTTAGACTCTATAAGTCTGTCTCCAGAGGGAATGAAAAACATTACTAGAGTCTACAAAGATATGGAGAACATATTGCAAAATATTTGGCCTGGTATGTTTCAACTAAAAAACTAAAATCCGTTAGGCTCACTAATATTCTGAGATTCGTATTCTCTAAATGTCTTCTAATATGATTATTTTTCAGGGTGCACAATAGAACCTTTCGGGGCAACAGCAGAAGGTCTAGGCATTAAGTCAAGTGACGTGGATTTTTTTATACAGCTTCCAAACACTACTAGCATATCACCCAAGCAATGCATAGAAATGGCAAGATTATATCTCGAAACCAAACAAAATATTTTCACAGATATTAAGGTAGACGCCGAACCGCTGCTGTCTTGCCATCACTCAATAGTGAACAGAAACGTACATTTAGTAAGCACAGGAGCATCATATCAAAGGGATACTAAACTCGTCAATTTTTACTTGAATTTGGACAAAAGAGCTTTGGGTTTAGCAATGTTCATCAAGCACTGGGCGAAAGAACAACTAGTTATAGTGAAAGATGTAATTCGAAGTTTCAGCATGACTATGTCTGTAATATTTTATTTGCAACAAAGAAATATATTACCAAGCGTCAGCCAACTGCAAGAAGGAGCAGAAAGCGTAGTTGTAGACCATTGGGAGACAGGGTTCAACAAAAACTTGGAGTATCGGTCAGATAACAATGATACTCTTTACCAACTTTTAGGAGGCTACTTTAAGTTCTACAGCACATTTGATTTTGATAAAAACATAGTTGCACCTTTCGTGGGACGTGTGGTGCCCAGAGAATTATTTGCGAATTTAGCCGATGTTCCGGATAACTATCATCTGTACAAACACAATGTTCGAGAGAATATCACTGCTCCTTTGGAAGTCCACACCAAAATATGTATCCAGGATCCGTTCGCACACAGCGGGAACTCTGCGGAACTCGTATGCCCTCAGTTTGCTGAGAGAATCATTCTACAATTTAAATCTGCAGCTAAATTGTATCAAGAAAGTTCTAGTAAAAATTTCCTTACATCAATTTTGAATCATTCGTTAATAGGAAACGGAACCACGTGTTGAGATTGGGACAGGCTGACAGGTACAGACAGGCTGGTGGATATTAGATTATTTCATTGCCACGTCACAGGTTGTGGGCTAAGTCCAGACCCCAGTAAATATAAATACGTCTGTTAATTATGTGTGTTGTGTTATTTCATGAAGGTGTAGAAGAATAATTTCAGATGAATGTGTGAAGAATATCCCAGGATTATTGCAAGGAATTGCTGCTAATTTGAAGGAGAGATACCTGATGCCAGAACAAGTGTAGAAACCTTATATGTATAATGTATAAGACGTAAAGTAACAAACGAAATAAAGATACCAATCACATTTATAATGGCTACTGTACCAGAAACCGTTAATTTTTGTAAGCTTAATGCCATAAATAGGTTTTCCTAATTTAAAAAATATTTATGAATTTTCATTTATAGAAACAAAAAAACGCAAATTATTAATAAACTGTGATATCGAGTTCATTTAAAAAAGTTTAAATACAATTATAACTATAAAACTTATTTGTTGAATAAATAAAATATTTTTACTTTGTATAAGCTTGTGTTTGACCGCAATATCACCATGGTAAGTGATGATGTGGCCGAAGGTGGTAAAAGCTTAGAAGGAATATAAATGTAATGCAAATACGCATGAATGAAGTGTTCCCTTTTTGAAAAATGTAGATACATGTATGTATATTAAATGTTATCTTAATAAAATAAATGCTACAATACTAGATTTGAGTCTTATTTATATAGAGTCACAGTTTATTTTTGAATACACACGACAAAACGTTATTGTTTATGTGCGCTGTGATAAAGTAGCAAAAACAGGTTGGGCGCGCTGTCAATCAATATTTAATATTTATTATATCACATGTTTGCCACCTAGTGGTATCAAAAAATAATAGAACGGGTTGCACTCCGGGAGTGCCGGCAGAAGTGAAACATTAACGTTGTGCATTTTTGAATATTTTGGAATGGTTAGGGAATAATTTCGCACGAATTGCTTTATTTATCAGTATAAAAGTACTATCATTTATGTGGTAAAATAAAATATTCATTTATTGCGCTATCGTACACAAACATGACAATTTATATTACATTAGACCGCCGGCGCCGGCGCGGTACAAAGAGAGGGGGATATTACTTCCTCTCCTACGCAGCGCCGGCGGTCTACTCTCCCTGCGTCTTACGAATTTTCGATCAGGTCACGTGTCCTGAGGCGAGTTTAACATTTTTTACACACCCCAAAAAAGTGCACAACGCCGCTAAAGAAGTTTTCAATTAATTTTTTATTTATTTAATCTGAATAATGAAATACGTATGAATTAAACTGACATGTGATGTGTGTATACACATAGCCCAGGTATGTGAGTGTACAAGAGATGTACTCCCGGATCCATATCAGAAGACATAGTGATAGGTACATCAATTTGCAATAAGTAGTGCAGTCTTGAACTAATCTATAACTAATATTCAATATTCGTTATCAAAATCACTAAAATAATTCTTAATTTAAGGGTCTGCACATAGCTCACAATAATTCGGTTTAATATTGAAATATCTTTAATATTCAAAATCATAAAAGTATATAAAAGATGTAATTCTGACTCCTGAATCGGTGTTTAATTCTCAAACTCATTTATTCATAAACTGAATAGGCCCTGATAAGGCACTTATGAAAGTTACAATTGAATCTAGCTCCGGTTTGGAATACTCTACACTTAAACTGAGAAGATTCCTGCAAGAAACTCGGGAAGGTCACGTCTTTTACCTATATACTATTGTGATTTAAAAATGATTTTGGATAATAAAGAAAGGTTCTGTGGGTCAACCCCCCATGGGTTGACGAAATCTAAGTACTGAGTAGGTATACAATACTCTACATCTTACTACTACTTATTATTAATGTGAAAGTTTGTATCGATTTGATTATGTTTGTTACTCTTTCACGCAAAAAATACAGACGAATTTTGATGAAACTTGACACACAGGTAGATCATATCTTGGAATAAAACATACAACAAAAACATGAGAATAAATTAGTTTGAGGAGACATCCCTACGTAGACCGAATGTAAAGATTTATCAGTTTACTACAAATCAGGTCTTATTGACGTAGCCCATACACAATTGATATAAACAATTTATAGGGTTGACAGGAGATTTTACCTCAAAGCGTTCGGCTAGAAGTCTAGATATCTGGGTGACATAGTCGGTTTTTGTCTGTACTTAAAATAAGAGGTACTTGCCGGTTACAATCTACTGGAAGACCAAATTTTCGACCCGTTATATTTTTAGAGGTCTAACAACCAGACATTCAGGTAATCTGATAGTAGGTGATATCTGCTCCCCTTCCTGATTTAATTGTGTAAAATCTTTACTTAGATTTTACTTTGTTTTTACTAGAAACATTTACATTGGAAATTTTTTTTGGGGTTAAATTTTTCTTGACTATGAAGTGTAAATCTCTGCCAATTAGACCCGAAGTATACGGACACTTCTGTTTAAATTCGCCTGGCAAGTTTATACCCATATAAATATTTATCGAATTATTTATTGATCCTAATTCCACAATTACGGTTAATTAGGGCTGCACAAACATTAGTGTGCATTGCGTGACTCAGTCGCGTTCACCGTGAAATGTCATCATCTTAGTTCGATACGTTCGTTAATATAATTTCTCTGGGGACATGCCCCATATATTGAAGCGGCAGTAACTGGAATTCGTTGATATTGGATCATTAAAATTAAAAAAATTACATAGTTGCATTTGACAGAACGAAGAAACAATGAAACAAGGTAAGACTGGTTCATAATTAAATATTGGTTGTATAGTAATGTATTTGTACTTTTTCTTTCCGTGCATCTATGAGAGTTTAGTTCACGCTAAGTACTGTAGCTGGCCTCCGTGTTTCCCGGGAAACTTATCCTTTCCCGGGATAAAAATGATATGTAAGGATATCCGTGTCACAAGTTTCATCAAAATCCGTTCAGTAGTTTTTGCGTGAAAGAGTAACAAACATCTTCACAAACAAACTTTCACGTCATTTATAATAGTAGTAAGAAGTAAGACATTTTTTACATCATTTAAATTTAGAAAAATATTAAAATCTCTGAATTGATTAATCTGAAAAATCGCTTGTACAACAAGATACATTAAGAGGCTAATCAAATAGAACGTTACTGTTAAAACGGAAAGTCACCTATCTGTTTTACACGTAGGACATGATTCAATCATTGTAGAAGCCACATCATATGAGAATTTTGCCAAACAAGAATTTTTGGGGCAAAATTGAAATGAATTATTAGACTGCAAACATCCGTTAGACCTCTGTAGTTATCAAATACCTCTACGACACTTAAATGACAATAATTTCCTCGATTCCAGTGATAATAATCAGCGCCATACTAGCGACCGGATGCTGCATAGAAGATGTATCAAAGCTCAACCTAACGGGGGACTTTGACTCACAAGTGGAACAAGTATTCAAATTCATAAGACTTGAAAAACATGATATGAACTTTACGCAACTATATTATGATTTGCACCAGTCGTTGGCAACGGTGTGGCCAGGTAAACTATAACATCTCTGAAATTTCGCTCTAAGCATTATTACTCCCATTTGATGATATTGTTTATTTTCAAGGCGATGATAGCTCAGTGGTAGTGACGTCGGATACCGCGGCGAATTCGAATCCTACAATGAGCTTGAGCTTTCGGTGAAGGAAAACATCGTGAGGAAACCATATCACGGTGGGTACATTGTAGTACCCAGCTGGCTGTACCACCCTCAAGTTGAAAATCTGTCGCCAAGCACCTATCGGTGTGTTCCGACAGCTGCAATTGAGAGCCAGTTCCCATCTAGGCTTTGTGTGCTTACCACCTTCGGCCACATCATCACTTACCATGGTGAGATTGTGGTCAAACACAAGCTTATACAGAATAAAAAAAATGTATTAGATTGGATCCTCAATAAATAGTTTCTTTGCAGATTTGGATATAGTTCCATTCGGCTCCATTGTCACCGGTCTGGGCTTCAAATCCAGTGATGTAGACGTACTCGTTATTCTTCCAAACGTTACTGTAGATAGAAGCGATCACATCTCTACCACTATCCTACGCCTCATACAACTAAGACCAGATATTTTCCGCGACGTCCAACTGATAACATATAAACGAATACCAATCATAATCTTCCACCACATCTCTACTGGGCGGATATGTGACGTCACTTTCTCTGGATCATCATCTGTTCAAAACAGTCAACTCTTCGAATATTTGCTGAACATGGACGAAAGGGTTTTAAATATGGCGATCCTTGTGAAATACTGGTCAAAAATACACAATCTGACCGGAACGGACTTGATGTCCAGCTACTCAATGACGTTACAAATGATATTCTTTTTGCAACAAAAACTTATTCTGCCCCCTATCATAGACCTGCAAAGAAATGCGACCAGCACTTTTGATAACAATTGGAACACGGCATTCAATAGAATTAAATATAGGACGAGAAACAACGAAACATTGTATCAACTGTTAGGCGGATTCTTCGAGTATTTCAGTGTCTTTAAATACGAAAGATTTGTTATGTCTCTTTATTTGGGCCGACTTTTGGACAGAAAACTTTTCGAGAGTTTAGAAACTCTGCCGGATGAGTATGTATTGTACAAATATAATATAGCTAATGGAATCACTCCGCCTTATTCTCTAGAAGGTTTGATATCTGTCCAAGATCCTTTCGATCATAATAGGAATACAGCAGATTTAACTCCAGAGATAACCAGTTCCGTGATCTCGCACTACAGACAAGCAGCAAAAATGTTTGTTGAAGATGACCATAATTTTCTGAGGTTAATACTAACTAAAGACTCGCCACGAGAAAATGTTTGACGGCTTAAAAATTAATATTGTGATTTTGTGGTATTAAATATTTTATGTAGAAAATAAACAGTTATTCTTTTATAAATGCGATACCTAGTGAGTTATTTTATTAGATGTTCTTTCGCGTGAAACGATTGACTTCATATTTTACTCGGGAATAGCAGATGGGAGAATTAAATAAAAATATTTCGACTCTAAGTGGCAGGAAAAGTACGATTCCATGCGGACGGAGTCACGGGCTTTAGTTATTCAATTTCAAAAATATTTTTGTTAAGTGAACTCATTATAAGTATTTTTAATCGTCACATGTTTGATATATTACAAAGTTTTATTTATGCTCTAATGCACCGATCGAAAGGTTGCTATGGCTGAGAAGAGCCGGCTAAACTATTACAATTAATTCTTAAAAATAGTTTCACATAGTACAAAATATGAAACTCATATAAAATTGCTTGTGAAGCGAGCAAATCATTCAAATGCGTTCTTGTCATCAATAAAATCAGAAACTTTATGGTACCTACCCTTTCAAACATAAGTTTTGTTTAACTAACTTTTTAAATCTATACACAGATAGTTCTTGAATTTCTTTGGGTACCTTGTTAGAGATACCATGGCATTAGTAATAAATAGAATGTAAGATTTTATCCCGAATTAGCTGCTATTTATAATATTTTTTGTGCCGATGCCACGATTGATCACAATCAAAACTCATTCATTCAGTTTAGGCCCTGGTAAGGCACTTGTGAACGTTGACTACGAGAATTGAATCTACTGCCGGTTCGAAATACACTTCAAAATAAACGTCTTTTCTAGTTTCTCCTCTCTCGAAACTCGTCTATCGGTCGCAGCAGGGCCGGATTTAAGGGAGGGCAAACGGGGCAAAATAAAGTTCTAGAAGTGTCGGACACGCGGTTGGAACAAAGGTTTCTTTCCGCTATACATATAAGGTGAAACACTTGCAAGAAAAATATGTAGGTATTATTTATCCTATTCGCAAAATAATTTAGGACCTCCACTTTTTTGATGGCCCAGGGCCTCCATACCTCTAAATCTGGTCCTGGGTCGTAGCGTCTTATCTTTGTTTGAATTACCTAATTGCACTTACTGGTAATTATACCGTACTCTATTTATGATAAGTCGTCTTCAGTGCTTGCAGTTTAGTCACTGGTAAGTTAAGTCTGTATAATATATGCAATTACTTATTCAAGATAAACTAACATAACACTTTCGTAGCCTCACTAACATTAATGGCGCGGAATATTATAATCTTGTTTTGACCACGATCATAGTAAGTGATGATGGGGCCGTAAGTGCTAAGCCTAGAAGGACATTGGCTCTCAAGTGCAGCTCTCAGGACACACCGGAAGACGCTTGGCTGACAACTAGATGTAGTGATGGTTGGTATCCAGATATTCGAGTAGTACCCTACGATCCTCACGGTGTTGTGTTCACCAAAAGCTCCAAAATTGTAGGATTCGAACCAACGACCTTCGCTGCGGTATCCCGCTCGTATGTAAGAGTTCTGAGCCTTAAGATATATGTTTGAGGTAAAGAATTCCAGCGAGAGCTTGCACAAAGACTGACTAGTAGTTTGGGAAGAGTGTAACTCGAAATTTCGACGATTTTTGAAGGGTGTGACCACAGATTTGCCTAATCTAAATCTATGGGTGGGACTAAGAGACATTTTATTTTGAGCCTTCATGTCGTAGATCGATAACATGATAATTAAATTATTTGTCTGAAACATGGTTCAAAAATAGGTGGAGTACTATAATAACGGTTCAACATGTTTCACCTATTACTGGCATTATAAATGTGAAAGTTTGGATGTATGTTTGTTACTAATTTACGCCAGAACGGCTGAACGGATCTGGATGAAATTTGGCATAGAGATAGATTATAGTCTGGAATAGCACATAGGCTACTTTTTATCCCGGGAAAAGATAAGATCCCTCGGGACCGCGGGTGAAACCGCGCGGAAACAGCTAGTATAAAATATGATTTAGGCGATGATAGCTCAGTGGTAAGTGACGTCGAATACCGCGGCGAAGGTCGTGGGTTCGAATCCTACAATGAGCTTGAGCTTTCGGTGAAGGAAAACATCGTGAGGAAACCATAGCACGGTGGTAGGGTACTTTGTAGTACCCGACTGGCTGGCTACCACCCTCAAGTTGAAAATCTGTCGCCAAACACCTATCGGTGTGTTCCGACAGCTGCACTTGAGAGCCAGTTCCCATCTAGGCTTTGTGTGCTTACCATCTTCGGCCACATCATCACTTACCATGGTGAGATTATGGTCAAACACAAGCCTATCGAAGATAAAAAAAAAAAAAAAAATACATATGAAAGTGAAAAATATGAACAAATTAAATACAGTGAACTCTGTTCTTTTGAGAAATAAAGCTTCTTTGAACCTAATGTTGATCTCGATATTAACATAAACAAATCAGAGTGCCAACATGCGTCATACAAATTATATACGTGCATATGTATTATACTAATGTCACACTTTAATATATTTCATATTAATATACGGTGCTTAATTAGTTTAATAAGGGCTTCTACCGTCGGTCGGCGGTCGTGTAACATTTGATCCAAGGAAGTTACGAAAGGCAAAGATAAAAAATGATAATACAGGGTAAGCGGAAAATATATGGTCTATCTATACTTTAATTATGAAGAGATAATACTCGTATATGTTTGTGAGTTTGAATGTGGTTATCTCCAGAACTACAGATATGATTTTGAAAATTATTTCTATAATAGGGCTAACTTTTTAACTGGGAATGCGGGTAAAACCACAATATATTCTCTTGTTAGTCAATTAAATAAATATCTCGGGACATTCCTCACTAAGCAGAGCGTGTACTATGGAAACCAGATAACTGATAAACTACATTCGACCTTCATAAGTGCCCTTCTAGGGCCTAAACTGAATAAATGGTTTTGACTTTGATAGGTGGGCAGTACAGCTACCAAATATATTTAAAAAAATCGAGATATTTAAAATTAAAAATCATGATACTAAAATATCGAAATATCTCGAAAATGGTGATCTTTTTATTGAGCTCATTTTTGTATATATGGTAGGTGACCCGCCCGCCTGTCTCCCCCTAAGTTTGACCTACTATTTACCGGACACACTGTATACTACTTTTTTAGGGTTAGGTAGGTAAAAACGGGACCCTATTACTAAGACTTCGCTGTCTGTCTGTCACCAGGTTGTATCTGTTGCCGCTATAACAACAAATACTAAAAACAAAATAAAATAAATATTTAAGGGGGGCTCCCATACAACAAACGTGATTTTTTTGCCTTTTTTACGGAACCCTTCGTGTGCGAGTCCGACTCGCACTTGGCCGGTTTTTTAAATACATACCTACTTAAATAGACACCCAGACTCAGGACAAACAGACTTCATGTACACAGATTTCTATCCCACAAACCCACAAACTATGACTTGATTTTACCAACCACTCCAACTGGCCTGATTAAAACATACTTTTAAAATTTCAGTATTACTCATCAGCGCCTTATTGGCGATGGGTGGCTGCATAGAAGATGTATCTACTTTCAACCTGACTGGTGACTTTAATGCTCAAGTGGAAACTATATTCAGACACATCCGATTGAATGAACAGGAGATAACGGCATTTGATAGAGTCTACGATGACTTGTATGAAACGCTGCGACCAATGTGGCCAGGTAACACATCCACGTGGTAGTCTGACAAATTTCACCCTTATTCACCCGCAATGCCGGAATATAATCTATTCTATGTTATCTTTTTACGTGGTAGAAGTACCCGACTGGCTGGCTACCACCCTCAAGTTAAAAATCTGTCGCCAAAACACCTATCGGTGTGTTCCGACAGCTGCACTTGAGAGCCGTTCCCATCTAGGCTTTGTGTGCTTACCATCTTCGGCCACATCATCACTTACCATGGTGAGATTGTGGTCAAACACAAGCCTATCCAGAATTAAAAAAAATCTTTTTACGTCTTAATTTAAATTAAACCCGTCAAGCCGTTACAGAGCTAATACAGTCAGTGGTGAACAAAGCACCATATACCGGAAAATTTTAATAATTAAAATAGCTATTTTAACCAACTAGTTATGCCCCGCGGTTCCACCCGCGTTCCCGAGGGAACAAGACCGACCATAGCGTCAAAGTCCAAACCACTGATGAAGGAAGATGATAGCTCAGTGGTAAGTGACGTCGGATACCGCGGCGAAGGTCGTGGGGAATCCTACGGTGAGCTTTCGGTGAAGGAAAAAATCGTGAGGAAACCACAGCACGGTGGTAGGGTACATGTGGTACTCGACTGGCTGGCTACCACCCTCAAGTTGAAAATCTGTCGCCAAGCACCTGTTGGTGTGTTCAGGCAGTAGCACTTGAGAGCCAGTTGCCCTTGCCCTTAAGGCATTGTGATAAGGTGTACAACACGTTGGCAGTCCCCCCGGTATTGTTAATGTCTATAGGCGACGGTAGTCACTTACCATCAGGTTACCCGCCTGCCTCGTTGTCACTAGTGACAAAAAAAATAGAGCTACAGAAGTTACCACCGGCTCGTAAGTCAGACTTTAACTAAGAAAATCGGCAAAAAACTCAGCAAGACAACATTTTTTAAATATCTATCTGACTATATTAACGACAAATATTAGTTTTACACTTAGTTACAAATCAAATAATGAATTATCTGATTTCAGGTTTAGAAGTATTATCGTTCGGATCAGTTGTAAACGGACTAGGTTTAAAATCAAGCGACGCCGACTGCTTCATCATGGTACCAAACGCTACTCGGTCGGCCGCAGAACTGGCCATCAAAGCTGAACAACTCCTCAAAATCCGCACTTCTATATTCAGTGATTTCGTCTTGATAACCTGTGCAACTGTACCAGTTATCAAATTCATACATATCTCAACTGGGCGGCACGGCGACGTCAGCTTCTCTGGGCTCGCTGCCGTAAGGAATAGTCAATTACTTAACTTTTTACTACACTTGGATGTCAGAGCTCTACATTTAGCAGTTCTCGTCAAGTACTGGTCGAAAGTACACAATCTGACCGGCACTAACTTGATGGCAAGTTACTCGTTGTTACTACAAGTTATATTCTACTTGCAGCAAAGGCAAATTTTACCAGCGGTTGTAGAGCTTCAGAAAAATGTTTCGAGTAGGCTGGAAGCCGTCTGGAATACAGCTTTCGACGATAAATATACTTTTCATACTGACAACAATGAGACCCTATACCAATTGTTGGGCGGATTCTTTCAATATTACAGCGACTTCGATTTTAATAGATATCTTGTTTCAACATACTTAGGACGTAGAATCGAGAGGCGAGCCTTTTTAGATTTGGAAAGTATTTCGGAAGAGTACAGTTTGTATAAACAGAATGTAAGAAAGGGAAGGAAACCTATACAACTTGTATCTGATATTCTGGTTCAAGACCTTTTTGAGCACAATAGAAATTGCGCTAGTACAGTAAATTCTAGACTGGCGAAAAAAGTAATTGGGCAATTTAAATTAGCAGCTAAATTGTTTTTAGAAAATAGTGAGGACAGTTTCTTAAGAGCAATCCTGACAAAGAATGAGCTTGAAGAAATAATAAACATCACATATTAGTACATAACTTATTTCTATTAAACTAAATTCAATTGAAATAACAATGTTCGCCTAACGCCTATATTAGGTACAGGTTCTATTATTAGCACAATTTTTTATAAATTAAGATACTTTGTATTTAAATACACACATGCAGAACAAACAGTAGGGGACCGAAATTAGAGCCTTGTGGTACGCCCTGTATATTTTTGTAGTTCTAATAAAAAAAAATAGGTTGTATTGTTTAAAATACACGGTAACATAGTTATAATAACTAACCCGATGTTATAGAGAGCTTGTTAAATTAAAAACAATATTTTTCTATGGATAAACTACGATTAACTAATTATAATTATAACTTATTAAATGATAGTTCCTTGTCTTTAATCAGCCAAAATGCGTCTATTACGTCACCGCCAAGATCCACGGATACCTAAAAATATATTTTTAAATTCATATTTGTTAGAGGTAGAGGAAGGCCGAAGAATGTATGGATGGGCTGTGTGAAGAATATGTTTATGAAAGGTGTGAGTACTGAGACGACTAATGATAGAGCGGAGTGGAAAAGGAAATTTATAATGTTGTGCCAACCACACCTAGCGTGAGATAAGGACAAGAAGAATTCGTTGCAAAGGTCATATGAAATACAAAAATAACTATTGTTATTTCAGCGTTACGTATTCGAAATGAATAATTTTTATGTTTTGTCACACCGAAATGGATCATGCAACCCTAGTACTTCTCGTATGTTATTTTAAAGCTATTATTTATGATATCTGGAAAAGTACTAATGCATACTTCAGTATTTCTAAAACAAAACCAACAAAATCTTAATTTGATGCACTATAATTAACATCATACTATATAATTATGAATTGGTTTGAACGGTCATTATAGAAACTGTATAATAGAGAATATGCACGTGACTTCAAAATGGACGTTTTTTTAATGTAATTCATATTGTTACAAAAACACACCTACATAATTATTTTATTAAATTATTCATATTAAATTTAATCATCAAAAAGTGGCTGTTCTTAAATTCCCTCGCAAATTTCCAAAACGCCCCGTGAACAAAATCGTGAGTAATCGTGACGTCACTTTTACACTCGACCACAGAGTATGTAGCCGCTACGCTTAAATTTATTATAATTTTTCTGTGCTTTTCCATGGTAATAAACTGATTTTAGTAACTTTGTGAACCAAACACTTCATTTTTGATATCTAACTCGTCTAATCTCACATCACAAAATAACCGCGCCATAATGGCCGCGTTTGAATCACCCGAAAATGATAGTTATTTTAAAATAGATTTTTTTAGCTTAATGGTTAAGATTTTGGTTGTGTCATATGTTTTTTGGTAATGTAATAACCCGTAGAAACGTTTAAAACAATAAAAAAATACGTGCATATTCCCTATTGAGCTTGATTCTTAAATATCGGATGTCGTCATATCAAAGCGCTTCAAGCGCCTGGTCATATTCATGAAGATTCTCGAAGAAACCTCAAAAAAAAACTATCATTGTGAGGAAACCATAGCACGGTAAGGTGAAGTTCTCGCCTGGCTGGCTGCTAAGTAGAAAATCTGTCGCCAAGCCAATATAAATATTCAAAGCCTGTGTTACAGCGGCGCCATCTTTCACCGATCCTATTCCAAACGCCATCTAGCGATGAAAACCGAATCACGTAGATCTAACTACTAAAATAAAGACTTGCCTGTTCAATATTGATATGAGTTTTGTTGAAAGCCTTAAACTTGGTGTACCCGAAGTCCTGCGACCGAAATGCTGACCACTTAAATGGTTTTCCTGAAAAATAATGTATCGAAGAGATCATCTGTGCTTTGTTTGTTAAGATTTTTCTCCCGACAATTTTCCGATTGTCTTGATAGGTAAGAACACTAGCGCCATTTGTATACCTACATGTTTGTTCAGTTCAAAAATGTAGTGTTCGGTATTCGAATCACTTTTCCTCAAGTGATTTTGCTGCGAGTGTTTACGCACCAAAAACACCCTTTTCGTGCTGGAGAGATGAAAAATATATTTTTGCCCACGAATTATGTATGATACACGTGTATGTTACGGCTGAAAATAATGCGAAGAAAGTTGCCACATAGATAAATTATAACATGAACCATAAACAATATAGATACGTACTTCTGAAGTGATCTCTGCCTTCCTTGCATCCCGCCGACCCGGTCACAATATGCACTGGCGCTCTGCAACACGCAAAACATACATCACTAGTTTCAGCACGGTTTCACTCGCGTTCTAGGGGGAATTAAAAAGATTTTGAGTGAACAAAGAAGAAGCGACCGCGTATAGGAAGAACTAGTTTAGCCTAGGCAAAACTAGTTTATCCTGAAATCGGGTCTGGTCGGTAACATATTTAACTAGCGGGCCCAGCAGACGTCGTCCTGCCCTGAATATGAACAAATCTTGGAACTCCATTCCAGCACCACCTACCGGGTCCAATTGTATTTTAAAACCATCGAAGAACCCATTGAAATATACACACAAAATTTCATCCGAATTCAAAAAGTCATGCTCACGACTCAGTTTGATTCACTATGGTTTATCAAACGAGAAATTAATATTTTTGTTGATTTCTCAAAAAGCACTGAATCAATTTCAATAAAATTTATATGGGACTACCTCTGAAAGTATGATCTACCAAACAAAAAAATAATCATCAAAATCAATTCATTTGGCAGAATTATCGCGTAACAAACATACGAAAACATACAGTCGAATTGTAAACCTCCTCCTTTTTTGAAGTCGGTTAAAAAACCGGGCCCTCAAACTACTTAAAATGTTTTTTTGCCTGTTTGAATGAGGCAACAGATTTTCAACTTGAGGGTTTAATCAATAAATCAATCTTGCACCTTATTGCATGTATATAAAGTTGATTATAGAGTTATGCTCATGATTAGATAGAAAATTTATCTAGTTCAACAAATTTCCCTTCCACAGAATATTTTACATAGTTGGAGTTGAGTAATAAAACCAAAATGAAACAAAAGTACATTTATATTTCAAAATACAATTTCAAATACATAATATCATGATATGTTAGAGATCCCTGCTGTCATGGATAAGTTACTTATATAAATAAATAAAAATAACGAATTACATACATAAATAACCTCAATCGTGTTTTATTTACGGCACAGACAAGACATGTCAGCAATCAAAAACATTATGACACGTATCAAAGACTATTTCTTCAGTTTAAGCCCTAGGAAGAAGACTACTTATAAGCAAAAATGATGAGTTAAAAGAACTTTTTTAAAAACAAGCTTTGGTGTGTCACTTTATTTTTCGAGTTATGCCCATATTGTAGGAATACATTAAAAAATAATTGTCCGATATCTTACGTGTTCCGCCACGTTGGATTTAGAATGACGTCACACAGCTAACCATGCATTGTCATCTAAACTAAACATGTAGGTATACAAAATTTCAGCTCAATCGGTTAAAGACATTTGCTTCAAAATTGAGTTACATTGCAAATTGAATAAAAGCTTGTAAAAATATAATTGATAATCATTTATTAGAAAAAAAAATCTCTTTAATTGCAAAAATTTACATATGTTACGGGTCTTATTTTGATTTGAGTAGTTTATATACCGGGTCTTTTCGCACACAGAGTATTATCAAACAAAATATATTTTGACTCACGTCGACGTTTCGATCAAGTTACTATGATATATCGATCACGATATAGACCTATGTAGACTAAAAATATACTTATTTATGTATCATATACAAACTGCTATAATTATGTCTAATATTTGGTATTAAATTTTATTTACCAACTAAGTAAGGATATGTCATATCTAAACTAATTTAGAAATTAGTTTTAAAGCCAATTTTGTATTTGTTTTCAATACGTATTTAGAAATAAGTATAAATGTATAGAATAGAAATAAACTTAAAATTATTCATCAGAAAGATTGCACGTATAAAAAGTGCTGTATAATTAAGCCATAAAGTGCTTTATTTCAAATGTCATAAGATCCATGTTTGTCTTTCACCACCCAAAATGAGTCGATCACTTTTCCTTTCAAGTCCACGTCAACCTGAAAAAAAAAGAACAAAATTATCTTTTTTTTTTGTTTTATTTAAAAATTAATTAACAGTTAGTAATGCGAATAAAGCGGGGAAACATTAAAAATTAAAACGGCGTATTTTGGTTGAGAGTCAGTTCTGTTCTAAACTCTGTGACCTTAATACATTCTTCAACATTATTACTCACAAGTTTCATTAGATTAATGTAATTAGATTGTTGATGATTGCATTCTTTTTGGACGCAGTTAAGAATTAAAACTAAGAGTGAAACGATCAGCCCCCGCATGCAGCAAATTATTCATAAGTATGACACGTGTGGCAGCCACCACACTCAGCCTCTGTGTGCAAGTATGACAAATGTGGCAGCCACCGCCCTCAGCCATGTTTTATAGTAACCGTTTTAACTATTATAACAGGTACCTGTTCCATGTAGATATGAGTGTGGTTGTACGCTTTGAACCTGGTGTAGCCATAGTCGGAGGACCTGAATGCAGACCAAGGTGCCGGGTCCGCTAAGGGCATTAATAAACACATATTATACCTATTGTGACATATCAAACGTATCATGATAAAACGATACATATCGAGGTTGTTAAATATAACATCTAAATCTGTTTTAACTGTAATAAAATCCGGTCAAGTGCGAGTCGGACTCGCGCACCGAGGGTTCCGTTTTTAGTATTTTTGTTATAGCGGCAACAGAAATACATCGTCTGTGAAAATTTCAACTATCTAGCTATCACGCTTCATGAGATACAGCCTGGTGACAGACGGACAGTAGAGTCTTAGTAATAGGGTTTCCGTTTTTACCCTTTGTGTACGGAACCCTAAAAATGCAGACTATACAGAGTTACATTACTAAGTGTCCATCGCGGTTTCAACTAAGTTTCCGAGGTTTCTTATCTTTTCCCGGTTTAAAATGATTCTGTTTTATTCCAGAATATGATCTACCTGAGTGCCAATCCGTTTAGTAGTTTTTGCGTGAGAGATTAACAACCATCTTCACATCTAAACAAACATTTACGTTCTTAAAATTAGTACTCGTCGTTACAGTAGTTAAATTATTATGCATGTCACCGAACCGATCTGAGATATTTACTTTTAAATGGATCAGTCCTTTCCTGACAGCCAGCTGAACCGGTAATTATATGGATTGGAGCTCTGAAATAAAAAAAAATAGTTTAAATAATATAACCTTCATATAAAACATAATAAAAGAAGTTAAGTCCATTATATACAGTTGCAACAAGCTAATTAGTATCTATTTTATAAAAGAAGTCCTTTGGCTGTAATTGATCTAAATTAAACATTAACATCGTCTTAATTTATATTCTTATTACTGATATGATTAGCTGAGGTCCTTTAAAGGTATGAATTTTTAAATCATAAGAAGCTTGATGAAGAAAAGAAAAAATATCTATATTAATATTATAAGGAGGTAAAGTTTTTATGCTTGTATGCATGGTGGTAGGGTATTTAGAAGTGCTCAACTGGATAGCATCTTATAGTGAGAAACTTCTTTCATAAAACAGTTTTTCAAATTGATTAAAAGCTGAAGCGTTAAGGAATATGCAAAGCTCACACATACACACCCTTTAAACATTTTCTTGTAAAACATTTGCACATTAATCACTGCCTAAAACGAATCTTGTTTAACATAATCAGTAAATTTCATGTTGTTTTATATGAGAAAAAACGTTCCCGCTGACATAAATGAAACTAGGGCGTAACCGCTTTCTATAGCAAAAAGTAATGGATTTGAATTAAGCCATATATCACGGAATGACTAAAAGAGCCATAAAATGAATGTAACTGGTTTGAAATTAACATTGACACTAATTATGGCCGAAAGGACCCTCGGAACTCCGAGTGGCGTGCATTCTGATGCTTTTTATTAAATTTAAAACGATCGTTTAATATGGAGATTTGTATGAAATAGCGCCCTGTGACGTCATAAATATATACCATGAAAAGATCAGCCCATTGTCTTTTTTGTGGCTTATTCGTATTCGCTATTTTCAAGTATTGTTTACTGTTAGAAATGTTTTTAAATATAGGCGACATCCCAATTGCAGGCGCTTTCCCGTTTCTGCTTTAACATTAACGAACGAGTAGGTATATAATGTTTAGGCAATGATAGCTTAGAGATAGTGACGTCGGATACCGCGGCGAAAGACTTGTGTTCGAATCCTACAATGAGCTTGATCTTTCGGTGAAAGAAAACATCGTAAGGAAGTAGGTACTTTGTAGTACTCGACTGGCTGACTACTACACACAAGTAGAAAATCTGTAACCAAGCACCTATTGGTGTGTTCCGGCAGTTGCACTTGAGAGCCTGTTGCCCTTAAGGCATTGTAATAATGTGTACCTACAGCACATTGGCAATCCCCCTGGCATTGCTAATGTCTATAGGCGACGGTAGTCACTTGCCATCAGGTACCATTTAAGGCGATGATAGCTCAGTGGTAAGTGACGTCGAATATCGCGGCGAAGGACGTGGGTTCGAATCCTACAATGAGCTTGAGCTTTCGGTGAAGGAAAACATCGTGAGGAAACCATAGCACGGTGGTAGAGTTCTTTGTAGTACCCGACTGGCTGGCTACCACCCTCAAGTTGAAAATCTGTCGCCAAATACCTATCGGTGTGTTCCGACAGCTGCACTTGAGAGCCAGTTCCCATCTAGGCTTTGTGTGCTTACCATCTTCGGCCACATCATCACTTACCATTGTGAGATTGTGGTCAAACATAAGCCTATCGAGAATTAAAAAAAAAACAAAAAAAAAAGTAACCTGCCTGCCTGGTTGTCACTTGTGGTATAAGAAAATTTACACGTTTTTATTTTATAGCTCAAATAAATAAATGATCTCGTAAATAAATTCATGTAAATAGGTGTTAACTTCAGCAGCTACCTACTACCTTTTGTTTTTAACCGAATAAATATTGGTTTGACACATTGCTTGACAATGTCAGAAAGGTGGTCGACAAGTACCTAAAACACATAAACAGAATACAAGACTATTTAAATATTGTGTTTACCAGACTTCGTTTGTCATCAATCAATCCTTTGCTATGCAATGTCTATGGCAATAAAAAAAAATATGGTAGGTATGCAATTAAAATACTTTTGTGGGAATGCTTTGAATATGACGTTATCTTTTGTCAAACAATTCAAAATATGTCAGGTATACTACATACTAGATAATATGGCAGTATTGAACATAAAAAAACATATTATATTTCTGCAACACAAAATATTCAATAAAATTTAATTTGAAGAACACTGGCCATGATGATAGATGCGAAAAGGTCTAAGTACAGTGTAAGTCTAATGTTATTATTCATATCTCACTCACACTTATCAAGGAGAGAGAAACACAAGATTTACCGACACAGATAGTTCAAAAGAATGGATCGCACTTTATACCAAAAAACGCAAAGGTCTCAAAGCTCAATCACCACATAAAAACATAACAAAATCAGAAATATTAAAACCCTCAGTACCTTACAATGTAAGTAAAGCATTAGCTGATCAAATCTGATAGCCCTTTTCCCCAAAATTATCTATAAAACATGACTCACTTAGGGTTGTGGTACGGTTGTTGCACAGATCCGTTGTACACCTTGTTGTCGTAGAGCGGCCAGGTGCGCTCGTACGAGTGCTCGTGCGCCCAGATCACCAGGTCCACGCCGAACTGCTTCAACAGTGGCTCCAGGCCTAACGACAGGATAGATTTATAAACCGCAGTTAGTATTGGACAAAAGGATCGATCGAGATGGGCAGCATAAGTTACTTTAAAGGGACTTTGGCATCATTTTCACAACTAATAAAAGTTTAAGTTTATAATGAAGTGAACTCATTACGACAGCTAGTGTATCCCGCGACTTCATCGCGTTCCCGAAGAATCTTATCATTTCCCGGGATAAAAAGTCTTCGATGTTTTATTCCAGTAAATGGTCTGTCGGTCGGTCAGTAGTTTTCGCGTGATTTAGTAACAAACACCCAATCATCTAAACATACAAACTTTCACATTTATAATATTAGTAGGAATTGAGATCAACGAGCCCCAAAATACCTACAGGAAAACGTGGTAGACTTATCAAATTAAAACCGAAGATCTTACGCCAGGTTAGGTTGCAATCCCAAAAGACTGCAGTTGGAAATTCGGATGTTTAGAGAGAACAGGAGGCGATATAAGTTTGTGGTGTCACGTTGCATTCGTCATTCAAACGCGCTACGCATTACTTTGTTTGTGTAGACCGGACAGAGTCCAATTCCACAAGACATATGCTTTGTTATGGACTTTAACGGCTGAATATAACAATTGTGAATAGTCACCACCCGTATATTTAAAGAACAATCAGTGAAAGGATTTCAATTCAGCTGTCGTTGAGTCAGTGCAAACACAAATAATTCTGAACTAATAAACATGCAAATATAACATTAATACGATGACTACATGTTGATTTTAGAAGCGAAGGGCATTGACTATCAATTTAGTGTCACGTTGTTTGTCCCCGATGAACTCCTAAACAAATTAACTGATTTTAATGTTTGCACACTGTATGGAGTTTGGTCCAACTTGATACTTATTATCCCGGTAAAAGATAAGATCCCTTGGGAACGCGGGATCAGCTAGTATCCTTTATATTAGAAAACATTATACAGGTAAATTTTTCAAAAGGGCGTTACCGATTTTGATAAAAAATAAAACTGCATCATTAATAAAATAGGTTCCAAAGCCAGGAATCGAACCCGTTTATTTAAAAAAAAAATTTACACCATCCGATTATGTTATTAATAAGGACCAAATTTTCAGACGGCAAACTAAAATAAAGTGCTAATTGTATTTGATGATTCTATCGTGACTTTTACAATAGTCAGTTTGTCTATTGGTTTCAGTTTCACGGCTTTGTTACCGAACCGATTTTGATAAACGGTAGCCGTATAAGCGTATCTACAGGTAGAGAGATATAGTCACTGCCCTTAATTTCTTAAATCATTTCAGGATCGTGGCATAAAGTTATGATCATATACAAGTTAAAATAATGAGCGGTCATAATATAGAAATAGTTAGGCAATAGCATGCACTATCATAGCATAGACCGACGTATAGTGAGTAATCAGAACTGGACATGTGACCTCTATTGTCTGTAAAGATTGATGTGGAATGACCTATCATATACATGGTGGGAGACTTTTATTTAACAGAAGGCCGAACAATAAAATTCATGAAGCCGACTTTCTTGGATGCTTTTCTCGCTGATTAGGCAAAAGTTGCAGTAATTCCTTACAGTCTTATAGGAAACATCTATTGCGATACCCTTTCAACCAACAGTGGAATATATACTTTTTACCAATGCTATAAGCTCCTATTTAGCTCAGTATTATAATGACCATATTCACCGCTTGAACTGATCACCTCGAGAGGAAGCAACATTTTGGCAATGAAAATAGGGTTAGGATAACTCAGTGGTAGAAACGGCGAAAGTCGCGAGTTTATATTCAACAACTTTCTAATAAAACCATGATCTGGCTAGGCACCTTGTAATGTAGCAGCTTTTGCACATGGGTACGACGAATCAACGCCCAGATCTAGTTCCAAAGATAAGGGAAGATTTTTATGAAAAAAATTATGGGAAAATAATGTACAAAAGAAACATTATTTTCCCGTAAATTTTTTAGACCCCCTTAATTTATCAGGGTTTCAGTCCTGAAAAATCTTCCCTTATCTTTGGAACTAGATCTGGGCATTGATTAGTTATGTGGGATATAAACGGGAATTAACTATTAAAAGTAATAAAAATGGAAAACAAAAAAGGGGTGTAAATATTCTTCAAAGTTAATAATGACATAGCACCAGGATGTTTAATTATCGGCTATCTGCATAAAAAAAGATAAACATCACGAAACCCTCAAGAAACAACAAAAATGCTATAGAAAATATATAGTTCATAAACACATTTCTACTTCATGCAGCAAGCAGTTATCCTCGCATTTTCCTTGATTGATCTGACTCACCAAACATCCCCAAAACTCCTTTCCTCGTATACTCCATGCTACAGTCGATATCGTCCGAGTTACTGCAGTACATCGGCCTATGACCATACAACACTATCCACGGTCGCTTCTCCCTGAAATGTCAACCTTATTCTTAACTTAATAAGATATAAATAACAGCTTACCGTTTGTGCCATTGCGATGGATAATGCGAGATACTTTACAATCGTTGTCCAAATTATTACAATACATAGGCCTGTGACCGAATATTATGATCCAAGGGTGTGCTTTCCTGTCAATTAAAATTGGATTTAATTTATGTGCTGTTAAATGTCAATTTGCAATAGCCTAAATAATAAGTACGGGTGCGCTTCCAGTAGGGTTACTGGAAGGGCAAAAACCTCCTGACTCGCCTGACGACAACAATTTTATATACTATCTATCTCCCGCCCCCACATTCCCTTATCTTATCTTTTCCAGGATAAAAATTATCCTAATCTTATTCCAGGGTATAATCTATTTATGTGCCATGTTTCATCAAGATCGGTTAAATAGTTTCGGAGTTCATCGCGGACCAACATTGTGACACGGACCCGCGTTCCCGAGGGAATTTATCTTTTCCCGTTCAGCAGTTTTTGCGTGATTACTGATTGAGCAACAAATATCCAAACATCCAAACTCACAAACATACAAACTTAAACATTTATAATATTAGTATAGGATAGTAGGATATTGCAAGTTGTTCAAAAACACTGTCACTCATTTCCTCCAGGGTAGACGCATAATCATACCACCATAAATTAAAAAATACTTTTTTTACCATACTTCCGTCGCCTATAGACATTAGCAATACCAGGGGGATTGCCAATGTGTTGCCGACTTTTTTAGAATGACTTAAAGCCAAACTGGCTCTCAAGTGCAACTGCCGGATCACACTAACAGATGGGCAAATTTTATCATTTCTCGAAAAGTATTAAAAATAAAATCATTTTTTTAAAAGGTAAAAAAATACAAAATAGATACTTTGTATTTCAATTTTAAATACATTTATATCATAATAAGTCACATCTGTGTTCACGAGTCACGTAAAAATAGCCAAATCCTATTAACTTTTGACATACAATATGGGAAATTTAAAAAAAAGAGCACCTATGAAATAAATTAACTAAGCAATGCTTACCTATTCTCCGGGGTAGTAGCGACAGCAAGATCATGAATCAACCAGTCATACTGGTTAACGATCTGTATCGCCCCGTATTTCGTGAAGTAGTAGAGCTCTGTGGATACGGAGACGAAGTGCACGGGCCCGAGGTTGAAGCTGTAGAACATGCTGGAGTCCCTCCCCGGCATCGTGAAGCGGTTTGCGTAGTTGCTGAAGTTGCTGCACAACAAACACTCTTACCAACCTCCAGGAATATTATACAACGACGCGACGTCACTTCCGAAATGAAACACTTACTATGCCTCCTCGTGGTTTCCCGGACAAGTCATGTAGGGCACGGTGGCGGCTAGAGGCTGTATCTGACGCATGAATTCATCTCCGACGAGCGCGTTGTCCGTGTCCATGTCATACGCGAAGTCCCCCACGTGCAGGATCACATCGAACCTGTCGCGCTCCGCCTCGTCCTGCAGGTACGACAGCGACTGCAGGAAAGATGCATCTGTTAGCTACTGCACTATATGAAGCTGTTAATTCTAGCTGAATGTTTACGTACGTGCGCGTTTTTGCTACCCATATCACCGTAGATGGCGGCACGCAGCACCCAGTCCTCACCCTCGGGCGGCGTTTTGAATGAGAACTTCTCAGACCATCCGTACTCGGAGCCGGCGTGGTACACTGCAACCAGTAAACGTGTCCAATGAGGTTCCTTACTCTACCTACAAGATCGTATAGAAGCATCAGTTTTACCGTATGTGGTGTTAAATTTGAGGTTGGGCAGTGTGACGGTGTGTATGTACTGCTGCCGGTGCAGGACGCCGCCGTCTGTGAACACGACGTTGGATCCTGTTGCCTGCTGGTCCATCACACCCACTCCGTACTCCACTACAGAAGCCTGAGAGTCGTTGAATGTGGACCATGTTACTACAATGTCGTTGGTTTTCTCTAAAAGATAAAGACATAGTTGTAAGTCAAGTAGCCACAAACACTGGGCATTTTATTATCTAATATTTTCTTCCAGAATCTTTTCCTTATTTATCTTTTGTTCCAAAGATATGTTACAACAAGTTTTTATTCTTTGGCATCTTGATGGCATTTTGTTTTTTATTATTATCATACAATCAGTTCTTCCGATTCTGATTCCTCTGTCAGTCCCATTCTAATTATCAGGTAAATTATCCTACATTAGAAATAACTGCAACATAAATATGGTAGCTCAATTAATGCTGCATCCTTGATACTATATGTAGGTAACTAATGCGGGTTATAATTTTTTATGTATTTTTGTATTACTTTAAGAATAAAATTGTTAAACATTTGAAGAAAAAAAAGCCAACATAGTCAGATGGTCTAAAAATATTTAAAAAATGTAACCTTGCCGGTTCTTCTCAGTTGAAGGCTGACTTCCGAACCGGTGGTAACTTCTGTAACTCGACCTGCATAAGTGCCCTTCTAGGGCCTAAACTGAATAAATGGTTTTGACTTTGACTTTAATGGCATTTTACAAAAATTCATTGTGATTGCTATCTATGTAAAAAAGCTTTGCAAATGGTGGCCAAATATACCTTCATGATGGCAAAGATACTCTGAATAATACCAGTTTACCATTATGTTATTAGCATTAATTGTGTAAACTTTTTAATTCACAAACCAACACAGATCACACATGTAGGCACAGAGATAAGCTATTCATTTCCAGTAGAGAATTAGTTCAAAATAACATTTTAGATGATAACAAGTGGTGTGACAAACAGTCACCCTTATCAGCAATTATTTCCATTAGAAGAAACATATAATAATATGATGTAATCCTATAATAATATAAGTAGAATAGAATAGAATAGTTTTTGTTTGACAGTATTATAATAGAATTCTAAAACTATTTTTATTTTATTTTTTTATGTCACTAGTGACAACTAGGCAGGCAGGTCACCTGATGGTAAGTGACTACAGTCGCCTATAGACATTAGCAATACCAGGGGGACTGCCAACATGTTGTACACCTTATTACAATGCCTTAAGGGCAAGGGCAACTGGCTCTCAAGTGCAACTGCCGGAACACACCAACAGGTGCTTGGCAACAGATTTAAATTTATTACATGACAGATTTTATTACATGTTTATACTAAAATTATTTAAATATACTGACAAAAAAAGGCAATCGCTCAGCAATATAGTTGTGGAATAAACCAACAACGCTGATTTTCAGCGGCAACCTTAGCTTTTCTACCTAATATTTATGTATACTTAATATGATGAAATACAATAATATTATAAATGGGAAAGTAACTCTGTCTATCTATTACCTATTCACACCTAAACCCCACCCACATTACTGAGAGAACTTATCCTTTCCTGGGATAAAAAGTATCTTATGTATTTTCAAAGGTCTTGTCTATTTCTATACCAAAATTATTACAAATTGGTTCGGCATGAAAAGGTAACAGAAACTGGTGGACTACTATGTATAAGAAAATGAAGGTAAATAAAATAGATGTTAGATCTCATGTGTTGGAGGCCAAGACTCAGTTTGAGTTGCTGAGCCATCGGAGTAAGTAAGTAAGTTAGTTACAATTCTAGCAAATTATTTATTTCTTTTGTTCAACCAACTTTATTTACCTACTAGTATGTATAGGTACAAAGGCATGCCTCATTTATAAGGAAAATAAATCAACTGACTCACCTCCAAAGGAAATATGGATTTGCTCTGGCTGGCAGTAATCGCAATCATAAGGGGGTCCAACACGATATCCTCTATTATTCGCAAAACATGCTCCTAGTGAGAGCAAAATAATCAAATACTTCATCATTGCAAAATACTAGAAAATCTATTTGAGTACCTTTAAGTTATAATTTTCTTTTTATATTGGTTATAAACACTATGCAGATGCGTTAAAGCGACTGAATAGAAAACAGTGTTTATTTTATTTTATATTATTTGAATTCGTAAACATCGGTCGGTCGTTTCGATGTTTGTTGTCAAATGGAATGTCAATAAATTACATTCCGAAACGTAATTACTGTTGTATATTTTTTAATGAAAAACTATTTTTTTTTACTAAATTATCCTCAAATTTCGGTTAGTACCTCACAAATAATAGATTAAAAGTAATTTTCTACTTATCATTTATTTATAATACAGAATGAAATAAAACAATAACTATCGTTTTCAGTATTTCACATAAAACTAGTTTAGTTTTATTGATTCCGAACGCAGGTGTCCGCGTTCCGTTTTATGCATAATATTTTAAATTTCTCATGTTCTTAGGTATTTATACAAATTAAAATATTAATAGGTATGTACATATAGCAGAAAGATGTGTGCAATGCAATGCATGCATGCATATTGCAATTAACAACTAGCAAAAGGTCGCATGCGCATCACAGATATCATTATTTTATTACCCTTATATATAGAACAGCTTATAGGTCGTTAAGTACATATCCTCACTCATAACGTTCCAATCGTACGTGTAATGTTATTTGAAGATAGTAATTTTACGGCTTGGAAGAAGTCCGCTAGGTAGTCCATCCATCAGCCAGCCGTTGGCCGTCGGCCGTAGATAAAACGTAGTGTTTTTTATCGATAGAACATCCGATACATGTAGTGATTGTTTGTATTTAATTCATCGACAGTGTCAGTTTTGTACCTAACAATGGAATATTATTTGATAATATTGCTCGCAATAGGAGCATGTTGTGCACATAATATTGGAGATCGAGCAGGACCACCTTATGATTGTGACTATTGCCAGCCCGAGCAAATTCATATATCCTTCGGAGGTAAGAAAAAATATAAAAATACCAATACTTAATAATAGGTACCTACCTAAGGTACCTATACTTATGTATCTAATTAAGTATTGGTAGGTAATGCAAATTATATTATAAGTAAAAATAGGATACATACATAGGGTTGCCAGATGCGTGGCAAATAAAGGTATAATTACATTACCTATATTTAGAAAGATTTTCCGGTTTTCTTAACTGGACAGCAGAATCTAGAAATCTGGTCCAAATCAGACATCTGACTATGGACCAACATGTTTATATCTAGACACGCACGGCAGTGTATTCGCCAACCGTAGTAGTTATATTATCTTGGTTCGCCAATGTGCAAAAAATACCAACGCACGAGCAGTGTAAATTTATGAGTAGCTGTCCCCCGCAGTTTCATCCGCGTTCCCGTGGGATCTTACCTTTTTCCGGGATAAAAATATAGCCTATGAAACTCACAAGTAACGTGATTTTGTATTGGTAAAAGAATTTTCAAAATCGGTTCAGTAGATCAAGAGATTACCCCCTACCCTACAACGTCATAAACTTTACCTCTTTTATGTATATTAGTATAGATTTCTTTTAAATTATAATTATGCATAATTTGTACTTAGTTAATTTCGTACTCCATAAGTCGAAAACTAACAGGCATAGGTATACACACTTCGAAACCAGTATTTCATGAATAAACCAACCACGTACCACTTAAGAACCGAGGGGTTAATTTATAGTTCTTAAGTTGTTAATGTCTGAAAAAAATATTTTATACGTTTCACTTCTTAACCTAGCCCAGGTACTAGGTGACTTAAGTGGTTTGTGCTGAACTTGGCCCCTTTTTCACAATTATGTTTAGAGGATATTTACCAGTAACTCCAGAACTTCGTAATGGTAGTAGCGCTCAAGCTTTTGATATTTTGTAAGATTATTGATAATGAATAGGTACTTTGGGTGTATTCTGACTAACAACCCCATCAAAATGACCTGGTAATTTTTTTGTATCACAAATCCTATCATTATTTTTTACGTTCCTGAACCTGTGGTGTACCTTTCAGATAAAACTAATGATATCGTGGTAACATGGTCGACGTTCAACGACACTCAGGATTCGGTAGTAGAGTATGGCGTGGGCTTTATGGATCAGCAGAGGACGGGCTCCAGCGTCGTGTTCACAGACGGCGGGGACCTGCGCCGACAGCAGTACATACACACCGTCACACTGCCCAACCTCAAATTTAACACCACATACGGTAAAACTGATGCTTCTATACGATCTTGTAGGTAGAGTAAGGAACCTCATTGGACACGTTTACTGGTTGCAGTGTACCACGCCGGCTCCGTGTACGGATGGTCTGAGAAGTTCTCATTCAAAACGCCGCCCGAGGGTGAGGACTGGGTGGTGCGTGCCGCCATCTACGGTGATATGGGTAGCAAAAACGCGCACGTACGTAAACATTCAGCTAGAATTAACAGCTTCATATAGTGCAGTAGCTAACAGATGCATCGTTCCTGCAGTCGCTGTCGTACCTGCAGGACGAGGCGGAGCGCGACAGGTTCGATGTGATCCTGCACGTGGGGGACTTCGCGTATGACATGGACACGGACAACGCACTCGTCGGAGATGAATTCATGCGTCAGATACAGCCACTAGCCGCTACCGTGCCCTACATGACTTGTCCGGGAAACCACGAGGAGGCATAGTAAGTGTTTCATTTCGGAAGTGACGTCGCGTCGTTGTATAATATTCCTGGAGGTTGGTAAGAGTGTTTGTTGTGCAGTAACTTCAGCAACTACGCAAACCGCTTCACGATGCCAGGGAGGGACTCCAGCCTGTTCTACAGCTTCGACCTCGGGCCCGTGCACTTCATCTCCATATCCACGGAGGTCTACTACTACGTGCGATACGGAACCAAGCAACTCGTCAATCAGTACGAGTGGTTGGTCCGGGATCTTACTGTCGCTACGTCACCGGAGAATCGGTAGTCCATATTTATTTGCACGTTTCTAATTGCTTTATGTTTGATAATGAGGTTATTCATGGTCGCTGACCTTACAGTAGTATCGTGAATGATAATTCGTAATATTTAAGCGTTAATAATAAGTGTGGTATTGCAGGGAGAAGCGACCATGGATTGTATTGTTCGGGCACAGGCCGATGTATTGCACCGACTTACATGGTTTTGAGGAGTGCTCATTTGCGTTCACCAGAAAAGGATTATTAGGAATGTTTGGTAAGTGAGGATGTTTATAGTTATACCCACATATTAATGAAGTTTTCAAAATCTACTATCCATCCCGTTGTCAGCTCTGGAGCCACTGCTGAAGCAGTTCGGCGTGGACCTGGTGATCTGGGCGCACGAGCACTCGTACGAGCGCACCTGGCCGCTCTACGACAACAAGGTGTACAACGGATCTGTGCAACAACCGTACCACAACCCTAAGTGAGCCTATTTTGTACAGGATTTTTTGGAAAAAGTTTATCAAGTTATTCACTGAGTCAAATGTAATACTTCCAGTGCTCCGGTCCACATCATCACAGGATCGGCTGGATGTGACGAGAAGACTGATACTTTTAAACGTAAGTCGAAACGTTATCTTTAAAGATTAGGTTGGGTTTACTATTACCTTTTTCCTGGCATCACGCAACATTACATTATTATTTGTCATTTGGTATATATGTTTCAGTGTAAGTAGGTTAAGTTTAATGTAATGTAATGTTGTGTGTTGTCGGAAATAAATGTATTTTCTTTCTTTCTTTCTATTATTATTGCGAAAGTAACTGTCGCTCTTCGTGATTTTCACTGCTATGCAGCTGTACATGTTGGTATACCTTGAATCCTGGGGAAAGACATGTTTTTCAGCAAACCACCATCAATCTCATACCATCCGACTATCAGATTAGTATATAGGTACCTAGGATTAATTATGTGTTTATTAATGCCCTTAGCGGATCCGGCACCCTGGTCTGCATTCAGGTCCTCCGACTATGGCTACACCAGGTTCGAAGCGTACAACAAAACTCATATCTACATGGAACAGGTACCTGTTATTGTTTGTTTTTAATATAAAGAACTTGAGATGATACCAGTAAATCAAATCAAACTATTACATGTTATCTACGTTATCCGAATAGTATTTACCAAAGGTAAGCATGTGAAGATGGAAATGGATAATTCTCAAATAACGATGTATTAATCAGTATTTTGAATTCATTAATAAGGTGAATCCAATAATACGGTCTCCCATTTATTGGACAACTTTGCCCTTTCAGTAGTGTTTCTTTCTTATGTGACATTACACCATAGATAATACACTATATACACCTCGGAACAATAACTAGCATGTTCCGAGTATACACGTTATGATGGTCATTTTGACAAGAGGGTGTCTCTTCTTAACTCGCTATGCTTGTCTCTTTTTGGCACGTAGATGGAAACGGATGTTCGTCTACTTTTGGCACATGGTTGTTTATGTGCTGTCAATACGGGCCTTTAATTTTTTCACAACTTCAAGTATAGACTATGAAAAACTAATTCTATTTTTCAGGTGGATGTGGATTTGAAAGGCAAAATCATCGATTCATTCTGGCTTGTGAAAGATAAACATGAAGCTTATCATTATTAATAAGTTTACATTTGTAACTATAATGCTATACAATGTACAGCCATATCATAGAATCTCTCGTAATATTTTGATATTATGTAGGTACATATACGTAGGTACCAACCTACTTTATTTTTTTAATACACATTTAAATGAAATATGTATTTTTGTTTTATTTAAATACTTAATATCGATAATTTTGTAGTTAGGGTTTAAATGTCATTGAGATTAAAATATAGGTTCCACAGAATAGATAAGAATGTTTCGCCGGGAATAATATGTAGCTGTACTATTAGTAGCTAATTAAGATACAAATCGTGACCTTTATTCGCTCTGCCAACTACTTACTTTATATTCTTCTAGTTTTAATCTCCGTCAACATTTAATGTCCCCAATTTTGAAATGGTGACTTATTTATACCCGACTGCGCCAGGAGTTTTTTTTAAACCACAAGTGACAACAAGGAGGCGGGTCTGATGGTAAGTGACTACCGTCGCATATAGATATTAGCAATACCAGGGGGATTGCCAATATGTAGCACACCTCATTACAATGAGATAAGGCAACTGGTTTTCAAGTGAAATTGCCGGAACACACCAACAGGCGCTTGGCGGCAGATTTTCAACTTGTAGTGAGCCAGTCGAGAACTACAAAATACCCACCAATGTGCTATGGTTTTCCAGGTTTTTTTATTGATGGTTTTTACTCAGGTTGGTCCAGACGTGAGGATAGGTAGGATAGACAGATAGACACAGTAAGTGACACTATTCCCATAATAACTGTTTATTTCTCAGTCAAGATGCAAATAATACAACATAACTAAATGGCGTAGTAAAAAAAATACAAACATAATTATTATTTACAAGTATTAACTATAGTATATTATCACTTATTCTATGCATAACATTAACTGATTTGTACTTAAGGTAAGTCAATAATAAACACGAACATCATACCTAATTCGCAAATAATGTGATTTCATACAAACACAACAGCTTATATTCAAGGCTTTAATATAATATTATATTTTCTCTAATTTATTAGTGGCCAGCATTTAAAACAGTATTTAAATAAATAATTAATTTAACTGACTACAGCACGGGGTTCTTCAAAGGAGGATTAAGAAGGTGCAACGCGCTCGTGACGCCTCTGGTGTTGCAAGCGTCCATAGGCTTCGTTAACCACTTACCAATTGTTGGCAATTCAATTATTTTAATCCAATGCTTATTTCTCCATCGCTTGTACCATGATTACATAACTTCGTGGATCTTTGTCCCAAATTGATTTCACCTTCACTTCTCAGAGGTAATACACCACCTGAAGCATCGGAACTATATCTGGAGACAACCGATGAAGAACTGGACTCAGATATTGATGGGATTCTATATTTTTTTAATTTCCTCCTCAGTTTAAGCTTCACTTCCCCTAAACTACTTAATTCTGATGACGAATTATCTGCATCGATCGAGGTTGAACTGCTTGCGGGATTACGAGAAGTCTTGAATCTAATGCCATCTCTTGAATTTATTTTAGGAGTTGATTTATTTTCAAGATTGGATAAGACTTCGCGGGAATTTTGAGGTAAACGTAAACTAAACCGAGGTGATGATAAATTGACTGATATACCCAAGTCTTCGTCTTCAATCTCAACGTTATGTTGTTCTTCATTAGTCACGGTGAGTAATGGACTCGTTTGATGATCCACTTTTGAGGACATCGGGAATGGAGATGTCATTCTCGTTTTAGTTTTAGTTGGAGACGTCATTACACTTTTAACATGTGCTGGTGACGTTTGAGTAATTTTCTGCGATGATGAAACGTTATTAGCTTTTTCCGTCGTTTCGATTTTTGAAGTGGAAGGTTTACTTATGTTCTTCTCTAACAGATCTCCGTATTCGTCAATAATGAGCCGTTTGATGAAATCTTTTTCTAATTTAAACATTTTTTCAACTTCTCCTTTAGGATCGATTGCAGGCCAGAGATCATTATGTATTGGCTGTATGTTGGGCCTATCATTTCTAGGGGATGTCTGTGTTTCACTTGGCAATTTGGGTGATGTATTACTTTGAGTAGCAGTGTCCTGTGTATCGATAGAATGAACGAATTCAAATATATCTACTGTATTTTTAAAAGAAAGATTTGATACTTTCGTAAATGTCGTATCTTGTATTTTTGATTTAGGTTTCCCAAGTGTACTACGGTTATCATTATCGTCGTTAGTTAGTGATTCTTCATTGTCAGTTTTATTATCACCAGATGGTGTATTACTCGGATGCTTTTGCTCATCAGATTTTTCCTCTTCAAAATCATCAGCATAACTATCATTATCTTTACATTCTTTTGACATATTTTGTGATGTGATTGCAGGTTTATCAATATTAAGATTTTTAGATATTGTTTCACTAACAGTCATTTCTATATCTATAACTTCTTGAAGCAAATTTTCATCAGATGTAGTAAGAACATTGGAGCTCACCATTTTGTTAGGTTTCTTGAGATTATCATTACTAAATGAGTTTTCACGACTACTCAATATTTTATCTAAAATAGGGCTAAGTGGTATATCATTTCTGTTAGGAATATCTGATATTTCTTTCTCAATGTCACTTACCCTTACTCCTCCTAGCGTTAACAGAGAATATGGTATATATTCAGCATTATTGTTTGCTTTCGATAGTTTACTTCGACTACTAGAAGGTATGTTAGATTTTTTTGGGGATATTTTGTTCGTATTACTTTTAGATTTCATTGAAGATAGATTTCTTGAATAACTTGATGGTCCGTAAACTGAATTCAACTTTTTCTTCCATTCGTCTAGATTTAGGTGAGAGCGTTTTTCCGACTCGTTTTTATCTATAATCCCTTTTTTATTTCGTTCAATACGCCTTGATGTTTTTGGCGAAAATCTTATTGTGGATTTATGTTGTTTATTTTTGTGTAATTTAATTTGAACGTCAGAACTTATATTATTGGTTGACTCGCTGCTTTCACAAGTAGACATTTTAGAAATTTTTCTTACTGGCTTATTAATATTATCGGGCTGATTATTTTGTACAGGCTCCTTAATTTTAGTAGGCTCATTTTTTAGTTGTTTTGGGGTTGTATCATATTGCAATGTAACTACAGCTACATTTTTATTAGTATTTATTATTTCATCGCTATCTATGTTTTCAGGTAAAATATCTAAATGTAAAACTTTTTGTTCTTTTAATTCACTTCTTATATTTATACTAGGCATTTTTTGTACATGTAAAATCATTTTTGGCATCACGTTGTCTTTTGATTCCACATATTTATAAGAAAATTCATTATACGCCACTAATGGAGGTTTATTAATCATTTTAGCGTTATTGAGTTTTTCTTTCGTCTCAAAATCTTGATTGTTTTCATTGATTTGGACTATTCTAGTACGCGATAAACCTAATTTTCTATTATTATTTGGTTTTTTATTTGTTGATGCAGTATCAACAAGCGGATCTGTGTTAATAATTTTAGGCTTTTGTGATTTGTTGACTATAGATTTAATTGCACCAAGCACGTCATTCTTCGGCATACATTCAGGCACACGTGGAGATTTATTAATCACTTTGTACCCATGGAATTTAGCGTTCACAACTTCCTCTATATGCACTTTCTCATTAAATTCTTCATCTAACGGAGTTGGCGTTGATTTTACTTGGACGCCAGGCTCGTGAAATTTCGACAGTTCACCGGAAAGCAGCTTCAAGTCGTCTGCAGTTGATTGCAGCATATCATGCAATTTTCTTAATATTATTTCATCCTCAGGTTTTAGTGCTGGTTCTGATTTCCAAATATCGTCATCTATGATGTTAATCTTTTCAATGTTTTTGCTGCTCTCAACCTGGAAAGTCATAAGCTGTAATGAGAATCATTTTGAACCAGTCGTATTCGTTATGTATGATAATAAAATTGTAAGGAGAAGATGCTTACCAAATATCGATCGACTGGGTACTGAGGTCGCACAGCCCTCATCTGTTGGTCAGACACAATGGTTCTGGCATCCTCTCTGTTGCTCCGCTGTTCCGATCTGGTGACAAAGACATACAAGCTTATTTTTTTATTCTGCAACGTATCATGCAAATGTTTACCAAACTGTGTTTCAGTTAGTTGAACTGTCACTCACTACTATTGCAGTGTTAAAATTTTAGTAGCATAGTATCATACGAAACCCATCTTTAAACTAATCATTTCAATAAGATGAATCGACAGGGCTAATTATGTTGATACTATCTGATACTTAATTTTGTGTCTTACAATCTTTGGTTAACGTAGTTTGTTATATTGCTTGATAAAAGGAGTCGATTTTTTCATTGTCATTTTACTGATAATAAATTCCTGTTCATTGGCTTAAGTCTTGGACAAAAATGAATCATTTACTTGAATAATATATGGAACAGAACATCCTGAGACCTATATTTATGTATGTAAGCAAGTATTTGTACTGCTTTAAGGTTCTGATGGTCGTCAGTGAAGAATGTCCTGCTGTCAACAGTACATACTTCACTCACGGCCATCTGATCCCAAACTAAGCAGAGCCTATAAACCTGATATGAACGACGCGACACAAAAATTAATGCCATAAGGTCTATAAGACTAAATATCAAACGAGCTTGCTGGACATTGCTTGGCTGGGATTGGGATTTGGTTCTCAAAATAAAATACGAACATACAAAATCACATCAATTGTATTTCACCAACATGTACATTAACGCCTTATTCGAAGCATTTCACTTGCTGCTTACAATAAGAAAGAGAACATGTCTCAAAATTATATATATTCAAATATTTTTGTGTCGATACATCGTCGACATCTACAAACAAGCCTATGGATAAAGGCGGACTATAACATTTTGATGTATTAAATGTACGTCATCAGTACAGAGATTACCGAATCAAATTCTGTCCGTGCCAAAGTACTCTACTTTTTGTAGACACTTAACAAAAGTGGTCTCAAATTGCCCCCTTTAGGCATACCAATGTAGGTCTTATCGTATAATTACTGTTACAATTCAAAATTAGTTTTAATCATTTTTAAATGTAATAATAACCACATTTCAAGATCACAGTGTAGTTAGAGAGTAGTGAGAAAGGGGTGTTTCTAGTTTATTTATATAGATTTAATAACATCTTTGCTTCCAAAGGTATATTCAAAAACAATTTTTCCACAAAAATACATAAACACAATATTACCATAGTTTCACAATATGATACGTACATTTAACACATTAAAAGAACAAAATTATATTGCACACTTCGTGCTCACAATATTATTGACCAATGCCATTTTTGGCGGAAACTAATTAACACTTGACAAACCCAATCCGCGGGTGACTTTCATTAATCCTAACGATCAATTTCGAATCTATCAGAAATAGGACGTTAAGTAGCATTTTTGATTTTGATTTGACAAGAATTATTCCGTTATTAATATTATCACAAGTTAAAATGTTATTACTAATATACCGTTTTGCTAAAAAAACGCTCAGAGTAATAAATAGCTACAATTATTATGTAGAAAAGAATATTAGATGGGTCTGTATAGCACCCGATAAACATGTATAAGTGAAAAATTGTTAAAGCATAAAACATCTAATTTAAGCATTCCCAAACAAAGATAAAAGCAAATGAAGATATAACTCGAAAAATTAAAATTTTAAAACAAGGCTTCAAGTATCTACTAATACTGAACAAAAAGATTTTCGAGTTGAAATGGTCATATAATATTTACACATTTAAAAATATATACAACATACGTATGTACACGAATAATATCTAGTAAATAAATAATGAACATATCAATTTAATTGAATGTCGTCCGTTAATGTACTTTTATATTAATTTACAGATACAAGGCTAAAGTTACTTCTATAAGATTGAAGTACAATATATAGTTAAATACATATAGATATATACACGAGTCCTACGGTGATATTAAACGTACATACTGATTATATGAAATTTGCAAAATTAGGAATAAAACAATCAGAAAACACATACATACGACAAAATAATAATGATCGATGCTATTAAAATACGAAAATTAAAAATGCAAAAGTAAGTAAGACAAGCGCTTCAAAACTAACCGGCCGTGCTCTGATAGCCTTCGAAATTGATGCTCACTAAGAATCATTTAACATTATGACAATATATAATGATAATTATATAATGATTACTTCACTTTATACAAATATAGCAGCGAGTTTTAAGAGTTCCTATAACGGCCGCGTGTTCGCGGTTCTGACAATTTGACATTTCACAAAATGACTAGGTACGCCCTCCACGTATGCAACCGATCTCGTTAATACTGTAGCTTACCCGGCGCCCGTGTTGCAAACTGACACCTAACACAATACACATATAGTAACAATTCATGCAGCGTCAGCGTGAAACACGAACGACTCTGACAGCCCCAAGTAACGAATTAACTTATCCTTACAAAATAATCAACTCATATATGGACGCGACTCCGGAAAGCTACACGCCCAGAACTAGAATTTTGACCTCCAATTGTAAAGCTTCCAAGAACACTTCAAAAACATTCAAGCAATTTTGCTAAATTTGGTTGCCGAATGTAAGACAATAACGGAACTCGAGCCACTCTGAATTTTAATTCGTAGTTAAATAATAATTATTATGTACTATTTCGCATGCGCTGTAAGTAATAAATACAAATATACATCGAACTACAGTGTGTATAGGGAGCGATGCGCTTCCGATAACCGAAACTACGTTTTTACAATCAGTTAACTTTATCTACATTAAAATATGTCATGATCATATATCGTATAATACTCGTACAGTATATAAGAATCACAAAAATAAATGCCAAGTTCGCTATGGTTCGGGACCTAAAGGTAACTAAGAAAATGGCATCCGAAGAAATCCTGCTCGCAAACCAGCATAACGACCAACTCAAACGAGAACTACTTCACTTCAGATCAAAATTGTCTCCCGTGAATTACATGTTTCGACATACATCAAGACAAACAATATAGGTAATCGAAAAATTCTTCGAAAAAAAAAACGATATGTACTATATTCAGAATATTGCACCGTTCATGTCGTACAAAATCTTCGGAGACAGTTACTCCTCAGAAGAATTAAATAAATAAAGAAGAACTACGTCCAATATGCTGAATACGGGCCATACCGTCGCTTTTCGCAGCTCTTTGGCTGCGGAAACCAAAGCCGATTCGTCAACATCGATGACCGAACTAACTTAAAAGTTGACTATTTACAAAGTTATATACAAGTGATCGGTGTTTGTGTCGAGTGGGCGAGTGGGCGATGGCCTGGCCTCGCCCCGCCGCGGAGCCGCGCGCCGTGCGGGCGCGTGCGGCCGCGAGCCGCAGCAGTCGGTTCTCCTCCCGTGCACTGTTCACAACGAGAGGGACAAGAGGTACAGTCGGGGCGACGCCTAGTTGCCCTAGGTCTCCCGCTCCTTCTTCGGTTTGTACTCCTCGCCCAAAATCGTGGCGATCTCACCCTGCATAAATGCCCAGGGCACCGTAGAGTTCGCCAATGGGCACTTTTCCCCGCTTGGGCAATATACCTGAAAAAGAGATTTAAATTTTATTGTCTATCGCTTTCCTATATTTTCATGTTAAATTAAACGAACCAAAGAAGTTCACTAAGAGAACTAGTAGGCACTCACCTCAGATCCTTGCTGTCGCTTGATCGAGTCCCGGGAACAGGGGAAGCAGAATTTGTGGTGCGGTTGACTGGGGCACTGGACGAAGTGTGTGTCCTCTAGGCGCTCCTGGCACAGCGTGCATTTAAGCAAAGGCGCGGGTGCGGGAGTGGCCGCCTCCGTGCTCTCGGCCACATCCGGCGACAACACCGATGTCGTCGACGACACGTGCCTGGAGCCCGACGACCGCCGCCCGCCGTTCGACCCTGTCGGACCGGAGTGTAATTGTTAGCTACCGTCTGCTAATCCATTACGCAAATGCAATTCCTTCAGTATAGTCTGACCGAGACAAGTAGCTTTGATTGGTGGTCAATTGTCTCTCGATTGTTTACATGCGTTGAGCTCGTGATCGTGGAAGTCAGCAGACTGTAGCTGGACGGTATGGGCGCAAGCGGTCGTCGGGCGCCACGCCGTTGAAGCGGCCGGCGCGGCATCGGACGCTCGCCCGAGTCCGATACGTCATACGATACGACAGACAGCGAATACAGAGTACAGACTACCGTTAAATACCAACAAGCAGTTTTTGATAAAAAAATTACGCTACTTTTTTTTTTACTTTGCTTACACGTCACACTGTTGTAATCTTTCTCAACCGTAACAATGAACATTTTATCTAGTTTAGCATGTCAAACGTGTTTTTGTTTGAATTGAGCAGTGTAGTAATTGAAATAAAGCGATATAGATTATTTTATGTATCTACATTCGATTCAGAAAATGATTATCATCCAACAACTCAAATTATACAAATTATCTATTCGTACCTGATGAATTTGGTGAATGCTGACTGGAGCGGCTTGCAGATCGCTGTTGAGGTGGTTGCGGAGGTGACCCTCCGGCTGATCGTGGTGATCCAGGTGGTAGAGTATCTGCCACTGACATCAGCGCGGCCATCGGTGACGGTCCTGCGCCGGTAGCACCCGTAACAGGTGGAGATCCAGCTGTACGGCCCAGCGGTGACCCAGCTGAACCATTCGTCAGTGGTACTGTATTACCGTATCCTGTAGATATAATAGTAATATTCGGAACGGTTTCTAAAAGGTTTACACCAAAAGTATTTTCAATATCAAAAGTCAATGTAATTGATTTAATTTAAATATTTATAAATTTTCTATAATTTTTTTAATAATTTCATTGATAGCATAGTTAAAAAAAAGTAAAACTGAATATGTCAGCAGCGTTGAGAATAGTTTCTGGCACAAGCCATTAGTTCACGATGCTATAGCAAGCAACCCGGCTTTCGACGACGCAACTCGGTCGAACGACATCATTTCAGTTTGTCCGAATAACCTCACATTCAATGTTGGATGACACATTGTTTGTGGTGGACCGGCGGATAGTAAACACACGTTCACACACGCATGTAATGTTTTATAAATAGCTTTGTGAGTTAATACGCGCTACGTAGCGTGTGGCGATGTGTCATTGCCTGGTCACACAACGTGGCACTGGCGCTCATGGGCCTTCGGCCTAACTCCTATAGTAGACGCGTAGGTAAGTATAATAATTGAAATGATACGAGTGGCACACTAGAATGTGCAACGAGTCGTATCGTATCGCGGGCGAGCACCGCCGTGCGAGGTTGCCAAACATCTCGCTATATGGGTCCCGTATGTGTACGTTGTTACTCAGCCGTTGCTGAGTTATGAAACGTTCTACTGCGACTCCAATACACTTCGATAGGTGTATTACACACACATGTTTATAAAATGTAAATAATATTCAGTCTCACAACTACAACTGTGAGAAACAAAATATTATCCATACTAATTTTATTAATATAAGGCTCACCCCGAGGATTCTATCAAATTCCCGTAGCTAATTTAACTATTGATGAATGTTGAAATATATCAGATTTTGGCAAGAACTAACATTAAATATCCTAAGAAATACTATTTAATTGAATTATTAAATTGAAGTATTTATATTCATGAAGAATATTTAGGTTATGACTTTTTAACATGGTGTTGTTTATTTTGACGACATGGTATTGAAGTCACCTAGATAAACAAAACGTTCGCTTTCTTTTGTCAAGATTTAAATTTAATTTAAGCATTGTTTATCGATTAGAGTGATGGTTGGGTGGTTAGGTGCGAAGGCACGGCCCATATGGCTGTGGGTGACGTCACGCACGGTGACCTTTTTGGCCGGCCGCTCACTCGCGGACGGCCGCGAGCGCGCGTTCCCTATACACACGCCAACGGAATGTGGACGAGCAACTTTGCCAAGCGTAGGCAGGCGCTATATTTTTTCGCTCGTCGGCTTACCTACATACGTACACGAGCAAAAATGTCGTCACGCGACGTTGCCACACCGCTGTGTCGTGCATGCATTCACGGCGCGGGTGCCGCGTTCACATTACGTGGGTGTTTGTACGTAGCGAGGTAGTGTGCGAGAGGCCGCGGGCGCGGGCTCGCTTTCGAGAACGCTCAACCAGTCGGACCGGTTTCGTATTTATGGACTGAGTTAATGCACCTACCTAGATATGAATCCTGTGGCGGACGCTTGCGCAAAACATCTACACTCATCTGTCTGAGCGCGATCACGTTCGGTACCTATCATTCGTATTATACACGTCACTAATTTTAAACCACTATTTTTATATTAACCTACATACCTTGTTATTGGTAAACAATAATAATATGCGTTGTATTGTATTACATAATAAATAACATTAACTTACTCGTACGTTAGGTAATAAATACAATTCAAAAATAAAAACCTTTCGGATTGGATTCTTGCATAAACGACAAATCCTTGGTTTTAAATTAAAACTTTCACTTTTCTAAAACCTACAACATATAAAACTCAATTTTAATCGAAATTACTAAGAGCGATTTTTCAGAATATTTGCTCTTATCTGTTTTGTTTCCGTTATACGCTACAGATATTATGAGGTTACACGGACCTTTAGTGTAAGAACCATTGATAGTTTTACATACTCGTATTTTAAGTACAAGCGAATTAATTATGGGTTTCCGGGATAAGGTTAGCTGTATATTTTTGTTAACATGGAGCTCACATTTCCAGTCAAGTCAACAAGTCCTTTTACAGATTTGAAGAAAGGCAATTTTCAATGGAATTATTCCTGGTACAAGCAACACTGACTTTTGATTTGAAGCTTATTCAAGGAAGAATAGAAAATTCATGACAACAAAATTCTCCAAATACAGTTGGTATCGAAGTGGTGTGAATAAAGAATCCACCAACTACTCACCGTTAGGTTTGAACGAAGAAGCATCAAAAGATGGAGTGCGAAGTGGATGTTTTTCTTGTTTGAAAACGCGGTCTGTAGCAAACGACGCCGCCAGAGACACAGCCGGCAAAGATTCACCACGGGTTAGTGGTGGCCGGGAGTGTTCTTCCAGAAGCCTTTTTGGTGGTTCGTGATGATTTTGATGGTCATCGTCATCTAACGGCCGTTTTAATGTAAGACCTGGTGCGAGACGTGCCCCGCCATGTGTCGCTAAGTGATGTGTGGGCAAATGAGCTAAACGTCTACCCTCATGTTCATCTCGTCGGCCTCCATATTCTGCCAAAAGACCAGCACTGGCCGTTGGCCGTGGATGGTGTAAAGTAAATCCAGTGGTAGGCGCGTGATGGGCCGGCGGGGCTGGTTGGCCTCTCGGTGAAGGTTCACCTCCATTTTGATGAGCTTCTAGAGGAGCTCGGTGTGCACCTTTAGCGTGTGTCGGACCGCGTCCTTCTTGAAATCCATGGGCGCGTTTCAGCTGCCTAGCAGTATCGAGCACCACTTCAATGCGATCTGCGCCTTCATAATTAACACAACCGCGACACACTGCCTCCGAAAACTCATGCAACATCGCCCACGGCATGCGGGGCAAGTCGCATAGGTAGCAGTGCTGCCGCTTCTGCATCACCGACATCTCGCCACCGGATATAATACGGAGTGCGAGAGATCGGCTGTCTTCGTTCCTCTTGAAAATTGTCACAGATTTTTCAAACTCGCTACGAAAATCACCGTCACCATGGCACACATAAAACACTGAACAAGTTCACATTCGGTTCCGCGAACGCTGAATACCGGAGGTGCGGTACGAGAGAGGCACTCGCTTCGGGAGCAGGTCGAGGAGAGACTGAGCTCGCAGCTCGAGTCAAGGAGGGGGGAGGTAGCCACGGGGGACCGGTGCGGGCGGCGGCCATTATCGAGCGGTGACGTCAGCGCGCGCACCACCACGACGACGACGCGCCGAGGACGAGCCGTTAGCCGCGACGCGGATGCGCCGCCGCGCCGCCCGCCTCGACCGCACAGATACGCTCCCCGCCCGACACCGACAACACTCTTATCGCACTGTCGGCTGTCGCACGATAACGAACCCATCCCAATACATACAAGTACACAATATACACGCCTTAGCAGATGCAATGAGGTTATTACTGAATTTGCAGGAGTGTCAACATTCACACTAGGAATATTTATAATATCGGCATGCTGACGAATTTGCTATAGTATAATAGAGATAGTAACAGATGTTGGAGTTAAAGTGTAAAATAGTTTTAGTAAGCAACGTATGATACAATTATGGTAGTTGCAGTTTTTTTTTATGAATTGACACTATTATGAATTTTTTTTGCAGAAATAAGTAATTGTTTACAGAATGTAGGTACTGCTAAAGCTTCTTGTGATTGTAAGTAATGTCTTCACTTTGGATTAGTCATTACCTATTTATTTTCTAAACATTCATTACGTTTTAGTTTACTAAATTTACCTAAGAGAGTGATTAAATTAATTAGTATGTTAAGCAATTTAAGAAAATACATTATGAAATTTAAGAGTGCAAGTATCACGCAGCATTTAATGAGGCTATTAAGAAGTGAATCACGTTCTCGCCACACATTCTATCGGGCGGGCCCTCGATTCCGCTTACCAATGTCTGTATTATTCAACGAAAGTAAACAGCTTCTGTTGTAGAATTACAATTAGTGTTAACACGTATAGGTACTCGATGCATTCAATTTCAATCTATTCTCAATCGGTTTCCTTTCTGACGGCTGCATTCAAAATTATTATTACCACGCAACACGATCGGATCCGGCTGGAAGACGGGAGTGGGGGGACGCGACCGGTGTGGCGGCCATCTTGAGACGTGACGTCACGTGACGAGTCAGCCGAGCGTGCGGCCTGGCAACGTCGCATCCATCGCAACGCTTGCTGTTAACTCCGCCAGTTGCCGCTCATTTCTGTTATGCTTTAATAATAATGAAAGCAGCTCATCGCTTTTTGTATGCGACAGAGGATCGGAATAAAAACAGTTATTATACGGCCAGGTAAGTAAACGTGGCCGCGGTGATGAACGGATCATCGTGAATCGTACAAATTTGAATATTATACCCAATGTTACGACTTCTGGCATATTATTCTTTCAACACGCAATTTCAGAACTATGTAATTCAGAATTTTTTTTGTAGTTCGGACTAGGATTTTGATTTTGTTATAGAATTACATCTTTGAATAATACCAAGAAATTATGACTCAGATTTCAAATCAGATAATGCTTTCAGCAAACAATTAATTTAGCTTGCTCGTACAAATATAAAATAATCAAAGTGTGAAGATAGTTAAACTATTTATAGAGGAAGACTCCAGGAGAGGCGCCAAGACAGTCGGATGTAATCAGAAATAAAATAAATTGAGCACTATATTACACCGAGCGGTCATAATTTCTTGTTAAATTATTACAAAATTAAGTTAATGTGACATGTGTTAACGTAGGTACCATTTAAAAATGTTGCGCCTCTAGACTAAATCCGCAAACCGAAGAGACGTAATGAGATGATTCTAACGAAAATGAACTCAGGCTCATCCCAAAGGTTTGGTCATGGCATCCGTTTGCAATCAAGTAATTAAATTTTTCGTCGTTTCATAGGTGAAAGAATAATTAGATTCAACTGCAAGTAAATTAGAACAAGCCAAATTTCACATTTAAACTACAACGTTTTTTAATCGGGAGGGCGAAGAATGTTGCCGTCAATTATCTTTGATATATTATCAGATATCAGGCAAACAAAGATATTATTGAGTAGTGAACTTATAGGACAGTAAAAGAAAACGTACAACAACTTTACAATTTAGTAAAATGACCGCTGGTGGAGTATCGCAAGTGCAATATTACAGGACGAGATACTTTAACTTCGGAACCGAGCAAGGCGTTTAATTCTCCTGAAATTTCAGTAACCAAAACAATGATTTATGTCTGCCTGAAACACGCCTGCGCGTCCACAGACCACCCTCTCCTACTAGGTAAAATAAAACTAAAGGCACGTGCTAGCTTCTGTTTATTTACATTCGTATAGCTGCAGCAGAACGCCCGCGCCGTCACGGATGTCCAATCTTGTGAAATTGAATGCTCTTTGCTCGACAAATATCTAGTTATTGCATTATTTGTACGGTGTTCTATACGCGACATACCTATCTATTGAGCATAGGCCATCAAGTATCTTTCGGGTATTGATTTTCTGGACTTGCGACTTAAGGAATTCTAGCTATAGGCAGATTTGTCCTTTGTTTCCCTTTTCTTTCAGATTGAAGGCATCCGTTCGTCAATGTAGGTATTCTTTTTATAGTTTTATTTTTATCCTTTCTTATTTTAAGTCGTTTATTATAAGTATTAAGTGTTGAGATACAAGTATCACGAATCGAGATCGGTTCAATTCGACGAATGTATTTAATAGTTTCTATCATGTATTAAAGCATTTCTAGACTGATCTAGGTATTGTTGAGGTTCTCTATCACGTATAATGTGCCGGGGTGGTCCACTCCGGATCGATGCGTTCGCGTGTTGCGCGCATGCTCCAGCCCGCACCCATAACACGTGTCACTGTTTATTTACGTTCTGTGCACGTATTAACGAGCAAACTCCATGATTGGTCCATTGGAGAAAAGCTTTTGGAAACATATTGCATAATAACATGTTTTTGCAGGCCCTAAAAACAACTCTAGTTTATTCCAGGATTAAATGAAGTGCTGAGCGCGCTTGCTACAATAATTGCTGTAGCTGAGCTATCTAATTGTTATGTAGGTACGTAGGAGGTATAACATAAATGATGGTACGGAGTCTTTATGGAGTATCTAACTTGCTAAGTTGTGTATAAACTGCCAGTGCCAATCAATTAAGTTAATCAAAAAATTAAGAATAAAATTGTTAAACATTTGAAAAAAAAAGCCAATATAGTCAGATGGTCCAAAAATATTAAAAAAATGTAACCTTGCTGAGTTTCTTGCCGGTTCTTCTCAGTTGAAGGCTGACTTCCGAACCGGTGGTAACTTCTGTAATTCGACCTTCATAAGTGCCCTTCTAGGGCCTAAACTGAATAAATCATTTTGACTTTGACTTTGAATCTATAGGGATGTTGCCTATACTGATGAAAAGCTTATCATTTTTTTTTTTTTATGTCACTAGTGACAACGAGGCAGGCGGGTCACCTGATGGTAAGTGACTACCGTCGCCTATAGACATTATCATGACCAGGTGGACTGCTAACGTGTTGTACACCATATTACAATGCCTTAAGGGCAAGGGCAACTGGCTCTCAAGTGCAACTGCCGGAACACACCAACAGGTGCTTTGGCGACAGATTTTCAACTTGAGGGTGGTAGCCAGCCAGTCGAGTACCACATAGTACCCTACCACCGTGCTGTGGTTTCCTCACTATGTTTTCCTTCACCGAAAGCTCAAGCTCATTGTAGGATTCGAACCCACGACCTTCGTCGCGGTATCCGACGTCACTTACCACTGAGTTATCATCGCCTTATCTAACATTAACCAGTGTATAAAACACCTAAAAATACTTCAAAACATTGAAATGTAATAAAATTAATCTTGTTGATGATTAATCTTTTCATATGAACTACGTCAGTCATTTAAACGATCGTTTTTACATTGTAAAAAAAACAAGTAGATTTTTTATGTCAGACCACATCATGAATGATAACATGAATGATTTATTTCGTATTAATAGCGGTACATAAAATACTACAAAAATATTAATCGTGCACAAGTGTTATGCAAAATCCAAGGTACGTTATGTAATCATATAATATCATAATTTAACAGATAAAAATAAACACACAAACATACTTTTAATGATCCTATTATATATCAATCCTTTTAAATCCTATATCCAAATCCTTTTAAATTTGTATTACTTATTTATTTTATTTTTTGCTCCAAGTTGTTCGAATTATTATTACATGTAAGGGGGAAGACACTGCAGCCTGTAACACAGTTTTATAACTAGCACAGGCTGCAGGGCTTCATTTCTGTTGTTAAACCATTTTTTTATGAACAATAAATTATTATTATTATAGAAATCAATTGGTGAAATGACAATATGAATTCACGTCCAGTAAAAATATTAAAAACTTCTAATTGGTTCATTGTCTTTCCAGAGCATTGTCGCGACTGCGACGTTAGACTGTCTGTCCAGTGACTGAGAATCGATAAAACAGTGAGTCTTGTCCTAGGTGTGGTCAGTTTTGTTGAAATGTTACTAAAAATCTGCTAAATCGGCTGTACATCATTTGATTGTAGAAGTGTTATTTTAAAAATAATTTTAGTGTACGTGTACAAAGAAAATTTTCTCGTATCTCCATTAGTTTTAGTGGACCCCAAATACACTAAGATAACCTTCCTGATGTATAAATTAATGCTGTTTAGGGTAAATCACTTAAAATTAACAATTAAAATTGTGACTATAGACAACAAACTAGAAGAACGAGACAGTCTTATGACAAGTTATACATATAAACATTTTTGACTATGAAAAAAAAACACCAACTTTAAACGAACGTACGACGATCAAGATTATCATCAACAACATGTTATGTATTAAGAGAATGAGTATTTAAATCACATTTAAAAACGAGACTCGTTTAATATTAATAGTACAAGTATTCATGTGGTAAAAGATAAAAATAAATATTCGATATCCAATCTACCGTTATGTCAACGAGGAACAAAATGTTATTCTTATATGCAAATTTTATGAAAGTGAACATAAATCCGTCACATAGGTTTCCTTATTCATAAACATGAGAAATCAATTTCTTATGGCTAATAGTGCAACTATCAAAAGACCAAATTCGATTTTGATAGAGCATATTTTAACTACCCTTGAAAATATTGATATGAGTCATAATAATACAACAACCCCACGATATACTGTGTTACATCATCGTATAACATGAACTGTGGCAGTGTTCGCGGAGGTATTATCGATTCGTGACGTCACACCCGGGGCAGACCGAATGATGTGTTACTATCTGGCATAGCTGGTTCGACATTATCGATTGGCTGTTGGATAGGCGTTGCCCGGACAACGATCAAACTGAAAACTCTATATAATATCAATCCTATCGTTAGAATCTATAGTTATTAAAGTCAGATGGTGTTGCCAGAATTTTAACATGAAACGAACACTGGGCGCCATTGATAAAAATAGGAGATTTTATAATATTCAAAATTATTAATATTGGCGGAGATCTCTTAAATACATATTATTAGTAGATTCTATCTACTTATATTATAAATGTTTGGGTGTGAAGATGTTTGTTAGTGTTTCACGCAAAAACTGTCGAACGGATTTTAATAAAAGTTGGCACACAGGTAGATAATAACCTGGAATAAAATAAAGGATACTTTTTAGACCGGGAAAAAAAAAGATATCGCCGGAATGCGGGTAAAACTATAACTAAATATATTTTCCAAGTAATTTCATGGGAAATATTTAGACAAGTAGTGGAATTTTTGAATAATTTTAGGCATAGACAGTACGGATTATAGTTATCGGTGAACCGTAAACCAGAAATGAGGATTTTGTATGTAGATACTCCAAAGACCATACTAATTATAAGTTCATATTTTTTTGTATTAATAAATACTGATGCTTGCAATCGTTATTTGCTATGTTGCCATAAAACGAAACAATGATTGTCGTCCTTGTTAGACACATTGTTAAATCTAAAGTGTGATTTGTAACAGACTGTACAGAAGCATACATGACCTGGAATTGCCAGGTAAAGTGACAAAATTTTTGTCTGTGGTTTCTGATCTCCTAAAACCTTGATATTTTGCGATGCGCATTCTCAGTGTGTCTACTGAAATTGATTAATGAGCATCATAATGCAGTTACATTAAAATTATCTTCTCTAACAACAGAGAAAAATAAAGCTATACCAAAAGTTAAGTAAACCGCAAAACATGTAGACCTATCGTAACGTTCGCGAGTCCTGAGACGATGCAACGCGGGGGTGACGTGTAATCTCCTCTAGTATTGACCGTGCCGCGGTGCGCATGCGCAGCCACATTGATTCGGCAGTGTTCAGCAGTTTAGCGGTCGATGCGCCCTCGGGGAGGCAAGCTAACAACGCCGGGGATTACGTGACGGGAGCCGGGCGGGTAGCAAGCATCGTGCATTATGAATTAGACACTGCTATTGTCTGAAGGAACGTTGCAATTTTGAGTAGAATTTTCAAACAGAGGATATTGCTTCTGAATATTAGGTTGGTGTTTCTAGATGACCGGTTTAATTGTGTTAGAGAAAAAAGTTAAATGAAGATTTGGTAATGCAGTAATTTGAAATTTTCAAGAGATTTTGAATTATCCATAGATATCAGAACATAAAAATATAGATTTCATTTTGCTGATAACATGTATGTTATGTAGCAGAAGTCAGAGATACGTATAAAAAAGTTAACGATTATTACATGACACTAAAAGATAAAAAATTACAAAGTAATCAATAATACTCTGGTAATGGACGCAACGATGTCATGAGGAACGTACGGTATTTCTAATACACCACCGATTTCACATATTTATTGAAGAAACAATCAAATTAAAATCGTAAATAGTATCTGATCCATTGGTTTAGAGCTGATCGACCTGGGTTACAATTGAACAAGCTCATGCAAGCTTTTGCAAATGAATTTAGCATTTGCAAAATTTGAAATTCCAACGAATTCATTGTAATTAGGAATTACCTTGTCAGTATCTAGTGTAGACGCATTGTTCTTTATATGAAATCCTATAATTGATTCAAAATTGCAGACATTGAACACAATACAATCATAAGAAATCCCAGTAATACAATGCAACGAGGATATAACTTGTCCAAAATGTCTGCGCACGCTAGGGACGTGTCAAAGTTGGATTTCCGCTTGAAAGTTCCTCCTGCACGCTCTGCTGCTATGAGTATGTATATGAATAGAGTCGGTGCATAAGTGGCGATCAATATCATCTTTTCAGTTCGTTAACCCGCCTTTTTGCTATATACATGATAATTTCATAATTTTCTCATAGCAAAATGTTCATGTAGACCTAAGCACATTCGTGAAGAAACTTTTCCATGACGCCATGAAATAAGAATTATTCTGCTTGGTAAATCAAGGTCTAATAATTTATTGTATGTATCATTATTCAATCGTTGATAATATTGGTGATGACGTAGCAAAGGCTTGTGAAAATGTTTCGCGGCTCTAAACATACAACAACTACATCTCAAATATGATGATTATGGAACCTTTTAGAAACAGGTAACAAAAGAAACCTTACCACAAGCGGCATATCAATATTACGCAAGAAGCGTCGCGTACCGGGTTCTGACAAATCGCCAGCTTCCTGGATCAATAGCGGTTGCAGCCGGGAGGATCCTTGGCCCCGTTTCTCGTGACCCAGTCTTTACCCTAGCAACCTGAAATACTGCGAATACCATACCGAGATATTCTGTAAGTAGGGACTTCATAGGAAACTCATAATTGACATCAATACCGATCAAAAATAACCGATCATGATTATGGCTTCCACTACTTTCGATATCTGTGTTTTAGGAATATTTTATTGGCTTGCAGGTAATTATATGACATAACACATTTTAATGCTCACAAATAATATACAATATTATGATTGTATTCGGTAGGTACAGAATGCTGACGGCACGCTGATAATAAAATAAAATAGAGGAAAACATAAATAGGTTAATATATTTTCCTGTATTTCTGCTACGAGTAACAACATTATAATTATAAACAGGAGAGCCTACAGTTATGCTTATTTTATTCCATATTTACGTATATCTTTGCAACATCGTTTGAAGTAAGTTTAAAGGAATATCTACTATATAAAAATAAGTCGGGTTTTCCATCCTGACGCTATAACTCCAGAACGCACGAACCGATTTCCACGGTTTTGCATTCGTTGGAAAGGTCTCGGGCTCCGTGAGGTTTATAGCAAAGAAAATTCAGGAAAAATTCACAAAAAAAAAAAGAATAATGAAGAAAATTATTTTTGTCACACATTTTGTATAGAACGACTTTTTGACATGTTACGAGATCGGACTGACAGATGGTTTAGTTACACAATTGGTGGCGCTGGAATCGGGTTCTCGGCTGGAGTTTTATTTTCAGGGCAGGACAACGTCTGCCGGGCCCACTAGTCCTATTATAAATGTGAAACTAACTCTGCCAGACACTTTTTTACTGAACCAATTTTGAAGAATTTTGGTATAGAGATAGATGAGACCTTGGAGAAAACACTAGGGTAGTCTTTTATCCTGGGGAACGATAAGATCTCGCCTACATTCGCGGTAGATAATTATGTATACATTCTCATCTAAATAAAATAAGGTTATGTGCGCAATTTTCTCCATATTATTATTTACAAAGAATTATTAAGTTGGACATGCAAAATCGTGTCAATAGTAAAATCGCGATTTTCACACGGTCACGGCCAGACGAGAAATGGATTCACAAACAAAATAAAGAATTCAACAAAAAGGTTTTTATTGTGACCTACATCGAGGGGTGCAAACGTGAACCTTAGAATCTTTAAAATTAATATCAAAGGACTTTTGTTTCATTCTACTGAGAGTAGAACACCTGTACTATCTTCTATGTACCTCGATGATAGAGTGGATTTCATTAGAGATGTAGTTGAGCCGAGGCCCGGGTATATGCCTAAATCCTTGGCCTGGTTGCCTATTTCACGAAGGCCTTCTCCCTACCTGTTGATCTATTTACGATGTACCTGTTAAGATGTCTTTGTTTATAATGGCTTAAAATCTATTTATTTATCCGAAAAGAACATCAACAATAAAATTCCCTTGCCTTGTAATCGATATTATTATAACAGGAATTAACATAAATCTGCTGCATACAATTCCAAACGAGTAGCATATGGACAGTTCATGCGCAACTAATTTTGATACCACTCAAATGTTTCCAACGCTAACTTGGTTCAGTAGTTTTGTATTACCATCCGCATCTGTAACTTCATTAACATTGGTCGGAAAGTTTATGATGGCAGCATCTTCAACCGGGGGCTGTGGGATCAATACCCTGTGCTCGACCGGGTCACATCCTTGGCCTGTTTCTCGGTGCCTGCTACTCTCCCGGGTTTATAACTACCGATGACAGATTCAACTGGTGGAAAAATTTATAAGTTGCAATGACTTGGCAAATTGTTAGGTTAGAGGAAATGTCGTTCTTCAATAGTCATAATAATGTTCCATAGGCATTGATAGCTAAACATTATAAACAATCAGGTTCCATGAAAGGCACAAAGCTGTAGGTAACTAAGTGTGCATTGTCGATATGTTGTCGACCTTGAAGACCTCTTTTTAAGCCCTTTTCAAAGAACCCTATACATACAATTGGCTATTTGACAGTTGTAATGAAAAAACATGAATTATGTTAGATATGGTAGCTTATAAGTTAAGAACAATTATACAATATGTTTTTTGCATAAAAATAATTTGTAAATATTTTATTTTTGAAAAATAAACTTGAGTTTTTTTATATGTGAATTACAAGAACCGAAACACGGGCGGCCATGATTCTTTAAAATTTGACGTCACATTACATCAAATAAACAAAACGTCGTGTCTTTTTCGTTTGCGGTAATTTATCAGGATATTTAATTAGGCACGGCACACGTCTTGTAGCTTGTCATTTTCAAAAATCAAGTGAAAAAACTAAACATTCCACTCAAAATATGCTGAAGAGTTAGAGCGATGGTCGTTACTTTTGTTTATTTATTGGGGTATGACGTCACAGTACTATATGTCACGTGACCGGCTGTTTTCGTGCGAGTTTCAAATTAATGAATAAAAAATCTATTTTTGTCCAATAAATAAGGGTTTTTTGAGAAAAAAATAAATGTAAGAGGTATAAAATAAGCCTACGCAAATGTTTTAATACTTTTCCAAAAACTGTCAAGTAGCCAATTATACCTTGGGAAAAATGTAGTTTAAAATAATATTCACTTATTACTATTAGAAGTACAAGTACATAGCCCCGCTTTCTGAGTTCTAAACTAGTATGTATAGATTCACTATTAGCTTTTTAGGGAATAAAACATCGTGTAATGCTGCATGTCCACCAAGTCAAATAGGAGAAATGCGATACGTTGTCCTTACATGGTCCTTTACGGCTTTAAAACTCTTCGAATTATGGAATATTTTTTTTATTCATGCCATTAAACATATGAGGTATTTACTTTCGCAAGCTTTTATCATATCAGCCGCAAGACGCCCACTGCTGGACAAAGGCCTCCCCCAAGGATTTCGCAAGCTTTACATAAGCTGGAATAAAAATATAGAAAATTAAGTGCAACAAGTTGTGTGTAACAGTGACGCGGTCCGTGACTAGATACGACTGTACGACAACTGCTTGTTTTCATCATGTATCTATAGTGTGTTCACAATGCTCATAGGTCCGTTCGTTGATTAGTGTACTGCGGTTTGCCTGTTTTGCTCCAATCAACGGGAAATAACTCGATACTTTTCCCTAGAACTCACCACACAATGACTAAACCCAATGAATTATAGCAACGCAGTATAATATTTAATTAACAATATTGTATTTTATATTATAGGTACGATTTTTGTCCCTATAACAGGCCACTCATGCCGTCCCACATTTAACTGTTTCCATATTTGTAATTAGTGCAAAACTTGAAAACTAGAAATTAGCAATAGCTAGCTGTAGGTACAAGAAAGCTTAACAAAGTCTCAACAGGCAATGGTATTTGTATAACAAAGCACCCAGAGAAATCTAGCAGCTACTTATCTGCATAGTATTATGTATATTAAGAAGATAGAATAATAGAATGGTAATGGAAGAATGAAACGACTTACGATTAAACTAATACTTGTAATGAGCTCTATTAATAAAGAGACTGAAGTTTTGAAGCTCCCAAACAATATTGACGTTTATAATGTGGTACAAGAACTAAATAAAGCAGAATTTACAAGTAAAGTAACTATTTCATTGAGAATGTTGGTCGTTTCTTCTGGAAGTTTTTTTTTTTAATTTTTACTTTAGCCGCCGATATTCGTGATTCACACGTGAAAGGTGACAGAATACTAGTGTTGTAGGTCTGTGCTTCAACTTTATGCTGAGTTGGGGTCTTAGTTCTACGACGACAAAGATTCACTTTTTATAATTCTTTACTGTCTAATGTTATGTCTACATTTATTGAATGTGTTGTGGGAGAAATAAAATATGTTTTCTTCCTTTCTAAAATCAAATATTTACTAAGCCTTTTTTATGCGTGGGGAAGTCCTGCATGGATACCCAGCTACCCCGGAGGGATGCAGTTGAGTTATGTGGGACTCCTACTGACTAAAACCCCACGGTGGTACGCCTCTCGCCATAGTGGTGGGGCTGCGGGAACAGGCTCGCTTTTTCCGCTTATTATTAATAGGCTTTTTCCGCTTATTATTAATAGGCTTTTTCCGCTTATATTAAATACCAATGAAACTGCAAAGGTATTTGAAGTACTTTTAGGCAGTAGCCATATGAATGAGTATTGACGCGAAAACCAATGGTTTTTCCAATAGCAGAAAACGTATAAAATGAGAAAGTGTATAGCCAGCTAATGAGGACATGGTTTAAATTTAGAGTAAACAGGAAAAACAGACGGTAAATATTAATATTAAGTCAACGAAATAAATAAATCTTTCTAGGAATTCTTATGTAACATAACCAGCTGATATATGATATTCTTTCCGATTATGGACGACAGGAATTTTCTTGACATCTCCGGAATTTTGGCCTTCTGTCAGGAAGACCAGGGTTGTCAGGAAATCTCTTTTTTTTATTCTGGATAGGCTTGTTATTGACTACAATCTCACTATGGTAAGTGATGATGTGGCCGAAGGTGATAAGCACACAAAGCCTAGATGGGAACTGGCTCTCAAGTGCAACTGTCGGAACACACCGATAGGTGCTTGGCGACAAATCTTCAACATGAGGGTGGTAGCCAGCCAGTCGGGTACTACAAAGTACCCTACCACCGTGCTATGGTTTCCTCACGATGTTTTCCTTCACCGAAAGCTCAAGCTCATTGTAGGATTCGAACCCACGACCTTCGCCGCGGTATCCGACGTCACTTACCACTGAGCTATCATCGCCTTAAATCTGATCTGATCATTGATCTGGTAACCCTATAATCCAGGTAAACAAGATTCTGTTACAGGAAACGTAGAAGGCAATGTTAAATAAGAAATATTGCAAATACGATAGACACAGCGGGGCCTTGTGTCGCGTTATCGGTTTTCTGTTATCAAGTTACCAGCATACACATAAAAAGTGTAGGAAATATGTGCAGTGCAAATTGAAAAACAGCTTTACTAACGTTCTTTATGCACGAACGATGAGTTTCTTGACAAGATTAGGTTATTTGTTGATTCATATCATTTTTGTTCTCAGGGCTGTCAAGTCATGCCTTGAGCATACAGAAAAAGCCATTTAGAAAAGATTTTATTTAATAAGCCATGGCCTCGTGCTCCACATGCTATGGAGAAGCCGAAAATCCGAGGTTTTTAACAGTTAAACAATATTTTTCTGACAACGATAAAGCACTGGCAAAAGAAACCAGTCACGAGTCCTGACACCTGCCCGACCAAGTATTTACTTCCGAGTTTGAAGTTTTAAACAAATTTTAAAGGTTTCCCCATTTCTTTTAAAAGTTAGAAGGCTGAGAAATCTAACAGATTTCACGTCTTCCTTGAGTGTTGAAATATTTATTTAGGGTTCCGTACATAACCAAACCTAACTTATAGCTAATGCGTCTCAAGCCGTCCATTGGTTGACACTTACAAAATATTTATTTTATTAATATGGTTTCTATCGTAATAAAAATTATAAAAGTACGAAATGCAAAAAGCGCCCCACAAAGAACCGTTCCGTACCCAAAGGGTAAAAACGGGACCCTATTACTAAGACTTCGCTGTCTGTCCGTCTGTCTGTCACCAGGCTGTATCTCAAGCACCGCGATAGCTAGACAGTTGAAATTTTCACAAATTATGTATTTCTGTTGCCGCTCTAACAACAAATACTAAAAACAAAATAAAATCAATATTTAAGGGGGGCGCCCATCAACAAACGCAATTTTTTTGCCCTTTTTTGCTCGATATCAATAATGGCAACAGGTGGGCACTTGAAATATTCACAAAATACTCAGTTGTATTTATTTTTACTTTAATAATAAACAATAAAATTAAAATAAAATACTAGTATACTTATAAAAATATTTAGCTGACCTCTTTTGGAATTGCCCAGTAAACTATCAAAAAGGCATATCAAACCGGCTTCTATCTATTTTCTATATTTTATTTAATTTCAAAAACGAACGGCTTGTGATGTCATAATCATAAATATGCACCATTAAAAGATCAACTTTTTGGTATTGTTACAAAATATGTATGTCTCCGAGTATATTTAGATACAAACAATTTCGTGTCTGATAGTTTTCTAGAATTTTGTACGGAACTCTTCGTACGCAAATCCTACGCGATCTGTTACTTTTTTTTGCGGTTTGTAAGGTTTCTCGCGATACGCAGTTGCTTGCAAAATGTATGTAAATAACAGTGATAAGCGATAAGAAGAGGCGTCGTAATACGTTCGTACTCAAATAGACGCATCCTCTTGGAAAACGGCATCATATTATTGGCAAATATTTGATAACTACAATATGTCAACTTCTAGATGATTGATTCGTTCTGTTCCTGTGACTTGAAGGACAGAGTATTACCATTCAGCCCAAAATCCACAGACTTCCCACAAAAGCGACAACCGCTCTACATCGTCAAAGGCATTACAGCAGATCATAACTTCAATAAGTAATAAAATGACTAAGGTAAACCCAATGAGTGTTGGGTCGGTCGGCAACAGAGAACGTCTTCAGAGTTACACGTCAATGAACTTAGTTCATCTGAGGTAAACAATGGGTGATTGATGACCTCATCGTAAACAACTGCCTGTGTGTAGTGTGTGGGTACTATGTACATTGTGTCACGCCTTAAGGTAGCTCATTATATTGATGACAAAGATGTCGCACTAGTAGTTGCACTCTGCACAAGTACACCATGTTTTTTACTGATATAAAAACAGCAAATTTTTATTGAGGTGATTTTTGTACCTATATGTTGGTAGGTGACCCGTCCACCTATCTCCCCCTTAAGTTTGTGGTACTACCTACCGGACACCCTGTATATTCAGATTGTCCAAAAAAATTTTGAAAATGCAACCTTGCCGAGTTTCTTGCCTGTTATTCTCAGTTGAAGGTAGACTTCCGAACCGGTGGTAACTACAATAGGTCTGTGAGCTCGACCTAGGGCCTAAACTGAATAAATGGTTTTGATTTTGACATTACCGTAGACGAGGATTTTGTTCAACCTGTCATTATATCAATTTAGTCTTAAAGAAGAAATTGCTCTGTAATACTACTAGTATGTGAGACTTCTAGGCATTGTAAAAGGTTGGCAATCCCACTGGGCTTGCCGATGTCTACAGGCAACAGTAGTGACTTACTCTCAGGTGACCCGCCTCACGATTGTATACTTGTAGAACTTGTGACATAGACAGACCGGTTGGCGTGACTTGTCCAACCCATAATATTGAGTGTCCTGAGTCTGGGTGTAATATCTATTTACAAATGTAGTATACGTAGGCTGCTACTGCTACTGGCTGTAAAATTGTGAATCTGGCAGTAGAGTCATCAACTTTCTTGAGTGCCTTCTTGAGGCACATGTGAATAAACGATTTTGATTTAACATCAGTTATCAGTTTTACATAGTATAAAATCTGCTTAGTTTGGGATCACATGGCCGAGTGTGAAGCATGTCATTATTAGATATTATTTTGTCACGGGAACCAAGTGGACTCCCATTGTATATGATTATAAATAAGTGAATTTAGTGGAAGATGCAAATCATCGTGGATTGGATTTGGAATTCGCTTCTTCTTCTTCTTTTTCTCTTCCTTATCCCACGCTAGGTGGGGTCGGCACAACATGTTTTCCTCTTCCACTCCGCTCTATCACTAGTCGTCTCCGTACTCACACCTTTCATATGCATATCATTCTTCACGCAGTCCATCCATACCTTCTTCGGCCTTCCTCTACCTCTATATCCATCCACACTCATACTTAATAATCTTTTTGTTACATGCCTTTCATCCCTCCTTATGACATGCCCATACCAAGCCAATCTATTTCCTTTCATCTTTTCAGTCAATGGTGCTACTTTCAAGCTTCCTCTGATATACTCATTCCTTATCTTATCCATTCTCGTAACGCCACACATCCACCTCAGCATTCGCATCTCAGCCACATGCACTCTTCTCTCATTCACCTCTTTCATTGCCCAACATTCAGATCCATACATTACGACAGGTCTTATGACGGTTTTATAAATTTTCCCTTTAAGTTTCATGGGCATTCGTCGGTCACATGTGGTCCCAGAAACCTGCCGCCATTTCATACATCCTGCATTAACCCTGTTCGTCACATCTCTGTCAATGTCACCGTCGTTTTGGATCAGGGAACCAAGGTTGTCAAAGTCAAAGTCAAAACCATTTATTCAGTTTAGACCCTAGAAGGGCACTTATGAAGGTCGAATTGCAGAAGTTACCACCAGTTCGGAAGTCAGCCTTCAACTGAGAAGAACCGGCAAGAAACTCAGCAAGGTTACATTTTTTAAATATTTTTGAACCATCTGACTATATTGGCTTTCTTTTTTCAAATGTTTAATAATAATATTCTTAAAGTAATACAAAAATACTTGCCTTACTAAATTTCTGACTCGTCAATGTCTATAAGAATATCTTCAATTATTACAACTAAAGCATGTAACTCAATAGTTTTAATGTAAAACTATATTCAAAGCTAAAGAGTTACGTAATACAGTTACATGACTATCCAAACTATTATCCGCAACATAATCACGCTTTCGTATAACAACAAGTTTGTTATACAATTAATTATCGAAACAGGATTTTAGTGGGTTTAATGTTGCCGAGGAAGTAAACGAAGGAGTTCATAAAATGTTTCATTATTTGTAATATCACATTTGGATTAAAATACAAATAAGATTTGTGGATATTTTTATACCTTGAAGGCAACTGGCTCTCAAGTGCATCTGCCGGAACACATCGATAGGTGCTCGGCGACCGATTTTATGTGGTTGCCAGCCAGTCGAGCACTACAAAGTACCCTACCACCGGCGTATGGTTTCCTTACGATGTTTTGCTTCACCGAAAGCTCAAGCTTATTGTAGGTCGTAACAACCACGACCTTTCGTCGCATTAAAACAAGAATTCTAGAAATGTCATACATTTTGTGAACAATGTAATTAGTCCTCATAAATATTTATCACTTCATAGATATTACTAAAGTAAACAAATGCATAGGTTATGTAACGCACATTAGATAAAATAGTTTGTATTTAGTCATCCATGAAGGGCGCCTTATGAACCTGAATCATACAGTATCGATAAGGACGATAATATAACGGTAGAACGCAATTTGTAGCATGTCAGAATTCACAATTTCATTTAAATACATACTTACTAGTTTTACACCCCGCGGTTTTACCCACGTTCCCAAGATATCTTATCTTTTCCCGGGATACAAGTATCCTAAGTTTTATTCCAGGATATGATCTAATTGTGTGCCAAGTTTCATCAAAATCCAAACATACAAACATTCACATTCTCATATTTTTAGTTTTGGCGTCTTAATAAGGTGTACAACACATTAGCAATCCCCTGGTATTGCCAATGTCTATAGGCGACGGTTGTCACTTACCATCAGGTGACCCGCCTGCCTCGTTGTCACTTGTGACATAAAAAAAAAAAACAATAAAAATATAAGATAAGCAAAAACAGTAGCGAGAATGGACTCACTCTTTTGCTGGACTTAATCAAAAATTTTAACAGTATGTACTCTCTTCAAATTAGGAACATAAAACGTAGTTAGCAAATTATCTGCCACGCCCGCGTTGCTACACAATAACCCTTTGCATCTGGCATTGTCACGTCGCTCGCTGAATCAAATTTTCGAATATTATTCCTGGTACAGATAAGTGTTAGAATCGTATGTTACATTAAATATTTCCTGGGCGTTGTGACCTCATCAAATATCCGATGATACTGCTACGTTGTCATTGGACACGCCTTCTTCCCAGAACTCCGCTTGATATAGGTTGGATCATATGACGAGATTGCATTGTTTATACCTACGATTATTTGCGGTAAGCTTTATTGTTCTACACTGCAATAGATTTGTTGTTATTGTTTACTACCGAAGCTACTATTGTGTAGACAGTTTGTTTTCTGTCCTTCTTCCCTTCCTTATCCCATGCTAGGTGGGGTCGGCACAACATGTTTTCCTCTTCCACTCAGCTCTATCACTAGTCGTCTCTGTACTCACACCTTTCATATGCATATCATTCTTCACGCAGTCCATCCATGCCTTCTTCGGCCTTCCTCTACCTCTATATCCATCCAAACTCATGCTCAATACTCTTTTTGTTACATGCTTTTCATCCCTCCTCATGACATACCCATACCAAGCCAATCTATTTCCTTTCATCTTTTCAGTCAATGGTGCTACTTTCAAGCTTCCTCTGATATACTCATTCCTTATCTTATCCATTCTCGTAACGCCTCACATCCACCTCAGCATTCGCATCTCAGCCACATGCTTTCTGTTTGTTTTCTGTCCAATTATGGTAATTCCTAATCTTAATCTTTCTGATCCTACATTGATTCCATTTCTGTTGTTATTTATATCAGTACAGGCACAAGCATTAAGATTTAAATATCGATTAATCTTTCTCAAATATCATGGTCAGATTGGTCGTAAAATGTATAGACTTATACTCAATATTATTTCTAGTGCAACACAGAGTAGGTAGCATACAAAAAGCCACTGAACTACCATTCTTAGCAACAAGACAATAAATTTCTAAGAATAATTAAAATGTGACACATATCACGAAGACAGACAATGAAAGAGCTCGTTACCTATAGCGAGGTATTTGTGAGTGGTGGGTTGGTACCACGTCGAGTCCGCGTGTTTGATAAGCGCTATCATGGCACGCCGGCTGCGCTGCGAGGGAACTTTCCACTCTGATACCACTAGATATTATATTTGTTATGGTACACTAGCTATTGCTGCGACTTAGTCCAGACACGTTGCTTTTGGATGGTGTGAACCTGCGAAAATGTTTTTTAATACCCAAGCGGATAGAGTACTACGAAATTCACTGGAACATTTGTACGCGTGTTGGTTTAAATTTGAAAATTTGTTTCACTAAAAACTGAATTACATTATTATTACATTATCTAATGCCAGTTCATCATCTAATGCTGCTAAAGCAAATTTTAATTCTGAATCTACGTTGGTAGTGATTGCTATTGAATATTTATCATGTTGTAGAACCGGATGTTTACAAGTGATAAGGCGTTGGTAAATTTCTGCAAATTTACGATAATATTATGAAAAAAAAATGGATTCGATTGGGAAAGATATGATAAAGATACCGATATAGACGCAAATGAGGTTTGAGGAAAAAACATGCCAATATTGCAAAACTTATGTACGAAAGGCTTTAGAGAAAGCAAGAATAAAAATCCATATCCATAAACAAATATACAATGCGAGACGGCATCGACGTAAATTTAGTTAAACAACAGATAATCGTAGAATAGGTACATTACGATTCAACTAGAAGTTAATGATACAAATGATTGACACAACAGTTACTGTGGACTGTATACAACAAAATTTATTAGTAACTAGTGGGCCCGGCAGACGTTGTCCTGCCCTGAAAATTAAACTTAGAACCCGTTTACAGCGCCACCTATTGTGAAACTAAACCATCTGTCAGTCCGATCTCGAGACATGTCAAAACGTCATTCTACACAAAATGTATGACAAAATTTTCTTCTTTATTCGTTTTTTTTTTTTGTGAATTTTTCGTATTTTTTAACCCTATGTCCTTCTCCTGGCTTTAAACTACCTCCCTGCCAATTTTCAGCTAAATCGGTTCAGCCGTTCTTGAGTTATAAGTGGAGTAACTAACACGACTTTCTTTTATATATATAGATTTTATATTTACACACACACATTGATAAAATATTAGTTAACACGTAATATATCGTGTATTAACACAATATTGCGTACGTTATCGCAATGAGACGGACGTGTACATCACGAATATTTACAAAACAAATGGCCAGCTACTATCGGTGTCACTAGCGGGAGGTCACACGATTAACTCACCACTTAAATTGATAACAATATAAATTGCAATGTTATTTTTGCCTTTATCATAAAGTATTCCAACAACCACTAGAATTTAACTAAATTTAAAAACAAAATAAAGTGATCGTAACTAGCCTTTGACAGTGATGATAATTTTAATATCTGAAGTATTTATATGAATGATTCCAGAAATTAAAGATTAAATTATACGTAATAAGGTTAAGCGAGTTATCGCGAAGTTTACAGCATACAATATACTGTTAGGTATGTAGAAGGCAGTTTGTCATATTCAAAATCAATCAATATACTAGCCCAGGAAATTACTGCCCAGTGCATATAGGATATAATGCTCCAGAGCAAAAACTACATTATAATCTGATTAGATTACAAGTACATTAAACGATTAATAAGACGAAGGTTAGAAAACAAGCATGTCCATCCAACATGCTCACGCGGGAGTCATCACACGACTTGATGAAGACGGATGGCAGATAAAAAAGCAATATCATCGTGGCCACTGAGCATTACATAATTTACGTCGTCTTAAACCACGTCACTAGATAGACCATCAATCAAAACGGCTATAGGTGATTACCGCTACAATAATTAACAAAATGCATGACCTAACACACTTAGTAAAGTACCTCACTCTAATGGCCTTGTCTCAAAATTACAAAACAAGTTTTCACAAAATGGTTCTAAGTCAAACATGATTGATTAAGCTAGTTGGAATGATAGGTGACGGTGATGTTTTATTATTTTGGAATTTAATAATCGTGAGGCTTGTCTTGATGAGCTTGGGTCTTGGAGCATATCGTTCGTAGAATCGACACCCAAGACTGCCCGTGTGGACTTAGTATGTACATGTATTATTATTGATAGGTATTTGACTCGTTTTATCTCCATTATTATCATTTATTAGGTTTGGAGAAAGTACAATAAGTACATAGTCTTGTATAAATTTTTGCTTTCCAATCAGACTTCAAATCGACAGTTCCTTTACGGGTTTGTACTGTACAGATCTCATTACAGATACTACGATAGTTTTTGTTTTTGCATTACTAATATATATTTTTATCAATTATCCTGCAAATACTACACGGCAAGCTAAGAGGCCAGAATTTACCGAAAGCAACCTCGTCAACATATTTAGTTGTGCTTAAAGCACTACCAGGAATTTTGTTATCACTGATAAATATGATGGTACCTACGCATTATATCAAAAATACCCAAGCACGCAAATGGATGTCAGTCGTTATCAAACCGCTGATAATGATAACGCGGATATACACTTATCAGTTGTTTGTCGAGCTCTACACCAAACGTTATCATCGTATATTCATGATACGATACGATACACGCAGTATTTGATGTATTATGAATTTTGTTTTTTAGCTTTTGCATGTTCGGTGTGATTAAATGTACACATCTACTTATCATGATTATTCTTTTGTTTTCTCATGCCTACATGCTTCAATACTTCCTTCTTTTCTTGGAAATTTTGGTGTACAAAACAACTTATTGAAATAATCAATCTTTAATCATTGTATTATCCCTAAATATTATAAGGATTTTATTTTATCACCTGTATGAAAAGCAGGCAGTCGCAGTAGGGTCACCTGATTGATGGTAAGTGACTACCGTCGCCTAAGGATATTAATAATCCCAAGCGCATTGCCAATGTTTTGCCAACCTTCAATGCCTAAAAACGTTGAAAGAATTGGCATAGAAACAACATTGTCCATTTGAAATACACAAGATATTATAACCAGTTGTCTTTTTAATGAAATGAAAATGTTTTTTTATTCAGATAACCGAGCATTAGAGTCTAGACTATTCATAATTGCAGAGTCTAGACTATTCATAAGTGCTTGTAAAGAGCACTTATGAATAGTCTAGGCTCTAATGCTCGGTTCGGAAGGTTGCTTTTGCTGAGACGAGCCGGCAATAAACTCAGCAATTAAGATAAACTGAGACCGATGTATGCTTATACAGAGCAATCCAGAATAATCTATAATATGACATTTCATCGACGTTTTCTAATTAGAAAGAAGAAGAAAGAAAGAAAAGAAAAATAAATTTATTTTGTACTCACACACACAGAGACTCAAACAAACAGATGCACATTATCCAAAACAACTATCTCAGCATATGCTGTAGCATATGTTGCTGCAGCGCTGGTTTTCAGATAGTGCCCTCAGCACGGTCAATCGCGGCACAGACATACAAATATATATATGTATTACTTATTATATCATCATCCATAAAAAGTCGAGAATGCAAATCAGCTTTGAATAGCAATAACAATATAGGTGTGGAAAGTCAAGAAGACATAAACAAGGGGGTGTTTTGGTGAACCAAGTGGACCCGTTGAAACCATTGGTATCAGTACAGCATGTTTTCTGATTATCTTTAGGGTTCCGTACCTCAAAAGAAAAAATCTGAACCCTTATAGAATCTCACCTTGTTGTCCGTCAGTCAAGACCCTTTTTCTCAGAAACGTATGGAAGTTTCATGTTGAAACGAATAGAAAATACTCGGGTCTGCAAAATCTAGGGGCGTTGAAAAAAATCAAACATCTAAGTCAAAGCAATCAAAAGATATGGCCGTTTATGGACCATTTATGTCGCATGTTTATACTCTCGCAAGGGAATCAAAACCTATATACTTGGCGTTGACCTAGAACCAAGTAAAGGAGAAAAACCGAAAACCAGCAACCCATTTTTTTGTCTAGGATCCCTCCTCCCCATATACGTCTGTGAGCACGTGCTCTTGGTTAAGTCTCTAATAACATGTCAGTATCACTAAATCACACAATCATTCCAGTCATTGTCATGTCAAAAATAGGATTAAACACATCGCTTTTACTCGATAAGATAACGGAAACTTGCGTCAATCGAGTCAAACGAACGTAATCAAGATATTATCATTTCGAATTAAGTCATAGACCTTTATATAGATCATGTACTTTACTTCCCTTTATCGCGTTATCGATACAAATGATAAATTAAATTTTACGCAATCGTTTTGAAACAATCTGTTATCGAGTGCTATCATAAAATGATAAATGTTTTACGATACTTATTATTTTCTGTTGTTCTCATACGCTTCGCTTACTTGCAACCTGATAGCGGCCAAATGAGGTGGTGTCAACTGTCAACAAATATTTACAATTTGTATTTTATTTTTATTATGCGGAATTGTGACTTTTATTTCATCCATTTTGCGTTTAATAAAAAAAATACCTTTCCTAGATTCCTTGGGGAAGCCGATACTAAATTTAAAAAAATGTTTAGCTGCGAAAACCAAACAAAAAAAGTTCCTTCTGCACTTGTAACACCAGTATGGACGAATAAAATAGTACCTGTATTTTGTACTTTGTATAAGTTTTAATTACACACCATATTAACAAATGATGTGGGCGAAGGTTAGCACACAAAGCTTAGAAAGGAACTAGTTCTCCTGTGCATCTGTCGGAGCATATCAATAGGTGTTTAGCGACAGATTTTCAACATGAGGGTGGTAAACCACCACCATAGCCAGCCAGGCGAGTACATACTACAATGGGAATGGTTTCCTCACGATTTTTCCTTCAGTTACTACCACTGAGATATCATCAAGTGAATGATAAAGGCCAGGAATAATTGTTTTAGTGGTAGAGTCAATTGTAACTTTTATAAGTGCCTTCCAGGGCCTAAAATGAATAAATGAGTTTTGATTTTGATTTGATTTAGTGTAATACTCTTGAGGCGATGATAGCTCAGTGGTAAGTGACGTCGAATACCGCGCCGAGGGTCGTGGGTTCGAATCCTACAATGAGCTTGAGCTTTCGGTGAAGGAAAACATCGTCAGGAAACCATAGCACGGTGGTAGGGTACTTTGTAGTACCCGACTGGCTGGCTACCACCCTCAAGTTGAAAATCTGACCTATCGGTGTGTACCGACAGTTGCACTTGAGAGCCAGTTCCCATCTAGGCTTTGTGTGCTTACCACCTTCGGCCACACCATCACTTACCATAGTGAGATTGTAGTCAAAACACAAGCCTATCCAGAATAAAAAAAAAAAAAACCAAGAGACAGTTGTCAGTCAGTGAAAGACTATTGCAATAGATACATACGAATATGGAGACAATAATCGTACAGCTAAAAGTACGAGCGAGCGAGATACATGGAGCGTGTTCGCAACTTTGTTTACAAATGGCCACACACAAGATAGCCTTTACAATCTCTCTCTATCGTCTCACTACTATTTATTATCATGTATTTTTAGTTTAGGTTCATGCGATATTGATGAGGTCACTATTGCGTCGCCATTTTCCTTGTTTTTTTTTACACAAAGGAAGAATAATATACAGCTAATGAATTCTTATGCAAATTAATACATTATCCTGCCAGAGAGGAGGAAAACAAACGCGCATATTTTCCAACCAGAATAATTTAAAGTCGTAACCATAAAAATCGTCATTGTTTCGGTCGCAATCCCTGTCAGGAACCGATGAGTGCGAATACTAAAGTCTGGTAAACACGTTGCGACTCAATTTGCTTTCAATAAAAATAACGATCAATAAAGCGTTCCACGAATAGTTCTAATTATGCAACTCGCGTCGCGGATGAGCGGACACCGCGCGGCGACACGTTCGAGAATCAAATTCAAATGTCAAGGTGAAGGCGACGCGAAAGGAACGCACGGGTGACGTCACGCAGCCGCCATCTTTACCCGTCGCTCGCAATGACAGTTTTGTATACGCTCGTGTGTACCCCCGGTGTCTAGTTTTATTTAGGACACTACACATAGACAACCATTGCTTTCATTCATTGCTTTCATGTGCTAAATATAAAACGTTACACACACTGGATTAAAACTGAGAATACCGACGAAATCTTTTGTCACAGAACCGCATGTGACAGTTCTGAGCTGCTCGTAAAGTGGTCGATGATTAAAGTCTATTAATGAATCAACGGATGCAATTACACAATTGGCATCAATACAGGTCGTTGTGACGTAGGATCATGATCAGTTATTGAAGTATAAATGACGGCTGTTCTTACAGAAGCGATTCGTCAACGTAAAAGATCGGTTTTGTCACGCGATCCTGCGATGCGATCCATCAATTTGTCATAAGTGTGTCACTCGCGACCGTGATGGCTGAGTTGATAACGGTACTTTTTTGTAAAACTGATTCGTAGAATTTCAGATTTCTCAAACGGTGTTTTTAGACTTCATTGTTATTCTATTTTATGGAATCGATCTTGAACTTTTAAGAATATTTGATATTGATATCGTCATTTCAATTTTAGTAGGTATACCGAAGGACATTACGAATACCTTACGTATTTATACCTAAGGACTGGCTGTTTGATTGGTCGTTAAGGTTACCACTGATGTCGATGATATGGATATAAGTTGAGTAGTTAACGGAATATTTGTGTAATATAAAAAATGATTATTTTAACTATTAAATTTAGCTTGAGCTTTCGGTGATGGAAAACATCGTGAGGAAACCATAGCACGGTGGTAGGGTACTTTGTAGTACCCGACTGGCTGGCTACCACCCTCAAGTTGAAAATCTGTCGCCAAACACCTATCGGTGGGTTCCGACAGCTGCACTTGAGAGCCAGTTCCCATCTAGGCTTTGAGTGCTTACCATCTTCGGCCACATCATCACTTACCATGGTGAGATTGTGGTCAAACACAAGCCTATCGAGAATAAAAAAATAAAAAAAAACACTTGCCTCAAGTCGATTATCACTAGCTCTAGTAGCATACAGCAACATCAGCCTTCCCTAATAGCGACGGGGATTACGACAACAATCTTTTAATTGGGTTATACACCATTCATAAAATTGAAGGGCCGAAAGACCAACTTAAAGGCTCTGAAATTCTGCAAGTACGATTAAGCTAAATACTACTGAAAAATTCAAAAATAAGGCAATATTTAAATGTAATCATTATCCAAAAATATTATCAGCAGCAGAATATAATTCCAGCAACTTGGTAATAAGTGCCCATAAGTGATAAGTTTGGGTAATCTAGTTTATGGAAAAATCTGAAGGCCCCGTCAATAGAGAGTAGATATATTTCTGGTGGTGAGCAGAGCTAATTACTTCCCACATTTGCCGGCGCTTGCGTGAACATAGATTGTATATGTTAATACAGTTCCCTGGACCATTGTGCGAAGCGACTCGACTGGAAAATCTTACTTCAATTAGATGCCGAAACGAGCAAGGTTTATTTTCTACACAATAGATTGTATGCGTGTTTCCCAGGAGGTTTACATCACCTTTCATATTAATTTAAATGCCTTAATTGGCATGCTAGAGGAATTGAACTTCCTGGATACAATTATCATTATATCTAGCGTAGGTGTTTTATATTGGCAGAAGTGTTAATTTTAAGTCTACGTACGAAGAAATAAAAATGTCTAGATTCTGTGGGGCATTTCGCTAATGGAATGCAAAGTTTTTTAAATAGCATTTTAAGGGAAACCCAAGTCAGTTTCGGGGCTGTAATTTTTGAATGCGCAATTTAGAGAAAACGGGAATATGCAGTTTCTGCTATGAAACTTTTATACAATGGGAAGCAATAATGAAAGATCTGGTAAAAAGAAAGGTAAGAAATAATTCCAAATCGTCAACGTCGAAAAGCATTTAGAGTGCCATGTTTAGAATCCACAAAGCAGCTTCATAGTTCAATAAATGATAATTAAAATAATGTTGGAAGTAGGGTGTGGTGTCATGATGTGCCAAGCCAGTTCCTCGAAGCATCATGCGAAGCTTCCCACACTTCGTGAGTACTTTCTCAGAGCTGTTTTTGTGTGGCAACGACCGGTCCATTACTCTGGGGTTCACTACAATGCTTAAAAGGAATCGTTTGCTCGTAAATCAAGTCTGCATGGTTTTTGATTTATGTATATTTAAACCAGTTTTTGGAGTACAGCCGTTTCTCTGTATTTATAAGATTGTCTGGGTTTCAAGGCACAAGATTAAATTCTGCGTCAAATAATAGGGTATCTAGAATAACATTATATTTGAAAGTCCTATAAGGTAATATTGACTAAAATAAATCCCGTTATCTTCTATCTATCCTTCCCGTGGGATCTTACCTTTTCCTGGGATGAAAATATAGCCTGTTACTCAGGGATAATGTGACTTTCTAATCGTAAAAGAATTTTTAAAATCGGTGGAGTCGTTTTTGAGTTAAATCGTAACAAACAAACAAAAAATCTAATCTTTTCTCTTTATAATTTTAGTTTAGATTTTTATATTCCGTCTAACACAGAAAAATTTAACAAAACTTTATTTTTGTATACTTGTTACTGTCAGTCTGTCTTGCGAGTTATAAGTACTATCGATAGCAGAACGGAAAAGCCTACTCTAATTTGGTTTCCTCCTCCTTTGAAATTTTATACGGATTCAAAAACCGAATATAATTTTCCAAAGAAGCTTCACGTCTATTTTACATTTAGCGTCCAAATACAACTCGTGTATTGTATTACATGCAAAAATAGAAACTGTTGTGTAACCAAATTTAAAAACAAACGAGTACAATTCACAGATTCCTAGGGGTTTAATTTGAGTGACAAGACTTGCTTTACAAGTTTGATTGGAGACCAAACAGCAGATACGAAGTGGTTGACCTTCGGGAAACCAGTTTGAACACCGCAAACACATTTTGTTTGGCTAAGCGAAACGAAACGTGACCGATTTGGTAACATGACGTTATTTGGAACTAGACGAATAAATAGCTAACATTGGATAACCACTAGCGCTGTTTGAGCAGTCTTTCTTATGGTGTAAAAGTTGGGTGAGATAATGGAATACCAAACCCTAATGTTGCTTAACTTTACATAATTACAAATACAGCGTGAAGAATTAGACGGTGTTTATTTAATTTAATTTTGCTTAAGCGATAAGGCCGCCCTAGTTGGTGTTATTTTATTTTTCATTGTTTTTCGCTGTCTACTTACAATTAAGTGCCATTTATTATGTGTGAAATTAACTGCAAGAATTGAAAAACACAATCTGCAAGTCATTCCAATGGATTTAATATTTAAATTTAATTGGCAAATAGATGTTAAGCCAGCTCTAGACGCTGCAACGACCATCAAAATGTAATTTTTTATCATGAAAATCTTATTTCTTCTGTAAACTACCAGACAAACAAATCAGAAACAGCTACCTCTCCAGTCAATAACAATAATTATGTACGTACTGTATAAATAAAAGATTCACATCGCATCTGCTAGACCACGTGATCGAGTTACAATAAATAGAACTCAACGAATTCACTTTAAATAAAACTCACGATACGAGGCGAGGGGTGGCGAAGAAAAGGGCAGATTTTAAGAAAGAACCATTGAAACAAAGGACTTCCTCCGGCTTACCTGCAACAAAGGAGAGAATTATTATTACTCACAGTATTGTGTACAAGTACGAGTGTAGCATACATAATTTGATGTCCTATAAACTACGCAAATTTCACTATCTATCAGTATCGTCAATTATTCATAAGCCTTTGATTGGTTACAGCAGATATAGTAACAGATAACAATATCGAAGAAAATTACAGCTAAGCAAAAAATCTTTGAATACATAATACAAAGAATTGATAATTTTAACAATTACAGTTTTTGTTTTACAAATAAAAGAAAGAATAAGACTTAACGCCAGAGATTAAGCGAACAATGGCGTTACAATTGAAGTAGATCCTTTGTATGACGTTAGTAAAAAAGTCAACGAGAATGCAAAAAATAAGTCAGACGTCCATTTAAGAAAGGTGTTGAATACTTGGGTGGTGGAAGCAAAAAGTGTGAGTAACGGTAACTTATATATAAATAACAGTTTCGAACAGGTTATGAAACAATTATTATTACGCTCAGTTTAAGATAACATTGAAGTAATGAAGGGAACAAGTTAAGGCCATGGTTTTGGCAAACAATAAATCTTTCACAAAAGGCTATCAAGAATCTAAATTAGTTTTAAGATATTTAATACAGTTTTAGTACTTCCGCGTATGTGATTTTTGTGCAATTTTGTAGAGTCAAGGCAAATACAACTCTGATGTATAAGAACACAATTCTTGCTAATAATATTTCTTAATTCCTTTTGTAATGAACCTGAGTGTATTATACTCAGGTTCCAACCTTGCGGAAACCAAATCTCCGTTTCCGGTATGAGGTAAGGTTTATTTAATTTTGAAATTGCAAATCTATTTTGAGACACGATCTTGTTCACTTATTGAAGGGCAGCACCTTACTGACTCACTGACTTGCTTTTCGACTGCATACAATTTTGCAAAATGAAACTCTACCATGCCTAACGAGGTTGTCCGTAACATTTTCAGTATCACTCTTCCGTTCTTCGTATCTCAACCTTTTAGAATCATCATTTATGTCACGTTTTTGTGTATAGGCATATTTAGGTAAATCTGGTTCAAAACTTGCTGGAAATTTTGATCTATGATTTACTACGCGTTCACGTTTTAAAGGCATTCCCAATGATTCAACCGAATCACTCCATATTAGTTTTCATCAGAAATACTGGTGCATGGCATAGTAACTCGCCCACGGATTCCGTGCGTTGCGTGTTTCAACTTCGAAGTGCGTTGGCGGTGCACGCGAGCGTTTCCGTGCTGTGGCGTAGCGTAGCGTGAGACACGTCACAGACACATTTCTATCCAATAAATAACCGACTATTGTGCGGTGTAGATAATGGAACTGGCGTGATAGCTGCAATGCACGAAATGTTAAATGGAACGTAAAGATAGATGCTGAACGAAACGTTACATGTTGGTGAAGTGCCAATATTCAGAAGCTGTACAGTCCACCTGATGGTAAGCGTTTACTATCATCAGGCAGACTGTATGCTTGTATGGTACTTAAACTGTATAAGTACAGAATATCACGCACGTTATAAAATGCTTCATAATATTTATAACTCTATTATGTATACGGGGTGAGAAATTGATAAATCAATTAATTCCTTCAAAATAACAGATTTTTTATTTAATCAAGGTATGAGTTAATAGGTACAATGGAATGACCCAGATACATTTACAGACACTTACCTACAACAAGTATTTGATTACATAACAGTACATTATAATAGAGTACTTAAAACACTTCTAATAGCAATTTATATTAATAACAAAATATCGAATAACTAAATTAGGTACCTTATCAATTATGAGTGAACTTAAATTGCGTAGAAGATGAACCTACTGGTAATCATCATTGTTACATAACAAAAACTGATTTTTTAGCAACTCCTGTTCAATTAACAGACTTGAATGACTCATTGTCACCTTACGATATAAATGTGGCAACTTTACTTCCATGAGCTTTAAAGTGATTAGACGACGAGTTAGCGACTATGGCCAAACGACAAACATCATTTCCGCTCCCCCATCGAACACGAACGTTTCGTGTACAACCACTATTAGAGCACTAGAGGTAGGAGTGTGGACGCAGCACGCGAGGTTGAATTAACACAAATTAGCCGAGTGCACGCTTGCGGTCACGCAAAGCGGGTGTTAGAAAGCGTACCGCTCGTATAGTAGGAATACTGTACACGCTGCTGACTTAGCTTAATTGTTTTGAGCTATATCATCAAGAGATTTTTGATGGAAGGCATGATGAAGGAAATAAATATGATATTTTTCATTTTCATAAATAGTCTTTATAACCAGTAAACGAACGCAAACATTTAGAAAAATTTATATAATCAACGGTTTGTGATTTGCATATGAGCGGTAATTTGATATCACGTTATTTAGATATGTAAACACACATGACTCTGTGTGTATGTTTCACAAATACTGGGCGAGGTGGCGACACGGGACGGCACAGCTGTGGTCCAACGCCACGCGGCTTTGCACCACAAATTCAGTGCTTTCAGTGGGTTTGTCGCACTCTCGATAGAGCGGACGGACGCACGACCAATTTTTCCACCGCAAATCGAGCAATTAGTAGATATAAAGGCATTATTGTGCTGTAGATGGATGCCAAAACCAAAGGAAGAAAGAGAACTTGTTGTTTTTTAATCTCGAGATGCTAAATATGCTGAAAGGAAATTTATAATTAACTTTCAGGCGACACGAATGGTTAAATATAATCGGAAGATCAGATTTGATCCAAAATAAAGCAAAGCACAGCAGCCATCATGGTTGCTCTAAATTCTTCGATGACTCAATGATGTCCGTTATACTGATCCGAAATTTGCACCCAAATGCGAAACCTGAACCGAAAATGATATTTCATCTAAAGAATAAAGAAGCTACAAAATCAACTGATTTGTATTATTTCCAAAGCCAAATTAAAGAAAACCAATGCCCAACTATGGACTGTTTCTCGAAGAATCTATTCCATTTTGAATAGGTTTGGTCGACTCTATATAACAATGACCAAACATCTAGAAGATCTAAAAACTATTCGAATCAAATATGGGCGCCATTTTAGTACCGCTTGCAACCGCTTGGTCTTAAAGCAATAATGGTTTTTTGATGGTAAATCAATCGTTAAGTCTTTATAGATAAAAATTCGTATACACAGTCCTTATTTTAAGCAAAAGTAAATATGCCAGCCCTGATTGTAGTTAGGTACAATAATGCGTGACCTCAAGTGAACGTATGCGACTATAGACTCCTTGTTTCCATTGAGAACGCCGCTCGTATTCGTATATCGGTTACAGAAATAGCTGGACAAACGTCTGGTGTCTGTTATGATTAAGGAGCACATTCACTGCAGTCGGATGCCTTGCACCAACAACGGATGTGCATTTAGGCTAATGTCCGACTGACGGCCAAATGACAGTAAATGAGGCTGCAGCACAATTACAAATGGATGTGGATTCTAACGTGGAAATAAATAAAAGCTATGTGCATTAAGATTACAAAGATAACTTGGTAATCGTTAGATTTGATATAAAGTACAAAATTGAAAATATCGTAAGTTTGATAATACAGGTGGTAATAACTATCTAGTAGTGAGTTGTTAAACTCTTTTTTGTTAAGGACATTTCAAGTAAGTCTCTGACAGCTTAGTCATCAGTAATCAATAAGCAACAAATAGCATTGCATAAATATTTAAAAAAAAAACCATAACTGACAATTAGGCAGGCGGTTCTCCTGATGGTAAGTGACTACCGTCGCCTATGTACATTAGCAATATCCGGCTGATTGCCAATGTGTTATACAGCTTATTACAGTGCCTTAAAGGCAACTGGATCTCAAGTGCAACAGCTGGAACACACCAGCAGGTGGTTCGTAAATGATTTTCTTAAGGGTGGCAGCCAGCTAGTTAAGTACTACAATACCCTACCACACCACCATGCTTTGGTTTCCGCACGGTGTTTTCCAAACCCACGACCTTCGCCGCGGTATCCGACAGTCAAAGGTGAAGTAACTCATTCTCACTAGCTGTTAAGTCTATATGCCGAACTCGCAATAAAAATTGAACTTAATGTTGATCTTGATATACTTAATAAATATATGACATTTACTAACACACAAAGCACATATTTAATCTGACATGAACTTTATTCAATCCAAGCCGTGACTGTTGGCATTATAATCTTTGACATTTCGTGTCTACCACCACCATCGGCTTCTATATTCGTGCTTGATAGCGTGTCTGAACCACTTACGACTGTTGAAACTTTTATGAGACTTGTACTCTAATCGATCTCTACATTATGGGACCGGATACTAAATTTTTCTAGTTTCAAAGTAATAACTCTGATACAACTAATCGCCGTCAAAACTTCTATAAATTATATGTCAATTCGTTGTTGCCTCTACACATAAAACTATTCTTTATTGTTATTATGAGATAATATTATAAGGGGAATATGAACCACCGCTGTTGGCAGTTTGGGACCAATACTTGGAAAACTTAGGCAGATCAACGCAACATTCTCGAGTGAGGCGTCAAGAACAAAAACATGTCAATAGCAGAACTGTTCGATGAAGTCATAAATATGACGAATTTATGAAGTCACCGACAATGTTAATTCGATCGATGACCCTACTAGCATTTTGAGAAATGATGAAGCATAAAGGGTACAGCTGAATGTTAATTAGATAAGATTAATATGAACAACTAATCATATAATTACTACAGGTTTATTAATAACTGATGTTGAGCGACTACGAGATCACGTGAGAAGTCGCAGACAGCGGACTGTACCACAATACACATACACACTATATTTACACTTGAAATCGTCTACATGTCCACTCGACTCGGCTGACCTATCAGCTGATAAAATATGTACAGGGCTGGCAGGCTTCAACAATATTTGAACTAATTTTCTGAACACTTTCACTACAAAAGCTTCGTTTTCAGATCTACGTAAAGTGTAATAATTTCAAAGGAAACTAAACAAATGACTCGATTGTAGTCTAGGACTGACTGACATGACACGGTTAAGTGATGAATTATATCATAACTGTTTATAGTTTCTGGCCAATGAGCTGTAGAAAGTAAACAAACATTATATCTTTTTTAAGTATGTTAATGTTTGATATTAATTTTAGCAGCCCACTACTTTACTAAAGCAGAAGAACCATGCCCAATTTAGAACCAAACTAGTAGTGTGTTAACCTCGAAACCCAATTTTTAATTAAAAGTACCATATCTTTAAATAAACTTATGGAAATTTCCCAGCAACTCTTGAAATACAACAACCCTATAGATACGCGACGCGACGCGCAACGCAATGCGATAAGTGACCTCAAGGGTCGCCTTACGAGGAATATTCCGTTCGTATCAATTATTACGACATAACTTGATGATGTGTCCGTTACTGCTAAACACGTTTTTGTACACTGAGATCGTAATTCAAACATCTGTTTCGAGTTATTTCAGAGGAACAATTATATAATGACGGTATGGTACTAACCAGCTGTTAGCTTCTTAATACCCGAAATATTCGTACTCAGTCTCACATGGAAAATTAATGAAAACCTCAGGAACATAATAATCAAAACTAATCTAAATGAAGTCGTGTATCTGAAAGCTCAAATTCCGAAAAGAAAACCTACTTTTATCGATTCAAATTTTGATAAAAATATTTATCTAACGTAAAGTTAATACAAATTTCGAACAAACATGTGAAATTAGAGAGCAAGAAATGATGACATTGGTGTTATTAAACAACAAAACGAAGCGGCACTCGTGGGAACTGCGCAACACATTCAAACGATACATTACGTAACTTCTATATCTAATATTAACTTTATATCTATGTGTAGAAGAGGTACTACAGGTGTGTTTGTCTTAAGGTTATATAACTTATGTTAAAGTGGTGACGGCACACAGAGGAGCTTTTCGAGTTGCATCTGTCACCGGCGTGTGTTGAAACCATTGTTTTCCCGAATGCTTGGGGATTTTCAAGGGTTTTAAGAGATTTTTGCAGGTTCGCTAACGCGCCATTTATACCACTGGCGTTGCAAGCATCTATAGATGTGATGCATGCTTAGGTATATCTCATATTTATACCAAAGAGGCTTCCACCAGCAATTTCACACGATGAGAACAGAGAAGTAGCTTATGGCGTTCTGTCATAAGTTCCTCCGTTATATACAACGTGAACTAAGGACACACGAATAAACAAACTTTCACGATAACGCTTAATTCTATTATGTATAGTAACATCTTCAACTTTGCAGATTCATTGTGCCTCTATTAACACAACCCCAATTACATAATTGTGACTACGCACTATTGCTATACTTACTCCAAGTATTACATGATAATAGAACTCGTCAAGAACAATAGATCTATAGAGTGGTGCTCATATTTAAAGTGATTAATAAATGCACTCGTGGTATTGACGTCAATACTCAGATAATCTATTGAGTCAAGAACCAATTAAGTCATGTCCTCTTTTACAATTATCAATACCTTCATTTTAAATGCATTTAATATATTTGATTTTAGCTCATTATAAATATTGTTTTTCAATTCTCTGTTTTTACACGTTCAAACAACAAGCTCTAGTATGGTCGACAGGTCGGTCTGTATTAGTAATTTTACCTCATGAAGTACTAAGTACGAGGATAATGTAAGTACAGTACATGTAATGAATCAACAGTATATTATGTATTGGACTTTAATATTTATGTACGTGTTAAGTCAACTATTATAACAATGACGACGCAACGCAATGACTTACGTTTGTTTATCTTGACGACTTCATAGTTTCCTCGAAATGTTTGCTTGATATAAATTTTACTTGGGATGAATGAAATTCTCTAATCTCTAGCCATCATACTCTCTATACGACTAATCTTAGATAGCTCTTGTGAGCGTTTAGTGTTCTAATATCATCGTTTGCCTTTAAGGCATTGTAAAAAGGTGTACGAGTATACCACATTCGCAATCCCGCTGGTATTGCCTATAGTCTATATATAACCGTTAATATAGTAAAAAATAAACTTAAATGATTTAATCTACACAATTATTTGGTCACGAGTAGTGTAGTTAATTAAAATTCAGTTATCAACAAGGCCAACAACTCAGTTCGGGTATCGACAACAATATTTAAAATACCTACATATATTTATACGTTTTTTATCGCTTTTGTTTGCGCGTAAACGATTTTTTTTTCAGTCATCGTACGGTAACTTTTAACTTTATTATTGAAGCTTTATATTACCCGCTGTTTCGATTGTGTCACCCAGTCATACTGGACACCTGATAGTTAGAGACTACATTAGCAACACCAGGGGGATATATGCATTAGCAATAGCCAGTGGAGTACCCTACCACCGAGCTGTGGACTCTTCACGATGTTTTCCTTCACCGAAAGTTAAAGCTTATTGAAGGCTTTGAATCTACGACCTTCGCGGTATTCGACGTCACTACCACTGAGCTATCATCACCTTTTAATAATATCATTGTTAATCGAAGTAAGAATCGCACCTTCGTGGTCTCTTTTATATTCACATTTACTCATTTTTTATGAATGATTAAAATTATATTTATTAACAATAGACACAAAAAACGATACAGCTGATTACGTAACCTTGGCCTTAAAATAATGGTGAATGCAGCCTTCAAATGCCAATCATCTAAAATGCTTGCACGTGTAACGCACACCTGCCTTATTCAACTGTAAGAATACACACATTAAAGTTGTGATTATATTACGAAAATTAAGGTAAGGATAGAAAGTTGGAAACGAAGGATATTGAGAAAACAACTGATCTATAGGATATAAGTGATCATCAAAATCATCATCTCTTTCACAAGTCAGAGCTAAGATATAATATGATTACAAATCAGAAAAATAAATTCAAGCCACCCTGGATCTAAGTGATGGATACGTCATTACTGGTGAAAGCGAAAACAATTAGTTCCTCGCAGAAGTCGCTAGGTGTGGTCGGCGATACATATTTTCCTCTTCCACTCCGCTCTATCACTAGTCGTCTCAGTGCTCACACCTTTCCTACGCATATAATCATGAGTCCATTAGGTACTAATTAACATAATCTAATTTTGATAGCTTACTAGCTGGAATCATATCTGTATCTATCCATTAAAAAATAAGTTACAAATCGATAATGATGAAATGTCCAAAGGTATCCCATACATTGGCGCCGATAATACTGCGTCTGCGTGATATAGATAAGAAAAAGGGACTTTAGTTAAAGTCATCGATAATACATTTATCATAGATAATGATCTCTTGACGTCAATCAGTAATAAGTGATAAATTATTGGAAAATCTTAGAAAGATGATAATTTGATTTATTTTAATTGTATAACGACTACAGATATATCGATACTGTATCAGTATGTGTGTATGTGTGTATATGTTTGTGAAGTATTGGCAATCAGTGAAAAATCAGTCGCGCCACAAAGTAAAAGAATCCATTCCAGCTAAACAAAATAAATTTAAACTTTATTGGGCCGAAGCCAAGAAATTAACCAAATTTTGTTGTCTAAAAGATTTTTTCTGTTTCCTAATACCTAGCTTATTAAAGTTCTAAGGAAGGACTTATCAATACATGGGTAGGTAGATGTTCATAATACCAAGACAAAATAAGCTAAACAAAACATAATTAGTATTCGCTACGTTTTGACACTCCAGTTTCAAAAAATCTAAATGTTGCACAAAGTTTGGTGAAGGAAGCAACATTTTCAAGGAATTAGACTATGAAAATATTTATTAAACCACTTGCAAAATATTTATTTCGACCACGTAACTAGCGTCAGAAACTAAACAAAATATATATTGCGAGGTTTTCTTATTCAATACGACAAAATATTCAAATATTTACTCTCATGTATAGAACTGGCAATATTCATGAATACACCTGTATTTCACGAATTTGTTTTAGTGATGTAAGAACGTATAAATAACTGAATATTGGTAAGGCAGTTTAGTTACATATTCCAGGACGGGGTTTGAACAATATGTTTAATGAGTATTTCTGTAAATATGTTGCCTTTTAATAACGTCATTATTATTAAATTATATATTCTTGATTGGAAAGCCAGGTTCTTCTCGAGATGGCTGTGAAATTGCAAATCTGGCAGCAGAGTCCTTCTTGAGGCTCATCTGAATGATTTTGATTTGAAAGATCTTAGTGAAATAGAGATACATAAAGTAACGTGAGAAAATAAGGCGATCTTAATCATCAAAAAATTTGGACGTTTTACAAGTTCTTGACAATCTGTTAATTCTTTAACGATTCGGAACACGAATGGGTTTCACATTTTAAATAAATCTTCATGTATCCTAAGTATTTCCGTAAGCCGTATCGTTAGTGGCACCTACGTGTGTGGCATTGTGCCAATGTTGAAAAACTAGCGTTCTATTCCAACTTTCATCAACGACACCAACAAAGTTGAATAGCCACTCAATAACTTACATTCTACTGATTGGTGTAACACTGACGTCAGCTGGCATCGCATACGTAATGATGATAGCAATCACGTGAACCAAACTGCTTCGCTCGCTAATGATGATGATGGACATGAAGAAGGTAATATTGTTATATCCACGTATTGACGCAGTAGCTATAGGAAAATGTTATAACAAAGTTGCTGTGGCGATTTATCTGCAGGAAGTAAATTAATGAGCGGATATCGAATTCTTAACTAAAGTAACGAGTTAGTAATAATTTTATACGCTTTAACCTACTATATTTAATTCAAATATATTTCGAATGAAAGATAATAAAAGGAAATAAGTAACTTTTAGCTAGATCATTTTGTTTCGCCAAGCAATTTTATAGAAATATATCAAAATCATGAATAAGCGAATGTATAAGCACAAACGGACATTCTTTGTACACATTTGTCCTTGTTAGCGAATGAAAGACTAATTCCAGTACAGAAACCTGTCCACGAAAACTAGTTTGTACGAGACAAAAAATAACTCGTTATTTGTGAAGGAATACAAGCAGAACCGATACGTTGAGCTTTGCTCTTTGGCGCCGGTTTATAAAAGTGACGAAATAGTTTGATTTCATGGAAAATGAATTCGTTTATAGTTCTTATCATCAGCGGTTTTGGCTGTGAGTAGATCAGTTAGTCAGTCAGGAGAAGCTTTTGGTATGTATAGATAGATATTGGCGCCGTTTAATTAATTTATAAGTCTTTTTACTAATATTTTGACACCAAACATGACAAACATTTTTCATTCAAACTCAAAACTCGTTTATTTAGGTTTAGGCCTTGATAAGGCATTTGTGAACGTTACAATTGACTCTACCATCACTTTACAAATAAACTGATAATACTTCGTCAGGACGTCTTCGAAAGACATTTTTTAACCTTCTACTGTGGACCTTTCCTTGAAATCATTTATTTTCCAAGACTCAATATCAATAAAATCCAACAGCATTCAATCAATTGCCAAATCGAAAACTTTGGAAAAAAATAATATCCGATGAATTAACAGCAATATTTTTGTGTCCTTATCTATACTACAGATCTTCGGTGCATGTTAAATCACATGACACTAGGTTTATTTCAAAATCATTACGACCGACATTTTTCTAGATCGAGATTAGTTAAGCGGCTGACATCAGACGCCTTTGTATGCACACCGCAGGGTCAACTGCATCACGAGTCACAATGTTGCTAATTTTTTATTACATTAGACTTGGTGGGGCGGTGGTATGCTTCAAGGGCATAGTTATAAAATTCCTAAAACAAAATTTAAAAAAATTGTTTCTTAACAAACTCCGCCGTTCCATATAATACGGGCTATTTTAGCCTAGCAATGGGAGTTGCAGAATATTGCTTAACAGAGACGTATGAACTTCCAGGTGAACTTCCTAATGGTTACGGCATTGCATGATATATGGAGTGAGGAAAGGCAACTCCAACAAAATCGTTTGTAATCGGCTGTTGAAAAGTATACTACGCTAGACCGAAATTTTGTTGGGAGGGAATCTTGGCATTGAAACAAGTAATGACGTCATCTCGATCGATGTTCACACATTCGAGTAAATGCCCTGGATACAGGGTTTCAGAATTGTAAAAATAATTGAGGAAATATGAGTTCTGCACCTAATTAGTAAACGACATTATGTACGGAAAATATCATTACAGTAATTTTACTACGGATTTTTTTTTTTATTTCCCTAATACGCCAAGCACCTATCGGTGTGTTCCGACAGCTGCACTTGAGAGCCAGTTCCCATCAAGGCTTTGTGTGCTTACCACCTTCGGCCACATCATCACTTACCATAGTGAGATTGTAGTCAAACACAAGCATATCCAGAATAAAAATTTAAAAAAAAATACATGCAAACACAATCTTATTTTATTTAGAGTAACGGCAGCGTTACTCTAAATAAAATAAGAATTCCCAATTCACGTTGACGATGTCTTTTCAAGACAAATAACCAAGTTCATACATCTTCATTATTCGGATTTTCCAAATAGAACTGATATTTTGTATAATATTGGTAAACACAGTCAGTATTTTTTCACTGTGATTGATCAACCTAAGCTGAGTATATGCGGTTAGTTAGTTACCGTTTCCTGAGAGCGAACATCATTCCTATATTTATATCCGATTTGCCAACCATTCATTGTCCCTAGAATACAGTAAATTTCTAGGCTTTGGGTAATTAGTTCGTAAATCTTCATGACCGTTAATGGCTCGTGATTATCCGGACTCTTGGTGGTACTTTTTGAATTAATACCGAAAGTAAACATTTAAGCAGTAAATGACTAATCATAGTACTACTAGAACACCGGTCCATAAGCCCTTATAAACAGCCGGTTAGATCGCAACAGGTTTACCACAAATGGCTACATGAACCGATATGACGCCATGTTCAATGGTGAATCTACACACATTTGTCATGGTTTTATATACCTTTCAATATCTAAGACAATTTTGTACTAATAAGTTGCGTAAAGCTAGGGTTCACTAACGAAGACGTAAATGAGTTTTTGCAAATGGATAATTCGTTAAAATAAAGTCATCTAAGAAGCAAACATCGAAACAGTATTATTGCCTCATTTTATATGTTGAGTCACGAGATCTTATGAAACTGGCTTTAAGTTACAAGCAGGGACTAATGTCGATGACGATAAATAATTGGCAATTCATGACTTCAAAATCAAATTAAAAACCATCTTAGTCCTAACAACGATCATCGGTTCTCACTAGATCATAGTTCACAACAGCGTGGTTCATACAAGCTCTAATTTTCTTAAAACATACATAGCATTTGGCTACAGTGTAGTAGTTTAACAAGGAAATAGACATGTATGTTTATGAGCCGTGTACAAAAATAGCTTGGTGTTTGACGTCACTGAGCTTGGTACCACTGTCAAGGACGGAGCTTTACGTATGAACTGAATACACCGTTACACCAGCTAATATGAAAGTTATACGTGGAATATTTTATTTACGGAGGTCGGATTAGACTCTCGAGCTCGCGGACTGGCGGCCATTGACACGTCCATAAATTAAAATTCGTTTTCAGGTTACTTGTTGCAAATAAAATAAAAACGGAGAATTCATGCAAATTATTACATTAAATCCTAATTAAATTTAGGTATTTACATACAAAGCTTACAAAACAAACACGATCATTGAACTCAGCCTTCGTTTATTTAGGTCCAGACGTGTTGCATACGTTAGCAAAGAAGTCGTGGTTCTTGAGTGTTAATCAAACAGCAATATAAACTCGTCCCTATCATATTTATAGGATACTTCAGATGAAATAAATTATGATATTTTGATAATCCAAAAGTAAGGGGCCGGTTGGCGTGGTTGGTTAATACATTGCCTATCACGTCGCAGGTCGTGGGTTCGATTCCCACCCAGGACACACATTTGTGTGCATGAACATGTCTGTTTGTCCTGAGTCTGGGTGTAATTATCTATTTAAGTATGTATTTACAAAAAAAAAAAGTAGTCTATGTAGTATATCAGTCATCTGGTTTCCATATTACAAGCTTTGCTTAGTTTGGGATCAGATAACCGTGTGTGAAAAATGTCCGAGGATATTTATTTATTTAAGTAATACAATTCTAATGCAAATGATAACAACAACAGCTTATAGAAGGAAGGACATTGTGCAATTTAAGTTCAATAGTGGTTGATGATAATAAATAAGCTATGGAAGCTATTAGCACATTGCGTAAAAATGGTTTGCAGTTAATAGAGGTCTAAATATAAACTATTACAGAGGCATAATTACATGACTACAACGAAAAGTCAATTAGCCGCACCAACCCACAATATAGGAAGCCAGAAAAGCACTGATTGCTCTTTCTCGATCGAACTACATAGAGTTTTACATAAGCTAACAGTATTATGGCAAAAATATGGCTACAGAGATGCAACCACATTTTGTGAATGTGTGATATTTTTGGGCACCGCAGTGTGCTGACTACAGAAGCCTATGAACCCAGTTGCTCACAATTATCTATCTATACAGTTCTAAAAACTTTTGTGTATCTATTTACTCCTATAATGAAAGATCAATGACACATTTTAGATAAGAATTCAGTCTAAATTCCAAGGATATTCTGTTGTTTTACACTAGTTAGCAACAATAGTGAAGTCGTATTGTTTTTAAACAATAGCAACCCTAACCTCGCAGCTTTAACCTTCTGTTCTCATTAAACTATGGCATCAGTAGTGACGTCACAGCCTCGTTCAGTGCCAAGGCTCCCTATAACGTAAACACAGCCCGATCACTCCGGCATTGTGTAAATAAACTGATAATGTCGATGTTTGCAAATTGTACGAGTAACAAGATACACGGAATTATTTGAACACGTCCAAATACTGTGTGAACTCTAATGAGAACATTGAGGCTGTGACGTCATGTTACATGACAATTTGTCTAACAATGCAGCCAGCTCTAATGGAATGTTTGACATGAAAATTGTGCAAACATAATTAATTCTGTCGCAAAGATAAGAATTTAGGTCTTAGGTTTGCTAAAGAATTGTATTCGCTATCAACTGAACGATAAAAATGGCAACTACAAAAGCTTTTATGTTATCAAGACAATTTTAAAGTTTTGTTATAAGGCATTTATTGGAGTCATACAGCTACAGCGAAATAAGGACAGTAAGAAAGTAATTAACCATACATTTTGACAATACAGTTATAGAAATGCTTTTAAGCACGTTAATTGCTTGCCGTAATAAACTAACAAATGGTTGTAATAAAATTGGTTTATAGCATGACAGTGAGACCGATATTTTTGGAACTTTCCTTTTCAATTAAAACAAAGCTAGTAAACACAATAAAGACAAAACAGTGAAAGTTACAATTAAATTAGCCGTCAACCAAATGTATAACAAAGGCAACGGTTCGAGCTTTAGAAAACTTATATAACAATGTCCTGTTATACTTTAGCTGGGTTTAATAATAACAATTAAGTTTGTCGGCGTCCGCAAAGTAACAACGGTATAATTTTGTCTTTCTCAATCCATAAATAAGGGACTGGTTAAAATAACTAGCTTTCTATTTAACCATTTGGAAAATTATTAAGAATCGAAACAAAACCCGCACTTATATAGAAGATATTGTCAGAGGAATCAAAGGATTTCATCTAGACTTCCACTTAGAGAAAGGAAGAGAAACTATCTATAATATGTAGAACATCCAAACAACTCTTGATATTTAATAGATTCATTTAAATATTAAGAAAGGGATTGGAAATCTAACAAATTAGAATAAGGTTTTTTTTTAAATTCTGGATAAGCTTGTTTTTTACCACAATCTCACCATGGTAAGTGATGATGTGGCCGAAGGTGGTAAGCACACATAGCATATGGGATGTGGATATGTTTCTATTAGAGAATGATTCCATATTAATTATGGAGCAAGCAGGCATTCAGATTCAATAGTTTCATCAACACAATATTTCTCAAAATGGCATCACGGTCGTCATTTTTTGAGCATCTCCAATAGGATAACGGACTAGTCATGAAAGAGTTATAAAACTTAAAAGTTTACGACAGACTTTTACTTTTTGTAACTGTTCTTTTATCGCTCTGTTGTACATTGTTATGTTCTGTTCCGTTTAGTAAATTGCCTTTACCATATTTTGTAACAATACACGCAACACAAGCCTTATGAATTATTGAAACTTTAATATTTAGTCTTCCTGGATGTTTTGTACTTCTCCTCAGAAATTTAAAATTGTTATTTCTCAACAAAAAGTATGCAACAACAAATATGTCGGCTTTCTATGTTTGATAACTATTTCATGAAGAAGCCACAGCATGAATTTAAAATTAAATAACTCTGATAATAATATGTAGGTATATTGAACAAAGATATGTTCATGAAAATGAGTCACGGTGTTAACTACAATAAAATACTTGTTGTAACAGCTGACGGTAGGTGGGTTACGTAAACCTCACCTGAGACAACATCCTTGTTTGCGCAAGCGCATGTCACGTGGTAGGCAACTTGCTCAGCATTCAGAACTTCAGGCGATCGTATGCAAAGTCGACAGGTATGACTCGAGCTTTACAAGGTTCCAAAGCTGAAGTAATATAGAAATCAAGTTTTGAAAATGAACGTAACAGTAGCGGTTAGAAGAGAAATGGTGGTCTTTCAGCAGAAAGACAAATACCAAAAATGCAGACAAAAATTTTAACATTTTAGGAAACACTTTCAGAATGGCATTGTCTTCAATGAGAATAGATAGACATGCAAGTCAATTGCAACGCTGGATTAGCAAAAACTTGGATTTATAATAAGTTATTTTTTGCAATATCATTAAAACATTGTATTCCAACCAGATACCATTGGAATTTCAGATGCTACAAAAACTATTAAGCTTACTGATACTGGTCTTGATCTATATTCAATTAAATACCTCGTAACAGGATCTCTAGATAAAATGTTTCATTAGCAAGAAAACTGGTTCTTACATTAACATCTGTTTGAATTAATTATTTAATGTATGTAATTACTTGAGGCGATGATAGCTCAGTGATAAGTGACGTCGGATACCGCGGCGAAGGTCGTGGGTTCGACTCCTTACAATGAGCTTGAGCTTTCGGTGAAGGAAATCATCGTGAGGAAACCACAGCACGGTGGTATGGTACTTTGTAGTACTCGACTGGCTGGCTACCACCCTCAAGTTGAAAATCTGTCGCCAAGCACCTGTTGGTGTGTTCCGGCAATTGCACTTGAGAGCCCTTTCGCCTTTAAGGCATTGTAATAAAGTGTACAACACATTAGCAATCCCCTGGTATTGCCAATGTCTATAGGCGACGGTTGTCACTTACCATCAGGTGACCCGCCTGCCTCGTTGTCACTTGTGACATAAAAAAAAAACTTACATCGGTATTAGAATATGTCGTTTTATTCTGTTTTCTATATATCATGTTTCGAAAATAAATTTATTTGATTGGTTTTTTATTGTCGTAAGGCGACGATGGGTCAGTGGTAGTGACGTCGTGGATATGAACGATCGCATTTGGTAAGCGGTGTCCTATCGGTGTGTTCCGACAGCTGCACTTGAGAGCCAGTTCCCATCTAGGCTTTGTATGCTTACCATCTTCGGCCACATCGTCACTTACCATGGTGAGATTGTGGTCAAACACAAGCCTATCGAGAATAAAAAAAAAAAGCACTATTGGATTTCGGGATGTTCCTCCAAATAAGAAAGCAAATTTGATGCCTCCTCAAACTGAAGTGTAGTCGTTGAAGACATATAATATACTCTTATATTCACGTGTTTATATAATGACTAAGAGAACAACATAATAAAAAACTACAGTCACTTATGATTACGTTATCCGATTGCAAAATCTCTGAGGTGTTTAGCAAAAACTATGACATGGGTTTTGCAAAAAACCAGAATCTCACGAAATACCCGTTTAACCTCAAAGATATTTTAATTTGCATGAATATGGTTAAATTACATCATGTCTGCAAAGAAACAAGTTTTGTTTCTCGTATGCGTGCGTAGATATCGTTTTCTTTGTATATTTTGAGAGGGAACACTTGAGGTCAAGAATTTACTAAATATAGTTCCATAACTGCGAGTGCAAATTACTTGCCTTCGTTTGGATCGAAATTTATAATTGAGTATTGTTCTAGGTCGATAACACTTGCTTTATTATTATGACGTCCATTGCTCGAAAATAATAGAAGAAATATAACAGTGCTTCATTGTATACCATCCAACCAACCAGCCATATTCTCTTCAATAGTGGAAATAGAGAAATAAGCATCAGTTTGTGAACTAATATTAACAATTTAATTCGCTGGAAGGGCTTTTTAAAACTGCCTCATCCAATTGGTAGCTCGATATCATGTCCTGACAGTTGCTTTTATGATGTTAATACTGGCTGGTCGGTGACGCCATTTTGCGAACATCTGCCGCAGCAGCTGGCATCAAGGTTAAGTGCCAGGATAGCCTTATTTCGTTACCGATTCCTTTTGCTGATTTAACGTATTTATTTTTGGCCTTTTGTTTTCCTCGTGTGTACGGTGTATTTTGCAACATTGTCGATTGTAATTATGAGAGACTCGTGTGACTCGATAATGATGACAGATGGAACACCTAATTAATCTTTTGGAGATATATTTATTACTTTGTCATCAATGTGCCTTCACAAACAGAATAAATGACCATCGTAATTAAAACTAACTTTAATTATACCACCACCATCACTGACGGCTCATATACCTCCCATAACATCATAAGTCGTTAGGAATTCAAACTTATATTGAAGAGCTTTGAGTCAATATTTTTATTGATTGTAACTTGTGACGTCAAATATCCAATGTTTTTGGTTCAAATCCCACAACGACAAAGCTTAAAATGGTGTATTTTATAGCAGTCTATGTTAAGGCCGTAGTATTTTTGGGCCAGTTGCCTTTTAGGCATTGCAAAGGTCGGCAACTCATTGGCATTCGTTCCGTAAGCGATATTTACTTACCCTGCCTGCTTGAAACAATCACATATACCTACACTGTTGCTAATAGAAATAGTCCAATCTATTACTAAAGTTCGTATCAATTGTACAAGTCGAGGCATTGACGTAGCTGAGCTGCCATCATCAATGACATATTGTGTGCGATCACGTCGCCGGCGCATGGTTGTGTTGTCTGATCAATTAGTTTGTTGTCATAGATATTACAACGTTGACATGTTACTAAGATAGTTTTCATGTGTCTATTTAACTATACATATAAAAATGTCCTGAATGACTGGTCCATCAAAGCAGAGCCTAAGCCGCTGGGGTTAAAAAAGATAAAATTTTTAAAGATCTTTTCTAAGTAAAATAAGAAACTAGTTAATACAAGCAGAATTTATCTCAAAATCTACCATGTTTCATTCACGCCAATCAATCAGTCCCAGCATTAGTAAAATCGGTACACACTTTTCCCAAATTGCCGAAACTCATTAGTAACTTCATACATTTTACCGCAAAAGGCATCAGAGGAAATCCTCCCACAAAGAGGCTACAACAATAAATCCATTCGCTCACATTACGCGCCATCCAGCAGTTAGGTCGCGTACCTCCAAGGACCCATGTAGGCAGCTACATCGGCATTCACTCGTCGAACGGCATCAGTATGCCTCGCGAACCCTAGCGGCCATTAGGCATTCGCAAAACGTACCGACGCTACGTCATGTTTATGCCAAGGTGTGTGGATGTTTTGTTTCACCAGGGAAGCATTTGGAACTAACAAGTAAAAGCTTTGAGAAACTTCGTGTGTGCTGAACGCGCAGATTAGTCGCCAATGGTACTCGAGAGGCAATTCCCATCTAGGCTGTGCCTACCTTCGGTCACGTCATTGTAAGAAGAATAAGAAGCTCAACTTTCAAAGTCATTGCAAAAAATAACACAACTAATAATAATACAGGATTTACACCCAATATTTATTAGCGGAAACATTCAAATTATTTTTGATTAGACCAATTCACGTAAACACGAAGAGACCACCAGAGGAGTCAGAAATTTAGCAAACTTGTTAGTCGACAACGAGATATACTCTGCAGGTGCAAGTGGCCGGCCAAATAACAATATATTCGTGATGAAGCAATTGATTGCACGTGGTCCTAATATAAGCGTTAAACATTTTAATGCGATTGACGTAAGATCCGTTCGCAAAGTTAGTGTATTTCACGTAACATCGCTAAAAAGTGTACACACAATTATTGACGCAAAAGCGGATCGTTAGCATTCAGATATTTTTCCTGTCATCGCACTTCAAAATCATTCGGAGGTCTTTACCCTGCGCTGCGAAGCATGAAATATGATATGCAAAAAGCCATTACTAATGCAGAAATAAAATAACGTAGCCATAATAGAAAAGTCAACGACCAATAAGTATTCAATTAGTGATTCAATAAACCATTAAATTCCCATTGTTGGACAAAGCACTCGAACAAAACGTGAAGAAACCATTGAAGTATTTAATTAATACAGTATACACAATAATGTATTGCCATAAATTGTATTTATATAAATAAACCAATTGAATTAAAAAAAGGTAAAACACTATATAAAAATCCTAATACAATAACTCTTCGTCGCAAAATTTGAGATGAAGCATGAAGAATCAAATAAAATTTCCTACTATGTTTGGTTCACAAGTTGGCCACTAAACTAGAGACGCAAAACCGCTGAACAAAACAATTATTTGACGATGACTCAATTTATTCGACTAGTGATAGAGCGGAGTGGAAGAAGAAAACATATTGTGCCGACCCCACCTAGCGTGGGATAAGGAAGGGAAGAAGAAGAAGAAAACTCAATTCATTACAAAAGTTCATGTAATATAACGCTTTTATAATGTTTATGTTTAAACAATAGGTATTCACAAAAAGTGATACATACATTGAATCAGTGTTAGTATATTGTAGTGGTGTGATGAAGCGTAGGCGACGGATGCCATTTGTTACTAATAAATACAACTGCTCATAAAATATGATCGGCAGTGTTCACTATCCGAACTCTGAATTGCAGTTCATGCGTTACATGACGAAATTAGAGATGCACAGAATTGACTTCAGATTATTTTAAATTGAATTTGTTAACTGAGTAAAGGGTTACTCAGTGCTGCTGCTGATGCTGATCCCTATATTAGAAGTTGTTGGAAGCTGGAAGCATAACAACATACTTCAATCTGACATGGTTCAAAGATTCTTTAGTTATTGATAGTGGTGGCCAAATTGTTTGGTATTGATAAATAGTTAAAGCGTCCTAATGAGTAATGTTTTAAGCCCGAATATTTAAAATAAGTTAAAACGATATATTCTGATCATGATGCAATCTACATAGAAATGCTTGGCATGAATCCAACCTCCTGAGAGATTGTATCACTAGACTTGAGGAAAAATCAGCTAGTGAACAAGCCATTCAAGAAAATAATAAAACAAAACATTATAAATACAAACTATCAGTAATTATTGATACGACGATAAATCGACGGAAGCGTGTGGGTGCGCTTGCGTTCATCAATTGAGAAAATTTGCCAGCGCTGCGATAAAACTGCGGTAAATACATCATCAAGTCAGGACCACCGACAGACGTATAGCAAGCCGCAGTTTTGTTGTTCAAGTAATATTCGACTAATATTATACTCTATATCTTTCTATAATGTATTCTCAGAAGGCTGAGATTAAAGATCTCTTCCGAAGACCAAATAAAAAAATATATTAAACTTAACATTACGAATAAGTTCGTCTCTGTCATTACTCCTTATTTGCCCCTTACGGTATTCGCGGCGCGTGTACACGAAGGACACCGAAGCACGATCGGGGCAGATGCGCCCGACTGAATCGTGATCTGAAATCACTCCTTACTCCTCCCCGGCCCTCACTCCTGACTCAATATATCCCAATATTGTGTCAGCACAATGTTAGGTTGGAAAAGCGTTTGAATGACTTGAATTGAAATGAGATTTAAATTGTGATGCTTTTATAAATGTTTATAGGATTGAATTTTGCAATTGCAGGATTTGAGAAGTGACATTCGAGCTGATGAGAAGACGTTGGATAAAATATTTATATGTTTCAAAGCAAATCATTTTCAAGCAGTTCGAATTCCAATCGCGTCTGACGATGTTAATTGAGTGATGTTTCATGGTATTGGTTTAGGACGAAAGCTTCACAATACATAGTTAATTGATGATACACTTACAAGACTCTATTTAGAATCTATTTTTCTTCCGTACCGTAGCGCGCCGTAGTTTGAAAACTAACATTCGCATTTAACACTGGGTAATTTTTAGGATGAAGGAAATTTTAAGAGACTGTAGATAAATAATAATAAAATAGAATAAAATTGTTAAACATTGAAAAAAAAAGCCAATATAGTCAGATGGTCCAAAAATATTTAAAAAATATAACCTTGCTGAGTTTCTTGCCGGTTCTTCTCAGTTGAAGGCTGACTTCCGAACCGGTGGTAACTTCTGTAATTCGACTTTCATAAGTGCCTTTCTAGGGCCTAAACTGAATAAATGGTTTTGACTTTGACTTTGAAAAATTGTTTGTAAGAAAAAAGGGCTTTATTTTGAAACAACTGCTTTTAAAAAGCGCATTAAATTTATTATTGTAATTGATAAATATATTTTAAGTGTTTTATGCCTAGGAGGCGGAACATAGTTGAGCCTTAACATCTGTATCCTCATTTTCATAATCTATGATCCCCAATATATTACTTTGACTTTGACGTGTCTCTGATTTTTTTTTCATTCTTATAAATTGAAACAGGAAATTATAGTTGTTGGGTGGGAATTGGCCATTGGGGGTAAAATTATGAAACGTCAAAGAGGAAAACTGTCATAAAGGTGTTTCCACACCAGTCACGCGTGGCCGACAGTCGGTCAGTGGCGTGTAGATCCCACGTCTCGACACGGTCGGCGAGCCAAGCGCGAACCACCTGATGCGCTTTCTAACGCTCCATGATGTCGGTCGAGCATGTGATAATGTTAAATTTAGCAACTACAAAAATGCATGAGTAAACTTTACGTGCCATGGAAAAGTCATGCTTAGTTCTGACCTTGAATAGGTATAATTTGTTAATCACTCTGTCAAAAATCTAATTCAATATGGTATCAGATTGAAACCGCGGTTGGACTACGGTATTTTAGATGACAAATGGATAATTTATAGAAATCCGCTATAATTTCTAGTACTAGTAAAGGAAGAAAAGGAAATTACTTAATGTAATTTGAGTTTTCTTTACGGTGCGGTAAGTCCCTGATGTAATTTATTCCAGTTCGCGTTACGCACGATAGTTGCCGATGCAGACACCTTTGCGAGCAGGGTCACGCTTCACGAATTAGCTGCAATTACCCACATTTTCTTAGTTTGATGATGTTATTTTAATATGGCTGTAAAGATTAGATCTCTCAAAGCATTGCGTAATTTTTTGTAGAATCACGATTTTATTGGAAAACTAATCAACGCCTATTATTTATCACAATGGTGTCATTGTAACAATGAAATCGAGATAAAATTTGATTAACCTACTACAATGCAACTCGCATGTAAAAGTATCGAATTGATCAACATCTTCCCTTCCTTATCCCACGCTAGGTGTGGTCGTTACAACATGTTTTCTTCTTCCACTCCGCTCTATCGCTAGTCGTCTCTGTACTCACACCTTTCATATGCATATCATTCTTCACGCAGTCCATCCATGCCTTCTTCGGCCTTCCTCTACCTATATATCCATCCACACTTACTTATATGCCTTTCATATTTTATTTTTTATTTATATTTATTTTGGCAACAGACAGTCATACATTTTTTTTTATACCACTAGGTGGCGAACAACCTTACGGCCCACCTGATGGTAAGCGGTTACCGTAGCCTATGGACGCTTGCAACACCAGAGTCGTCACGAGCGCGTTGCCGACCTTGCATAAACCTTCTTACTCCTCTTTTGAAGAACCCCATGCTGTAGTCTCTAGGGAACACCTCTACAGGGAGCTCATTCCACAACCTGATCGTGCGCGGGAGAAAATGTCTCTCAAACCGCACTGTACGCGACCAATTTGGTTCTAAGGTGTGAGGATGAACTCCCTGTCGACGGCGGGCGGTGCGATGGTAGAAAGTTGCCGTGGGCATCATATCGAACAATTCCTCTGAACACAACCCATTGTACAAGCGGTAGAACACACATAAGGAGGCAAAGTCTCTCCTTAGATTTAAAGGCTCGATACCGCTTGTGAGCTCAGGATCGCCGACAATTCTCACAGCCCGTTTCTGAACCGAGTCAAAAGGCTCAAGTTGGTACTTAGGTGCTCCAGCCCAGAGGTGACAGCAGTACTCCATGTGGGGGCGGACTTGCGACTTATATAATTGTAGTCTTTGCACCGCAGTGAGGTACCGCTTAGTCCTATTGAGCACACCGAGCTTTTTAGCAGCCAACTTGGCCTTCTCTTCTAAGTGACTACGGAACTGAACGTCACTGGAGATGTCGACACCAAGGATCCCGAGGCTCTTTGAGATGGAAAGGGGTGTGTCGAGGAATTGTGGAGCCACAGAAAATGGGTTTTTTTTGGCGGTGAATACCTTCTTGTTGGGGTTAAATTGGACCAGATTGGCACATCCCCAATCGGAGACAGTGGACAAGGTGGTCTCAATTACAGACACAAGTTGTCTGCGACTTTCCTCCACACTAGTACGAGGGATGTTTGCTCGGCCCGTATAATAATAGATACATGAAGAAATAGGTACAGTTCTTGACCTAGAGTGCCAATCAATTTATCTAAATAACTAAATATAAAACAACATCAGATCACTAACCTTATAAATATACACAATGCAACGTTATCTACGCTGTGAAAGGTACATAATAAATATGTATTCGTACAGAATTTTGTGCATACTAAACTTTTATAAAAATAAAAAGAAATAAAAATAATCATACATCCAATCCATGTTTTGAGTCAGACCTACGAGTAGCAGGGGTACCTACTCGTTCGTAAAATTAACCCAAAATGTTTCATTAATCAGAACGTGGTAAAGCAGGTTACTTAACCACAAGAAAGATTCATACTGAGATAACTAAGCAATTTGGATTACTTACAAATACATCCAGCAATCCAAACGCAACTTATGTTATCCTCTTATGTGCATTACTAATCTATTACCGGTTTAAAAAGCGAGTTTCCAACCGCTATACACAGACTGGCGGATAATGGAAATAAAGAATTAAATGCGAGTCATCGTGCCGGCCAACGGAACGGTCACGCGCGGCGACCAAGCGAGGCGTTACGGGATGTGACGCTCTCGTCCCGCGACCGCGGCTGAGCCGCCGCACGCCGCACCAGCGAGTACTCGTCCGTCCGTCACGCACCCGCGCTTGACACGCTCCGCCACCCGATGTGGTGTGAGCACACCTTTACATTTGCATAAGCCGATCTTTGATTGGTTGTTTTGGTAATTTTAACTGCTGAGAACCTTTTGTACTTCATTTGAATACAATGCTAATATTGCGATGTTTGAATTAAGATTGTATAAGACATTTTGATGGACCGTACAGACTATAAATGAAACAAAATAAAATACAAAATGTATGTTTACTTAAACTGATTTTTATGTATGAAATTCCTGTATTAGGAGGCATCACTCTTCCTTAACATGCTTTATTATTAAGAATAGGTTATTACAATAACATTTTAAAAATAAAAGAAAATAATTGATAATATCTAGGGTAGTTGAATTAAAATTATAAATGTTGTTGTTATTTAAAAAAAAATGATTAGAAATTATTCGAGGGTAGGTCTAAGCTAAGTAAACATCACTAAACGTAAACAAATCATGTTTTGGTGTATGGTACAAGGTGTAAACGTGAGCAAGTTGAATGTGTGTATTTAGCAGGCCATGAGAACACCGGTTTCTTAAAAAAAAAAAGCAATTCGGAAAATTGGTTCATTAGTAAAAAGTTGCACCTTGAAAAGTATGTCGCACGGCAACAGATACCTTTTGATTCAGAAAACAAGCAGTAATATCAACGATAAACATTTTCAGTTGGCATTATTCTCGAACACGTCACCACCAAATAATTCCTAAAAACCTACATGAAAAGCGCTGGAATTCATCGGGCAAATATTGCCGCTCGGCAAACCCACGATAAGATACTAGATTGCATCCTGATAAGTGATAACACAGACAACTTACGTTGATAACGTCGACAGTAATAAATAGTAATATCACATGACCATGCGTCATCGGAGGATTATTAGTTATCTGTGCTGTTTCACAAAATTGGAAAAAACTATTTAGATTATCCACCAGTGGGTTGATACTTGATATCACCGTAATTAGCACGAGGCCATTTCTTTTAAAAGTATATATATTAAATATAGAATATGCGGCTGCAAACATATTTATATTCAAGAAGTTAACAAATTAAATACTAAGTAAACAATCTAAAGTAAACAATCAGATGGTTTAAAGGACTTCACAGGGAAGGGACTTCAAAATAGAAAATCGACCTAGCTACTGTAGTCATAGACGAAACGGCTTATTTCGATGAAATAATGTTTTAGCACGGTGGTAGGGTACTTTGTAGTACTCGACTGGCTGGCTACCACCCTCAAGTTGAAAATCTGTCGTCAAGCACCTGTTGGTGTGTTCCGGCAATTGCACTTGAGAGCCAGTTCGCCTTTAAGGCATTGTAATAAGGTGTACAACACATTAGCAATCCCCTGGTATTGCCAATGTCTATAGGCGACGGTTGTCACTTACCATCAGGTGACTCGCCTGCCTCGTTGTCACTTGTGACATAAAAAAAAAGAAAAAATGTAGATCAATTCAAAAGTTTTAGGCGAACTAGTTATGATACTTCCCTAAGGCTCTGATGATGGTTCATGCTACAGAAGTTACTAGATACTTACGGGTTCGGAAGTGACCTACTGAGAAGAATCTGCAAAAAACTCAACAATGCTACATTTTTATATATTTGTATGTGAGCTATTTTATCTAATAATCTAAACAATATCAAAATTATACTAAACTCTAGCCATGGACACAGAATAGATAATAGTACTACCATGGCATCATGCAAAACCCTGACTTTGCTTTAAGCACATTGTCAAATAATATCCTAAGATATTATAATTAAGATATCTAGAATCAAATTGTCAATGCAAATCAAGAGATCATCTACATATATACGATAGTAAATTGTCGTAATGTGGTGCAAAAATTTGCTGACCTGACTCCTAAGACTACACGAGGAAACTAAACTTACGGTTGTTTTAAAGATGATTTTAATAAGAAAATCAAAACAGTAAACAGCCTCCTTGGAGTGGAATGTGGCTTTAAAACCAGTGACAATGCACATTGTAATACAAAATACTATCATCAAAAGAGTAAACTAAATGCGAGTATAAGAAACGCTTCAACAAGTGACCAATACAAATGCCAGACGCCAGTCTCAAACAGTACAACTCTGGACGAGAAGTGGATGAAATAAAAAAGAAAGTCAAGAGTACCGTTTGACGACCCACATGCCTGAGCCGAGCTGAGCCGACTCACTATGAAGTGGCGTAGCTAAACGGATACGTGACTTGGGATAAAAACGAAATTGAAACGTAGGTACCTACCACAGCACAGATATTAATTTTAATGAACACACCTACAGATATTAATTTCAAAGATGTGGTGCCAATTAAGCATGACATTTACTTATTTAAATTATTATTGAGGAAATATTAATCCTACTAATATTATTAACTAGCTGTCCTCCGCGGTTTCACGCGCGTTCTCGTGGGCCGTGGAAAATAGCCTATGTTAGTCAGGGATAATGTGGCTTTCTAATGATGAAAGAATTTTTAAAATCGGTCTAATAGTTTTTGTGTTAAACCGTAACAAACAAACAAAAAATCTAATCCGTCCTCTTTACAATATTAGTTTGAATGTTTTGATGTTTGTTACTCAATCACAGAAAAACGGCTGAACGGATTTTGATGAAACTTGGCACACAGGTAGATCATAGCCTGGAATAAATCATAGGATACTACTTATTCCTGCAATAGATAACATCCTCGGTAACACGGGTAAAACCGCGGAGGGCAGCTAGTTTAAAATATTTTTGGATTATTTTTATTCTGCGCTACTGTGATTATTTTCATAATTTACCAAAAGTTATTCTTCATTCACGAAAATAAAACTTCACCAACTCTTATGAAACTTCTAATTTTCTCCGATCCAATTAAAAATAACCGTCACGTAATTGCATTGATATTTGTAAGGTTTCAAAGAAACTGAAACAATTGATAAAAATATCTGGTTAGGAGAATTCCATCATCAATACATATAGCAATTTATTTTTGTTTACCTTCATTCAAATACTACATCTACACACACTGGACTTTTTGGCGGGAACTTGCGAAGTGACGTTGTGTTTTCGTTTTATTATCATTAAATTCGCGTATTTTGAGTTTTATTGAATAATTTTGGTGGTGTTTTGTCCAATAAAGATCAATCTAAGTGCACAAGTGAAGTGAAATGAAATGAAAGCGTGTATCGTGACTTTCCAGGTTGTCCCAAGAAGTCCGTGAAAAGTTTTAGTGGAATAGCCGCCAATTTCACTAAAAATAGACTGGACTTGTACGGATGAGGACTAGACTTTACAGTGAAAGTGACAATAAAACGTGACTATAACATAAAAAATGAAATATTTAAATTAAGAAATGGCTTAAAGGTCTAGATACCAAGCCAAAAACCTTGAAAAAAAAAAAAAAAAACATCTACACACACTCAATCTGAGGGACGTCATTCTAAAAGATGTTGGTCGTATAAAAACAAAATCCAACAACAATTTTATCATAATCACAGAGTAGAAACCGTAGCATGAAACAAATTGTGAGCTGTAAACTCTATATTAACAGTGCCACTTGAAATACCTGGCTATAATTAGTGCTAAACTATATCAGGTCTTTAGGGGTTAAAAGTATCGTCATCGACGCCAAAATCATCAGGCAAGACAATCGTAACAAGTAACAAAAAAACTGAAATTTGAAGACTACCTGCTGTAAGGTAAACATTTAAATATAACAAAAGCAGCTTAAATTACATCTATAAACCTCGCTTCTTTTGTAACCACTCACAATGTATTTTAAGGTATATTTGTGTAAATACCTGCAAACAGAAGAACAACATGGCATATAAATAAATTTTCTGGATAGCACACTGGTAGGTGTATGTATAAATAGAAAAAAAAAGTGTACCAAAACCAGTCAATAGGGGATCATTGCCCTTTAACATAATGGTTCACTATTTAAAGCATCCTCGCTGGTAGTGAAGGTAATCATAGACATTCATAGAGCTGGTGTCGACTGTCGGCCTTAAACAGAATGTCGGGCCGCTGCTGACGTCGGCTGTAGTGGTTAGAAAGTTGCTTTGCTTGCGTCACGGCGCATCGGGGTCGATGACCTGGAAGGCTAGCACACGCGCTGGTCAGGGCTGGCAGATCTAACAACTCATTTGAATATTTGAGAAAGGCACCCATAACTCTGAAAGATATGCTAATACTACAACGATGTTAAAGGCGAAGAATAAATACGCAAAGCAATAGCAATTGCACAATGGTAATTACAAAGTAATGATTTGTTACAATAAGATTAGTAGTCATATGAAGCAAAACTCAAGCAGGTATCCCCACAAAATTTTGAAAGGCGATGATAGCTCAGTGACGTCGAATACCGCGGCGAAGGTCGTGGGTTCGAATCCTACAATGAGCTTGAGCTTTCGGTGAAGGAAAACATCGTGAGGAAAGTACAGCACGGTGGTAGGGTACAATGTGGTACTCGACTGGCTGGCTACCACCCTCAAGTTGAAAATCTGTCGCCAAGCACCTGTTGGTGTGTTCCGGCAGTTGCACTTGAGAGCCAGTTACCCTTGCCCTTAAGGCATTGTAAAAAGGTGTACAACACGTTGGCAGTCCCCTTGGTATTGCCAATGTCTATAGGCGACGGTAGTCACTTACCATCAGGTGACCCGCCTGCCTCGTTGTCACTAGTGACATAAAAAATAAAAAAAAAACTATATCTCTTACCAAAGCTCAGAGGCCTTTGCATGTAATTTCAATGAAGTACGAAAGTAATCAATACATCATAATTTTTCGCTTTCCAACTTGACCTTCCCTTTGCAAAATTCTATCCAATATTCACAGTGTCAGCCCTGTATACAACACGTAGCGACCTCGTTCGGTCGCGGACGCGTCCACAACGCTCGCGGTGTTAACGTAACCAGCTGTTCTACAACTATTACTAGTTGACACAACAAAAATATGCTTGAACTGTGATCCTCCGTGGATAACCCCTTTGAAGATCTATGTACGACCAGAAGTCCATGAGACGGACTGTGAAACACTGAAAACCCTGAAAGAATATTGTATGAGGAATACAATTTTGGACAATAAAGTTCTTTGTCTTTGGGCAAATGGCGACTTTAGCCAGTAACACAATCCCGCTAATACCACTTATTTGTGGATCATACACGAAGGGGACTCCCCAAACAAAATTTAAGGTGATGTTCGCTAGTATTATTATTTTACAATTGCTTGGAAATACCAATTAATTAAATAAATCAATATCATACAATACGATTAAGGATTACATAATTATGATAGAATGAATTGAAAGTTTACAAGCCGTATCTTTTGAAATGATAACAATAATACTTTTCAAGTATGACAGAGATACTTTTCAAATAAACTATACCAGCACATGTGATACATTAAATCACATGGTAACAAAATGATAACGCGGAAACATCACGCATGAAGACCTAATTCATGTTGTTACAAAACTTTACAAATGTGACAAAATACGTTATCTAGATTACAGTCATTTCACAGTTTTTATCGGACATTATTTAAAAGAGAATCTGTTGAATCGTGATAAAAACAGCCGCGCGGTTGGCACCCGGATCTAAAACGCCAGTGATATTTTTAGGTAAACAAGAAATACCATTTAGACGAAAGTTTGATAGTCATTGAACTCCGTCAGAACAAGAAAAAAACCTTGTTTATTTTTATTGTCCGACAAATACAGTATAGCTTTTTAATAGAAGCTTCTATCATAATGTTAGTTGCAAATCTTCAACCGGATCATCCATCGATTTTGATGACTCGGGAAGTAGCGCTTTCTAGTGATGACGGCAAAACACACGCAGCGAATTCTAAACTATCAACCACCACCGTTTTCGGTGATCCAATTCTTTTTGGGGAAAAACGTAAAGAGCTTAAAGGCATGAGAAGCCCATCGAAATTTACCATCACCTTACACGTACTTGAAATAATAAAACACATTTTGATGGAACTAGAGTGTGTGTGAGGACAGAATACATGCTGTTGATGATGATGACAACGTTGATACGACAAGCCTTACTCGTTGTTGTTTCTAACAACAAAATCAAAAGGTATTCCGGTTTCATGCCAATTTAAACTGGCCAAGAAACGAGCTAAGCATAACGACTCGCACACAACACCACACACCGCAACATTACCTTTCTCTTTTGCTAGTGTTCAGTTCCTTTCACATAAACGCAATAAAAAAAATTGCAGCTGCTATCCTACATAGTACCAATTTAAAGAGACACGCTGCTCCAGCGATATGTGCGCATAAATATAGATCTGAAAGGGGAGCGGAGTGTGCAAATGGAGGTCTAGAGTAATTTGTGGTTTTGTCGCGAATGGTGGACAAGTATTGTCAGTTCGACGGCCGGCCTTAGCCCAGTTGAGTGACGTGAAGGGGCCCCAATCATGCTCCCCACTAAATGCCACGCGCTGAGAACATTCTCAGAGACCGAACGCTTGTAGTTCAATGAAATAAGGTCAGACAGACACGGTTGTACGGTGAGAATGCATGTTTTATCATCACTTCGACATAAACACGTGGGAGATACGGCACGGTTTACGTGTGCGTTTTACAACATATTATTTTGATACCTCTCAAAGACTCAAACATGAGAAATCAAGAGTCCGTGTTAATGAGGAAAAAGGAAAACCTGATAAAATAAAATCCATTGCTTAATCTCAAGTTAGTCAATTCTTAACACGTAGTAAAGTTGTAAGAGTCGACACCCGTCACATCTAAAATAGACTGTGAAGACTTCTAACTAGTATTCTCAGTAGAGAAACTTGCATAACCGCACGGTTAATATTGCACAACTCATGCTAAATGTGCACAAGTGTGTAACGTTTTGCTAACCGATGATTATAGAAACCATGACATTTCATATTACAAAATTCATGCGTTATCTATCACAGGGGACTTTCGACACTCTAAAACACGGAGTTTCATATCCTTTTTTAGAAATTTAATGTTTCTCGTGTTAGGTGAAACACAAAGCTCACATTTTCCGGGTACATATGTACTTGCAGTAAAGTTAATAAAGAAGTGGTTTGACTATAATACCCGTGTATATAATGGAAGGAAACAGAGTCGAAGAGTGCGAATATAAAATGGCGGACGATAAAATAAGTATGGTGTGTTTTCATGAGTCACGTTCGTCTGACCTTGGCAAAGACAAAGAGCACACTATTGTGCGGGACAACAAACAGTATGTATGTAATGGCGATAAAAGTATACCTAAACAGGCAGCTAGAACGTGTCGTGAATAGTAAATGAATCGCGGTTAATATGCGTCGAAATATCCGCGAATTAATGAAGGAAGAGGATAAAACACACACCGTCATTTGTCGTATATGTATACTCTGTACAGAGATAGTGCTTGTAGACCATGCCTAGATTTAAATCAATAAAATATAAAATTTAATAACATGTTAGTTGTGTTTAATTAATCTAAGATGGACTGTAGTCTGTACTCCTAGAACTTACATAATGTAGGTAAAAAAACAGATACTTACTAGCAAGTATACAGGAATAGTAGGAACATCGCCCAATCCCCAAGCAATGTCAAGATAATTCACGTAAGCGTTTGAATACATTTTATAAGAGTCATTTACAAAAAATCCTGACTTGACGCAACGCTTGCATTATAAATTGTTGAGTTTCAGATGTGGAATCAGATGTTTTTATAAAAATATGTAGATGCGTCGATTGTTCATGAAATAATGTTTTTTAGGGTTCCTTACCCAACGGTTAAAGACGGAAACCCTATTACTAAGACTCTACTGTCCGTCTGTCTGTCTGTCACCAGGCTGTATCTCATGAACCGTGATAGCTAGACAGTTGAAATTTTCACAGATTATGTATTTCTGTTGCCGCTATAACAACAAAAACTAAAAAAACAAAAAAACTTTTTTTACTACAAAATTTGTACAGAACCTAGATGCGCGAGTCCGACTCGCACCTGTTTACTAATATTTACCATTACTTAAAAAAATAAAGCACGATTATTAACCATAGTCGAAGATTTTTTTTAAAAATGTATTCTCAGTCTATGTAATGCATTTATTTATTACATTAAAGACTTCAATCCATCTTATGATGGCCTTACAAAAAAAATTACAATACCAGGTTTTGGTGCTGATTCTACAAATGAAAAAAACAAAACAGTTCACAGTCAAAAATACAATTATAACAAAATGTCAAATGAATCGGTTCTATTTGTAACTTTCCAAACTAAAATCACACACAACTGACACTATTCTAGGTTATTTCACAAAACTATTCGTATTATAAGGCTATTCGTATTCATTTGTTAATATTATAAATTAAACGTTGCTAAGTTACGTGTTAAAACAGATAAGAACGCTTGCGCCAAAAAATTGGAGCATACTAATTTATTAAAATATTAAACCGGGAGAAACTTTTGATCCCGGCGTGATAAAAAGTAATTTTAATCTACTTATACATCTTTTTTTTTGGCCTGACTGACTAACTTATCACCGCAGGGGTTAGAAAATTGAAATTTTGGAAAAATAAGGGATCGCGCATGAATCCGCAGCCTAGCTAACATAATATTTACAAACATTATTGAAAAAGGAAAGAAAAATATTTACCGCTGTCAAATTATGCTACGCTGCTCAAGTCAGGAAAGGTACGGGAAAATAGTATAACTAAATTTCTTGTTTTTCTCCTAGAAAAAGATATAGTCAGATAAAATTTATACATGTAGATGTAGTCAAAACCAGAATCAGCGCCATTGTCTTAAAATATTCGAATATAAAACTTCCTATATATATATATATATATATATATATATATATATATATATATATATATATTTTCATCACAATGACGTGGCTCCAAGGCTTCTCGAACAACGCCTACATTCGCGCGTGCAATGTCATTGCCAAGGTTGGTGGTGCGATAAGGCATTCGTCACACCGACACGTTTAATTGCATTCCCCAGTTATCGGTCGGTAGTTGCATCATCGCAACGTGATCATAGAGAAATGCGCCTTTTACTGCCTCGTGTTTCTTCGCTTCAATTATTTAACACTGCTCCGAGGCGATGTCTACAATAGTCTCATTAGAAACGCTACATATAACCCCAGTAGACTTAAAAGATCGTGACATGATCGTTAAATAAATAAATGTAAAAGTTATTGTAATTCATGCTCTAACTCCATTCATATACCGCCTGGAATAAAGTCTAAAAAGTAAGATATTAATAAACGTGAGTAATTTGGAGCCAGCCAGTCTCGACTACCGTCAACTAATGGACGTCCAATCAATCATGTCCAAGATATTATTGTATCTTCTAATAGGTACATTTACCGATAAAAAACACATGTAAATTTAATGTTTGTCCATTCAGGCACAGTTCTTGTATTCCAATCGAGTAATTGTTATTTAGAAGCGAACTGGTGAACCTGTCTAGTACACGCAGTATAGCTTCAAAGTCACCTTCAGGGTGCAAATCGTGATGGGGTTATGTCATCTCAGCGTTCAACATGTTAGTCCCATGTTTGCCAACGATTATTTGATTTTGATGTAAGTACAAACATTCTCTTAAAGCTCCACTCAAAATCAAAAGATTAATGAACACAATTTTTTATGTCAAAGTGTCAATACCAATCCTGGTCCAGGTTTAACAGGATCGTAGGCATTCACCAAAATTTTGTTACAGAATTGATTTCCTTTCTACTTTTGAAATATCAAACTGTCGTACGTAACATAATTTAGGTAAAGATAGTCTACAAACACGATTTTAGATCTGAATATTCCCTTTACTTAACGAACACACCGAGCCTAAATAATATACGTAGATGCATTACTCATTCCGTGCCTCAAGTTAGTGTCGATTCCATCATAGTGAAATTATTTGAAACCTTTAAAATATCCTACGATCACATGACAACCCTAATTTGACCTTATCGCCCAAGACCTTCCACTTGAAGTATCCAAAAGGTGTCAGGACTGACATTTAATATCCGAGAGAGAATATAAATTAGTCATTACTACGATGACAATTGAAATTGAAATCAAATGTCGCGATGTCTAAGGCTTTTTTACAATGGATAATTCGTGAGATGGTTGTTAAGATGCTAATTGAGGAATCATCTCGGAAGTCAGTACTGTGGAAGTGGAATTGACACACCGTTTGACTAGCAATGTGTGTCTTTACGCAACCTTCTGCGAGCTCGACGGTTGAATAATTAATTATGTCAGCAGCATTTGCATGCACTTTGTATGTTGTTATGCATTCAGGATGTTCCAGGGCTGATAGCGCTTTCCATGAGAATTATAAGTAGGCTCCTTAAAGAGTACCTACGGAGTCCAAGTGAAAAATAGTTGTTGTCTCTGTTCTGGTCTTTATTTGTTGCAACAATTTCGCTTACAAGGATAAGATGTATTTTTTTTTTAATTCTGGATAAGCTTGTGTTTGACCACAATCTCACCATGGTAAGTGATGATGTGGCCAAAGGTGGTAAGCACACAAAGCCTAGATGGGAACTGGCTCTCAAGTGCAGCTGTCGGAACACACCGATAGGTGCTTGGCGACAGGTTTTCAACTTGAGGGTGGTAGCCAGCCAGTTGGGTACTACAAAGTACCCTACCACCGTGCTATGGTTTCCTCACGATGTTTTCCTTCACCGAAAGCTCATTGTAGGATTCGAACCCACGACCTTCGTCGCGGTATTCGACGTCACTTACCACTGAGCTATCATCGCCTTATATTGTATTGTTTACCATAAACGAAGAAAAGACTAAGTTTCCACAATCAGATTTGGCTTCCGACCTAAGTCGAGGAAGAAATTTTAAAACAACGAAATGATGAATTTGAAAAAAAAAAACACAGCCTGTATGTAACAACTTACACCTATTACATTCAATAATTATTTACCTAGTCTCACTGACAATATTTGCGTGTTATAGCGGTAAAAATAGTAATCTATAGAATTTAATTATGACTGACTTAATAAACAACAAACTCGAGCAGACCAGCCCCCACAAGCAGCACCTGTTCACAAGTATGACGCGTGTGGCGTCAAGTCCAACGAGTGTACAAAATTAAAAATTATTTCTAATAATTTGATAGTACGATAGGTGTAATAATTTGTGAGAATATACAAAAAATGTTAATCAATTTATTAAAAAAGAGCACTTTCTTTAAGTTTGCCGTATGTCATTACTTCTGAGAATTTGATCGTTATTAGCAACATTATCGGATGGTGTAATAATACAGGCTGTTTTTTTTTTTTCAAATTCATCGGGCTCGATTCCTGGCTTGGGAAATCATTTTTTCTAAAATCTAATGATGCAGTTTTAGTTTTAATCAAAATCGACCTCAAGACTCCTTTTAGCATTTTTCGATATTCGCTTTAGTTTAGGATTTGGCCATCCACGACCAGTTGAAAAATTCATCCTGTATACTTATTATACGTGAAGAAACGCAACAACGAAGCTTAAGTGTTTTGAAACGATGTTTCGTGAGTTGAGATTCACGAAACTATAATAACAAAATCATCTATTATATTTAAGCAAGTTCATAAAATGGTGTTAAAGCCACATTTTTTTAACAATAGAATTTAGGTGCCTACTTAATCGCCTGGCCAAGGGCGAAGAACTGAAAGGTGATGCAGTTGGTAATATCATAAATGAAATCAAAATAACATTAGATATTCTCATAATAATTAAAAGAAATAACACAGCAAACATTTGACTTAGTAAAATCATTTAGCATGTGCGGCGATGCGAACGCGAATTGTTAGTCCGGCGACACCCTATTGCCTATCCAGCTACGTGAAGACGTTACAAACTGTTTATTGGTATTCCCCCCGCTGTTGGCTCCGGGCCGCTTACAATTGTAAATATATGGGGGTGTGCAGACTTGAGGCATTTCCTCGCGATTTATCGACAAGTTCGAAAAAACCCACTATCGAACAAGTCTTTGTTCGACAAAAACTGCTCAAAGCAAGTAACTGATAAAAAATAATTAAATCGCAATGCGGCAAAGTAATTGATGATAAAAAATGTATAATTTGAAATATTAAATACTGAATAAGGATAAGGGAGCAACATTCCCGTGTAGAATAGAGAATTAACACTGAAGTTTAAACGAGAAATGAAGGGATAAAAAGGCGAAGCAATAAAGAAACTTTCTGTCATCAAACTAACAAAATACTAATTCCTCTCGAAACAGCCAAACAGCAGACCATAGTATCCCGTTTGCATGGCAATACGTACGAATGTAAAACGACTTGCGCGGCGTCCTCGACTGCGTCCCGTTCTGGCGATGGAATAACAATTACGACTAAACGTGTTCAGAGTAGGGCTCTTCCAATAGATATACGACGCGATAGCATTTACAACGACTTATGTTTATGTCTAACGTCAGGGGTTGATAGATGCAGATGCTCAGTTGTTGTCCTTGCTTGTCTGGAATTTAAAGGGGCGCTGATTAAATCGTTAGCAGCAAGCAAAAATTCACCTTGACTATTAAAATTATCTATGGAGGCATTTGAATTACATATATAGATCTATAAACTTGCCATAATGAAGTTTTTTTATATCTGTATAATTGAAATGGAGGAGACCGCTCTATGAAAACTAGGGTAGTTACAATAATAAAAAAGAAAGACAATAGCATGATTTTACCAGATGTAAAAGAGATAAAGATTACGTAAAGTTAAATGAAATACAATAAACTATTCATCCAATTCAACCAGATTAGAAGCATTATAGCTGTTTTCAAAGTGGATGTAACTATTGCAATGTTAATTAGGTAAAATACACTTTTCAACATTTTTCTATTTACAAATGTCCAGGTCGTGAATTTGCTTAACTTTACCAAAACGTTAAATTACCATACAATAGCAATTCGCAATAACTTTGTATGTAGGTATGCTAGAAAGGTGATAAGAATTAATATCCTATTTTATATAACTTGACTTTGAACTTGGAATTTCTAACGTTATCAAAGCAACTTCCATGCTGATTCAATAACAAACATTGTGAAACGTGCTGTAATCGATTACATACCTACCGCACCATTTCTCACTGCGACATTCATATTACAATGGATTTTAAATTTGATGACAGATTACTGTTTATCCTAGAATTTATTGTAACTCATATATGTGAATTTACCAATAACAAAGAAAAAGAAAAAATAAAACATAGTTAAATCAAAACAAGACCCCAACACTCATTTACTCTACCATCGGTTTCAAATACACTTAAAATGAGAAGAGACTCCAGCCAGAAACTCAGCAAGGCAATATTTTTATTGTCAATAAGTAATCATGCAGTTTTAGAAATTGTAAAGCTGATGCGGGAAGAGGAAGTCCGAAGATAGGGCATAGATGGTATGAAGATATGAACAGGAAAGGAGTGAATGCCAACATAGCTCATAGAGCACAAAGCCTATAAAACTAAACATTGATCTTAAAGGAGAAAAACGCAATCAATTTATTTTCTCAGCACGCCACTATCTATTATCAACGACTATATTTTGTGTAAATGAAAGGAATAAAAGCAAATGCTTTATAAATTATACTCGTAAAACGGTGACCGTTCCGGATGACCAACAAAGCGGCACGTGTTGCTGTCGAATCGTTATGCAAACTTGAACCGATCAAGGCCGCGAACAAAGCTATAAACATTTGCATTTAAAAATACTTCAGTTTCGTAATTTTATAAATTTCGAATCAGTGCACCCTGTCAAAACACCTCTTTTAATGTTGAACAAGTAAAATAATATATTCATAAATTAAGGAGACATATCTGAAATAAACAAAGAAGACAATGTTGATAAGCTTAAATAATCTATAGCCAGTCACAAAGACATGAATATAAAAATGGTGACCAAGAAATTAATCTCTCTAATTCTGGTTCATCAACAAACAAGCATGAGACGAAGAATTTACAGGTGTCGTACTACTTATAGTACGACAAACTTAAGGGAGAAATATACAAAACTATAACAGCCTGTATAAACAAAAAGTGATTAATTTAATAAATACTTCTCATAAGCTGAATAAGGTGATTTCTATGATCCTTGCATGACCACTTTCAGAAGCGGAGCACGTTTGTACTTGACAATTTCTTTGCGAGCACTTGGCCGAATGTTTTCTGGCCACGTGACCGGAAAACTTGGAAAATTCTCGAAGGGTCGCTAGGAAACCCGAAAAAATAAAAGTTTTGTGACAACCTTCACAGGCTTCGTGCTCATACTTAGTCCATAAATAGAATTGAACAAACGTGACTCCACGGAGCCGGAGGGAAACTACGTGAAACCTCTAGTCGTGTCGTGCTTTAACAAAGATTTTTGACCCTTCACTAGTGTATTTCACTATTAAACCATTTAAGACAATGTAACTGAATAATTAAGATTATATTACTTATTGAAATTGGCAATTAAACAAAACATCAAATGAAAATATCAGAGATTTTCCCAAAGCAGAAACTCGTGCTTCTAAAAACTTATCTCAGGTTCTCGTGTACATACAACCTTGAGAATTCGTTCATGTAACTTTAAACGAACATTTCTAAATAATGCCACTTAATGTTATTCCAACGCACGCGCACATAATATTTCAAATTGCTTCAACACGACTCTCCATAAACAAGGAAATCCATGCAAACATCTCAAGGTGAAGCGCATTGTGGCAGTCTACAGGGAGCGAAGCAAGATTGCACCGAGGAGAGTGTGATTGCAGACGAGGGGATAGCTGCAAGCGGCAGGAGGAAGGGGGAAGCTGCGCCGGCGCAGGTCGTCAACCCGGTCGGTGACCTGCAGGGCGTGCCCTTCGCGCCAGAATCCATTATTGTACCTGACTCGACTACTTCATAGCCCAACTAGAAAGTTCACATCGGTATTTGAAAAATTACTTGCGTCCACGACATGATTAAAATCATAAAAAAGTAACAACATCGTATTTTATTGGTAACGAATCAAAGGAACTGGATATAAAGGAGTCACGCTTTTTATATTATTGTAAGATTCCATTTTCTCTTGACTATAATGTTTTTAACGTAGTCTTACGTACTTTTAGTCGCTATGCTTGGATGAAAGGAAAAAAGGCATTTTTTGAAAATCTAAGAGCTGACCAGTCTTATCAGTTTATGTTTCATAAAATTTCTATAGAATTACTCGATTTTTAAAAATCTTAGTCTAGAGAGCTAGTCATTTTATCTTCCAAGTGGTTCACCTTCCACCACTCGGCAAATGTAGCGTACCTACTACTTGATTCGTTATTACCATATACGGTCAAGATCGTGACAGGCTAGTTACCTGCACTGCACCTAGCTTCGGTTACGCAACCTATGGAGTTGAGTTTACCGACCGAGGTAGGTAAATATTTTATAACAACGTTCTCAGGTGTTACGCTCTATTTATCAATACGTACGAATGTATAATTACGTGTAACGATGTTAAACACGTGATGACGAATTACCCGTTACTGGGATGTACGAAATATTGGTCTCTGCTTAACTCTCTCTGGGTACTGTTTGGAAATTATGAAGAGAAGACTAAGGAATGTTTTATTAGAAGTGATATGGCTAATAACACCTTTTATAAATAACTTTTTATATTTATATGCATAACTTGTTAGACCACCATTTTGCTAAATGCGTCATCATGTCCACTTAATATTAGCCTATATATTCCCACATCTGGAGCATAATATAACATAAACATAATATTCTAGTCCTTTGCTAATTCCCAAAGTATTCCAATGGTACAAATAATTGCAATAATAAAATTGTATTTCCAACGTCTGGCGAAAACAAATGTTATTTCTTAGAGAGCCGTAATCGAATTCACGAAGTGCGACCGTTTGTTGAGTGTTGTATCACGGAATATACCTGAAAATAGCTAACTACCTGTGATCCTTGCCAAATTCAACACCATACATCTTAGTCCACCTGTACGACAAGTGACATGAACAAGAAATATGTTGCCGAATAACAAATGTGGAACAACCAATACGAATCGGGATTTAGTACAATTTTTAAGTATTTTCATCGCTGTTCATTTCTAAATAGAGTTTAGATAATTTAATGAATTGTACAATAACTGCTCAGGTTTTTATATATCAGTTTAGATCCCATCGTCTTAATTGTTTATCAGAAATAATGGCCATGATCATAGATGGCCACAGCGTTACTCTTATACAGAAACATTTTGTAAATTACGAGTATACATCACGGATAGAAATTTACAGAAAGAGATCAGACAATGGAGAAAAGTTGAAAATAGAGAGAACTGGGCGAGTCACATACCTAAATATGGAGCAGCGTAAAAACATGGCACTGAAAGATGCTACACAAGAAGTACACCCACTAAAAGAGGAAGGGTTGAACACGATGGTGTGCATTGTGTGCACAGATCTGCTGAAGACAAGATAATAGTTGAATAAGGCCTTTACCAAGCAATGGGATGATATCAATGCCAAGGCAAAGGTCATTGGGGCGCATATTGCAATAAGCTTAAGCTTTCAGTGAAGGAAAACATCTTGAGGAAACCATAGCACGATAGTAGAGTATTTTGTAATACTCGCATGTCTGCACGGTGTGTACCGACAGCTGCATTTGATAGCCAGTTCTCTTGTTATCTAGACTGTGTGATTACCATCTTCGGCCACATTACCACTTACAATTTTTTTTTATTCTGGATAAGCTTGTTTGGCCACCATCTCACCATGGTAAGTGATGATGTGGCCGAAGGTGGTAAGCACACATAGCCTAGATGGGAACTGGCTCTCAAGTGCAGCTGTCGGAACACACCGATAGGTGCTTGGCGACAGATTTTCAACTTGAGGGTGGTAGCCAGCCAGTCGGGTACCACAAAGTACCCTACCACCGTGCTATGGTTTCCTCACGATGTTTCCCTTCACCGAAAGCTCAAGCCCATTGTAGGATTCGAACCCACGACCGCCGCGGTATCCGACGTCACTACCACTGAGCTATCATCGCCTTAAATTACTCATGCTAATCACTATGGTGAGATTGTGGTACAAGCCTATCCAAAGTAAAAAAATATAGTTAGGTACATCAGGAGTACACAGATCACGGATAAAGCTGTGACAAATTCTGAAGTGTTTTGTTTTGACGCATCATTATTGACAAAAGTAAACATTTTCAATGATGACGTCACTACTACAGCTGATATGCAGCAGGGCCATTGCCCTAATACGGTCAAGAGGGGAGGAGCCAAGATTTGTGTTATCGCAAATTACCTGCATGTAGAATACTTTGGTTACAAGTTTATTTAAAAACAATATGATGTTGTAGTACATCAGTTTTTAGTTTCCCGCAGTTCTGGTTAGTTTGGGTTCAGATGGCCGTGTGTTAGGAATGTTTCAGAGTCCAAATACATATATTTTAATGGCATATGGACACATTATATCCATATAATACAAGATACTATAATTTACTTATAGAACGTCAATCAAGCCAAGTCAAGGTTTGACTCGTTATTAAAACAATGATTTCCTAAGGTCTAAATAAGGCACAATCTATTCTTGTGATTTTCGATCTACTTATCATAATAAGGGTAATAAGACTTGAGTAAGGTTTTTTTATGACCAAAATAACAAGCTACCTACTATTATTCACGTAAAACGAAAAAAATATAAGAAACTAGTTTTCCGCCTCGCGGTTTTACCCACGTTCCAAGGGATCTTATCTTTGCTCGGGACAAAAAGTATCCTATGCCCTTTTCCAAGGTACCATCTATCTCCATACCAAATTTCATCTAAATCGGTTCAGCGGTTTAAGAGTGCAGAGGTAAGAGACAGATTTTTTTTTTTTATTTTTTTTTATTCTCGATAGGCTTGTGTTTGACCACAATCTCACCATGGTAAGTGATGATGTGGCCGAAGATGGTAAGCACACAAAGCCTAGATGGGAACTGGCTCTCAAGTGCAGCTGTCGGAACACACCGATAGGTGTTTGGCGACAGATTTTCAACTTGAGGGTGGTAGCCAGCCAGTCGGGTTCTACAAAGTACCCTACCACCGTGCTATGGTTTCCTCACGATGTTTTCCTTCACCGAAAGCTCAAGCTCATTGTAGGATTCGAACCCACAACCTTCGTCGCGGTATTCGACGTCACTTACCACTGAGCTATCATCGCCTTAAAATTTACACAATTTTTATTTACAGATAGACACACTTTCGTATTTATAATATTAGTATGGATTGGTTTATTAAATTCATTTATAGCAGCATGTATGTACCTACCTACGCAACATCCCATCCAGGCTTTGTGTGCTTACCATCTTCGGCCAGTTCATCACTTACCATGGTGAGATTGTGGTCAAACACGGCTTGTGTTTGACCACAATCTCTAATATAACTAATATAACCAAATTATCGAATATAAAAAAAAAAACATGAGGCGATAGATTCAATTTCCTTCGACTGTGATGCATCATGGGTGGGACTAATCAAATATAACGTGTGTATCGTTACAGGAATAGCCTGGAACTGTGCCAAGTGCGAGCGCACGCGCAGGAAACGGAAGTGGCGTCAGCGCGAGCGGACGTTTGTCTATGGTCTCTGCGTGCGATAGGGCTTCATGTCGTTTTCATTTACTTACAGTGATTTGAATATAATTACGTTGCTATATGTGGCATTTATTACGACTATGGGTAGAGTATAGATGTAGGTAGATAGGTTTAGCGCTATTCCTGATCATTCAAACAAAGTAGTAGTGACGTCGGATACCGCAGCGAAGGTCTTGGGTTTGAATCCTACAATGAGCTTGAGCTTTCGGTGAAGGAAAACATCGTGAGGAAACCATAGCACGGTGGTCCCTACCACCATATTTTTTACTACTCGACTCGGCTGACTACCACCCTCAAGTTGAAAATCTGTCGCCAAGCATTTGTTGGTGTGTTCCGGTAGTTGCACTTGAGAGCCAGTTGCCTTTAAGGCATTTTAATAAGGTGTACTACACAATGGTATCCGCTGGTATTGCTAATATCTATAGGCGACGGTATTCACTTACCATCAGGTGCCTGGTTGTCACTTGTGGTATAAAAAGTCGAATATTTTTCCGTTGACCGGACTAAATTTGTTCTATCCTTTGTCATGATGATAAACAAAAAGATGATTTATAGATGACAAGAACGCATTTCAATGTATTGTTCGCTCGGCAGGCATCGAATTGCATATGTATCTAAGTATGTAAAAAACATACTCTTTTTTTTTTTTTTTTTTTATTCTGGATAGGCTTGTGTTTGACCACAATCTCACCATGGTAAGTGATGATGTGGCCGAAGATGGTAAGCACACAAAGCCTAGATGGGAAAGTCAAACTCAAACCTCATTTAATTAGTTTAGGCCCTGGTAAGACACTTATGAACGTTTACAGTAGGGATGGGTCACTGACATATCAAATCAGCTTCTTTTTATTAAATGTCAAAACGATGATTTATTTGGAGTTTTGTATGAAATACATACTTGTGACATCATAAATATGCACCATCAAAAGATCTACTCTTTGTCGTAAAATTGGTAATTAAAAATCATAGAAAGGCGTATGGAGGAGCGAGGTGTTAGACTCCTCCATTGAAAAGGGAAGATCTTCCGCCAGGCTAGGTCATCCGGTCCAACTGTTGATGTTGGAATCTTGTATATATGCAGATCGCATAGAAAACTTCGTAAGCGCGATGTAGGTTATTGGAGCGCCATCTATCTAGGAGTCGTGCGTACTATATCTATTTGTAGATAGATGTCGCTACAGGCGGAATTTTAAGTGTTCACTATTTTCGAGAATTTTAAATGTTTTATACACTAGTTAATGTTAGGTATTTTTTCTTGAATATAGGCATCATTCCTATTGACTACCACCGGTAAAGACTCCGCCAAGAAACTCAGCAAGTTTTTTATGCAGTTTTTTTTTTTTTTTTTTTTATACCACTAGGTGGCAAACAAGCTTACGGCCCACCTGATGGTAAGCGGTTACCGTAGCCTATGGACGCTTGCAACACCAGAGGCGTCTCGAGCGCGTTGCCGACCTTGCATAAACCTTCTTACTCCTCTTTTGAAGAACCCCATGCTGTAGTCTTTAGGGAACACCTCTACAGGGAGCTCATTCCACAACCTGATCGTGCGCGGGAGAAAATGTCTCTCAAACTACCCTTTTACTGACTCGACGACCATCTAGTACACATCACATCCCAGTATAACGGTACAGACAGGTAGAGGTAGACGCGGCCGCGGACCGCGGACCGGTATCTAACTGTACATTCGCTTGAGGAAGGACTTTATAGCACGAGATGTTGGTACAATTGTTTTTCTTTTATTATTTTGGCTAGGCTTGTGTTTGACTACAATCTCACTATGGTAAGTGATGATGTGGCCCACACAAAGCCTAGATGGGAACTGGCTCTCAACTTTGTGACTGGCTGGCGAGGGTAGCCAGCCAGCCACAAAGTACCCTACCACCGTGCTATGGTTTCCTCACGATGTTTTCCTTCACCGAAGGATTCGAACCCACGACCTTCGCCACGGTATACAACGTCACTGACCGCTTAGCTATCATCACCTTACGTGATAAAACCAACACACAGTTCAGGCGTTCTGGTAATTAACTGAACTTAATTTTGCTATGGTTAAATCAAAATAGCATTATTATTCTGCACATGCACGTATAATTGTTAACGTAATTAGGTATAATTATTTGGAGACATGTAGACGATGTGAATTCAGATAATTAGGTAGATGTAGGTACCTATACATACAGTACGTAGGTACTTACATACTGGAGGAAGGCATCTGTACTGTAGGTACATAGCTCTGTAGCTAACTACATATATAAAAGTAGATAGAGTAGCGTAGATAATTAATCATTTCGGCTTTAAACTTTGTTTTTAATATAATTAATTACTTTGTATTAATAATACACAGATAATGCCAGCCAAGGGTAATAAGTAACCAAATTAATTCAAATTATATTTATCATAAAAGTGTTATCAGAATTACATTTTTGTTTAGAACATGGTATCAAAATACTAACTTATTTTGAAAAAGTCATAAAAAGACATATAGTATGTGATGCCTCCTGTGAGGATTGAACTCACGACCCCTGGTTTACGAGACCAGTGCTCTACCACTGAGCTAAAGAGGCGATGCAAAAGCGTGCGAAATTTTCTACCCGATTCTATAACTATGTGAATGGGTACTCCGTGAATCACAGATAAAATTTTCACGAAAAAAATGGCTTCAGATAAAATTAATAATTAACCATCGCCTTGTAAGTAGCCATGGAATAGGTTAGGGCCAAGTATGTAAAATTTTATTTTTCAGGAGGCGTTTTACCTAGCTAGAGCAATACCTCCCTGAGGTATTGCTCTAGCTAGGTCGTCTAGATACACAACCAATGGCAATATGAAAAAAAAGTAATTACATAATCTCATCATTTCAGATTCCCTAACGTACCAAGGTATGTTAGGGATGATGATGATGAGATAGTTGATAAAACAATAAGGTCAGATTAGGCACTTGATTGAATAAACCGCATTGAGTCGGACTCGCGCACGAAGGGTTCCGTAAAAATGACAAAAAAATCACGTTTGTTGTATGGGAAATAAATTAAATATTTATTTTATTCTGGTTTTAGTATTTGTTGTTATAGCGGTGGTAGGGTACTATGTGGTACTCCACTGGCTGGCTACCACCCTCAAGTTGAAAATCTGTCGCCAAGCACCTGTTGGTGTGTTCCGGCAGTTGGACTTGAGAGCCAGTTGCCCTTGCCCTTAAGGCATTGTAATAAGGTGTACAACACGTTGGCAGTCCCCCTGGTATTGCTAATGTCTATAGGCGACGGTAGTCACTTACCATCAGGTGACCCTCCTGCCTCGTTGTCACTAATGACATAAAAAAAAAACCGGCAACAGAAATACATCATCTGTGAAAATTTCACTTATGTACCTACCGCTGTTTCATTGAAATAACTTGGACAGACATACGTTTAGGTGATAAAATAAATTGTATGTACTTAAGTAATACCTTTGGTTTTTTTATATTATAAATAATTGTATATTATTATACTAGTAGTTATATTTAATGTTAGCCATTATGTTGACTCAACTAAACTTAGATCAACGAACTCTCGTTTCCATTGTTTTTGCAATCAGTTTAGTATTGGAATATACTTAAGCGTCTTAAGCCATAAAAACATAACTTGTAAAAAAACCAAGTCTCGCAACTCAGTTCTTCCACCGTAAAAAGTTGTGAGATCCATGTAATATACAGACTACTTAAGTGTTCTTCTGTCTTAAGTTATTACGATTATGTAGTAGCTAATTATAGCTAACCTAACAACATCTTTCGTAGTGACCATATCAATATTAAAAACCTTTTGAAGATAGCTAAAATTCAATGTATAATAGAGCCAACATATTTTTTCGTTCCAGAGGGATCTTACCTTTTCCCGATGTAAAAATAATCCTTTATTTTACTCTAGTCTAGGGTATGATCTACATGTGTGCAAAGTTTCATAAAAATCAGTTCAGTAGTTTTTTCGTGAAAATTCTTCTCGCATCCCAAAAAAAATTCACATATGTATAATATTACCAGCTATGGTCCGCGGATTCACCCGCGATGTTTTCTTTTCCCAAGATAAAAGGTGTCCTATCTCTTATTCCAGGATATAATAAATTTGTGTGCAAATTTTCATCAAGATCGGTTCAGTAGTTTCGGAGTTCATCGCGTACCAATATGACATGGAAATTTTGACAGAATATATTGTCTGTCTGTGTGAGATATGATATTAACATTAAAATAAAAATATTTCGAGAAAATTACTATCCAAAAAGAAGGACATGTAGGATTTAGATAACTAATTCCAATATTTAAGTCTTAAAGTTACCTGTAAGCGAATAATGCAAATTACCTATTGAATAAATTATTTAATATCGATAAATGTATGTGCAAATATAATTTATTAACGTACCTCATGTCTCTCTCCTCGTTTTCTGAAACAAAACAACAAGAAATTCGTAAATCACAGGCAAAAGAATTGCCGAAACCAGGGATCGAACCAGGGACCTTTAGATCTTCAGTCTAACGCTCTCCCAACTGAGCTATTTCGGCCAGTTGAATGTAGTTCAAATTTCTGAATCAGTATGAATTAAATTAATGTCAAAACTGATTTTACTGTCACATAAAAGGTAATGAAGTGTCCTCATAGCATAAATCTTTTTATTATTTCGTATCATAACAGCTATAATTGATATAAAGAGAACTCCAGGTATAAATAATTTCATTGTCATCAACAGATTCCAGCGCCATCTATACTGTTCTGACTGTACTAACTGTTTTCAAGCAACAACTGTACAAATATAATAAAAATTTACACAAGATGGAGCTATTTGCTACTTTATTTTGACTATAATTAAATTTTGACTAAAAAGAATTTATTTTAATCTAGACCTGGTGATGATAGCAAACTTCAATCCGATGGTAAAAGTCAAAAACTATGGCTAAGAATGCAAGTAAAAAATACATACAGGTATAAAATATATTTAAAAGTACAAATCTTGTCTTTCTTCCCAGGTAAAATTTTTACAAGCTCATTCTAACCTTGATATTGTTTTGAAAATGTTGGATGTATTTCTATAAACATAACATTGTATGTGACATTACAGCCATCATAACATCACACACATTTTACTTTTTTAATATTTGTTAAATACATTAAGCATCTGGCACATAATAGTGTCACTATAGCTTTATAATAGTTACAGCATTTAGTTCATCATCATCATTTCACCAAATTTCACATCCAGCAGCACAGTACTGGTTGTTGTAGAGAACTTTAGGGGAGGCCTATGAGAAGCAATTAATGTTTTTGGGCTGTATTTAGTTACTCTCATTAATTCAACCTAATTTGAAGTAATTTTATTTGCATTTATCAAAAAAAATACTTGCTATTAATGGCTGAAAGCTAAGGTACTCTTTGACTATTATAAATTACGTAGGTATTGAGTTTGATTATTTACTCTTTACATAGTATACAAAATTTAATTTAATTATATGTATAATTCACATAAAAAAGATCATAAAGAATTCATATCAAAAGTACCTGGTTCCAAATCCTGCACCTGCACAGCCTTATCAGCAGGTAATCCACCAACATCGTTCAGTACCACTCCACAGCTCTTGAAGAGTCGACTGCGCAACTTTATAAACTTGTCCGTCTCATCATATGCTTTGATCTCATCCTGTAGATTATAATTCTATTATAGCAAATGACATATCTATGTTAGAATATGTAAAATCTGGTGGAAATAATGATTTCTTTACAGTACATAAGTATAAATATTTATGCTTATGATTATTTTTTCTCACCTTTAACTCTTTCAATTCCTTGTGAGACCTACTGGAATAGCACTGCCTAACATGAGTATCGTACCATTTATTACTAACACTTGCATTAGGCCGAGGAAGCAAAGGCACGGACCCTTGTGTTCTAATATTACAGTCTTTCTTTTTCACTTCAATATTCTTTCCTGCGGTTCGATGCGGGGATAACGCGGGATCCAAAGACTTTATAGTCTTTCTAGGTTTAACTACAAATGTTCTTCTAACTTTATCACAGCTAGATTCAGCAATATAATCATTTAAAACAGTAGGAAGTTCACTAAATACACTCGTGCTAAAATTCGAAACAGATGGTTTCGCGCCAATGCGCACAGATGACGGTTTTTCATGCCGAATAACACTAGGGCTAGACTTTAAACTTGACTTGGACTGATTTTGCAAACGAGACATTACTCGGTCGTATTTATTACTACGTTTTTTGTTGATTATATCCATTATTAGTTGTTTATTTATGGACAGGAAATCAAGTTGTTTTCTGTTTTGTTGATTTAAAGACAAAAACTTCTGTCAGCTATTTTTTTCATGACTCTTTTTTGTCTATGGTAATGATAGAGATATCTAATCACTAATCGATATTGTAATCGATTTGATATTTGGCTTTTAAAATCTAATATTGAGTGGACTTTGAATTGAAGTGCTTTAAAAATAGAATAATATGGATTAAAATAAAAAAGTTAACCCGTGGAATCAAAAGTGGTTCGCAAATCCCAATAAGAAACGGCGTATACAAAACGAAAGCTTTAATTTGAACCAATTCGTAATTTCAGCTGTAAATTTTTTATCGATTACAATGTTAGTTCGATTTTGATTCAAAAATATGTCAATATTTATTTTAAATAACAAACTTTGTTATAAAAAATCGCTGGAATTAGCCAAGGAAATTAATAGTGAAACTAAGAGGCTCACGGCTTCATCCATATACACAGTGACCATTAATAAAATAATTATGCTAGCATATTAAGTTTATATGAATAATACACAAATTATTAAAATACTTATTTATTAGCTCTAAATTAACACTTTTGTTACCTACACTACACCTAGAAAGCAGAACTAAATATGATTTCTCAAGAACCTAAATGCACAAAGTAACTTATATAATCTTTTTCTAGATCCTAGACTTTTATTGTCAAAATACACTCTTAAATATTCATATAAGGATAGATATCTGTAAGAATTAACATGGCAGTATTTTAGTTAGAAACTTAATCATCATTACTTTCCAACAAGCTCAGTATGTTTATTTTCATAAACTTTCTTGGCTTCAACCTGAAATTCCTCACATAATGCATTAATTTGTTTAGTGATATTGAAAACTAGATCCTCTGACACTCCAGTCTGTTTCTTAACCTTTTTAATGTAATCATTTTGGACATCTTTTACGGAATCCCTGCACTTAATGTATAAAGCTTTAGCATTCTTGGCTAATGCTTCTCTGTGTTCCTTTGTTACTTTTGGTACTGGAACAAACAATGTTGTGCCATCTTGTTGGGGATTCAAATTAAGTCCCGATGATTGTATGGCTTTTAATACATCAGGTATAGCTTGTGGGAATGATGCAAAGTTAATAACCATTGTCTTTGGATTCTTCCTCACAATCTGAGCCAGTTCTTGAAGCTCGTAATCTTTACCCTCAAATTTGACAGGTAACGATTCTATAGAGCCGGTAGTGGATCGTAGAGATAAGTTCTTAGCAAAGTCCTCCTTCATTTTCTCTATAGCTGCGTTACATCTGTCCTTCATTTTATCTACAGGAACAACCTCGGATATCATAGCCGTGTTTATTTCCACTTTGCCTTTGCTCTTTTTGTCTTTCCCTTTATCTTTAGTCTTCGCATAATTTCTAATTATGACTAAGTTCAAATTATTTTCACAAATAACTTCGGTTTTTCGAGTGAGGTTAGAATGGTAAGGTTTGAATGAATTTATAAATACGGGTAGCACCCGCTGAAATATTCTTGTACCCATTGTTGGGTGAATTATCTCATCGCTGTCGTTTTCAAAATTGCACTTTTAGCGATTCAATTTCGATAAACAACAAAACATAGCCTATAAATAAATAAAATCGAACTGACTGACATTGCCTTGACAGATCGTTGTTTTTTTTTCAACTGACAGGCTGTCAAGAAAACCATCACAGTTCAGCACATAAATACAATTCAGCTTCAATGTTCACGTGTATTTCAGGTTAGAACAACCAGTTTCAATGTATGTTTGGTAAATTATATTGAGAACAAAATAGACAAATTTTACCTGTAAATAAAATTTATATTAAGCTGGTTACCTTATTCCAAGCCTATACAAATTGAGATGGCAACCCTGTTTCCGCTTGCGAACACGCCCCTTTTTCCTCCTCCATTATTCCGACTTTCTATTATCCGGCAGCTGGTGCGCACAATGGCGAAAATTCAGTCATTGGATTCAATTTGTGTTTATTTACCGTCGATGTAGATTCATCGGGCGGTAAACGGCCATAATATGGTATGTATTGATGGCAATTAGACTGAATATATGAGTTTGCCGTCGATTTAGAGCGATCGGGCGGCAAACAGCCACAATATGGGATGTATTGGTGGCGGGTAGATGTATAATAGTTATGAGCTATTATAGCACAAAAAGTAAGTAGGATTAGATCTGAAAAATCCTGTGGATCTCAACAAAATTTTTATTAGTGCTGTAGATAATAAAAAAGGCAGACAGCTATTAAATTAGGCTTGGAATAAGGTAACCAGCTTAATATAAATTTTATTTACAGGTAAAATTTGTCTATTAAGCCTTTGTACCTTATTCCAAGCCTATACAAATTGAGAAGTGTTTGTTATCGGCTGCCGGAATATTAAACGCCAATGTGATAGTAATAGGAAGGTAAAATGTAAATCAAAAATGATATTACAATGTAAGTGTGTATATTTTACATATATTTAGTTCACTGCTAATCAAAAAATTATGAAATATATGTATATTAGACAATAATTAACCATATTAAATCACAAGAAAAAATATGACAATCATACTGTTTCAAAACAATTTGATAACGGATTAGAAGCGATGTTACGATTCAAAACTTCTTTTTTATAATATTTATGAAAAGTAGTGGCACTTTTCCAGTTACCTCGACTCAATATCTCTTCAATATTATAATTATCAAGCCAACTAGCCGACGCAACTGCGGATCGTACGCTACCGGGAGAAGCATCTATACCAGCATCACGAAGTACTGATTTCACCCAACCACCAATAATTGTTCTAGAAGCTGGCTTCACTACACCACATATTGTAATAAATAAATTGTACATGTTTGATCTTCTTTGATTTGATAACATAATTAACCTCTTCGTCCAAAAAACTGGATCGATATTTCTATTAGACTCGCACGTAAATAATCTCCACCCTGACTGATGGAAAGTTACACAATCTGTTTTAGAACCAAACATTGGTATAAAGACCAAGTGATCATTTACAAAAGTACAATTAGGGGGATCAATTCTTAAAAGTGTTAAATCGTGCACCCTACGACCAGAACACAACAATAACAATATAGCACATCTCTTAGATACTTCAAATAGACTATCATGATTAGGTTCAGTAGCAGTTAAGAAATTACATAGAACTTGAATATTCCATATCGGTGCTTTCAGTAGTTTAGGCTTAGCGAGAGCTATAGCTTTTAAAGTTTGCTTGACAATGAGGCTAGTACTAAGAGGTTGACCAGATGTAACTGGGCAAAAAGTTGAAACAACAGATTTATGTAAACAAATTGAACTGTATGACAATTTTTCCTTGAGGTGAAGTTCAGTTAAAAACTTAGCTAAATCTTGCGGAGTAGGGTTATTTTGAGCAACCGCGTTTGCCACTGACCATTTACACCAACGATACCAGGCTGGCTTATAGGAAGCTAGTGTAGACTTTCGCCAACTACTAGAAAGAAGACTCTTTTGATTATCGTTCCATGTATTCAACATGGGGGCCCACCCTGTATTGGCCAAACTTCCAGGGTCATTTTCTTGACATCTGGGGGAGGTTTCAATGTTTGTACGTCTATCAAAACATGTTGTAGATTGGATATTTTCACTGGGAGGGCTATTGAACGATTGGCTAGATCGCTGCGCCAGAAAACTTTCTCCCAATTGGGAACAACCAAAAGAAACAGACCTTGAGCCGTATTCAAGTGCGTTAAGACACGAGGGATGAGACATGGTGGAGGGAATAGCCACGCTACCTGAAATATCCAAGTCCTGCTGAACGCGTTTACGAATGCTGCTTTGGGATCTTTCGGGTCTAGCGTCGCATAGACCGGGACTACATGGGCGCGTTCGGAGGCAAAGAGATCTATCTCTGGCATTCCCCAGATCAGAAAAATTTGATCCGTTACCTGCCTCATAAGTTTCCACTCTGACTGATTGCGGAGTCTCGAAAGACGATCTGCTGTTGTGTTGTAACGACCCGGTAGATAGTTGATTGACATCTGGATTCGAAAAAGGTCTATTAGCTCTAATAACTGTTGGGTTAACTTCAATAGTGGCATGGATCTCGTTCCGCCCTCGTTGCGAAGGTATGACACCACAGTGCGATTGTCTGACATGATCATTAGTGTAGATTCCGTCATTTTCGATCCCTGTAACAAAATTACCTCCTGTATTGCCTTCATTTCTAATAGGTTGGAATGGAGTTTCCGTTCGTGGGTAGACCACGCTCCCGCCAGCTGCAGGTCGTTCAATAATGCGCCCCAGCCTTGTTTTGAAGCATCTGTAGTTAGAATATGAAGTGGAGCTGGAATGTGAAGCAATGAATGATTATAAGCGTTGTCTATCCACCAACGAACGTTCTGTAAGACAGACTTCGGAAGATCTATTTTTACAAATGGATTTTCTTTTAATAGTTCATGACTGAAAATCAAAAGAGACCGGCTGTTGAGGCGACCTCGAGGAACTATGAAGCTTGCAAAATTGTAAAGACCGAGCAAAGATTGGATCTCCCTGAGTGATGCTTTCTTTCGACGTAATAATATCTGGGAGTTGGAAATTATTTTTAATATTTTTTGATTTGGCAAGGTTTTTAAATTGAGCCATGGATGCCAAATTATTCCCAGAAATTCAATCGACTGCTGCGGAATCAGCACAGATTTTTGAAAATTGACCGTCCAACCCAAATACTTTAGAAGATATATAGCTTCGTTGACCTGTCTCTGTAACAGATCTTTGTTTTGGCAGGCTAACAAAAAATCGTCGAGATAGACCACGATTCTGATGTTCCTCCTTCTGAGAACCTGAGCAACCCAATTCGTTATAGTAGCGAAAGTTTTTGGTGCCGTAGCTAGACCGAATGGGAGACACGTCAACTGCCACAGACACCCTTGGTAAATGATTCGCAAAAACCGACGGTGAGCTTTTTTGACAGGTACGTGAAAATAGGCGTTGTGGAGGTCCAGTTTGATCAGCCAATCGTTTGGTTGAAGGAAGTCTGGTACTTTGAACATATTAGTGAGATGAAATTTGCTCGTGTGTACGTAATAGTTTAACCTCTTCAGATTGAAAACAGGCCGTGTTAATCCGTTTCCTTTCGGTACGAGGAAAACGTTTGACACAAAGCTTGGAGAAAAGGGAGCTGGTTCTAGAACGCCTTGGCTTTTTAACTGTGTTATTTGGGCAGACATAGCTACGGATTCTTTCGTGTGAAAAAAATCTGATATTTTTGATGGATTTAGCAGTAGCGGTTTCCTGAAAAATGGAATCCTGTACCCTGTAAGGAATTTTATTATAGTCAATGGAGCTCGTAACTGTTGCCAATGGCTGATATAATTGCTGAGTTGGCCGGCACAAAATGTTTGATAGTCAGTCGTAGCGGCGTTGAGAACGTTTACCCTGTTTATTTTTATAAAACTTTTCTCCTTGCGAAGCTCGAAATGTCGAGTCTAATCTACGTTTCTGACCTTGAGCACGGGGTGCAGAGCTGGTAGATGGTCCGGGGATGCTTGGACGAAATCGAACCAACGCGTCTTGGCGCTTTGGTTCCAATGCAACGACTCTTTGAGCCAGAGATCGGTTGCTACCACCTCCTGAGATAGGAGGGCGCGATGACGCTACGAACACCTTTTCAATACCGCCATTCTTAGTAACACACTCAGAGAATCTAGAATCATGGAAAAGGTGGGTTATTGTTGGAGGTATCTTTCCAAGACATTCCCTTAAATATTTGTCCTTGACAAATGTTAACACGCTATCACGACGCTGTTGAATTAAATTTGCTCGACGTCCACAAACCATTTGAAGTAAATCTAAATGTGTTTGAGTATATTCCCCGAGGGAGCTATTTATCTTATCTCTAATCATATCAACAGAAAGTGGCTCCTCGTGAGAAGTAAGCCAACTCAATATACCTTCAAGACCAACTTGTAATTTTTCATTTTGTATAATTAATGCATGTGATATAGCTGCCAATGATTTTTCGGTTGCAGCTAGATTTCGATTACGGTCAAACCTTTTGATCATATCGTTACTTTCCAATTCTTCAAAACCAGGGGAAGATAAGTAATTCTTTTGAGTATCAATATATCGTACTTGACTCCAGTTTTCAGAATCGAAATGTTGTAACTTTTGTAGAACTTGAGTATGTTCGTCAGATGTTTTTAGATTGGAAGTTTTAAGGGTAGTCTCCAATTTAAATTGAATACCCTCTTTTGACGTGGTATCCAAATGAGAAGCCTGAGAACGTTCTAAATCTGGTTCCTCTGGTGGATATATGGATATAATTGAACCATCAGAATCGTTCCTATTTTTATTCTTATATTTCATGGATTGAAAGCTACTCACGGATCTCGCCAAATTACTCACCACCTTTTCGAGCTTGCTAAGGCGGTCATTCTTGCGATTACGACGACGGCGTTGGCGATAATTTCTTGAGCTCCTTGACGACGACGACGATGACTCCATGTCGGACATTTTAGCAAATTATAGGAGGGTATTTCAAACTAGAAAATTTAAAATGAAATTGTAATATTACAATTATTTAACTAGGTACGTGTTGCTTCTGCGAAGAACAGAACGCCAATGACTGAATTTTCGCCATTGTGCGCACCAGCTGCCGGATAATAGAAAGTCGGAATAATGGAGGAGGAAAAAGGGGCGTGTTCGCAAGCGGAAACAGGGTTGCCATCTCAATTTGTATAGGCTTGGAATAAGGTACAAAGGCTTAATAAAATATAATTTAATAAAGATTACGAAAATTATAGTAAGCAGCTTCAGACGTTTCGGAACGTGACTGGTTGGTTGTCAAACTTGTCAATGTCATCTAGTAGACAGTCTTAAGTCAAAATTAATTGGGCCAAGCAAAATGTCTGTATTATTTCAAACCGTAATAAATACAGGAAAACTATATTTTTTTAGGAAATCATTGCATACGAAACTATCTTCATGCAAATGTATATTCGTTCGCAAGTCTTCAGGTATTTATTTTACTGTATATTCTGGTAAATGTTTGTTTGAAGGTGCTTTGGAGGTTATGTCTATATTTTAGATGTCGTGAAGAAGTTTGTGTCGTTTGACGAGGTTGTGGCGCAGAGAAGAGCCGAGGCACAGCGGAGCCTTGTCGTGCAGGTCAACTCGGAGGCTTCATTCAACGAGCTATACGGGTATTGTTCTAAATATGCATCCATCAATGGGATTCATCATTATAAGAACTCTGGAGGAGAGGTATTGGAAAATTTGTGAATTACATAGTTACATACCATTTGGATATGATGATTAATCAATAAAAATGTTTCCAGCAATTTATGCTCATTGAATTCAATTCAGAAGATAACTTGAAAGAGGTAGTGCGCTCATGTAGCGCTCACCAGAAAGACATTGATGTAATGGCACTTCAGTCACCATTCTTATGGTTCAGAGCAACATCAGGAAAGAGAGAAAAACTTGTAGTTCCCAACAAAATAACACTAGTTACTAAGGACGGTAATATGGCAGTGAATGATGATAAACTATATGAAGAACTATTTAACTGCCAAAGTGTATCAGAACAAATACAGACATTATATGATAGGACTACGTTGAATGATTTGGGTGTACGACTTAGATATATGGTAGCAAGACAGGTATGATTCTTTTTTATATTGGTACTTGATCTAATATAGATTAGATAAGCTTCAGTTTGACTATTATTTAGGTCAAATATCAGCTTGAGGCACTGGAGTCAATTGAGAGTTATGTCAAGAGGCTCATTGACAATTATGTATTGGTCGAGGCAAGGATTCAGAGCCTTGAGCATCGATGAGATGAGAGTTGCCAGTCTATCGGTATTTAACAGATACATTTTGCAGAATGTGTGTGATGAATAAAAAAATAATATCTCACCGTACAATGATAAGTGATGATGTGCCCAAGGTAAGCATGCAAAGCTTAGAAGGAAACTGGCTCTCAAGAGCAACTACCGGAACACACAATAGGTGCTTGGCGACAGATTCAGATAAAATATTAAAAAGATTGGAAAACAAAAAACTAATTAAAATTGCATGTGTTTCAGTTAGAAGTGATATTCAAGAGCCTGTATGCCAATGTAGTAGTGAGACCATTTGGTTCTTCAGTCAATGGCTTTGGAAAAATGGGCTGTGACCTGGATCTGGTGCTCACCAATGTGTTGACTGATGAAATGGTAATCCTAATAATATATAAAATTTTTGTTTGTCCACAATGAAATCCTAAACAGTATGCAGTTTGGTCCAACTTGAGAGATATGATACTTTTTATCACAGGAAAAGATAATATATGTCCCCCATGTTCCCAAAGGATATTGGGAACATGGGGGACAGCATTTAAATATTATTGCATTTTTTTGTTTGCCATATTAATTGTAGGCTGCCTAAATTGTTTTCACTGTAATTTGTCTTTTCTGTATGTAAACTGTATTTATTGTCATGTGGTGTCAACAATTAAGAATATGTGTATTGTATTGTATATATAACTGTTTGTCTATTATCACTAATCAATACTTTTTATAACGTAAAACATAAGGAAATGCTGGCAAACTTGAAGCAAATAATATACAGGGTGGTGACGACGTAACGACATTAATTTAAACCACATATTGGGTACCGCGTTAGTACTTCGTACACCAAGTTTCATCAAATTACATTGAACGGTATAGCCACAGGAAATTATTTTCACTTTAATCATTTTAACACATGCTGTGAATTCATAACGATTACGCAACGAAGTCATTCAACTAGCTAGAGTAGCTAGACGGAACAAAATTCAGATTTACCTACATCCTTAAAACACAACCAAATAAAATGTGCGGCTCAGAAATCGTCGGTTGATGAAATTTAGACCTTATAACCATATCGTTAAAATCATTATTAGCGCGCTGCGCGGGCGTCGATGCCTACTTGCATGAATGAAACAATACACCTACAAAGGAACCGCGGCGGCCGGTCTTTGCCTAAAACTGTGCCAGTAGTGCCTACAGGTCATTTGAGGTCAATAGGTAATATTAATAAAGAGTGTTGTGTTTCGTATAGATTATTTTCGGAATTAGTTTGTTTGAAAATTTCGCTTTTTGTCTGTTGATGTAATACCAGATTTAATTATCACAAAGTATTTTGATTGACTAGTAGTGACCGTGTTTTAATTTAATGTCGCTACGTCGTCACCACTCTGTATATAGTTTTGTATCTCAAATGTATTAGTAGATAAAAAAATTGTTTGATGATCTTTTGCCTTCCGTACCAGTGGTAACTTCTGTAATTACATTTAATATCATATCACTGTCAATAAACAGAGACCATTTTATAAAATGTTACGTAATAACCTTTCATGCAAGACCTACTCTCCAAAATAAATACAATAAACAGTCCCCTTGCAGAGCGAGCCGAGCAAGCGTCTAGTGTACCAAGAGAAGAAATGCGAGGGTGGTCGCAGTCCGTGGCAGCGGCACATGGAACTGGTGGGTGAGCTGGTGGAGCTGCGCGTGCCGGGCGCGGGCCGGGTGCAGCGGATCCTGCACGCCAGGGTGCCCATCGTCAAGTATGTGCACGAGCTCGCCGGGGTCGACTGCGACTTGTGCTATAATAATATGTGAGTCTAGTGTCTTTTGATGATTGTACTACAATCTTCTTCTTCTTCTTCCTGTCCGTATCCCACGCTAGGTGTGGTCGGCATAACATGTTTTCCTCTTCCACTCCGCTTGATCACTCTATCACACACCTTTCATATGCATATTGTATGTATGATGATTTTACTACAATAGTTAAAAAAATATTCCAAGGCACAGAAAATTGAAGATGGGTTTTGAAAACCTAAATAAATTCTCTAGATGGATTTCTCTCGAACCATCGTTTTTCGTTTTTTTGCCGTACTTTATATGAATTTGAAAAATCAAGAAAAAAGGGCCTTTGTTGGGTTTTTTGGAAAATCTGATTAATTTTTTCTTGTAATATATTTTATACGGTGACAAGTACATACTAATACTATAAATACGAAAGTAACTGTTTGTTTGGGTATTGGGTGAACAGGGGACAAAGAACACAATCAGCGAGAAACCCTATCCACGCGGAAGTAGTCGCGAGCAAAAGCTTGTATGTAAATATGGCGTTAAAGATAAATACTAATTGCTTTCTAGTACACCATAATAAATATCGATTCCCACGACTAGGTCAGGCGTGTATATGTCAGAGTTGATCTGGCAGTTCGGTTCCCTAGACCCTCGCGTGAGGCCCCTCACGGCGGCGGTGCGGCGCTGGGCTGCCGCCGCGGGACTTACTAACGCGCACCCCGGACGATGGATCACTAACTTCCCTCTCACCCTCATGGTGCTGTTCTTTCTGCAGCAGAAGACGAAGGAGGGGAGCGTGCTACCCTCCGTCAAGAGCCTCGTGAGAAGGGCTGGTAGGTACCCCACATAACTTTATATGGATCTTTTCAAGACTCTTACTTTTCAGTCATGTAGGTTTCCTCACAATGCAGAAAATATTATGGAGAATCCGTCAGGGTTTATTCAACAAGTAATTCAATTTATTTCTTACTCCGAGAGCTTGTAGATTTGTGATATTTTTTGAAATAAATCGCATTTTTTAAGTTTTCAACCGCCATTTTGAAAAAATTCCTAAAACTGAATCAACAAAAATATTCCATATAATTATCGAACTTGCTCCCAAATTTCACGAGAGTCGGTTGAGAATTACGACCAGGAAAACACCCGGATAGATGGACAGGTAGCTAAAACGGAGATGCTTCGCTCGCTCGGTCAATTAAAATACATGATTCAGAGCGAACCAGATAACAAGAAAGCCTTCCAGGTTTTATGTATATTTATTTATTTATGTACAAACTCTTTAACTATCATTACAGGTGGGTACCTAATGCGATAGAAGGGCTTAAACTTGCAATATTCGCATTGATTATAATCATATTGTTATTTCAACTTTTTCAATAACTATTAAAATTCCATCCACAGAAAAAAGCGACGTAAGAATAGCAGAAGAAAACCTCAACTGCACATTCCTACGCGACATGAACAAACTTCCCACAGAATGCTACGGACAGAACCCATCCAATCTAGAGACCTTGCTACTACAGTTTTTCGAATTCTACGCGCAATTCGACTTCCAAGAAAAAGCCATTTCTATCAACGAAGCAAACTCTGTCAGAAAACCTAACAATCTACCTTTATACATCGTTAATCCTCTAGAGCAAGCCTTGAATGTCAGCAGAAATGTCAGCTTCGAGGAATGTGAGAGGTTGAAACTAGAAGTCAGGAATGCTGCGTGGCAACTTGAAGGATCTGAAGGAAATAAAACCGACGATTGGGGTATCCTAGGATTAATAGAAAGAAAAGCAACTAGAGGCTTAAAAAAGTTACTCCGTGTAGGTAATTCACATAGACTTGTGTCTGTTAAAGACTTATTTAATGACGACGATGAAAATAGTAATGGATTGAGAATAAGGCAGAAGAGTGATAGAAGTGTCGATAAAAGTGTGAGAGATATGAAAGATGCTATGGGGAAGGAGAAAGATGCGGTGAGAAAGGAGAGAGAAGAGCAGGAAACAAGGATAAAGTTCAAGAACAGTCAGGTGGCAAATGAGGTGTACAGGATACGGAGAGATAAAATTGTTTGAGTGTTTTTGACCTGTGTGAAATTGTATTTGCGTTTTTGTTATTTAATTTCTAAATCCAGGCGAGATATTTTTAGCTCGTCAGTTTAAAAAATATTAGTTTTTGGCCAAGATTATTCTGATGTATTTTTGAATTGTAAGCGTATTATTGAAATTGTTGAACTTCTACCATTGCGCACCCCTTTGGCCTTTTTGATATGAATATGCTGTATTATAGTCAGTTTTTTAAAAGCCCAATCAGTGTTAATTTACGAGAAAAATAAAAGTTATTTGTTTGTTTATATCCAACATCCAACTGATCCCCCAACTTTTCCTAGCAAATGTTTGGCATTACACTAGATTCTGTCTGATATTCTACTTTTTATACCTACTACTTGATACTTTTAGAAGTTTTTAAGATCTTCCAAATCACAGGTATGGGAGCGTTCAAGTATTACGTAACGAATTTGGGGGGAGGGGGGGGTCTTGTAAAACGTTACGATGCGTTACAGGGGCGGGAGGGGGGTTTAAACTACGCGTTACGTAACACTTTATTTTAACATTTTCGTTACTTTACGCCACATAATTGTGACTTTTAGGTCAAAATGCTCACTTGATGGTTACGTAACGTTTTACTAGGCGGGAGGGGGGGGGTACAGAAAATCGTGACGGTGCGTTACATAGGGGGAGGGGGGGGTCAAAAATCTCCAAAAATTGCGTTACGTAATACTTGAACGCTCCCTATGGTGCAGTTTTTGAAATTTTGTAAGTGATTCATATTGATATGTATATTTTAATTTTAAATCAGAGATGAACATTGATATGGCTTAGAAACTGAGGATAAACAATCATTCCGATCACAATGTTTTTGACATCAAATAAAACTCAAAATTGTATTTCCAAATTTATTGTATTTGATTAAAAATGGAACCTTATATTACTTTTGTAAGTATGTGTTAAAAATTATTTGATATTGTATAATTTAAGTAGGCAATAAATAAACTTGTAAATAAATAGTAGAATTATTATTATCTTTTTTTTTAGCTGCTAAAAATAATCCATAAACAGCACTGTAAAATATAAAAAGATATGTATATGTTTGTACATAATTTATCTGATGGCAGAAAATGTTACGGTCAATAAAACTATTTGTTTTCGCAGTAATTTTCGTACATTCTAGAAGACTGGAATGTGTCAATGAAAACTTATGAGTTCCTATAGTTGACTAGTTAATCTATCAATAAATAATTGTATCTTAGGATTTACAACATCATTCCTTATTGCAGTTCCTATTAGAACCATTTTCCTAAACACAACTATGTTATTATTGCACAGTTTATCAAATGCTCTTGCATAGATCGGTTCATCTATAAGTGACATTATTAAATCTATGAGTTTGACGTTAGTATCGTTCATTTTGTATATATTTACAATTTTATCAGCACAACTGTTTGTCCATATTGTCTCTTCAAGGAATATGTTGTATCTTTCGTTTTGATCGAAAACTCTGCACTGAAAATGAAAGTGTAAATGTTAATTTTGCTATTCAAATTGGCCTTTATTAATTGTCACTTTATGACTAGTTCATAAGGTTGTTTTTGATCAACCTTTTTTTTTAAACTAATTGTTTTGAACTTATTCTTACATTATATGGTTACAAACCTCATCATTTACTTCATCTGTGATACAAACTTCAGATCTAAAATCCAGTAGCGCCAACACCACAAACATGGCCAAGCTGTCCCGTCCAACGTCCAAGTAATCCCTCAACATTTCCCCGCAAAGGTTTGGCATGACACGAGAGTTGGCGTGTTGGACAATAGTGACGATTTTGTCTGATATCCTTTGTCGAATCACTTCGTCGTCGTCCTCTAGCAGTGTTATTATTGTTGACCAAAGGGTGGCTTTGTATTCGACTGTGAATAAGGACTTGTGAATGTAGATGACGAAAATGGAGAGTTGGGTGTGTGGTTTCTACCTTCCTTAATGTGAGACGTTATGAAGATATTTGTGTATGAAGAACCATGAATAATAATTCTGGCCAGGGTGCTGAATAAATTAAAACTAAACTAATCCTCTTTCGAACAAAAAACAATACAAATCGTTTTTATTCTCCATCAAAATTTGGTCTAGTTATTTTGTCATGGACAACTAGTTTAAAGTTTTATTTGTAGAATCAGTACCAATGATAAGTAGAATTCTTTTTAAACAACTTCGACTATGATACGATGCTTGGGCATTACAAATAAATTGATTATAAATTAGTGTACTTACATTGATCTTCACCGCTAAGTCCATTCAAATCCAATTTTAACAAACCATCAATATTTCCCTCCAGAAAACTAACTACAACACATCTCGTCTCCTCAGTGTTATCAGACGAACTAAACGCAAATATAGTTCTTATTACATTCAACATTGTACCGTTTGGAACACTAGAATCCTTTAACTTCTTACTTATGAAGTCTGCCAAGCTCTCCAAGTAAATATGAGTGAAATTTTCATGTTCCTTATTAATATGTTCGAATAATTTGTCGATAATCACTTGATCAGTTATTTCATTACATTTTTGATCAATTATATATTTTTGAGTATCTTTTTCTAGTACTAAAACTTTAAGACATTTCTGTTGGCATTCAAGATACTTATTATCTTCCAATACAGTACATAATGCCTGTATATAAGTGTTATTTTCCTTTAACATCTCTAGTACTTTATTATTTTTAATCTCACTCAAATGTTCTAGAAAACTGTCATCGATTTCTATATCCCCGTGTAGTATTAATAAATAGTTTAAAATAGCTAAAGTTACTTCATAAGAATTGTGTGATAGACTTTTGTATATTAGTTTTGGTATACAATCAATTCTATTATATTTATTCAGTATGATTAAATATAGGTACAGTGAGTTAGCGAGACACAAATCTTTTCCTGGATGGAATTTGAATGTGTTTTGAACAAATATGAGTTGTTCTAGACATGTTGTCATTTTGTTTATTGTTTCTTCTTGGAGTAGAGTTGGGAACCTAAAAAGTTACATGAATAATAATTTTGATGTTGGAAACTTGTCTGTCTTGTAGATAGATGTCGCTACAAGAGTTTAAAACCTTTTAAATTTCTCCAAAAACTCATTTTAAATTTCTTTTTCTTTTATTCTGGATTAGCTTGTGTTTGACCACAATCTCACTATGGTAAGTGATGATGTGGCCGAAGGTGGTAAGCACACAAAGCCTAGATGGGAACTGGCTCTCAACTGCAGCTGTCGAAACACACCGATAGGTGCTTGTCGACACATTTTCAACTTGAGAGTGGTAGCCAGCCAGTCGGGTACTACAAAGTACCCTACCACCGTGCATAGTGGCTTTAATACTAGCTCTCCGCCTGTGGTTTCACCTGTGAATCCCTATTTACCCCCCTAGGGATTCAATTATAAATCATTTCGACATTTATCTACAACACAGATATAGTTCGCACAACTCCTAGACAGATGGCGCCCCAATAATCTACATCGCTTGTATACATAGATTTTAATTCAAACCTGCAATTCAAAATGTTACACCTACCTCCAAACAATAAAATTCATCATCTTCACATATTCATCAGCCAGCAAATAACAGGGCACCTCACCGGTGGCCTGTTCCAGGATCCACATGGTACCTCGGATGCTGTCCACCAGGTCATCCAATACTAAATGTGGGGGCGAGTCTAGAAGACGGGTCAGCTGCAGAAGGATGCCGTGAGCGTAGTTGCGTTTGATGTTAGTGTCGTGGAGTAACGACAGCATCGATTGTAAGTGGGGTTTGTATCTGAATGATGAATATTATAAGTGTTAAGGTCATAGCCCATTTAAACGACTCTGCTCCAACACCGCTCGCTGACATGGCGAGAAGGGCGATGGCTGCCAGAGGCGTCATACTTGTGAACAGGTGCTGCTTGTGGGGGCTGGTCTGCTTGAGTTTGTTGTTTACTAAATCACTCGTTACTAAATTCTATTTCTTTATAACACACATATATTATCAGTAAGACTATATAAATAATTATAAAATGTAATAGGTCTAAGTTGCTTTTTTAAAAAGAGTAATTGCTGAGTTTATTTCCGGCTCTTCTCAGCAAAAGCAACCTTCCAAACCGAGCTTTAGAATTTCGTCGAGCGTGAGCGGAGTCGTGTAAGTGAGCTACGACCTTTAGTTTGCGTAGATTATATTTCTCGCTTTCACATTCGTGTGAACACGTCTGTTAGCTCCGAGTCTAGTGATGTAAATGCGAATGTATAAGTAAGGTACTTAAGGCGATCATAGCGCAGTGGTAGTGACGGTGGATACCGCGGCGAAGGTCGTGGCTTCGAATCCTACAATGGGCTTGAGCTTTCGGTGATGGAAAACATCGAGAGGAAACTATAGCACGGTGGTAGGGAACTTTGTAGTACCCGACTGGCTGGCCATCACCCTCAAGTTGAAAATGTGTCGACAAGCACCTATCGGTGTGTTCCGACAGCTGCACTTGAGAGCCAGTTCCTATCTAGGCTTTGTGTGCTTACCACCTTCGGCCACATCATCACTTACCATGGTGAGATTGTGGTCAAACACAAGGAAGACTAAGTAAGGAAGACTTTGTTTCTACAGATGGGGGCTTCTTATTACATAAAACCATTATTCAAAATTCAACCACAAAATAATTCCATACATACATCAATCCACGAATCCTGTCCATTCTCCAATAAATGCATGGACAAATACAAAATCCCACACACTGCAGTTGCACTCGAGAGCCAGTTAGTTGCCTTTAAGGCATTGTAATAAGGTGTACAATCAATCGTCTATAGGCAACGGTAGTCACTTACCAGTAGGTGACCCGTCAGCTTCATTGTCACTTGTGGTAAAAAATAAAAAGTAAGGTACTGACTGTAGGGGCGCCACGAGCGGCACAGCGGCCCTGGCGGCCAGCAGCCTCGTCCCGAGCACCCCGCTCCTCGCGCACCGCACTACGTGAGGTATGAACGCCACCAGCTGCGAGGCACCCACCCCAAACAATACACGGATTCATTAACTCCCTCCAGTTATGCTAAATGGTTCACTTTTGCAGAAAGTTTCACAATTTATGTATCTAGGACATATTGTGACGGAAGACCTTACAGTTTTTTTTTATTCTGGATATGCTTGTGTTTGACCACAATCTCACCATGGTAAGTGATGATGTGGCCGAAGGTGGTAACCACACAAAGCCTAGATGGGAACTGGCTCTCAAGTGCAGCTGTCGGAACACACCGATAGGTGCTTGGCGACAGGTTTTCAACTTGAGGGTGGTAGCCAGCCAGTTGGGTACTACAAAGTGTACCACCGTGCTATGGTTTCCTCACGATGTTTTCCTTCACCGAAAGCTCAAGCTCATTGTAGGATTCGAACCCACGACCTTCGTCGCGGTATTCGACGTCACTTACCACTGAGCTATCATCGCCTTAAAGATGATTGTGATATAGAAAGAGAACGCAGAGCATTGGCTGTGCGAGGAAATGTTTTAGCTCGTAGGTTTGCTGGTTGCTCGGCCCAAGTCAAGATTACACTTTTTAAGCCATATTGCCAAACATTTTACACCAGCAGTCTATATGGTCAGTATGGAAATAAGGTCGCGCATCACGGCATAACGCTATTTTCTTACGTGACGATTTCCGCAAGTTTACTCTACTAAGCCGCATAACAGAACTTCGTTCTAAAAAGGGGTACAAAGGTTTTTCTTTACGTATTAATGGTAAACTGTTATCCAAGGTAGAAACTGATTGGAACTTGTTACTTAATTGACCCACAGAAAAATTCTGGATTTAAAATCTAAATTTGTAATTACCTTCAAGTTAGATACAGTTCCCTCTAAGGAAGACGGATAGAGTCGCGCCAGCAACAACAGTATCGGGTACAAGGAAGGCCGAAGCAATTGGGTGTCTTCAATTTCACTAACTTCTTTTAGCTTTTCCTGAAAATAATACCTTTTTTCTTTTTTATTCTGGATAGGCTTGTGTTTGACTACTCTCTCACTATGGTAAGTGATGATGTGGCCGAAGGTGGTAAGCACACAAAGCCTAGATACCTGACCTTGAAATGCTTTATTTTTGAATATTCGGACGTTTTAAATATACCATGGAATGTAATATTTATAAAAGGGAATTACCACTCACTGAATTATCACGAAATCACAAAACAACATTGGCAATAGGGAGTAGGATCCGCTAAAGATTTAAAAAAAAAAAAGGTAGTGTATAATAAAGGCATCTGACCAGCATGAAGTCGTAGAGTAGCGGGTAGCGCAGGAAGAATATCCGTCCAGTCATCTTGTTCCTGGCGCACAGCTGGTGAGGCTGCAGGCTGCGCGTGCGCTGCACACCGAACACGCGCACCATGAGCGCGCTGAACAACAACGTCGACGAGTTGCGCTCCTACAGAGTGCAGAAAGCCGCACTGTTAGAGGACCTTCGTCAGGAACCAAGTTTAAATATTATTTATAGCTTTTAGGATCATCGCCACACTTCCTTTTGTACCAATCTAATATGCCGTCCCACCCACCGCTCACGCCAACCGAGTCCTCTGCATCGTTAGTGCAAGTTGGGATGTTCGGTAGTGGCGCCAACGTGGTAGTTGGTGGCGTACAGTTCTAAATCATCTTAGGTGAACAGGGGTCTTCTTACCTGCTCGACGAAATGAATCAATCTACTTTCCGTCCAGTCAATATTGACCCCTTACTTAGCATTATCGCAATACCTATCGTTGATGATTCTTCAGGTTTATAGCGTCCTGGTACTGAAGATTGATTTATTTGACACTTTTGTAAATACTCACTTACTTTATAACCTAACAACCCAACCAATTAACCAACCACCTAACTTTATAAAATGACTCTTTTAAACTTCTAATGGTCTTCTAAGAGGACATAACGATTTTTTCTTACGTGACGATTTCTGCTGTAAGCCGCATAAAAGAACTCCGTTCCAAAGAGAAAGTGATATTTATCATTTACGGTAAATATATGAAAATTAGCTAATTATTTACTCTGAAGCAATCTTTAAATCGTATTAGATTTATCTCACCGTCCACGTATCACCTTCGAACCCCATCAAGGCGACCATAAGGCCCTCTCCCACGTACGCGGTGACAGCTTCATCTAGCGCCGCGTTCCGGAACAATGCGCGCAGGATGTTGAGGCAGTGGGTTCGAGTCTCGATACTGGAGTGGTGACCGGCCAGATGGAGTAGGGTGCTTATGCACTTTTGGAAGCATTTCGGGCTCCCCAGGATTTGTATCTCAGTTGTTACAAGCGCCTGTAATGGTATTAACATGTTAATATACTTCTTTTTTATACCACGTGCGACAAGCAGGCGGGTTGTCTGATGGTAAGTGACTACCGTCGCCTATAGACATTAGCAATACTAGGGAGATTGTCAATGTGTTGTACACCTTTAACAATGCCTTAAAGGCATTAAAGGTTTCACCAGTGATCCATTATTTTAAAGCTCAGTAGTGGTGACGTCATCGTGGCGAGGGTTCGAATCCTACAATGAGATTAAACTTACGGTGACGAAAAACATCGTGAACTGGTTTGGTTGGCCATCCTAGGTGTAATTTGTTTTGAAAAGAGTAATTGCTGAGTTTATTGCCAGCTCTTCTCAGCAAAAGCAACCTTCCGAACCGTGCATTAAATCTAAACTATTCATAATTGCTTGGAAAAACCTTTGAATTAAATTTTTTACATTTTTCATTATGTCAAAGTTACTTATGTCTTAATTATGTCTTGAGTTAGAATCCTGGACTAATGAAATAAGTTTCAATATCGAGAATCAGTTTTGCCAAACCTGTATCATGAAGGGCAGGCCAGCGCTTCGCCTGGTGGCACAGAGTGAGCCCTGACGCCCCCAAGCCCCCGCACTTGTTCCTGGGACGGCCTCCACTCCTGCCCCCGAACCCATCTCTGCCCCCAACAACCCCATGAGCTCGGTCACCCAGCGGCGCGGCAACTCGTGCAGTTGTGCGCTGCGACACCGCCACAACCTGATATCACAATAATAATCACATTTTAACTGTATAAATGGAGTCTTTTTAGGGTTCCGTACCCAAAGGGAAACGGACCGGAAACGGGACCCTATTACTAAGACTTCGCTGTCCGTCTGTCCGTCCGTCTGTCTGTCACCAGGCTGTATCTCAAGAACTGCGATAGCTAGACAGTTGAAATTTTCACAAATTATGTATTTCTGTTGCCGCTATAACAAAAAAATACTAAAAACAAAATAAAATAAATATTTAAGGGGGGCTCCCATACAACAAATGCTATTTTTTTTGCCCTTTTTTGCTCGATATCAATAATGGCAACAGGTAGGCAGTTGAAATATTCACAAAATACTCAGTTGTATTTTTACTTTAATAACATACAACAAATGTGATTTTTTTGCCTTTTTTACGGAAACCTTCGTGCGCGAGTTCGACTCGCACTTGGCCGGTTTTTTTATTCTTGTGTTTGACTACAATCTCCCTATGGTAAGAGATGATGTGGCCGAAGGTGGTAAGCACACAAAGCCTAGATGGGAACTGGCTCTCAAGTGCAACTGTCGGAACACACCGATAGGTGCTAGCCGACATTTTCAACTTGAAGGTGGTGGCCAGCCAGTCGGGTACTACAAAGTACCCTACCACCGTGCTATGGTCTCCTCACTATGTTTTTCTTCACTGAAAGCTCAAGCTCATTGTAGGATTCTAACCCACGACATTCGCCGCGGTATCCGACGTCACTTACCACTGAGCTATCGCCTTGAAATATCGCACGTTAGCATTTGACAGTTAAATAAAAAAATAACAGAATTCGCATTACTGCAGTCAAATTTTCTTTGGAAAAATTCGGATGTTCTAATTCTAATTACAGTTTTCATCTCGCTGTAACCAAAAACTAATGTTAAAACCATTTGAAAACAAAAACAGATTTATTTATACACAACTCCCTCGCGGTTCCACCTAGGGAATGCAATCTCGAGACGAGATCGCCAAGTCGAGATCTCGAGGTATTAGAAATTCGATCTCGGCGAGATCTCGGCATTTTCGAGATCTCGAATGGTTTTCAAAAAGTATTGTTTTACTTAGATAAGTGAGACATGATTGCATTCCCTAGTTTTCCACCAATGTTCCTGAGGGATCTTATCTTTTCTTCAGATGTCCTTCTTTAAGATCGCATCTATCTCTATACTAAATTCATAAAAAAAAACAGTTACTTTCGCATTTATAATATTCTCAACGATTCAGTAGGTCCTATTGCGGATTAAAATACACTGCACATGTGGATTACGGTTTTATCCCAGCGTTACAATCGGATTCTTAAAAAAATATTGCAATAACCCTTCAAGGTCACTTACCTAGAAAGAAGTTTAGTAAATCCCACATACGCCTGTTCAAAAGCACCTCTGTGTTTAGTTTCAGAAAGCAGTTGAGTGAAATGTTCTCCTATTAGACAAAGCTGCTTTGGACTGAGAGTTCCGGAGGTTTGTCCCTCTCCAGATATACTGAGGCGGGAGGATATGGTCCCTAGAAGTAGTGATACCTGGGAAACAAAATGTTTATTAGAAAAATACATCGATCAAATAGGCATTCTAAAAGGTTAGGCTCTCAAGTGCAACTGGAATACACCGATAGGTACTTGACGACAAATTTTCAACTTGAGGGTGATGGCCAGCCAGTTGGGTACTACAAAGTACCCTACCACAATTAAATAAATCCTTACCTCTTTTACAGATCTCCATGCACAGAGGAGCACCATTTGGGCGGTCACTTGTCTACCGTCGTCCAATCTCACGCCACTATAGAAAAAAAATAACATATCATATCATAAAGCATATCTCACACCTCAATCTTAACTTAATGGGGAACAAAAACGTGTCAACATTTAATACCTTATTTGAAAAACTTTAGATTGACCGCCTGCCTTCCGAGTATTGTCAGTCTTATTACAATAATATGGAAACCTAATTATCTCAGCCATTTATAATAATAGATAGATAGATAAAAGTTTAATAAACAATTATATTTGAACAGTTCCTCATTTACATTATTTGTTTCTGTCCAAACTTATGGCTCGAATGAAATAAATATTGAGTGACATTCTTCATACACGGCCACCTGATCCCGAACTAAGCACTGCTTGTTTATATATTATACTATGGACACCAGATAACTGATATACTTCTTTTTAGGGTTCCGTACCAAAAGGACATAAACGGAAACCCTATCACTAAGACTACTGTCCGTCTGTCTGTCATTCGTCAGGCTGTATCTCATGAACCGTGATAGCTAGACAGTTGAAATTTAATGGATGGTGTATTTCTGTTGCGGCTATAACAACAAATACTACAAAAATGTTTTTTTTTTCTAAAAAAAAAAAAACTAGAAAATTTGTACGGAACCCTCGGTGCGCGAGTTTGAATCGCACTTGTTTAATAATTACACCCAGACTCAGGACAAACATTTACGTCTTTCCTGGACAATAGATGACCATATGGCATGATATGTTGGTTGAGTTTCTTACCGGAGTCTTCTCAGTTAAAGTGTATGTTGAACCGGCGCTGGTGGTAGAGTCAATTGTAACGTTCATAAGTGCCTTACTAGCGCCTAAACTGAATAAATAAGTTTTGAGTTTGAGTTTGACCAACCAAGGCATCATGTAAGTACGCACCCAGTATTCCCGTGATCATGGACCGCGGGCCCGGACATGTCCATGGGCAGGTGTCCCTCCGGCGAGGAGTTGTTCACCACGCTCGCCACGGCCGCGTTCACCTCCATGCACGTGCTGATTATGTTCTCCACCAGGAGGGTCCACTGCTCATCGTTCGATATCGCCCTGGTAGAGTAAAGTACACGGTCTTTATATGGATAGTACTCTACTGTGATTAAATCCCACTTACATATAAAGTGTGAAAGTTTGGATGGATGTTTGTTACTCAATCACGCCAGAACGGCTGAATGGATCTGGATGAAATTTGGCATGGACATAGATTATAGTCTGGAATAGCACATAGGCTACTTTTTATTCTGGGAAAGCATAAGATCCTTCGTAAACGCGGGTGAAACCGCGCGGAACAGCTAGTTAAATATATTTTACTTTCAGTGCAGTTTTTTTACTCGAAGAACTAGCAGCAGATTTTTTTTAACTGACTTCAGTACTAGGCAACAATAATTGTAAATTTTTCTGGATATTCGTAGATTATACTGGGTCTATTCGCGCACAGAATATTATCAAAATATAATTTAGACTAACCTCGATGTTTCGATCAAGTTCCATTGATTTATTACTATAATCTGTGCGCGAATAGACCCGGTATAATCTACGAATACAAATAATTCGAGAAAGCTGAAAGTGCTTTTTTCGACGGGTTTTTTTTGGGCAGAACCTCGTCTGTTAGGTCAGCTACTATTGAAATATTTATTGATGTCTTAATTTTTTTTTTTTATTCTGTATAAGCTTGTGTTTGACCACAATCTCACCATGGTAAGTGATGATGTGGCCGAAGGTGGTAAGCACACAAAGCCTAGAAGGGAACTGGCTCTCAAGTGCAGCTGTCGGAACACACCGATAGGTGCTTGGCGACAGATTTTCAACTTGAGGGTGGTAGCCAGCCAGTCGGGTACTACAAAGTACCCTACCACCGTGCTATGGTTTCCTCACGATGTTTTCCTTCACCGAAAGCTCAAGCTCATTGTAGGATTCGAACCCACGAAATTCGTCGCGGTATTCGACGTCACTTACCACTGAGCTATCATCGCCTTATTAATAATGAAATGTTGATCCGGTATGGTGCTACGTAGTGCTTAATTATAACGTGTATAAATACAAATAGTGGTGGTTAATCGCGAAGAAACTCTAACCGCGTGTCTATATCCTGCAACGCATGTCCCACACAGTGCAGGGTCCCGTAGAGAGGCGCTCTTCGCGCGGCTCGCACGACGCTGCGCTGACACTCCCGCAGCTCCGCATGCAGTCTCGCCATCAGTTGTTGCACCAGCCTGAACCGAACTGCCTCCGCTGATGGCCTGATAACACTGTCGTAATGGAGTATTCATTTAGCCGCGGCCACACTCTGAATGCCGATTAAAGATAAAGTGACACGTGTAATTTTTGGAACGCAGTTCTTTAACGGGGCTTGCGGTAGGAGTGGCAGAAATCGTCACGTCACGATAATGCGTTACGCTACATATTTGGTATAGTACGTTACAGGTGAACCTTATTGTAAAGCAATAATGTTCATTTTCCAGGTATTTGGCGATGCTGATTTCAAATATGACACAACTTTTTGAATTAAATTTATATGGGTGTCATTTTCTGAGCTTTGAGGATGCTGATTACGAATATGACATGCCAATGTCCACCATCTTAAATCCAGAAATAGCTACATCTTTTATTGGATTAAATCCAAGATGGCGGACTGCGACTCTTTGAATAAAATTTTAATGGGTGTTATTTTCTAGATTTTTGGTGATGCTGATTACGAATATGGCATCTCTAAAATTCAAAAATATCTTTATTAAATGAACTCATTACCTACACATATTTATAATCGTCACATGTTTGTATCTATTTCTCGATTCAAGATGGCGGGCGCGACTTCTTGGTTAAAATCATATGGCTAACAAATATGACATTTATTTCTAAATTAAAGATGGCGGTCGCAACTTTTTGAATAAAATCAATATGGTTATCATTTGAGTGATCTTTAGTGATGCTAAATTACGGTAATGACATCTATTTCTGGATCCAAGATGGCGGACGTGACTTTTATAATTTCAGAAGTCAGGCGGGTCACTTGATGAACATTAGTGATACTAACAGGATTGCCAATGTGTTGCCAACCTTTTACAAGACCGTGTGTTATATACAGGTAGGTATTTGACAAATTTTATTCCTAAGTTATGTTCAGATATTGTTTTAGTTTATTTTTCTTGTAAATATTTTGAATACCAATATTATCAGAAGTGAGATAACGGGTGAAAATATATTCCTTAATAAGATAAACTTACCATTGTTCCCCCTGCAACACATGATTCGGCAACTTGTTCCTCAAGAAACTTAGTTTATATGCAGCTGATACGCAATCTGTTGGCTTTAAAGACGACGCTTGTTGCAAAATGTCCTCTAATTCAATACTTGTTGAGTATTTTTTACTCTGAAACAAGAATTGCATTTCAAGAGAGTTCAGTACTTCCATTATCCAACATGTTGAAGCATTTTCACACACACATTTATTTATTTACTCACATTTTCTTTAGTTAATGAACATAAAAACCGGCCAAGTGCGATTCGGACTCGCGCACGAAGGGTTACGTAAAAATGCCAAAAATTCACGTTTGTTGCATGGGAGCCCCCCTTAAATTTTTATTTTATTCTGTTTTTAGTATTTGTTGTTATAGCGGCAACAGCAATACATCATCTGTGATTTTAACTGTCTAGCTATCGCGGTTCTTGAGATACAGCCTGGTGACAGACAGACGGACGGACGGGCAGACAGCGAAGTCTTAGTAATAGGGTCCCGTTTTTACCCTTTGGGTACGGAACCCTAAAAATCAGTAAAACAAAGTGAAAATTACTTACAGTTATAACATGGACAGGACATTTGTCAAGTATTTCTAATGCAAGCGCCTTGTTATTCTCATAGCTATCGTCCAAGTGGTTCAGTAACTTTTCTACATATTCCGTTTTCCAAACTCTAAAATAAATTCATATTATGGGTCTTTTACTATGGGACAAACTCTGAAATCGCGAGAAAAAATGGTTTTCACGCATTTTTACTTTTACTTCTACATTTGACTATGAAAAGTTTAAACTAAACAATATTATTTTGTTTTCAAGGTTTCAAGTTCAGATTAATTCAGTATATCTTTGTACATATTACAGTTTATACATTCTTCTGTAAGTGTGTTTGCCACTGAATTCCTACACGGCTGGACAGATATTGATGACATTTATTGGGTGTATTTGAGTTTTGATGGTTTAGATTCACAATTGTACTTGGTATAAAAAGACCCGGGATAAGATTCACAAAATTCTTGAGCTTTCAGTGAAGAAAAAAATTGTGAGGAAACCATAACACGGTGGTAGGGTACTTTGTAGTACCCGACTGGCTGGCTACCACCCTCAAGTTGAAAATCTGTCATCAAGCACCTATAGGTGTGTTCCGACAGCTGCACATGAGAGCCAGATCCCATCTAGGCTTTGTGTGCTGACCACATTCGGCCACATCGTCACTACCGCGTGAGATTACAGTCAAACACAAGCTTATCCAAAAGTTTAAAAAAACGTGTCGGTAGGTAAGCGACAAATTCTCAACAGGTAGGTTGAACAGCTTAGAATATCCCCTCACCTTTCATAACCCTCCAAAGTAAGTTGTTCACACCACACAAGCAACTGTAGAGCCACAAATCGCCTACTATAATTAGCACCCTGTATTAAACTATCGAAGCATAGCTGTCGTAAGTCCTCAATAAAGGTCAAGTAATAATCATCTTTATTGCTTGAATGTTGCGGTCCATTTTGTCGTTTGAGAACTTTGTAACTGTCTTCGAGGCGTTTTATAAACTGAAATGAAGGGACAGAATAAGTGGATCAAACGTTTGACGCTAAAATCAGACCATTCATAAGTAATTCCCCGAAAACTTAATGCGTGTGACTGTATCATTAAAAACACTTAACTATTTATGCTACCTAGTCATATAAACATCAAGGTATAGATTTTAGAATACCTAAGTCCAATCTAGATTTAGTCCCGATCTACTCTTACCGGGAATCTAGAATTATTGGTAGTTGCAGCGTGTAAAGTAGCCAACGAAAACCTTTATAAGTATGCTATATAAATACATAGTTTGCATTAAAATCCGTAAATACTAGGGGATGACCAGAGTAAGTGCGTTCAGTCCAGCACACATGTAAAATATCCCACGCCAACGGTTAAGAGCTTCTGTGAGTACCTAAGTCTGTTACTATTTATCTATAAGATAGCCCAGCCCAACTACAATTTTTTTCTGCTAATAGGACTATTAGCAGAAAAAAATTGTAGTAATTAGTTTCATGAATGTTTTTTTCTTACTTTTAGTAATGCATTATTTCATTGGTAATCACTAATATTATAAAGAGGTAAGTTTGTGAGGTTGTAGGGGGGTATCTTTTTTTTTATACCACTAGGTGGCAAACAAGCTTACGGCCCACCTGATGGTAAGCGGTTACCGTAGCCTATGGACGCTTGCAACACCAGTGGCGTCACGAGCGCGTTGCCGACCTTGCATAAACCTTCTTACTCCTCTTTTGAAGAACCCCATTTAATTAAGAATCTATTGAACCGATTTTGAAAATTCTTTTACCAATAGAAAGCCACGTTATTTGTGAGTGTCATAGTATATATTTTATCCCAAGAAAATATAAGATCCCACGAGAACGCGGGTGAAACAGCGGGGGACAGCTAGTCATAGTGTAAGTATAACATACCTTCTTCATAGCGGAGAGCGTGAGTTGTCTGAAGTTAGGCGACTGCGCATTGATGTTGTACTTCAAATATGTGAGCACAAACGAGAAGTCACCGGCGGTGAACAGTTCCGTCGACTTGGGGGACTCCACTATCAGAGATATCGATAGGAAACGAGTCTGCAATGATATGCGTTAAAGGCATTGTAAATAAGGAACACATTGGCAATTCCGCTGGTATTCGTAACGTCTGTACTAAGGGCGGATCCAGCTTTCCAGTCAGGGGCCGGTCATTTTATGTATTTTTGTATTAGTTTAAGAATAAAATTGTTAAACATTTGAAAAAAAAGCCAATATAGTCAGATGGTCCAAAAATATTTGAAAAAATATTCGATACCTAACTAACTGTAAAGGACCAATATAAAATTCAACAAAGTGATAAGGGTTCCTTCTTTTCTTTTGAGGTACGGAACCCCAAAAAACCTTATCGAAATTCAAGACAGAAGTCCCAACAGACGCGGCGGGACTTAGTATATGTTTTGGAGGTAAGTGAAAGTAAAAGACATACACACCTCATCGACCGCATCGACGGCGGCCATATTAAGGACATCGTAGCTGATAATTCCTTTCCACTCTTTGTCGCTCGCATTTGTGGATATCTTGCTAGTAACGCCTGATTTTCGAGCCACGTTTAACAGTATTAACACACACTTGAGATCTAGTTTGTTAGTAGGGCTCGATTGTTTTATGTGGGGTAATCTGTAATATAAAGTCTCTTTACTAATATGGTCCAAAAATATTTTAAAAAAATTACTTTGCTGAGTATCCTGTCGGTTCTTCTCAGTTGAAGGCTGACTTCCGAACCGGCGGTAACTTCTGTAATTCGACCTTCATAAGTGCCCTTTTAGGGCCTAAACTGAATAAATGGTTTTGACTTTGACTTTGAATGTTATAAAGAGGTAAAGTTTGTGAGGTTGTAGGGGGTAATCTCTGGATTTACTGAACCGATTTTGAAAATTCTTTTACCAATAAAAAGGCACGTTATGAGTGCATGAATTGCAGTGTAAAAGAGGTCGACAACATATTGGCAATCACCCTGGTATTGATAATGTAGGTATATAGGTTTTTTACGTACCAGATAGCATAAAAAAGTCGCTTCCGCTGTCTGTTTGCTTAGATCTTTTAAACTACTTAACCGATTTTAATGCAGTTTTCAGCAATATATAGAGTGATTCAAGAGAAAGGTTTATATGTATAATACATACATATTATAGTACAGAAAAGCGGAGTATTTCAATGATTTGTAAACTTACATGAAATTCATAATATTCTCATCCAATTTGACGGCCTTAGCTATCAAATTCTCCAATATATTCAACACTCCTGTATCGAGCGTGTTACGTGAAACAAACGACAATATTGGCTCAATCCACTCTCTATATATTGTTTCTGAGTTTGTTTCATATATATGTTTCTGTAGTAGTGTTTCCAGAGCTGTGGTTGCCTGTAATATGAAACGATATTACACTTGGAGAGATAATCATCAACATCGCAGGTAGAGTTCGCAACACTTGTCAATAGATGGCGCTATAATGGACGATGTCTGTCTGTCTGTTACCTTTTTACGCCTAAACCACTGAATCAATGTTCATCAATATTGATAAAGAGATAGATGGGACCTTGGACATAGGATACTTTTTATCCCGGAAACAGAAATGATATACTTAAAAATTAAGGGCGTTAAGTATTACGAAAGCAGAATTTGATTTTTCCCCCCTACTCAGCGATCGTAAGCAAAGCTGTTACTCCCAATTCTTACGTAGGCATTGGTATATTTTTTACAAAATCTGTAAAATTTTCTTTATCATTTTTTATTTATCTAGTCTCACTGACAATACTGCGTGTTATGGCGGCAAAAATAGTAATATATAGAATTTAACTATGACTGACTTAAACAACAAACCCGCACAGACCAGCCCCCACAAGTAGCACCTGTTCACAAGTATGACGCGTGTGGCAGCCACCGCTCTCCTCGCACATATTGTAGGGAGGTGATTGTTGCTTACGTAATGCCCTATTATGTGAGTTCAAGTGAGGTGCGATACTCACGCTAGCCTGCACAGGTTGCACGGCGAGTGCGCTCACTGCGCCCCTCACGAGTCCCGGCACGGCGCTCAGCACGCGCGCGGCGCCCAGCTCCGCGCTCAGTGACGTCACGCACACGTAGTAGCTCTTGCGACTCCTGTCCAGCCAGTTCAGCGCTGTGAACAGCTTGCCGAGGGCTTCATCGTTACCTGCAGTATGAGAACATCAACAAAAATTATACATAAAATAACAGCTTTTTTATAGCGGTATTGTGGCCTTTGATATCTAATAACTAAAGATACACAATCGGCGACAAAAAATGGCATTACCGAATGTCTCGAACATTTGGGTGGTCTTTTAATCAAGTAGCATTCGAACGCTCCGACGGTAAACATGCCGCAGTGCTCCTTTATGATATATTTTGGCTAACAGGTATGAGTCGTAAAATTTTATTGCCTTTTGAATAAAACTTTAAAAAAATATCTAGTATTACCCAACACAATTTGAGACAGTTTTGAGATAACTTTTGCTTGGGATTGTTTATCTTTAGTTATTAGATATCAATGCTTATCGCCTTGTATTCGGGTTGTTTTTGGCAGAAATCGTCACGTAAGAAAAAAGCGTTATGTACCAGGATTTTAGAAGTTTAAATAAGTAATTTTATAAAGGCAGCGCAATCTCGTAGCTCTACTTTTTCGTTACGGTGTGTCGTAGCACTCATAGGTTACAGATACAAAGAGGACTCCTTCTATGATCTGGTTGCCTGGTACTTTTCAGTCAATTAACGATGACGACTAAATTTCTGATACCCTGGCTGGTTATACTATATTTTATATACAGTTGTAGCAGTGTAGAATTGTATATCATGCTGCATGATTCATGCAGTATATAAATATCTACTCTCTTTACTGCTGACTCGCTGTCTCCCGCGGTTTCACCCTAGTTCCCGTGGGATCTTATCTTTTCCCGGAACAAAATATAGCCTATGTTCATCAGGGATAATATAGCTTTCTAATGGTAAAGATTTTTTTAGATCGGTCCAGTAGTTTCAGAGCCTATTCAATGCAAACAAACAATCAAATCTTTCTTCTTTATAATATTAGTATAGATTAACATTTTTTTAGTAATTTGAATTGCGATTTCTGTAATAAAACTTTATAGAAGGTAGTTTTGGGACAATTATCCCACCTGGAGCCAAGGGGTAAGGAAGTCTTTACATCCTTCGACTGAGAAGAACTACCAAGAAACTCAACAAGGCTTTTAACTTTTTATAACTTTTTTTTTATGTCACTAGTGACGTCGAGGCCGGCGTGTCACCTGATGGTAAGTGATCGCCTATAGACACACAGCAATAAGGTGTACAACACATTAGCAATCCCCCTGGTATTGCTAATGTGTTGTACACCTTATTTCAATGCCTTAAGGGCAAGGGCTACTGGCTCTCAAGTGCAACTGCCGGAACACACCAACAAGTGCTTGGCAACAGATTTTCAAATTGAGGGTGGTAGCCAGCCAGTCAAGTACCACATAGTTCCCTACCACGGTGCTGTGGTTTCCTCACGATGTTTTCCTTCACCGAAAGCTCAAGCTCATTGTAGGATTCGAACCCACGACCTTCGTCGCGGTATTCGACGTCACTTACCACTGAGCTATCATCGCCCTACTATTCTGACTAAGAATTTAATGAGATTTAAAAAGCCATACCTTCTCTCTTCAACTTGGTACAGTATCGCACGACACAACTCAACGCCTGCGCAGTAAGATGTCTCACACTGTCCATATAATGTTCCAAATGTGCCCAAATGTATATTAATAGACAATCGACCAGTCTCACACCTAATGCAGGGTCAATGAGTTTATCTAGGCTCTTACTAAGCTGTAGGAGTGTGCGAGTCACCCCTAGGATGAATACGGATTCAGAAGAACTTCTGCAAATAAAAATAATTATGATAATTTTTTTTTCACATGGCCATCTGATCACAAACTGAAGCTTTCACTATGGAAACCAGATAACTGATATACTGACAGTTTCAGTTAGGTACCATACTCATCCGAAACGGCTTGAGCGATTTTGATGAAATGTGTATATTCAGTAGGTCTGAGAGTAGTTTGTAAAGTATATTTCACACCGTTAGAACTCACGGGAACGCGAGTGAAACCGCGGGGGACAGCTAGTATTTTGAATAAAAATACATTTATGCAACACAAGACGGGTAGTGACGTGGGTGAAGAAAAACATCGTGAGGAAACTATAGCACGATGGTAGAGTACTTTGTGGTACCCGACTGGCTGGCTACCACCCTCAAGTTGAAAATCTGTCGCCAAGCACCTATCGGTGTGTTCCGACACCTGCACTCGACAGCTGGTTCCATCTAGGCTTTGTGTGATTACCACCTTCGGCCACATCACTTACCATCGTGAGATTCTCAAACACAAGCTTAACCAAAATTTTTAAAAATTACAAAAAAGGAATTAGAAGACATAAAATATGACAAACCTGTCACCAAAATCCAATATGTTCATGGTAAGTGTGACAATAGCTGGTTCACTATTGATGTACTGCTTCTGTAAGCTATCCATAGACACGACCGTTGCTATAGCCGAGTAGAACGATAGTTGGGCTGCCTCGTTATGTAGCAAAGTGTTGAGTTGACTGTCACAATCTTTTGGTTGCAGTATCTGTTGGATTTATGATGATTTTCCTTTACTAGCATTCGCATTTGACATCGCGGGAAAAGTTTTAGAATGATTTTTTGTCTGTGCAATAATTCAATCTAATATTAAAAACAACATCAAAGCACAGCCCAAACCACTAAAGCTAGACTTGAGGACAGTAGTTTTCTACTATTATGAAATCACCTGATGGTAAGTGCCTGTACGACCTTCGCCGCGGTATCCGACGTCACTACCATGGGATACCATACCAATCCTACAGTGAGCTGGAGCTTTCGGTGAAAGAAAACATCGTGAGGAAACCATAGCACGGTGGTAGGCTACTTTGTAGTACCGATTGGCTGGCTACCCCTCAAGTTGAAAATCTGTCGCAAAGCACCTACCAATGTGTTCCGACAGTTGCACTTGAGAGCCAGTTCCCATCATCTAGGCTTTGTGTGCCCGAAGGTGGTAAACCTTCGGCCACATCATCACTTACCTTACAATAGTGAGATTGTAGTCAAACACAAGCTTATCCAGAATTTAAAAAAAAGCACATGTGATGCAAATATTTGTATGGAAAAAACAATTCATGGTGCAGAGTAAGGAAGTACTGTTTCTACAGATGGGGGCTTCTTATTACATAAAACCATTATCCAAAATTCAATCATAAAATAATTCCATACATACATCAATCCACGAATCCTGTCCATTCTCCAATAAATGCATGGACAAGTACAAAATCCCACACACTGACTTCGTATCCATGGGTACATCCCCATCGTAGATCAGCTCTTGTATAAGCAACCTTATATCATTAAACATAAGGGTTAAACTGCTGCTGGGGCCCACTTTCTGTACAACATGTAGTAACAGTCTGAGTGCTAAATGAGCTAGGTTGAATATCTCATTCTTTTCTGTTGGTGAAAGAGCTTTTGCATCTCTGAAAAACGTAATTTAAGATATTAATGTCTTTCTATCTGTTTGACTTCCTTATTTGATCAGTAATCTATAAATTACATTACTTTTAGGACAATAGTCCCACCTGCACGCCAAGGGTTTAAAAGGTAAGAATACATGGAGGGAGAAAAAATATGTGGTCATCATAACAAGGCCCTAAGAAAAATGATATTTTCAAACTTCTCATATATTTTTTTAAATTCTTTTATTTAGAAAAAGTTACATGTTTGTATACTATGTAACTGCATTGCAGTTTATGATCTCTCATGTCTTAATTTTATTTAGGTACGGTCGGCCAAGAAAGTGGTGTACCAGTTTTGATTTAGTTTCCTAGTCATCGAAAATTACAACAAGATTCAAACTTAAAAGATATCACTGAAAGAGATGCATAATAATGACATGAGTTGTCATAAGTTGTCAGATTGATCTGGAAGCGAAACTAATGTTTATCACGTATGAATCTGCAAGCGGCATTCAACCTTAGGGTGGTACACCACATTCTTGGCCGACCATACTAAGATATAAAGTAATTGCTAGTTTTAACTAATCTTAAATCTAAAATATGAAAAAATATATTTTTGCACATCAGATATGTCAGGAAACTCATCGAAACGATACAAGTGCTATTTAGTAAGTATAGGTACAACGAATGTCATTATTATTCTAATTTTCTTATATTATTATTATCTTTTGTATCACTCACAGTATCACAGTGTCGTACAATGAGCATACTGAAATTGTTGGTACGTTATTGCCAGCGTTATTGTTCCATTTGTCATTATTAGGTTTATTGTCATTATTTTTAAAATTGTTTTTTTTTTCATTAATTATTAAGTTTCGTGTAGTTTAAATTTTATTTTATTTTTAATATGTTATGTGGTATCCGCACCGTGACGTCACCTGCTGGCTCCAACGGAAGATCAGCGCAGGTTTAACAACCCGCAAAATGCTGAGTTGGGGCCAATTTGTAACATTGTTCGTCAATCGTTTAATTAATGACTTTTCTTTCTTTTTTAACCGACTTCAAAAAAAAGGAGGAGGTTCTCAATTCGTCTGTATGTTTTTTTTTTTTTTTTTTTTTTGTATGTTTGTTACTCGATTTCTCTGCCAATTATGAATAGATTTTGATGATTCTTTTTTTGTTTGGTAGATCCTACTTCAGAGGTGGTCCCATTTAAATTTTGTCGAAATTGATTAAGCACTTTTTGAGAAAATCAACAAAAACGAAAAAAAATCTATCTCGTTTGATAAACCTTAGTGAATCAAACTGAGTCGTTGAGCGTGACTTTTTGGATTTGGATGAAATTTCGTGTGTATACTTCAATGGGTTCTTCGATGGTTTTAAAATACAATTGGACCCGGTAGGTGGCGCTGGAATCGAGTTCCAAGATTTGTTTTAATTTCAGGGCAGGACGACGTCTGCCGGGCCCGCTAGTTATATATTATATTCTACCGGCCAGACCCGATTTCAGGACAAACTAGTTTTGCCTAGGATAACATATAATAAGGAATAAACTTTAAAAATTAAAAAATAAAATTATTTTTAAAAATAAAAAACAAAAACCGACTTCAAAACTGTAACCTATACCTATGTACAAACATAAACTAAAAAGTAAAGAATAATATTTTAATTTCAAAGCAAGAGCCTTAAAGGACAATCAACAAAATTATTGATATTTATATATCTATTTAATATTTATAAACAGTTCTTTTTGGAGTCGGTGCCAGCCAAGAAGGACAGTTTAATTCTGCCTTTGTAACAAACTTTCGAAAAGTAGGGGAGCGACGGCGCAGACCTAAGGAACATTACCGTAAGGAGAGGTGTCGTAAGACGTTTTCTCGTATGAACACTTCGTGTCCAGTTCAAAACTGTCCTTCTTCTTGACTGGCACCGACTCCAAAAAGAACTGTTTATAAATATTAAATAGATATATAAATATCAATAATTTTGTTGATTGTCCTTTAAGGCTCTTGCTTTGAAATTAAAATATTATTCTTTACTTTTTAGTTTATGTTTGTACATAGGTATAGGTTACAGTTTTGAAGTCGGTTTTTTATATGTTATATGCTACAAATAAATAATATTTCATTTCATTTCATTAAACTTAATTTAATTAAAATCATAGCCCAATGTAAGCTTAATGCTTAATATTATATGTCTATCTACCTGTTTGTCTGTCAATAGTGATGTACGCACGATTTGATGAATTGATATCTATTGAAAGCTTGGCAAAAGCATTATATATTAACATATTCTTACCTCAATGTAAGAACACAGCACTCCATACAACCTTTCAAATACTCCGCAAGTGGACTTTCCACATTCTTCACAGCTGCTACTCCGGCTGGGAAGTTTTCAATACACGTGCCCACTTTATTCACCAAGTCTACATAATGTCGGTAGTCTGTGTGTTTGTGTGCGATGTGAGCATTGATTTCAGTCGACAATGTGTCGGTGAATGGGGATTGAAGGTAGTCCAGTTTTGTTATATGCCTGGAATTATAAAAACAATGGCTTGAAATTTTACTGTAGCACTGTGGTGGGGCTACCAGCCTCAAGATGGAATTCTGTCATCAACTGCCTACCAGTATGTTCCAGCAGTTGTCACTAAGAGTCATATTGAGTTGTACAGTTAGTCATACAAACCTCATTAAAAACTTTTAAATTTATAATAACCTTTTTATGCGTAACCTATCAGGTGAGATCATACAACTGGTGATGAGCGAGCCACATGATGAGATCTTAACTTGTTAAGTGGACCATAGGCTACACAAGCTGCTTACCATCAGGTGGGCCGTAGGCTTGTTTGCCACCTAGTGGTATAAAAAGAAGCCAGAGATATCACAGAATGGTACCCGCACAATGGGAAACAATGAATGGGTAAACAAGTGGGAAGTAGACCTTCCTAATGGTTGGAGAAGAACAGCCAAAGACTGTTATAAATGGAGTTGTCTCGAGGAAGCCTATGTCAAAGGACAATCTAACAAAACTGATGCCATTGTCTTCAAAATAACTTAAATTGTTACTAATTTAAGTTATTTTGCAGCCTGTTATTGGCTTTAGATATATAAATTAGAATAGACTATGTTAAATTATGTTAAAACTGCTGTTGGATGTCCTAATAAATAAATAAATAAATTTACGGAATAAAGGCTATATTGATTTTGAATAATCTTTAGTATTTTACAAACAAACTACTACATAATGTTTAAGAAAGATTTAGAAATGTCTTAAATCTTCAGCAGGCCTTTAGAACTTCCTTTACAGTATCTTGCCGGTTCTTCTCAGTTGAAGGCTGACTTCCGAACTGGTGGTAACTTCTGTAATTCAACCTTCAGAAGTGCCCTTCTAGGGCCTAAACTGAATAAATGGTTTTGACTTTGACTTTGAATTATTATAAAATGACTCACCTGGTCAAAAAGCTTTTTACGGGATGTTTCAGTTCTGCTTGCATAAATACTATGACAAGAAACTTAATTGTTTCTGAATCAACCTTCAGTTTGGTGCCATCGAGTATATCTTTCAAAATCTTCAGTTGATCATCTGCGCTTGGTGATAGGATGAATTTATTAAATAGAATATTTTCACCTGAAATATCACAATTAGATTTTTTAATAACTTGAATCACAATTCCTGGAATTATGTATGTTTTATGTAGTTGGATGATTATTCTATCTGAGACATTTAAATAGTTTTTTTTTAATACTACAAGAGACAACCAGGCAGGCGGGTCACCTGATGGTAAGTGACTACTGTCGCCTATAGACATTAGCATGTGTTGTACACCTTATTAAAATGTCTTAAAGGCAACTGGCTCTCAAGTGCAACTGCTGGAACACATCAACAGGTGCTTGGTGACAGTTTTTCAATTTGGTGGGTGGTAGCCAGCTAGTTGAGTATTACAAAGTACCCTACCACCATGCTGTAGTTTCCTCACAATCTTTTCCTTCACCGTAAGCTCAAGCTCATTGTAGCATTCGAACCCATAACCTTCGACGCGGTATCTGACGTCACTATACTAAACACAGCCAACACAGGTAGTTCTAAACAGACAGCGGAGTCCGTCAGTCTCTGAGAAAAGGGTGATATTGTCGAATAGGTACTAGATAGTAACGATATAAGAGTGATTTACTTAAATGAATATGAGGGAAGTAGGAAAAAAGTACAAAAATAACCCTGTAATTAAACATTAGGGCAGCTGTACGGGGAAATAAATGTTCAGTAATACCGCCTTTATGAGGTGAAACGATTTTTTGTTGAACTGCTGTTTAGAGCTAGATTCTAGCAGTTACGATTAAGATAATCGTCGGGGATTGTGCCAGCCCCTGGCTACTTGTATTATATTACCAAATAAATGTTCTGAACAAGTATTACCTGTGTCATGACACCGATCAATAATAACAGGCGCAAAACCGATGGAAGTTTTCTTTTTATTAGTCCCAGCACGACATATTCTCAAGGATAGACTGTTCATGATGTTAGTCACTGGACTCTTCAACTAAATATTAAAATAATGAAACATTTATCTCATGAAATCACGAAAATACTCTTCTAATAACATAACCTCAAAGTACACAGCAAAGGTAAAAAGGTACACAGCAACAACACAACACATGTCATTTAAAATGTCAATGTCAGTCAACTGTCAAGTCCAAATAGTCCAATCCAAAGCATTTTTTTTTAAGTTTTTTGGCTTAGTATTCAGACTTTATAGCCAAGAAATTATTTATATACGCTCAATTCCAGATATTACTCAGCTTGAAAACCAAAATGAAAACTAAATAATAACCTACGTATAAGCTCTTTTTTCTTTTTACAATCTTTTTATACTTACTCCTTAATTATTATAATAATGGAAACACAAATAAAAGAAATTTTCAATTGTACTTCAGCCAATAATTTTTTTCAACATCTTACACCTAAAAGTCATCTTAATATTTCATGTATACATATCAACATCCGATCATTGATCAAAAACTTCACTAAACTTCAACAAATTGTTAGTAGCTGTAGCTCCCCCCTGGATATAATTGTTATTACTGAGGCTGGTATATCAGATAACATCGTAAACTTGTTCAATATACCTGGTTATAAAATGTACTCACATCTTCGTTCTAACAAAAAAGGAGGGGGTATAATTATTTACATAAGAAATCATTTGAAATTTACACCATCTCAACATAAAACATTAACGTTTGAAAACGTAACCGGAACTTTAAAAATTAACACAAACCTAGATGTAGTTGTGTGTGCCGTTTATAAACCACCCTCAACGAATAAAAATATATTTGTAATGGAGTTAGGTAAATACATTTCAGAATTTGACGTTAAACAAAACCTTCTCTTAATTGGCGACACTAACACTGACCTAAAATCCATTTCATCTTACAGAGACTCATATCTATTAACACTCAGCGAGCGCGGATTAATGTGTGGAGTATCAGATTATACTAGAATCGAAACAAAGCTGATCCAAAACAAACAAATTACAAGTAAATCATGCATCGATCACATATTTGCACGCTTTCCAACATTACATCCGTAATCGGCGGTGTTAGACGTCGTACTGGCCGATCACCGAGCGGTTATCCTTGCTTGTACCGAGCCACAACGCTGCGAATCACCCAAGTATATACAGAATGCTACAAAAACAGTCGTTAATTATGATATTCTTTACAAAGAAGCAAGAGACGAATGATATGAATTCCCCTAACGATATTTTTAATTTTATTCGAAACTCACTCCAAAATGCAAACAATTTAGCAAAATATTCAAAAACTGACAAATATTCAAATAATAAAAATAAAATTGTTAAATTCCCATGGATTGATAGTAACATTTGCAGGTTATGTGAGAAACGTGATAAATTATTCAAGTCCTGGAAGAATAGCTCAAACGATCCGAAATTGAGACTTGAATACAATAAAACTCGTAACAAAATACATAAAATACTAGAATCGAAAAAAAACACATTTTACACAAATCAAATAAAAAGTAACTTCAAAAACACCAAAAAAGTATATCAAATCGTCAATCAGATGCTAGGTCGAGTAACATTGTCCATTGATGCTGCGATAATCAAAGCTTTCGATGGACAAGGACTTACTGCTAAAACTGTTGCTGAGAACTTTGCAACTGGATTTGACAAAGCAGTTAAAGATATCATTCCTAACTGTAGTGTGAAATTAGTAGATCCAAAGACACATAGTAAATCAAATAATTCAAGTATTCTCTATCAGAAAGCATCTGATGATAAAATATATAAAATCATTCGGAACTTAAACTCAAATAAAGCTCCAGGGCCGGACCAAATTCAAATATCAGATATCAAACTTGTGGGAGATGATATATCAGCAGCTATTGCTAATTTAATTAATTGCAGCATTAACACTGGTTTATATCCAGACGAATTAAAGGTTGGTTGCGTTAGGCCAATTTACAAAAAAGGGAAACGCAATGATTTTTCCAATTATCGCCCAATTACACTGCTTTCTTCCATAGACAAAATTGTGGAAAAATACATCTGCGAACAAATACATAATTTTTATAGGAAGCACGACGTAATATATCGTAATCAATTTGGGTTTCAACAGGGTAAAGGCACAGCTGACCTCTTATCGACATTTACTGATGAAGTCAACGAGCATTTAAATAATAAAAGTCATGTACTGGCTCTGTTCATTGATTTTTCGCGTGCTTTTGATACTTTACAGCATAAACAACTCATAAATAAGCTAGATAACTGTGGAGTACGGGGTCCTTTGCTCACATGGTGTGAAAACTATCTAAAAAATCGAACGTATACTGTCAAAGTTGATAACACCCATAGTGAACCTATAATTACAACAGAAGGCACGGCCCAAGGCTCGGTCCTGGGCCCTCTACATTTTCTATCTTATGTGAATGATATGAGTAACTGCATTAACTTTTGTACATGCTACCAGTTCGCCGATGATACGTGCCTCGTAGCAGCTGATAAAGATCCACAGAAAGCCAGCCATTTGTTGCAGACTGATCTGAGTTCATTGATTAGGTGGTGCCATGATGCTGGCCTGGTACTAAACGCAAATAAAACCAAGTTACTTGTCATCAAATCTCCATATATTGAGTATCATCCTATGGAAAATATTGTGGCCCACGACCATAGTTGCCTACATAATACCCATCGAGTCGCATGTTGCTGTCCTCCTATAGAAATTGTAAACAAACAAAAATATCTCGGTTTATCAATAGACAGTAAATTTAACTGGTCATATCATATTGAGCATGTTTGTGATAAATTAAGGATTTTTTTAGCTAATATAATAATTCTCAAAAATCGCATCCCCTTCAAGGTCAGGATAATGCTGTATAACTCGCTGGCAGAGTCTTATGTCCAGTATGGACTCAGCAGCTACGGTCGTACGTATATGACATATCTAAATAAAATATATAAGCTACAATTAAAAATCTTAAAAAATATTGTGTCACCCAAAATAAAAATTCAATTTTATAATAATGATATTGGTCTCTTCAAACATTGTAAAACTTTACCGGTTCACTCCCAGTTTAAGTATATGATACTTAAACCTGTTAACTCGCGAAAATGAACTGTCAAACACCCGATGAATCGCGCCATTTCGAACTGTCAAACGAACACGCGCGCCTACTTTGAAATTTTCGCTTGGCGCTCCCCAGCCACTCATCCGTTTAAAAAACAAAAAATACCTCTAGAATCATAGATAAATTGCCTATAGAAACAATCCTACCAACTGTAACATTCTAATAAGACCGGAACACAATCTTATTGGAAATATCGTTGTTCGGAAAAAAATATACTTTTTATTGAAGATTTTACGTAAATTTCTAGATACCTTGCTTTATCGATGTAAAACTAATTACTTACAGTCAAGGTATCATTGGAGAAAGTGTTTTTTTGGTTTTATTTGATCCCATACAAACTGAATAAGAAATTCGAGTGCGAAAATGACTCAGCATGATTTTTGCCAACTTGCAAAAGAATCGGGCAAGTTTGAAAAAAAAATAAAAAAAATTGACGGCTCAAACACGGACGTATCGTATATCACTGGATAGGGTATTTAAAGGCCTTTTCACACATACCATTAGATTTACAAACGTCAGTGTCCACGAAAAGTTATCGCGGTGAGTGTGAAGAGCCACTAAAGTGGTTTTGGTTGTGCCACTTTTCCGCCAACGCCAACGGTGTGGTGTCGCAAAGTGTGGTAGTTTTAAGGTTTTTACTTGTTACAGGTTTTCTTTAATGGAACACTTATCAGGGAAATTAACCATCCTGTATACACGCGGGCAGTTGCTCGAAGATACCTACATACAACGCGTGCGAACAATGCTTACGGAGAGAGGACTACTAATTATTTAGTTCCTCGGCTAATTAATAAACTACCCTCTGATTTACGCGATAGTATCACAGAAAAAAATATAAAGGTTAAATTAAAATCTCATTTCCTAACAAAACTAATATCGAAAAATTGAGATTGTATTTACCCAACTCCAGTTAAAATTTGAATGAAATTATTTTTACCATGTCAATTTTATTGTTTATCTAATTATTTGTTTATTGTTTGATTTGTTTATTTATTATTTTTTTTCCTTATTTTTTGCTTTTTATATAGCTTTTGTTGGTAGGAGTTTAATTACAAGTAGCACCTATTGTACTTATAACTAGCACTAAATAGCTTATATGTATAAACCTTTGTGGTTTTTTTTGAGCTATTTTATATTGAAATTGTAAAAATTATTAAATCGATAAATAAATAAAAAAAAAAAAAAAAAAAAAAATATACAAAAATCACCAGACCTTAGTAATTCTAAAATTTAAAAATCAGTGTTTATAAATATTTCGAAAATGGTTTCCTTTTTACTTTGTTTTTTTTTGTAAGTATATTTGGTAGGTGGCGGAAAGCTAGTTTATTATATTCATGTCATGCTAGTTATTGTTCCGAGTATTTTGCCGTCGACACTTTGTCATCTATTTTGTCACCAGCACGAAGAACGAACTGGAAGCTTTCTAGTGATATTCATTTAAATCCATGTCACAACAATATACGCTTCCCGGGTATTCCCAGTATTCAGGTTCTTATATAAATAAAACAATTTGGAACTATTTAACATAACTATATTTATGTAAAATGTATTCTTAGTTTTCTAAAATTGACTTTTTGTCGAGTAAATATCGATGAACTTATTGGCGGGAACTTGCGAAGTGACATTGCGTTTTGGTTTTATTTTCATTAAACCCTAAAATAGGTACACATTTTGTGTTTTATTGAATAACTAGTTTTCCACCCCGTGGTTTCAGCCGCGTTTCCGAGGGATCTTATCTTTTTCCGGAATAAAAAGTATACCTACTATGTCCTTCTCCAAGGTTCCATCTATCTCTATACTAAATTTCATCTAAATCGGTTCAGCGGTTTAAACGTGAAGAGGTAACAGACGGACAGACAGACATACTTTTGTATTTAATATTAGTAGGTAGGTATAGATGGATGTCGGTGACCTTGTGTATACTCGTAGGTAAAAAAATCTAAAACAAGGTATGCTGGCAATAATTCGTATAAATATTTTAGATTTCCATAAAAATGCAGGAGGAATTGATAAAAGAAACAACATTTATTAGAACAAATCCATGTACTTCATTATTCCATGATTCATATTCTCTCATTTATTTACATTAAAAATAATTATCAAATAAATAAATAATCTAATTCTTATAATGATCACATTATGACTTATTCAGTCTTATCAACAACCGCCTCGGGTTTAATCTCATCTTCCTTCTTTTCTTCTGGGACGGATTCTTTTTTAGCTTCTTCAACTTGTTCGGTTTTATCTGCTAGTTCTGCACTGTTGTTATTATCCCCTATGAAAAACAACAAACTTGAATTAGTTGATTAGCAATAAGTTGCAAGACTGCGATGGAAAGCAGACAATTTTTTTATATAACTTTCTTTAATCACAGTAAAATTAGGTAAGTCCCTATTTTTCGGCTGTTGTAAACTTTTAGGCCAAGGCAAATGTATGGCCACGCAATGATAAAACTAAACTCGCCTGACGGAACACTAACTGGTATGAAATGATGTGGTCGATCCACCAGCCTTACATTCAGTTGCAGGTCGTTGCTATTGTTATAGTATAGAGAAAATCTCTACATCTTACATAATGGCCCCCACATAAATTATTACTTATTATGAAAAATTATACCAAATTATAAAAAAAAACATTTAAAAACTAAATACCTACCATATACAAAAAAGAAAGATTAAAACACTTGCAAGATTAATATATTTTTCTTTTTTGCAAAATAATTGTTGACAATCCTTTGTTGCCCCAGGGCCTCCACACCTCTAAATCCGGCCCTGCTGAGTGTGAGGAACTTACTTATGGCCTTGCAAGAACTGTACAAGTGGTTTCCGTTAGGGTTAATGAACAGAAATATAAACACGTAGTGCAGTTTGACCGGTTAGTTTACATAACATATTATACAGCATACAAGTCATACCGCATGACTAGTTAAATGTTACTGCACATTGTAATGTATCATTATATGACTCAATACTAATCGATGATTTGAGTATGGAATAAAGTGAAATTATGAATAACATACAACTTACTGATATTAAGATACCTAATACATATATAAGTAGTTAGATTAATATACAAATTGCAAGTAAAGCAGGGTTATTTGTAGTATAAATATATGCAGCAGTTAAAACATTCAGCGTAATATAAAAGAACGGAGCCTGGTTGATTGATATAAGTTTAATAATCAAAGGATATAATAGATCAACCTTGACCACTGGATGCTGTCATATAATACCTTCTTGGAACTTTTCAAAATTCTTTTTATTACGTGTGGGCGTACTATGAATGGATTTTCCGAATTTTAAGCGGGAATTTTATGGGACTAAAATAGGGACAAAAACAAAATGCAGAATATATGATATGAGAGATATCGTTGGTCGAGATATTATTGTAGTGTAATTTACTCTAGGTTCGAAAATAAAAATTGATTCGCAATTTTAGATTCAATACCAAGAACCCATTTGAAATAAACACTAGTGGCCCCGGCAGACGTTGTCCTGATCTTTAAAAAAACTTAGAAACCGTTTCCAGCGCCTCCTACCGGGTCCAATTATAAATCTATACCACCAGTCAATCGATCTCGAGATACCTATGTATCTTCAAAAAAGTCATTCAATCAAAAACTCTATACAAAATGTATGACATAAACAATTTTCTTCATAATTTTTAATAGTTATTCTGCTATTCGGGGCTGCGGAGACGAATTTAACAAAGCAAAGATGCGAAGATAAATAACTAACCCGACTTTGTTTTATACAGGGTGTCCGGTAAGTAGTTCGACAAACTTAAGGGGGAAATAGGTGGGCTGGTGACCTATCAAATATACGAAAATGACCTCAGTAAAAGTGTCACCATTTTAGAGATATTTAAGATCTAAAATTAAAAAAACAATACATAAAAATCTTAAATATCGAAATATCTCGAAAATGGTGAACTTTTTACTGAGGTGATTTTTGTATATTTGGTAGGTGACCCAACCACCTATCTCCCCCTTAAGTTTGTAAGTGTGTCCCCCTAAGTAGATAAATGTTTGAACATAGAGACAAATAAAGCGAACCCAGACATCGATCTGAACACAGTTGCACACAACACAGTAAGCTAAGTAGGTGGTCGTTTTGTTCTATACCTGAATATTAGAGCCCAGTGTATTGATAGCACTGTTCACAGCTAAAGACACTGTGGTTGTTGTACCGTTTACAATGGCGCCGATAGTGCCTACCAAACTATTCACGAAGGCACTCCATGCTGTCACTGCGTCATTTCGAAACATATAAATACATACATAGGTATATGCGTACAAAATAATAATATGTAAATAATATAATGAATATTAAAAAACTAATTGTATGAGTTTTAGTTTGATCGTGAAAATTACTGTAAATAAATTAGTATTTTTGCGAGAGTTGTGTATAATCTCAAACAATATAATTGTAAATGTCAAATATTACCTGAACCGCTTGAACCTTTATGTCCTTCGACGGGTATCAAAATAATTCCTTTCTCATCCTCAGCCACTTCTGTGTCTCTGGGTTTTTCAGGGTTATTTATTGTGGTCTGTATCCTTTGGACAATCTGTCTTATTGGCCCTGAGTTTATTGGCTGTGCAGCTGTCTGCGGTTGAGGTGCAGCGGCGGGGATAGCTGCAGGCGCAGGGTTGGCGGCCTGGGCTGGGCTGGCAGGTGCGGCTGGTGGTGCTGGGGTCGCTAACTGCAAGAATGCGCTGATCCCTTGTCCTAATGGGCTATTTTGGATGGCGTGGGATAATTGCGCAATTGGTCCAGGCTGAGATTGCGCGACTGGTTGAGCTGCTGGCTGTGCTACAGGTTGTGCAGCTAATGTTTGTTGTACTGGAGATGCAGGCGCTGGAGCTTGCACAGCTGCCGCCTGGTTTTGTTGTGGATTGAAGAGGTTGGTTATAGATTGAAAGGGATTAGTCCAAAACGGAGGACGTTGTGTTGCAACTGATGCATCATCGGATTGTGATCCAGCTGGGGCTGATGAAGTATTCTGAACTGCTGCTGGTTGGTTTTGTGATACTATCTGACTTATACTTGTTTGCATGTTAGAAAATCCATTTGCAATCATCTGTTGTAGTGACGCTAAGTAATCCAAGATTGGATTAGTGGGAGGCTGAGGGCTTACTGGTGCAGGAGCAATGACCGGGGCTGGGGGGTTACCTGCAGCAGGAGGCTTTACCTCAGTTACCGTTGATGAAGTTTCAGAAGCTGCATTTTCGCTATCAGCCCTTAATGTCGCAATAATCTTAACACCATCGGATAAAGTTTGCAATCCCGAATTAAAATTTGTCTCAAGTGAACTAAGCTGCGAATTGATATTTCTCAGATTATTCACTTGCGTCTGTGTAGCCTCAGATCCGGTAGGCTTCGTGGTTTCAGGAGTTAAAACGGTCCGAATTGAGTCCTGCATTTTAGTAAGCTGATTAGCAAAGGTGCTCTGAAGATTTTTGATGCTTTGTTGAACTTCACTGATCTGTTCGTTATTCTGGAACCACTGTTGTATATCATCGGTGACGCCTTGGAATCCTTGTTTTAATAGAATTTGCGTATCTTGAATGTTTTGTTTGACATTAAACACAGTTCGTCGGCTATCCTCGTAGTACTCAGGATTCTGGGTTTCGTGTTCCTGTCGTTGAGGTGGCCCTGGGTTTCTCAAGTCTACCTCTGGCCTCTGAACGTATTCTTCAACGCTGCTGATTTCATTTGCAGACTCTTTTTCTTTCTCACCTCCTATTTTCAGGTTGGGTTCAAAATCTTCAACGACGACCGTAACGGGAATGTCGTCCGCTATCTTGGCACTATTCCGAAGATTATTTCCAACATCCTTAACGGGGTTCGCTTGGTCAATTAGCTCTTGTTCACTTGATATGTTTTCCTGGGGTGCTTTAGGTACTTCATCGATAACATCCGTGATTTTTTTCTCCAAATCTGGCAGAATCTTTTCAGGAATGGTGGCGGCGCGTGCTTGGAGCACGGATAAAGATAATACAAGGTACGCGTATAGTCTCATGGCTCGTTCTCGCGGTACTAAGGCTGCCGGGTGGGGTTCTACATTTATATGAGTGAGATAACGGTGCCCGGTCCGGTCACCTGTGCCGATACCCGCCGCGTATCCATGTTTACGCTTTCCGTCCGATCAGTTCGCGCTAAATGTTTTTGTCATTATTTGTACCTTTACATTGCGACGAGATGTTTCTCCTAAAATTAACCGTTATTTCGTGATTGCCATTACTTAATATTCCAAAATTATCAACTATACAAAACAGTTACTTAACTAGTTTATTGTCCTCCTAACGTATTAATGCATTTTTCCAATTAGTTACAGATAAACTGCTAAAGCATTCATTGTGAATAATACTTATTTACGATCAGGAAAAACATTCGTTAACTAAATCTAGCTAGTAGGTAGAGCTTGAACTAGTTTTGTTCAATGAATACTGTCACTGACAGAAAATATTCATTGTTCGTTTACTGGACGTCCGTACTTATGTAGCGGGTATTGGTAATAACTTTCTCAATATGCACGTTTCAACTTAAATATATATTTTTTATGTCTAATAAGTTTTTTGACAAGGTTTATAACTACGATGGAGGTCCGTATCGCTAATTTCGCAACACCATTACTAGATATGCGACGTTTAAGCTTCAATAATGGAGCCTCATTTATAAATAGAAACACAGATTACCCCATGGTTATTGTATTCACGAGTAAAAGCAAAGGATAAAGAATTACTTTCATTTGACAAACACGTGATGTAACCTTTTTAGAGTTTACTTTCGTTTTCTGATGTTCAGTACAGTGGTACAGCCAGTGCTAATACCATTGTCATACAAGCGAAGGTCAGGAGTCACGCAACGAAAGTGACTGTTTGTATTCAAAGGAAATTTCTACCTTTTGCGTCGTCTCTACAAATGCTGTTTGACGATCGGTTTATGCTCACAGTAGTGGATCCAGAGGGGCTAAGAGGCTCAAACTCCCCCTACCCCATCATCCGAGTCTTCCCACGACAAATCTATATTAATAATTCCGTCAAGGGCTATGGTAGACTCGATTGAAACCTTACCTGAATAATAAAGCATAAAAAATTATGATTTCAAGTCGACAACATATATTCGGAAAATTCGGATTGTCGAGTATTTTGTTAAATTCTAATTCTAACGGTGCAAATGGCAGTCGCCATATTGGCCACTTGTATGCCATAGTTCCGTCCGCCATATTTATATATGTTATTAGTGTTTACCTACCTGAATTTGAAAAAGGAAGCCGGTCGCGTTCATGTGCGACGCGAGGCGCGCGGGATACCGTACCCTACGTACAGGACGCGGGTCACGCACACATTCGAGCACGTTGCTTCACTTCATTGGAGTGGAGACTATTAATTGTTTACGTTACTTACACTCCTTCTACCTTCTTTATTTGGTGTGTGATACAACTGCGACTTTTTGAATTGATGCAAATTATACAATTCCAGTTTAAACACGCGCCGAGCCGTTATATGAACTATACCTTATTCATAGCATCTTTTACATAACCGTTGATCACAACAGAACTGTTAGTCCTACCTACTACCTAGAGGGTGCATAGGGTATCCTCTAAGCTATTTCTTCCTAAGACATTATGTTACGTTTTAACATTAATTTTGTATGCCTTCGTTATGGCTATTTTATAGACTAATGAACTGCTTTGAAAACTAACTACAAACCCTTTTTTTATCTAAGTAGGTAGGTAAGGTAAGGAATATTCCAGATTTACAATTTTATGTCTTTGTAGTTATATTCAGTTATTATTTAAGCATACACTTTGTACCCCTTTTTACGAAAATTACTAGAAAGTTAGAAATAAATTAAATTTTTAGGAAAAAATACATTACACACTCTATCATGCGTTTGACACACACACAAATAAATACCTACATACCATTTCATTATCCTGTTCTGTTGTCAACCTTCTTTTTTACAGCTATTGACTTCTAAAAACTTTATGGTCGCATTTTGATCAGTGGGCGAACACTATACGAGTATATTAAAGTAGCATAGATAACATTATAGATATAGACGCATTTAAAATATACCTACATACAAATTCATCTGCCCGTATAGCACTGGGGGATCATTTTCACCAATTAACCTTCCTATTTGTGACAGAATTTTCAATATAGAAATAGATATTTGTCGAGACCATGGGTCCGTGGGGGTTCGTCGGGAAGCTCGTTGTTTCACAAGTTTTTTTTCGGGTGACCGACGGGCGGTGTTTATCCGCCAACGCCTGGCCATCCAAAGAGGAAACGCTGCCAGCCTGCTGGGAACCTTGCCACAGACCTTGCCGATCGACAGCAGCGGCAGCTTTTAGGAAGTTTTTAGATGTACATTTATAGATTATACCTATATTTTGTACATTTATTGTAATTAAATTGTAAATTTTCAATTTCGGATATTACATCCAAACTTACCTCTTTATGGAAGATAGATAAAGATGATATTGATTAGTGAATTAAATAACCTTTTTATCGTTTACTCGTAAATGGTTGAAACGTATCCCTAATAGAGCATCTGGTTCATACCATAATCGGAAACTGTATCCCTATCGATAGAACCAGCATAGCAGCGGGGTCATTACACTTGACTGTCCCATCCCATACCTGTATTAATGAGACCAAAATAATTAATGTAATTTACAAAGATTTATTCTAATGTATGCAAGATCACTTTAAATATTTGTGTGTAACACGACGGAATTTCCGAATTCGACTCTGTTTATTCAGATATGGCCCGTTAACATCTACAGAGTGATTATGTTTTATAGGTTGTTTAGGTTGAAAAGTCATTCAAATATCTTACTGAGGTCATAAAAATATATTTTACTAATTACCTAATATTAAAAAAAAAAATTGTAAAACTTATGCTTATTGGACTGTCAGCGTATTTATAACGGAACTAAAGACTAACTTTCTTTAATATCCTAGATTCAATGACATCATAATAATATTGTTTGAAAAAAACTTGAGAGGTGTCAAGGGACACCCGGATGGAACGAAGTTATATAAGTCGAGAGAGTAGATATATATATAAAAAAATATATATATAAATAGATTTTTAAAAAAAATATATATATAATATAAATAAATAAATAGAAATGAAAATATCTGGCTTGCTTTCTATAAGAGAGAGAGAGAGAGAGAGAGAGAGAGAGAGAGAGAGAGAGAGAGACAGACAGAGAAACATGCGCACGCCGCACAGCTTACAATAGCACACCGACACAAAAGTGTCGGTGACAATTTTTCGTGAGCATTTTTTCCGTCTAGCCCCCTTTCACAACGCGTGATAAGTAACTTCGTTCCAAAAAATATTTCATAATGAATGTGTTTTTTTCTGCGCTGACTGACTAGGTTACTGATATTTTGTACAAACAAATATCGATATACCTATTTAGCCTTAAATACGCAATAAAAATCACTTTGTACACAGAGTGATTTTGGACGGATAAATTCTTATTCTCATCAATAATTTGGTGAGGTAACAAGATTTCTATGTGATATTTTTTCATGCTTTCAGTACAGTAAGCAATCATACCTAAAATAGAACTGCGACAAATTGCAATTGCCATCGGAAAACATTTTATTGACAATAAAATCTGCTTTATCATTCGCATTCGAGTGCTGAAAACTCTTTTTTTGTCTCCACGGTCACCGAACCTTTGCCTGTCGACGGGCGAACCCGGGTGTGGCACGAGTCAATACGTTCCGTGTACCGTTACAATGATGCAGCTACATTTTGGAACAACATCTTTTTTTTATGTCCCAATGGCGCCAACAACTTACATCCAATTCGGATGATGCGACTGAGGATTTCAGCGGCTAAAGCGCTTTCCGTTTTTTGAAATTTATTTATTTTTAATTAATTATATTACACGTTGCGGTACCTACTTAGGTTATCTTTTGTATATTTGTTGTAAATGTACACTCATCTTCATCTACACTTCTACATTAATATTTTAAAGAGGAAAGATTTGTATTTTTGTATGCAATTAATAAACTTAAAAACTACTGGACCGATTTTGATTTCTTTTTAACTAAAGCTATTTATCTCGAAAATTTTCTTATTATTTATTTTGCGTCTCTGGAACATTGACCAAGTCTCAGAATCGCAAACTGTCCATGTCAGAAAGTCTCGTACAGAACTTAGGTCACTTATTCGGTACATTTTCTCAGTTTCCTTAAATGAGCCACGGGCAGATTTGGTAATTTATTAATTTATAGCTAGAGTCCCATCTTGTCTGTACTTACTTCTCAGTATTTAGTTGGTTGTTTGAGATATTCTTCTGTGTTAGAGATACATTATCTCCATTCAACTTGACTTTCTAGCTCTAACTAGGCCAACAATCAGCTAACTCAGAGGTTCGCCCTTACACTACACAGCCAGTTTGTTAAATACAAAAGGTAATAAACAAAATTAAATTTCTCAAATAATTTCTTTCAAAGGATCGTAACCGACTCGTATCTATTTGTTACTTACTAACTTATGTTAATTACTAGAAGTTTACGAGCCATTGTGCATTTTCTACACACTATAATAACAGCAATACCAGACCTACTTACTTCAGAATCTAAACTAAAGAGAATATCGAAAAATTTTCCCGAGGGATCTTATATGTTTTTTTTTTTTTTTATTCTGGATAAGCTTGTGTTTGACCACAATCTCACCATGGTAAGTGATGATGTGGCCGAAGGTGGTAAGCACACAAAGCCTAGATGGGAACTGGCTCTCAAGTGCAGCTGTCGGAACACACCGATAGGTGCTTGGCGACAGGTTTTCAACTTGAGGGTGGTAGCCAGCCAGTCGGGTACTAAGTACCCTACCACCGTGCTATGGTTTCCTCACGATGTTTTCCTTCACCGAAAGCTCAAGCTCATTGTAGGATTCGAACCCACGACCTTCGTCGCGGTATTCGACGTCACTTACCACTGAGCTATCATCCCAATATTTCTTGGGATACAAAGTATTTTAATGTTACTCTATGATGTTCTCTATATCTGTGCCAAGTTCCGTTCAGCCATTAATGATCTGAGTGGTAACTTTAGCATTAAAATATTAGAATAACTAAAATATAATAAAAATGTTAAATGATGATTAAAATAATTAGGACAATTTATTTTAAAATCTTGTACTTACTTTTTATAGCACATTTACAATTATTCTGTTTTATGTTACGAAATCTAAAAAAAAAATCAACAGCAAAGTATGCTTGATGATGCTTCAAGCGCTGCAAGCGACTCGATCAAGTCTGTCGACCAGCCGCCGCCGCTAGCCGCCGCCCGGACCGGTCAGTGCGCCGTTACGAAGCCAGCAACGGGTCACACACGCCATCTATGTAGTGCTAAGAGCTGTCATTGTCAATACTTGCGTGTACTGCACTTGTTTCTTTGTTTTGTAATGTTTATTTTCGTTAGAAGCAGGACCTGGTTAGCAACCGCAGCGGGTGGAGGAGGTCTCTGGGTGAGGGATGCGGGGCCCACGATAGGTGCTGGTTTCAGAGTTTAGCAGGCAAGCGTGAGAAGACACGTGAGTACGAGAGTCGCTTCACCAACTCAGCCATCAAGCGACCGTCAGTTTTGGTGTCAAAAAGGTGGGCGCTGCTGTCGCTCCCGTATCGGACTGTACAGTCACGCTAAGGTCTGCCACACGGACGCTGTTTAGATCATCTATTTAAGATGTATAAGGCCTTTATATTAGTTTATTTAGAAGGTGCCTAGAAAATGGCCGGCATGTTGTAGGTATATGTGACAAGTAAGTAAAGATCATAAGATCATAAGAATTATATAGCCTTCGCATGTTCTAAACCTGTTACCTTTCGGTTCTTATTTTATTATTCCGAAAATTTGGCTTGCTGGTAGAAACTACCCATCGAACATAAGGCTCTTCCATGACTGTGTAAAAGTAGGTACTTAATAATAATTCGTATGGGAAAACCAGCCAAGTCAGCCCTTAGACTATATATTTGGATTTTGCATAGAACTTGGCACTCAATCTCAGATCTCCATTCTTTTTGCGGCGAAGCCCACAGCAGAGAATAATTTTGGATTGAACTAGGCTCTCCTTTTTTACATTTATATTTTTGGTGGGATTAGCAATACCAGATGGATTTCCAATGTGGTGTCGACCTTTACAAAGCAACTGGCATTCAAGTGGAACATCAATTGGTGCTTTGCGACCGATTCTCAACTTGAGGGTGGTAGCCAGTCGAGTACTACAGAGTAAGTTAATAAATGAAATGAAATGAAAAAATGTAGGTAGGGCACCGTTCTGTGGTTTCCTCACGATGTGTATTATGATATCTCATAACACACGATGGCCATTTTTTGTTCTTGTTTTGGGTCACTTAGTATTAATTGCACTCAGTGCGTGTAGTGCATCCGTTGATGCCGGCAGGTAAGGCCAAGTAAGGCTAATTGGCCACTCTTTAGCCTTCCGCTTATAACCTATCTTCTTTTTTTAACTTATTATATCATTGTACTATTGGAAATGCTGGAAACGGTGTGAATTATGAGTAATTAGGGAAGACTATCTGATTGTTATTATCTAATGATCCCAGTCTTCTGAGTTCTGGGTTCAGTTGATTACCATTACCATGCCACACTTTAACTTGATAATTCACCCGAAATAGATGTTGATGAGCAGAAGCAGAGGTTAGGGAAAGACAAGTTAATTGAACTCGTTTCTTGTACCGAGTATTTTTTTAAAATATGTATCGAAACTTATCTAGGTACTAGGCAGTCAGGATGGGAATCGAACCCACAGCTTGTGACTTGAAAGGTGATCTAATCTATCCCGCCATTTGGCCTTTGGAACAATTTAGGTTTTTAGGAAAATAGGATTAAATGAACTTGCTCCCAAAATTATTACTCCTTATATATATTTATTTTATCATATTGCAACATTGAGGGATAAAATGTGTACATATTTAATATGATTAAAGATGCTTCCTGATTACTTATATAATAAAATAGTTTGAAAAGAAAATCAAACAGGTATCTTAAGTTAGCGTTCATAAGGTTTATAATTGCTTTCTTCTCGGGACTTGTGGCCGAGGCAACAGGACACGATCGCAGCTAAAATCTGAAATAGCATTAATATAACATTACTAGATCAAACTCAAAATATTTTTATTAATTGTTTCATGTATCTTATAGTTATGCGTCTTGACATGTGAAATTCTAGAGTCTAACGCACGGTTCGGAGGTTGCTCTTTAAAAAAACAGGTCAAGTGCGAGTCGGACTCGCGCACCGAGGGTTCCGTAATAATTAAATAGAGAAATATATCACCTGTCAAAATTTCAACTTTCTAGCTATCACGGTTCAGGAGATACAGCCTGGTGACCCTACCTGGTGACAGACAGACGGACAGTTCTTAGTAATAGGGTTTCCGTTTTTACAATTTACTTAAACAAAAAAAAATACTAGCATTTTGCCTTCCCATGCCCTTCCTAAAGGGTTCAAGGTGTCTCCATTCTAAGATTCACCAAAATTAGTTGAGCCGTTAACCACTGACAGATTTTTGAATTGTAATTTTAGGTACTGAAGCTAACTATATAATTTATACGAGATTTCACCGTTCCGCACTAAATATAGCCTTTAGTTATCAGGGAATTCAGGGATAATAATATATCCCTGAATATAGCTTTGTAATGGTGAAAGAATTTTTCAAATCGGTGCAGTATCAGATCTAATTCAATGCAAACAAACAATCAAATCTTTCCTCTTGATAATATTATTTAGTATAGATGTACGGAAAGATTTTCATGGTTGTAGAATAAATTTATTAAAATGTTTTGTTTTTACTATAATATTATTAAATTCCTAATACCCATTCCATTTGGGGAACTTTTAGGTCATTTTAGTATTTTATCGACAGTGGTCACGTGTTTTCCTGCTGTGATATCAGTTAGGTAGGTACATAGCAGGAAATAAATACTCAGCAAGTATAATTTTATTTCGAATAGGTACCTATCTAAATAAATCACAATATATTGTTTCCTAGTCTAACTACACTAAGGTCGTGGGTTCGAATCCTACAATGAGCTTGAGCTTTCGGTGGTAGGGTACTTTGTAGTACCCGACTGGCTGGCTACCACCCTCAAGTTGAAAATCTGTCGCCAAACACCTATCGGTGTGTTCCGACAGCTGCACTTGAGAGCCAGTTCCCATCTAGGCTTTGTGTGCTTACCACCATCGGCCACATCATCACTCACCATAGTGAGATTGTAGTCAAACAGAAGCCTATCCAGAATAAAAAAAAAAAAAAAAAAAAACATCACACATAGTACATTATTTCAATTACGAATATACGAACGACTAGATTCACAGCGCGGTTTCGCCTGCATTCACTTTTAGTAATAACCTACTACACAAACTTTCGCATATGTAGGTAGGTATACATCTTACTTAATCCTACTTATCTTACTATATTATAATATAAAAATGAATCGCAAAATGTGTTGGTAAGCGCATAACTCAACAACGCCTGGACCAATTTGGCCAATTCTTTTTTATAAATGTTCGTTGAAGTCCAAGGATGGTTTTTACGGCGAGATAAATTCGAATAATTGCTGGGAAAACCCTAAAAATAGACCTTTTCTTTTTCCCATACAAACACCCAGCTGTCAAACATTTGACGTCAATCGAAACAAAACAAAGACGCGTTTTAGAGAAATAGGGCAGAACAAGGTCTGCCGGGACAGCTAGTAATATTATAAATGTGAATGTTTGGATGGATGGATGTATGTTTGTTACTCATTTACGCCAGAACGGCTGAATGGATCTGGATGAGATATATTATAGTCTGGAATAGCACATAGGCTACTTTTTATCCCGGAAAAGGATAAGATCCCACGGGAACGCGGATGAATAAGTACTAAATGTAAAATTGTTGTCCCCACAATTTGGGAAGAAGTAACTGCAGATTTTGTGATAAACGAAGCCGGGATCTATCACTAGTATTAGTATAAAATAAAGTAAATACAGTAAATAATTCAATTAACTTTACAATGGTTTCTTGCTCTATATTATTTCTATTTTTATACCACAAGTGTGACGTACACTGCCTACAGGCAGGGCAGGCAAGTCATCCGACGGTACGTGACTAAGTGTGACTACCCTCCGTCCTATAGACATTAGCAATACCAATGTGTTATCGACCTTTTAGAATCTTCCATTGAAAAGGGAAGAGCTTCCGCCAGGCTAGCGGCTAGGCCATCGTGCCTGGCGATGCCATCGTGGCAATACAACTGTAAATATTGGAAACAAGTCGACTAGGTCACAAGTGACAGCTGTCGGAACACACCCATAGGTGCTTGGCGACAGATTTTCAACTTGAGGGTGGTAGCCAGCCAGGAACTACAAAGTACCCTACCACCGTGCTATGGTTTCCTCACGATGTCTTCCTTCACCGAAAGCTCAAGCTCATTGTAGGATTCGGACCCGCGACCTTCGCCGCGGTATCTGACGTCACTATTACTGGAGAATTTTGATAGAGTCATGTAGCGCCATCTATCAGGAATAGTGCGAGCATTCGAGTACACTACAGTAGTACCTATCATTCAAATTCCAACGCTTACCTCGAAAACAATAATTAGGCCAATGAAAACAGGAATCATTAACTCATTATTGGATAACTCTGCCCGTATAATGGTACTACATGGCATGTTCTTCAATGATTCAATACAAGGTGTGGCCTCGCAGCAGGATGGTGGCAAAGTGCTGTTATAATATGTGTCTTTGTCGATCCCGCAGCAGTGCAACTGAAACAAAACATCAATTTCTTTATATAAGGTACCTAATCATCATTGTAAGTAATGATATGACCACAGACCTATTATTAGATGTTTTATATTATTTGATAATGTCTATGGATGTAACCGAAGCAAGAAATATGTATTCTAAATGGATAGGTAACTCTAGTTGTTATCTTTCTCTTTTTCGCAATTGATAGGTATTTGCTTCAAATAGGTATTTAGAGTTACCTATCCATTTAGAATATATAATTCTTGGACCGAAGCACACAGAGCCTAGAAGGGAACTGGACAGCAGTCGGAACGAATCATTGCTGTTTGGCGATAAATTTTCTACTTGATAGAATGGAGGAGTGAGGTACTGTGTCAGGTCAGACTCCTTCATTGAAAAGGGATGATATTCCGCCAGGCTAGGTCATCGTGCCTGAGGACCGCGGTCCAACTGTGGAGACAGATGTTGGAGATCGTATAGAAAACTTCGTTAGCGCGGTGTAGATTATTGGAGCGCCATCTATCTAGGAGTCGTGCGAACTATAGATATCTGTGCTGTGGATAGATGTCGCTACAGTACAGTGGTAGAAAGTAGTAGTGGAAGTTACAAACTACCCTATCACCGTATTAAGGTGCTATAAGATGTTTTCTTTCACAGAAAGCTCCAGTTCATTGTAGGGTTCGAACAAAGGGGTCCAAGGGGGAACGAAGGCACATGCGATACGAAATTCGAAAACTAAAGTAGCCGTTCTGCTTGAGTTACGTGTCCCCCCGCAATTATAAATGTAGTTGTAAATTGAGAGGCCCTCAGACCTTTAAGTCCTCCAAAAAAAAAAAACTACGGCACCAGATCAATAAATGGAGTTACTATGGAAACGATCACGTCCAATGAGTTTTATAGTTCGTGGTGGATCACATCACAAGCTATATTTTACGATAGCTTTGCGATCGAAAACTAATTTTCTAATAGGGCATATTCCTACTTGCATTTGGTCGGTGTTTTTAATACATCTTTAAATACTTAAATATGTGGAATTGAACCCACGACCTGCGGTGTCATATGTCCCAATTCTATTTGTTATTAACCGGCTTCAAAAAAAGGAGATTCTATTTAACTGGTGTACTTTTATAAGTTTTAGTTTTTTGTTGTCAAGCACTGTTTTGTAATGTCAAATAAATAGTATATTATTAGTTAGGTAGATAAAATATTTGCGTATTAGGGACCTATAATATAAAGGAAGAAGTAGGAAAATAATATTATACCGTCTACATGATATGTAAACCATAATAATAACCACCAATATGTGACTCACCTTTGATTCTAACAAATGGATTTTTTTTGGAAATTTATCGTTAATGCCATGTAATACTTCTGGTATCTTCGCATATAAATCTTCTTTTTTAAAGTAGAAGTAAACAATCAGGGCAGTTTTTAGGACGGCTAAAATGATCAGGATTACTGAATACTGAAAAAAAGTTTTTTTATTATACAAGTCAGTATCAGGCGGGCGGGTCACCTGATGGTAAGTGAATACCGCCGTTTACAGGCATCAGCACTACCTTTTTACATGGCCTCTAAAGTGCAAATGTCGGAACACACTAACAAATGCTTGGCGACAGATTTTCAAATTGAGGGTGAATGACTTCAAAATGACTACCTACAACAAAGTACCTACCCTACCACCGTGCTCTGGTTTCCATACCATGTTCTCCTTCAACGAAAGCTCAAGCTCATTGTAGGATTCGAACCCACGACCTTCGCCGTTGTTTCCGACGTCACTACCTCAGCTTGAGGAAACCATAGCACGGTGGTAGGGTACTTTGGCTTTGTGTGCTTGCCACCTTCGGCCACATCATCACTTACCATGGTGAGATTGTAGTGAAACACAAGCTTATCCAGAAAAAAAAACCTTACGATGGGATCAGGTCTGAAGAATAGAACCTCCCAATAGAATTTTGATTTTAATAAATAGATTGGATTGAACAATCGTTTTGAACATCTTTTTTATCAATAAATATTGTCAATGCCCCGGTAACTGTAACTCAACCTCACAAAACGGCCGTAAAAATATTCGTGTAATTCAAGCTTATTCGTAGACTACTACTCGAGTTATGCAGTCCAATACGGAAGCTGAATTTTTATATTTAAATACAGAAGTAGATACATCATATAGTGTAAGTATTCAGAATTAACTTACGGACGACAGCATGCATAAATTCTCTTTGATGGCACCGCAGCACCCAAGAAACGAGATGAAAAATATCGTTGCCCCAAGTACTATCGCAACGATTAAAAATATCAATTTTAGGGCACCCAACTCATTTACAAACTCCTCTATATTAAATAAAGCTGGTGTCGCATTGGTGTATAATAAGGCCCCAATCACGCATATACCCACGCCTGCGAGCTGTGAAAAAAAACAATTATTAAAACAAGCTTTGGATTCAGAGTGACGTCACTTTATTTTTTGAGTAGGAGTGCATTAAAAAATAACAGTCCGCTATCTTAGCTGTTCCGCCATGTTGGATTTAGAATGACGTCACACAGCTGACCATGTATTGTCATCTAAACTAAACGTGTATAAAAAATTTCAGCTCAATCGGATAAAGATATCTGCTTCAAAATTGAGTTGCAAGATTCACCCCGGAATAACATACATACATTGCAAGCTAATATAAAGCTTGTAAAAAAGATCACAAGATCGGGGAACGTGATAGTAGAGCTGCAGACCATGGAAACCAGATAACCGATCCCAGCGAGTCATTACGCAACTTATTGCAATAAGTTTCAATATTGAAAACGGTTTATTATAAAATTTATCTAATTAATATTTACGTTCTAGGAGCTGCATATACAAACAAAAAGTATTCTTTACGAATAGAATCATTTTTGCCATTGTAATACATATTTCTATTGATTCACAGTCATAATATTTGCGTGTTATGGTGGCAAAACAAAATAATAAATAGGATTTAGCTATGCCTGACTTAGTAAACAAATAAACCCAAGCAGACCAGCCCCCACAAGCAGCACTTGTTCACAAGTATGACGCGTGTGGCAGTCACCGCTCTCCTCGCCATATTGTAGGGATGTGAGCGACCCGCCACACGACGCCGCCGCAAGCAATGACTAACTTTAGCTTGCACCAAAAAAGATACAAAGAAATAAAAAAATAAAGCACAAGAATTAGAACACACAAAATGTTATAACTGTGACTACGAGTATTGAGTATTGACTGACAGGTTTGTAAAACTATTATAGTATGTATCTATCATTATCTTGGACGAATATTCGTCATTCTGCGCAACATTAGAACTATTTAGAACACATAAATGTTACTTTACTATAAGGTTTTTCTACCAAAACAGTTTTGATATAATCCTTAAATTTTTGAAAAGGTATATCTAATATTGAACTCAAATATTTTTTTATAGCTAAAAGAAAAATTAAGTCCTTTAGATAATTTTCACAGCAAGCCAATAAAATTTTCCTCTAAGTCCGTATATTGAACTTGGGATCCCGTTATAGAAGCGCGCACTCAGTACTATTTAAGCAGAGGTTAAAAGTTTGTGCTTATTTCTAGTATTGATAGAGTGCACATCACTTTACAGACAGTCATTTGAAATTAAACTTTATTGAATGAACGTTTTAACTTACCAAGAAAATCACGTTGAATATAAATAACACGTACTTAACAATCGTCATTTTGTCAAACTTCCTATCACTGTAATTTCACAACTATGTCTGATTTACTGTACTAGTACTGGCGCTAGTAATTGTAAAATACCTTCCTAAAACTATTTACGCGTATATTGCGCAAGACCGGAGTCAATTTACTGAAATAATATTATACTTCATATATTAAGTTTCATTTCAAACATTACAAGGAAAAATGTATCGAATATTCCCGCAAAGCCACATTCCAATAACATTAATATTAAATTTATGACTTCGTTTATAATAAATATTGATTTTGATCATTTTTTAATTGTCTATTAAATTTTAATGTAGGTGTAAAAAAGTTCTACAAGGCTGCCGCTACTGCCTTGTAGAATGTTCAATTTGCAATAATGACCAAGCAATTGATTTTTGCTTCATTTTCATTTATATCCCCAATTTGGGTCATGAAAATCATTATCAGGTTCCTTCAACAGTATTTGGATAGAATTGTCTGCTTACGAAATTTGGTGGCCGTTTTCATGAGTTATTGTGTCCTCTAACTGTAGTTACAGTTTTGGCTGTAGCCTACTATTTCAACCTACTATTACAGTTTTGGCTGTAGTAGTAGGTTGAAAAATCTAACAAAATTTAGCACTACCTCGATGTAGCGTAGTATTTTTTTATACCACAAGTAACAACCAGTCAAACGGGTCACCTGATGGTAAGTGACTACCGTCACCTATAGACATAAGCTAGAAAGGACGTAAGTTAGAAAGGACGCGGAAGGTATGTCACGCACGATCTATACACTTACGATCAACTTTGGTATTGAAGACTAATTTTTGAATGAGGTAAAACTACTTTGGAACCATTATGTCATCGTAATAAGGTGCCATAAGAATCCCCCTGCTATTGCTAATGTCTATAGGCGACGGTAGTCACTTACTATCAGGTGACCCGCCTGCCTCGTTGTCACTAGTGACATAAAAAGAAAATGGAATGCATGGACATGTACGCACTGGGCTACTTCATTAAGCAAACTTTTCTATTCAGAAAAGTGTAGATTACGTGGATTTTCAACTATACAGAACTCCATTCAATTATTAGGTACCTTGGCTCGCAAATGAGACGGTGGTCTTCACGTCGTCCCAAAAGTAAATTGTTATTTTTTATTCCAGGAATTGTGATTCATGTTATTTAACATATTAATATAATATTTGGAATAACGAATCCGTGTGTTTGTTTTATTGAAATCTGTATTTTTTATTCAGTTACAATTAACTAATTATGCCACTTGGATGATCTTAGAAGGGCGCTGTGCGTAGCCGAGGTAGCAAGCTGCAACCGCCGCCAAAATCTGAAATAAAGATACGTACTTTAAATTAATATACAAAGCATTGTGTGTAAGGTGGGAATTTCAAATAAAATATAAATCATTTATCTGCCCCCCGCGGGTTTAGCCCTTGGGATCTTATCTTTTCCCGGGATAAAATTCTATGTCTCAAGTTGAACCAAACTGTACCTTAGTTTAGGAGTTCATCGCGGGCAAATATCGTGACACGAAATTTTTATCTTATAATAAATGAAGCGTACAGTCAACAACATTAACTAAACATGTCCTTTACATAACAACTGTACTCTATAACCATCATGATAGCTCAGTGGTAAGCGACGTCGGATACCGCGGCGAAGGTCGTGGGTTCGAATCCTACAATGAGCTTGAGCTTTCGGTGAAGGAAAACATCGTGAGGAAACCATAGCAAGGTGGTAGGGTACTTTGTAGTACCCGACTGGCTGGCTACCACCCTCAAGTTGAAAATCTGTCGCCCAGCCCCTATCGGTGTGTTCCGACAGTTGCACTTGAGAGCCAGTTCCCATTTAGGCTTTGTGTGCTTACCACCTTCGGCCACATCATCACTTACCATAGTGAGATTGTAGTCAAACACAAGCCTATACAGAATAAAAAAAAAACATAATAACCATTAAAAAAGAACACTTATTCAGTTTAGGTCCTAGGAGGGTACTTTCACCACCCTTTCTGATGCCGGATAAGAACTGAGAAGAAGCGGCAAGCAACTTCAGCAAGGTTACTTTGGACCACACCTAACGTCTATATTAGACTTCCCTATAAAATGTGCGAGGAGGGCGATGGCTGCCACGCGCGTCATACTTGTGAACAGGTGCTGCTTGTGGGGGCTGGTCTACTTGAGTTTGTTGTTTATTAAGTCAGTCATAATTAAATTCTATAGATTACTATTTTTGCCGCCATAACACGCAAATATTGTCAGTGAGACTAGATAAATAATAATTATTGAATGTAATAGGTGTAAGTTGTTTTTGAAAAGAGTAATTGCTGAGTTTATTGCCGGCTCTTCTCAGCAAAAACAACCTTCCGAACCGAGCATTTAGAGTCTGACTATTCATAAGTGCCTGTGAAGGCCTATTTGGATGAATAAACAATTTCATTTCATTTCATTTCAATTTCATTTCATTTCATTTCGATAGACTATATTAGACCATCGCATTTTTTTATTTATTTCAAATGATTAACTAGTTATTTTATGCTTAGGCTTAGGCAAAAACACTCCCTACTCCTCCTCACTCGGAGGAGGGAGAGGCGACGTGTAGTCCCACATAACCCCTCGCCACTCCCATGGCGGGGGGTATGCGTAACGCATTTCTACCTGGCTAAACAAAAAAAAAAAAAGGCTGTAAAGAAATATACTCGAAACACATAACCCTCCTTCCGTCGGCTAAGTTTGAAATTAAATCTATAATATAAAAATGAATCGCAAAATGTGTTGGTAAGCGCATAACTTAACAACGCCTCGACCAATTTGGCCAATTCTTTTTTTTAAATGTTCGTTGAAGTCCAAGGATGGTTTTTACGGCGAGAAAAATTCGAATAATTGCCGGGAAAACCCTAAAAACAGCCCTTTTCTTTTTCCCATACAAACACCCAGCTGTCAAACATTTGACATCAATCGAAACAAAACAAAGACGCGTTTTAGAGAAATAGGGCAGAACAAGGTCTGCCGGGACAGCTAGTTAATTATATAACAATGATACATATGTATAAACAAACATTACCTGGCAGAAGACTATAAGCATACCAAGTCCAGCGATAACCAGCTCGAAGATATACAAGAACTGCTGTATCTTCTCTTTGTAGAGGTCGTACAAGGGTAAATTATTATTTATTTCGGATCTCTTTCCAAAAATCTGTATTATCATCACAGTTTGTGCAATGGCTAAAACTATGATGACTGCTGTATACTGGAATTAACGAAAAACATTACTCATTTTTATGTCAGGGATCGGAGAACAGTGGGTCACCTGATGATAAGTGACTACAGGTGCATGGCGACAGATTTTCAAATAAAGGATGCTAGCTAGACATTTAGAATAGCCGCCAATTTCACTAAAATTAGACCGGACTTGTACGGACGAGGACTAGACTTTACAGTGAAAGTGACAATAAAACGTCACTAAACATAAAAGATGAATATTTAAAATAAAGAAATGGCTTAAAGGTCTCGATACCAGGCCAAAAATGTTCTCAAAAAAAAAAAATGTTATCAGTAAAATAATTTTAAATATTTAAAGTTTTTGTTTTGTTTGTGTGTTCACTGTGTGTTCGTGATGTCATGGACGGGGGCCCCGACTGAAAACCAGCGCGAGGGTTAGTTCTTTTGCTAACCCTAGCTTATGCTGAGTCGGGACCTTTTTCCTGGCATCACGCAACATTCCATTATTATTTGGTATATATGTTTCAGTGTAAGTAGGTTAAGTTTAATGTAATGTAATGTTGTGTGTTGTCGGAAATAAATGTATTTCCTTTCTTTCTTTCTTTCTAAGTACCCTACTTGCCACAGCGTTATGGTTTCCTTGCGATGTTTTCCTTCACAGAAAGCATCGAGCCCACGACCCTCGCCACGGTATCAGACGCTACTACCATTAAGCTTATCAAATGCGGGTTCGAATCCTACAACGAGCTTGAGCTTTCCGTAAGGAAAAATATCATCAGGTAACCATAGTGTTTTAAAAATTTTCGCCAACCAAATTCATATTTGTAGATAAAATGTTATTATTAATATTGATTAAAATGCAATTACAGTAGAATCTGGTTATAACGACGTTCAAGGGACCGGTGAATTACTTACGTCGTACTATCCAGACGTCTTATTACAGAAGTCATTTTACGTTATTTTTTAAGCACACGTTCCGATACTTTGGTCGCTAAAAGCGGTCGGTCGTTATAAGCGACGTCGTATTAAATGGGTTCTACTGTATTAATAATTCATATTTGTAGTTGGAGACAACTCTCGCCCCTCAAGACGCCGATATCCGCCATTTCAGTCAACTCGTCACCACGATCCATGCAACTTGATTGAAACGTCGAAGTTAGTCTAAATTATATTTTGATAATATCCTGTGCGCGAATACACTCGGTATATTATTTATCTACAAATATCAGAAAACCATAGCACCTGCCATTGTTTTGCGGCAATGCGCATGTGAGGTTGGTTGCGGATGCTTTTTGGTAGGCACTAGCGTAAATACTGTCAAGCGACTTAACCGCTGTTTAGCTTGATTTAAAAAGAATCATAACGAAGTCAAAAGTCATAGCTATTCATTCAGATTAGGGCCTAGAAGGACATTTATCAAGGTTGCAGATTAATCTACCGTTAGTCGGAAGCCTTTAAATGAGAATAATGGAAAAGAAACATATATTATTTTACCTACATTGCAAGGTTATCTATATTATTTTGAAATATTTATTGAGAAAATTTGACGACATATATTTTTATGTTTTACAAATTCTAAATAATAGATGACGAGATAAAGAGAATAAATGACTTTGACACTTATGAATAGTCTAACTAGACTCTAGCACGGTTATTTATCTAGTCCCACTGATAACCGTAAACAAAAACAAACAAAAGTACAATACTCACTAAGTACAGCATGATTTTGTTTTCCAAAATCGCGCCGGAGCATCCGACGAAGGCAACAGCACACACCACAGCGCCAGCTACAATAGCCCAGATGGTCAACGTACTCCATAATTCTCTAAACGATTCAGGCACATCCCTGGTCTTCAAATAGGCACCAACCCCTAAGACCACTAATCCTGCTATCTGTTTCATTAAAAATATGATATGAGTTAGTCTTTCAATTCTTCAAAGTATTGAAATCGTCATAGCGACAACACTAATTCTTCGTAACGATTCTTTGTAAACGGGACCCCCAAATTTTCTGGTAGATTAAGCAGGTGATAGCTCATGTCACCTGCTGCTGCCTGATTGCCCCTCCCTAAACCAAATCCTGGATCCGCACCTGTTTTATCTACTACTTGTTCATGCAGGCAGTCTTTCCTGGATGGGAATCAAACCCATGGCCTGTGGAGTGATAGGTACCTAGTTGTTAACTAATAACGCCAACCAAACCGTTCGTCGTCGTAATAAGTGTTTGTAATTAGGTCAAAGCCATTTCATTTAAGTCATCAGTTGAGGTGAGGCCCTAAAAGTTATGAAGTTAAGTGGAAGATGAGAGCTTCAAATCGTCAAAAAAAACAGCAGCTATGTCCATTTCATGGCGGAAATATTTATTGTGAGAATGTCCAAAAAATACTACTTCTCTTTCTTTCATTTCATATAGGGTAAAGGTGCCAAACGCAAAATAACAATTTGGAGCGAAAAATATAAATTTCTTTTTAAAGTTGGTTGGCAGTTATTATTTATTTAACAAATTCAAATTCGAAAGACATCTGCGCTGCCCATTTGATCCAACAGAGACTCAAAATCCATTTATTTAGTTTAGATATTATGAACGTTTTAATATAATAGACTCTACCACCACCGGATCGGAATACACTTGAAGTGAAAACTCCGGCAAGAAACTTTGCAACACCCGCATCCTGTTAGTTCGGGTCCGCTTGGCGGGATGTTATTGAATTCAAAATGCAGTTACACCACGTAAAAATCAAAATTTAAGGCGTCTACAAAAAAAAAAAAAAACTATGTTGACTATGTAATACAAAACTGAAATGAGTGATTGCGTCACATTCCTGGTCACAGAGAAGTCAAGATATTATTATATTGTCATACTCCGTAATGTGAGATCAGTTACCAGTGGTTACCACGTCCATTTACCTCAACTTTGAATAAATTAATTATAAAATATGTTATTACTTTTCAAATGACTATATTTAAAAACCATTGAACTAAATAATATACTTATTACATCTTTACCTGTTAGTTAAATTACCTAGCACATGCAGCGTAGGTACGCTAATTAGGTCCATGTTTAATTTTGGCCTACAGGTAGATCATATCATGTAATAAATAATGGTATACTTTTTATCCGGGTAAAAGATAAGATCCCTAGGGACGCGGGTTAAACTGCGGGGGGCAGCTAGTTTTAAAATAAATGAAAATATGTAAAAGCTTTTATGAGAGCAAACCCATATTTTTGTACGTGACTCAATTGTATATTAAAAGATTGTCGATATCCTTGAAACTAATTCTAAGTAGAAAATTTATTTTTCCTATTTTTTATTCCAGGATATGATCAGCTGTGTGCCAATTTTCATCAAAATCCGTTCAGCCTTTCTTTTTTAAATGGTGTAACTAACGCGACTTTGTTTTATATATAGATTTATTTGTAGTTAGTTTAATTTATTATTTATCTTTGTGCCAAATTTGTGCTTTATAGTTTTTTTTTAATATTTTTTTTTAATTCTGGATAAGCTTGTGTTTGACCACAATCTCACCATGGTAAGTGATGATGTGGCCGAAGGTGGTAATCACACAAAGCCTAGATGGGAACTGGCTCTCAAGTGACAGCTGTCGGAACACACCGATTGGTGCTTGGCGACAGATTTTCAACTTGAGGGTGGTAGCCAGCCAGTCGGGTACTACAAAGTACTCTACCACCGTGCTATGGTTTCCTCACGATGTTTTCCTTCACCGAAGGCTCAAGCTCATTGTAGGATTCGAACCCACGACCTTCGTCGCGGTATCCGACGTCACTTACCACTGAGCTATCATCGCCTTGAAGTTTACAAGTAAATTGCTGTGACATACAGACGGAAATGACGAAGATATAAATGTTTCTTTTCAAATCGACTATATTTACAATTTTTTTTACAACTAATGTACAGACTATAACGTATAAAAAAACGTTCTTCGAGGCTGCCGCTGCTGCCGATCGGCAAGGTTCCCAGAAGGCTGGCAGCGTTTCCTCTTTGGATGGCCAAGCTGATGCGTCGGCGGAAAAAGCTACCCGCCCGCCGGTCACCCGAAACTTCGATAATTTTTTTAGATAAAATAGTTTTTTAAAAGTGTTCCTTGTTTCAGGTTCGAACCCAAAAAAATTAGGAAATTAATTATAATGAGAATATTATTCATTACCCGATGAAAATATTTATTCTTTGCCATTTTGGGTGACAATGCTGCCAGCCATCTTGGGACACTTCCTCGGGCCAGCGATTTGGGGCATTTTTTATTTATAAAAAGTGTAGTTTTTAGTTAATTTAATTTATTTAAGTTATTATGATGAGATACTCGTATATTAATGTGTATATTATATTCGTCGTTTCGCAAATATTTTATGTAAAAAATTAATCGAGGTCTCGGGTGACCGGCGGGCGGGGAGCTTTTTCCGCCAACGCATCAGCTTGGCCATCCAAAGAGGAAACGCTGCCAGCCTTCTGGGAACCTTGCCGATCGGCAGCAGCGGCAGCCTCGAAGTAGTTTTTTATATATTATAGTTGTACATTTGCTTGTATATTTTGTACATTTGTTGTAAATAAAATAATTATATTTTTTACTACCTTAAAAAAAAATATTGTTCTAATTTTGAAACGATATTTCAAAATTTAGATTTATTCAGACAACTTCAACAAATAATGGAACATGAAAACTTACCACAAATATGACATTTAGTAGAAACAACGAATATTTAACAGCAAGTTTTATATTAAAACTCATTTTTAATTATTTAGCAATAATATTGATACAATATTAGAGATGCAGGCTCTAAGCGAGATCTGGAAGAACACTAAATACAATACGTTGAATTGGATAATAAAAGAACGGCTAATTATATACTTATTAAATATATTATCCTTTAACGGAAAATCCTTTGTTATTAATTATAAGATAGGTATTTATTTGTAGGATTCTAATTTTATTACAGTATTAGCAATACCTATTTTTGTCTGTGTCGAGGAACACCACTGTCCAACAGTTGACTTCTATACGATGTCCATCGAGGAGGTAAAAAAATCTGATAAATGAAATGTTTAGCCTTCAAATAGTCAGACTTTAAGGGACCGCTTAAGTATTACCTACGTTAGTAATTTTTAATCCCCTACCCCTTGTCAACTTAAGTACCTAAGCATTGATTGGTATATTTTATACAAAATCTGTTCAATTCTTTGTATCTTACTAATATTATAAATGTGAAAGTTTGGATGGATGTATGTTTGTTACTCATTTACGCCAGAACGGCTGAATGAATCTGGATGAAATTTGGCATGGAGATAGATTATAGTCTGGAATAGCTCATAGGCTACTTTTTATCCCGGGAAAAAGATAAGATCCCTCGGGGACGGGGGTGAAACCGCGCGGAACAGCTAGTCTATCTTCTTCTTCCCTTCCTTATCCCACGCTAGGTGGGGTCGGCACAACATGTTTTCCTCTTTCACTCAGCTCTATCATAGTTATGTTAATATCTTTATTTACAAAATATACAAACAAATGTACAACTATAATATATTATATAAAAAACTTCTCCGATGCTGCCGCTGCTGCCGATCGGCAAGGTTCCGAGCAGGCTGGCAGCGTTTCCTCTTTGGATGGCCAAGTTGATGCGTTGCTGGTCACCCGAGGCCTCGATTAATTTTTTACATAAAATACCTGTGAATAGTTATTAAGTCTATAGATGCAAAAACGTCTATAGAGGAACTTTGCAAAAAAACGAACTCAAAAATGAGCCACGCGGTTTCGCTCGCGTTCCCGAGGGAATTCAAATACAATATTAAAGGCCTATGTTAGACAGTGATAACGTAGCTTTCCGCCGAGGTTCGTGCCCCGACTGAGGAACCCTCAGCGGTCAGCCGTCAAAGATTTTGCATCTCGATTGAGAGCCCTAAGCCACAGTATAAACGCTCGCCGAACAGTCTGCTTAAGGTTAATGGTCCCTCAGACCTCCACATCTAGTCCTCCCAAAAAAAAAGAGAAGGAAAATTTTCCTAGGCGGTTGTAAACCAATGCATGGAGGCCGTCTCCCCTGAACACATAGTATAGATTACAAGAAAGGGAAAATGGTGTAGTTTCAATTTGTAAATAAAACTCATATATTATATTTAATTATTATATTATACAATAGGGTTTTCCTAACAATAGTTTATTATAAAGTACTTCTCAGTACATCTGTAGGTTATTAATCTAGTAACGTGCTCTCCTGCTCTTGTTGCGGGCATGATTCGCCAGACAGAGACCGAATACCACTGCTACCAACTGAAAAAAATAGATAACGAGATATTTGAATGTTCTGCTCAAAAAAATCAGCTTCTATTTCAGCCGGGTGAGGATCCCTGACCTGTTAGCTGATATACCAAATGTACTTAGATTTTTTACAATGCCTTAGAGGCAGCTGACCGCAACTGGCTCTCAAATGCAACTGCGGGAACACACCAACAGGCGCCTGGCGGTAGATTTTATTACACAGACAACTGGCTACCAAGAGCATCTGCAGGAATACACTGATAGTTTTGATAGATTTTCAAACTGAGGGCGCCAATTGAGTACTACAAAGTATTCTACCGTTGTGATAAGGTTTCCTCACATGTTTTCCTTCGCTAAATTCTCAACTCATTGCAATTGATTTGAACAAGGGCATTCAATGTCACTGCTACTGAACTATCATCGGTATTCTCTGAGACATTAGTTTATTCTAGCTCTTTGTCATTAGGAGGCATTATTGTTGGTCTGAAGTCTGAAAAGCAGGCAGGCGAGTCACATGATGGTAAGTGACTACCGTCGCATAGACGTGCCAGGGGCATTGCCAAATTGTCGACCTTTTTACAATGCCTTGAAACTGGTTCGTAAGTGCAACGTCGTAAAGGCGATGATATCTCAGTGGTAGTGACGTCGGATACCGCGACGAAGGTCGTGGGTTCGAATCCTACAATGAGCTTGAGCTTTCGGTGAAGGAAAATATCGTGAGGAAACCATAGCACGGTGGTAGGGTACTTACTAGTACCCGGCTGGCTGGCTACCACCCTCAAGTTGAAAATCTGTCGCCAAGCACCTTTCGGTGTGTTCCGACAGCTGCACTTGAGAGCCAGTTCCCATCTAGGCTTTGTGTGCTTACCACTTTCGGCCACATCATCACTTACCATGGTGAGATTTTGGTCAAACACAAGCCTATACAGAAAAAAAAACTGCCGGAGCACACCGATAAATTCTTGGCGACTGATTTTCAACTTAACCATCCTTACCTCAATGGCGACAACAGCGATGGCAATAATGCCGATAACGAGGCCGAAGGTGTTGAAGAAGTCCTGGATGATGACGTCACAGCCAGCATATGAGTTGATGGCGGTGCAGGGGCTCGTGCCTCCGCAGCAGGACGTGGGGAGCACCAGGGGGTTGGGGTACGAAGTAGGGCCAGTGGGACCGCAGCATTTGAACTATAAGCATACATTATTATCGTACGTTACATCTAATCTAATCTATCTATCTAATTGAAGAATTGCTCGTTTAAAGACTAACCTTTAAACGAGCAATTCTTGTAATAATATAATCAGAATCTCGGAAGCGGCTCCAAAGATTTTCATGAAATTTAGTATGCAGGGGGTATTGGGGGCGATAAATCGATCTAACTAGGTTTCATTTTTAGAAAAGTCGTTTTATCTGTGTTTTCAAGCAATGAAAAACTGCTTTCCCTTTTATTTTCAAGTTCCTTCATTTGTGAGAAAAAACTATTATTGGGAGCCCTTTATCAACGCATCTAAAAAAACCTCATCCAGGTAGTCCATCCTACTAATTATTAAATGTCCTATTCAAAAAATCCCCTAGAGAAAGCGCTTTCAGCTGTTTCCAAATTTTAAATTTTTCTGTGCAACGCACGTATTAATTTTTCATAAGAACCTCATTTGGGCTGATTTGATTACCTATGAAACAGATTTTTTATTCATATAGAAGACTAGTTGACCCCGCGGTTTTATCCACGTTTATAATAAGATTTTGCCTTTACCTCAGTTCATATTGCGTATTTCCTTTGGCTTGGCTTAGTCAGGCTATAAATAATTCGCATCAATTCCAATAACATTTGGATGAGATATGATTATGTGGAGACGCTAAAATTGTAATGGACTTACCTAGAATATGACGAATTAAAACGCCATTTAGATAAAAAAAAGAACATCAGAGTCAAGAAGAGTGTCAAATGTAAAATGTATTTGCATGAAATACTCTTGGTACTAGTTAGTCTTTTAAACTTTAGGCGAGTGTCTTATGGGCTCGTATAAATCATGACTAGATTCCCGCATGTTTTTCCATTTTATTCCAGGACACGATCTACCTGTGTGCCAAGTTTCATCTAAATCCGTTCAGTAGTATTTGCGTGAAAATGGAACAAATATCGTGAAAGTGGAACAAACAAACTTCACATTTATAATAGAAGTATATGTGCAATCACGATTTCTGAAGTCCCATTTTAGGGACCACCGTCCCAATTGCAAGCCATGAGTAAAACTACAAAGAAGAGCAAACTGCTTACCGTCTCTTCAATAGCCTGGAAAGAGGTCTGGTCCTTATTGAAGGCTTCGTTCAGCCACCTTGGCACCTGAGTGTCGAGCGTGTCCAGGTTCACGAAGATCAGCGTCGAGAGGGTTATCTTCACGATCATCAGCACCAGCATGAAGATGGAGTACTGGAACATTACATAGTTATAATTATTTAGATTCAGTACCTACTTGGTATCCTGAACTGAGTGTAAAGAATTGACGTAAACTTAATCGAGATATTAAATTGCTTTTACAAAAAATTCAGGAACAAATTAAAACTGTTATAATAGTCAAGGCGGGGAAGACCGGCAGCGGGTCTAATCCGTCCACGTCACCTTTGCGCGCTTTAATAACTACCTACTTACAGCAGCTTGAGTGTCTGTCGGCAAAACAGTGTCTCTTGCTGGTTCTGGCATCAAATTACAGATGTCGCTACGACTCTACGAAGCGCGCAAAGGAGTCGTGGTCGGACTTAACTCGCTGCCGGACTTCCCCGTTTTGACCTCAGTTACTTTTAAAACATTCACGAACTAAATTCATATTTGTAGTACCTAATAATATACCGGGTCTTTTCGCGCAAACTTCGACTTTCGATCAAGATGCATTGATCGTTGAGTGGTCAAGTCAGAATAGACGGGTATATGTATGAAGACAATATTTTGTTTTTATGTCACAAGTGACAACGAGTCAGGTCACCTGATGGTAAGTGACAACCGTCGCCTATAGACATTGGCAATACCAGGGGATTGCCAATGTGTTGTACACCTTATTACAATTATTAAAGTCGAACTGGCTCTCAAGTGCAATTGCCGGAACACACTAGAACAGCCAGTCGAGTACTACAAAGTACCCTACCACCGTGCTGTGGTTTCAGGTCTCAGTGTAGGATTCGAACCCACGACCTTCGCCGCGGTATCCGACGTCACTACCACTGAGCTATCATCGCCTCAGAATCGCCTTGAGTACAATACATTTCTATACGATTGTCAATAACGATTAAGCACAAAACTATTAGCGAAAAAGACACTACTTACAGTCACCAGCATGCAGTTGCTCTCCCTGATAGCTCCGCAGCAACCGAAGAAAGCGACCAAGAAGACAACGCTGCCCACCACCATTGAGGCGATGGGCGCGATTTGGAAGTTCCAGTCTGCTATCTGGACTATCTGTGAGGACTGGAGCTGGACGGTAATACCGAGGCCCAGGAGGGTGAGGCCTGCCAACTGTCCAAATATTGCGCTATTAGTATTGGAAGATGGTTACACGAATTCTTTGAGGGGAAGGCTTTTTGTATGAGTTTGCTTCTTCCAGAAAATTCGTTTTGTAAAATTTTGAGTATTTTTTTTCGAGATTGGATTATAATCCTTCGGTCGTGAGGAGGTCCCTCTAATCATGCATGTTTCTCCTTGTGTCCTATTTTAGGATGATTGTGCCACATTATAGAGTTATTATTATAATTTTGTCTTTTTCCTTAATTATTCAACACAAAGAGACTCTGTATAAAACTGAACAAGGTACATAATTTAATGTCATTCAGGGAAAAAGAATATGCTCACTTTTGATGAAGGGTACCTTACCTGTATCTATTTATGTTATGTTCAGGACGAACATCCTCCTATCCTTTCATACGCTTTGTGTTAGAAAGAGATATAAATAGGTAACTAGAGAAATTAAATAAGTTTAGTTAGTACACAACAGAATCAGCAACAATAAATGAAAATGTGATATTAAAAATCCAAACAAAAACATTCCACTGTCATGTCCAAGAACTTAATTTATTGCTTAATTTTGTTCATAACATTGAAGTGGTTGTAAGTATAAATATTGTGGTACAGGAAGGCCGAAGAAGGTAAGGATGCGTGAAGAATGATATGTTTATGAAAGGTGTGAGTACAGAGACGACTAGTGATAGAGCTGAGTGGAAGAAGAAAACATGTTGTCCCGACCACACCTAGCGTGGGATAAGGACAAGAAGAATATATAACATAGAAGATAGGTAAGTATGTGCCACATTTGAACGATATTGGCCTTATAGATTACAATTCAATTAGCTATGAAATATAGACGGACGGATAAGACGAAACTAATGATTCCTTATTTACCGGAACACTAACAAAAAAAGTGCCGAAAATAATACTTTATCGAAAAAAGAATAATGTCTCATTTCCTGTAAAAACGATACGTGATTTGTTTTCCCAGAATGAGACTTTGCGATCATATTTGTAATCAATAACGCTTGTTATCCTATTTAGTGTTATCTAGAACCTATCAGAGCGGCTCGGATATCTTATCAGGCACATTATCAGGCAGTCTGTAGGTGCGTCGGAGTGTGCTACGTCTTAGGATCGTTGCAATAGAATATTTTTACGTCCTAAAATATTCATTACAGCGGCTAATATCTAACGTCCTGGGAAATGAGTTTTCACACAACACTAAATGATGATTCATTCTAAAACTATTTTGTGTAAATGAAATGTATATGCAGGGCCGGATTCAGGGGTGTGGAGGCCCTGGGGCAACAAATGAGTAGAGGCTCCTAATTTTATAAATAAGTGTCTATCATTTACTGCGATATTAATATTTTTTTATTATTTGTGATTTTGATATTATTATCTGATATTTAGTTGTTCAGGTTTATTTGTAACATGGTATACATTTTTAAAAGTACAATTTACGTGGGGCCTCTCTTGTGGAGGCCCTGGACAATTGCCCCGTTTGCCCTACCTTAAATCTGGCCCTGTCTATATGTCACCGATTAATTACTAAATCACAGAAAGTATAAAAATGCTCCAAACTTGAAACTTGGCAGGTAGATTGCAAATTGAGTGTAAGTCTGCAAAAAAAGTATTTTTGACAATCCAACCCCTAAAGGGTAGGTACCCTCGGGAACGCGGGTGAAGATATCCTCAGTGGTATTGTCAGTAATAATCGAACCACACACTAAAGCTTTATTTCATAGCTATTCTCCGCGGGTTCACCCTTGTTCCCGTGGAATCTTATCTTTTCCCGGGACAAAATATAGCCTATGTTCATCAGGGATAATGTAGCTTTCTAAAGATGAAATAATTTTTCAAATCTGTCCAGTAGTTTCAGAGCATATTCAATGCAAACAAACAATCAAATTTTTCCTCTTTATAATGTTAGCACAGCGTGTTATATTAGTACAGAAGTATACTAGATTAAGGTTTTGTGTAAATTGGGTGAAATATGACGACGATTGTTGAAGATGCCGGAAAAACACCGACGAGGAGCTTTACTGGCATGCATGCGCCAAACCAATAGATATTGGTTAATATTTGCTGTGGCTCCATCTGATAGGAAGTTAATATAACCGTTGCCATGGTAACTCTTGTTATAACTCAACCACATGCTATGAAATTCCCGTTTCAGTAGGAAATTATAAATAAAAAGTATACAAGTACCATGTACCTAATTATCAATGACTAGCTGTTCCGCGCGGTTTCATCCGCGTTCCCGTGGGATCTTATCTTATCTCGGCATAAAATATAGCCTATGTTCATCAGGGATAGTGTAGCTTTCCAACGGTGAAAGAATTTTTGAAATCGGTCCAGTAGTTTCGGAGCCTATTCAATGCAAACAAACAAACAAATCTCTCCTCTTTATAATATTAGTATAGATAGTTAAGTTTAGCTGTTACTAAAATAAATAAATATAAAAACACTCCTATTAAAATGCATGGTAGTGTGTGTAATGTTTTATATTAATTTAATTTATATCTAACCAGGGGCGTAGCTATGTACCATGGGCCCCGGGGCGAAAATTTTATGGGGCCCAATCAGTACAATTTCTTTTGTTTGTAATGTTAAAATGACAGCTTTTTACTGAATGCATATGAAAATACATACGGTACTTATAATAATAAAAAAAAACTTTAAAATGTTGTGCCTGTCTGTCTGTTTGTTCCGGCTAATTTACGAAACGGCTGGACCGGTGCATTGCATCGACTAACCATACTGTAGCTACGCCTAACGCCACTGTATCTAACGCATTAGCTTTAAATATTAGCTTTCTGCACTCCTTCTCTATATAAACTTTGTGCCTTTCATACTCCTCCATCCGCGTAATTTTCGTAAAAATCTAATGTTTTTTCTTCATGTTAATAATGATAAAGATTAAAACAAATCATAGTAGTTTAGCAATCATGACACATTGCACACACAATCATTTTGTTTAAACAGAAAGTGATCTCATTATAATAATCTTGAAGAAATTGTAGTAAAATACGTAATAAGATAACCGAAGTTGTTGTCACATTGTCTTTTCTGTTAGGTAGTCAGGTCTGTAACAGGTAGTAGGTGTCAGGTCTCTAAACAGGTATTGCATATTAACTTCTATAAGTGACTACCGTCGCTTATAGAAGTTAGCAATGCCAGGGGGAATGCCAATGTGTTGTAAGCGACTGGCTCTCAAATGCAACTACCGAAACACACTGATAGGTGCTAGGCGACAGATTTTCAACTTGAGGGTGGTTGTCAACCAGTCGGGTACTACAAAGTACCCTACCACCGTGCTATGGTTTCCTCACGATTTCAAAACGCTCGCTCATTGTAGGGTTTGAAACTACGCCCCTCGCCCCCTTACAACTTGAGGGTGGTACTACGGTTTCACGATGTTTCCCTGGTCGAGTTCATTATATGATTCAAACCCACATTATTGCCACGGCATCATTTACGACTAAGATAAGTAATCAAGCCCAAATCGATAGCATATTTCAATTATAATAAAATTGTCCAAGGTTTTGTAACTACATGCCATAAAATCGAAAATTTTCTTACCGCAAACAGCAAATTTGCGAAGAACAGAATATATTTCACTAAGAATTCACCACAACCCATCTTGAAGGATTATTTAATGTCTCAATTAAACACGTGCACTCAGTATTGCGTTTATCACACAACTAGCCAAATGTAGGTGTAACAAAAACTTATCGGTTACATCGACGATAAGGTGGGTAGGTCCTCGAAATGGATTTTTAGAATACAATAAGTATGCTAAATTTAGCGCGGCATTGTACTTTGTCTTGTCACTCATGAAATCACACGATCCTTTTTTATTTGCTCAGTTGATACGACTTGCAAGTTCTGTTACATTTAAGTACCTTTAACATAAGACATAAGTCAGAAGTGCCAACGCATCAGCTTGGCCATCCAAAGAGGAAACGCTGCCAGCCTGCTCGGAACCTTGCCGATCTGCAGCAGCGGCAGCGTCGAACAAGTTTTTTATATATTATAGTTGTACATTTGTTTGTATATTTTGTACATATGTTGTAAATATTTGAATTGATGAAGTCAGAAGTAAGAAAGTAGGAATTGGAGTAATGGTAGAATATATTATAATAGGATCGTAGAATTTATATCTTGAGATGTTATGTCGTTCTTTAAGCTCTTACTTGTGCGATGCAACTCTGTAATATTTTTTTGTTCACAATTAGATTTTAAAATTTCAAAATAAACCTATGTCCTCACGATTTGACTCTAATAAAACTATCTATGGAGCATAGCCCACTATTTATGGATCATAACCCATTTATGGAGCATAATGCAATAGTGTTTCTTTTGCCTAAAAGAAAAATTACGATGAGAGATTTTTTATGTCGTAGGTAAGTTAGGCTCTAGCAATTGCAACTGTCAGAACACTTGCACTTTGTGGGGGGTTCTACTACCATACAAATGAGTAGAAACACGAATATTTTTATAGTTATGGATACATTATTATAGTTACATAACATTTTTACAGTTAGTTATTATACATCATATTTCTTCGCTTATACCGTTAAGCCTAAGATAACAACAAAAGTCTTTAATGAGTGCGTCCTACTTGTCATGACAAACGGAGCCATAAGTCTCACAGTTCGACTAGTCCACCATTTTAAAGTCGCTCAGCCAGCTATGGAGAGGGCTACGCTCGGAGTATCTCTTGGGTCACATCCGAAATGATGTGACAAAGAACCAAAGTCATCGACATAGCCCAAAGGATTAGTAAGTTGATGTGGCAGTGGGCTGGTCATATCTGCCGTAGAACCGACAACTGTTGGGGTCGACGTGTTCCTGAGTGGAGACCGCGACTCGGTAAACGTAGTGTAGGACGCACACAAAGTGCTCAGCGCAGTGGGCTCAGCGGTGCGCCTTGGAAGAGGCCTATTACGGGCTGATGGTGATGATATCAAATCAGCAACTTTTTAACGATAGATTATGAGGATTTATGTGCAAAATACTGGCTGTGACGACATAAATAAATATGCACAATCGAAAGACCTACTTTTTGTCGTTAAATTGGTAATTAAAAATCATATCGTTTCATTTTCATTATTCATAAAGCGGATGAATTTTAAAACCGGTACAACGTTTCATATACTGGTCAGTGTCTGATAACATATCTCGTATAGGTACATACAGGCCACATCCCTATTGTAATTACTTACCGCAAACAGCAAATTTGCTAAGAACAGAATATATTTGACTAGTGATGCACCAAAACCCATCTTGAATGTTTATTGTAGAACTTAGTAACACGGGCACTCTGTATTGCGATTATCAAACGACTGACTTGACTACATGTTTAGATTATCGCTTATGATAAGATGTAACAGTATCGGTGAAATGGATTTTTAGAACTCACCATGTGTGACATAGATCTAGTTAAGTATATCATCTACATCTCTGCCTAGGTCCTGTCATATAGGTATTTACCTATGAACGGGTGGAAGTAGTTCGTACTGGTTTTAAATGAAAGATCATAATCATAATCTGTTTAGTTTGGGATCAGATAGCCGTGTGTGAAAAATGCCCGAGGATATTCATATTCATACAACCTTTTTTTTTTCAGAAGACAGCACATCAATTAAAGATGTTCTTACGTGTTCGTAAATACCTTGATAATAAAGTTAGAACTTTATTAATATAATTAATTAAGGTCTAGTTATTCTTAAAACGTACTAACTACAAAGCCTTGTAAAGTTTGAAATTACTTTGTGCTCATATTTTGATTAGCTACAATTGACGTGCACGCGGTTTGCTACATGAAACGTAGCAGGATTTCTAGTTATTGTATGAATTAATACTTTGTGAAATTCATCCTTTTTATTCTTCCCACGGGAACGCGGGTGAAACCGCGGGGGACAGCTAGTGAGATATAAAAAGGTGTCAACGATATGGATATCATTTGAGCAGGTTGCGATTTCTTCTAGGTTGTTCATTCACAAATAGCGTTATTGTTCTTGTTGACAAACTATGTGAACTTCTCCCCCGCTGACCATCCGACGAATCATCTACCTGAAACAGAAAAACATAGTAACTTAGACGAACCTTAAGTATCAAATGGGTAGGGACCAAAAACCGGGACCAGGGGCCCCGTATCATTGACACGGCTGATACGGCGGTAGCTACGCCCCTGCAAGTAGTCTAAAAGACAAAAAAGATTGGGGACCATTGTTCCTCGCAAGTCGCAACGTAATCACACTAGGTTAAGTACTGTAAATCACTTAGTAGCATGCAATTAGTTTAATAGGTCAGTTATTATTTGACTTTGTTTCGTAGTGTTGCCGCCATTTTGGACGGTGGAGACGGAGGAGTTATGATGCCTAAAATACAGGTTATAACCTAGTTTAGACATCATTGACATCTTTGTTTTTATTATATACCATAAATAAATGTACCTACCAATTTATTTAAAATGTATTACAGTAGCTATAGTTGTGCCAACGCATCAGCTTGGCCATCCAAAGAGGAAACGCTGCCAGCCTTCTGGGAACCTTGCCGATCGGCAGCAGCGGCAGCCTCGAAGAAGTTTTTTATGTATTGTAATTGTACATTTGCATGTATATTTTGTACATTTGTTGTTAATTATTATTATTATTATTAACTAGCTACCTTCAAGTAAAATATCTGTCAGCAAATTGGTGTGTTCCGACAGTTCGCTTTTCAAATTAAAAAACCGGCCAAGTGCGAGTCGGACTCGCGCACGAAGGGTAAATAAATATTTATTTTATTTTAATTTTATTATTAAATTAAAAATACAACTCAATATTTTGTGAATATTTCAAGTGCCTACCTGTTGCCGTTGTTGTATGGGAGCCCCCCTTAAATATTTATTTTATTTTATTTTTAGTATTTGTTGTTATAGCGGCAACAGAAATACATAGTTTGTGAAAATTTCAACTGTCTAGCTATCGCGGTTCTTGAGATACAGCCTAGTGATGATATCGAGCAAAAAAGGGCAAAAAAATAGCGTTTTTTGTATGGGAGCCCCCCTTAAATATTAATTTTATTTTGTTTTTAGTATTTTTTGTTATAGCGGCAACAGAAATACATAATTTGTGAAAATTTCAACTGTCTAGCTATCGCGGTTCTTGAGATACAGCCTGGTAACAGACAGACGGACGGACAGACGGACAGACAGCGAAGTCTTAGTAATAGGGTCCCGTTTTTACCCTTTGGGTACGGAACCCTAAAAAGGAACTTCTGACTAGTATTTTTAATCGACCACTATTTCGTCACTTGGGTTGTACCACTTGTACAGTCACAGAATGAAAAGGTTCGTCACCTTAGAGTCGCTTTTCGCTTGCACTAGTAAGTACTGCAAGAATCAATAATGATATTTTGCAATGATGACATTGACCGCTTGACAATAGTTTGAACTGAAATAATAATGGCAGGTTGAACCAACAAGAAGGTTTTAGTTTATCAAACATAATAATCTTGTTGACAAGTTAATAGTCAAACAACTTTGATCTGAATAATTTTGAGCTTTATCAACGAACAGTTAAACGTTATTTTCTCTAACTCGAGTCTATACTGTAACATAGTTTCAAAAGGTAATATGTGCTCGCGATACGTTGAACGAATCAATTTGAAAATCGACGAACCTTTTCATTCTGCCACTGTACATATATTATCTGTTTTTCATTAAAAAAGTCATAACTTGTATATTACGAAAAATCGAGGAATATAGGTACTTGGGGTGATACGTACGAGTGAGAGCTTTCTGGGACAACCTGTATAGGTACTTATACGTTTAAATTCTAAATGTAGTTTCATATAAAATAGCTTGTGAAGGCACATAGGCACACAGTTAGTTCTTGATATTCTTTGGGTACTTTGTAAGTTGATATGATTATAAAATGCCCCTTGAAAGTCCCTAACAAGTCCCTCACTTTGCTGAGCCGAGTTGTTGGTACAGCAAGATTGTGCTTATTTCTAGAGTTCAAGCGTCACTGTTCTAGGCTAGTAATTTCCATAAAAAATGATATCCATCTTAATAAAATCTTAGTTATCTCCATTGCGTCTGAAAACGGGAATCACTACAGATTTTCCTTAAAGTATAAAACCTTTTCAAAGCTAACATGTTTCTTCAAACAAAGGAATTATTCTCACGGTTCTTACATCATAAAAAAATCTACAGGCTGTAGCAAATAAGCGCGAAACTCAAAATACAATGTGAAAAATGTCCGATGATATTTATTTATTTACTTTTTTTTTTCAATATTGTCTGATTTTTTTATTTTCGGTTTTAAATATCTGTGTATACCGAATTTATCTAATTTAATAGAATCAAATAATATTTTATTTTTATCACAATATCTTAAGAATTAAAAACTAAATAAAATATAATTTTATGTCGGAAGTCTGACAAGCAGGCAGGCGGGTTACCTGATGGTAAGTGACTACCGTCACCTACACACATTAGCAAAACTAGTAATTTAATTTGATGTTTTACATGTCTGATTAGCATTTAAAAAAAAAAGACTTGATTTTCTATCAATCAGATTCGCTGTAGAGTTCTGTGAAGAAGAAACGTTGGACAGTAGTGCCTAATCAATACTGATAGTATAAAGAGGCAAAGTTTGTGAAGTTGTAGAGGGTAATCTCTGGATCTACTGAACCGATTTTGAATATTCTTTTACCAACAGAAAACCACGTTATTTGCGAGTGTCATAGGCTATATTTTTATCACGGGAAAAGATAAGGTCACCTTTTATCACGGGAACGCGGGTGACACCGCGGGGGACAGCTAGTTATACATATTTGGGTAACATAGATGAGAGAACTACCTACATAAAATATAGAATTCCAGGAATCGCGACTCAGGTAATTCAAATTCAACTGCAGTTAAACTATTAGTACAACCTGTATAAACGCAGTTAAACTATTAGTACATCCTGTATAAACGCAGTTAAACAGTGGTATGTATCTATTAATTATGACACATCAGGAATTACTTGTACTAAAACCGCTACTAAGTACAAATTATAAAGGTTTTCCCCATTGGGGTGTGAGAACAATTATAAAAACTGGTTTCGGTACTTTTGATTCATAATGTTAATTTTACTTTGCATTGTACTAATACCACAGTCTATGTGTAGGTAATATACCTTACACCAAACACGTAGTGATAGTATTGAAGATTGTTGGTTCGAATACCACAATGAGCTTGAGCTTTTAGTGAAGGAAAACATCGTGAGGAAAGCGTAGTACTTTGTAGTACTCGACTGGCTGACTACCCTCAAGTTCAAAATCTGTCGCCAAGCACCAACATGCATCTTTCGACAGTAGTACTTCTAAACTTTGTGTGTATAACACCTTCCGGACTTCATCACTTACCATAAAGAGATTGTGAATTGTAAAAAAAAGTTAAATACAGAAGACATTTAAGTAGATTGGTATCTAACTCCCAAAACCATTAATTCTTGAAAGTAGAAACAATTAGATACTAGGAAAAGTCTTCATGACAAAGCTTACGAAACTGCATGTAGTCTTTCGTATGTCTGAAAATATCATGAATGAGGAAAATTGGGGTTTTCAAAATAAAAACTTCTCAGCTGAAATTCTCAAACACATAAAACCCAACAAAGTTGAAAAACATTCTAAAATAGCTATGTACGGAGACAGAGGTATGACATGGGCGGTATGGAATGTACCTTTCAAATTCGGTCGTGTAACTTTAGATATTTACAGATCAGCTCATTAAATCATTGAAGCCAAAGTCACATCAGCTTCATAAAAACTATTAACGCGAACGTGGTTACAAGTCAGTTAACATTTCAACGCAGAACAGATCACACGTGCGCTTGACCGAGCGACCTAATTGAAACACTTGTGAAATTTATGAATTAAAACTTTGTGTAACTCGGAACAAAATCCATATTTATTTTACGTGTGTAGTGTAAACTGTGAATATGTCGAATAACCACCACAAAATGGATGTTGCAAAGAAACCTGTAGACCTGAATGACGTTGAAATGGTTTTTGGTAGGCCAAATTCTCCGAATAATACCAAACCTGATGTGCACATTACAAACGAGAGGCGACAGGGCAGAGAAACTGTAAGTTTTTTAAATAATCTGAATTGCATTTCCAACATAATATCTTCTACAAGATCATAAAGACAGTCCCATGGATTATCATGATTCATTTTACGCAAGTAGGTACTATAGAAAATCTTGCTTTAATAATTTATGCACAGTTAAAACCGGCAATGAGCTGTCATATTTTTTCAAAGTCAATGCCAAAATATCACGAGTTCAAGGATACCAACCATAAACTCGAGAATTTAAAAAAAATATCTCGACAAATGTGGCTTTTTGAATCTCTATTTCACTACCATACCATAGCATAAACTTTTTTTGTGATAATAGAAAGTTAAAATTAGTAAATGATCAATGAAAGTATCTCCTGAAGTCTTCATATCATTGACAGGATATGCTACCGTTTTACCATAGATTTGTATGTAGAAATAAGAATAAAATGTATAGAAGCGCAAGATATAAATGTGTCATTTGTAAGAAGATAATTAAGGTTGCATTGCATGTTTGGTTTGGGTTCTACACTTTTGAAGTTGAGGTCATCGACTCTCATATCCTTTGCAATTTCCAATCAGTGACTACGCTCACCGATGCCAAAATTATCCATATTATAATTTGCATTCGTCTATTATGAATATTTATTTGATATTGATCTTTGTAATAACAACGGAGTTCCCGCTAATTCGGTACTTACCGGTTTCTTTAAATTGTTTCTACGAAAGTTCGTGTAAATTTTAAAATGTTAAAACCTTTTACTTTTTCTTTGTCGTGTCGTGTATCTTGACGTTAATTTCCGCTATTTTATGCTCTTCCAATCGGTCATTGACTTATTGGAGGATAATATTATTATGTTTGTCTTTCGACTCTCGTCGTTTGTCCTGCTATAGAAATATAGTTCTTTCAATGATGATTCCAAATTTAAAGACAGTGTTTATCAGTGAAAATCACCGAATTTCATGACACGGTTGTTTTAAAAATAATCTGTTCCTGATATTTGAAACTGTAAGGGTACCCTTATCATCCCTATCAGTCATATGAAATTCGCTTTATGAAATTGTCAAAACGATACTTTATTTGGACCATCAAAAAAGCAAATTCTACTAAAGGAATAGTGTCTTATAATTTTAAATACAGTAGAAGATAACATGATGTGTACTCTCCAGTAGGTAGATACATATTACGCAACATTTTGACTTATTCAATAATACACATACATAATGCAATAATTACGAAATTTTTAACAACTGTTATCATTTTCACATTGGTTGCATACACTCAATAGATAACATAAACTTGTGCAAAAAGTTCAAAAAAATACCTATATTTTGACGATTCACGATTTGAACTTGTTCGGTAATTTTTCACACATGGCTGATTTTAAAAACTAACAAACTAAGCAGAGCTTGTACTATAGAAATAAACCAGTTAAATAATACTTACTATTACTATTACTATAATAATTACTAATAATAATTAAATAAATACATTTTAAAACTAAACCTAATAACTAAAATAAATAAAAAAAATTAGGCCCCCTCGGCATGGTTCCGAAGATGCTGGCAGCGTTTCCTCGCTGTATCGCAATGCTGATAAGTTGTGCGACGAAAACTTTTTAAAATACACAACTAATTAAATTCATAATGACGCCCAATCTACCCGTCAATAAATGCATAATTTATTTAGCCATCCGATTATAGTCTTAGAGCCAGCCGTTCTAAGTCAATTAAAGATAGTGTCCTTAATTAATTAATGTAAGCAATATGTCATAAAAACACAATTATTTAATAGCCACTTTCAAAACAATTTAATTGTATTAATTTTGTCTCATTTACAGAGATTATAGGAACGTGCGCATAATTATCCCTATTTTGACGCCATACTACAATTAGGTAAATTATAGGTTGGCGCCCGCCATAACAATGGGTGCATCGCGTTATAAAAAAAACGTTGTACATAAATGATTACCAATTGTCTTGCCTTTAAAATTTCTATAGTGAACATTTATATAAAAAAAAATACTATTCCTTACTAAGTACATTATAAATGTGAAAGTTTGTTAGTATGTAAAGGTATTTGTTACCTTTTCAAACAAAAACTACATAACTGATTTTGATAAAACTTGGCAGACAGATAGCCTGAAAAGAGAAAAGTAGGTTCCTCGAGTGATAACGTGGGGATAGCTAGTATAGATATTGACAACACTAACGTAAGGAGAAAACAATATAATTAATATTTTAAACGTCACTATATTGAACTCGAGTTGGTCTAATCTCTACTAGTAGGGGTTTTCTACCAATTAAACAATAATAATTTGAGTTGAGCCCATTCAGATCCAGTCTCGCACAACAATAGCGGCTCGAGCTTCAATTATTAATCTAAACAATAAAAACTGTTAAATCGCTTTATCGCGAACCCCGCTACGACTTTTGTATCCCCCTGGCGACGCCCTGACTGAGATGAGATTCGATCTTCGTTCGGGGGCGCCCTCAAGCCCGTCGTCTAAATTACCTCTCTAACCATACAGTTCGAATAAAGGTGTAACGGCAACGGCCTTTTAGGCTACCACCATCTAGACCTTAAAAAAAGTTTATGATTTTAGTTTAAATTTTAAATGGCAATATAACAGTAAGATCTCGTGCAACTATGCGTAAAAGAAAATCATGCAAACATGTCTACCGCTGCGTGTATAAATATTCGCGAGGAAAACACGATCGTAGAAAGTGGATCGAATTAAAGTCGCTTGGGATAACATAAATAAGTGGGCTAACTTAGTGGAAAAAGAAATAATGTATCCACTTGAAGAGTATTTAAGTACCTTTCCTTCTTCGTGTAATTATTTTCTAATAGTATTTTTAAGTATTTACTGATGGTCATGTCAATACGACTAGTGCGTTCCAAAAAACACTGACTAACTAACGTCACTAACATCAAGCTATCATCGCCTTAAACAAATAATATTGTCAATAGGGATGTTGCCAATGTAAAAAACACGCAATTAAACATGTTAAATAATTAATATTTATCTTTGTGATGATTTTAAATTGCGAATCTAACCACAGCGTCTTTTGATGGTGTATTTTATTTATGCCGTCACAACTCAGTATACTCCAATGACTTTAGAATTCCATATAAAATATCGTTTTGAAATTTAATAAAAAGAAGCTGATTTGATGTCAGTCAACATTCCTATTGAACAAAGATGTAATCACTTTGATAAAGAATCAATCATCGAAGAAGGAAGTATCATATTATACAACATCGAGGCACAGAAAATAAAAGATACATGATCCCATACAAGCAAAGACGCGAATAGAAGCATGCGATTCGATAAATAATGCTAACGTCATTGATGGTCTTATGAGTACTACGCATGAGTCAGTTTAATAACGAGAATTAAAAAAGAGCCTACTGTTTCGGTATATTTCGTTGAGTTACTAAGTAAATAAGATGTTCATTAGAATTAAAATTAATATTTCTAATTTACCTCATTGAAAATTCATGAATTGTATTTAAAATTGTCCCTCCCGATATAAACAAAATAAAATTACGTGTTAACATGAAGAACTGAAAATATATTGGCTGCAATCCAACATTTGTCGGGGAACAACATCTAGGTAAATTATTGCTCCACATCAATTGTCACTGTGAAATTTTGGAGTAACACGCCAAGTATACGATCTGTCAGTCCACGCATTAAGGTGGATACTTACTGCACTGAATAGTAAAAATAAATATCACGTGTCTATGGGCAAATTTCAGCCACATCGGACGGCAATGACATAGACAACTTTTCATCCCTGTAAGGCGGGTAAAACCGCGGGGCGGAGGCGACTATTGTGTAAATAATTACATAATCGTCAACCCACGGTCAGGTAGTTCCCAGTCGTACATTACATACCTTCCACAATAACTGGTTAAACTGGAATTTAGCGAAACACAAACAACTTTACTGTTCACCTTATGCTTATTTAAATAAAGTAGGTTTTACCACGCATTATTAATCATTTCTATCAGTCTCAACACTCAACTCGTTCTTTGCTGATATTAATTTGAATGTGAGTTCATTTCGACAGCCGAATTAAGGAAATCATAATTGATTTAAATAGTTCACAAATGTAATAAACGATCAACACTAGCAGGTACGTCTTGTGATATTTTCAACGTTTCTGACGGCTCAAAATACTAAAACTAACATACAAACAGGTGAAGAACAAAGACTTTTAACTATAAGATACAGATAATCTAATTTACACAAATAAAAATAAATAACTAAAACTTGACTACACTAAATAGGCCAACTGGTCCAGATTGCTGTCAGGTGGTAGCGTGCCCAGAACACTGGCAGCATTGCCTCTTTGGATGGCAATGCTAATACGTTGGGCAAAGTATTCGCCAGCCCTCCGGTCACGTGACGCTTCGATGAGGCGTTTCGCGATGAGACGGTAAACGCGGTGAGCAGCTGGTCCCCACGGCCCCATTGTCTCAACCCCAAACGGCTCAAATATGTAGCAACTATCAAGATTGCTATATTTGCGCCGTTTGAGATTCTCAGCGCAAGCAGCGGCGCCGCCTGCCTTAACTGCGGTCTCTGGAAGATGAGACGGTGCTAAAGTGTCGACACAGGTAGCGTCCCACACTAAAGGCCGATCCATCTTCCAAGGAATCAAAGTCATACCGTCGGGTCGCTTGCAGTCATCACGCACCAGCCCATTCGGTTCGAGAATGGCCGATAAGTTAGCGCTTGCAAGCGACCGACGAATGATATCATTAAGGTTGGCGTGCCTAAAAATTCTACCTGCGCTTCTCTGACATGAGAGGCCATGGTGCCCTAAAGCGTCGACGGAAAAACCACATTGACAGCGATGAGGGCCGTAGCAGTGGGCACCTAAACGCAAGCAGGCAGCAATCTGGAAAGTATTTGGTTCTAGAAGTGTTCCTATGTTAGAAGAAGGTAGTGCATGTAGCCAGAGACCAGATTCCCACACAGAGACGGCAAGGAGACGAGCGCGCTCCGCGTGGCTAGGGCACGTTTCTAAAAGCTGTTTACGTACTAGCTCGCAAAGCGGCTCATCCCATTGCCTCTGTGATGATGGGATTGTGGGTGGGTCGGAATTGGGGCAAGCTATTTGCCAAGCCTCCTTGCCATCCGTCAAATAAGATACGACAGGAGGTGATGTACCAAGAATACTATCTAGGCTTTGTGCGCTTACCACCTTCGGCCACATCATCACTTACCATAGTGAGAGTGTAGTCAAACACAAGCCTATCTAGAATAAAAAAAAAAAAAAAAAAATACGTTCTACTAAATTTTTTGTACTAAAAACAGAAGACAAAAAGGCTGGTAGTGAGATGCTAGAAATTTTGCGGATACCCAGACCTCCATACCGAATCGGCAAGGAAGTCTGGGACCAGATGCGATCATCTAAATTAATATTCAAAATGGAATTGAGGGTATTTCTCACTGCATTGTCCAAAATCTGTAAAAGAAGAGGGTGATTCCAGAGTGGACTACAGCGAAGTGTATATGTAAATTTTGGTACAAAAAGGCAGTACTTGAGGATGGTGTAAGCCGAATGAGTATTAATTCGTAGAAGACGGTCCGAAACATCATTAAAATTTTGAATATTTTCTTCAATGAAGTCTGAAAAAGATTCTTCGAAAATTGGTGACCCCAAGAGGCGAAGTGAACATTTATTTACAATTTTCATGTCTGGTGTTATCTTTAAAAACTTATCTATAGTTTCATTTGGTGAGGGGCAATTATCTGAAAGAAAAAGTTCACATTTTGAATGATTTAAATTTAGGCCAATTAACTGTAAATTTTGAGACAAGAGGAGGAAATCACTGAGCACTGTGTCCGCATCGCCTCCTAGAGTTCCATCGTCCAGGTACCAGACATTGAATTTTGATTCTAGAAGATTAATGATTGGGTGGATTGCGAGCCCAAAAAAAGCCGGCCCCAGAGGATCGTCCTGCTGGCATCCGACTGAGGAAAAAAGAAGGTTATCTTTGTATATTAATTTTGAAGGACTTTTATAGCATTGCCAAAGAAATCCAAAAACGTCTGGAATTTTATCTTTAATTTGTGAAAGTAGTGCACCTCTATCAACGGAGTTAAAAGCGTTTTTAACATCCACTTTTAGTAACACCTCTCCAGCTCCATTTTTAAAGAATGTACGGAGGGCATGAACCGCCGCTTTTACAACCACCTTGCGATCCAAAGCCCAACTGCTTTGGTTGAAAGTAGTCTTTCAATAAAGACGCCTTTTGACGGCAGCAGACCCTGGCTGCGATGCGGCGGTAAGTGGTGCCTACGGCAATAGGCCTAATCCCACCGTATTTTTTAGTAAAAGCGCATAAATTTGCGCCATAGATGATGTCTAAGGCATCTTCAGCTACATTACCTCCCATCCTACCATCCTCTAAGAGTGCCTCACCGGCGTCACCTGTGTAGCCACATAATAAATCTTTAAGATGTTGTGGCGTCAGTGCATCTATGCAGCCCGCTGAACCATTCTGGAAGGATCTCACAGCTCCAAGCACGTCTTTTTTTGAAGCTTCTATATGAGTATCGAGAGGTTGGGGAGGATCAGGAAGGAGGAGGTTCGTCGCTGGAAGTGGATGTTTATTCTGAAGAGCTGCCAAAGTATCCGGTGTATTAGGTGCAAATACGTTTCTGGAAAATAAAACCCGAGATGCCCCCTTTATATCCCCATATAAAGATAATAAGATTAAATAATTATGTGATTCGATCTGTCACTCATCATTATATTTTATTTGTTAGTACCATCGACCACCGTAACACGCAAATATTGTCAATGAGACTGCATTGTACTTACGCTCTTGGACTATTTTTGGCTACTGACCGCTGACACTTTCAAACATTTTAAAGTTCGAAATTAAAAACCCCGGTAAAACATTTATTTCTCGTCATTTTGTCGTTGTTTATCATTAAAACAGCAGCAGCGGGTGAGAAAAGAAATAATAGTCATTAGTCATAGACAATCAAGGAAAACTACATTCGATGTACCAGGTAGCAGTTTCATAACAATATAAAATCTCTGTATTGTGGTAAAGTTCGACAACCTCAGCCCACACGTATTGAAGTATTGACTCAACGGTTTAGCATAATATTGAATGACCTTCATATAGCTCATACACACAAAAAAAAACTACTTATTCAACACTATTGAGATTTCCAGAGAATCACATAGAATAATTATAATTTTCTAGTTTGAAACAGTTTTTTATTATATTGTTTGCAGTGAGTGCAGTACTAATACTGGGTTTAAGTGCAGCCATTTTTTTTTAATTCGTATCGATGTTACGTAAAATAAAGATACTCTAGTTTACAGCCGTAAATTATTTTTCACATACAGAAAATATTAACAGCTGAAAAAGCCCTGGATATATTTTCGCTTGAGATTTTGTACACGTTTACTGTGGGGTTACCACCAACTCTTGGAGCTATTTAACTCGGCCTGAACTGAACTGAATCGTCTTTGTGGCAAAGGACGTCAGAATATTAAGAAGATGAAGGTCGTGGGTTCGAATCCTACAATGAACTTGAGCTTTCGGTGAAGGAAAACTTCGTTAGGAAACCACAGCACAGTGGGAGGGTACTTTTGTAGTACTCGACTGGCTGGCTACCACCCTCAAGTTGAAAATCTGTCGCCAAGCACCTATCAGTGTGTTTCGACCGGACACAGTTGCACTTGAGACAAGTTCCCATTTAGGCTTTGTGTCCACCTTCGGCCACATCATCACTTACCATGGAGATTGTGGTCAAACACAAGCTTATCCAAAAGTAAAAAAAATATTACGGACAAAAGTGACAATTGACTGAAGAGTAATGAAGTTTAGGTAAAGTTGAACCGAAATAAGAGGTTTGTATGGGTCAAAACCGTATATTGGGTGTGATTTTTGAGTTTTAATCTGTTGACTCGCGACATTAACCGTTCAAACAACTCGTCAACTCGCGCACAGTTTTCAAAATTTCAAAATTCGCGCCCAATTTTCAAGTAAATGTCCGATTGTCCCATTTGAGAACCAAGTGGTGCGGACACTGAAACCCCGATTGTCCCAAAAAAGAACTGACAGGTTAAGCATAAATATTAAATGTGACGATAGCTCAGTTGGTAGGTGGTGACGTCATACCATACGTGACGGACGACTGTCACTGTCGCCATGCTCCGGTAATTGAACTTGGGCGCAAATTCGTAAATTATCGAGGCTTTGTGCTTGCCACCTTCAGTCACATAATCACTGAATTAGCACTAAGTTGTGTAATCTGCTAGCTTCTGCTCCGCGGTTTCGCCTGTGTTCCTGAGGGAATTAAAATTAAATAATACTCTGTGTTAGACAGAGATAATGTAGCTTTGCATTGGTGAAGATTTTTTAGAATCAATTCACTAGTTCAAATGATTACCCCCAAAACAAACATTAAGTAGGTACTTCTTAATAATATTAGTATGGATAAATAAAAACCAGAACACCAGTAATAATTAGAACTTGTCAAGTTGGAACATCGTAAATTCAAGTTTTTCCAAGAGCGTGCGTCTTTGACGTTGCGTAACTAGGTCCTTTTTATTAAAAGGAGATTTTAATACAGAATCATGAAATTAAATAAGGTTTTTAGGTACTTGTAGTCTTGCTGAGTTTCTTCTCGGTTCTTCTCAGTTGAAGGCTGATATCCGCTTTGTGGCTAGACCTTCGTAAGCCCTCCTAGGGCCTAAACTGAATAAACTTTTCAGAAAAAGTACCTAGTTAACTATATACAAATGTTTTCATTATTCGCCTTACAATTAATTTTGTTGTTACCCTTTTACGGAAGTAGGTAAACATATTTTCATAACATCGGATGGCTTTCCGCTTAGGAACAGAGTTCTAGGTACCAATTATAAGGACAATGTTAATTTACCTATAAGTTATAACGCATACGCAAACATATGCGAATGACTTGGCCACCTAAGGCTTGATTAATGACCGGTAGTCTATGATACCGGCTCAATCAATAAATTTTTCATCGTCAATAAAAATACAATTATAGGTATTCTCGAACCAAATAGACAACAATCCTAAGTTTTTTTTTTCTTTGATATAAACTACTAGCTGTTCCGCGCGGTTTCACCCGCGTTCCCGAGGGGTCTTATCTTTTCCCGGGATAAAAAGTAGCCTATTTCCATGCCAAATTTTAACCAGATCCATTCAGCCGTTCTGGCGTAAATGAGTAACAAACATACATCCATCCAAACTTTCACATTTATAATATTAGTAGGATTATTCATAGAACGATTTGAATTATTTTGAATACTAAAAGTATATTTTAGTGTTTTGTTAGTTGTCCTAATAAAGATACGATATTTCTATACAAGCAAATGTCTATCGAATATCTCACCCAAGTAGATATTGAAGAATATGAATTACACGGGCTTAGAATATTTTAAATATGACTACTGATAAGTATTTTAAAATTCGAATTTACAAACCCCATCAAAATCATTTTAATACTCATCACTTTTTGTTGTAAGTAAAGGTGAATCAAATATTCTGCCATAAATCATTAAAACAAGTATCTATCGAAACCAAGATACCAATAATGTATTTCTAAAATTAGGTTGACATCAAAAGCGGGATAACACTAACACGGTCAATAGGTCAGCAGCTCAAAATGGGTTAATTAGTCAAATAAGACCTCAAATTATGTTCAAGATTTGCTACAATTAGTGTCAAACAAATATGTACATAGATATTGAAACTATTTGTTTATTCATTTATATAAATAAGTTGAGCTAATTAGCACCTTTACTGTATATAAATAGGTACCTAATTAACTTGTACGGAACTACGGACTATTGGTTACCTAAGTAGAAAATAATATTGACAGATGAAAATAAAAAAAAATATGTATCTGAATTTCTGGTCAAAGAGTATCTATGGTTAGCAACCTCACTAGTAAGGAATAAACATTACATCATTTATTATTCTTAGTAGTGTGCAATAAACTACGCTTTGATATAAAACAGACCTCAATAAGCATGTTGCTCGCACGAGAAATAGAGTACCTGGAAGGAAAAATGCACTTTCAAAATCCTTCGTTTAGTTTCTTCCCAGTATTTCTTTTTCCAAAGGAATGAGTTTATGATTATGTCATCGAAGATTTTATCCGTCACCTATACAATTACTCATACACTTTCGAGGACTCTACCTACTCTGTGGTCAGCCTAATGTGGTCACTACAGGAGTCCTTTTGACGTCCGACTCTCAAGGATGCTGGATTTATGACAAGGCATGGAAGAAATCAATCAGTTAGTCATTTGCTTAGACAAGTAGGACTTCGAAACGGTTGCATTCTACGAATTATCCTGACGCATTGCACTAGATCTCCGGAGTGAAAACAATTTTGTTTTTACTTAGTCTTAGGTGAGTTTTTGGATACTTATAAAGATAATGTGGCCATTCTTTTGCTGGGTTTTATTGACGATAGCCAAAGAAATACGGCCTGTATTTCTTTAATCTGTTGACTCGCGACATTAAGTTGTCAAACAACTCGTCAACTCGCGCGCAGTTTTCAAAATTTCAAAATTCGCGCCCAATTTTCAAGTAAATGTCATCGTCCCGATTGTCCCATTTGAGAACCAAGTGGTGCGGACTCTGAAACCCCGATTATCCCAAGAAAGAACTGACAGGTTAAGAATCATTGTCGCTTTATAATGGCTTGCATTCCAGACCAAAAATGATGAGTAATTTTATAAGTGTTTCACTAATTGCAGGAAAGTTGTGAATCATTGTTTGTAGGCGACTTACTTGGTCGGGAAACCCCAACACTTTGTTCCCGTTCCAAAACGGCATAGCAATTTGCGATGTTGATGTAGATACAGCTAATTTGCAGAAGGGAATACAACAGGACGTTCCCCATATGTTAGAAAGTCTCAAGATTTATAATGATTGAATACGTAAAACTTTGTAAAAGAGTCAAGATTAAGATTGTCATAAACATTGGCATTTAAGGCGATGATAGATCAGTGGTAGTGGCGTCGGATACCGCGGCGAAAGTCGTGAGGAAACCATAGTTTGTTCCGGCAATAGCACTTGAAAGCCAGTTGCCTTTAAGGCATTGTAAAAAGGTCGACAACACATTAGCAATCCCCCTGGTATTGCTAATGTCTTTAGGCGACGGTAGTCACTTACCATCAGGTACCGCCTGCCTAGTTTGTCAGTTGTAGTATAAAAAAAACAATTCACGCTTATGAACCTTCTCCTCTATCCAAGTAATCCAGTATTTGTCTTTTAAAAATAACGTATTTATTACCGAAAGATTTTTTATTTCTTTATGAACTGCGACTCGACTTTTAAAGACAGCGAGCTCAATTTTCATAGCTTATCTGCCTTAGATTGATAGATTCCCGCGTTGCCGAAGTAAATATGTAAATTAAAATAAAATATCTTTTATCTTTATAATATTGGTGTAGTTTTTATAGTGCTTACGTCACACAACCTTATCGTGGCTCGCTCATGTAAATGCAGAACCTTACTCAGGTAGAACAAAGGTACGGAAACTGGCAATTAATTGCAATATAAGTTGAATCATAGCTTTTAATGTAATGTTTATTGTTGCAGATCAATAACAACAACCCTGGCAACACAAATGACGCGTCACCACTTCTTGAGCCTGACAAGGAGCGACAGAAACCTCCTTTAGCTGGTCAGTACCTACTGATACTACACTAATATTGTTCTTAGTTTAATTACAATGATACCTAGGTTGTACCCACTGGCTTCCGTCCCGATGTTTTATCCGCGTTCCCTAGATAATTAAAATAAATGAAAAATAGGTAGCAGCTTTAGAATCAGTACAGTTGTTCCCACAGAGCAAATGAATACTAGTAGTTCCAAAGATTACGCCCACAAAATATCAAAAAACAACAGTTTACTATATGTCGTAAATTTCCTCACGACTGCCACTGTTGCAGATCGGCAAGGTTCCCAGCAGGCTGGCAGCGTTCCTTTATTGGAAACCTGCCCGTCTACCGATCCCCCGAAGGCCTCTATGAGTTTTTCAAAAACAAAAGGCAGAAATATTAGAAAGTGTTGACTACTTGATGTGTATTTTTTGATAGTTGAAGCCGCCCCAGCGACTTTAGAAGTGGCCCCGGTAAATGCAATACACAAGTGGCATCCCACACATGCAGTTTGCCAATAGTGACGAAATCAAAGCCCTTAGATACCAGCTCATCACTAATTGTTCAATTTGCAATAGAAATCAGAAAGTAGCATACAAACTCAAAGATTAGGCACAAAATATAATACAGTCATTATACCATCAACCGGCAAATATTCTCCAGACTAGATAACATATTGCATCACAAATCGTTTCCAGGACCCGAGATTGACGACCTGGATGATGAGAAGCCTACAGTGAACAACACCGCACCGTACCCCGGCATCGATGATGGACTACTGGAAGATGCAGGCGTTGATAAGAAACCAAACGAACATGATAAAGGTGAGGATAAACTGAGGCAATGCACGCCCTAAACTTATTTTTTTAATTATGTTTCATAGACTAGTTAGTGTTATATATTTTCTTGAATATAGGTAACATCCCAATTAAGCAAACATTAAAATTGTTTAGCTGGTGCCACAGAACAAATAAAAAAGGTAGAAGGAGCGTACGTAAACAATATAGTCTCCAATGAAGTGAAGCAACGTGCAAGAAGTTGTGTGCGTGACCTGCACGTACGTTATCCCGCGTGTCTCGCGTCGCACAGGAACGCAATAGCGGCCCGAACTGCATTTCAGTAATCCGACCATCACCTAAAACTCCTCTAAATCGCTTATGCGAAGTCCGATCCCCACTTTTGCGCCCCCCGACGACGCCCTGAGCCGAGGTTCGTGTCCCAACTGGGGCGCCCTCGGTGAGTCGTCTAAAGATTTACATACCGGTTGAGAGCCCTAAGCGCTCGCCGAATAGTTTGCGTAAGGGTGTCTATGGTCCCTAAGACCTCCACTTTTCTGTCCTCCCCAAAAAAAAGAACGCGATCGGCTTCCTTTACTGTGCTTAACTTTAGGTGCGCCTTTGTCTATCTTTTTTATTTGTTCTGAGGCTGGTGCATAGTTCGTGACACGGTAAACTGATAACAGCCACAATGTAGCTCACACAGTTGATTGATATTATAATGATATCACTCACGTCACGTCACGAGTGCTATCATTGCGGTATCCGTTATTAAATTAAGAATAAAAAGGATGTGGTCAAAGTTGTGGACAGATATTGTTCTTTTCATAAGAGAGATAATAGTATCTCGGTTTTACCCACTTTCAAGTGATATTTATAAGCTTTCATTTCACTGACTCATGTTATGAATTTATAGCCGTTCAATGGGGTACAATAAATAATATCCTACTTGATATTACCTATAAATGTGAAAGTTTGTATGTTTCTATGATTGTTGCTCAATCATATAAAAATGATTGAATGGATTTTGACGAAACTTGACACGCATGGATAGATCATTTTATAGGTGAAACCGCGGGGGATTGCGTCAGCGGGGACGTCGGAAATATGTGTCAGTAAATCTAGTGGGTACTGGCACATTTGACACTCACTTCTATTGTTAACTGTTGACGTCTCGATTTCGAATAACAAACGACCGGCATGTTATGGTGTATGGTATGTAGGAAGGAAGGGCTTCGTTGTTTCACTTGCTGATAAGAAGCGTGAAAACCCCAAATTCTGGTGCTGACAACCCAAATAAGTCATCAGCATTTATTTTAAAGTCACTCTGTAAAAAAAGGAATTTAATTTGTTATTATTACAATTTAAATCAAAATTTAGCTTTCTTAAGAAAACTTTAACCGGACCATAAATGAATGATTGTCTGACTGACCTATCCACAGCCTAAAAACTGGGTTAGAATGAGGGTGGTAGCCAGCCAGTCGAGTACTACAAAGTACCCTACCACCGTGCTGTGGTTTCCTCACGATGTTTTCCTTCACCGAAAGCTCAAGCTCATTGTAGGATTCGAACCCACGACCTTCGCCACGGTATTCGACGTCACTTACCAATGAGCTATCATCGCCATACTATAAAGAGCAAAGATTTGTATGTATGTAACGAAAAACTTAAAAACGACTGGGCCGATTTCAAAAAATCTTTCACCATTAGAATGCTACATTATCCCTGAGTAAAACATAGGCTACCTATATTTTTATGCCGGGAAAAGAACAGATCCCACAGGAACGCGGGTGAAACCGCAGGGGACAGCTAGTATTTCATAAATCTCTGCATAAATAGATTGAAGAAGCTGACTTGATATGCCAGTTAGCATTCATATTACGAGGGTAAATTATATAACTACTTATTTGGAATTTAAGAATGATCCACTGCTGAAAAAAATATTGCCTTGCTGAGTTTCTTGCCGGAGTCTTCTCAGTTTAAGTGTATTCCGAACCGGTGGTAGAGTCAATTGTAACGTTCATAAGTGCCTTACCAGCGCCTAAACTGTATAAATAACGTTTTGAGTTTGAGTTTGGTATGCATGTTTGTTTTGTTTTAGTTAACTGTAGGTAACTAATGCGGGTTATAATTTTTTATGTATTTTGTATTAGTTTAAGATAGTCGTTAAAGATAGTTTGAGATAGTCGTACGACTGACTATTAATGGAATGAATAGAGAAATAATGACAATAATATACTGGTTGGGACGTTGTTTACAAAGGACCATCTGATGCCATACTGAGCAGAGCTTGTGCTATGGAAACCATAACTGCTATTTATACTACGTAATTGTCCTAACTATGTACCTACAGAGTGCTTAGTGCGAGTTTTTGACGTTACTAAACGCTACTATTGCGTTTACGATATTTCTCTAAACCCCAATTCTATAGATTAGCCATAGGAATTGAGACAGCGCCTCTTGCGGAACACGAATGGAACTAATTTCACTGAGACGCGTTCGTAGCGTTTAGTAACATCAAAAACTCGCACTAAGCACTCAGATATGTTTACCACAAACGTCTATGCTAAACTCAGATAAAATGAAAATTCTAAAATAAATATCTTTATTAAATGAATTAATTACAAGTATTTTTGATCGTCACATGTTTGATTTATGAAAAATTCTAACGCTCGGTTCGGAAGGTTGCTTTTGTTGAGAAGAGCCGGTAATAAACTCAGCAATTACTGTTTAAAAAAAACGCAACATTTATTAATCATTTATTTATATAGTCTCACCGATAATATAATATACTTATGTGTTATGGCGGCAAAATAGGAATATTGAAATAGAATTTAGTTTAGATAGTTAATCAAAGGTTACGAGTGATTTAGTAAACAACAAACTCAAGCAGACCAGATAGGTATGTTTACCACTAACGTCTGTGCTGAATCGGAATCGAAGCCATCCGTGGCGTGACAGTGTTTCTTAGCCAATGCTTCCTTTGCAGATATTCCATCCTTCGGCAGCAGCGAGCACGACATCCCGACCGGCACCGAGCGCGAGCTCGAGCCCGATCACAAGCACGATCACGACGGGGGTGATGCCGAACACGACGACGGTAAATGGCCCTGGCTGTCCAAAGACGAGGCTGACTATCCATACGGTGACTGGTCACACTGCACATTGGTTCACATCACACGTTTTACACGACTATTTTTAATCACCAATCTTTTAGGGATCCAATCCCGACACGGCAGTTTTTCAGCCATGTTCGCTAAAGCAAAGCGACGCTTCGACCGTGGGTTATTACACTTTTGTTTGTAGCATTTATACATTCTGAGATTTCGTGTTAACTAATTTAATAAATACATAGCAATTTCAGTAAAATCATGAATATAACTACTTGACTTAATTTGAGAATTTATTATTAACTTTAAATACTTATTGCGACTCTTGATTTTTTTAAAGAAATTGGCACAGCGCCTCTAGCGGAATACTCATAGAACTACATATCTCCCACACATGTAAACGTAAACGATAGCGTTTACTAAGATCTCACGTTAATTAGTAGTCAAGTTACCCCTACCATAAACAAGGAAAACAATCATAAACAGGAATGGCGATACATTAATAAACTCATTACCATTAAACGATTAAACCGGAATAATGTTTTAAAATTAAGTATTTATGCATGACAGGAATACGGATGCATGTTGCATGACTGAACATCACAGTTGTTTAAGGTCAATATAAAGATTATTTCCATAATCTAAGTATCAAGTCTCATCTATTTTCTACTCATTGCAATTATTTTTAATTGTCACTTGTTCATACTATCTTTATGAACTTACATAATTAAATGAGTATTGTTCGTAGGTAAGCGCATCACTTGAACGGCTTTAAGGTGTACAACACATTGGCAATCCCTCTGGTATTGCTAATGTCTATAGACGACGATATTCACTTACCATCAGGTATCATTTGGGGTATAAAAAAAACGGCTAGACTGATTTTAAGGCGATGATAGCTCAGTGGTAAGTGACGTCGAATACCGCGACGAAGGTCGTGGGTTCGAATCCTACAATGAGCTTGAGCTTTCGGTGAAGGAAAACATCGTGAGGAAACCATAGCACGGTGGTAGGGTACTTTGTACCCGACTGGCTGGCTACCACCCTCCAGTTGAAAACCTGTCGCCAAGCACCTATCGGTGTGTTCCGACAGCTGCACTTGAGAGCCAGTTCCCATCTAGGCTTTGTGTGCTTACCACCTTCGGCCACATCATCACTTACCATGGTGAGATTGTGGTCAAACACAAGCTTATCCAGAATAAAAAAAAAAAAATTGTGATGTTTTTTTTAATGTTTGTAATAGTTCGAAGAGCGATAATATGTTCTGATGTTTTTAATCATCTACTAGTAGTGTAAAAAACATCAATAAAAACATAAACCAATTGCTAGAACACCCAAATGATAGATCTCCATTTTTTGGGTTCCGTACCCAAAGGGTAAAACGGGATCCTATTACTAAGACTTCGCTGTCTGTCTGTCACGAAGCTGTATCTCAAGAACCGCGATAGCTAGACAGTTGAAATTTTCACAAATTATGTATTTCTGTTGCCGCTACAACAACAAATACTAAAAACAGAATAAAATAAGTATTTAAGGGGACCCATACAACAAACGTGATTTTTTTGCCATTTTTACGGAACCCTTCGGGCGTGAGTCCGACTCGCACTTGGCCGGTTTTTACCTTCGCCTCGTTTGATTATTGCATGACTTTGAATACCTAGAGTTACCTATATATAACTAAGTTAATATTTTTCTTTCTTTTGCCGTCAAAAGAAAGGACACGGTATCTACACAGTAAGTATACAATTAATTATTTAACTTGCTACGTTTATTTATAGAGAAAATTAACAACATCAATATTTTCAGATATTGGCGACAGATTTGGCCCTGATGATCGACCTATCTCACCTTTTGGTCCAGCGGTAAGATTTTATAGCATATTTGACGTATCTTTTTAGGATAGGATTAGAAACAGCTGCGATGATAGTTCGAAGGTATTATGAATATAGCTCGACGGTTTCTCGATGATACCTACTAGATAATAAATACTCCGAAGTATTGATCTCCATTTAGAGCAAATAAACCCAGTTATTAGAGATCCAAACACGGCGGTGTCAGTAAAGTTCAAAAATACGTGTCATACATTCATCGCAATCGCAGCGCCCCTTTTCTTAAAATACTCAAGTCGTGGAGAACGGGGCTGATTGTACTATTAGAACCAGATATTATCTTTATGTTAATTACAATATTTTTAAGTACAATTGTTTGTTGTTCCAAATAAAGAAAAAAAAAAGGCCCTATGACATAAAATTTATTTGACCTACTCACTTGTCTCTGAGAGCTGTTAGACCTAGCGAAAGATCTGTGACCCCCATTCTCAACCCCCACGGCCAAAATCTAAATCGATCGTTTATTCACATGGGCCTCAAGAAGGCACTCATTTAGAATTTATCAAAAAACATAATCGACAAAAACAATCTATATAATCGAACCTTCTCACAAAATTTCCTGTATAGGAGAATAGCCGGACAGCTGGACAGAAATACCTACGAAAGCATTTTTTTTGGCTGAAACGGGGACAATTCGCTCGCTCGCTCAACTAGAGCAGAAACCGTCTTAAGTAACTCTGCATAATTATGTTGATTTTAATTGAGGATCTGTGTTCCGCAGTCGATCGACGTGAACACGTACCAGCAGAAGAAGAATCTCGCCCAGGGTATGATGGACCTCGCGCTGCTATCGGCCAACGCCAACCAGCTGCGCTACGTGCTAGAGTCCTCCACCTCGCACCCCTACTACTACTCCAGCGTCACCTTCATCTCGCTCAGTATTCTCTTGCAAGTCAGTCACTTACCATGAGCTTCTACTTCAATTTACTTCCATCTGTCTCCAGTTGGGACAGGGTTCATTTATTCTGTTTAAGCTCTAGTTATGAACGTCGAACTATGAACTAGCAAGAAACTCAGCGTCATTTTTATAATAATACTATCTGTAGCAATATTGCCTGGGTTCCCGAGGATTTTATCTTTTCCCGGGATAAAAACATCCAATGTTGTATTCCAGGATATGATCTACTTGTATGCCAAGATTCATCAAAATCTGTTTAGTAGTTGTTGCGTGAAAGAGTATCAAAAATCAACCTAACAAACTCACATTTAGTAAAATGTTAAGGCGATGATAGCTCGGTGGTGGTGTGTGGATACCGCGGCGAAGGTCGTGGGTTCGAATCCTACAATGGGCTTGCGCTTTCGGCGAAGGAAAACATCGTGAGAAAACCACAGCACGGTGGTAGGGTACATTGTAGTACTCGACTGGCTGGCTACCACCCTCAAGTTGAAAATCTGTCGCCAAGCACCTGTTGGTGTTCCGGCAGTTGCACTTGAGAGCCAGTTGCCTTTAAGGCATTGTAATAAGGTGTACCTACAACACATTGGCAATCCCCTTGGTATTGCTAATGTCTATAAGCGACGGTAGTCACTTACCACCAGGTGACCCGTCAGCTTCGTTGTCACTTGTGGTACAAAAATAATAAGATCTATTCCTTTAATCTGTTGACTCGTGACATTAACCTGTCAAACAACTCGTCAACTCGCGCAGTTTTCAAAATTTTAAAATTCGCGCCCAATTTTCAAGTAAATGTCATCGTCCCGATTGTCCCATTTGAGAACCAAGTGGCGCGGACTCTAAAACCCCGATTGTCCCAAGAAAGAACTGACAGGTTAAGCTTAAATAAAGCCATCAAAAATCCAGTTTGTATATAAGTTATTTGATACTTCCAGATCGCAGTGGGCATCGGCCTGATCATGAACAGTCGGTACGACGTCAACGACAAGAAAGAGATCTGCAAAGCGGACAAAATCAACAACTTCACAGTGCTCGGTATTTTCCTCATTACCATCGTCAATGTGTTTATCACCTCCTTCAGTGTTGCCACACCTACCGTAGCTACTGTGTCGGTAGCGGGTAATATCATTCAGGGAGGTTAACTAGCGACATCTAGCGATACTTTTTGAAACTGTCACTTAATTGTAAAATCCTTGTAAGTTATTTATAGGCTGTCAAATTAAAAACAGTCTTCGAGTGAGCGAAGTGACTGAACTGCAATATACATTTAGGCCGAAATTACACTTGTAAGTTGCTTTCGTAAGTTTTATGTAACTTACGGCTGCATTTAAAAGTATTCAGAAATTACGGTAAGCGACTTACAAAGCGTGTTTACGTTTGATAAGTTAATTACGTGAGTAAAAGTTACAAGTGTAAGGCTGAGACTCCACCAAAACTGAGCGGAGCCGAGATGTGTTTCCAACCAATAGAATTTCGTTATTCACACATCTTGTCACCGCTCAGCTATTCTATGAAATTAAATCTGTTGTTTACAATCTGATTACGTAATGAAGTCTGATTATATCAATATTCTGAATAGTAATAATAGCGTATACCATTTTTTGGTTTTACTGCGTTTCTATAATCTATTCAATTAAGCAGTCATATTCTATATTAACTTTAGCACCCTTTGCAATACTCTTAAATATTAGTTTCTTCCGCTACGGAATCACAAATTAATCTAATCTTTCAATGAATCTCAAATGTAAAATAGAATCAAAGACTACGTTTAAATGCAATTTTAGTACATATTTACTTAAATAATTCATAAAAATTGTACTTATGAATCGAAAGAAAGCATTTATTTATTAAATTAGTATTAATTAAGCTAAGTACTTAGGTACTTATTTAGAGTGAGAATATCTTATATTCTGTAAATAATCATGTAAAATTAAGATCAACTATTTGTTTCTATGAAATTTTCAGTTACCATTTGTATAATGTGCCTTATTAATCTCAATTTATCTGTAATATATATATTAGGTTAAGACACTACAAAAACTTGTTTTATTTGAAATGAAACCACACAACTCAGAATCCAAAATGTATTGAATACAAAACAAATCTAATAAAATTGTCAATGGCAATTTCAAAATATTCTATTTTAATTAATAGTTAATATTAAGAAGAAACATCGCCCGACGGCCGCCTCTCACCTCTCGCCTCGGGACAGCCGACTGATGCCAGTAATACCCGACATATTACTAAAGTGCACAAGAGCTGCGCACTCGCTACTCTGGGGCTACATCGCAAATAAACTAACTTATATATTACATACACATATAAAAGTACTATCGAGCGGGGTTGATTGATAAAAATAAATAATTTCATTAATATATGCCTGGGCTCGGCGTCTGTTATTTTAGAGTTTATTTTGCGACGTAGTTTATTAATCAACCCCCGCGATGATCCGATTTTACAATTTTATTCTAAATCAATTTCTAATACATACATACATAACGCTTATTGCCATCATTTAAAGATTCGACAGTCGTATTTAGTATTCAGCGTACTGCTGTTTTTGGTAGCGCCAAAATAACTTTGTGACAAATCGCTCATATAGTTGGAAACACTCAAGAGATCTCGGGAGCCTCGATGTTACATCCCATTTGTATATAAAACGGCGTTCCAAAATTATCAATCAGATGAAAAAATATGTAAAAAAATAAATTAAAAAAACATTTACATACATATCGTAGGAACAAAAGTTTTGAAGATACGAAAAAAATAGCTTAGTATAAACAGTACCCTAGAATTTAAGCTTTTGTTATAGATACAGTGCTGTCGTTAGAGGAAAACATTTATTCTAACACTAATTGAGGGTATCTTTAAAAATTTTTACAACCAGACATTTAGGGGAGGGGACAGCGTGAATATATCTAGCACAGACCTATTATATAAATAGATGTACAGTTTTTACAAATTAATACGGAACTACCAGTGAGTTGACGTCCGAAGGTAATAACGGTCGATCGCGGACTAAATGAAGACAAATAGAAAGGAGACAAATTGTCTGCTTTTTGACACGCGAAGTACTTACACTCGCGACGTCTAGTTATATAATAGGTCTGCGATATCTGACTGTATATGACTACTTGAAGTTAGCTAGGGTATTTAATTTCATCATGTTACATCAGGAAGATTAACGGTAAAGATTTATGAATGTGAAAAGTGTTTAGATGGCGTCAATGTCCACGTCGATTTCATCGTCGTCGTTTGGTTGTTTAGTCGGCGCAGCGGGGGTGGTCACCGCTTTGATCGGAGTCGCCTTGGCGCGGTCGTCGTATTCAATCTGAAATATATTCAAACACAAAATATTTTATTCAATTTTTGGACACTTAAGGAACACTTATTGAACGTCTCATTGCTATTTTTAATGCTATTGTTACTGTTACCACCATTTCCAAATAAAAACCTGTCAGGAGAAGAAACGGCGAAACAAACTCCCCGGTTTTTTTTTACAATATCAGAATATCCAGAATTAAAAAAAAGGCAAAACAAGGCATGCTTTTTTTTATTATGGATAAGCTTGTGCTTGACCACAATCTCACCATAGTAAGTGATGATGTGGCCAAAGGTGGTAATAAGCACACAAAGCCTACGTGGGAACTGGCTTTCAAGTGCAGCTGTCGGAACACACCGATAGTTGCTTGGCGACAGATTGTGAACTTGAGGGTGGAAGCCAGTTGGGTACTACAAAGTACCCTACCACCATGCTATGGTTTCCTCACGATCTTTTCCTTCACCGAAACTTCAAGCTCATTGTAAGATTCGAACCCACGACGTTACTAATATTATAAATGTGAATGTTTGGATGGATGGATGTATGTTTGTTACTCATTTACGCCAGAACGGCTGAATGGATCTGGATGAATTTTGGCATGGAGATAGATTATAGTCTGGAATAGCACATACTTTTTATCCCGGGAAAAGATAAGATCCCACGGGAACGCGGGTGAAACCGCGCGGAACAGCTAGTTATACAAATAATAATTTTTTGAATAAAAAAAAAGCGTTTTGAATGCATATTAGTACACATGTGGTTTTGTGAATACCTCAATATCCTCCTCGGACTGGTGTGCGTCGTCGCTGGAGTCTTCCTCGGCGTCCTGCAGCCACTCGAGGAAGGGTTGCGCACGACGCCGCACCTCGGCCACCACCTCCTTGGACGCGTATTTGCGGGACGGCTTGGCCGCCCACTCCAGGATCGCCTTCTCCTCCACTATGTCCTCGTCGTACAGCAGCTGGAAATTACGATCCTCTAGCTACTACCATTGGCTAGTACTTACACTCCTAAGTTGCTTTCGTAAAATTTATGTACGCAACTTACGGCTGCATTTAAAGCAGTAAGAAATAACAATAAGCGACTTTACATTTGCAAATTTATCGTAAGTTACATACGAGAGTAAAACTTACAAGTGTAAGTGCGGGGTTAGTGTGGGGTTACACTAAATGATGATACATGTTTGATATATTCAGACTCAAAATTACAATGGGACACGCAAGTAGAACGAAGCTTAAACAGCTACTAGTCTATTTAATGGCATCTTGCTTTGGGAAAAAGCAAGTGAAGGAGTAGGTAGTGACCTTGGTTGCTTCAGCAGTAGAGAAAGAGAGTAATACAAATACAATACAAAATACAAAATGTTTATTTACTTTAAATGATTTTACAATTTTCAATACAGTATTCGAAGCCTCCTTTTAAGTATGAAATACCTGTATTAGGAGGCATCACTCTTCCATATCATACTTTATTATAAAGAGTTGGTTATAAGTAATGGTCCCCTGGAGGGAGCATAAGGCTTTTTCGTCACGTGACGACTCTGCCAGTTGAGTGTACTGTAAGCCGTACCTTGAGTATAGCAGGAACTTTGGGCAGCAAGTGATGATGATGGTTACAGAGCGCGGTGAGCGCGTGCAGCGCGGCGCGGTGTGCGCGCGGGTCGGCGCGCGTGCAGCGCACGAGCAGCGCGCGGTGCCGCCGCACGTCGCCCGCTAGACTGTTCGGTCGGACCAGCACCTCGAACACCACCAGCGGGGCCTTGGCCTTCACCTCCAACCTACGTGCACCAGATAAATAATAAAATTGTTACACATTTGAAAAAAAAAAACATACTGTCGAATTGAGAACCTCCTCTTTTTTTGAAGTCGGTTAAAAAAGCCAATATAGTCAGATGGTCCAAAAATATTTAAAACCTTGCTGAGTTTCTTGCCGGTTCATCTGAGTTGAAGGCTGACTTCCGAACCGGTGGTAACTTCTGTAATTCGACCTTCATAAGTGCCCTATTAAGGCCTAAACTGAATAAATGGTTTTAACTTTGATACTTAGCTACACTACAACACACACCCACGTGCATATGGATGACTACCACCCTCAATTTGAAAATCTGTCACCAAGCACCTTATGGTGTTCCGGCAATTACACCTGAGAACCGCTGTACAACATTGGCAATCCACCTGGTATTGCTAATGTCTATAGGCGTCGATATTCACTTCCCATCAGGTGACCCGTATGCCTGGTTGTCAATTGTGGAATAAAAAAACTAACACAAATCCCCATCGTATTTGTGCTTGTTGAATTATTGGTCTTTACATGTACTATTAGCAATGGGTAGAGTCTAGGGTCTAATGATGATCTGTGATGGGCTTTTGGACCTTTTGAACTAAACAAGATAGACCGGCGTGTTTGGACTCTTTGCATTCTGGTTCAACACAATTATAGACGTGGTGTCCAGGATCTGATAATGGTACCGGAAGGTGGCCATAGCAACTCCTTTCGTAAATGGCTCTAGCTTTATTTTAAAATAAAATAAAAATCTTTATTTGACCAAATAAAAAAAAACACAATTAGGTTGAAGTCTCTGACCTTTATGGTAGGCAAAGCCTGTATACTAATGGTCAGCTCCTTCCCTACTTATAGTTGACAACATTTAAAAGTGTTCAATTTTATAAAATGCTAATGAGCTCCTCAATTACACAACACTAGTTTTCTGCCCTGCAGTTTCACCGACATTACCGAGGGATCTGATCTCTATCCCATGTTTTATTCCGGGATATGATCTACATGTGTGCCAAGTTTCATCATAATCCGTTCAACTGTTTTTGCGTGATTGAGCAACAAACATACAAACCAATATACAAGTGTCCGGTAAGTAGTTATGACAAACTAATGGTGTCACTTTTACTAAGGTCTATTTTGTATATTTGGAAGGTTGCACTTGCCCTTAAGGCATTGTAATATGGTGTACAACACGTTGGCAGTCCACCTGGTCTTGCTAATGTCTATAGGCGACGGTAGTCACTTACCATCAGGTGACCCGCGTACCTCGTTGTCACTAGTGACATAAAAATAAAAATAAAAACATTACCGTTCAGCCTCGTGCAGTATATCAGTGATGGCGCGCTGTCCGTCCACGTCTCCGGCGGCGGAGCGCTGCTTGAGGAACGCGTAGAACAGATCCATGCGCTGCTTCTCATTTTTCTCGCTGTCCTCCGATAGCGTCATACACTTGGCACCCTCCGTCAGGTCTGCAATACAAAACATTCATTTTTTATTCCATTGCTACCGTTACCACCATTTCGAAATAATGACCAGTCAGAAGAAACGGCGAAACAAACTCCCGGTCCTTTCCTCCAATAGTCTCTCTTCAGGTTATTTTTTTAAATAGGGTTATAATAAACCGTTGGATACATGTATTATATCATTTCATACGGGACTTTTTGGCAGGAACATGCGAAGTGACGCTGCGTTTTCGTTTTATTTTCATTAAATTTGTGTATTTTGAGTTTTATTGAATAATATCGATGGTGTTTTGTCCAATAAAAATAAATCCAAGTGCCCAAGTGAAGTGGAATGAAATCGTGTATCGTGACTTTTCAGATTATTTAGTGGAACAGCCGCTAATTTCACAAAAACTATACCGGACGAGGTCTAGACTTTACAGTGAATGTAACTATAACTGACGTGGCTATAACATAAAAGAAGAATATTTAAAAGAAAGAAATGGCATAAAGGTCTAGATACCAAGCCAAAAACCTTTTAAAAAAAAATACATATACCTTGCATCCTAGCACGTACTGCGGCCTCGCTACAGTCGACGGTCCAGGTGCCGTCGTCCTCGTCGTCGCCAGTTTGCTTCTTCTTGCGAGACTTCTTCTCTTCCTTCTCGGCCGGCGCCGCCGCCAGGGGCGATAGTGGCGCCTCCGCCTCCTGAAATTGTCAACTCAAAGTCAAAACCATTTATTCAGTTTAGGCCTTAGGAGGGGACTTATGAAGGTCGAATTACAGGTACCACCGGTTTGGAAGAACCGGCAAGAAACTCGGCAAGGTTCCATTGTTTTTTCAAAAATATTGATTGGGAAACATTGTCAAATAGATTATGTACAAGAATAACTGATTATAGCTTAATCTATTTTAAAATAGAAAAGAATGGGAAAAAAACAATGGGATTTGAGTGCGTTCTACCATCCAAGTTTTCAAATCGAATAATAATAATATATGTTATGTAGTTGCCAGTGTAGTTTTGTGTGTAAATTAAATTAATCTGTTTTGTTAATAGATCCTCGATTGAAACTTTAGGCGGTTACTATTAGGTGACCTGCTTGTCTACACCAATATTATAAAACAGAAACAATTACATTTTTTGTATGTTTTTCTGTGTGAGATAGTGGTCAAACGCGATACCTATATATTTTATTAAAAAAAACTGACATAAAAAAACACTATCAATAACATGAATTAGTTTTAAAACTGTAAATACGTACATTCTTAGCGTCACCGTCCTGTCCGTCGTGGTTTCCGTTGGCGGTGCCGGTGCCGGACGCGGATCCGGACCCTGGACCGGAGCGCTTGGACCGCTTGCTGCGGTTACCCTCCGTCAGCGAGGAACCCTACAACAATCACAATAAGTTTTTATAGGCTTTCACAAGTACTTATGGATAGGCTAGACGGGCCGGTTGGCGTGGTTGGTTAACACACTTGTCTGCATGAACATGTCTGTTTGTCCTGAGTCTGGGTGTAATTATTTATTTAAGTATGTATTTACAAAAAAAAGTAGTCTATGTAGTAATATCAGTCATATGGTTTCCATATTACAAGCTCTGCTTAGTTTGGGATCAGATAGCCGTGTGTGAAAAATGTCCGAGAAAAAAAAAAGTCTAGACTAAGCACGGTTCGGAAGCTTTTGCTGAAAGAAAACCAATAATAAATTCAACATTACTCTTTTCAAAAGCAACTTAATACCACTTATCTAGTCTCACTGACAAAATCCAAAAAGAATGGTAGAATGCGAATAGACGACTGATAGCGCCAAATGAAATGCGAAATATTGAGCATTGTTCGTAGTTTATCTCTACCTTATTCAAATATTATTATTGTTGAATATGTCGTAGGTACCGCGAAAGGGGAAGATCTACCACCGGGCTGGGTACCAACGCCCGGGGACTGCAGTCCAACGTTTCTTGATGAGAACTCGTATATATACATAGTGCCGAGAAAACTTTGATAGCGCGATGTAGGAATTCCTGTGTCATTTCATGACGTCCATTTATTAGTACACATAAGACAGCTGCAACTCATTTGCAACTCTATATCGAATAGCATAAAGTATATAATTACTTAAACATGTTGGTTAAACTGAGAGTGAACGTTTACCTGCATGGCAGGGTCGGTAGCGGGCGGATTCTTGAGTATGAACGTGTTGAGCTTGTGATTGAAGTCGAGGACTCCATGGTAACCACACGCGCGACAACCCTGCGAGATAGTGTTGCGCTTCGTCGACACTATCAGCTCCGTCTCAGGGTTGTCGCACTCCGGGCACAGCACGAACTTACGAATAAACCTGGGTAACAATGTACACACAAAAATTAACTTTATGACAATAGGAAAAAGACAATATTTGCATGTCAGTATTTATAATAGAAACGTAATGAGACGATTGTAAGGACCGGATTATATGCAACATAAAAAGCTTTTTATATGCATGAAAAATGTTTGAAATATGCATGAAAATACGTAAAATATGCAAAATTTAATGATAAGGTTTAAATATTGTAAATGTATCAATAATATGCATCATAACTAGATCTTAAGTAAAATATGCTATTACCGTCGAGGATGGCTTCAATATGCAAATGCATATAATCCGGCCCCTAATAATAAGTAATAATATTTGGTGTAAAATGGAAATACCCTGTGGTTTTTACCTACTTAACAGGAAACAGGCATAATGATATACTAGCTTCTGCTCTATGATTTAACTCGTGGAGATCTAGATATATTTATGTACAAAATCATTCATCACAATCCCAAGGCATTGTAAAGGGTCGATAACTCAGGCAATCCCCCTGGTTAATTGCCAATTCCTATAGGTGGCAGTAGTCACTTACCATCAGTTGACCCGTCACAATCACCCAAGTATTCACTACCTATTAACACAACCTCAATTTTCAAGCCCCAGCAATTTATTAAATCAATTTTAAGCATCAGTAATACTGTACTGGATTTCACAATAATGATTACCAGCTGTCCTCCGCTATCCCGCGTTCCCGTGGGATCTTATCTTATCCCGGGATAGCGGCCTATGTTAATCTGGAATAATGTACCATTCAAATGGTGAAAGATTTTTTGAAATCGGCCCAGTAGTTTTTGAGTTTATTGTTACATACAAGCCATACATACATCCATACAAATCTTTCCACTTTACAATATTAGAAGATAAGGTATAGTGTGGTATGGTATTGTGCAGGGGTCAGCAAACTTTTTAGACAAAGAGCCAGATTCCAGAAAAATAATGACTTCTCGGACGCTAAAAGAGCCGCAGCTTTCTGTTTTAGATTTTTAACTGTATTCCAAATGTTAATAGGACTGTAGTAAAATGTAGTAAACCGTGTTTGGGTTCGTAATAAAGACAATTATTTGGCTCGCGGTATTTACGAAATATTTGATCTCATATGCACCCAAAAAAATGATTTTGAGGGGAACTTGAAGAGCCGCAACTGACCCTTCAAAGAGCCGCATGCGGCTCGCGAGCCGCGGTTTGCCGACCCCTGGTATAGTGTGACTTACCCGTCCAATAAATCCTGCAGCTTGGCAGAGTCGTGGCTCCCGTTGACGATGAACCGCTCGTTCTTTAGGTCGAACTGCGTCTGCGCACCCAACTCGCACCCGAAGTACTTCGTCGGGTCTGCAAGCAATATATACATACATCAGAACATAATACAACACTCTCAATAGTTGACGACTCGGTGGAGATCTGTGGTATAGATCGCCTGCCTGGTTACCGCCCTCGTGTCTTCAGACTATCACTCGAGAGCCAGTCCTACATAAGAGTAAGAAGGTTTATGCATGGTCGGCAACGAGCTCGTGACGCTTCTGGTGTTGCAAGCGTCCATAGGCTACGGTAATCACTTACCATCAGGTGGGCCGTAAGCTTGTTTGCTAACTGGTAGTATAAAAAAAACAATATTTGTTGTAATGTACTTGTATGTAATTGTTTGCTTTGTGAATAAAACTTAAAAAAAATAACCTGTATTACCCAACACAATTTGAGACAGTTTTGAGATAACTTTTGCTTGGGATTGTTTATCTTTAGTTATTAGATATCAATGGGTTCAGTAAAATAAAAATTGTGACACCGGGGAATGAACACAGTTCAAATTTTTATTCTGTACCTATACTGAAAAAGAATAGTAGATTGTTATACAAGGGGCTAAAATGACCCATTATATACGAGGTAGTTTTACTCCCGAGCTTTAGCGAGGGACTAAATAGAAACCGAGTTTTAATGGGTTTTAGCGCCGTGTGTTACACTAAACTTTTCACTACGATTGCGAAAAAATAAAACAATCCAATACAATATGAAATATGTAGTTTATAATTTCTTTTTTTTTGTTTCCTCTGTAGCCGCAACACATATGCATGCATTCTAACAGAGATTTTCAAAATTAAAATGAAGTTATTTTTTTATGAAACAGTAATAAGTCGAGTCTTTATTCATGATTATTCTACTTATGACTAAAGACTTTTTCGTTTTTGTAGGATCATTGTCATTTGACACACAAAAAAAAAAAAAACTTTTTCCCCTAGAGGATGAATTGCTATTTTTTCACCGCTCTGGTACGCTACAATGACGGTCTTTTTGAGCAAGAGGAGTGAAAACATCTGTATACTGTATGATATACAATACTACAAGAATGCACTGTAGACAGCGCTACGACGCCTACGACTACGGGCTGTGAGCTACGAAGCTACCAGTGCTACGAGATTGCACCTTTATGACCTATAAAATGACTCCTTTAAACTTATAAGATCCTGGTACATGACATGACATAACGCTATTTTCTTACGTGACGATTTCTACCAGTTCACAGTAAAAATGAATGAAAAGAATACTCACACGTGGCAGGTCTGCCAAGCGCCTTGGCCACTTCGGGCATGTTGACAATAACAGTCTTGATCCCATTGCCCTTGCCCTCGACCTTGGCGCAGATCCTGGGCATCTTGTAGCGGTAGAACGCGTCCGCCACGTTCCGGTTCACGTTCAAGGTACCCATTTTGGCGGTTTTTTTTTTAAAACGACTTTATAATAATTAAATACCTAATATTCTCTTGTAACGTTAAATTTTCTTACACTGGATCTGGAAAAGAGATATGGTTTGTAATGGTAAAACAACTTTATGGTGTAAGATAATATTAAACTAGTGGGCCCGGCAGACGTTGTCCTGCCCTGAAATTAAACGGTTTCTTCTTTATTTCTTCTGACAGCTCAATCAATAAAGGCTCAATTTACACCAAAGAGTATGTAATCACTACGTACTGCAGCAGCAGAGAACACTGCAGCACTGTGTCATCACTGACACCGAGTGACAGGGATGCGTTCATAGAAAATAATTGCGGACGGAACTATGGCATACAAGTGGCCAATATGGCGACTGCCATTTGCATCATTAGAATTTAACAAAATACTCGACAATCGGAATTTCGTACGTCGTTCGTCGTCTACCGTACCGTACCCTTGACGGAAAAATAAGATCACGACTGCATGGAATATCGACTGCTACTTATTGTTATTGCTGATCTCCATAGGCACATACCATAAGGAATATCGTCTGCCAGCTTGTATGTAGCTGCTTGGTCTACCTATCGTCGGCCAGTTCGGACTGAAATCCAGTCCACTCTGGCACCTTTGGGGATACCGAAGAAATTCTGAAGTTAGAGAGACAGTTGTATGCTCACCGGGAAGAATGAAGCGTGCAGCTTGGCGTGCGTTGTCGTGTAGTGTCGTGTCGTGTTGTAGAGAGAGACGGCTAGCGGGAGCGAGGCGGCATGCGGGCGAGGCGGGCGGGTCCCGCGGCGCGCGCCAGTCACGTCTGTCGCAGCGGCAACAGTTTCCGGTGCCTGTTACTGCAAAATTTTGATGTTCTGCAACACACACCGCAACGGTCACCGCTCCACGACTACAGTCTACTCGATTGACCAGCGGTCAGCTCTACGCAACCATCATCATTGACAGTGTAGGATTTAGTCTATCTTTGGATTTGGATATTTTCCTTCAACGTTGTTTTTCTTTAATTCTGGATAAGCTTGTGTTTGACTCAAATCTCACCATGGTAAGTGATGATGTGGCCGGAGGTGGTAAGCACACAAAGCCTAGATGGGAACTGGCTCTTAAGTGCAGCTATCGGAGTGATAGGTGCTTGGCGACAGATTTTCTACTTGAGGGTGGTAGCCAGCCAGTCGGGTACTACAAAGTAGCCTACCACCGTGCTATGGTTTGCTCACGATGTTTTCCTTCACCGAAAGCTCAAGCTCATTGCAGGATTCTAACCCACGACCTTCGCCGCGGTATCCGACGTCACTACCACTGAGCTATCATCGCCATAAAAACCTATAATAACCTCAAAATCACATTTTGTGATTTTCTACCGAGGCCAACTATGAACCTCATTGAGAAATAAGACCCTGGAATCTATAGTCATTAATGGAACGAACAAAAGTCATTCAGAGTTCCGTTGTATGATAATGACAAGATCATTAAACCTCATGCGAGTGTGTCACGTGATGTGTTATGGTGTGTGTGTGTGTGTGTGTGTGTGTGTGTGTGTGTGTGTGTGTGTACATACCTGCGAGCAGTATTCCTAGGTGTGTGAAGCGTCATGCACGCTCGACGGCAGCCGGCCGCTCTCCGGGTCGCAACACACCGACTACTCGCCTCGCACTGTACTGATGTCTCTGCAACAAACAAACAAACAACCGTACAAAACTTGTTACGATTTGAGGAAATCGACAATCAATAAAATACAATCCGGTTATAACGACGCTCAAGGGACCGGTGAATTACGTCGTACTATCCGGACGTCGTACTACAGAAATAATTTAATTTTCGTCTATATTTTCGTCGCTAAAAGCGGTCGGTCGTTGTAAGGCCGGACTTACACTTGTAAGTTGCTTTTGTAATTTTTACGTAAGTAACTTACATAAAACTTACGAAAGCAATTGAAAGTATTAAGAAATGACGGTAAGCTACTTACAAAGCGTGTTTACATTTGCAAATTTATCGTAAGTTAATTACGTAAGCCTACTTACGTGAGTAAAACTTAAAGGTGTAAGTGCGGGGTAAGCGACGTCGTATTAAACGGATTCTACTGTAACTTGAAAGAAAGAAAGAAAGAAATAATTTTTATTTGCCAATCATCAAACACAATAATATAATGGAAAAAACATAAGGTAAAGACAAATATGGCCACAGCTCAGCATTATGCGGCAGCACAGATCTGTGCTACAGCGCTGGTATTCTGCTGAGGCCAGCTAGTGGCGCCACGGATATCTTGGCCAGATCAAAATAAAATAAAAATAAAATTAAATATTACACAAAAATTAAAAACAATAAGACAGGTACATTCAAGTTTGGTTATTTTAAATTAAAATCACAATAAGATCGAGTAAATTAAAGTTTAAACTTGTTAGGCTTGGTTAAAATGTCATCTCCAAAACTGCTGATTTTGGAATACCACGCTAGTTTTTTGCAAACTGTATGTAGGATTTGTGCCTACCACATCATTACTGGGTTATCATCGCCAAGTCAAATTGATTCGTCAATTTTATTAATTACATCAAGCACTGATTGACCCGGGTTAGGTCAAACTAATATTATACAAGATACAATACTGCATTATGCCACCTGCGATGATAGTTCAGTGGTAGTGACGTCGGATACCGCGGCGAAGATCGTGGATTCGGCATTGTAAAAAGGTGGACAACACAATGGCAAACCCTCTGATATTGCTAATGTTTATAGGCGACGGAAGTCACTTACCATCAGGTGACCCGCTTGCCTGGTTGTCTTTAAAAAAAACCTAATATTTTAGCTAATTCTCTCCTAGAGGTTAGAAAACATGTTAGTAGCAAAAGTCAAACAAAAAAAACTTGAGAGGTGTCAAGGGACACCCGGATGGAACGAAGTTATATAAGTCGAGGGAGTATATATATATATAAAAAAAAACATTTATATATATATATATATATATATATCAAATCACCGACATTAAAGTGTCGGTGATTTTAGTAAGATTTTTTTCCGTCTAGCCCCCTTTCACAACGCGCGATAAGGAACTTCGTTCCAAAACTTCGTTCCAATTAAGAGTTTACGTCAGAGCAATATTCTATTCGAACGTGGACTGGGTAAATGATTGCCCAGCGAATAATATCGCTTTACACTATGCAGTGACGGGAATGTGACCATCGACGTATTGTTTTAACACAGTCCTAAGTGGTATAGTTGATAAATCATAATATTAATATGTGAAGCAAAACGAAAAACTTTTTTTATGTACAGTTATTAAAGTTACAGTTACTAAAAACTTTTTGGTCGAATTTCGATCAGAGGGCGAGGCACTAGTGTTAATTATTTCATCGGTTACTTCGCCTATCCCCCGGCCAGGATAAAGAGAATTTACCCATGTAAAAAAAGCAACCCAACCTTTTACTCTATAAGACTTAAGGCCACAAACCCTCCTTTCTCAAAAAGTATAGCTTGGTCGTTTCGGTCAAATTTATTAGAGACAAAAATATTGATGTTTTGACAGTGAATTTATCTTTCAAGATAACGTGGACTTTCGGAGACTTAGAAACTAATTCGTTCAGAAATTATATATCAACACACGAAGTCAAACGAATGCGATCCCTTTATCAATATCAAAACATACAAGTTATCAGAACAAACGTAGGTAATAAATACTTATAGAAATGTAAACGTTGGTGAGCCGCTATTAATTCCAGAGCTTCGGGCGAAGATAAAAAAAAAGAAAACATGACGTCAATCGGGGGGTGAAGATAACACTCGGTGACAATAGCTATGGCTTGATAACTGGAAAAATTACGATCCGGTTAACGTTTTTTTTTTTTTTTTATATTCGATAGGCTTGTGTTTGACCACAATCTCACCATGGTAAGTGATGATGTGGCCGAAGATGGTAAGCACACAAAGCCTAGATGGGAACTGGCTCTCTAGTGCAACTGTCGGAACACACCGATAGGTGTTTGGCGACAGATTTTCAACTTGAGGGTGGTAGCCAGCCAGTCGGGTACTACAAAGTACCCTACCACCGTGCAAAAGTTTAAACTTTAACCACTAATAATCGGTTTTAGGCAACAATGGGTTTCGTTGAATAAAGTTTTGAACGGTTTTAATACGACAGAATTAGAAATTTCAGTGACCCAGTTAGATATATAATACGAAATGGGTGTAAAAATCTTCTACGATAACATGGCTCGCCAACAGTTTCACTTATTTGTGTCACGTTCAGATCTCGCGGAATAATTCTGTTAATTACAGTCTCCATTACCGCTCTTGTAACGTTTTCACATCAAAGGAATTAATGACAAAACCTGTTCATAACATTTAGTAAACGGTTATTTTTAAACCGGTTACAAGTCTTGATCTTCTAAGTTACAGTACAATCTTCATAGCTAGTCAGTATTATAACTGAGAACTGTTGACATCGCGAATTCAAAACATTACACACGCAGTTTTCACTTGAGCAAGATCATGGTCGTGAATAGTCGCGATTACTCGAGCCGATCGAGACACGCACACAATTGCATAAGATACGAAAATCGGTATTGCTGTTTGGGTTCTTTGGACAACCTCACCAAAGGTTTTTAAAAATAAGTCAACAGTTGTCGATGTAGAAAGATTACCGAATTTCTAACAAAAGTGATTTTGTGGCGACAACATCATGTTTCTTTCCAATCCAATTTTTAGAATTATAGTTTACTAGCTGTCCTAGCTGTGGGATCTTATCTTTTCCCGGGATAAAAATATAGCCTATGTTACTCAGGGATAATGTAGCTTTCTAATGGTGAAAGAATTTTTAAAATCGGTCCAGTAGTTTTTGAGTTTATTCGTTACATACAAAAACACAAATCTTTCCTCTTTATAAATTAGTGTAGAAGTAGATTTTTTTACTTACATTCGTATTGCTACTGCATTTCATTATCAATCTTCTCGCACAACTCTCTCATGGCTCTTTGTTTGAATGTGTAGATACACTTGAGGCAAAAAGGTAATTGACACATTGACTAGTTCGCTATCCACACAACGTCGAAGTAAAATATAATTGAATCCCGATATCGGCTGCCAATCATTTGCGATTCGATACGCTCGTTCGTTGAACACAATATTGATGTTTGCATGCATGTTTGCGACCGCTTCGGAAGTGGCAAACTTATTACAGTTATCTGATACGCGATACTGGTTTACAAATGTTTGCAACAGTGGCTGACCAACAAAATCTAGGCATTAGCTCAGTGGTAGTGACGTCGGATACCGCTTCCAAGGTCGTGGGTTCGAATCCTGCAATGAGCTTGATCTTTCGGTGAAGGAAACAGCACGGTGGTAGGGTACTTTATAGTACTCGATATGTGGCTACAAAGCAAAATTTCAAACACTTCAATACCTATCCCATTACTTAGTTTTAGCACAGTATAAAGATATAGTTTTAGTACAGAAGGCATAGTTACTACGATATTATCATTTTTTTTAATTCTGGATAAGCTTGAGTTTGACAATCTCACCATGATGATAATGTGGCCGATGGTAACTGGCTCTCAAGTGCAACTGTCGTACACACCAATAGGTGCTTGGCGACAGATTTTCAACTTTAGGTTGGTAGCCAGCCAGTCGGGTACTACAAAGTACCCTACCACCGTGCTATGGTTTCCTTAACCGAAAGCTCAAGCTCATTGTAGGATTAGAACCCACGACCTTCCCCGCGGTATCCGACGCGGTAAATGACGACAATGCTTGTGTAGATCTCGCTCGTGCAAGACACATCGTAAGGATCCAATTCTGAGCATTATCAAAAGCATGTGAGACAAAATAAATTCACGGTAAGTATATCACGCAATTTTCTCTACCCCAGATTAATTTTGAACTCTTAATACCAACACTAGTTTTCTTCCCCGCAGTTTCACCCGCGTTCCCGAAAGATCTTATATTTTTCCGGGATAAAAAGCATCATACATGTTATTCCAGTATATTATCTACCTGTGTGTCAAGTTTCATTAAAATCCATAAAGTAGTTTTTGCGTGAAAAGAGTAACAAACATCTACACATCTTCATACACATCCAAACATACTTTCGCATTTATAATACTAGCTGTTTCGCGCGGTTTCACCCGCGTTCCCGAGGGATCTTATCTTTTCCCGGGATAAAAAGTAACCTATGTGCTATTCCAGACTATAATGTATCTCTATGCCAAATTCCATCCAGATCCTTTCAGCCGTTCTGGCGTAAAAGAGGAACAAACATCCAAACTTTGACATTAGTAAGATGAGTAGGATTCTCCATTAGCATGTCGCGTACAAGTCAGTAATACGCTTGAGATTGTGCATGTACGTGACTAAAATATAACTTGAAATCTTGGCACATAGATATAGTCAATTTAAAGATGTTATTTGTAGAGTAACATTTTATATTTATTGCCGAAACGACAAGAATACAGATTAATAGAAGCGCCCTGGAAGAAGTAAGTATATAGTGCAGAGAAATAATAAGATAAGAGGGTACTTTAATGTATATCAAAATATATCGCTATCTTTAGCTAATGTGATCTTCTTTATCTTTCAGTTAAATGCAAGATGGAAGATACTTCCAAAATGCAAAACAAGTATTCAACAAGAAAGTAAAGACCTTCCATTTTACCAGAAACGTTTACGATACTTTTCTATGTAGGTTAAACCAACCACAAGCAGTGTTGCAAATTGCAACGAATAGTGCAGTTAAGACTCGACAATGTATAGCTTACTGCAGTGATGTGGCCGAAGGTGGTAAACCGACAAAGCCTAGATGGTAGCTGGCTCTCAAGTGCAGCTGTCTGAACACACTGATAGGTGCTTGGCAACAGATTTTCAACTTGAGGGTGGTAGCCAGTCTGTCGAGTACTACAGAGTACCCTACCACCGTGCTATGGTTCCCTTACGATTTATTTATTTTTATTTATTTATTAAGTTTACATATACCAACAGTACACATATTGAAAAAGTTACACTGTCTTAATTAAAGTGATTATGACAGTTTGTCATAATGTACAGATATGTGCACCCATTATAGGTGTACACAACATTTGCAATAAGAAGTACAAGCACTAAGGGTAAAATTAAATATGTAAATTAAATTATAATATGATTTTAGAACATTGAAAATACAAGCAAAACAAACCGGAAAGAAACAAAAAATAAACAATTTAATTATAATAAATAAGTAAAACAACAAGCATACGATGTTTTCTTTCACCGAAATCCCTCTACCTCCCAACCTATGTTAGCCTATGTTAGGCTGCTCTCGAAAGGATGCGTCAACCGCAAATGTTTTTTCAATGGTATGTACTTCCATTAGCAGTGGTTTATGATTACCATTGAATCAAACAATGATAGCAGTTGCAAAGTTATGAGGGCGGAACGGCCAGTCTTTTAATTCGTGCCCTTACCTAACCATATCAATTTCACAGCTGTATTATTTAGCAGTTAGTAGTGTTTTTATGCAACACATAAAAAAGGGGCCTGGAAGACCCAAGTCACAGGGCGCAAACCGCGGGCCGCAATGCGCCATTCCGACCGCGCCTTGACCGAGGCTCCAGATTCCGAAACATATTTCAATAGGGTAGTGTCCTGGGTCAATAAAAATGAATTCTAATTAGTCCGTCGGTGAGATTATCAAAAAATATTGGACACGTATTTTTTGCTTTATCAAATCAATAAAAATATACAAAGTTATAGCGCATCAAAGTATATGGTAGGGGAGGCGAATAGGGGATTTCGGGATTTACTCGAGCGCGGCAGATTAACATAAGGGGGGCAACCTTGCACCTTGTGAAGTACTCTCACCAAATCTGAGCCCTCTATATAGTGTCGAACGTCTACGGTAGCCCGTCAGATTAGTAAAAAAAATCGATGGTTTGAAATACTCGAGCGCGTCAGATTAAGGTAAGGTAAGGTAAGTTAGTTACATGCAAAATAGTGTACATTTCAATAATCTGACAATTTGGGCGTGACGAAAGAAAATTGGAGACTCGCAAAGTTGCAAAAAAAAAACGTCACCTGGATTTTCTCGAGCGCGATTAGTTTTTTTTTTATTTTGAAGGAAATTAGTCACGAATCACGGAAATATCTTAATCTGCCGATTTGCACAAGCCGAAGTAGCTAAAATCATTATTAAGTGTATAGTCCAGGAATATTATGAGTTTCACCTCAGAATGAGAGATAGTCAGCTATTAACTTGTATAAACCTTTATTTTGACACCCTAAAACTTGTCTCAAAAGCTACTTATCTTAGGGTGCCCGCGACTACTGATTTTTCAAGGTCAAAGGTCAAAAAATCATTTATTGCAAATATCTCGTTTCCTATGGGTTTTTTGGTATATGTATTCATAATAAATATTGTAGAAGATTAAATTCCCTACAACTTTTGTACAATCATTTTTTCGATATCTTGAACCATTTTCGAGATTTCGATATTTTTTATATATTTTTTTTTTCAAACCGTCAGATTAAGGAAATCCCTCAACATAATTGTCAGATTATGGGTCAGTACAACAAGGCCATCAAGAAGAACCGCCTGTATAAAAATCTGACGCGCTCGAGTAAATCAAGGTCACGATTTTTTTTTGCATTTTCAAAAATCGGCCCTGACTGATGGTCGCGTCCAAATCGTCAGTCTTTAAAATAGGAGCTACTGGAGGGTTTACTTAACATCCCTTATCAATGTCTGACGCGCTCGAGTAAATTTTTTTTTTTAATATTTTCGACCCCTTCGTACGGCCACCCCCACCACGCAAAACGGCAGATTATTATTTTTCCGTTATCAGACAAACGTGGCGCGACTACCCTATTAATATCTGACGCGCTCGAGTATTTCTTGGTGACTGTTTTTTTTACATTTTTGAAACCCTGTAGACGCTCCCCCCACCGCTGAAGGGGAAAATATCACATAACCTTTTTTTCTTTATTCCACCTAATCTTCGAATTCCAGTAAGTCCCAAAGACGCTCGAGTAACTACAAATTTAGCATCATTGCCTCCCCTACCAATATGAGTGAGGGCTTGTGACGTCACTTCGTGGTAAAATTTGTACCACGGTGTGACGTCACGCGAAATTTCAACGCACTGTATCCTCGTCATTTTTCGTTTACGGAACAAAATAAAAAATACGTGTCCAATATTTTTTGGTAATCTAACTGACGGACTAAATAGATTTTTTTAGGACACAACCCTATTGTACTGCAAATTGCTTTAGAGCATTTTTATTTTAGCTCCAGGCTAACTGTGACCCACTATGGTTTTTCCAATGGAATGTTGGATGGGGCATGGGGTTCTTCAAGGTGTGAAGAGATTTTTGGAGGGTCGGTAAGGCTAATGTATGTATTTTTGTATTAGTTAGAATAAAATTGTTAAACATTTGAAAAAAAAAATATTGTCAGATGGTCCAAACATATTTAAAAAATGTAACCTTGCTGAGATTCTTGCCGGTTCTTCTCAGTTGAAGGCTGACTTCCGAACCTGCTTAGTGGTAACTGCTGTAATTCGACCTTCATAAGTGCCCTTCTAGGGCCTAAACTGAATAAATGGTTTGACTTTGACTTTACCTTCAAGGGGAACTGAATTGTGACTAAAATATCGCTTTGCTCTAATAATGTTGAAAGAAAATTCAAAATTAGATCAACGATAACTATCTAGTCCTACCGCAATCATTTCTACTTTCGTAGGTGTTTATGAAATGTTTCTAACATTTAAGGAATACAGAAACCAGTGCGATTACACCTACAGTCGGCGGCGAGCGGGCGTACATACTTCTAATAAATTAATCGCTAGCGCGGATGCAACGAGCGCAAGCACACCATTTATTTACTGACCGAACTGGACAAACTGAAATACTAGTTTTAAAGTGATGCTATATTTGCACATCGGTTTATTTCTTTTTTGTTTTCTTTCCTGCCAATCGTCCTTTAAGACATTTCTGCCAATGTCAAGATATTAATATACTTATTTAATGCAATATTATCATATAATATCATATTCACAATAAAGATAGTCCTCGTCAGTCAGGTTTTAGTCAAATTGGTGGCCATATCACTAAAACTTTTCACAGAATTTTTGAGAAAACCTGAAAAGTCCCGATAAACGTTTTCATTTCACCTGATGCACTTAGATTGAACATTATTGGACAAAACGCCACCGATATTATTCAATAAAACTCAAAATACACGATTTTAATAAAAAATAAAACGAAAACGCAACGGCACTTCGCGAGTTCCCGCCAAAATGTCTGTTTATTTCTTAACAAGGTACTTTGAATACAATATTTTGTAGACCAGATGTTGCTATCGAACATATGTTTATAAATTTGACATAATTCAGAGAAGATTTCGATTGGTTAGTCAACCGAATCGAATGTCAACTGTTCTACCATTTAAACTTCCTTCCATTTAGAATGCTGCAGTCGATCAGGCCATGGCCACAATTTATGAAGACTGCATAACATAAACATTTATTGAAAAAATAATAGGTGTCACCTATGAAAGTTCCAATTGACTCTACTGTAGCGACATCTATCTACAAACAGATATAGTTCGCACGACTCCTAGATAGATGGCGCTCCAATAATCTACATCGCGCATACGAAGTTTTCTATGCGATCTGCATATATACAAGATTCCAACATCAACAGTTGGACCGCGGTCCCCAGGCACGATGACCTAGCCTGGCGGAAGATCTTCCCTTTTCAATGGAGGAGTCTAACATCTCGCTCCTCCATATTGGTGACCCCGACGTGATTGGAATGTCAGCAGTATGCAGCATCACTTCCCAGCACTCCGCACCAGGTCTCAGCAGCAGTCACACAGCAAGCCAGTTTCGCCTTCTTCAGGTCCAACGCAGCCGACTCACCGCGCTTCCTGGTCCTGCAAGTCTCACCCAGCGACAAGCACCCCTCGCCACACAGTTCACCGCAGCCCACGTCCGGATCTTCATCGGACGGCTCTTCACTCTCCGGCGTGGCAGTCTCTGCGCTACGTGAACTACCGGCTCAATCCGTCGCAGCAACCTCGCTCAGTTTCGACTCACCGTAAACTTCGAGCAGCACTGGCACTTGCAAGCTACATTAGCACGACGCAGCAACAAGATATCGACCTCTGGTCTTGGAGGGGAGTGATGTAGCGACATCTATCTACAAACAGATATAGTTCGCACGACTCCTAGATAGATGGCGCTCCAATAATCTACATCGCGCATACGAAGTTTTCTATGCGATCTGCATATATACAAGATTCCAACATCAACAGTTGGACCGCGGTCCCCAGGCACGATGACCTAGCCTGGCGGAAGATCTTCCCTTTTCAATGGAGGAGTCTAACACCTCGCTCCTCCATACTACCATCGGTTCAGAACACATTTTTTTCAACTGTGGATCTATGTATCTTATTTACATATATGAACACGAAAATAACATGAGGACCTTATGTAAAGCGTGAACTCGTCTATACTAATATTATAAAGAGGAAAGGTTTGTTTGCATTGAATGAGCTCCGAAACTACTGGACCGATTTGAAAAATTATTTCACCATTAGAAAGCTACATTATCCCTGATGAACATAGGCTATATTTTTATCCCGGGAAAAGATAAGATACCACAAGAACGCGGGTGAAACCGCGAGGGACAGCTAGTCGTGAATAATTTTAAAAGCGCATCGGTTAGAACGCTAACACTGCATCATAATGCCTATCTTAAATAGACTTATCTATATCTCCAAGCAAATTCAACACCCAAAGGGTTCCCTCAAGAACGCGGGTGAAACCGCGGGGGACATAGTCTAGGACTAGTTTATTACTTTATTAATTTGCATACCAAATGGATTGTAGTGCAAGATACCCATACTTGTAAATCATCTGTTCTTGTAGTATTATTATACAATCAGATAAAAGTTAAATGTGGATATAATCACTCGAGATTATCCCAAATTGAGGAACAATTAATTCCATAATTATAACATTTTCAGTGTGACTATAATTATGAAGTTTTACCTACAAAGGCAAGTATTGCGCTTTTGAACGTTATACCACGATATGCGGTTATTATAATTTCGGATGTTTTGTTTGAATTGGCTATTTGACAGTTGTAATGAAAATACATGAATTATATTAGATACGGTAGTTTATAAGTTAAGAACAATTATACAATATGTTTTTTTGCATAAAAATAATTTGTAAATATTTTATTTTTGAAAAAAAAAAACTTGAGTTTTTTTATCTGTGAATTACAAGAACCGAAACACGGGCGGCCATGATTCTTTAAAATTTGACGTCACATTTACACCAAATAAACAAAACGTCGTGTCTTTTTCGTTTGCGGTAATTTATCAGGATATTTAATTAGGCACGGCACACGTCTTGTAGCTTGTCATTTTCAAAAATCAAGTGAAAAAACTAAACTTTCCACTCAAAATATGCTGAAGAGTTAGAGTGATCGTCGTTACTTTTGTTTATTTATTGGGGTATGACGTCACAGTACCATATGTCACGTGACTGGCTGTTTTCGTGCGAATTTCAAATTAACAAATAAAAAATCTATTTTTTATCCAATAAATAAGGGTTTTTTGAGAAGAAAATGAATGTAAGAGGTTTAAAATAAGCCTACGCAATTTTTTTTATACTATTCCGAAAACTGTCAAGTAGCCAATTGAATAAATATAAATAATTGATTTTCTCTTTTACGAGTAAACAGATAAACAACTTAATTGGTAACCAGACGACTGATATGAGGATCTATGTGAAGACGTTAGTTACTCATCACGAAAAAACTACTGATTTTGACGAAACTTGGCACACAGGTAGCCCATATCTTGGAATAAAGCATAGGATATCATACCGATAGTAGCCGCGTCACGGGGTCGAACTATATCAGTAACCTACTTCGACACAACAATAATAAAATGCTTGCAGATCAGGGGAATCACCACAACCCTCATTGCGATTCGATACCACCTGAACTGTCGATGGTTATGTGAAGACTTGCCTACACATAAACAAAAGAGCAAACAATAAGCACTTATCGGACCATAGACACAACATAAACCTCACCGACTAAACTACTCGCACGAACAACGTCGTAAAGTGATAAACATACCGAGACAACAATTTGCGACGGTTGCATTCCTCTGGCACAGAATCACTGTGGCATTCAGAATATGCTATAATATTATTATTTACTAACGCCGTGGCATTACGCCCTGGCGGCGGTAGACGGACGGTCCGGTCGGCAGACATTCGCGTTATATTTTACGATGGCAGCAAGAGATGAGAGGTAGCGGAGGCTGAAGCGGACGCGGTTAATCTTACTAATATTATAAATGTGAAAGTTTGGATGGATGTATGTTTGTTACTCATTTACGCCGGAACGAAAGATTGGATCTGGATGAAATTTGGCATGGATATAGATTATAGTCTGGAATAGCACATAGGCTACTTTTTATCCCGGGAAAAGATAAGATCCCACGGGAACGCGGGTGAAACCGCGCGGAACAGCTATTACGAAATAATGGAGCCATATTTTACTGATTAATTAAATCATAATAAGTATCTGAATGCTAAAAACAAATGTAGGTCAATTAGTTCTGAGGTAGATTTGTGGGTTGGAAACAATGCTGTAATGCGATACATGCGCAAGCGCAACTTGATCGCTGCGCAGAACCGTAGATAGGTGTGGTGCCTTAGATTGCCTTGAATAGTTGATAGTTGGACGACAAGGAGAGAAAAAACTATACATTTTAAGTAAACAACATCAATCTTGGTACACAATTCTATATCCACAGGAATACAATGATAATAACTAAATGTAGGTCACGCAGAGTCCGTCCACACAGCCGTGGTCTTACATAGCTACCCACACTGGCACGAACATGATACGATATCCGACCGACCGTCCCTGAGTGTGACGATACAACAATGCCGTGTGCGTGTGGCGCGCGCGCATTGTATAGACATGTTATTATTTCGACAATATATCAGCTAGCTTTTTTTTTTATTCACGATAAGCTTGTGTTTTTCCACAATCTCACCATGGTAAGTGATGATGTGGCCGAAGGTGGTAAGCACACAAAGCCTAGATGGTAACTGGCTCTCAAATGCAGCTATCGGTCGGAACACACTGATAAGTGCTTGGCGACAGATTTTCAACTTGAGGGTGGTAGCCAGCCAGTCTGGTACCACCGAGCTATGGTTTCCTCACGATGTTTTCCTTCGCCGAAAGCTCAAGCTCTTTATAAGATTCGAACACACGACCTTCCTCGCGGAATCCGACGTCACTACCACAGAGCTATCATCGCTATAAAAATATCCACGTGGATAGATGACACAGAAATTAGCAAAGTCCCTTCATAGCATTGATAATTTCTCGGTATTCGATACGTCATATCCTCCAAAAACTTTAAACATGTCCAGGTAAAATACAGGGACTAAAATGTCAATCTGAATAGATTGAATCGCAAATTGGCAGCTCTAGACGCTCAACCAACATTGGTCGGTGGGTCGGCAAGGACGGCACAAATTTCATTCTCCGTCGGTCAACCGAACAAATTGGGTATTTACAAGATACGAGCGCTCAGCTACCGTGTACATTGCTCGTATTGGCTGATTGATGTTCACAAGACTATGTTTTGATACTTTATTGTCGTATAGAACCAAATTCCTCCCGCGCACGATCAGGTTGTGGAATGAGCTCCCTGTAGAGGTGTTCCCTAGAGACTACAGCATGGGGTTCTTCAAAAGAGGAGTAAGAAGGTTCGCGAAGGTCGGCAACGCGCTCGTGACGCCTCTGGTGTTGCAAGCGTCCATAGTCTACGGTAACCGCTTACCATCAGGTGGGCCGTAAGCTGTTTGCCACTTAGTGGTATAAAAAAAATAAAAAAGAGTATTGGCAAAAATTATCCCTCGTCTTGTACAATGTACACGCCCACTGTCTTCGTTAGAGATCACTGATAAGGCCGCCATTTGTCAATGTTATTTCTGTTAATATAATCTTTTTTCACTTACTATAAATAAATAAATTATTTATTGATGAAGAAAGCTTTATCGTCAAAACTCTCCCAGTTTATTCCTAACACCAAACAGACGCTCTTCAAGACATTATTAAACTATTGCCGATTCAATAAATTCAGATTGAATCAGTAATTAAATTGATATTTTAATAAGTTGCATCGGTTGATTGATATTTTTTCTTGAGATTCCAGTGTAAAAATAGTTCAAAATGAATATCACAACATAGGTTTTGAAAACATGCAATCTCAAATCCAGTGGGAATTAGTCGCAGTATAATTTAAATATACAACATGTCATAACTAACCTGACGACTCGAAAAATCACCATAATTATGTTCAAAATAATTACTCTATCATCTATTAATAATCATCGACTCGTGTATGTCTTTTGATGAGATAGTACAGCAGATCTTCGTCACCATCAAAGTTTCCAGTGCAGAAGAATACTTCCGGAAATCCAAAACACTGACTATCAATGCAGAATCTAATAATACACGAACATAACCTCAAAAGATCCACGTGCTAACACGCATCGCATGCCAACAACTACAGACACCGTCTACTGCGTGATCGATGAATCACAGCTATACTACGTCTCGAGCTATAAACATTGTGTTATGAAATAAAACGCAACACAAGAAAGAATAAGAAAGTATATACAGTTTAAGGCGATGATATCTCAGTGGTAGTGACGTCGGATACCGCGGCGACGGTCGTGGGTTCGATCCTACAATGAGCTTGAGCTTTCGGTGAAGGAAAAGTAGGTTACTTTGTAGTACCAGATTGGCTGGCTACCACCCTCAAGTTGAAAATCTGTCGGTGTGTTCCTGCAGCTGCATGTGAGAGCCAGTTTCCATCTAGGCTTTGTGTGCTTACCACCTTCGGCCACGTCATCATTTACCATGGTTAGACAGACATACAGACGGACGGACGGACATCAAAGTGATCTTATAAGCGGTCCATTTTTCCTTTTGCGGTACGGAACCCTTTATTCAGTACAATCAACATCAGTACCTAGAATAATTTTATTTTACGCTCGCTTGGACAGCTCACCACCTATAATTTAATGTAAAACCTAAAACAACGGTATTCCCTTAAAATGAAACGTGCTGGTACTTGATAATGTTGGAGTGACCCAGACCGTGAATTATAACTGTGTGACGTCATCAGAGCCGTGGGTAAGTGACATCGATCAAGGTTAGACCCATTTGTCGAATGAATATTACTCTCGCACCTCGGTATGGGAGTTATACGATATATGTGACTAAGCAAATGATTTTATGAAAATTTGTCACCTGAAAATGCGTGTGTTACGTTTCCTACACGAAATATTATCCTATTATCGCCTTAGTGATAGTCAGTGACGTCATAGCCGTGACGAGACTCACGATTTGAAATATAACAAAAAACCAGCCAAGTGCGAGTCGGACTCGCGCACGAAGGGTTCCGTAAAAATGGCGAAAAAAAACACGTTTGTTGTATGGGAGCCCCCCTTAACTATTTTTTATATTCTGTTTTTGGTATTTGTTGTTATAGCGGCAACAGAAATACATCATCTGTGAAAATTTCAACTGTCTAGCTATCGCGGTTCTTGAGATACAGCCTGGTGACAGACAGACGGACGGACAGTAATAGGGTCCCGTTTTTACCCTTTGGGTACGAAACCCTAATAAAAAGAGCATTTCTAGGCTGTATGTAATTAGCAACTTCGACCAAAAGTAAAAAGAAAAAAAATCGCCATATTGTACGGAAAGTTATTCAAAGTAATCGTTTTAACAAAATTCTCTATTTATCATTTCACGTAAGTGGCTTTCGCGAAGCCCAAGGCTCACCAGAAGGCTCGCCCGGGAGAGTGGGACGCGCATGCGTCTACATGTATTGATTGCGTGCCAGCCGGCTACCTCCCTATGAGGCTCAATGTATTTTAAAATGCATCCCGACGTGATGGAAACTTCTGGAAACTGAAATAGGACATGCTTTGTTTATGTTGCAATATTGAAAGCAACTAGGGGAATCATTTTATTAGTAACAAGATAATCTTTGATATAAATATTTCTTTGATAATAACGAATTATTTATGTGAACGTTTTTTTTTTACAATTTGCTGACAAAGCTGTGCCAGAATTTAAGCCGGCTGGCATTAAAAGAGCACTAGTATCGTGAAGACCCATCATTCATGATATCAATGCAAGCTTACGTACCTTGAGTCACTGCTAAATGACCAGAATCATAAATACTAAAATAGTAGGTATAAGATTTATGATATTGCCGGGATGTTGAATGACCAATAAAATTTTGCTAGCGTGACACTAGAAGTTGTAGAAGATCTGTCTATATTCAATAATGTTTATCTGTTCACATAGATTATTAAAAAGGAGGGCTCGAGACACGCAGATCAGGTTATGAATTGCGTAAACTGTAAAACATAGGGTTAACCAATTGGACCTATCCAGTCCCCAACTTGACTATTCTTTAACTTGGACGGTCCTCGATGTAGCAAGCTAAAAATTTGATGTATTTACTTCTCTGCAATAGGGAAAGACCTTTGAAACACCCACTTATTAAGAAAGGTGGATCAGAAAATGTAATAAGACAATAAAGTCCCAAGTGCGTCGAACAAAAGCCCCATTGACAAAGAAAATCTTCGAGAATGAACGGAAAATAAATTGAAAATTGAAGGAGCTCTTGCTCTAATACCCAGCAGTGCCGAGAATCACGCGAGCGTATGATTCGAATGAAATAGCTCATTGAGCTGATTCTTTATAAGATGGGCTATTTATATTTTAGTAACCACATTTAAAAATAAAGATCTAGCTTGCCGGTTCGAGTTGCGAAAAGGAAAAAAGCTACTCATTAAAAAATGTCGACGCTAATGGGGTTCAGTAATTCCTAAAGCTAGGTCGCTCATTGTTCAATATTCCTCATTATTATGAAATGATCGACTTTTATTTTCCGCAGGTGCCGGGCGGAGTAAAAAAATTGATGAAACTTTACTAAGAATTCCCTTTAAGATAGTATTCAGAAAACAATTCTATTAAACATAAAAATCTTTATTAATTTGCATATTTAGATCCGATTCTGTTATGAAAGAAAATCTATTCGTCCATTATTGATTTATGAGAATGAATGTCTTTAACATTAATATGTAGCAAATTAGGAAAGGTAAAACTGTGTTACTACATGCAGCGTCGAATAGAAGACTATGGCGCGACAGAAACATGGAAATAGCTAACAGACATAAGTAGATAACTACGTCACAGAAAAAACCCGAATAGCTAGCAGAAAGATTACCAAAAGTGTAGGTGGAAATGGAAGATTAGATTAAACACACCTTATATCATGGTACACAAGAACAAACCTAAATAGTAATTCAATATCCATGTCAATTCTAGACAATAGATAGACGTCTCTTGGTCGACCAGAAGAATTACAAGAGTCTTAAAATGATATTATAACCACATATCTGAAGAACAGAACTAAGGGGGCATCCCATATAATAGGGTTGTGTACTAAAAAAATCTATTTAGTCCGTCAGTTAGATTACCAAAAAATATTGGACACGTATTTTTTTATTTTGTTCCGTAAACGAAAAATGACGAGAATACAGTGCGTTGAAATTTCGCGTGACGTCACACCGTGGTACAAATTTGACCACGAAGTGACGTCACAAGCCCCCACTCCTATACTTTGATGCGCTATAACTTTGTATATTTTTATTGATTTGATAAAGCAAAAAATACGTGTCCAATATTTTTTGATAATCTCACCGACGGACTAATTAGAATTCATTTTTATTGACCCAGGACACTACCCTATTACAACAGTCTTAAAATGATATTATAACCAGATAGCTGAAGAACAGAACTAAGGGACTATCCCATATAATTACGTGATCTCAAAATGGTTGACAGTGGTCCAATAAAATCTCATTTATAATTGAAATTGAGGGAATTAATTTAAATATCACATCAAGTTTGAAAAAATATTATAAAGAAAATAAAAAAACTTTAACTTTGGAGTGTAATCTTAATTTTGCACCTGAAAGTTGTATTATATATTTCTGATGTATGATTTTTTTTAACCTTTAACAAGGGGGCGGTCCCACCAAACTCACTTAATCTCACCAAGAGTTAGAATTTAGACTCCCCCCGTCTAAATTTAAAGAAAAACAGACCACGTAATTAACGAATGCTTATGGCGCAATAATTACAGCCATTTAACAACTAAACAAATCGTGCATTACAAATATTCCCACGTGTTTATCTCGGGGTGAACCTAGAACAGATTGCACCAATAGATTGGTGGATAAGCCGCATTTCAGATGCAATTTGAATCATCTCACGTTCCACGACCTTTAGTTTGTTGAACTGCGATTCTTGAATTGGCATATTGACAATTTTAGCCGGTGAGGTAGGTTAGTGTCGTTTTAAACATATTGTTCATTGTTGTAATGTCGCGCTTAAAGCCACATGGTAGTTATATGCTTCATCCTTCTACCATCTAGGCTTTGTGTGCTTACCATCTTCGGCCACATCATCACTTACCAAGGTGAGATTGTGGTCAAACACAAAGCATATCCAGAATAAAAAAAAAAAAAAAAAAAAAAACAAAATTCTCAGAATCCATAATAAAGATGATGCGATAAAGCTACGGCATAAACTTCGCGATTTAACAAGGGCTAATCTCATAAAAATAGATCTCATGCTGCGCCTTTCTTACTATCACAAATACTCATTGCTTTAGTAGGTACGCAACCAGCGCATGCAATCATCTCTGGAGGAAAGAAACCTGGTTAAAACCTGATATTTCTGGCGCTCCAATAAAGAGTTTAGGCGTGACTACAGGGTCACCTAAGCATTTAGGTTTTTATACAATTCGACTGCAACTGGTTTTATACTAGATTACTATAGACAACTAGACCGGAACGAGGTTCCAAGTATTAATTACCTTCATAAGACTATAGGCTACGTAGAATACGTGCTAAATAGAAGTAGTCATAAGCCAGATAAAGAGATTATAAATATTTCTAATACGAATGGAAAAACATTCGTAAAAATCTATAATGAAACCTTAGAAGTCTGTCGCCAAACACCTATCGGTGTGTTCCGACAGCTGCACTTGACAGCCAGTTCCCATCTAGGCTTTGTGTGCTTACCATCTTCGGCCACATCATCACTTATCATGGTGAGATTGTGGTCAAACACAAGCCTATCGAATATAATAAAAATAAAGTATATATAGCAAAGGAACGCATTCACCCACTTATGGCAAAGGATTGTTTATGTCACGATAAACAAAATAAACCTCGCACAGTTCAAGAAGCAGCAACGGCAGACGACAATGCAGCTGCCATGACTCCTATACATACATATCACATACTAATCTAGTTTAGTAACTAGACCAAAAAGTAAGCTGATGGGCTTTGTATCGTCCCAAATTCCGACCCGATCAAATCTGGCAGACTTGTGAATAGGGAAAATACTCTTCTGACCGAGTCTGCAGGTTGGGTATGTAATTAGGACGTGAATAGACTTCATCACGTTGCAGACCATCGACTAGACGAGAAAGGCAAGCGCATCGACCCCACTGGTGACATAACAGAGTTTCGGCAACATACGCCCGACGTAACAGACGCGAAATTTATAAGTGTCTTGAGTTGAATGATTGTCAAGATTTATGCCTTTATTCGGTATCGAATTAAGTTTGGAGATAGATAGATAAAATTGTCCAAGCAGACCTCGCAAATTACTTAACGTAATAGGAACAGAAAAAGTTGTGGTTACAATTTTTCTGGATTTACGCATATAACACGTCTTGACTGATACTCAGAATGTTGGAGAAATCCTTTAATAAGTCTCGCATCTTTAGATAGCAATTTTATTTATTAAAAAGGTACTACTGGCGTCACAATGCTCGCGTGTGACGCACAAGCATACTAATAATGGAAAACTGTGATAACAGCGAGATTATGCTCGAACGGTCCGTCACGGCAGTGGATGCAGTTGTTAAATTTAATTGTATTTCGAACACAAAACCGTTTTAATTTACTATTGGTGCAATGGCGCAGTTGGGTGATTTAATTCTTGACTCGGGTAGGTTATGTTAGTGAACCATTATAGATGGATTATTTTTGACCCAAGCAATCATAGTAGAATTTGTAAAAAAAAAAAGATTACAGAACAAGCCCTGGAGTTAGTAATTATTATAGAGGATCTAAACGAGACCAATAACTACTGGTTTTTTATTGATGCTTTTATGTATCTGCTAATGTTCGTGTATGTACCAATGTTTATTTTTTATTTTTTTCTCATTTGTTTATTCTTTTTGTAAATTGTCCGTCACTATATGTTCGTGATGTCATGGACGTGGGCCTCGACTGAAAATCAGCGCGAGGGCTTCTTTTAGCCTTAGCTTTATGCTGAGTCGAGACCTATTCCTGGCATCACGCAACATTACATTATTGTTTGTTTGTTTGTCTTGTCTTTTTATGTTATTTCTTTTCCTTTTATTTTAATGTAATGTTGTGTGTTGTCAAGAATAAATGTATTTCTTTCTTTCTTTTCTTTTCTTTCTAATGTAATCTTAACATTGTAAGGCATTCAGACTCCTACAAAAATATTATGTCCTACAAATAAAATAAGATTATTTGCCATAATTTGGAGTAATTCCAGTTTCATGTTATGATATGAACATTTCTAATAATGATTATACGGTAATTAGTAAAAATTCATATTATAAATCGACAAAGATGACTAACATATTCAGAGACTAAAAATATCATTTGCAATCAACTCGCAAGATCATGCAATATGCCCAGGATAACCTTTAACTTTAAGTATCACATCATATAAAACCTACGCGATCTTTAACAAGGGGTTATATCGGGCTTCCATTAGATACGGCTGCGAAGGGCCGCCATTAATATTCTAGGTATCCTACTAAAAGTTTTTTGCACAATCAGGGGAAAACTACAGAACGGATTTTGATGAAACTTGGATCACAGGTAGATCATATCCTTGAATAAAATATAGGATACTTTTTATCCCGGGAAAAGATAAGGAACATTGGTGAAACCATGGGCGACAACTAGTAGTATATGAATGACAATAGAGTGCAATGCCTATCGATCCGAACGTTGTTAGGGAGTCGGGAACCGGGTGTAGTAGGCGTGATAGAAGCTAGCACAATGCGGCATGCAGACTGTTGGATATTACGCTTTATTTTAATCTAGATTCGGGTGATATTAATGCAGCAATAAATGCGATAGAAATAGGAGATATTTAGTATTCAGAGCTTAGGGCTTTAGGGGTTGAATTTGGAAGTCTTTAAACCCTAGCTAGAAACTACTCTTAATTTTTTTATTACTTTTGATAAGCTTGTGTTTGACCACAATCTCACCATGGCAAGTGATGATTGAGCGTAGGTGGTAACTACACAAAGCCTAAAAGTAAACTCGCTCTTGCTGATGTCAGAACACACCTATAGGTGCTTGGCGACACTTTCAACTTGAGTGTGGTAGCCAGCCAGTTGAGTACTACAAAGTACCTACTACCACCGTGCTATGATTTCCTCACGTTTTCCTTCACCGAAAGCTCATCGTAGGATTCGAACCCACGACCTTCGCCGCGGCATCCGACGTCACTACCACTGGGCCTTTAAATAGTTCTGTAAACATTTGTCAGCTCAGTATTGATCTCTTTATCAAACAGTTAGACCTTGTAATAGATGATATGAGATCGATAATTTGGTTGTAAACCATCTAAATAGAATTTGAATCCTATTTAGAATAAAGTAATTCATTCAATGCGAATAATACACAGTAAGTATTAACTAATATTTTTCAAAAGGGCACACATATTCACACAATCTGTGCCTCCGAGTGCTCCAAATGTAAAACGATATGAATTCACCTCTGTATACGATTAACATTCAGAATTTATGGGCTCGCACGAGATTGAAAGCTTTTATTAAAGCCCGAAGTATGCAAATATAATGTGACACGTGAATGGAATACGAAATTAGGTTTTAAGGTACCTATCTAGTTCACATAATACGAATAAATATACATGTTGGTGAATGTTGTTATCCTTTACAAAAATGATTTAATTTGGCTTTGTTCACGTTTTTGTAAGCAAATGAAATGAGTCTGGTCATTCAGAAGTGTATTTTATTTTGAATGAAAATTAAAAGGATATTATTATAGCTACATATTTGTAATTGATTATACGAGTATACTACTACTATAGACAGAGCAAAAGATGGGAAGACCAACTCAAACTCACAGCAGTAAGGCCAAACTGGAGAAGAGTTGCAAAGGATAGAAAGCAATGGAGATCGTTAGAGGAGGTCTTTGCCAAGAGGCACACTGAACTCCGAGATATTCTATAACAAAGTCTAAAGAGTTTCAGGATAAAGGGGCTATTGAAATTGAATAATACTACCATGTTGTGATGGTGTAACAAAATAGAATTGATTCTAGAATTTTAATTAACTTGTTTACTGAAATTGGTTATCGTAAATGAATGACAATACCTTAGTAACTGTTTTATATATATTCCTTATTCTAATATGATTGGCTTTTGAATAGAATAAAAAGTAAAGGAAAATGGTTCCTAAAAGCATTAAATTGAAGAACAGTTTTGTAAAATTGTATTTTCATTGTACATTCCTTTGAGGCAAGAAATTACACATGAATCATGAACATATATCAAACAAAATGTATTGAAAAGAGATATCCTAAAGTAATTTAAATGAATATTCTTATTAAATCAGCAGTCAGCAAGATGGACAGAGGAAGGCAGAAAACTGGAAAACCGGGGTTGGTTTTCTCTTGCTTATTCAACGAAGTATAGAGCCGGATATACAGTACAGAGATATTTGACGGGCCGGTGGTTGGTTAACACACTGCCTAGCACGCCGCAGGTCGTGGGTTCGATTCCCATCCAGGACACACATTTGTGTGCATGAACATGTCTGTTTGTCCTGAGTCTGGGTGTAATTATCTATTTAAGTATGTATTTAAAAAAATATAGTATATGTAGTATATCAGTCATCTGGTTTCCATATTACAAGCTCTGCTTAGTTTGGGATCAGATAGCCGTGTTTGAAAAATGTCCAAGAATATTTATTATTATTAGCATTTAGAAGTTTCTAACAAAAAGATGGCTATGTTATAGGCATAGTATTATCTATCAAATACAACATTCATATTAAAATGTAACAATAAATGTAGCAAGAGCTATAATTATATGGTTGTAAATTTTGTAATCAGTAAATTGATGTTATTGAGGTATTTACAACCAACTTTCTTAATTATCACACAGCATACTGATAAGGGTAACTATAAATTGGAGTAATAATTTGCTTTACACTTTGATATGGTCTAACATAATGGCATTACTCTGAAGGGAATTTTTACTAGAGTAAAGAAAATGCAAAATCATTGCCCGGTATTATTTAAATTAAAAAAACATGTAATTATGGTTTTATTCATAGGGTTGTGGGACCACAATCTCAGAGGTATGTGATTGCATTGTCTATATTCTGATGATTGTAAGGGATTTATGAAAATATTATTTTATTATAAAAGGATTTATGTGGCATATGATACATACACATGCTGCATCTAAGTATCTCCTGTAATCATTTAATGTCATTTTTGGCTTGTTTCGCCACCATACAATTTAACAAATAAATATCCCAGAAAGATTATAAAAAATCCAGAAAAATGCAGCATTAATAGCAAGCTACTAAATATAATTTTCGATTTTTAATCTAAATCTACTAATTATACAATTTGAGGTATGAAAATGGTGAATACACTCAGGAGAATAAACTAATAAGATTTTTGGAAATTCATTTTTTTTTCATTACCTAGGTAATAAATGTTGGAACCAAAATTATATTTTTGCCTGTATCATTACACCAGTGTTATCATTATCAAGAATGTTAAATAATTATTGATAAATTTTAACAAAATGCTCACATATTAGTCATAGCAGGTAGCAAAGGCCAAAGGTTTGGTGGTCCCTCGTGAGTCAACACGTTGTACGTTAAAATTTAATATGCAAATGAACAGCAAATACGAAAGCATTTTACTAACCTGTAAATCTTGCTAAAGTCATATAAAACGGTAACGCCCCGATGGACGAGATCTCACAAATGGGATGAATAGTTGATCCTGGCTTCGAGGAAGGCACCAGGGGAACACGCCGGGTGCACCGACCTGCCACAATGTATCACCATAAGCGAAATATCACACCATTAAATTAACAACATACTACGCTAACTACTGACTATTCTAACCAATTTCTACGGCCAATATGTACGCACCAGCTGGCAAAAACGTGGTGGCCACCGACTAGTGTAACAGCTATACTATGTGTAAATATACATTTATGTATGATATTACGTCGTCGCTAGCTACCTTCTATTGTGTCTATGACGAAGCACCTCACGGGTCCTGGTTTCTCCGTATGCAGGGGACGAATTACGACACAAATTACAATCGACTACGACTGAACATAAAATAAAAGATATTGCATCGAATGCAACACGATTCCGTGGCTAAAAATGACGACAGAAAATAAATGAAAATTATACACTTTCTTATGTTTCTTGAACTGCCTTCACACCGGAAACAAGTATTTTTTTTATACTAGTAACAACGACTATCACATTTTTTGATAAATATGCATTTAAGCTGAAAATATATTTCATGACTATTTATTTAACGGAAGTAACGAAAAATTTTATAGTAAATTTTTACAGAGAAGCTATATTTTTAAAAACTAATGAAAATAAAATTGTCAACAGGAAACGTATAATCTTTTAAAAAAATACTTTGTCTATGGTACGAATGTTTTCAATTTCAAAATATTTTTAAAAAGATAAATGTGCTACTGTCTACGATAAATAAGGCAAATAAATAAATATCCTGGGAGAAACCAACCCAATCATTATTTACACAAAAAAAAATTGCGAGCCTCGGATACTGGTTCAGTATGATCAAATGAGTTTTGCGTTGGAGTTTGAGGCTGTATGGACTAAAACCCTTTGCCTGTACTACAATAGAGGAAACAAAATTACACTCTTCCGTCTCTATCTGACAACCCAGCTATTGAAGAATGTTACTAGATATCCCAAATCGGTTGAAAGTTTGTTACAGTAAAGTTTGTATGTATACAAATACACTAGTTTTTATTGTAGTCAAAAATACCTATTAGTTTTGATTTTACAGGTATTTAAACATACGATAAAATCGAGTCCCGCTAACAGTCACGTGACCGCATATGACGTCAATTTGCAACGCTCCGCTATGAGCGAGTGTTACAAGATGACGTCACACCGTCACACCAGTACGTCAAATCGAGTACGAGTCCGCATCGCACGTTTACTTCTATAAATCGGAAACTAATTGACGTATCGAAGTAATTCTCTCACTTGTATTTTTTATTTTTGACAGAGAATACGGAGAGCTAGAATTCAAAATAAGTTAACATTCTTCATTCTTCCATTTTTATTTTAGCTTTTTATAAAATCACTCCCACAAATTGCAGAAAAGCGAGAGGAAAGATGCTACAAAAGAAAAATAAAAAAGAATCGACCACGCGGGTGGAAACACAAAGTATTGTAATAACTGGCACCAGTTTATACGACATATTAGTCTATGACTGGCACTGGCAGCATACAAGCGAAGTGGAGTGCTGTATTCGTTTCGTTTGTAAAACGTAGGGATTATATTTTCATCGTCTGCTTTGAGCGAACCTTTTGATTTTATTTTTTAAGTCATTCGTTTGCATTCGAATTTCCATACAAAATACTATTTTTTAATCAAATATAATCAGTGTAATTTTATTGTGTTCAACGGGCCCAAGGGGAGTGGTTTAATGTTTATTCAACACAAATAAGAAGGCACAGACAAAGCTAATTTTAAATTATCTGCCATTAGTGATATTAATTTATTATAATATATATTTATCTGGTAATAAAAAAATCACATTTTTAAATTACTGTAGCTTCATCAACAAAGAAATTAAAATTCAATTTGAGTTCGCATCAGTCGGTGCCTTTGGCATGGGCAAATGCGGATTCACAAATTTTATTAAATTTCTATTACTATAAAATACTTTCCAATTTAATATTACAACCTTGACCTTTTTTTTTATGAAAAATACTTAAAAATTATTATAATCAAGAATTATTTATACTATCTGGATAGGTAATACCTACTTGAAGCAAATACCTATCAATTGCGAAAAAGAGAAAGATAACAAATACGTTGGGACAACCTCCCTATTTTATTTATTTATTTTATTAGGGAAAACAAACAATTACACAAACGAATTATTTAGTAGGTCTTTATAGATACTAAATATACTTATATAAAAGAAGGAAACATTATATAAAGAATTACTTGTTATTTGATTATTCGTTATTAATTTTTTGTAAGAGTAAGTATCTAAATTTACAGTATGATAATGAGAATATGTCTGAGTCTATGAAGAAGTTGTTATAATTTTTTGTTATACGGGATGGGCTAGAAGAGACAGCAAAAAGCGGACGTGCGCGCACCTCCCGTCCGATAACAGTCCTCGGAACAATGTAACACAATTTATTTATCAACTCAGAGCAGTCATCTGTTATTTATTACACAGGTCATACAGAGACATACTTTCAAGCAATAGTCGTCTAGATTCCAAATCAGGTAGGTTAAATTTTAAGTTACAATTATAATTGTAGTTATATGAAAGAAAGAGAAGTTGTTGTTATCTTACTCTTTTTCGCAATTGATAGGTATTTGCTTCAAGTAGGTATGGAGAGTTACCTATCTATACATAATTCTTAATTCTTGCTTATTACCTTTCATTTCAAATTATTAAAAGCTATGTCAATCATTAGATTTTGATTGGTTACTATGAGTACAAGAACTTTGTGATCTTTGCCATTGGTAGAAACAGTTCTGTGAACGTGACAGTTTATTTTATATATTAACGGGGTAAAAAGCCACGAAGAACAGATTTGTAGTCTGTCTTTTTGACAGATGTTCGCACGGATTATTGAATGAGTTTTCGTCAATGTCGTAGTAAAACTAGATTTTTTCTTATACACATCATATTAGAATAGAATTATAATAACAAATAGTAATTTAATAAAATCCGTGTGTTACTGTTGGTGTATTAACGTAATTATGGTAATTCCTTAGTGAGTCGGATAGGTTATGTGATCTGCCCTTGTAAATGGCTTTATAAATTCTGTCATATATTTTTTATTATTACAGCATTCTTGTAGACAGTTGCTATACAGCCCGGCACGATGGAAACATGTTCTACCAGGACTGCCATTCAATGTCAAACCAGCAATAGTTTCAGTCAAGCCAGAGCAGGTAGGTATTTGGTTTTCCTCCAGTCATTATTTGCATGAAATATGTGACAAATTTAGAGTATTCTACATTTTTACTTTTCTTTGTGATTGGATCAATGTACTTACAAGTTTTTAAAAGTATTTGTGAACAGTTTCATACATAACTTTAGGTTTTCTGTGACACTCCTAAACAAATTTTAAATTCATCATTCAAATTGTTATGTTATGGCTTTATTGAGCATGAAAGTGAGCTTGAAATGAAAATATTTTATCAAAGACGGTTTATGTCTTACGTTGTATCATAGATCAAAGTTTATATTGGATTCCTGTTATGCCAAAAATAACTTAAGCAAATGATACAAGGCACTATGCACTTTGCTCTCAAAGAATATTGTTATATTTGCGAACTCTTAAAGCTCCATTCTGGAGAATACTGCCCAAATTCAGAAAATTACTTCATACTACCCATCTCTAATCATGTAATCACAACCATTTGCAAACCATTCTTATTTTGGGTGTAGAAGTTTGGGCAAGAAATTTAACTGTAACCTCGCAAAAAGTAGCCCACAAGCCACCATAGCCTATAGGCTACATCTTCTAAATATTGTAATTAAAAACACAAGAAGCAATAATTTTCACCTATAATTATATAGTATGTCATACATAGTACTTAGGCTGAGTAATTCAAGGCTAGAGTGGATAGGCTTCTTCAGGGAAAGCATTCTCCATTTTAGGCAATGTTATTATCTTGATTGCAATCTTATTACATTGGGACAAAGGTAAGTACATGTTTCTATTTGCAGTTTTCTGCGCTAGAATGCCGGCAGTACTCAGCGCGGAAAGGTTTTTTCTCATCAATCATCGAGAACATCAAAGAGGACATTGCAAAAAATAAGGAAATGAAAGATAACATAAAGAAGTTTAGAGAAGAGGCACAGAAACTGGAAAACTCTGAGGCTTTACAGGTAACTGCTAATCTACCACTAAATGCATAGTGTAGGACAGGAGTCGGCAAACCGCGGCTCGCGAGCCGCATGCGGCTCTTTGAAGGGTCAGTTGCGGCTCTTCGAGTTCCCTTCAAAATCATATTTTTTGGGTGCATATGAGATCAAATACTTCATGTATACCGCCAGCCAAATAATTGTCTTTATCAGGAACCCAAACACACTTTACTACATTTTATTACAGTCCTAATAAGTTTGGAATACAGTGAAAAACCTAAAACTGTGGCTCTTGAGCTCCCGAGAAGTCGATATATTTTTGGAATCTGGCTTTTTGTCTAAAAAGTTTGCCGACCCCTGGTGTAGGATAATCAATTAATGATCGAGAAAATAAGTAAAAATCATTTTAAATCTATCAAGCTCTAGAGTTATCACCAGTTAGTTTAATTTTTAATAACCCGTGTCCATATTATGATCCTGGCTATATATCCGCAGGCTGCACGGAGAAAGTTCCATGCTGTGGAATCAGAAGCATCAAAAAGCTCCGAGGTCCTGAAGGAGACCCTTGGAGGCCTCAAGGGCAAAATGGGACATGTTTTGGAAGAAGCTAGTAAATCTGAGATTGCCAAGAAAGCTGGTAAGATGTCCATAGAGTTATAAACAATTTTTTAAATAGTTATTCTGCTTTTTGGGGTGAAGAGGAATCCAACAAACCAAATATCATTAAAATCGGTTCAGCCGTTCTTTATTTATAAATGGTGTAACCAACCTTTCATTTTATATAGATAGATATTAGTACATTTACTTTTACTATGTATTTCTTTCACTGTCTACATTTTGTCTACAAAATTTCCAATTGCAGGATTGCCGGAAGAAATTTCTGTTAGAAATAAGCATTCCCTTGCTCATGTATCTGTTTTAAGTTTTTCACTAGAATATAAGTAAATTAACCACAAGATTGTGCATGTAAGATTTTCACAACAAACTTTTCTGAATCTTATTTTGCTTCCTAGCTATCCTTCTTGTATTGTCAGTGTTTTTAGTAGTCTTAATTCTACCATTTATTGAATTTAGGAGAGTTTTTGGGAAGGTCTAAGTTTCCTATTGAATAGATTGAACACCAAAAATACATTTTAGATACGTTATATAATTTTGTTTACCTTCATGTTTCCGCTGACTGCACTAACTGAATTTTTATTTTATTTATAATCTAATTATGCAAATATAACAAAAATTGCTAATTCAAATAAGTTGTTGCTCATGTTTTATTTAATGTAACAATCTTCGAAAGAACAACTTATGTACCACATCATGGTAACATGTAGGTAATATGTCGGCAGCTATATTATTTATCTAGATTAAAGGCTCTCTAACCTAAAATACGGAACAACTAATTTATCTTTTTGTCTTGTATTGAAATTATGAATCTCTACATTTGATTTATACAAGTCTACATTTTTTCGAATGAACATAATATTTTCATATATATGCAGTGAAGGTAAAGTCATTACGTTTATTTCCTTAAATATTTCCTTTAATGATTCACGTGGACCCATATTGTAGATTGCACGAATGGCTCTTTTTTGTAATACAAAAATTGTTTCAATATCTGTAGCAGCTCCCCACAGTAAAACGCAATATGATAAAAGACTATGGAAATATGCAAAATAAACTATTCTGGCCGTCTCAACATTCGTCAATTGTCTAATTTTTTTAACAGGAAATACAGCAGAACTCAATTTACTAGCTAAAGATTGTACATGAGAACCCCACTGTAGTTTATTATCAAGTGTATCAGTCATCTGGTTTCCATATTACAAGACCTAAGGCGATGATAGCTCAGAAGTAGTGACGTCGGATACCGCGGCGAAGGTGGTGGGTTCGAATCCTACAATGAGCTTGAGCTTTCGGTGAAGGAAAACATCGTGAGGAAACCATAGCACGGTGGTAGGGTACTTTGAAGTACCCGACTGGCTGGCTACCACCCTCAAGTTGAAAATCTGTCGCCAAGCACCTATCGGTGTGTTCCGATAGCTGCACTTGAGAGCCAGTTCCCATCTAGGCTTTGTGTGCTTACCACCTCCGGCCACATCATCACTTACTCGTACCATGGTGAGATTGTGGTCAAACACAAGCTTATACAGAATAAAAAAGAAGCTCTGCTTAGTTTGGGATTAGCCGTGTGTGAAAAAAAAGACCGAAGATATTTATAAATGGTTTTTGACCTGTTACAGGTAAGATTACTGAAGACATTTCCAAGACGGCGAAAGACGCAGCTGAGAGCTTCGCGGATAGAAGTCAGAGACTCGGCCAAACGTCTGCATTTAAGACTTTTTCGCAGGTAAATGTGACTTACACCATTTTTTTCGGTACTTACGTCCTGTCAATTGACCCCAGAAAGGAGCAAGTATTCTAACAAGGCTGCCGTTTTAATATGAGATTTATTAAACTTTTTTTACACTTATATTAATCTTGGCAGACAGCGCAACCTTAATTCTCATATTAAAACGGCAGCCTTGCTAAAATACTTTTGAAATATACCAGATTTTCATACCTTTCACGCCTGATTGACCCCGATTCTACCGCGACCGGGCTTAGCTAGTCTCCATGTCTTGTTCAGTGGGTATAGCAGACTCACTGGACGAAATTTCAGGTTAGTTAAAATATGTGTTGTCTGCTTAAAGCTGGCTCTCTGACTATTATGTAGCGTAAAGAGCAGAGGCGTAGCTAGGTAAACAAAGGCCGTGGTGCAAAATAAAAAAGGGCCCCTAACAAAACTGTTTAGTTTATCAAATAAAAATATAATTACATAAATATATTTTTTAATAATGGCAAAGGGGAATAAAAAATTTTTTTTTTTCCCCTTTGCCATTATTAAAGTCCTGTTGTAGCTTATTTACATTTCGAAGGTGGGAGAATTATTAGCTAGTTCGATACGAGGTTTGCTGGTCAGGGTCCGAGGGCCCCCCTGAGCTTGGGGGCCCCGGTGCACTGCACCACGTAGACCTCCGGTAGCTACGCCACTGGTAAAGAGACTGTAGTACACATGTTCTAGTACATGTTATAACTTGTTAAGTGTGCACTTGCAGGCGACAGAAGTGGTGAGGAACGAGATGGCGCCGCGCGGACTGGACGGGAGGGTGTACATGTCGCCAGACAATTTACGGAAACGAGTCGAGGTTACTATTACTTACACTTGTTTTTATTTTTAGTTTGGCCTCGTACGGCTTGTGTATTTCGCCATTATCAAGTAGGTATATATTATTCTTATATGTTACTAGCGGAGCCGGCAGACGTTGTCCTGCTCTCAAATTAAAACAAAACTTACAATCCGATTCAGTCCAATTTTGTTTTCAAATCATCGAGGAACCCATTGAAATACACACACAAAATTTCATCCAAATCGGTCCTTTGTTACCGTACTCCTCCGAAACGGCGGATTTTGATTAAATTTTATATGTTTATTCAGTAGGTCTGAGAGTAGGTTGTTATCTATTTTTTACTAGCTGTACCCCGCGGTTTCACCCGCTCATAAAGTTTCATCAAAATCGGTCAAGCCGTTTCGGAGGAGTACGGTAGCTAAAACTGTGACACGAGAATTGTATATATATAGATATAGTTACGTCACATTCACTGCACATAGTCCTCGCCGTACAAGTCCGGTCAGGTTTTATTGAAATTGGCGGCTGTTCCACTAAAACTTTGCAGTTTTGGGACAATCTGAAAAGTCACGATACACGGTATGTACAGTACTTATAACAATCAATTTTCATAGCTTTTGTATGACTTCTTTGTTCTGACTAATCTGAAACAGCTGGACCGAGTTTGATGAGATTTTCACTGGCAGATAGCTGATGCTTTAAACAGTAACTTACTGCTTAATTAGGGTACCGCGCAAATGATAAAAAAGGGTTTCCTCGGGAACGTGGGTGAAATCGCGGGTACTAATGTTATAAAGAGGAAAAATCTGGTTGTTTGTTTGTTTGTTTGTTTGCATTGAATAGGCTCTGAAACTACTGGACCGATTTTAAAAACTTACGATTAGAAAGCTACATTATCCCTGATGAACATAGGCTATATTTTGTCCCGGGAAAAGATAAGATCCGAAGTGAAACCGTTCGAAAAGTATATAGATTGTGGATTTCAATATGGTACTTCTACTCTTGTAGGTGGCAGATGATGAACGCACCTTTGCGCCCGACACAGAGACCTTGGGCGTGGAACTACACAAGGACTCCAAATTCTACCAACAGTGGGAAAACTTTAAGAACAATAACCAATATGTAAATAAGGTACGGATATCAAACCTCATTCTTTAACAAACTTTAGGTTCTAATAAGGCACTTGTGTACAATTTACTGTTCCACCGGTTCAAAATACTGAGACTCCAGTAAAAAAGCAGCATAGTAAAACAGGGAGCGTTCAAATATTACGTAACGAATTTGGGGGGGGAGGGGCGTTTCTTGTAAAACGTTACAGGGGTGGGAGGGGGGTTTGAACTACGCGTTACGTAAAAATTTTTTTTTTACATTTTCAGTACTTTACACCACATAATTGTGACTTTTAGGTATAAATTCTCACATGGTTATTACGTAACGTTTTACTAGGGGGTGGGGGAGTACAGAAAAACGTGACGGCGCGTTCCATGGGGGTGGGGGGGGGGGGGGGGGGGTCAAATACTCGAAAATAACGAATACGTTCTAAAATTAATTCTTTTAATGATTTTTAATTACCAATTTAACGACCAAGAGTAGATCTTTTGATGGTTATATTTATGTTCAGAAGTGGGTATTTCATACCAATCTCCTTATAAACTATAGTTTTGACTAATAAAAAGAAGCTGATTTGATATGTCAGTCAACATCCCTATTGGGTGTTACCACCGAGAAGAACTGACAAAAAATATCAATGTCCATTAAATATTTATGTAAAATTAAATTTTATTGGCATTTTTTACATTTAACAACTTGTGCTTAAATTAAATAATTAATATAATCAGTTAATCATTGCAGGTACTGGACTGGAAAATTAAATACGACGAATCCGATAACCCTGTATTGAAAGCATCGCGCTTCCTCACCGAAAAAGTGGGCGGTGTTTTCGGTAACATGTTCGAAAAGACAGAATTATCCAAAACATTGACTGAAATCTGCAAAATTGACCCCAGTTTCACCGCTCAGAAATTCCTCGAGGACTGCGGCAATGATATCATTCCGAACATTCTAGAAGCGATGGTCAGAGGAGACCTTGAGATCCTCAAGGACTGGTGCTACGAAGGTGTCTTCAACATCCTAGCGACGCCGATCAAACAGTGCAACCAGCTAGGCTACTATCTAGACTCGAAAATTCTAGACATCGAACAGATCGAGCTCGTCATGGGCAAAATGATGGACCAAGGACCTGTTCTAGTCATCACCTTCCAATCGCAGCAGATCATGTGTGTGAGAGACTCAAAAAACAATGTCATTGAAGGTGACCCCGACAAGGTCATGCGGGTCAACTACGTGTGGGTTCTATGTAGGGATCCGCAAGAGTTGAACCCCAAAGCGGCATGGAGACTGTTGGAGCTGTCGGCAAATAGCGTTGAACAGTTAATATAGGTGTTAAATAGTTAAATTAAATCGTTGATGATTTAAAATGGTTTTTATGAACCTGTCCAAAGTTGTCCTATCCTGTTTGCAACGGTAGGGGTGCTGTTGGAAGCGTTCGAATCATTTGATAATGATGAAAGTGTCAAGAATGCAATGCAGAAAGTACTGGAAAAATACTCGAAGATCCGAATTAATGGTTCTTGGGGCGGTTCAAATGAAACTTTATTACAATAACACCAAAGTTCACAGTTAAATAACACGTAGAAATATTACTGTGAGTGGTAAAATTTAAACTTTTTGTGACGGTAATTCAAATGGCTTTTATTCGAAACTTAATGCATTTTGAAGCGTTTTCTTCATATCATTAAAACATGTTACGATTTCAATTGCACTCTATATAATAGTTTTTTTTACATCAAATGATCTTTTACCAACTGGTAGTATGTATATCATGAACTATAAAAGTTGTTTGAATTCAAATAATACATATTCAAATAATACAATTATTATGATGATTAAGTGACAAAATATCGTACAAGACATGTAAATGTACAATTGCATTTTAGTTGTAGAACTTAATAGGTTTTTTCGTTAATTAATCGAATAGGACCGCTATTGTTATTGGTGTTAATAGGATTTGTTAAAATTTAGTTTTTACATTAGTCAAACCCTACATTGCCTAAATACCTCCCATTTCTTATTAGAAATAAGAAAAAAATGGTGCGAATTGATTGGTGAAAATATACTCTATACCAATGTAATCAGGTACTATGGCAGTGTTGGGTGATTTTGAGCAATGATTTACGTTTATTTTTTTAACGAATCGTTTATTTCTTATGTTTTATTATTTGTTTTAATAAATTATTTTCTTTTTAGTTTATGTGGGTATTTTCAATGTAGATGTAAAATACTTGATAACACTCACCACTATCACTAGGTATACACACAAAGCAAGACATACGCCCGCACGCTGCGCCGGCTGAACACGGAATGCGCTCCCCCACGTCGCTGTATACTACAGTAGATTTAGTACTTTTTGCAGTTCTATCTAAATAATTTAGTCACGGCGCTAGTTCAACCTAATCCTACTAATTATTATATATGTGAAGATTTGTATGTTTGTTGCTCAATCACGCAACGACGGCTGAACGGATTTTAATAAATCTTTGCACCCAAGTAGATCATATACTGAAATAAAACAGGTTTTTTTTATCCCTGGAAAATATAAGATACCTCAGGAACGCGGGTGAAAGCTAGTATAAAATACGATAGTATGATAGTAAATTTTAACTTTTTCTAAACAAGCTTATTTGATTTGAGTAAAATAGATAGTAGTGTTCAAGTGTCAGCTCCAATAGTTCGGTTGGTTTATATATACAGGCTGTCAGGTAAGTAGGTACGACAAACTTTAAGAGGAGATAGGTGACCAAATATACAAAAAAGACATCAATAAAAAGGTTTAAATTTTCGAGATATTTCTGAATTTCATGTATCGATTATTGAATTTTCACTTCTACTAAGGTAATTTTTGTATATTTGGTATTTGACCCGCCCACCTCTCTCTACCTACTATTATTTAGCTCAATTATCTAGCTTCCATAGTACAAGCTCTGCTTAGTTTTGGATCAGATAGCCGTGTGTGAAAACTACGAGGATATTAGATAGGTGTTACTTAAAATGGAAATAAAAGTACAAATTCATATCATTCGTTTTTATTAGAGGCACATTCAAAAGACGCATACCGTCGTTCATTATATTTACAATCTAAAGTAATTCTTGTATTAGTGCTAGCTACTATTATATTAGACAAAACAATGGAAATGAAGGCCTAACTGACTAGGTTACAACGAAACGCGACTAACTAAGGAATGCTCTATGCTGATATGAAATTAAATCTTTATAATTAATATGTGGTTTGAGAAATTTATTCTATAATATCCTAAATAAACAGTTATGTTTTTGTACTTCTGCGAGCGCTTTCGTAATCAATATTTAGGATTGTTTTAAAAAAGTTGTTACTAATATTCTCAAACCACAAGACTTACAAAATAAAACGAAACATAACCTAATTTGTATTTCTTGATCATGGCTTAAAATAATAAAAATACATAATAAAAAGTGCCACAATATTATAATTATTAAGCTTACAACTCTAAAATTATGCTTAAACAATCACATTATCGACAATATTCGCAGTGTTGCAAGTGTATAAAATTACTATAAATGTATAGCAGTGTTGCCGTATCACGCAGCAAACCAACATTACGTGTTATAATAAAAAATGACGGATTATTTTTCAGTTTATTTTATTTATAAATAATGCCTTATTAACATACTCGAAAGATAACAGCAACACATTTTAAAAATTTAAATGTTATGCTTGTAAAATAAGACAAAATTGAAAAATGTTGCTACTTTTATTTTTTTATTTTAGATACGAAGCCTCGATTCTGAAAAGGAGCATTATTATAAATAAAATAAGAATACTAATTCTATTTCAACACTTTCTGATATCACAACCGTGCACTATCCAATACTAAAATGTGTACAAATACCAATTGAATGTTACTAGATAAAATCTTTCGCCACAATTTGTGCAAAATTATGTAAAATTGGCATATTAAATATGATAAAATTAGGCGTTAATATAGACTCCTTTTAGGATACATAATTATTGTGAAATAATGCACTATGTAGTTCTTTGAAAATTCGATATAATCACATAGAATTTAAGCGATTTATAAAATTCCGTGAGAAATAAAGACTAAAATGTACTCAAAAGATACTTTCGCATTATCTCGTTTAGTTGATTTTGTCTTCTCTATCATTACTTGTTCAATACTGAATATTTTTATCAATTTTCATAAACCAATCAGTAAATTATTTTTATTTGGCTCCACTTATCTAAGTTAGTATTATAAAACGTCAATCAAAGTTTAAGTCTAATTTTGAGTCGAGATTAAAACAATTGAAATTAGAACCTCGCCCTAATAAATAAGGTTTTCAATTAAAACATTATATTCTTGAGAAATTACTAAAATTTTGATTCACGTTCTACGATACAAACCTAAATGGACCTTTCTTAGAAACCAAACAAATGTGAATAACAGTGTCGAAACCCATTGAAAAACACGTAAAATATACCTCGACCGGCTCTGAAAGCCTAAATCAGACCATTTTTAGACCAAAAAATCGTGGATAGAATGTTTGGGGTGGTTTTATATTAGTCTAATATCCACTGTAGTACGCTTGTGTCGAGTCCACCGGTGGAGAGTAATCTCGTGTCGTCCGGAAGGAACCGAACGCAAGTTACATGGGACGAATGGCCGCCATATTGGTGGCATAGCGACTGGAAATAAAAAAAAAAGTGTCATACTTCAAATGGCATATTTTGAAAACTTATGCTGAGTTTTTTTTATTCTGGATAAGCTTGTGTTTGACCACAATCTCACCATGGTAAGCACACAAAGCCTAGATGGGAACTGGCTCTCAAGTGCAGCTGTCGGAACACACCGATAGGTGAGGGTTGTAGCCAGCCAGTCAGGTACCACCGTGCTATGGTTTCCTCACGATGTTTTCCTTCACCAAAAAAAAGCTTAAGCTCATTGTAGGATTTCGAACCCACGAACTTCGCCGCGGTATCCGACGTCACTACCACTGAGCTATCATCGCCTTAAATATTTTTTTTAACGATTTCAGGGTTAGCCATTTCATTAAGTGCCAATTTGAGGGCCATTAGTTTAAACAATTTCTAGAAGGTAATCTGCCTCTAATTGCATTAGCTGGAACACACAGATAGGTCCTTGGTAGGGGCGACAGATTATTTATTGGAATGGTAAATAAATGAGAGATTATAATGTACCTTGGGTTGCGTTACAGGATAAGCGAAGAGCTTCACTTTTCCGAAATCATCACCCGTGGCCGCCAGCCTGCCGTCATGTGACCTGCAAATCATTTATGATCATATTAATAATTATACCATTAGGTAACCGTCAAAAATCTTTCTGATGATTTTTAATTACCAATCATTATCATCTGGGTGCCCTGTTCTCAATTATTTGTGGTTGGAGCAATGTGTACATTTCTTCCATTCGGTATTCTATCCATCATATCGGAATTTACTCCTTTCTTACTCATATCATCTCTCACACAATCCTGGATGGATCTCTTTTTCGGTTTTCCTTTACCCATGTATCCATGCATTTTCATATTCACAAATCTTTGGTTACATGACTATCATCCCTCATAACATTTATCTAATACCTTTAAAGGAGCAACCTATAACTATATATAATCTGAATCTCGTAAACGGCTCCAACGATTTTCATGAGATTTAGTATGCAGGAGGGTTCGGGGGCGATAAATCGATCTAGCTAGGTTAAATTTTTAGAAAACGTCGTTTCATCCAATCAAAACCTGCTACAATATCATTAGAATACGAAGGTGAATTTCGCTACCATCTATATAAGATTACAAATAGCTTAGGGGGAAATCGATCGGTCCCGAAACAAGAAGACCCCGTTTCGAGATCAGATGATTATTTTTTTCCTTTTCTTTTTTCAAGTTCCTTCTTTTGTTAGAAAAACTATAAAATTAAAAAAATAAAGGAGCAAAGCTCGGTCATCCAGGCATACTGATTTGTAATTACCAAGTAAATTAGTCATCAGGGGTTGTCTCTTGTGGTATAAAAAATCCGGTCAAGTGCGAGTCGGACTCGCGCACCGAGGGTTCCGTACAAATTTTGTAGATTTTTTACATTATACATGACTGACCTTGTGCACGAGTTGATGTCGGTCCCGTCCGCGTTCTCGGGCCACACGCCGATGGTGGTGAAGGAGATGGGGCACGTAGAGGTGGCCCACGTCACGTCACGCATCGACGACGGTGACGTCACCTGCCGACACGTCGTCGCGTTCCCTACACGTAACAACACGCTCAATTAGCGTTCCTCTTCTATACTTATATTATAAAGAGGTAAAGTTTGTGAGGTTGTAGGGGGTAATCTCTGGATCTACTGAACCTTCTTTTACCAATAAAAAGCCACGTTATTTGTGAGTGTCATAGGCTATAATTTTATCCCGGGAAAAGATAAGATCCCACTGGAACGCGGGTCAAACCGCTTAATTTATAATGTTCTTCAAGAAAATGGAAATTTTGAAAATTACTGATATGAAGATGTTAATTGTGTATAACCAAACTAACTTAAACAACCTAAATTAAACTCAATTAATATGTTCATAGTATCAAAGAAAAAGCTATATCTCTGCTCTCCTTATTATTTGGTGACTAAATTATATATCCGGCTCGAAGGACTATCTTGGTAATCTCAGAAATAATATTTCAGTAATTCATTACAAGTAAGTTAAGAAGTTAAGTAAGTTAAGAATAAAATTGTTAAACATTAGAAAAAAAAAGCCAATATAGTCAGATGGTCCAAAAATATTTAAAAAATGTAACCTTGCTGAGTTTCTTGCCGGTTCTTCTCAGTTGAAGGCTGACTTCCGAACCGGTGGTAACTTCTGTAATTCGAACTTCATAAGTGCCCTTCTAGGGCCTAAACTGAATAAATGGTTTTGACTTTGACTTTGAGTAAAATAAAATTGTATTGTGTCATTTGATGGATAATAAAATGAGGAACTATTTTTTTTTATTAATTGACCATAGACCTAAAAAAATATGAATTCACAAGTTAGGGTTTTCAACTTACAGAATAGCAATTCGTAGTCCCCAGAGTTACTTCTGATGTACTGGCTGTCCTCCGACCAATCCAAATGTGTTATATAACTTGAATGACCCTGCGAATTAACAACTATATTTAAAAAAAACCGGTCAAGTGCGAGTCGGACTCGCGCACCGAAGGTTCCGTAGTAGAGGTTTTTTTTAAAAATTATTTTATTGTTTTTAGTATTTGTTGTTATAGCGGCAACAGAAATATCATCATCAGCGGCATATTAGCTAGCTATCACGGTTCATGAGATACAGCCTGCTGACAGACAGACGGACAGTAGTCTTAGTAATAGGGTTTCCGTTTTAACCTTTTGGGTGCGGAACCCTAAAAAATTACATATCTGATTTCCATAGTACAAGCTCTACTTAGTTTGGGATTAGAAGGCCAGGAGCGTATAATGTACCAGGATATTGAAATACCAAATGTACTTAGCAGGAAGCTCAACTACTAGCCTTACTACATCTATATTCTACAGAAATAAAATTAACTTCAATTCTAAGCACAAACTATAGGGCAAGAAATACGCAAATCACGGGCGCACTTACATCTAATCTAGACTACAGTTTAACTACTAAACATACATTATACGCAAATTAAATCAGTTATTAGCATTAATATAAGTATAGTTATTGTTTTACCCGTCTACGTTTTTTCTCCGTAGCCTAGTTATGCGTGAAATAATCCAAAATAAGTCAAGGCTTGTTTTACAGCAATCAAATATATATCCTAAATACATGTATCAGGATACATTTTTGAATAACACACTTAGAAAAAAGAAAGAAAGAAAGAAAGAAAATATTTATTTATCAAAAATTACGACACACCAAATAAACAGTAAAATATGACAATATAATTAATAATAACACATAATATAAGACCTATAAGCTAAATATATTATAAAAACAAATTAAAAGAAAGAAAATTAAAAACAAAACAAAAAAGTTTCAGGAAACTGTACGCCGTATTTTCGACAAATGAGGTTGACATCTCAGCATTTTGCTGCGTCAGAAATGTATTCTGTCGCAGCACTGGTTTTCAGTGTCAACCCCCGTGACATTCCGACTTGAGTCCCGATTAAAGTTTTCTTAACTACGAAACGGAGCTTCGAATAAAAAGCGTGCTAAATATTAAATATGGGAAGAAATGTTTACGTATTACGTAAAATTGTTTACGTTCACTACGGTCTGCCATTTTTTTAGGTCTGTGTATGAGAGTTGTAAAAATGTTATTTTAATAATTCCATAAAAAATATCAACTGTGATACAAATAATATAATTAAGGTATAAATATTTTATAAGTTTAGGTAGGTGGCTTTCACAAACCTATTTTGCCCTTAATATGAAAAAAGGGCTTAAATTAATTCATGTAGGAGGCGTTTGATTTTGACAATTATCAATTTTAAAACATCGTATCGTATGACTCGATAATAGGGGGGCGAAATGCCAAGAATCAACTGACGAGAAATCTAATACAATGTGGCAACTTTTTGATATCGGTTTGGTTTTTAAGGTATCCTACCTGTATTCAACACTACTATAAGTCTAGCGCCCATGACCTACACACAACTTATTACAGACAACAAGGCGAGAAATTAACTACGAAATAACTGTAAATCAAAATGAAAAATAAAACTTTATGTAAAATAAAAAACAAAAACCGACTTCAAAACTGTAACCTATACCTATGTACAAACATAAACTAAAAAGTAAAGAATAATATTTTAATTTCAAAGCAAGAGCCTTAAAGGACAATCAACAAAATTATTGATATTTATATATCTATTTAATATTTATAAACAGTTCTTTTTGGAGTCGGTGCCAGCCAAGAAGGACAGTTTAATTCTGCCTTTGTAACAAACTTTCGAACTCCTCCTTTTTTTTGAAGTCGGTTAAAAATGGACAAAATTCTTATTATTTTCACAATAAAAATCATAATGATAATTAAGGAAGATTAAACTTTGGTGATACTGAGGTATAGTTAATCCAATATACATTAAGAAATGATAACATCAAGGGGCCTAGACAAAGATAGTCGACAATTGCGGAGTTGTCTCGCGCGACCCCACACACACCAGCTTGTTGTATGGATGGTACTAGGGAGGAGCAAGATGTTAGACTTCTCCATTGAAAAGGGAAGATCTTCCGCCAGGCTAGATCATCATGCCTGGGGACTGCGGTCCAACTGATTATGTTGGAATCTTGTATATATGCAGATCGCATAGAAAACTTCGTAAGCGCGATGTAGATTATTGGAGCGCCATCTATCTAGGAGTCGTGCGAACTACATCTATTTGTAAATAGATGTCGCTACAGTACAGTATAATAAGTATAATATAGGTGTACTAACGAGACACTTCCCGAGGCGGCTGTACCGGGCGCCATTGTCCTCCACTCGGTACACGTAGAGGAAGTTGTCGCGCGACCCCACACACACCAGCTTGTTGTCCGGGGAAAACTGGATCGTCTGGATCGGCTCCGACCTGAAACCATTTCATTAATTTAATAATAATCATTTTTCTATATCATTAGGTTGTCAAGCAGGTAGACGGCCTCATCATAGCGCTGTGGAAAAACCGTAATGGGGAGCTCATTCCACATCCTAATGGTCCGCAGACTGGACTGGACGATCGAGGTGGCTCGAGGATATGAGTTCCACATCGCCGGCGAGCAGTGCGATGGTAGAATGGTGTCGATGGCACCAAGTCAAAAAGTTCTTGAGAACACTCCCCATTATACAGACGGTAGAACATACAGAGAGATTCAATATCTCTCCAAAGGCTGAGAGGTTCTATACCGCTGGAGAGTTTAGGATCATCAACGACACGAGTGGCCCGCCTTGCACCGAGGCAAGTGGATCAAGCTGGTAAGAAGTAGATTTTAAAATTCGCATTTTTCCAACTTTGACAATGAACAAGGAATTACGATGTAATGAGTTCGTCCGATTTCGGAGCTACATGGTAGGGGGGTGTTAGGTTTATTTCGTTACGGAATTTCTTGAATAGCTTAAAAAAAGAATGTACTACTCACCCGTCCTGATGCTGCGCCAGTAGTTCCCTGGAGTGTGGATGGAAGGCGAGCCACTTGCCGGAGAGGCAGCCCACCGCGATGACGCCGCCGTCCTGCGACCACGCACAACATTGCGCGCGCTCCTGTGGGAACACAACGATCATAGCTCAGTGGTAGTGACGTCGGATACCGCGGCGGAGGTCGTGGGCTCGAATCCTACAATGAGCATGAGCTTTCGATGATGAAAAACATCGTGAGGAAACCATAGCACGGTGGTAGGGTACTTTGTAGTACCCGACTGGGTAGCTACCACCCTCAAGATGAAAATCTGTCGCCAAGCACCTATCGGTGTGTTCCGACAGGTGCACTTGAGAGCCATTTCCCATCTAGGCTTTGTGTGCTTACCACCTTCGGCCTCATCATCACTTACCATAGTGAGATTGTAGTAAAAACAAGCCTATCCAGGATAAAAATAAGACTTAGGTACGATTTCCGCCCAGGACAGACATTTGCGCGCATGAACATTGAGTCTGGGCGTAAAAGTTAAAAATGCAGTGTGCAGTAGTAGTGACCTCAATATCCTTGCTCCAGACGGTGGAGTGACTGAGTCCATCCCACAGCTGCAGCAGCCGGTCCCAGCCTGCCGTCACGAACTGCGGCAGCGACGGGTGCGCCGCCAGACCCCAAACCTCGTCCACGTGACCTGCAAACACAAATAGATACTTTTTAGAAGGTTTTTGGCTTGGTTTCTAGACCTTTAAGCCATTTCTTTATTTTAAATATTCATCTTTTAAGACATAGTCACGTTTTATTGTCACTTTCACTGTAAAGTCTAGTCCTCGTCTGTACAAGTCCGGTCTAGTTTTAGTGAAATTGGCGGCTGTTCCACTAAAACTTTCTACAGACATTTTGAGTCAACCTGTAAAGTCACGATACACGCTTTCATTTCACTTCACTTGTGCCCTTAGATTGATCTTTATTGGACAAAACGCCACCGATATTTTATTCAATAAAACTCAAAATACACCAATTAAATGAAAATAAAACGAAAACGCAACGTCACTTCGCAGGTTCCCGCCAAAAAGTCCCGTACACTATTTGGAACGCTTTTACGCGGCTTACAATAGGTCAAGATCGGTTGTTGTTTCTCCCAACACCTTAAATAAAATTGGCTGAGAAAACGAGTAATTTTTTGGTAAACGAAAAAGTTTTACAAACGCTGTAACTTGTATAAGAGCTATATCTCTAAACGCTATGTTCAATGATAGTAAGGCAACAATTCCTTTATACCTCTAAGTAAAATACATACTGCCCGTCTGATGGTAAGCGGTTACCGGAGCCTATAATGCTTGCAACTCCAGGCCGACATTGCACAAATCTCTTCACCCTATACCCTACTCCTTAGGGAAAACTATCAAAGTTAACTAGTTACCTAGTACGGCAGGTGAGAATCCCAGTTCAAGGTCTCCCTGCAGGATGCAGTTCTTGGTGGTGCCCACGAAGAGTTGACTGCCGCGACCTTCTGCCACCACGCGGATCCCGCCGTAGTGACCCTCGATCTAAGAACATAGTAGCATCAATCATGCTTGCAACAAACTCAAGGTCTGCTTGAGTTTGTTGTTTATTAAGTCAGTCATAATTAAATTCTATAGATTACTATTTTTGCCGCCATAACACGCAAATATTGTCAGTGAGACTAGATAAATAATAATTATTGAATGTAATAGGTGTAAGTTGTTTTTGAAAAGAGTAATTGCTGAGTTTATTGCCGGCTCTTCTCAGCAAAAACAACCTTCCGAACCGAGCATTTAGAGTCTGACTATTCATAAGTGCCTGTGAAGGCCTATTTGGATGAATAAACAATTTCATTTCATTTCATGCATTATCTACATTTAGTAAAAAAAAAAAATATGTAGTCATGTCGGATTACAGGGGGCGCCGGATTAGACAGGGGCCGGATTACCAGGGTTCCACTGTATATCATAAAATTGTATTTTGCAGTCTCGGGACAAACAAATGTTTGTTGACTATGAACACAAACCCAACTAGTAATAAAGTAAGATGAGTATAAATATGAATATGAGGCGATGATAGCTCAGTGGTAGTGAAGGACGTGGGTTCGAAACCTAAAATGAGCTTGAGCTTTCGGCGAAGGAAACCACAGCACGGTGGTAGAGTACTTTGTAGTACCCGACTGGCTGGCTACCACCCTCAAGTTGCCAAGCACCTGTCGGTGTGTTTCAGCTGCACTTGAGAACCAGTTCCCATCTAGGCTTTGTGTGCTTACCACCTTTGGCCACATCATCATTTACCATTGTGGTCAAACACAATAGCTTATCCAGAATTTAAAGAAAAAGACGTAGGTACGATTTCCTCCCAGGAAAGACATTTGTCCGCATGAATATTGAGTCTGGGCGTAAAAGTTAAAGTTATAAAATAGCAGGCATGCAGCAGTAGTGACCTCAATATCCTTGCTCCAGACGGTGGAGTGACTGAGTCCATCCCACAGCTGCAGCAGCCGGTCCTTTTATTATTTACTAGCTGTTCCGGTTTCACCCGCGTCCCCGAGGGATCTTATCTTTTCCCGGGATAAATATGTGCCTATGTGCTATTCCAGACTATAATCTATCTCCATGCCAAATTTCATCCAGATCCATTTAGCCGTTCTGGCGTAAATGAGTAACAAACATACATCCATCCATCCAAACTTTCACATTTATAATATTAGTAAGATTCAGAATAATCTATATCTATATCTTATATATAAAAGAAAGTCGTGTTAGTTACACTATTTATAACTCGAGAACGGCTTTTGATTTGTTAGATTCGTCTCCGCCCGGAATAGCAGAATAACTATTAAAAAATGAAGACAATTATTTTTGTCATACATTTTGTATAGAACGACTTTTTGACATGTCTCGAGATCGGGCTGACAGATGACAGATGGTTTAGATTCACAAATTGGACACGGCAGGTGTCGCTGGAATCGGGTTCTATGTTTTGTTTTAATTTCAGGGCAGGACAACGTCTGCTGGGCCCACTAGTAAATAATTTAAAAAAAAGGTATATTTACAATGTTCTCAGTGCCGGTAGCGTTGAGGTCTGCGTCGAAGAGTACGAGACGACCGTCCCTCCCGCCAGCCGCTAGCACGGCGCCGTCCTTGCGCGTCACTACACTGAACACGGGGCCGGTATGCACGCCGCGCACAGTCTTCACCACCGTGTTGGTGCCGCGACCCCAAACCGTCAACGACCCGCTCGAGTCACCAGATATTACATCACCTGTTACACCACACCCATACTCAAGTCTCAAACTAGAAATTTACAGTTTAGGCCCTGGTAAGACACTCGGAATAGGAGACTCTGGCAAGAATAAAAACCGGCCAAGTGCGAGTCGGACTCGAGCACGAAGGCTTCTGTAAAAACGGCAAAAAAATCACGTTTGTTGTATGGGAGCCCCCCTTAAATATTTATTTTATTTTGTTTTTAGTATTTGTTGTAATAGCGGCAACAGAAATACATAATTTGTGAAAATTTCAACTGTTTAGCTATCGCGGTTCTTGAGATACAGCCTGGTGACAGACAGACGGACAGCGAAGTCTTAGTTATAGGGTCCCGTTTTTACCCTTTGGGTACGGAACCCTAAAAAAGGGAAAGAAAGGCGGCATTTGACTTATAGCCAATGTAGTCGGATGGTCCAAAAACATTTAAAAATGTAACCTTGCTGAGTTTCTTGCCGGTTCTTCTCTGTTGAAGGCTTGCTTCCGAACCGGTGGTAACTTCTGTAATTGGACCTTTACAAATGCCCCCTTAGGGCCTAAACTGGATAAATGGTTTTGACCTTGAAGTTTTTTTTGCAATGGATCTTTGAAATTTATTTATCTATTTATCAAGGTCAAAAGATATATAATTTAGCTACTCACCATTATGGCTGAACCCTAGACACGTGACGTACTTGGGCTTGTCCCTCGAGTCGAAGATGCCCATCCGCTTGTAGAGCATGTTAGTCTGGTCGAGCGTCCAAAACGCGATGTGGTTCTTTCCGCACGTCACTATCTGGTTGCGGTCGAGGGGATGGAATTCTGCTGCTACTACTGTATCCACTGAGCACTGCATATTCAATTTAAATCATTAGTCATTTAGACTATCTGATATTAAGGTTCACTATCGCCTATCGACATTTGTGATACTAAAAGAAGTTCTTGCCGTCTGTGAAGGATCCTTTTGATTTTAGCGCTAGCTATTGAGGCGATGATAGCTTAGTTGGATACCGCGACGAAGGTCGTGGGTTCGAATCCTACAATGAGCTTGAGCTTACGGTGAAGGAAAACATCGCGGAAACCTTAGCACGGTGGTAGGGTACTTTGTAGTACCCGTCTGGCTGGCTACCACCCTCAAGTTGAAAATCTGTCGCCAATAACCTATCGGTGTGTTCCAACAGCTGCACTTGAGAGCCAGTTCCCATCTAGGCTTAGTGTTCTTACCACCATCGGCCACATCATCACTTACCATGGTGAGATTGTGGTCAAACACAAGCTTATCCAGAATAAAGAAAAAATGTTGAAGAGAGAAAATTGCATAAGACAAGCTTTCATGAATCGGAGTAATTTCAAGATACAAACCTTGGTCTCAGCGATGCAGTGACCCTTGTCAGAGCGCTGCCACTCCCACACAGAGATGCTATGGTCGGGTCCATCGTCCACACAAACCAGTAACGAACCGCCATCAGTGCGCGAGAACGAGACGCACGCTACTCCCCGCTCTATCTGTCCCACTCCGATCACCGCCAACGTGGCGAGGGATACCGAGTTCCATACTCGTACATGTGGCTATAACAAACAATGTTATGATGTTCTTCTATCATTTGTCAAAGTAATAGATACGCGAAAGGTGGTGGCTGCCACTGAACAGGTGCTGCTTGTGGGGGCTGGTCAGCTTGAGTTTGTTGTTTACTATTTTAGCCGCCATAACACGCAAATATTGTCAGTGAGACTATAATAATTATTGAATGTAATAAGTGTAAGTTGTTTTTGAAAAGAGTAATCGCTGAGTTGATTGCCGACTCGTCTCAGCAAAAGCAACCTTCCGAACTGAGCATTAGAGTCTGACTATTCATAAGTGCCTGTGAAGACCTATTTGGATGAATAAACATTTTAATTCATTTAATTTAATGCTTGTTGGAGAAGTAAAGAGTCCCACAATGGGCTGGCTACTTACCCTAGCATCAAGCCGATCATGTCCAGCACACTGCCCACTAGCTATCACCAGCTTATTAGGGTGAATAGCCAAGCACTTAACATCATCAGTATGCCCCAAGTAATGTCTCTGGCATTGTTCTTCGACATTGAACATCACAACTACAGCTGCCACGAAGTACACAATCTCCCCAGTGGGCAGAAGGTAGAGGTTGCTGCGGCAGTCTTTCCCTCTGGAATAAAGGAGATATTATATAGGAGAAAAAACGCTTATAATGTGTATGCTGTTTGTTGAGGAATGGACCGAATGGACAAGATGACGCGATATAGACGGATATGATGATAAATGATGTTAGGAAGTTACAGCAGATTCGAGTGTGTGGGATTGGACTAACGGAGAAACTTTTGTAGTCAAAATCTTAACATTTGGACACTTTTTTTGTCTTGTTTTCTAGATGAATATCAGCAATACTTATAGAGTGGGAGTTTTCTCAAAACACGAAATTTAGAGCAAAATTGTACATAACTTTCCAGAATCCAGAATCGATTATCCATATTCCTCAGTGACAGCAAAATTTTTTTTTTAATATATTGTGTTAGATTCGTCAGTAGTTTTTATTTGAGTTCAAACATCATCATGATCTGCCTGCCCTGTTCCCAATTATTTGGAGTTAGCGCAACGTATACTCTTCCATTAGGCACTTCTATACGTCATATCGGTATTCACTACATTTTTACTCATCTGTCACAATCCATCCATCTCTTTTTCAGAGAAACCTCTCTTCAGTATTTCCTAACAAAAACTCCACGTTTCTTTACAAGGTGACCCGTCTACCGACATTTCATTGAAACTAGTGACTCATCCCTCATCATAATTACACAGTTGACCACTCAACCGAGAAGTGCTCGGGTGGCCTTGTATAAGCAGTTGTTTAGGATGTATTGTTAGGGTCAATTGTTCATCGGATTTTATAGGAGAATAATCGATTGAAACCATGTTAGTGCCACAAATTCGGGTACATTTTTCTATGTATTTAGTAGACAATATTTTTATTGGAGGAGTTTGTTTTCATGGAAAGAGGTCTAGAGGAGAGATGTGATGAAAGTAACTCAAAGTGTAAATAAACATTATTTTTTCACTAAGGATGATCATGAGGTGGTTAAAACTACCACCACAGTCTACCCACGCGGAGCCAGGAAATTTTTACCAATAAGATTGTCAGGACGTTCTATCTTTTTTGAGGAAATTGTATTGGTGAATTTTTTTTGGACATATCTACTCTGTCAAAACTGACATTTTCAGTTTAGACAGACTTTTCATGACTTTTAGAATTCATGACGAATTGACTGAAGCTCTTGATTCGATAGATCGGCGGGCTATTCGACTTATTGGTGACGACAAGCTAGTTGCTAAAAAACTTCATAGCCTGGAACACCGCCGGAAGGTAGCAAGTCTGTCAATTTTCTACAGGATACATTTCGGAGAATGTGCTACAGAGCTGTACGACCTTATCCCTCCATCCCCTTTTTACTTCAGGACAAGTAGAAAGACCGCCCACTACCACCCGTACACTGTGGATTTTCCTTGGACACGTACTAAACGGTTTGACTCCACGTTCCTGATCCGTACTGCCAAGGAATGGAACAATCTGCCGGCTTCCTTGTTTCCTGAGAAATATAACCTGGATTCATTCAAGGTCAGGGTGAACAGGTATCTTCTAAGTTTGCGTACTTCATCTTCGGCCACATCGTCGCTTACCATCAGGCGAGTTGGTGGTCAAACGTAAACTTATGTGTGTTAAAAAAAAAAAAAAAAGACTTTATAATAATGATTTCTTAAGCAAAATAACGTTTCTACGAAACTCTTATACACCTTGGTTGATTGAAATGATAGTATCTTTATCCTCAAGCATTTTATTTTTAGATTATAATCTATAACCGGACCCAGATTAAAGATATAAATGAAAAATAAGTAAAAGGCTGTAATTTATTTTCTAGGCCAATCAAGGTCTTTAATATACCTTTTGTACGTTTAAGGAAATAATTTGGTGCTTGTACAGCCATGATCTAGATTATTACTTGCGTGTGAGTTTAGTTAACTAGTTTAACGTACGAGTCAGCCCCTATCATTTTATTTCAACTGACACAGTTAAAGAGACGTTGAACCGGGTAACTGTTTTACAAGAACATTAGACACATCAAAAAAAGTTTGCGATCACTTTGAAAAATCGAAATCGAAAGGGTTTTATTTTTTAATTTCAAAAAAGGTACCTATTTCTATTTAAAGAAAACACATAACAAAGATTTTTTCTTGATAAAGTTCAATCAACGAAATTATATCAGCTTATACTAGTGATCGCAAATATTGTCAGTGAGACTAGATAAATAATAATTATTGAATGTAATAGGTGTAAGTTGTTTTTGAAAAGAGTAATTGCTGAGTTTATTGCCGGCTCTTCTCAGCAAAAACAACCTTCCGAACCGAGCATTTAGAGTCTGACTATTCATAAGTGCCTGTGAAGGCCTATTTGGATGAATAAACAATTTCAATTTCGATCACAAACAATTTTTGATGTGTGTGTGTGTGTGGCTATATTGCGACATTTTATCAATAGAAGTATTTAGAAAATCGGTTGAGTTGTTCTTAGTAAATAATACATAAGATTTTGTGAATTTCTGTAGTCAAAGTCAAAACCATTTATTCAGTTTAGGCCCTAGGAGGGCACTTATGAAGGTCGAATTACTTAGTAACGTCAAATACCGTAACAAGGACTAGGATATCAAAGTACGGTTGTAGGTTACTTTATAGGGAGTGCAGGGCAGTCGGACTGCCCTGTAACTGGGGCTTAGATTAGCAGCTACGGTGCTCCCCTGCATGTTGTAAAAGGGCCTACCGGGCCGTGGGCGAATGCGGACGATAGGTCGCCGAGGTTACGACCCATCGTACGATAGATAATGCTTCCCCCGGGACGAGCTGTCGCAGCCCCGCGTGGAGAAGGGGCTCGAGTATCAGCTCTGTACAAGACGCCCTCTACAGCGCAGATGACTACCGTGGGGTTTTAGTCAGTAAGAGTCTGACATTACCTGACCCCCTCGAGTGGCTGGGTATCCTAATACGACTTCCTCACGTAAAAAAGAAGGGTACTGACACTAAAGCAAATCCCTTTATTACAAAGTGAAGTTACCTAATTTCCGGTAAAGATTATTCAAGATAAGCTGCTCTACAAAAACCAACCTTGGGTGGTGAGCAATAATAGCAACAATGAGTAAAAACAATACACCAATTTTCCGCTAGCTGCTTAAATGAGGGGCTTCGAATTATAAAAATAGATAGCCGGGTCGAAAAAAAAATAGGCTTCTAGTTAGGTGTACATAATTACGACGTGGACTAGGTACTGATTGAGTCAAAGTCAAAACTATTTATTCAGTTTAGGCCCTAGAAGGGCACTTATGAAGGTCGAATTACAGAAGTTACCACCGGTTCGGAAGTCAGCCTTCAACTGAGAAGAACCGGCAAGAAGCAAGGTTACATTTTAAAAATATTTTTGGACCATCTGACTATATTGGCTTTTTTTTCAAATGTTTAACAAAACTAATACAAAAATACATAAAAAAATATAACCCGCATTAGTTACCTACATAGTAAACTAAAACAAAAAATACCGTCAAATTAACATGGTATTGAAGATATTTTACTACCTGTAATCATTTTGAGTAGTGGTAATCAGATATTTATAGACGACTTTGAGTTTAATACACATAAGTACACCATTTTGTATCTGTGACATAGATAAGTGAAATTCATTGGTGTATTTACCAATTGTCCCAGACACCAATTGGGTTGCGATTACGTCCCACTCACTTCCAAAATGGTAACACTAAATAAGTGGCCGTTCTATAGTGCTAATTTATCCCTTAAATGTCAGTAATTAGAGTTGTTTATGTAATTACTTTTAACGACTAATTGCTGCTGTAACGTATTTATATTCAACTGCTTCGTGCTAAAAACAATCCAAGAGGGAATTAAAATTAAATATAGAACATGTTATTCGCTGTAATGTAACTAGGTAGGTGAAATATTGTTTTTAATCGGTTAAGTATATTTTAAATTTAACCATTACAAAAATAAAAATTACTCTTATAACTATTGCCGGAAGACCAGCGTTAGTTTATAAACAACTAGCACTATGCTGAGCTGGGACCGTTTTGTGGCAATATAATCTATTTTTTTTTATTTTTACTCTTATCGTTGTTTTTTAATTAGTTTTTATTTTGTTTTGTATCATATCAAATTTTGTATTATTTTTTTTTATTTTTTTGCCACAAATAAATTTATTTTCTTTCTTTCTTTCTTCTATTAGTTTAGATTTGTACTAGATTTCCGCCACGCGGTTTCACCCGCGTTCCCGAGGGATCTTATCTTTTCCCGGGATAAAAAGCCTATGTGCTATTCCAGACTATAATTTATCTCTATGCCAATCCAGATCCATTCAGCCGTTCTGGCGTAAATGAGTAACAAACATACATCCGTCCATCCAAACTTTCACATTAATATTATTAATAGGATTAGTAGGATATCAGTCATCTATTTTTCATCGTTTTAGCTTTTTTTATGTCATTAGGTTGACAATCAGGCAGACGTCCACATGATGGTAAGTGGTCACCGCCGCCTATGGACATTTGCAGTATCAGGATGATTGCCGATGTGTTGCCGGCCTTGAAGACCTCTTTTTACGTACTTTTTGAAGAACCCTTCATATCATAAGCTCTTCGGGAACATAAAATTATTTGGTAATGGGATCGACGTAATAAGTCTAAGTTGCTTTTTAAAAAAAGAGTAATTGCTGAGTTTGTTGCCGGCTCTTCTCGGCAAAAGCAACCTTTCGAACCGTGCACTACATATTTCATATTGTATTGGATTGTTTTATTTTCTCGCAATCGTAGTGAAAAGTATAGTGTAACACACGGCGCTAAAATCCATTAAAACTCGGTTTCTATTTACTCCCTCGTATTTAATGGGTCATTTTAGCTCCTTGTATAACAATCTACTATTTTAAGTTGATATGTACATGTAAACCTAAGTGGTATTTTCATTTCGCGTTGCGATATCATTTTAATTTTGGAAAAATATTAAACTGATAAATATAAATCCACCAAATAATATTGATAAGGGAACAAACACATGTATACATGCATACACCTCCCTGCAGCTGCCATTGCTCCGATAACAGATGGGGAAAACTGCGAAACCATTGTGGGACCAGCCTATATATAGCTATCTAATCCATACTAATATTATAAATGCGAAAGTACCTGACTCTGTCACCTTTTCACGCCTAAAGCGCTGAACCATTTTTTATGAATGTTGTAGGTGGATAGATGGACCTTGGAGAAGGACAAGGCATGTAACAAAAAGACTATTGAGCTTGAGTGTGGATGGATATAGAGGTAGAGGAAGGCCGAAGAAGGTATAGGCGATGATAGCTCAGTGGTAAGTGACGTCGGATACCGCGGCGAAGGTCGTGGGTTCGAATCCTACAATGAGCTTGAGCTTTCGGTGAAGGAAAATATCGTGAGGAAACCATAGCACGGTGGTAGGGTACTATGTGGTACTCGACTGGCTGGCTACCACTATACCGCTATCAAGTTGAAAATCTGTCGCCAAACACCTGTTGGTGTGTTCCGGCAGTTGCACTTGAGAGCCAGTTGCCCTTGCCCTTAAGGCATTGAAATAAGGTGTACAACACGTTGGCAGTCCACCTGGTATTGCCAATGTCTAGACGGGCTAGACCAAAAGAAATTCTCACCGACACTTTAATGTCGGTGATTTTTTGTGTCGGTGACAAAAGTCACCGACCGCTGTGCGGCGTGCGCATGTTTCTCTGTCTGTCTCTCTCTCTCTCTCTCTCTCTCTCTCTTATAGAAAGCAAGCCAGATATTTTCATTTCTATTTATATATATATATATATATATATATATATATATATAACACAAAAAAAAACATTTAAATGTTTTTTTTTTATACTCTCTCGACTTATATAACTTATATAACTTCGTTCCATCCGGGTGTCCCTTGACACCTCTCAAGTTTTTTTATTATACATTATTGTATTGTGCATATTTCAGCTCGACTGGTTAATATTAAAGTTAATTTTGACCTATTTATCATATGGGTATAGTATGTTGTCATTAGTAGGTTAAAATAATTAATTTCACAGTTGAATTGCCTTTGCTTTCAGACAAATGAACTCATTCATGATCGATATCATAGTATGACATAATTGCTAGGTGCGGACAAATGATTCCCATGATAGCTATAATAAACTAAATGGAATACTACCAATGGGAAATAAATATAAAATTCAGTCGTTATCTCCGACCTTGATGGGTACGGCACAGTCGATAAAGCTTCAATAATAAATGTTATAGGTTCTCATTTAAAATGCTTTGGATCTAGCCATTATCCGTAATGACAAATGAATTTCTTAGTTTCCATTATGAAATACTAGTTTTCCTCCCCCCACGTTCCCGATGGATCTTATCTTTTCCCGGGATAAAAAGTATCCTATGTGTTATTCCAGGATATGATCTACCTGTGTGCCGAGTTTCATCAAAATCTTCTCTATCTACTTTCAAGGGGTTAATATCCCAGAGCAGTTCCTGCTAAACTCTTACCTGTATCCATAAGCCCACTCCAACTTGAGCTTGCTCTGGGGTGGTGGCGCGACCTTCGCCGGGTCCAGGTTGTCCTGGTCGCTGGGCCCGTACATGATGACTGGCCGGCCTCGGAGATACATCCTCATGGTGCCGTCCTCTTCATTGTATTGGCACGTGTGGGTGCTGTAGGAAATTAATAAGTATTTATGTAACCAGTCAGCTTAAAAATATAACCCTGTGTTGCCAGGAAGAAAAAGTGTGATAAAAAAACCATATAAACGGTTTGCATTGCATTTTTGACATGCGGAGTTTTATTTGGGAAAAGACCCTTGTTTAAAAGTATAGAACAGTATGTAATGCCCAATTAAATTATGGGAAAACCTTATTGCATAGTTCAGGAATTTATTTAAGCGTCGTTAAAGTCGTAATTTTTTTTAAATTTGGTATTCGAATTCAAAGTTATTTTTTAATAATTAGCATTTGACTACGTCTGCATGGAATCCATGGCGGATTCGTCCCATTACACCACTCACCGACTTAGCGATTAATTTAAAAATAAGCAGTCTATGTAAACCTGAAGTTCAAGCTATTCCCATACTAAATTTCATCAAAAACAAATCAGTAACCTTTAGGTCCAAAAAGTTTCTACATTACATTAGGGCCAAGATTATTTAAAACCATAATTATCAAAGAAATCAAAACTAATCGTAATTCAAAGAACCGTTTGTTCTCGGCTCCTGTAATTATTTTACAAAATCTAACAATTTCGACTTTATGTCGCGTACATAAGGACACTTTTACTATACAGCATTGCGTGTCGCATGTACTCATCGTAGATGAAAAATTGGCACCCAACCCACGTAGTTAAAACAGACATACAGTTTCATAGAATATAGCTTAAATTCGGTCAAAAACCTTATCACTTAAAAGTCTTGACCTCATTGTTGTTTTTGTGTGCTTGAGTTTGTCCACAGATAGTAAGGCTGCCTTTCCACCGGAGATGCTTTTTTCCACTGACAAATGAGGTTGTATGATTTTCATAACTTTTGCACCGTGGTAGGGTACTTTGTAGTACCCGACTGGCTGGCTACCACCCTCAAGTTGAAAATCTGTCGCCATGCACCTATCAGTGTGCTCCGGTAGTTGCATTTGAGAGCCAGTTCCCATCTAGGCTTTGTGTGCTTACCACCTTCGGCCACATCATCACTTACCATGGTGAGAACTTTGTATCAAATAGACACCTCTAAAGCTATGTGGTGTCATGACAATGAAGAATATAACTTTCTACATAGTAAGTCATACATTTGTTCCGCGATTCAACTTTTACGTGAAAATCTTAGCTTCGTTGAACCATTTTTTTTTAAATTCTGGATAAGCTTGTGTTTGACCACAATCTCACCATGGTAAGTGATGATGTGGCCGAAGGTGGTAAGCACACAAAGCCTAGATGGGAACTGGCTCTCAAGTGCAACTGTCGGAACACACCGATAGGTGTTTGGCGACAGATTTTCAACTTGAGGGTGGTAGCCAGCCAGTCGGGTTCTACAAAGTACCCTACCACCGTGCTATGGTTTCCCCACGATGTTTTCCTTCACCGAAAGCTCAAGCTCATTGTAGGATTCGAACCCACGACCTTCGCCGCGGTATCCGATGTCACTTACCACTAATTATAACTAAACTAGGTATCCGTGTGGTTTTACTCGCGATCCTGGGACACCATTTGCCATTAACAATTTCATTAGGATTACCATGCATTAAAAATGTTAGTATTGATTAATATTAGTATAGTTAGTGTTATTTTTTGAACAATAAAGTAATTAAATATTAGTAACTAAATAAAAAAAACAGTTGACAGTCCCCAAACCTAGGTAAATATATAAAAAAAGTTATATTCCTCAAGCAAAGCATGCGTTTAGTTTTACTGTCAAACATAATAACAAAGTACCTAGCCACAACATTCAAACTATCATAAACCGTAACAAAAAACCTAAGCAACTTACATTGAGGTGAATGGCATTGTTATGCGTTTAGGTAGCTTCGGCCCACAAATAAAAATAATACCACGCAGCGGTAAGCCACCAAATGCCCGACTACGCGACAGAAAATAATCTAAAAAATAAAAATGGACTGCACATTATTTGTATACTCCACAGATTACGAGCCCGTAGATCAATAGATAAGCTAACTAAACAATAACATCATTTGCTGTTAATATTTAGCCGGTGCGATAAGAAATAATGAACTTTTAATTACGAGTTACAATACCTGTCCTCCATAGTGACGAAAAAATTACCGAAACTTTTTTAAAAATATCCAAAAATGGAACTGAAACTGAGAGCACGGAATAACTTTTTAAAATCCGGTTTAGGGCACAGATTGCGAGGTAAACAGCCGGCTTCAAAGGAAAACATCAACTGACTGCCTGTGACGAGAATAAATCGGAACGCGACCTTGTATTCGAATGTTACTAGCGAATATTTTTTACGTTAGCATTCATTGCTGTATTTCTTCCAACGTTATCAACTTTTCGGAACGAAATCGTCGATGGATACCGACCGAGTAATATAGTAGAGTCTTTGTAGAGTTAAGAATTCGCCGATCCTATATAACCAAGCCTATGCATGTGTGAGTCACAGTATATTTTCAAGTAAATGCGATGACATGATGCCGTTTTGTTGTAAGCGAGGATATTGTACAATTTCCAGGTGTTTATGCTTGTTGAGTAGATAATCATATTAATACCGGTGTATGTAGATAGAGGTCAATGCTAATGATTAAGTCGAAGCTTTTTTTTTGTGAAAAAAATTAAATACGTCCTACGTACCACTATAATAATGTTATAAATGTTAACTATCGATGCCATTCATCAAATACAATTTTTTTTGTAATGTTTATTCATGACAATAGATACTAAGTCTTTCAGTCAATCACAAGGGTTGCCATCTCTAAAATCTGTCAACTCGTGTTGTATCTTAGAATCGGGACATTTTTTTTAATAACTCACGAAAATTATGAGTTGTTTTGATTGTTAAAATATTTAAACCTGGACTACAGATTAAACCCCGCCCGGACGTTCCCCTCACGCAGTCTATACTAGGATAAGTCCATGGATAAATCTGAGGTATCCCAGACGGAGATGGCAACCCTAAACCCAAGCAAAGATTAAAGAGAGGACAATAAAGGAGGCCGTTGAGACCATGGTTACTTACATTATTTGAATAGATTAATCCGACCCTATTACACAAATGCTATTATAGCGTTTACTATCGTTTGTTATCGTCAGACTCTGGTTTTCTTTCGATGTTTACTAGACAGTAGATAATTTCCAAAAACTGCCTAACTTGAATCGCTAAAAAATAGATTCTATTGTTATCTTATTGTTTTCCTGGCACTTTTGTCCCTTTGATAGCCAAGGGGTAGCTAAGAATTTAATAAAAACGAAATAGGACTGAAAGTAGATATTGTGTGAAGCATGGTCTATACTTTAAATCATCAAGATACGGAATTTTCTGTGCATTTACCGCAAGTTTAAAAATTCATGTCAAGTCAAGATAAAAAATCTTGATTGACCTTCGATTACAATGTTGAGGGTGATTCACAGCGTACATTTTACCCGTATAAGGTAAATCCGTCGGTGAGGAAGATATTTAATCTCTGTAAGTATAATTGCTACAAAATTGAAAGGCAAATTCCGCTATGAAAGTATTTAAAAACAATCTGCAGATTTGTTTTCCAAATTTTCGGGAACGCGGAGGACTGCCAGTTTCCTTATAATTACACATACTTTATTCAGAAAAGGTAGAAACCTCTGTACCTAAACTTAATGAAAGTCTTAGGTCTTCATTATGATCTTATCACGGGGCCCTCGCACGCATCCTAATATATACCGTATTCCTATAATGTATAGTGATGAAAATCGAAATAATAGTTTTGTACTAGCGATGACACGTAGTATTCCAACTTTTTTTTAAACTGTAAAATGGCAACACGTTCGACTCATTTCGGAACGAGTTTTGACGTTTCGAACTAACTTAAATTTCGAAGACCCAAAAGGAAAATGCCCGAAAAAGAGGCCCACAACGGACATAAGAAAAAAACAAATATTAGTATCCACCACCATAATTCCCAAAGCGTCCCCGACACCATTGTACTTGGACTTACCCATGTTTCAATATCGGTCCATTTTGTGACGGCTTAGAATACAAGTTTAGCAATGACTTTGTTGTTGTAAATCTACGAGAAAACGAACAAAATATAACATTAGGCGAAACAAATTGAACTGAAGATTTTGCTGGCAGAAAGGAAATAGCTGTGCTACGGTCTACATATACACAAACTCATTAGATGAATAAACTTTATGAAGCAAGCACACAATGGGGTCGATTCTATTGTTTACATTTTCTCTCTTTCTAACAACCATTATTGAAAAGATATGGAAAATATTGGAAGCTGTACAATTAGTCTTACTATGCTAATACCCGGTTATACTGAGTGTCAGGAAAGTAGTATGACAAACTTAATGGGAGATAGGTGGGCGGGTCACTACCAAATAGGTACATATACAAAAATTACCTTAGCAAAAGTGTCACCATTTTCGAGATATTTCTGATTAAAAGTAAAATTCGAGGAAAAGAAACTTTTATTTTTTTTATTTTTTAATGTCACAAGTGACAACGAGGCAGGCGGGTCACCTGATGGTAAGTGACAACCGTCGCCTATAGACATTAGCAATACCAGGGATTGCTAATGTGTTGTACACCTTATTACAATACCTTAAAGGCGAACTGGCTCTCAAGTGCAATTGCCGGAACACACCAACAGGTGCTTGGCGACAGATTTTCAACTTGAGGGTGGTAGCCAGCCAGTCGAGTACTACAAAGTACCCTACCACCGTGCTGTGGTTTCCTCACGATGTTTTCCTTCACCGAAAGCTCAAGCTCATTGTAAGGATTCGAACCCACGACCTTCGCCGCGGTATCCGACGTCACTTACCACTGAGCTATCATCGCCATAAAATAGTTTCCTTTTTTTTTTGTATCTGATAAATAACCCAACTATTCAAGATTGTGTTGGCATTAAAACAAATGTAAAAAATGATAAATTTCGAATAACATAACTCAAAAACTTGCGGGTGGGTTGTACATTTAAAACTAAACTGAAATCTCAAACGGTGCAAATATAGCAATCTTGATAGTTGCTACATATTTGAGCCGTTTGGGGTTGTGACAATGGGGCCGTGGGGACCAGCTGCTCACCGCGTTTACCGTCTCATCACGAAACGCCTCATCGAAGCGTCACGTGACCGGAGGACTGGCGAATACTTTGCCCAACGTATTAGCATTGCCATCCAAAGAGGCAATGCTGCCAGTGTTCTGGGCACGCTACCACCTGACAGCGATCTGGACCAGTTGGCCTATTTAGTGTAGTAAAATTTTTAGTTTTTTATTTTTATTTGTGTAATTAGATTATCTGTAATATATTAGTTAGTCTTAGTTTATAATTTAATTGTATATTCCTTATTTGTAAAATATTTATGGTTTTTAATTAAACTGAAATATCGAAAATGGTGACACTTTTAATAAAGACATTTAGGTAGGTGACGCACCCACCAATCTCACCCTCAAGTTAGTCGTACGACTATACGTTGTAGACACGATAGAACTTAGACAGGTATAAGTTTCGTATAATAATATCCTTGTCTTATATTCTTTGCTAGAAAGAGTAGTGAGACTAAACTAGTTTACTTTCTAAACAATAAAACCGACACCAATAACGAATTTGTAGAACTACGCATGGAGTAAACGATGCCGTAAACAACCTGATCAGGTTGTCTTGATAAAATTATGGTAAGGAACGTAAAACATTTCTATATTCTGATATAGCTACGATATTTCTTCAATAGCCTTCACATGATTCTCAAAAGTAAATCATCCGTTACTTCTTAGATCAAGTTCATATTACGTACTCAACTCGAGAGTTCAATAATTAATTTTATTTCATAATTTCTTCAGTTTAGGCCCTAGGATACTTGAACAACGAATGCTAACACCCGAAACAATGGTAACTTTCGTACCTCTTTGTAATCTTACTCTAATCCATAATTATAAAAGAAATGTGCGTGTCAGCTTCGACGCGCGACCAGAGTTTACTTTTAAGTGCAGTTTCAATGTGCTGCCATCTATTGTCAGGTAAGTGTAATATAGTATAGGGTACGTTTGGGTAAGATCGGATAATTCAATTTTCTGCCAAATTAGGTATCACACAATAAGACGCACTTTGTTATAGTCGTATCTCGTCTGTTGTGTGATACTAGCAATAAAAAATGTCACCTAATTTGGCAGGAAATTTAATTATCCGATCTTACCCAAACGTACTATATACTATGTTACGAAAAGTTATTTAATTTCAAAATATTTTGCATAGATGGCGCGCAAAGAATAATACATGTGATGCCATCTATTGTCAACTACATATATTACTATAAATAAATAACGCTTTTTGTTAACGCTCGATTTCAAATCCCATCTCATGAAGGCTTTAATCAAATCGATTTCAAATTTTTTATAGTTCCAAATCCCTTATCTAAAATGTTTTATCATTCCTTACTACACAATAACATCGTTTACTCCAGCATCATCAACTCACCTGCTGGTAGCTATCAGCCCCTGAGCGTTGAAGTCTCCAGTGGAATTCCATCTCTTCGTCAGGTTGACTCCAGGGGACTGGCTTTGATTGCTCGACGTGGAGTTATTCCGTGATCTATATAAAATAGGCTACTTAGCTAACAGACATGTAAAATTATGGACGGAGCGTCAACTTATTGAAAGTGAACACGTGGTAGTAAAAATTGTTGACGACCGGCTACTATGTTGTTTACGTATGCGATAATAAGGATTTTGACTGACATATCAAGTCAGCTTCTTTTATGTCAAAACAATCGTTTAAGTATACGGAGTTTTGTATGAAATATTGGCTAGTGAAGTCATATTTGATTTCTTGTAGTAATATTGTTTAAAAAGATAGGTACATAGATTCACTATTTTCGAGTAGGTACTTATATTTTATAGACTGGTCACTCTGGTCAGTGTTAGTATTTTTTTTTAATATAGGCATCAGCCCAATTGTGTTTAGGGGAGACGTGGCATGAAAGGAAGGATCCTACATTCAAATGTAGGAGGAGTGATGTCAGTTGCGAATACATACACATCATGGTTGCCAGAATACAGAAATTGTGTTGATTTGAAACGATTTTACCGGTAATTTCTTTTAACACCTGTCCTTTCATAGAACCTCTCCCCTACATTCAAGATAAGCTTATTTAGGCCACTAGGCTATACTCGATTAAGCCGTCCATAACTTAACATATCTATGACATCGCTAAGCTTCTACTGATAGCCTGATCGCATGTGCTCCACCAGGCGGGTCTGATGGTAAGTGAATACCGTCCCCAAGGTTGCCAACGTGTGGTCGATCTTTTTACAATGCCTTAAAGGTTTTGTGGTACAGCACTTGCGTTCAGACTCAGACGCTGTTAAGCTAAAATAATGCTTAAGTGGCCACAACAACGATTATACTACAATAACGCGCCGGTTGGCGGTTATACAAACTACCCACACGCCATAGGTCGTGGGTTCGATTCCTATCCAGGAAATTTGTGTGCATGAATATGTCTGTTTGTCATGCCTAAATATATCTACATATTTAAGTATGTATTTAAAGAAACATAGTATATGTAGTATATTGTTGAGGTGTACAATCCTCGACATTGAAGATAGTTTTGTTGTTATACCCGACTAATTTTTTTTTTTTGTATTTTTTTTTCTAGTTACCTAATAATAAATCTTGTGTACGCTCATTAATATTAATATAAAAATGTTTTCTCCGTAAGCGAATCCTGTATTCTTTGTAAGAAAAAAATAAAGTTCTTAAACCCATATCAGTTATCTGGTTTGCATAGTACAAGCTCTGTATTTATGACATGATTGATGGTCTGTAAATACGTCATTATTATTTCGATGTACATTTGGGGAATTATAATTCCAACAGAAGTTAATCTATGGTGTGATATTAATTTCCGAATTACTACGAATAGCGCTTATTCTACTAAGTATGCATTCTTCTTCTTTAGGTGCCATCTCCTACATAACATGTAGCATAAAGTGGGGGCATAAACCTGTTAACGGGCTTGGCTCTTAATTGTAGCAACATAACGCGATCTGAAACTGGATGAAAATTCAACACTGAAGTATTTAGGTGTTTTTTGATCATAACAGCGACTCAATTTCTATGGTCTTTGTCGTTATTTCCACTGTAATACGTAAGGGTATCATCCGATATTTTTATCCCAGTACCCTTTAATCTTGATTCACTAATCCCCAGAACATCGATGTCCAATCTCTGCATCTCTTGTAAGATACTTTTATACTTGTCACATGTGTACATACTCCTAACATAACTCCTCTAAAATAGTGACACTCACAAAGGTCATTTTTGTATATGTTGGTAGGTGACCCCCCCACCTATCTCCCCCTTAAGTTTGTCGTACTACTCACCGGACACCCTGTATAACAGAATTGTATCATACAGATGATTATGTTCTTGCGCAGACAGGATTCTATCGATGCAAATAATTCGTTGCTGAATCGGGTCATCACTATTACTGGTGGAACGGTACTATATAGTACCCGACTGGCTGGCTACCACCCTCAAGTTGAAAATCTGTCACCAAGCATCTATCGGTGTGTTCCGGCAGTTGCATTTGAGAGCCAGTTACCATATAGGCTTTGTGTGCTTACCACCTTCGGCCACATCATCACTTACCATGGTGATATTGTGGTCAAATATAAAAAAAAGTGAATAAACGATATACAAATAGCCCTCAACAGCAATGGAGAATCTTACTACCAATATATCTTAGCTCCCAAAACTCCTAAACAACGCCGTATTATCGTCATTTGTCGTATTAACTTGCATTTAACGAGTGATATGACTAGTTTTCTTCTTCTTCTTTAGGTGCCATCTCCTACCGGAGGTCGGCTATCATTAAGGCTATCTTGATCTTGCACACAGCTGCGCGGAATAAGGATCTGGTGCTCAAGTTAAACCACGTTCTGAGGTTTTTGAGCCACGAGGTACGCCTTCTTCCAGGTGGTCGCTTTCCCTGTATTTTCCCCTGTATAAGCAGCTGGAGTATTTCATATTTGTTATTTCGCATTATATGACCCAAGTACTGGAGCTTACGTCTCTTGATTGTATTTAACACCTCCAACTTCTTGTTCATTATTTGCAAAACTCTTTCATTTGTCACTCTATCCGTCCACGTTTTTTTTTAAGATTCTTCTGTATACCCACATTTCAAATGTCTATATTATAAACTAATCAAGAACTTCATAAAAAAAATATAAATAACTTGAACCTAGTCTTTCTCTTACACAATACTCCCCAGACCTGCTAACAGACTCACTTCTTTGGGAGATGACACATAAAATCATCAAATCCGAAGCGGTATTCAAGAAAGCCTAAATACATCGTCAACCCTCTGCAGTAGACTTAGCATCAACAAACTGCCCTTAATGGCAATAATGTGCAAATAATTTAAGTAGACTGCTTTTCATAGGAATTGGAACCTGATAATCTATAAGTTAAACGTACAAAGAAGAATATGAATATGACAATAACCTGTAAGGTTGTGTGTGTTGCACGTGGTGCGGCGCTGGAGTAGCGCGGGGGGAGGGAGACGGCGCGGGGGACAGAGACGACGATGATGCAGGCGAGTCCGACTGCAGGGAACCAGTCGATTGGTGCTGAGGGCCGCGTCTGGAAACAACGAAAATCATCATTAAATATCACCAACTCCAGTGGACGACTCTTCACGATTGATCTTGATCTCAACACCATTGGAATAGGGAACTTCATAAATAGCTGCTGGAAGACACCGTAGTAGAACAGCCAGATTCGATTTAGGTCAAGGCATATTGGGTGTCATAAAAAGCACCAATAACTTTTGCACTATGGAGGAGCGAGGTGTTAGACTTTTCCATTGAAAAGGGAAGATCTTCCGCCAGGCTAGGTCATCGTGCCTTGGGACCGCAGTCCAACTACACATGTTGGATGCTTGTATATAGGTAATAAATGAAGATCGCTTGGAAAACTTCGTAAGCGCGATGTAGATTATTGGGGCGCCATCTATCTAGGAGTCGTGCGAACTGTATCTGTGTTGCAGATAAGTAAATGGCGCTTCAGGACGGTGGTAGAGTACTTTGTAGAACTCGACTCATCGACTGGCTGGCTACCTCTTTTTGAAAATCTGTCGCCAAACATCCGTTGGTGTTCCGACAGTTGCAATTGAGAGCCTTTAAGGCTTTGTAAAAAAGGTCGACAACACATTGGCAATAACCTTGGTATGACATGACATTGACATGTTTCATGCGCTGTAGAATAATTCAGGGTTTGAGCTGCTTATTATTTTAAAACTGACAAAAATATAGAGCATATCTATAAAAAAATAACCACCTTTGAGGCAGAGATGAGGCACTGGAGCCATAACTAGAAGTTCTTTTGGCGGTTTCGCGGTATGAGGGCTGTCGGAGACGGAGCTCCCGCGTTGGCGTTCCTGATGACCCTGGAATAGAAGACAAATCACAATAAATTTTAGAGAAAAACCATTTTTATTGTTATCAAAAAAGCCTATCATAAGAAAGAGCCCAAAACGGCCCAAACTGCACCCTGTTAAATGGCCCCTGAACAAGTTTTAATGTTTGACCTCTCACCATAGTAAGTGATACTTTGGCCGAAACGTGGTAAGAACAAAAAGCCTAAAAGAGAACTGGTTCTCATAAAATAGCGTGTTCCGGTAGGTGCTACCGGAACACACTAGTATGTGTGTGCGTGACGACAGATTTAGACAGACAAAGTGTTCCACCAAGGATTCTTGAAAATATTCCGTGAAATCTTATGAACCTACTAATATTTGAATCATTCCATCAACTGATAACCAGGTCACACTCTACTGGTGATGAGAGGAGGAAATGATAAGCAGAATTTACAGGAGCTTGCAACACTAAAATAATTTATATAATAATTCTTGCACATGGAATTTTAACTTTCAATATTTGGTCTAAATTATTAATCGATACTGTACAAGGCGGCGGTAGCAAAAAGCGTGGAGTAGTGAAAGGACAGGTCATTCGGTCAGCAGTATAAAATTTTTCGACACATGTAGGAAATAAGAAATACAGAATTCCAAAATGATAAATAATTGGGATTATGTAAAGTTAATAAACACACAGTTATCTTCGAGTGCGTTTTATAACGCCTGACGCAATTTCATGTCGTAAAAACATTGGATTAAATAATGATTATGTTCATATAAGTACGTTGACCGCAGTTTTATTTATTTGACCATCAATATCTCTGTAACCAAACTCCTCGATAGTGTATTACAACGAACGTCTTGCTAGGGGTCCCAACAGTCCACCTGGTGGAAGGCCAATTTGTTATTTTACCAATGTTGTCTATTCCTTTAATTCCTAAGAGTTCATGTATGGTTTTCTCCTAGATTAAATCATCGTTTTATGCTGTACGAATTCCTGGCTTTTAGATGAAAGAAACGCCAGGAAACCTGCATCACCGAGTAGACCAAAAAGAGTCAAAAATATAAACATATGGCCCAATTTACCTGTATAAGCCCCATTCCGTTGCGTAGCAGGTGCAGTAGGCCTTCCCTCTAAGGCGTTGAGCCTCCGCAACGCATCAGCTAGTGTGGATCTCAGACAGAGCAGCTCCTCAGCCTGCCGGCCGCAGCGGATCTCAAGATCGGCCACGCGGGCCGCCAGCCCCGCGCCCTCGCCTTCTAGCATTTCATCTGAAAAATTAAATTGAGAATTGGTTTAGAGGGTGTCATTAATACTTGAAATGTTAGTACATTAGAAATGAAATATTTATTCATCCAAATAGGCCTTCACAGGCACTTATGAAGTCAGACTCTAATGCTCGGTTCGGAAGGTTGCTTTTGCTGAGAAGAGCCGGGAATAAACTCAGCAATTACTCTTTTCAAAAACAACTTACACCTAATCAAAAATAATTATTTATCTAGTCTTGAGTCTGAAAAAAAAGTGTTGAATCTTATATAGGTATCCATAGATTCCATGTATTGAAATTTTATTTTAGTAATGTGCTTAAATTCTGCCAGGTGGTTTTGGCGCGAGATATCTTTATTGATCGTAATTAAATGTTATCAACAGTATTGAAAATTTGTTAGCCTTATATGTATAACTCCAGGAAGAGTTAATTAAAATTCGAATTAAAACATTGCTTCATTTGGCGGAAACTTATCAATACGAGGCTTATTTTTACCGACCATGTTGACATTGGACGAATAACAGGTTCCACAAGAAACCAGCATGAATAAATTACAAACAATATTGAAGAGTGGTCAACGTCTTTCTTAAATTGCAAATTAACAGGGCTTTAAGATCAAAACCGTATGCTAATTGTATCTTTGGCCTTGACTAAGGATTGAGTCGAATGGCATTAATAGATAAAGTAGGGAGCTTAACATATGACCGGCAAATAAGAAATGAGGTCATAAGAACATCTTACGTAAACTGGTCAGCAGACTCAAGGATTGATTTATTATTTGTCGATTGTATGGTCAATTGAGTCAGGGTGTTTGTTTCAAATTGCTGACCAAAGTGTCGTAACGTCATTGTAGCATTTACTTTCAGGTCAGGCTGCTAACAACAGAATTGGTTTGCAAATTCAGCTCCTTACAAGCGTTGACACACTATTGTGTCCAAAACAATGGTCATGGAGAATTGGATATGCACACACATGTAAAACTTGGCAGCGATGTTTAAAATGCTTTTCACTCGATTTTAGACTCTAAAGATATGTTAAAAGAAATTAAACGAGTAGTAAATATAATTCTGTTAAGTCAATATGTTAGTGCGATTGTGCAAGATAATGTGACACTAGAATCGCATAATGATATTGAAGGACTTTTGCAATGTATTTACTTTGCGGGTGATTTATGTTTTGATACGAATTGTATTTTTTAATGATTTTCTTAATGTTTGAAGAAGAGTTACGTACACTGATGACATAATGTATCAGTTATACGTTGTGCATCTTGTAATTAAAGTATACATAACAATAGATCATTATACAGTTGCATCAGAAATTTAAAAAAATAAGGCATCCAATAAAACCTACTCGAACAAACATTAAATTACTTTTGGAATACCTCATTTAAAAGGCGATGATAGCTCAGTGGTAGTGACGTCGGATACCGCGCCGAAGGTTCGAATCCTACAATGAGCTTGAGCTTTCGGTGAAGGAAAGCATCGTGAGGAAACCATAGCACGGTGGTAGGGTACTATGCGGTACCCGACTGAGTGGCTACCATCCTCAAGTTGAAAATCTGTCGCCAAGCACCTCGGTGTGTTCCGACAGCGGCACTTGAGAGTCAGTTCCCATCTAGGCTTTGTGTGTTTACCACCATCGGCCACATCATCACTAACCATGGTGAGATTGTGGTCAAACACAAGCTTATCCAAATTGAAAAAAAAAAAACAATAAGCAACACACTAAATATTAACTGCAAATAGTTATTTTCATTGACATAATAAGTCTAAAAACGTAAATAATGAAGTTTGTCTCAGACTTGCCTTATCGCGAAACGATAAGTAACCCAGTTCTAAAATTAAACCTTATCTCAATTTTTGCCAACTGCTATTATTGATTAAAATGGCTTTTTAACCATTTTTTTTAAATGTAGAAATTGAATATCTCAAGCTCGGTCTTAATTAATTCCCGTCACTTAATCAAACAAAAATATGGCTAGGCTTTTTGTAACGATTTAACATTGATTGCGATTACAAGTTTCATGAGTGCGTAAATACAAGTGAAAATGAAAGAGATTGTCACGCTGTCGCATCACCACGGGGGATCCTATCATCAATGGAGACTCTTATTGCTATTTTCTACAATGTAGTCACGTTTCGCAATGGTCAAAGAAGTCTTTGAAATAGAATAGGAAGTAAAAGTCAGATCAGAAATAATGTGTGAGTTGCGCCTTGTCAACCCCACTGGTAGACGCTGTTGTTATTTCTACTGTCTGACTACAAGATAAAGATACAAAGAGAGTACTTTCGAGTATTACATCTGATGTAACATTTTTATCAAAGGTAGAAAAGAGATGCGAGAAAAACTCGTTAGACGTGAGTTAATCTATACATATAAAAACGAAATACTCTACTCACTCGCTTGTGATTTCACGAAAACTCAGAAAGGATTTTTGAAAATTCAATCCCCAAATGGTCCCCTCGGGAACACTCGTGAAACCGACAACTAGTTTCTAAATAGGCTTAAATCTGATCATGACTTTACCGTATGTCATGATGTGACCAAAAGTGGTCTGTTATAATGCAGGGCCATATTAAAAAGTATAAAACAGGTCTCAATGATTGAAATGTTAAGACACTCACGCCAAGCAGCATAAACATCGTTCATGGTGTCTCCAGGGGAGTCACTGGCCCTGGAACTCCTGGACTCGCGGTCTCCGTGGCTTTCCATCGCTGGCACTTCAGTTAATTTGGCACATAATATCTCAACTTACAATAAGTTCATTTTATATCGATACAGGATTTTTGGCGCACTGCTTTTTTTTAAGTCTGTCCTTGTTTTGCCAAGTAAATCTTACTATATCAGTCTAAATTTTAAAATGACCTTAAATAATTGTAAGAAGGACCAATCTTTTACTAATAAAACTTGTTGAAACTTAATAGAGAGGTAGCTAGATTCCGAAGATGGCCACATCTTCAAAGTATTCATTTGTATAAACAATTGTAAGAAAGACCAATCTTTTACTAATAAAACCTACATCAAAATCTTGTTGAAACTTAATAGAGAGGTAGCTAGATTCCGAAGATGGCCACATCTTCAAAGTATTCATTTGTATAAACAATTGTAAGAAAGACCAATCTTTTACTAATAAAACCTACATCAAAATCTTGTTGAAACTTAATAGAGAGGTAGCTAGATTCTGAAGATGGCCATAGCACTGGTATGGTATAAAGCACTACTTTAGAAGACTTAAAGAAACAGATTCAGAAGCATATTAAGAATGTTAAAATCTCAAAAACATTTAATTTGTAATGCAAATATGCGCAAAGGTGTTGATACTACTTTCCCATATTCTTTGGAATTTGTGTGTAACGGTGAATGTACAGGTTCGATTCTCGAATGCATTTGCATTCTAAACGATTGGGAACTTGATCTATAGATAACTGTGAACGGTACGTCCCTTGAATGGGTTTTTGTATTGCCTTATTGGGACAATGAATTGGACGCAATTTACCATTTAAAGAACAATTAACGTGTCTAACTAACAAGAGGATTCCTAATTGATGACTCTTATAGTAAAGGCCATTTGTACAGCCTATAATTCTGAATCATGTTCAAAGAAAAGGGATGGAAACGTAGCTGCAGTAGACGGTATAAATTTATACCTATGATGTATTAATATTAATAGAGGTGGACATTCACCCATTACTTTTTATGGGAAAAAAACAAACTGATTCCAAAAGCTATTTACTATTTTAGCTGCTAAACCAAAAGAAAGAAAATCAGTTAATATACAGAGGAGAATAAGGGGTAAAAAGGGTTTTTCTTCGCATATTAATACAAGCTTCGCTCGCTGGGTCAACAATAATACAAATATATTTGATAGTATTTACATAGATCTGCTGTGAACACTTTTTATAGCTTAGAATTTTGCTGAACATTCAGCTGGGTCATTGCCAGTGTAAAAGGCGCTGATGTGGGTCAATTCCTGTTAGAAATCACGAGAAGATCCTATATATTCTTCAACCTATTTCTCTCGAAATAGCCATTCAGTTCTGGAGGAAGTCAACATTCGGTTCATAAGGACCTCAAGACTCTTATATGAAGAGCTGACGAGTATATTATGGGTAACAGCTAGTTCTCATACCTCGAGGGAAGAATAAGGGTTTGGACAGCCTGGGCATTCCACTGCTGTAACGATCATCTAGAAAATATTTATTAAAAACTGCTAGTTGTACGGATCAAGTTTAAACGAAACTAAAAACCATGAGATGATATATAAACTATAATAATCTTAGTTAATTCAACGCTGATAACCAAATGAGTTCAGATAAAATTGTTGATGTGATTTCGCAAGAATTTTTTTAAGAGTTTGTTGACTGTGTTAGCTTCTTTCAATTTAAACTCCACATATCAAATACCTGTGTTTAAAAACAATATGTAGGTAAGGTAATGTTTAATGTCGTAATGGCAGTCTCACTACAAATTTACAAATTAGTTTTGTGGGTTTCTTGATTGTGCGTTGATGATAACTGATTTTCTGATGATGTCATTACCAACATTTCTTTCTTTTAATGTCCCTTAGCTGCCATTTAGTAAACGGGATAAATATGACTTGATGTCCTTCCTTCAATAATTCATAATTGACCAAAAGCATCTTTAAAAGCCAACAAGTTATGAGGCTGTAAAGTTTAACTGTTATTCTTGAACCAGATTTACTGGTACTTTTTTAAAGGTCTGGTAAACGAGGCTTTTTCTAGCCTTTGCTTGTCTGATTTGAAGGTTTCCCTAACCTTCAAATCAAAGGCTAGAAATAGGTGCTCATGGTATAAAAATATGCTCAGAAAACTATTTACGGCGATGATAGCTCAGTGCTAGTGACGTCGGATACAGCGGCGAAGGTCGTGGGATCGAATCCTACAATGAGCTTGAGCTTTCGGTGAAGAAAAACATAGTGAGGAAATCAGAGCGCGGTGGTAGGATACTTTGTAGTACCCGACTGGCTGGCTACCACCCTCAAGTTGAATATCTGTCGCCAAGCACCTATTGGTGTGTTCCGACAGCTGCACTTGAGAGCAGGTTTCCATCTAAGCTTTGTGTGCTTACCACTTTCGGCCACATCGTCACTTACCATGGTGAGATTGCGATCAAACACAAGCTTATCAAAAAGTAAAAACAAAACTCGCAAAAATAAAGATCACATTACTAGCACAACAGGTCTTCAAAATATAGATGTTACGTTGGCAGAAGCATTTACCTAAATAAAGCTGTTCTTTTTGAAACGGTTGTCTAGCTTACGAGTTCAAACAATGATATAAAAGGTGTAGATAGGTTATCTAAACACGACGGCATTTTTGTTTGTTTTGGGTCACTTTTACTTTTAATTGCACTCGATAAGTGAAGTGCATCCGTTGTTGCCAGCGATGCCACACAGGTCAAGTTTTTTTTTATTCTGGATAAGCACAATCTCACCATGGTAATTGGTCAGCACACAAAGCCTAGATGGGAACTGGCTTTCAAGTGCAGCTGTCGGAACACACCGATAGGTGCTTGGCGACAGATTTTCAACTTGAGGGTGGTAGCCAGCCAGTCGGATACTACAAAGTACCCTACCACCGAGCTATGGTTTCCTCACGATGTTTTCCTTCACCGAAAGCTCAAGCTCATTGTAGGATTCGAACCCACGACCTTAGCCGCAGTATGCGACGTCACTACCACTGAGCTATCATCGTCTTGTAAGTAAGTTAAGTTAAGTTAATTAGTCACTCTTTAGCCTCCCGCTTTCGGAACGCTTATAACCTATCCACATATTTTTATTGGAACCAAGTTCCTTATCGCGCGTTGTGAAAGGGGGCTAGACGGAAAAAATGCTTACGAAAAATTGTCACGACACTTTTAGTGTCAAAAGTGCGTTGACCTGTCTCTCTCTCTCTCTCTCCCTCTCTCTTATAGAAAGCAAGCCCGATATTTTCATTTCTATTTATATATATTTATATATATATATATATATATATACTCTCTCGACTTATATAACTTATTTAACTTCGTTCCATCCGGGTGTCCCTTGACACCTCTCAAGTTTTTTATAATATCATAGAGTTCAACGATCTATGAACATAGTTTACATAAGCTATGGTAAGACACGAAATCGGGAAGTGACCGTTTATCAGACCACAATTACATGTTGGAAAGAGATGAGGATACTTTTCACCACAATAATAAGAACAAGGTGCATCAAATTCTCACGAGTGAGAAAGTTAACGGCCGTGGGAAGATGCTTGGTATGAAAAGTGATCTATTGTTTTGTTATATCATTGTGGACTTTATGATGGCGGAATAAAATTGCGATTGGATTGAATACGATTTTGTGTTACATTACTCTTTTATGTTTATTAAGTCAATAATGTTTTTTTGGGATATGATATCTTAATTTGCAAGAAAGAGATGTTAGAAATTACTTAGGACATGTCTTCTCACTAATAATAAGAATTGACCAGCCCTGAAGACCTTAATCAACAACACAAATAACTTTTGGATAAATTAAAGATGCATACCGTATAGAGACTCCATCAAATAGGCAAGCACTTATGAATAGTCTAGAGTAGACTCTAACGCATGGTTCAGAAGGTTGATTTTGCTGAGAAGAATCGGCAATAAACTCAGAATTTACTCTTTTCAAAAACAATCTCAATTATTTATCAAGTCTCACTGATAATGGCAGCAATGAAAAATATATATTAAAGAATCAAAGGCTTTGATAGCTCAGTGGTAAGTGACGTCGAATACCGCGGCGATAGTCGTGCGTTCGAATCCTACAATGAGCTTGCGCTTTCTGTAAAGGAAAACATCGTGAGGAAACCATAGCACGGTGGTAGGGTACTTTGTAGTACCCGACTAGCTGGCTACCACCCTCAAGTTGAAAATCTGTCGCCAAACACCTATCGGTGTGTTCCGACAGCTGCACTTGAGAGCCAGTTCCCATCTAGGCTTTGTGTGCTTACCATCTTCGGCCACATCATCACTTACCATGGTGAGATTGTGGTCAAACACGAGCCTATCGAGAATAAAAAACAAAAAAAAAAGCAATGAACAGCGTCCATCGATAAGATACAATTAATGTAATTCTAAGAATATTGGACAATGGATTCATTATAAAATACTTTATCACCTCGATAGTACTCACGGTATGTACAATGGCACAAGGTAATTCTTTCTATAAAGGTAATGAAAATGTTTTTTATTCAAATAGGCCTTTACAAGCACTTATGAATATAGTCTAGCTAGACTCTAATGCTCGGTTCGGAAGGTTGCTTTGAGATAATTATTGAGGGTGTATTAAGAAATTTCACTTGGCAGGAAATTACTCGGTGACCACCCAAAGATGACCCATGGGTAATTTAGTACACATAGTAAAAATTCCAAGCCAATCCATGGACAACTTTTCGAGTTTTGCAGACACACAAAAAAACGGGAGCTGAATTTGTATTATAAAGATATTCAGATATTCACACTTCAATAGCGGTAGCGTGCACAATCAAAGATAGGTCTAGTATGTTTCAGCAATGTCTATTACGAACAAAAAGATTATAATCAAGTTTCAGTCTCATAACCCCTGCGTAACTGTTTCAACACAAACATTTATGATAAGTGCAAACTACTTCCTTATTTTCATCCCGACGACGGCAAGTCTAGACAAAATTATGACTTGGCATCTTGACAGAAAAGTTGGGATGTACTTTATTGAACGGATGAGATTCAGCTTACGCAAGAATCTTGGAGAGTTTCTGGGGTGCAAGTTTTTGGACATCTGTCAACGTGGAGGCAAGAGATTATGTCGTCAAAGGTGATAAGAATGCCTTAGAAGAGAACTGGGACTAAGATATAAGTGTTACTTTACTTGTTCTTATCCGTATTTCTTAGATTTTTTTAATTCTGGATAAGTTTGTGTTTGACCACAATCTCACTATAGTAAGTGATGATGTGGCCGAAGGTGGTAAGCACACAAAGCCTAGATGAGAACTGGCTCTCAAGTGCAGCTGTCGGAACACACCGATAGGTGCTTGGCGACAGATATTCAACTTGAGGGTGGTAGCCAGTATTATTAAGTACCCTACCACCGAGCTATGGTTTCCTCACGATGTTTTCCTTCACCGAAAGCTCAAGCTCATTGTAGGATTCGAATCCACGACCTTCGCCGCTGTATCCGACGTCACTACCACTGAGCTATCATCGCCTTAAAAAGTTTCAATGTAGCATAAATAGTTATGCAATTTTTATTACAAAGGGCAGAATTTTTGTGATGGACTAACTCAAAAAAAAAACGTTAATTACCCGATTAAAAAATTATTTCATCTAAAAGCAAAATTATTTGCAAGTAACATCATAGGCCATTATTGTATACTATACTATGTATACACGGGTATAAGAAAATGAATAGGTAATGCAGTTACAATAATATTTATAAACGCTTCCCATAACAGTTATGAAGCTATTAACAAAATAAACAATAAAAAGCAATAACATTTCTATAATTCTGATAATAGCCATAACATTATTGCACATAACAATTCAGAAACTACCGATTATTTCAAAGTAAACGATGAGAACGCAAATACTGTTAGGTATTTTCTATACAGCACGTTATTAGAAAAATATTGCAATAATCAAATTCTTTCACGGATACATTTGAGTCTGAGATTGCGTAATGGAAAGCGTATCTTCTTTCTTCTTCTTATATCTATTAGGTACTTTTATTTTAAGGGAAACTAACTGTCTGCCCCCGCGAATCCGAAGGATCTTATCTTTTCCCGGTACAAAAAGTATCCTATTTTATTCCAGAATATGATCAAGCTTGTGTGTCAAGTTTCATAAAAATCCGTTCAACCGTTCTAAATAGTGTAACTAACCCTTAGTTCTATAGCTAATATCTATAGGCGACGGTTACCATCGTTTACCATCCGATGACCCGCCTGCGTTTTGTTGCCTGCTGTTCAGACGTCTGACTTTAAAAAAAAAGTCTATCTATAGATAGATGATAGAATTTAATACTTTTCTTAACCAAGCTCTGCTTAAGTCAATTTAACTTTATTAACTATCCTGGCACATTTAATGAGCACCTGTCTACGAGTATCCGGGACGTTTCGAAAACTTGATTTCATATCGCGATTGCTAATCCCATGGTCTATGGTAATAATCACATAGGCAACAGTCCACATCGGATGTGACGCCGATACCATTTCAATTTCTAATGACCAACGCCTGATTAGGGATGGCTTTTGTTGTTGATATGATAGTGATAATGTCGGTATTTTTATTTCGTATTATAATGTGAGAAATCAAATACTTTCATTTAAAAATTATATTGTTTGGACTTTTTTTTTTTGTTGATGGCAATCATCCTTTTAGGATATTTCTGCCAATGTCAAAGTATTTGAAATGGTCTTGGTCCATTTGTCACATTTTTTTTTACATAAGTTTTAGTTGTTAGTTATTGTTCCGAGGTTTTAGTACTTTTAGTCAATACAAAGTCTTTCAATCGCATACATTTTCTTCTGACTTTTTGGCGGGAACTTGCAGAGCGACGCCGCGTTTTCGTTTTATGTCACTCTGCAAGCTCCCGCCAAAAAGTCTGTTTGGACTTTATATATCAATAGTTATTTTCGTTTTTTTATTGTTACAACATTATCAAAGCAATTTTAGGAAGTTTGAAGAACTCCTTTGTGATCATGAATCGTAACCTAATCTAAATTATTCAGCGAAAAAAAAACTTAATGACACGAAGTCTTCTACTCCCATTATCCTCCTCCTCTAATATTTGGCTCACTGCTGAGCATCGTGATGTTCCCGCTCTTTCTCACGACAGAGCCGCTTCCACTGCTCTCGGTCTTTGGCGTGGTGTAGGGCTTCTGAGATTTTTGGGTCCAGTTTTTTGGACACCTGGTTACCTGGTTAGACCATCTTATTGGGCTGCGTCCCCTAAGTCTCTTTCCGTTCAGGTTTCCCGTTACCATTAGCATCTCCAGATTGTCGGAGGTCTCATTATATGACGAAAATAAAATATAATCGATATGTATGGTTAGAATATAACCCCATCCCTATCGATATCTCATTGTAAATCTGCGCATGCGATCACAACAAGACGCGGAGGTATGATCATGAATTGTGAATAAATCCAATCAGAACATTATAGTGTCTAGCATTGCTTCTATAACTATACTGTTCAATACATAGTTGAAAGAATAATAATAGATTAGCTATTAATAATCTCTTAAAGAGTCTATTATTATCTGTCATGGGTCAAAAGAAAAAAATACAATAACAGATAACGTAAGCTAATTAGAGAATGTCGTCAAAAACTAGCAAGCCAATAAATAAGTATTGAAGATTACTTGGAAATACTGCGGTTTTTACAAATAATCGTTTTTTTTTTAATTTTTTTTATGTCACAAGTGATAACGAGGCAGGCGGGTCACCTGATGGTAAGTGACAACCGTCGCCTATAGACATAGGCGACGGTTGTCACTTACCATCGGGGGGGATTGCTAATGTGTTGTACACCTTATTACAATGCCTTAAAGGCGAACTGGCTCTCAAGTGCAATTGCCGGAACACACCAACAGGTGCTTGGCGACAGATTTTCAACTTGAGGGTGGTAGCCAGCCAGTCGAGTACTACAAAGTACCCTACCACCGTGCTGTGGTTTCCTCACGATGTTTTCCTTCACCGAAAGCTCAAGCTCATTGTAAGGATTCGAACCCACGACCTTCGCCGCGGTATCCGACGTCACTTACCACTGAGCTATCATCGCCTTTTGTTTGGGAATAGTTTTTAAGTGCTTGTGTACGAGTAGTAGAATTAAAATCTATGTAGCCGGAAATGGAAGCAAGAGGCGTCTCAAATCGTTCAAACTCACATTTCTAAGAATGCTCGCTCATGCCTCTATACCTACAAACAATTAAGAAATTCTCAGAATGTGGACATTCTAAATAATCTCAAAGCCATTTAACATGGAAGAATTCAATTGTCAACGAGTTGAATAGATGTAGAATATAAATCAGTGCTATTAGACATGGCTACGGATAAGAGCACGGAAGCAACGTCACGTCTCGCTCTGCTAGTATTGAAAACGATGGCCGATTGTTTGCACGAACAGACTAGACAACGTTATAAGTTGTGATGCTATGTATAGTGTAGTTTATAAGTACGCTTTGGAATTTAGTGAGGGTGTTAGATGCTTTGCAGAAAATTTCTTGAAAGTCGCTTATCGAGCTATGGAGAGGGCTATACTTGGGGTCTCTCTTAATGATCGTATCCGCATGATCTGATACGATAGAGAACTGAAGTCATCGACATATCCCAAAGGATTAGACGTGTTCGAAAGGGTAGACGTGTTCTTGAGTGGAGACCGCGAAAAGTTGTCTAGGACGCCCTCCAGCTAGGTGGAGCGACGACATACGAAAAGTGGTTGGCTGCGGTTGGAAAGGAATAGCCGAAGATCGGGCTCAGTGGCGCGCTTTGGGAGAGGCCTATGTCTAGCAGTGGACTAATACGGGTTGATGATAATGAACTTCCAAACAAGCAGACTGTTGTCTAACTAACTATGTTAGAACTCTTACATAGATAGAACTCAGCAGATTATTTAAATGTCAAAAACATAATCAATCAAAACGAAAGATAGAAACAGTTGATAAATTGATGGTCACAAACAGAGGTTGATTAGGAAAATCCCAAAGATACTTTGCGTTAAGACAGAATAGGACCTAATGAAGTATTCAATGAAAAGAGCTGGCAGTATAGCAACAAATTGAAACTCTAATCTTTGGCTAACGATATGATTTCTAAAATTTAATAATTCCTTAGTTGAGCTACGATGAGCTCTTCGCAGATTCTGATAGAATATGGTACGCTAATACACGATTTAATAAAGATCATATCTACTTCAACTTGCTTATGATGGTGATGTCATTGAAGAAGCGATTTAATATTAGCTCCAGAATCACTACTTATTAAACAGTGATCGTTATTGGTAGTAAAATTGTCTATGATGTTATGTCTGAATATGCGAAAAGATTCTGCACTTAGCTCTCCATCAGTCCGTTCTAGTCTACATCAACAAATCCTCTGGTATTGAGATTGTCTTTAGCCAACACTGGCCTAGTGGATACTATCAGATGGAACGTCTGCCAGCTTATCAAGAGGAATTACACTGTATTTCAAAGCAATAGAAGACAGTGTAAATAATACCTTAGAGTATATATATTTGGGTCTAATCCACATCAAACATCTATAGCCTTCATGTAAATGAGCAAAACGCGAAACCAAAACCTTCAGTGGCACTAAACGAGGTCAAACATAATTGGTCATAATACAAATGAGACATCATTATGGACTGCAATTTTGAGATGGGAAATACCTAATGTTCACTGAATATAACTAAATTATATCTTAAATAATAAATTAAAATTAAGAAACTAAATATCTTTAAACTAAAAACTGTTATCCATGAGTGGCTGTGTAATCTTGATTATGAAGGAGGTGAAAGTTTAGTGAAGGATTTCTGCTGATGTCACATTTACTGCACATTTACACTAAACACACTCATACAAAACACGTCCAGAGCATAATCTATAATTTATTTGAGTTTGTAACTATGTACCTACTTACCTATATATCAATTACTATTCTCGATGATATGTGATGTGATCTTTATTATTTATTTATCATATTTTGCATGTTTTTTTTATTTTTTATTTTAAATTACATACAATACTTATATATATTTTCTTAATATTTTTTTTTTTTATTCTTAATAATTTTTTTTATATGGTAATTTGTATTTTTTTTTTTGTTGTTTTTCTATATTATGTAATTAAATAAATAACGTATGTATGCCAGCAAAAATATTATGTATCTTACATCTGGGGCGAGAACTGACAACCAAGTCACAGTTTACACTATTTTGGTTGTCAGGGTAACCTTTTTAATTGTACATGTTTTTGCACAATAAAGTTATTATTATTATTATTATTATCTACTTAAGATTGAGTTGAAAGATGACGAATTAAATTAAGATTTAGAAAAGGTCGTTGCAAAAAAAGGTTTTTTTGAATTAGGGGATATATTCAATTTCCTAGTAGTTTGGTATCCATTGAGTCAATAGATAAATTAAAATAAGATTTATGGTGTTTAAATATTTAAAAAAAACTGAAGATGATATGGAATCGTACGATTCTCAAAAGGTCATAGGTTCAACTATAGTAGGTATGACCAACGATATAATTTGCGCTAAAACAAAGAAGAGTTAAATTTGTCCCGACTATTTACAGAAATGATAACCCTTTGAACTTTAAGTCGCAATTGTGAATTGCTGCAAAGATAAAAGTGGGATTTACTGTTACGACGGAAAATAAAAATAGAATAAATGTACTGATTAACTATAATGTTAATTGTAATAAATAAGTTTAATTCGATGCACTTAGTTAAATTACACTTGATGCTATCCAATTAGATTCTATTTCACTGATTGATTTTATGGTATCGTTTCGTCAAACCCTTTCAATTATTTACGTTCTATCTATTGACCGATCACGGCGCACCCACAAATTGGATTGCCAAGCAAAAATGGCTTCCACAAACATGAAAATATACTGAATAAATAGTAAAAGATAAATATGTGACAAAACAAGAACACCACTAAAACAGAAGACGCTCAAAAATCAGTTGACATGACGACGTGAAAATATAACCTCAAAATGTTACATTATAACCTCATTTCCACAGTTCTTAATTTAAAAGCACAATCACTATGTTATCTTTTTTAAAACACCTCTTCACAGTTTTGTTGTTTTTTCTAAATGAAAATAAGGCTGAAGTACGAAGCCGGCCAGCCTCACCACCACTAACTGAATTATCAATCGGGGGCACACAGCTGATTAAACATAAAGACGATACAGTTCTAATATACACAACGCAATCTCGAAAGGAACCTTAAGACTATGGGGGAAAGTAGAAAGTGGTGGAACGATAATTCCCGGGACGATGTCACAATAAGTAGGGTAGGTTGACGCGCATGCGTGGGGCTGCACAATGGGGTTTCGAAATGGAAAATCGTTACTTGAAACTGAACTTTATACAAAAATTTGAAGATAGAAATTCATTTGTGCACCGCAGCCGCGCGTGCGTAAACATAGTACCTACCTAACCTGACTAAGTACGTAGTAAATATTTGAAATATTTTGTTTGAGGATTGACAAACAGTAACCAAGGAAATATAAGGCAGTTGTATAAACATTAGGCTTTATTTGATTGCTAAGGCGCATTAGTAAAACAAAGGCATGTATAGTGAGTGATGTATAGCATCAGTACAAAAAATCTAATAAGTAATATTTATCGGGGAAAACCCGATATAAACATCTCCAGCTCTCATCACAGTTGTGCTTATATTTAAAGAGTATTGTTAAGATTTTATAATAAATATTTAAATGATGAATAAATACTGATCGAGAAAAGGAATTTCCATCAGTAGGTAGTTGGCAAAAATGCCAAGGTTTACTGTTTACGTTTTGGTATGTGTTCACACATTAATAAAACCTGTTTTTAATGGTTAGGTACCATTAGAAGTTAATGATGATTGACCGCTATTGAAACAAATATTTGAATGAAATATTCCTATTAATTACAGCAAAGTATTTCAAAAATTTTGATGTGAATATTTAGATGTACAGCGGCAAATTCCGAATCCTATTTCCTACCAATATTATAAATGTGAAAGTTTGGATGTTTGTGAGTTTGGACGTTTGTTCAATCACGCTGAACGGATTTCGATGAAACTTGGCACACAGGGAGATCATATCCTGGAATAAAACATAGGATACATTTTATTCCGGGAAAACATAAGACTCCTCGGGAACGCGGGTAAAACAGCGGAGCGAAAAACTTTGGTTGGTTGGTTGACAATTAAACCTCACAAGGCATAGCCTGTAACTAAAATAGTAATATACAGGTGTGGCGTATATAGTGGTCCAACGTTCAGGGTCGATACACAGCATATTCAGCTATCACATACCAACATTTGGTCCACTTTTTACCACCGGTCTCAGAATTATAATTTTTATCTTCTATCTATATATATCTATAATATAAAAGTCAAAGCTGACTGGCTGACTGACTGCCTGACTGATCTATCAACGCACAGCTGAAACCACTGAACGGATTGCGTTGAAATTTGGTACACAAATAGGTATTATGACGTAGGGTTCCGCTAAGAAAGGATTTTCCAAAATTCACCCCCCAAGGGGATGAAACGGGGGTCCAAAGTTTGTATGAAACTGTCATTTTTTATTTGAAATGAATGAAATTTGGTATTTAGCCTAATGTTAAATAATAAAACACGTATTGAAGGATTCTTTGAATTTCAACCCTTAAAGGGGTAAAAAGGGGGGTTAAAATTTTTATGAAAAAAAAATGTTTATTATCAGAATTACTCACTAGTTATTTATAAAAACCATATCTTTAGATTATTATCTTAGATTTTTATCTATAATTTTTTGTCTTACATTGCATATTTCGTTTGAACAAGTTAAGAAAATACACATTGTATATTTGGCGTTTTACCTAATTTTAAAGTTTTTTTTTTTTTTTCAGAAATAAAATTTATTCGATTTGGCTGGCATGGTACATTTTACCGAAAACAGTTTTTTATGACATCGCTTTACGAATTAGTTAGTAGTCAGCAGTACCTATAGGAATTAAAATTATGGTGTGAGTATGTACCTGCTTTTAAAATATAACAAAAAATGCAATACCAAGAGCATTGCCAATATTATTGCATCTAAAAACAAAGCATTTTGTATTGCCGTATCCAAATTAATAGTTAGAGCAACTTATGCAGTGCAAACGTCTATCTAACATTAAACAATCGATCGACGAAGGATCTTGATTATCAAGTGAGATCTTCGGTCAACAAGGTCACCGGTGATGTAATATTGACATCATCGTATTCATTCGTAGAGCTTGTATGACCTTCGATAGAACTGTCATCTATTCTGATATTACAAAGAGGTAAAGTTTGTGAGGTTCTAGGGGGTAATCTACTGATTCGATTTTGAAAATTCTTTTACCAATAGAAAGCGACGATATTTGTGAGTGTCAGAGGGTATGTTTTTATTTCGGCAAAAGATAAGATCCCACGGGAACGCGGGTGAAACCGCGGGGGACAGATAGTGTAAATTTTTTTTTTTTTAATTCTCGATAGGCTTATGTTTGACCACAATCTCACCATGGTAAGTGATGATGTGGCCGAAGATGGTAAGCACACAAAGCCTAGATGGGAACTGGCTCTCAAGTGCAGCTGTCGGAACACACCGATAGGTATTTGGCGACAGATTTTCAACTTGAGGGTGGTAGCCAGCCAGTCGGGTACTACAAAGTACTCTACCACCGTGGATGTTTTCCTTCACCGAAAGCTCAAGCTCATTGTAGGATTCGAACCCACGACCTTCGCCGCGGTATTCGACGTCACTTACCACTGAGCTATCATCGCCTTACGTAAAATAGCATTATAACATTAGAGGCAAGGATACATTGAGTTCTTTGGTTTCAATACTTTTCTAAGAATATTATAAAGTGGTAAACGTTGTGGGTTTGGATGTTGGAGGTTATCTCCGAAACTGCTGATCCGATTTTGAAAATTCCTTCACTAATACGATGCTACATTAGTCCTAAGTGCTATATATTCATTTAATCTCGAACGCAGATTAAACCGCGGGGCTAGACCTAGTTACAAAATATTAGTTTTTACACATCAATATCATAATAAAATTCTATACATTATGGGAAACTAGGTTTATGCAAGGTCAGCAACGCGTTCGTGACGCCTCTGGTGTTGCAAGCGTCCATAGGCTACGGTAACCGCTTACCATCAGGTGGGCCGTAAGCTTGTTGGCCACTTAGTAGTATAAAAAGTAGTGGAAAGTTACATGTGTTTCAGGTCACCAGCTAATATCTCAACCAGCATATATTACATAAGGAAACTCAAATGACGCACATGTCACCCATCATTGGAGCATATCCATCACAATGGCCCTTAACAATGGGCTATTCGTTACATATATTACTTATAGTATTAGGCATTGCATTATGTATTAACATTATGTATTATCTTAGATGTAGCATTGAATTTTCAATGCCAAAGTTATCTATATCTATGCTAATATTATAAAGAGGTTAAGTGTTGTGAGGTTGTAGGGGGTAATCTCTGGATCTACTGAACCGATTTTGAAAATTATTTTACTAATAGAAAGCCACGTTATTTGTAAGTGTCATAGGCTATAATTTTATCCCGGGATAAGATAAGATCCCACGGGAACGCGGGTGAAACCGCGGGGGACCGCTGGTCGCCTATAAATTTATAACACGTTCCGTTCCTATTAGATATCCTGGGACAAACAATACTGGGACATTATTCACACACGGCTATCTGATCCCAAAGTAAGCAGAGCAAGCAAGTTTGTACTATGGAAACCAGATGACATATTACAACTTTTTTTTTTTGTATATACACAATATAATTTATGCCTTTTGCGGTTGAGACCATGGGTCCGTGGGGGTCTGAAGCTCGTCGTTTCGCAAATATTTTATGTAAAAAATTAATCGAGGCCTCAGGTGACCGGCGGGCGGGGAGCTTTTTCCGCCAACGCATCAGCTTGGCCATCCAAAGAGGAAACGCTGCCAGCCTTCTGGGAACCTTGCCGATCGGCAGCAGCGGCAGCCTCGAAGAAGTTTTTTATGTATTGTAATTGTACATTTGCATGTATATTTTGTACATTTGTTGTAAATAAAACTAGTTTAAAAAGAAATAATTATTTAAATCGATTTTCGGAAATCCAAAATCAGATACGTTCTCTCCATACAAACGCTTGTGTGATAGACTCATCCATCTCTGTTTCGAAATGAGCAGCGGATTGTTCGGAATTTTCTGTTTATGTTTGAGGCATGTTAGAATGATTCGTTTTATTGGTTTGCAAGTTGTAGCCGAAATTTGCTGCCTAAAACAATACCACTGGACCGTCATTTTTAGGGTCTAGGTAATGTTCCTTGGGTTTCTAATTAGATTTAAAGGTATGATGTTCTTGCTCATATACTTAAATTAACTCTAATCTATCTGTTTATTTATAGCAAAAAATGAAAAACATGAAATAATTCGTGGAATTGACTCCCAATATAAGATAATCTTTTATCACCATTTTATCAAGTCTTATCAATAAGTGCCACAATAATAATTCATGTACAGTTTAACGCCACGCTGTCTAATACTAGTTCAGTCAGTCAGAAGACACTGACTGATGACTTATATATAAATTACTAGTGGACCCGGCAGACGTTGTCCTGCCCTGAAATTAAAACAAAACTTAGAACCCGATTCCAGCGCCATCTACCGGGTCCAATTTTGTTTTCAAATCATCGAGGAACCCATTGAAATACACACACAAAATTTCATCCAAATCGGTCCTGTTACCATACTCCTCCGAAACGGCTTGACCGATTACTCAAATTACTAAAATGGCTATTAAAAAATAAGGGTTGATCGTAGAAGGGTGAAAATTGGGGATTGTATGTATTTTTGTATGTTGTATCATAAAAAAATAGAAATTAGAAATTTTGTCTCAAAAATAAAAATAAAATTTAGGGGTGGACTACCCCTAACATTTAGGGGGATGAAAAATAGATGTTGGCCGATTCTCATAGATACCGGATAAGCACAAAAAATTTCATCAAAATCGGTTAAGCCGTTTCGGAGGAGTATGGCAACGAAAACTGTGACACGAGAATTTTATATATTAGATGTAGATATGGATTATTTAGATTATTGTTCAACCAGTACAACGTCGGTGCAGACGCTTATATTTCTGATCATTTTGAACACCTAGCTTTTTGCCGTTTATTTAATTTTATGAATTTGGAAATTTGTAGTTACATAACACCAAAACTAATATAAAACAATTTCTATAATGTTATTCAATTTTAAACGTAAAATACGTTTGACAACCCTAAAGACTATCCCAGAAACTCGACATGGATATGAAAATTGATCCACATTACACCTTGTCTGGTGACTCCTGAACATGTCAGTAACATGACATAACATGTGTGATTTCTTAAACAAGTTCGTGTAAATGTTTGCTAAACAACTACAATATACATTTTACACTTTGTTTGACCACAACTTTACAAGGTAACCAAGCTGACCAAGCGTACATATTTCAAAACGCAGTCGCAATGCAATTTTTTTTTATATCACTAGTGACAACGAGGCAGGCGGGTCACCTGATGGTAAGTGACTATCGTCGCCTATAGACATTAGCAATACCAGGGGGATTGCCAATGTGTTGTACACCTTATTACAATGCCTTAAGGGCAAGGGCTACTGGCTCTCAAGTGCAACTGCCGGAACACACCAACAGGTGCTTGGCGACACATTTTCAACTTGAGAGTGGTAGCCAGCCAGTGCAGTACCACCCTACCACCGTGCTGTGGTTTCCTCACGATGTTTTCCTTCAACGAAAGCTCAAGCTCATTGCAGGATTCGAACCCAAGACCTTCGCCGTGGTATCCGACGTCACTTACCACTGAGCTATCATCGCCTTAGCCATATGATGATGATTTTAATTAAAAACAAATTGATGGAATGTACGAAAGATCGCCTTTAAGGTTGGCCTGTTGCCTAGCAACGAAAAATAATAAAGATTCATATAAAATTAATATTCAATGTCATAAGTCATCGGCCTAAATACCACATCCCACATAAACTATTTATAGAATCGATTTTAAATTGATACATTTATTGTGGATAACAATAAGGTTGTATATCACGTAGCAAACCTATAGTTAGAATGGAGATAAACTTCAGGACAGGTGGGTTTCCTTGTGACCTAGTAATTAAAGATTACCATAAAGTTGGTAGGTTGACATTAGCATAGACAATGTAGGGTTAACGCCGGCGCAAGGGCCATAGACCAAAGACTAAATAGACAACGCTTATCAAACTTTGAACTGTTAAGTTCAACAAATTAATGATTAAGTGTTACATTATGAAGATCATATTGTAGAAGGTTGTGATGCTCGAATACGGTCAACATTTATACATTTCAACTAGACACAGATGGATTCATAATAAAGAATTATTGTTCACACCAAACCGTTAAAAATTAGATAATTGATATTAAATGAGCTTTTCCATGATTAGAGAACAAATAAACTAGGTAAATCTTAAAGGATTTAATTAGTCATATCTGCAATAATCTATGGTCATGCGCACGCGTCACGTGGGCGGCCATATTGCCAACATGGCTCCCGGGCCAGGGTCGCTAATCGTCATAATTACACGGCGCAATCACGGTATCCGATGACAATAGTTGCGCAATCACAATAACTCGTAAATTCATTGTGGATCGAGCACTAACGTTACTTGTGACATTATAGTTCACTTAGAAATACTTGGAACGTAGCGTGATTGAGATCAGAATCAAATAATACCTGATAAAATTAAAACACAACAATCAATGAACGTATGCTTGGTAAGAAAGTGGAAGCCTTAGAAGTCTCATGTAGACCGTAATTTTAGCCTGGTGTCTGATATGCTGCACTGCATATTTTGAGCACTTAGACAGCCAGATGTCGCAGACATGGCATAGATGGTGGAAAACACCGGTAGGTACCTACTTGGGAATGGATATTTAAGGGTGGTAGGCAGCTAAGAGTGTAGTACAAAGTACCCAACCGTTTGTGGTGACCTCACGATGCTTTCCTTCATAGAAAACTTAAGCTTATTGTAGATGTCACTACCCACAAGCGATCATCGCCAGTCATTATAGCTTTGCAATAAGCTAGGCTATATGCATTGTTTTATTTTTACATAAACAATAACCCCACAGGTCAAGCAACGTTGCCGTGCGCGTGCGCCACACCTGACTTCCGGTGGACGGTTTACTGCGCTTTGTGCGCGGGAAACGAACCCGTGAGTCACGCGTGGTTAACCCCAACCGTTAGGCTAAGTTAAACTTTATCATTTTAAGTCCTGTTATGAGAATTATGGCAAAATTTAATTTAGATTACTAAGTTTTACCCGCTATCCTATAAAAAAGAAGCCCATAATCTATCTAAAAATCCATTGATACTGTCTTAAATTGTGTTGGGTAATACTTGTTATCATTTTTAAGTTTTATTCACAAAGCTATGATCAAAGACAATAAAATTTTACGACTCATACCTGCTAGCCAAAATATATCTTAAACGAGCACTGGGGCATGTTTACCATCGGAGCGTTCGAATGCTACTAGATTAAAAGACCACCCAAATGTTCGAGTGGGTAGACATTCGGTAAGGCCATTTTTTGTCACTGATTGTGCATCTTTAGTTATTAGATATCAAAGTAAAAATCACATAAATAAGATGCTCCGCTACTGCGTGAAACGAGGAAAATCCAATAAACCCAGAAAGTAGTTTTCGTGACGTTGCTGTGACGGATATAAAAGGTTATGGAAGATACTAAACCCCAAATGAGTCAGCTGAACCGGAAAGAACAGAAAGACATGTTCAGAAAGGTAGGAGTTATTGGAGCCTGAGATGGGTCAAAAAAATCTATCTCAGAAGAAGAATAAGTAATTAACAGTAGTCGGAATTCAAGGACGTAAGTTCTAAGGCTTTCGATTGACCACAATGTCACCATGGCATGGTAAGTAACGATGTCAACATACAAAATCAAGCGGAACTCAACGGTAATTTAAATGGCAAGCAACATGGAAATTTGCAGTATCCAGATAATTTAGTACAACATAAATCTACCTCTCATACGTAATTAAAGAAGCAAGCGAAAGGATTGATTCAAATTCCCACAAATCAGCGAAAAGTAAGCGTGGATGACGATTCCCACGTACAAGTGTACAATAACGGGTTCCCTCGCCCTTTGCCATTGTGCACTTTATGCAAATAAGTACACTCCACTACATAATGACTTGTTTAGTTTACAATTAGTTAATTGCTCAAATAAACACTTGCAAAGTTACAACACTTAGCACCGACACTGTAATTTAACCGTTCCAAAGCTCATTCCGTTAAGTGATTGCTTAAAAACTTGTTTTGTTTGCAAGTCGGACGATATAACAAAAAAACGAGTCGGTAATTTACATACATTATAAAATGCAGTATTTTATTATTTCAAAAACTTTGATGTGTGTCATTTGACCAGTTTTAATAGACGAGTGGTTATTTTATGGCTTTGATGAAACTTTAATAACGGAAGATAAAATGGAAGCATAAGAAATTAGTACATAAGAGAAAACAAACTATCATAGCATGGATATGTTATGAAAAAAGTTGATAGTCACGTGACTAAAAGAGTAATCAAAATGAAGGTGGATATAGAGATCACTAACGTCCCAGGGAAAAAGAAGAAGAGGGAAACCGCTTACACGATGGGAGGCTGAAATCGATGCCAAACAGCACAAAATAGGGAAATTTGGGCATCCTTGGAGGAGGCCTTTACCCACCCGGGGTTCTTGATTTAGATTTAAGCTAACTTAGGAAGTATAACAGTTCAAAATTATCTAATTATATTAAGAACAAATAAAGGCTTTTTATTTATAACGTCTTCTTTCGATCGATGGATGATGAGAGGAGAAAAGTGAATCAAGATATGACAAATGAACCGTTTTAAATGATCGAGATTTGAATAGCTGCTCTAATCTAATTACGTTAAATATATAAAGCAAAACTCACATCGATAAAGCTAAATAATTGATACATATTTTTTATTGGTAAGTGTACCTCGTTATTGCACGCAAAGCTTAATTGCAATAAGAAGCATGGGAATTTTAGAACAATTATCTGATAGTTTCCAAGACTTACAATGTATTGCCATTGAAGGTAAAGGCCTTGACGCTAATAATCATAATTCCTACCTACTGCTATATAGCTTGTAAGAAAGAAATATCAGAAAAATGGCGACAATAAAGAAGAGTAGATAGATTTAAAGAGATCATCTTCTAATCTTGAGGACTATCAACAGGAGCAACGAACAACTTAATAAAATACTGTTAGAGTCAACTGATGATAAGTGACAAAAAGGCAAATAGCAATCTCAGGGGTATTGCCAATGTTTTGCAGACTTTATACAAAATCTTGAAGAAATATTATATTTTAATCATAACTTTATTAGGACCTTGTCAAATCCTACATTCATATGTTTTTTAGCTATAATTCACAAACAGACATAGTTCCTCTAAAGGTATCAGAGCCTAGTAGTATACTTTTAATTAGTATACTTGGTAAGGCCCTTATGAACTTTTACAATTAACTCTTTATAGGATTTAGATTACTTGTGAGAGTTATTTAACTTTCAGATCTAGTACTGGGGTCACTGGTGTCTAGATGTAGACAATGAACATTAGATAAGAATAACCAAGTATACTGACTGGCATGGTCGTCGTGCAGCAGATTGTGATATCGATGTTGTTTCTCAGGCACGTCGAGCTTCATCATCACGCCGTTGTCATCACGACCACCTGTACACAATATAATTATTAAGTACATAAGAAAGCAAAAAAATCTGGTAAGCGCACAGCCCGAAAATTGGCACATCTACCAAAAGGGGTAAAATAGTGGAACGCGGTTGTCACTGCGGAAAGCAATTAACATACGTTCATGTATGATAGAGAAATTTAATCAGTGGGGAAGAACATTCCGGTAATAATAAGAATTTAATAATAAAAACTTGAGAGGTGTCAAGGGACACCCGGATGGAACGAAGTTATATAAGTTAATAAGTCGAGAGAGTATATATTAAAAAAAAAAAACATTTCTATTTATATATATATAAATTGAAATGAAAATATCTGGCTTGCTTTCTATAAGAGAGAGAGAGAGAGAGAGAGAGAGAGAGAGAGAGAGAGAGAGAGAGAGAGAGAGAGAGAGAGACAGACAGAGAAACATGCGCACGCCGCACATAGGTGTCACAGACACAAAAGTGTCATAAGAATTTTTTCCGTCTAGCCCCCTTTCACAACGCGCGATAAGGAACTTCGTTCCAATACAAAAAAATCAAAAACGCGTAATTTGATAACGTCACAAGTAGCACAAATATGTCACGTTTAATGCGCCTGGGTAGCAACAGGCGCGGAATTTTGTGCGAGATTCGCGACCGCTACTGGTGCTGCTACCGGCTGAAGCACTTGAACGTGGGTAAGAGGCGGTGTCTGCCCGCCAGTTTCTTCACGGAGCCATGCTTTCATGCGGCTATGAAACAGCCGCCCGATGCCCTCTCGAACTTTCCGGATCATAAAACACCCCACGACAAACACAAGTAACCCAATAATAATCGTGGTCATCAAGCTCTGCCGTGACATATGAGCCTCAACTTCCGTGGAATTTTGAGCTATGATTGTCTGCTCGTCCTTGGACTTATGATTTCCCATATCTACTATTTATGTACTTCCGTTCGGTAAATACTCTACTACAAGAAATCCTTTATTTATATCTTCAACTTTAGCTTTTGATTTTATAATAAGAAAAGTAATAACCATAGTAAGTTTTAAGGCGATGATAGCTCAGTGGTAAGTGACGTCGAATACCGCGACGAAGATCGTGGGTTCGAATCCTACAATGAGCTTGAGCTTTCGGTGAAGGAAAACATCGTGAGGAAACCATAGCACGGTGGTAGGGTACTTTGTACCCGACTGGCTGGACCACCACCAAGTTGAAAACCTGTCGCCAAGCACCTGTCGGTGTGTTCCGACAGCTGCACTTGAGAGCCAAATCCCATCTAGGCTTTGTGTGCTTACCACCTTCGGCCACATCATCACTTACCATGGTGAGATTGTGGTCAAACACAAGCTTATCCAGAATAAAAAAAAACCACCATTTGATAATAAATCAATCAATTCACATCAATTTAATAATAAAAGCATCGATAAGAGATAACGCAGTAAAACATGGCAACAAAATAATGACTGTAAAGAGATTTTTGACCCCAGTTATAATCGTAATAATTGATCAATTCAATGTTACAATTACTGGCCATGACTCGGAAATATTGAAATCGATTTGCTTGGGAGACACCGACGGCGAAGTTGCAAGTATAAATTAATCATTGTTTACCTTAATGCGTTTTTATTGTTGGCAATCAGTGTTGTAAGTTACCCAACTTCAGCAATTAAAATAATATCATGTGTTTTGTAGGTTAGCCGACATTATAAATGATTAAACGAACTTACCTAAAGTGAAGTTCTATCATTATTATGCGAAGATCTTCGTCCGAAGAGATATAAATTAATTCGTGATTTTAACAATTGTCAGATACTTTTACGCATATGCGTAAAAGTATCTGACAATTGTTAAAATCACGAATTAATTTATATCTCTTCGGACGAAGATCGAGTATAATTATAAACAGAGTCTAATGACAATGATAGCTAGAACATTTTAAAGAAATAAATCATTATTAAAAGTCATGATATGAAGCCAAACTACCGTTAGAGTACCTATGTGAAATATGAATATACTTTGATTAGCAATTCTTTCAACATTGAAGCTTCATTAATTAAGTTACACAACGCTCGTTTCTTAGCTTAGAACACATTCTCACACTAATTGACAGGTTTGAACTTGCTAAAACTGATCAGTAAGTACGTTGCATGTAGGCTGACCAAGACACGCCTGGCCCAGTACAGCGTCCTTAACTTTTATTGCTAACCGATTCGCATTCAATACAGAATCTAGTTTTTTTTTTTAATGAAAAGAGAACAATATTGGACAAGTTAACTGCATTAGGTTCCATATACACTGATGTTGCGATGCCCACGCTTGATTAAACAGCAGATAATGCAAAACGAGACGTAGTTCCATTCCATTATTCTCAAAGATAAACATGTTAAATGATCCAAAGAACTATGGAAATAAAAACATTATCAGTGCCCACTTAAGTTCTTGTGTCACTAGTTGTTTTTAGTTTTGTTCCTTCGCATGATTCTTTACCGCAATTTTAACGGCTTTAGCTATATTTGAATCTCATTTTTCGTCGTGAGAAGAGACACATGAGTGCGAGTGTCGCTTCACCAACTCAGCCATCAAACGGCCCTCAGTTTAGGTTCCAAAAATGTGGACGCTACTGTCGCTCCCGTATCGGACTGGACAGTCACTCTAAGGCCTGCCACGGACGCTGTTTAGATCATCTATCTAAGATGTATCGGGCCTTTATGTATCCCGTTTTTCAAACTGTTCCTCTCACGATCACGTACGACATCTCAGTTTTAAAGCAGCATTGATGGTCAATCAGTTCCAGTTACTGGTCATGTGTTGAACAGCTCCAGTGTGCAAAATACTTTACTTTAGTAGTAGGTGGCCACTTATTACTGTAATTGGATGAATGTAAGTATGGCACAATGAAATCACCATTCGTTTTTATGGTACAATGAGCTTTTTTTGTAAATGGAGGACTTGGACTTATTCCGAACTTCCGAGGCTAGTTTGGAAATGGCAATCTGTAAAACTCCAATTAGTTTCAGCAGGGGACTTATTCAGAAGCCAAATTAACTGTCCATCTATTTTCATGCAAGGAATTGATTGAACCGATGTTGCAGATCGGAGATAGATCGACCATAGAACTGATCTCCTTGAAATTTACAAATATGGTGAAATTGACCAGAATCCGGTGGAGGTATCTCGTCCGATCGAAGGCCCCGATATCTGTCCTGAATTGACAGACTTATTGTATTCGCAAAATAAAAAATGATTCCCAAACGGCTTAAATTCACGGTCATACGTGAATCCTCTGTACATATTAGAAATTGCGTCATTTTAACGTCTCTAACACATTGTAGCATAGCAGAATGTTATTTTAATCTACAACCGCGTTAGTTTGCATGTCACGCACGAAGTGCATAACTTAAAAGATAAATAAGCATAATTTCCTGTTATATAACTTGGTTATGACGATCTTAATAATAAAAGTATGATAGTTAAGACACGAATGATTCGCACGAACTGATTTTTTGAAACGAATATTGACACAGAAATGAGAATTTAAAATGCCTAGTGACATAGATTTCAAAGTGTGAAAATTGAAGTCACAATAACTCAAATAGAGGTCAAAGACTTTTAACAATACTATGCAAGCTTAGACAACCAGTGTTTAAAATAAAAAAATCTAAAAATACTCGGAAATATCGAATCTTTGGACATATCCATGATAAGCCATTATTTCATACAATTCCATCGCCAAAGATCATTATATAACTTAAAATCATGATTTTAAATGTTCTTTTCATTACTTTTATTAATGGTAATAAAAAGAATCTGATTTGATATAGGTAATATATGTATTATGTTAATAGTTAAAATTATTACCTATATATGGGATTGACAAAAATTGTCAACATGCATTTTTAGTCTAGGCCCCCTGGTTTTGTATAGATCTATCGATTTCTGCAGTAGTAGATAATAGTATAAGGGAGCAACATAATATTTTTACGGCGAGGGCGCTTTTTTGAATCCAGAACGTAGCGAGGGATTCAAAGTACGTCGTCCGAGCCAAAAATATATTTGCACCCGAGTGGTACACTCTACTTTTCATCACCCTCTATGAGAACCCGCTTTTGAGTGTACTTCGTGACTGTGTGTACATGCAAAAAAAAAAACCTTATCCAGTGTCCAACGATAATTGTGTACAATTTTTTCAAACAACAATATTTGCGTTCGATTTCATTGGCGCTGAACACTAAGATGAAATGTTCCAAATTCAATAAGTGCGCGGCAAAAATAATTCCGGCGCACTCATAAAATAAAGAGGATTAAAAACTCATTACTGCCCGCTGAAAGTTTCTTATAGAAATCACCACCTTTAGGCGAACCAAGTCGTCCTTTTCGAATAGATGGGATGAAATAGTAGATTGTTATACAAGGAGCTAAAATGACCCATTACATATATATACGAGGGAGTAAATAGAAACCGAGTTTTAATGGGTTTTAGCGCCGTGTGTTATTACACTATACTTTTCACTACGATTGCGAGAAAATAAAACAATCCAATACAATATGAAATATGTAGTTTATAATGTCTTTTTTTGTTTCTTCTGTAGCCGCAACACATTGCATGCATTCTACCAGAGATCGCCGATTTTAGTTCCATTTTCAAAATTAAAATGAAGTTATTTTTTTATGAAACAGTAATAAGTCGAGTCTTTATTCATGATTATTCTACTTATGACTAAAGACTTTTTCGTTTTTGTAGGCTCATTGTCATTTGACACACAAAAATTAAAAAAAAAACTTTTTCCCCTAGAGGAAGAATTGCTATTTTTTCTTCGCTCTGGTACGCCACAATGACGGTCTTTTTGAGCAAGAGGAGTGAAAACATGTTTGTCATATAACTAACATCTATTCTGTACATCTCCAATATAATTTTCTAAGTCCCACAACTACAGGTACACAATACTCATCCATCGATCATGTTCTTGTATTATATTCTTTATCGACAGTATGTTTACAGTATTAGTTCCAGCTTTCATATCAAACGTTATCTTTTATCGAATTTCATTTCATTTCATTTGACCTTTACTTCAATATGAATATTGAACCAAGATTTATTGGTGTTTTTCATGTGTCAATTTCAATTTTCAACGCGCGCATCCTACTACTATCCTACTAATATTATAAATGTTAAAGTTTGTAACTTTGTAAGTTTAGATGTTTCACGCAAAAGCTGCAGAACGGATTTTGATAAAACCTGACACAAAGTCGAAAAAACTTAGAAAAAACTTGAGAGGTGTCAAGGGACACCCGGATGGAACGAAGTTATATAAGTCGAGAGAGTATATATATATATATAAAAATAAAAATCATTTCTATATATATATAAATAATAGAAATGAAAATATCTGGCTTGCTTTCTATAAGAGAGAGAGAGAGAGAGAGAGAGAGAGAGAGAGAGAGAGAGAGAGAGAGAGACAGACAGACAGACAGAGAAACATGCGCACGCCGTCACTTTTGACGGCGTGCGCACTTTTGACGTAAAAAGTGTCGTAAGATTTTTTTCCGTCTAGCCCCCTTTCACAACGCGCGATAAGGAACTTCGTTCCAAAAACATAGGATACTTTTTATCCCGGGAAATAAGATTAATCGCGGCTGACAGCTCGTGTATAATTGTCTGACACATGAAGTTATTATATTACATTGAATAATTGCGGTTAGTTAATATGAATTCTGAACATAATATTGAACATTAGGTTGTTTCTAAGGACACGAGTGTCTAACAATGTGTCAAGAACGGCGTCTAAGCACGCGGTGTTATTGCGTTACAAAGTTACAATACGTTCACTGACAGATGCGTATGCGCAGCGCCTGCCGCCTCACGCCTGGCGTCTCGAGAGATGCGTAGCTAGGGTTGCCAGTTGCCACGCAAGGATGTTATTAGTTGATAAAAATACTACAATTATGGTAAGTGAATTTGTACACAAAACGCAGGATGGAAAAATGATAAGGGTTTCTTTAGGTGTTTGGTTTTGACTCTTATCTTAAGTACTAATTTGGTATTTTTTAGTTTGGAAATTTCCTTCTCATTTGTATTTTTTAATGATAAGCCATTAAGGAAACTCGCTTTAGGATACAGCGAGGTCATGTTATTCTTAAACAATGTACGCAAAAGTTAATTAATTCGATAGGAACTAGGAAGTGAAACCGCTGAAGAATGTACTGCTGTATTCGCAAGTCTTATCAATAATATTATGAAATTGCTACACAAGGTCGTAACAGTGGTAATGATAACTAGACTTATCAATAAGAAACAATACAGTTTTATCAATGCTTTAAATGTATGTGTTATATCATATTCATAGAATGTCACATTTGTTGCTAATCTTATGATCAGGCACCTAAAATTAAAAATATATTTTACTAGCAGTCCTCCACGGCTTCACCCGCTTTCCCGTGGGATATTATCTTTTCCCGGGATAAAGTATTAGCCAACAAATTTGACAGTCCCATTTTGAGGCACTGGGTCTCTGTGCATTCGCCCTATGTTGGCAGAAAGGTGAACGCCTAATAGTATTTTTGTTTTAAATTTTAACATAGGTAATCTAATTTTCATTTGTAATTTAATTCTAATTTTCATTTGTAATTTAATTCTAATTTTCATTTGTAATTTAATTTTTATTTTAATCTGTATATCTCATAGTTTGTATCTTTTATATATGGACAATCTGTCTGAAATAAAGAATTTGAATTTGAAAAATATAGCCTGTGATACTCAGGGATAATATAGCTTTCTAATGGTGAAAGATTTTTTTAAATCGGTCGAATAGTTTTTGAGTTAAATCGTAACTAACAAAAAAAAATAGTTTTCGAGGATTCCCGTTCAAGAAAGAGGACAAGTATCAAGCATGCCTGACGGTTAGCGGTACCCGTAAGCTGCAAAATAATGACTAAATAGTTATTATCAATTCTGGCAACCCTAGCTACTTGTAATGATTGCAGCGTAGGCAGTGCGTCGGCGCAGTGCATTGAGCTGGGGTATTAGAAAAAAGGCAAACAATAGAGGCGCCAAGTTTTTGTAATATTTACAGAAGTAATGTATGCTGACAAACAAAGGTGCTGGATTACATCATTGTATTACAAGGAGTTCCGGGATATCGCACCTTCGTTTACAAAAGGGTTTACCTACAGATATCCATACAATAACATTTTTTTGTTTAGATGTTTTATTTTATACTAGCTGTCCCGGCAGACCTTGTTCTGCCCTATTTCTCTAAAACGCGTCTTTGTTTTGTTTCGATTGACGTCAATGTTTGACAGCTGGGTGTTTGTATGGGAAAAAGAAAAGGGCTATTTTTAGGGTTTTCCCGGCAATTATTCGAATTTTCTCGCCGTAAAAACCATCCTTGGACTTCAACAAATATTTAAAAAAAAGAATTGGCCAAATTGGTCCAGGCGTTGTTGAGTTATGCGCTTACCAACACATTTTGCGATTCATTTTTATATTATAGATGGTAATACAGAATAATGTCATCTACCTAGAAAATGTTGGTCATTTTTTTGTTGCAGTTACCTAGGTACTCGAAGATTTATAATTAAGATAGTTGCTTTAGTTGTCTGTAAGTCCCTGAACTTCTGAGAGTGAACATAACATTTATAAAAGTTGCACAGTATGTAATCTATACTAATATTATACAGAGGTAAAGATTGTGAGATTGTAGGGTCTGGGTAAACTCTGGGTCTACTGACCGATTTAGAAAATTCTTTTACCAATAGAAAGCCACGTTATTTGGGAGTGTTATCAGCTAGTAATCTTATAAATTACTAGCATTCCGCCCCGCCGCCCCGCCGCCCCGCCGCGCCGTTGCAACCGCATTCTCGATGGAATTAAAATATAGCCCATGTCATTGATAATTTAGTTTTGTAAGGTGACATTTTTAAAATCGGTTAACTATTTTCTGAGTTTGTGTAACATCTTTCCTCTCGCTTTCCTGCAATCTGTGGAGTGCTTTCATGAAAAGGGACGGAGGTGTGTAACAGGAAGCCAGGTTGTCAGATAGAGATGAAAGTGTGTAATTTTATTTCCTCTATTGTAGTGCGGACAAAGGCTTTTAGCCCATACAGCCTCAAACTCCAAACTCATTTATTGACCAATGAGCGCGCGCGGTGGTAGAGTTGACTGTCGGATGGTACTAACACATTTTCCAAGAGATTAAGTAGTACATGTATGGTATTACCAAGGTGAGATGTTCGAAGTTGCCATCATATGCGACTACACTTTGAATTCACCCATAAATATCAATTTAACTAATGAGCTTGCCATAAATCAACAACATATGTAACAACAACTAAATAAGATCACTTACGCTCATTTGAACGTAACAGAAGATGTCTTTTCTAACTCATCAATTCATCAACAATCATTGATCTCCGGTTCTCCCGCCTTCCACTCGCCACAATGGTATCACGAGCGATACAAATTACAATTAATCAATCGAATGCGATCTCTATTCACAACCTGTTGTTTATGAATGGCATGTTACATCTATTGCTTGGCATAGTTTCTCTGTGGCTGTGAAACTTTGATGTCGGGCTAGGAAACATGGAATAAGCGGAGATGGAACTGTTTATGCCGATTGCTATTTTCAGTTCGACTAGTCCACCATTTTAAAGTCGCTCAGTGAGCTATATGTAGAGAGGGCTATGCTCGGACTCTCTTTTATGGATCTCATCCGAAATGTGATCCGACAGAGAACTAAAGTCATCGACATAGCTCAAAGGATGAATGAGACAGCTCAGATATTTGGGTCCTGTCTGGTCTAGATTATCATGGTGACGCATGAATTTTATTCATTGTATGTTACATCTCTCGTATCTATTATTTGTGCCACCTCAATGCCGATCGTCTTGAGTTTCGCTCTTTAGCAATCGAGGTTGGTTCCAAAAAGTATTCCTTCGCGTTTGGATTTCATCCAGTGACTTGAAACAAGAATTTGGAAAGATCTATAAGTCTACCAAGGACGTTTAGCAATGGAATTACAACAACGTATCGGCATAAAAAAAAAACATTCGTATGTTCGAAATTTGAAATTTTACAAATTAATCGAACGTTGTTTAGCTGAGGCATCCGCTATTTCAATGGCCAACCAGCTACAACATAGCCAGTCATTGTATGCAGATGCGACAGATGGCGAAAGTAGATCCCCGGCCATTCCGACGCGGGAATCGAACCGGCAAGCCTTTCGTTTCACTGCACCGTGTGGTAACTAACGACTGTACTTGCATAGTTACTGCAGATTGGTTTACATAAACCAGGTGTTATTTAGAATTTTATGCGTAATTTCATGAGGAGAAACCGAGATGGTTGAGCGATATGACGGTTTTGAAGCTAAGAGTAAAAGTGTTTGTAATATTATGCTTGTTATTACATTTTCTAATTTCGGAGTCAACTCTCGAATGACCCTGTTTCGTTTAAAATTCATCTTAACGTGTTGTCTATTTCTAACTAGCTCGTCTTATCTCTGCAAGAATCTGTTTTGTAACTTACTAAAGTTGTGGTCAATAATGCTAATTTTGTTGTTTACTAAGTATTTTAATTTAATCCCTGTCTAAGAAAAAAAATTGGGAGAATTTTAGTCCTGTAAAATTAGTCTACCCACCCCATTATTATTTCGGAAAATAGTCACGCTCACAATTTGATGTCTACAAGGAATTGGACAGATATGACCATAGTCAAAGTCAAAGTCAAAACCATTTATTCAGTTTAGGCCTCAGAAGGGCACTTATGAAGGTCAAATTACAGAAGTTACCACCGGTTCGGAAGTCAGCCTTCAACTGAGAAGAACCGGCTATATTGGCTTTTTTTTTTCAAATGTTTAACAATTTTATTCTTAAACTAATACATAAAAAATTATAACCCGCATATATGTACCTATCTTGTATCTTTTACTTATTTTATGGATATACAAAATTACAACAGCACCAGTAAAAACAAAACACACATACTCCCACATTCCTAATAGACTTAAAATACAACAAATGGCTTGCTCAACAAACAGTGCCCCAATCGATCACTTTACATACTTAAATAAATTGTAACGTAGTACCTGCCATTTCGTAATAATCGAAAGTAGAGTTGACGTACTGTAATATAATACTATAATCTTTACATAACCGTGTAATTATAACCTAACCTATTGGTTAATACTACAATAGGGGTGGTACTTCTAGTGATTTTGTGACGGAACGAATTCTGAATGAGCTTCAGTGGGCCGAACGTTTCAATGATTGCAATGATCAATTTCCATTTAAATGTGTCATTGACAGCGGAAATGATGATTTTAGGCTCATATTTCGTAAGTTTATTGGGTATTTCCTATCGAGTCATTGAATAATGTTATAGAATAGACGCACTTTTTTTGGTAGGCTTTTTTTAAAGGAGTTACGCTGTCGTGCTTGATTTAGTTTTAGCTCTGACTTTCTTTAATTTAATATCATTTTGATGATTTAATTTTATGTGCGTGTGTTTACCTTTATTTTCTCTGCATGTGCCTACATTTCTGGCATTTAGCTGCTTTTTTTATCTCCTTTCTACCAATAGGACTGCGTCTCTTCTTCATTCGTCTATATCCCCCTATTCTATTTCTTCAGTTACTGGTCCGTATAACTTAATAACTAAATTTAAAAAAATGTTCCAACCTCCATTTAATGTCAGCGTTGTTGCATTGCGAGACAGCGACCTTGCAAGTGAACGGTTGTCTTTATCATTGCCGGAACACAGTATGTCATCGATATAAAATGCATTGGATAGCGTGGAATGACTTTTAATGATTGACAACTTTGATTGATTACTATTTGGGAATCTATTTACTGACCAGTTTTTAGTTTATAATAAACATACTTCTCTAAACAATTCTGTGAAAAAAATGTCTACATTAAATTTAGTTACAACGTTATCCATTTGGTTAGAGAAGTGTCAAATCTATGAAAAAAATGTCTACATTGAATTTAGTTACAACGTTATCCATTTGGTTAGAGAAGTGTCAAATCTATGAAAAAAATGTCTACATTGAATTTAGTTACAACGTTATCCATTTGGTTAGAGAAGTGTCAAATCTATGAAAAAAATGTCTACATTGAATTTAGTTACAACGTTATCCATTTGGTTAGAGAAGTGTCAAATCTATGAAAAAAATGTCTACATTGAATTTAGTTACAACGTTATCCATTTGGTTAGAGAAGTGTCAAATCTATCACTTTATCATTCATTGCACGAGACCCTGCTGTTCTCTCAGCACAACAACATTTAGATCCTAGGGGGCGAGAGGTCGCATTATCGCAAACGGAACTGCTTGATCCAACCATTTCGATGTCATACCAAGACTATTAAGCCAAGACGGGAGTCCACGTGCCAAACAAGGTACCTTAACCGATACGTTCCTGCCTACGCTATTTGCAAACCAGATAATGTCTAGGCTGAATTTTTGCCTGGCATTCCAATTATACTTTTATGGACTCGCCAAACAGGTAGTCTTTACGAATTGTCGTTTAAACAAGAATTATCGTCGGTATTTTGGATCTCTGTAAATAAATCATCTTTAGGAAGTAATTTTGGTATTTAAAGATCACTAGGTATTTCCATTTTGATCAGCTAATGTTTGTCTTCCATGTCGTAAATGGGAATAATCTGTATGTACTTTTATGTTCAAAATCTGTAGCCTACTGGTGTATTCCGGCAGTTGCAATTGAGTTGCCATCAGTCAGCGCCTCCACTGTTAAATAGCGATAGTACCTAAAAGCGTATTGATTGAAAAATATTGTAGTTTTGTAAATAATTATTTCACACGATGATTTTTCACTTGTAGTATCGCAATAACGTAGATAAGATAGCTTCCTAACTGATACCAGGGGTACCAATACAGTATGTGATGTGCGGATGTGCGTCACTTCCTAGTTAAAAATAAAACCTGCTGATAATCACCTGTTTATTGATAAGTCAATATTTACGATTGCTTAGATAGACCAATTGGCTACATAATACTTGCAAAATTAATACATTTTTATACAGCGCTTCTTTATTTGCATCATTTTTAAATAAAAGTCTGTCTTTAACCCTAGTTTGGAACGTGTCATCAACAGCTTTGACTTCATCTTCTACTAGCACGTTGTTAAAGTCTTCTACTTCGACTATTGTTTTGGAGCTGCTTTTCCGAATTATTATCAAATTAGTATTGGCAAATACGTTGTTGAGAAAGGCTTACATCAGTTCCACCCAATAATGAGCGGCTCTTTTAAATTTACACTATAGTTTACTTCTTCTTTATCTCTTTGTTTTCTCTATCATAAACTAAGTATGTCTGAAATATGAATAACTTTGTAGTACTTAATAAGCACAAATAATTATTCTATTTTGTCCCATTTAAATAATATAGGTGACTTAGTACATTGCATCGCCATCAAGGATTCCTTGCAAAATTTACCAATTCTCTTTTGAAGATGTCTTTACACTCATTCAGGATTATCAGTAAAACATTATACCTACATAGTATGAATCATATCCATGGCAAAACCCAGTCCAAAAAAGTAAAGGGAAGTTTCCATCCAGTCTTGATTGCTGTGTCTTAAAACCAGCCGCATTTCGTGACACGATTTAGAAAGAACCGGCGACCGGTCACCAACCTCGGTCGGTTACATTCGCACGTCTGCGTTTGCGCATTATAACAAGCGTGTGAACTGAAAGGTCACTTTACTATCGCCGTGCCGTTGAAGAGAGCGGATAACAAGTAAGCTATCGTTTTTGACCTCGAGGTAGACAGATGTTCTGGCAGGATGCTGAGTAATATTTGCACAATTTTTCCGAAATGTGGCGGCTACTCACGGACATACAACTGACTAGTGTCACAGAATAGATAATAGTATCAATCGCTAAGACAAATAAAAACGACTCTTGAAGGAACGCAATAAAGTGCAATTCAGCTCGCACGATCACATAATAGATAATAGCTAATGTGTAGAAATTATTTTACTTATTACTCGTCGTAATCTGTTAGTGAAATCCAATAGGCTTAGTTTGGTTTGATCATTATCGGTTGTGCGTCAAATAAGACGGCCAACACTGTGTAATTCTTCTATGCTATGTTGACAAAGCTATTCGACCTCGTAGAACACTCATAACTCATTACATTGTACCTTGATCATAAGCTTCTTCCACTCAGATTCAGTCTCGTCCCCCGTAATTAACAGCCCGAGCCGCATTCAGCTATCAGACGATCCCTTAAAACTCCCTAAATCGCTTATTTATACGAAGTCCGTCCCACTTTTTGTGTCCCTTGACGACGCCCTGAGCCGAGGTTCGTGCCCCAACTGGGGCGCCCTCAGCGGTCAGTCGTCTAAAAATGTGCAACTCGGTTGAGTGAGAGCCCTAAGCGCTCACCGAAAAGTCCGCGAAAGGGTGTATGTATATGGAATATGGTCCCTCAGATCTACACCTCGTCCCCCCAAAAAAAATAGGTTTTTTTCTGTCTAATATCACTTCTATTTCTGTCTGGTTGCTGTCTGTCCGGAGCCAACTCAAAAACTAAATTATAAACTAAAAAGAGATTCAGGCATCATATACTAAGTTATTAACTTAAGTGGCCATTTAGTCTTTCAGATTTGAATCTGCAGTCACGTTTTAACGATTTCATTAATGTAGAATTTAATGCGGCCGTATGAGTGTAACTCACGCGCAGCTCAAGCCACGGGGTGGGCAGTAAGGTCGCCATACGACTAACTGGAATTGATCAACATATTTTTGATAAGCTGTCCCCCGCGGTGTCACCCGCGATCCCATGGGATTTTCGCAACATAGCGTGATGTTATAGAGCCTAAAAAGAATTTTCAAAATCAGTTTCCTACAACCTTACAATCTTTACCTCTTTATAATATTACTAGCTGTCCTCCTCGGTTTCACCCGCGTTCCCGTGCTATCTTATCTTTTCCCGGGATAACAATATAGCCTTTGTTACTCAGGGACAATGTAGCTGTCTAATGGTGAAAGAATTTTTAAAATCGGTCCAGTATTTCAAGTTTATTCGTTACATACAAAAATACAAAATTAAATCTTTCCTTTTTATAATATTCGTGTAGAAGAAGTAGGTATAGATTATACTAAAAGCAAACTTCACGCATGGCAAAGAAATTAGATGAATAAATTTTTTTTGAGGTTAGTAAACATTACAAGTCTTTTTTTTTATGTCGGAAGTCTGATAAGCAGGCTGATGGTAAGTCACTACACTCGCGTATGACTTAGGAATACCAGATGGATTTCCAATGTGTGTAGAAGGCAATTGGATTTCAAGTTCCAAAATACACCAGTCAATGCTTGGCTTAAATCAGTTGGGTACTAAAAGTAATACTAACCCACCATAGAGCTATGGTTTCTTCTAGATCTATAAGGAGTTTAGGACCTTCATCACACACAGCAGTTCACTTTTTTTTTTACCACCTGATGGTAAGCGGTTACCGCAGCCTATCACATCGCATTAGAAAAAGAAGGCTCACTTTATTAAGTTACCTACCATTTTATTATCATCCAGAGAGAAGAGCCTTGAATATTTTGTCGTATGGTAACTAGTCACGGGCTCGGACGGCGACCTCCAGAAACAGGTACAGGTACCGTCGGGTTAACTTACATACATATATGTATGTATACCTACGTAAGTAACACGTAAACCTATTGCGACACTCCGATTTTATTAGTTTTTTTTTAGTTAGTTTACCAATGCCAGCTTACTCCTGAAAGCCTTCGTCGTCTAAAAAAGCGGCGGGATATTTTTGATCAGGACAGTCATTAAGAAGGCTGTCTAAATAAAGTAATGGGCTAGCTCCACTGGGAGTAGCGTCCTACCTGCCAATAAGCATACATCACATCTGCTTATAGTCTTCACGACTGATCGCACGATAAAAAAAAAAAAAAAAAAAACAAAAAAAAAAAATGTTTACCAATGAAATACGCGTTAGTTTTGTTTCTTTGTTGTGTACACGTTTTGGGTAGACTAGTTAACTATTTTATGTATGAATATTGTGTTATAAAAGTGTGTAGAAAGGCTTAAAATGTGGCTCGAATCGTACAAGCTTGAGCTTTCGGTGAAGGAAAACTAGCACGCTAAGAAAATACTTTGTAATAAGTACCTACTTACGTACTTGTCTACCTACCACTAACACTAACCTCATGCTATAGTAAAAATAAATATAAAATCCAAAGCTAGATAAAGCATTGACTAAGATATAACGTTTCCTTGAGGTTATCATCAGATTTCTAGGTACCTATACCATAAAAATGATGATTATATCTATGTTTTGTACCTACCTTGGTAAAATGATATTTATAAGTTTGGTAAAACCTATCTAGTTTTTTGAATTTCGATCGAATGCACGAACGACCTTCGAAATTCAAATAAGACCACCATAATGTTAGTTGGATAAAAGGTTGGATAGATACTTGCTTGGGCTAACATGATTAAAACAATATAGGTACCGTTATAGCTAACACCGTGGAACACCATAACAAAACGCTACTCACCAAACAACTCAATAAGTATCAACAGCAAAATCCGACACGACTCAGTTCCGTTAAAATACAAGTTTTAAACGCGATTTTTATTTCAAAACCACGACAAAACTTGACAAAAACACACTGAAAAGGTTCTGACACTATTTCGTTTGCACTTAGACACAATATTCCACTGTCACGTGTTGTATGTAAAGCAATATTTCAGTTAAAAACATCGACACATCACGTAGTTTAGTATAGATACCGAGATAAAGGACACGTCCAAACGCAATCGTGTTTAAAGTGATACTAGCGCTCGACGCGTAGCGCGCGGTGGCGCAACGTGGAACTATTCGCATGCCATTTTGACATTTTTAGTGACGTTACGTAAGTATGTGAATGAGGCATTCAGAAATTACCAACGTAAATTATTTTTGAATTAAATACCTGTAAGTCGTTACCACCACCCCAGTGTCCGATGTAGAAAATGTAGTGCATATTGATAGTCCCAATAAGAGATTCAAAATGTAGCTGCAGATAAAAAACTTTAAATAATGTTTCATAGCAGAGAATTCAGAGCTTCTGAAAAATGTTAAAGTGTCTTTCAATAAGGTTTCCTATAGAATTAATAATAATAGGTACTGTTAAAAACATAAACAAAAAATTATAAAAATAACCGGCCAAGTGCGAGTCGGACTCGCGCACGAAGGGTTCGAAAAAAATTGCGTTTTTTGTATGGGAGCCCCCCTTAAATATTTGTTTTATTTTGTTTTTAGTATTTGTTGTTATAGCAGCAATAGAAATACATAATTTGTGAAATCTTCAACTGTCTAGCTATCGCGGTTCTTGAGATACAGCCTGGTAACAGACAGACGGACGGACAGACAGCGAAGCTTAGTAATAGGGTCCCGTTTTTACCCTTTGGGTACGGAACCCTAAAAGCAACCTACCTCCCAGCCTCCCAGGGTATTGTAGAAGTACCTAGTCTTGAAATACCATTGTCAAGGTGCATCGAAAGTATTTTGATATAATTTACCGATATTTTAAAAGGTTAAACGTTTTGCATGAGTAACGTGTCCCCACCCCCTACAGCTAAATAAAACTGTAGTTCTGAAAAATTTAATAAAAAAACCACAGCGCTAGATATCAAGGACTAATGTTATTACGCCCGATGACAGTCTTTTAGTTCACGTGCTAACTTGAGAGAGAATGCCTTTATGATAGGTTTTACCTACTACGGAACTACGGAACTCTATGGTATAGATGTTCCTACATGCACGCACTTGGCCGGTGTTTAAAATTTATTTATAACCCCATTTCTAGCCTTAGATTTGTTATTGTTCTAAACTGTTTTTTTTTCTACAATAATTTTCACTACGGCAAACCTTGACACGGCTTTTCACATAAACGCAGGATGCTACAGTATTTTGTGATTGACGGGAACGAAATATTACCAACAACTTTATGTAACCTAAAATAAGGTTTATTTTGGCATTGACATAAATTAGGCGCATATTACAAGGTCATAGTGTCCATTTTGGCAGGAAATTACTTTTTGGCATGTAGGTCAGATTTTGATATGGTCCTCTGTAAGCTGGCTTATTGTAATCTGATTGCGGAATGTCTATTGTGTTATAAGTGTCGAAATATCTAAGAAAAACAATATAGGTACTAAAATGTCATTGTTTCCAGGGAAAAGTATGACAGTCACCAAAAAATACAGGAGATGGCACGCAGGTAATTGTCAAGTGTTTGATTCTTGTTTTATGCTTTTTCTTAGGACATGAGCTACTTGTCAAAACGGTTTTCATAACATGTCGCTACTATAGTATACCTACAATTATACCTATATAAGTATAACGTATATTTTTTATACTCTAAGAAGCAACACCTGTTTCGTGAATTTTACTATAATGACTGAGCTAACAGCAGATGATGAATTCTACCTTCCTTTTAAAGTTACCTGAGTCAATGAAAATACAATATACCAAAAAACTAACAGCTGATAGCCATATGGTACAACTATTGGAGATATTATATCAGCAAAATTCAATTTTGTTTGCAATCCAATGCTTTTTTGTTTCGCAATGTAAAAAGAGCCGTCTTTTAAAATACGTATTGGACGTTTAGTCGTTTTAAAACGTGTTTGTGTGTTCAATTCGTAGAGCAAAAGGGACAGCTGTTTTACCTGTTTTTGAGGTAAAAAATATATAGATGCACCTTACGAATTTAAATTGCACCTTAGTTTTTACGCCTGTTTGTTTCGGTGCCATAAATATTAGAGATGCCGGGCCCGCGAATAATGGTTAATGAGTAGGGAATCGGAATTCATTCCATGTAGCGAATCATAGAGTTATTCGCTATTAAAAAACCGTACAAACTCAATGTCAAAACAAATTAAATGAACCTCATTAGGTACATACTTGTTATCTAATGAGGTTTATAATCGTATTTTTTTTCTATTATCAGTTGATGTTACACTCTTGACATGTGAAAATCTAGACTCTAACGCACGGTTCGGAACGTTGCTTTTGATGAGCCGGCAATATACTCAGAAATTACTCTTTGTAAAAGAAGTTCTTTACTTAGACCTTAGTAGTCACATTGATAATATGTACTTGCATGTTTTGGAGGCAAATAATAACGTAGGCGTAACAAAGAACTAGATTTAGATATATGACCATACTAAGATTAAAGGGCTGGCTCATCATCACTACTTAGTATAAAATAAAGTCGCTTGCGCTGTCTGTCCCTATGTATGCTTAAATCTTTAAAACTAAGCAACGGATTTTGATGCGGTTTTTTTAATAGATAGAGTGATTCTTAAGGAAGGTTTATATGTATAATACATGCATAATATAGTAGCGAAACACTGATAAATTTAGAGGTTTCTAATGTGATGTCGTAATTAAGCATTTTTTTGCGCTTATATTGCAAACGCTGGCTGAACCCTACGAGATAGACCAAAATAATGTACTACAGTATTGTCCACCTTAAAAAGTTCAACAAAAAAGTCCGCGATGGTATATGTCTATCTCTTAGGGATAACCCACCATAACCATTTTTTATCCTTTTAAACAATACAGCACAGATATAGAGTAGACCTTGGGAGAGAACATAGGCTATCTTTTATCCCCCCTCCACCACCCCCACTTGCGCGATATAACGTGTAGTCCACGCGGGCGAAGCCGCGGGCGGGTCGCTAGTAAGTCATATTTCGGTTAACTAAACTGTATAAAACCAGAGACAATTTTACCGAATAAATCTGCTGTGATTTCTGGCAATTTATGCAGCTATTTTGCCCTTTTTAGACCATGAACTGGACAAGTAGTAGTCTAGTTAGGGAGTAGCAATAGTTTTAGCATCTCATAGTTTATATGCATGTTGTTTTTTTTTTTCTGGATAGGCTTGTGTTTGACTACAATCTCACTATGGTAAGTGATGATGTGGCCGAAGGTGGTAAGCACACACAGCCTAGATGGGAACTGGCTCTCAAGTGCACCTGTCGGAACACACCGATAGGTGCTTGGCGACAGATTTTCAACTTGAGGGTGGTAGCCAGCCAGTCGGGTACTACAAAGTTCCCTACCACCGTGCATTTACTGTACTAATTATTTATTGTACCATTGTGTTTGCCTATCATTAGCTGTGTACATTAATTTTACTTTAATATTGGTGTACCAACTGTTGGCAAATCTTTTTAATAAAAAAAAATAAGTAAGATATGAATACCAAAGAGCCAATATGACTATTAGAAAAGTGAAAAGAATTGTGAGTGACATTGATGAGCAGTTTGGTTTGTGAGCGGGGTGCGTACTGCATATCTGTACCTATACGTACCTACGTATACTTACGCATCGTTACCAATATGGCGGACAAGTTATTGTTTGCGCTTGACGGTAGTATCACGACGTGTAATTGTAGGGTGGCCAAGAATTAAAGTTACATTATTAGAACAAATATCCTGGGACATTTTACCCATGGCCATTTAATCCCAAACTAATAGGGAATATGCATGTAACTTAAAATGGACGATTTTTTTTATAAAAACATATCTACATAATTATTTTCTAAATTTTTCATGATTTAATGTCTGTTTTTAAATTCCCTCGCAAATTTCCAAAATGCCCCGTGAACAAATCGTGACGTCAATTTACACTCGACCACAGAGTATGTAACCGCTACGCTTAAATTTATTATAATTTATAAGTTTTCTGTGCTTTTCCATGGTAGTAAACAGATTTTAGTAACTTTGTGAACCAAACACTTCATTGTTGACATCGAACTCGTCTAATCTCACATCACAAAATAAGCGCGCCAAAATGGCCGCGTTTGAATCACCCGAAAATGATAGTGATTTTAATATATTGTTTGGCGATACCAAAAAAATTATTGAGCTTTTTGAAATAGTTTTATTTCACTATGGCATAATTAATAGATATAATATATTTTTTTATTCTGGATAGGCTTGTGTTTGACCACAATCTAACCATGGTAAGTGATGATGTGGCCGAAGATGGCAAGCACGCAAAGCCTAGATGGGAACTGGCTCTCAAGTGCAGCTGTCGGAACACACCGATAGGTGTTTTGGCGACAGATTTTCAACAGCCAGCCAGTCGGGTACTACAAAGTACCCTACCACCGTGCTATGGTTTCCTCACGATGTTTTCCTTCACCGAAAGCTCAAGCTTCGAACCCACGACCTTCGCCGCGGTATTCGACGTCACTTACCACTGAGCTATCATCGAATAGATAGATATATATTTTTTTTGATAATGTAATAACCCGTAGAAACGTTTAAAGCAATAAAAAAAACGTGCATATTCCTCATTCTGGTTAGACAAGCTGTGGCTTGTGATATGGAAAGCAGATAACTGATAGGTATAATTTTTTTTAATACATAGATATAGGTATTACATCCAGACTCAGCTCACGACAAACAGACATGTTCGTTCATGCACACTAATGTCTGTATTGGATGGGAATCGAACCCACGACCTGTGGCGTGATAAGAATCAATATTTGTAGGTAAATCATACTAACATTTTAAATGCGTTTGTTGGTTTGTCCTTTTTTCAGCAACGGAGCAAACGGTCACGATGACATTTTTTTCCAGAAATCTATGTCCAATATGTTAACGAAATGATGGTAACATTTTATACAGACGTGAGATATGACGTACTTTCTATAACTATTGATGGAAAGTGCTGAACGACTCATTGTTCTATTATATAGACAACAGACTTCCAAATAAATTCTAATAATACAGTTCTTTTTAGTGCTAATTAAATGTAAAGTTCTCTTCTACTTCTGTAGATACTCTCATTAATATTTGGTAATTGTCATCATAATTTCATATAATATATCCACTAGCTCGCCCCACAGTTTGACCCGCGTTCCAGAGGGATCTTGTCTTCTCTATGATCTACCTGTGTGCCAAGTTTCATCTATATTCGTTCAGTAGTATTTGCGTGAAAGAGTAACAAATCTTCACATCCAAACAAATTTTCATATGTACTAAATAGTAGCAAGATTACTTTTCAGAGTTGGTCCCATATTAAAAATGGGATATTATATGGAAATTTAGCAAAGATGACGACCTCTGAATGTTACATCCATGGCAAATGGTCGTAAAGACATTCGCAATACCATGGGATTGTCGACCTTGAAGAACTATGTTTGCGTCCCATTTTTGAAGAATCGCCGACCATCGAGGAAAAATCTTTTTTTATTCTCGATAAGCTTGTGTTTGAAAATCTCACTATGGTAAGTGATGATGTGGCCGAAGGTGGTAAACACACAAAGCCTAGATGGGAACTGGTTCCCAAGTACAGCTGTCGGAACACACCAATAGGTGCTTGGCGACAGATTTTCAACTTGAGGGTGGTAGCCTGCCAGTCGTACCACCGTGCTGTGGTTTCCTCACGATGTTTTCCTTCACCGAAAGCTCAAGTTCATTGTAGGATTCGAAAGCACGACCTTCGCCGCGGTATCCGACGTTACTATCACTGAGCTATCATGGGGTTTCTACTTCCCTATAGTTCGCTGTAGGAACGTCCGATTGAGTATTAGTAAGTCCGATCGAACTTACTAAATTCATTACAATAACACACTAACAAGTAAAGAAAACACAATTACTGGGAAAGTAAACATTACAAAGCAATCACTGTAAACACAACAGAAACGCTCGAGCCTGCGGCGTCCGTCCGTCTGTCACCATTATCTGCGAAACCATAAATATACGCTTGGGAAAGTTAAGTAATAGAAAGGTACGTAAAGAGATTGATCGATAGAGATGTATGAAAGGTATTTTAAACTGGAGTGGCATGGGAACTGAGCGTATAATTAACCTTTTATGTAACAGTATTGTTTTACTAAATACTTAAGGGCTATTATAGCTTAATCTGTTGGTAGTGCTAGTGGAATGGCGAGAAGTCATCTCACGGACTTGAATCCAACCAAAAAACTATAGCACGGTTTAAACAATGTTTATTCATTCAAATTGGAATATAATTAATTGTCCCTCTTATGCATAGTTCGGAAGGTTGCTTATGCTTAGAAGAGGTGGTAGTAAACTCAGCAATTACTTCTTTCATGACAAACATATAATGATTACTTAAGATATGAACGATCGAAAGGCGATGATAGCTCAGTGGTAAGTGACGTCGGATACCGCGGCGAAGGTCGTGGGTTCGAATCCTACAATGAGCTTGAGCTTTCGGTGAAGGAAAACATCGTGAGGAAACCACAGCACGGTGGTAGGGAACTTTGTAGTACTCGACTGGCTGGCTACCACCCTCAAGTTGAAAATCTGTCGCCAAGCACCTGTTGGTGTGTTCCGGCAATTGCACTTGAGAGCCAGTTCGCCTTAATAAGGTGTACAACACATTAGCAATCCCCTGGTATTGCCAATGTCTATAGGCGACGGTTGTCACTTACCATCAGGTGACCCGCCTGCCACGTTGTCACTTGTGACATAAAAAAAAAATGTCCTGCAAGACCAAGCGTTGTCGTCATTTAAAGATACAAGTGCAACTATGACCATACCTAACTATGATGGTATTCCGACATCCATCTCGTTAATTTTAATGTTATTGTAAATGTCTAAATATATAAAATTGTGCAACGTTTACGTAACTCTACGATATTAATTCATATTGTAAAATAACTATAGTAGGTTATGAATGGTTAACATACGAGTAACATATACGTCGTTTTGAATCGATTGCACTAGTCAATTTTATCATAACTGCTTCAGTTCTTTTATATTTTTTCTAGCTGATGATTAGGGATGGGTATGTTAGTCTTTATTTTAGGGTATTTTTAGATATTTTATACACTGGTTAGTGTTAGAATTTTTTTCTTAAATATTTGCAACATCTCTATTATATCTATAGAATTATTGCAAGTAAAAAATTGGAATAAAACCTTTAAAGAATTAAAGAAAATATTTTTTAATAAGTAAGGAAATATTTTTGTATTTTCATCAGTAGTAAATTTTTTGTGCCTAAAAAGGTACAATACTAAACCAAAATCAAGCTGTATTATCTACGTATTTATATGCGCGTGCGCGTAATGTTGATCGCTCACCTTATCAGGCGCACCATATGGTCCAGATGCGCAGACGTGGCGACCCTGAGGTCGAGGCCAGGTCGGCCTGAAGTACTCACCATGTGTAAACCAACTACAATGTATTGAACTTAATTTATTTGGATCATAAAACTTTATTGACCGGCTGATTGGCGTGGTGGGAAGTTGGATCATGGGATCAATTACCAGCTAGGACAGACATTTGGGTACATGAAAACGTCTCCTTGCCCTGAGTCTGGGTGTAATCTAGTTTCCTTTGTACAAAAGTTTAGTTTCTTTTTTGAAAATGTTTTTAGTTTAGTTTGGGATGAGGCCGTATATGAAGAAAATTACTGATATTCTATCCCCAATCATCTACCGAGTGTATTTGAGAGTCAATCTTCTAAGCGCTGAAAAATATTAGCAACACATCGGTTATTCCCATCGTACTACTAAAGTATTGTCGGTGGTCACTTACCATCAATCAGGTGATCTGCAAATGGTTATGTGTCAATTCTATCGTTGACATGCTTCTTGTTTAGGCCTCCTGGGATATCACTCCTTATTGATACTGTTTGGCCGGAACTTGCGAAGTGACGTTGCGTTTTCGTTTTACTTTCGTTAAAATGTGTATTTTGAGTTTTATTGAATAATATCGGTGGTGTTTTGTCCAATAAAGATCAATCTAAGTGCTCAAGTAAAGTGAAATTAATTGAAAGTGTGTATCATGAGTTTTCAGGTTGTCCCAAAAGTCCGTGAAAAGTTTTAGTGGAACAGCCACCAATTTCACTAAAACCTGACCGGACTTGTACAAGGACTAGACCTTACAGTGAATGTGATTATACAACGTGACTATAACATAAAAGAAGAATATTTAAAATAAAGAAATGGCTTAAAGTTCTAGACAACAAGCCAAGTCCTTTAAAAAAAACTCCCAAGTGACCCTGACAAATGGCAAGCATACGGTATCGTGCGACGCCCCATTATTATATCACCAATTTGATTGTCTCGATAAATTACCAATGACATAAAGAATGATAGCTCCACCTAAGCTAGGCGACCTTTATATTCCTTTTGTGGGTTATTTAATGCACCCACTGACCCAAAGTGGAATGCCGTCTGAGTCACCAGCCTTTGTCATGCTGTTCAAACTAGCTCTGATCTAAACTTGTCTTGATCAAATTGTTGCACAGTGATTGCGATTACGACCTCCGAGGGCGGATTGACAATGCTGATTGTGAAGATTGACGCAATAGAATCATGCACTGGCTGCTTCGAGAATGGGAGATATTGATAAATACTAGTTCGCCCACTAATTGATATTCAATCATAATATTTTTGGGAAAAAAATCTGTTCTTTTTTGTTTTATTGATAACAATCACCTCCTCGAGTCGCTTATCCTCAATGCTGAGGGCCGTCCTCGTCGAATCAAATTCTCCTGAACTGTTTTACCATCTTGTCCTGTCTTTGAATGTGTGGATGGAAAAACGAAAATCGGTTAACAAACAGTGGAGAAAAAGGGGTTCAAAGTTCTCATAATGATATATTTTATATAGGAGATAGAATGGTAGTGATGTCGGATACCGCGGCGAAGGGAACCCTACAATAAGCTTGAGCTTTCGGCGATGGAAACCATCGTGTGTTAACACAGCACGGAGGTAGGCCACTTTATAATACCTACTTGACTTACCGGTTCTCTTGACATACCCTCTTTGAAAATCACCAAGAACCTAATAGTGTATTCCGGCAGTTCCACTTGCGAACCAGATACCTTCAAAGCATTGTAAAAGGACGACAACACATTGGCAATCCCCCTGATATGCTAACGTCTATAGGCGCTTTTTATCAGGAGACCTGTCTGCCGGCTTGTAAGACTAAACTGACTAAGCAACACCTTGAGGCTATGAAAGGCTGGATACTCAAGCATAACAGTACGAATAAAATGACTGTTATTGTCTTGAATTATTATAGATACGTACTAAACGATGGAAGGAGCAACATTACAGGAACAACGAATTAGTATCCACATTAAAGGCCCCAGTATTTAACCTTACCAATTTTATTGATCCATGCGTGATGTGCCAAGATTCCGGACTAATATTATAAATGCCTTTTGACGCTTAAACCGCTGAACCATTTTTAATGATTTTTGGTATAAGAGAGATAGAACCTTGGAGAAGGAAGGCGGGTGAAACCGCGGGGTAGTTAGTATTTAAAGTAAGAGCTTCACGGGAGTAAGTCAAGAGGGCATTGAACTGTGCAGATATGATAGAAATGCAAATTGATGAGTCAGAGACGACGTTGTTCAGTTAGGTGCAACGTCCTGGTTTGGTATGCCATAGATTTATGATTCGTCATAAGATTGTGTCATCAATGATCTTGAAAACGAACTAAGACACAGCGTTAAAAGTCATTCTTCCAGAATACTAAGGAACAACTGGCTTTCAAGAACAGCTGTAACCTAGCAGTTGCTTTTGAAAACGTTACCTTCAAGGCATTGTAAAAAGGTCGACATCACAATAGCAATCTCCCTGATATTGCCAATGTCTATAGGGACGGTAGTCATTTATCGGGTGACTAGCCTCCTGTTAGATTTTTGACATTAAAAGAAAAAAACTGGTCAAGTACAAGTTGTACTCTCGCATCGAGGGTTCCGTACAAACTATGCAGTTTTTTTTAAATATTTTATTCTGTTTTTAGTATTTTTGCTCTGTGGTATTTGTTGTTATAGCGGCAACAGAAATACATCATCTGTAATTTAAACTGTCTAGCTATCACGGATCATGACCCTGGTGCCAGACACACAGACAGACAGACAGACGGACAGACGGAGTCTTAGTACTTAATAGGGTTTCCGTTTTTACCCTTTGGGTACGGAACCCTAAAAAACCAGTAAGAATCCTTGTGAGGAGGATACTGATTAACCACAAAAAGCTATAAATAATGAGTGATACCTCATTGATGATGAACATATAGATTTCATTATAACATCCATTTCTCGGGTATAAGCCGGCAACGGCATCGGTTCATATTCAACAACGATTTTGACCTTTTGATGAAGGAAACCTTCTAACTGAAAACCTAACCATGTACTTGCTGGAGTACGAGTATTCCGAAGCTATACATAAGGCAGTTTTCTTCTAGGTCTAGAGTGTTACCACCATAACGAGATTATGGTCTTTAGGTATAAAAAAATAAATATCTTAAACATCATTACAATGTAATATGAGAGTGTAATAGAATCAGTGAGAGTCGCGGACGGACAGACAGACGTACAGGCCATGTGTGAAAGTGATACGGTTTGAATGGGTTAGTTGGGACCAAAGATTATTTAACTGATTTTGGATCAGATGTGTCATTTATAACTTACAACGGTCACAGGTTTAGCTCAAAGGTTTAGCAGGCCGCCGGGACAACTTTTTTTTTATTTTTTTTATTTTGGATAGGCTAGTGTTTGACTACAATCTCACTATGGTAAGTGATGATGTGGCCGAAGGTGGTAAGCACACACAGCCTAGATGGGAACTGGCTCGCAAGTGCAACTGTCGGAACACACCGATAGGTGCTTGGCGACAGATTTTCGACTTGAGGGTGGTAGACAGCCAGTCGGGTACTACAAAGTATCCTACCACCGTGTATGGTCCTTCACCGAAAGCTCAAGCTCATTGTAGGATTCGAACCAACGACCTTCGCCGTGGTATCCGACGTCACTTACCACTGAGCTATCATCGCCTTCGTTCTTTATTAAATGAACTCATCGTCATATGTTTAATATAATGCAAAATCTTAACTCAAACGTTACCTAAGGATATTAGCTATTATTAGGGATATTCCCAAAATGGCGCCGATCTTTTACAATGCTTATAACGTAACGCTCTCAAGTGTAATTGCCGGACACATTCCTGGTACTTTGTGACACTTTAAGGAATTGTTAGCCTGGCTGGTTAGATACATCCTACTATATAAGATTCGAACTGATGACCTTCGTATTTTTTACCTTTGTCACTGCTATCATTGTCATAATGAAACCAAACGCCTGGTGAATCTGTTACTAATGCATACTCTTTGTCCAAAAATTCACTGACCATAAATAAAAATGAGCCAAACTGAATTAATTGCGATGAAAGTTTTGACTATAAAATAAAATGAGTTGTATTCGTGGGTGTAATATGCAACACACACACACACATTCAGCCTGCGGGCATCATTTCTAAACAATTAAATTATTATAATTGGTATTTACACTATTTGTGGCTATTTGCGTGGTTGAAGATAGTTTGTGCAATATAGTTTCTTGAGATAAGCAAATCATTAAGATCGAGGTTAAGAATACCTAAGAGATTATCAAGATTTTGTGAAGTAAACCAATTAAAAGCAGACTTTGTTTTGTGTGTTAATTAGAATCGTTGAAATATTATTTAGGTTTTTATTGTACTCATTAAAACAAAATTGCAAATTCTTTTAACTAGTAGTTTGTCAAATATTATAATATTGAAATAGTCTGATGGAGCGAATAATTAATTTTAGTGCGTTCTTTTCGTCTACAAAATCACTAACTTTATAGTACCCTTACTAAAAACTTACATTTTACATACCCAAAATAGCTGTTGAATTTCTTTGGGTACTTTTGGAACGCGTAAAACGAATGGTACAACACGGCAGACAGAAATCGGTTGCATTGGAACAAACGATACAAAATTCTACATGGTTTGAATTTCAAATGACACGTACCAAAGTTAGTGTCTAAGCTTATTGTCCAATAATTCGCCTCCTTTCGCGATTCCGGTTGCGTTCGACGCAGACCTGTAGAACCGGGATGCTCGATGCCCATTCAGTTATTTCTGGTATGCAGGGGGAACGACCTGAGGTGCCCCGTCCACTCCAGGGCTTTCACATGCCACTTGTATAATACTTAGTAGGTACTCAAAGACAAATCGCTGAGTAGGTAGTGGTTGACGAAGTGGTTTTGGAAAGAGTTAAGTCATTAATGTAATCACCACTTTTTTTAGCTTTTTGAAAAACTTAAAAATTAGATTTTGTCTATTCCAGTTGAAGATGGACTAGTGCTGATAGGGCGAGGTAAATCGGAGGTATCGAGGTAAAAGGAGGTAAATAAAGTAGGATTTAAATATCGGAATTTAAATTTTAGATAGACATAATTAAGGTAGAGAAGAAAGATGAGTCTACGAAGTATTATTTTTACAGGTCAATTGCTGCCAGAACACACTGTACCTACCTGGCGATAGTTTGTGAGGGTGATTGTCCAGCAACGTTTTATTTATAAAAGCAGATGTCTAGCGAGCGGGCAGACGGGTCACCTGATGAAAAGGCTACCGTTGCCTATAGGCATTAGCAGTAGCAGGGTTACCTCTTCGAACCTTCAACTTAACATTTCTCTAGAAATTCTGTCAAACCACAATTTTGATACTTAACTAATCGAGGATTGTGAAACAAGCCCTGTGATAAGGTACTATTAGATCACAACATATATCTAAACAGTTAGTATCCTAAGAGAAAATCCATTATTCATCCCGAACAACAAGCACCTCATGTCTATAGGAAACATGGCAATTTTACTGATAACAGCCGCCGTTGTAGGAATGATTGCAAAAAGTAAACAGTCTAACCGCATCCGGTTTTAGCTGGATGTTTTCATTGATATACGTCAAAAAACGTTCGGTGGGGTATACTCACAGGGTATACTAAAGCACTCATCTGTCTTGCTTGCCCAATTGGCAATCCTTATGGATAGTTGTCATCGTCGTCGGATGATCAGCGGCCCAGATATAAGTTAATTCGTCATTAAACCCCGACTTCAAATGAAACCCAGTCGCTCCTCCGGGGAGGAGGAGTTCCGCTCTCTAGGATAAATCCAGGAACACATGGGAACTTTATGTATGTAGAAATTCTATCGAAAAACTCTTACAGGTGGACCAAGGCTCATCACATGCATTTAGTACATCATATCCTATCATTGTCTATCACTCCCGTTATCGCTAATGTCTATAGGTGACGGTAGTCCTTACCATCAGATGACTCGCCTGTCTTCTGGCCAAAAAAAACTAGAATAGAATTTAAAGGGACTTTTTGTAATGTATGTCAACACATTGACAATCAGAAGTTCCAACTAATGGTATGTGGTTACCACTGGATAGACTTTTGCAACAGCAGAAGGTTTGTCGATTATTTTCCGACCTTGAAATTGTCTTTTTACAGCCTTTTCGAAAAACCACTCGTCATAGCGCTGGGGGAAACCGTAATGCTCCCATTCCTAATCACAAACGTGATACTGCACTTGAGAGCCAGTTCCCATCTAGGCTTTGTGTGCTTACCATCTTCAGCCACATCATCACTTACCATGATGAGATTGTAGTCAAACACAAGATGGATATCATTAGACAAGCTTATTCAGAATTAAAAAAAAAAACCTATCACAGCTCGATCCAAATGTCTCCTTTATCTAAAAACAATATCTATACCATAGACAAAACAGATTTAAGTTTTAAAAATCGTGTAAAAACATTGGAGACAGAATATAAACTTGTTAACCAACAAACAACTAGGGAGCGACGATTGCAGCAGATCAGTGTCTGTGTTCGATAATACACCGGCATCGGCGCAGGCGCAGCGAGCAGGTGTCACTTCACATGAAAGTGATGAAGCTGTGAAAGCGATCGCTCTTCCGTATATTACTTGTTTGGGACCTTGTCTCGATGACGTAATTCATATTGAATGCATTCCTAAATCAAAATCTCATTTATTCAGTTTAGGTTAGGCCCTGGTAAGGCACTTATGAACGTTACTATTGAAGACTCCGGCAAGAAACTCAGCAAGGCAATTTTTTTTCAGCAGTGGATCTTTCTTTTTATTTACATTTTCATAGATACATTTTCAAATATTTTACTCTACGCCAGGGGGATGCAGGTGCAGAGAGAAGCTACTACAACCATATATTTCTGTCTTCCATATAATGAGCCACCGTATAGTTTGTTCATTAACCTAAGTTTAATATAATTTTTAAATTATAAAGAAGATATTCCAGTTACCTCACGTGGGAACCTATTGTAGAAACGAACACAATTCCCGAGAAAAGATTTATTGACTTCAGCTAAATTGCTATAGACCTAAATTGCTGAACTGGAGTTTTAATTGAAGGAAGGTCGTAAGGACTAGGGTATTGTAGCACTAGGTGTAGGGTACATTAGGGTACAAATCTGGTTGGTGATAGATTGTAAATCTGTGGGCAACTGATCAGCGTGTACCGGCGACGGGACTTAAGAGCAATAATGAAAATAAACTAGTTAAATGTCTAATAGGGTCGAGAACAATTTAAACTCGATTTATCTATTACTTTCGATACAATTAAACAATCGATGTCTTGTCGATAACACCAGTTTTAATTAGGTTTGAGATCTGCCCCAATTGATTAACCAAACACTAAGCACATAAACTCAGTTTATTTTAAGGTCTAAAGAGTTCACGTAATCTATGATGCGAGAATATATGTAGTTTTGAAGAGCTTCTAGCTAGGATAACACTTTATATACGAAAGCAGTACATAGTATGGATAGTATAAGATATGAGGATATAATAGTATAAGGATAAGCAGTAATGAGGATGTCTATTGAACCTCGGGAGACGACTAGATTTAGGCGAGAAACAGGCTTTAACGAGGTCTTAGTCAAACACAAACCAACCCAAAAAGACGGACAACAAAGTGATCCTATAAGGGTTCAATTCAAGAATATCTTTATTAAATTTTATAGCACAGTGTGACCTAAACCCGCACTTTACGCACGCTTTACCGTGTCCTAAGTTGCCTATTTCTGCACGGAGTAAAATAGTATACGATACATGTGCCCGAAGTTGTCTATTATTGTACGGCGTTTAGCATACTCGCTGCGCTCGGGCGCTAACTTCACACCGTGCAATAATAGCCTACTTAGGTCACGCGTATCGTAATGTACTATTATAGCAAGTGTGACATAAACCCGCACTTTACGCATGCTTCTCCGTGCAGAAATAGGCTACTTAGGTCACGGAAAAGCGTGCGTAAAGTGCGGGTTTAGGTCACAGGGTGTAGGTGCTATAAAATAGTATACGATACATGTGACCTAAGTAGGCTATTATTGCACGGTGTGAAGTTAGCGCCCGAGCGCAGCGAGGATGCTAAACGCTAATGTACTATTACGCGGGCCTAGTCTACCTTTTTGGAAATATGACCTACTGTTTTGGTAACTAATATACTGTGACAATAATGTACAGACATAATTGCTGATGGCACGATAACACCTATTGTAGACAACGAATTACAATAAGAAGGTTCAAAAATGAAAAGAAAGTTTAATAACGATCTGATTAGAATGGACAAATCTACAATCAAGATTCGCTTATGATTATATTTGTCCATTTGTTTTCCCCTAATCGCTATAGAATCTATACTACTTATACTATAATTATAAAGCTGAAGAGTTTGTTTGTTTGAACGCGCGAACCTCAGGAACCATAGGTTCGAATTTAAAAAATATTTTCGTGTTGGATAGCCCATTTATTGAGGAATGTTAAAGGCTATATAACATCATGCTATATTGCGGTAATCCCACGGAAACACGGGTGAAAACGGGGGACAGCTAGTAGTTAATAATACTTGAGGTTCGAATCTTTGCCTTAATGTAGTGAAAAGTAATTTATGACAAATGTAATACAATTTGAAGATCCAACTGGTATTTGGGACTACGGGAGGCAACGGGAGCCTTGGACCTAAACGTTTGTTGCTTTTATGTATGAAGAAATTGCCAGTGCATTCTCGCTCCGCGTCCTACCTAAGATAAGGTAGAATAATCCTAAGGAATAATTCCTATATTCTTACGCAGCCTAAATGCAATAAGAATCCTGGGTTATTCCTCATACAGGTACGGTTATCTGATCCCAAATTAAGCAAAGCTTGTAAAATTGTAACTGTTTATGTTATTGGTAACAGGATAAATTTTAATTGTTTGTCTTGTGGGTCTAGTGGGAATCGAACCCACAACCTATTTGGTGTCAATCAATCCGGCGACCAAAACTAGTGATCGCAGATGTCATGTGAATTTGAAAGATAATTTTCACAATTTAAGATACGGTCCCATACTAAGTCTGGAAATAGTCTCTATATTTTTGCATACAAAAATAAAATTCAAGTAATAAGCCATGTAAAAATATTATATTCAGTGAGTTTTAGAATTACATGTGAACTATGAATCATAGCGCGTACTCTTCATGATCTATATTTATCTGATTTTGACACCAAATGTGAAACAGCAGGCCTCCGTGTTGTTCTGCTCATTCCAGAGCTTCACTTTGACTGGAAATTTACCCTGTAACATATTTAATAACGTTTTAGCTCATCGACGTTTTTTTTTTATTTTTTTTATGTCACAAGTGACACCGAGGCAGGCGGATCACCTGATGGTAAGTGACAACCGTCGCCTATAGACATTGGCAATACCAGGGGATTGCTAATGTGTTGTACACCTTATTACAATGCCTTAAAGGCGGCTTCTCAAGTGCAATTGCTGGAACACACCAACAGGTGCTTGGCGACAGATTTTCAACTTGAGGGTGGTAGCCAGCCAGTCGAGTACTACAAAGTACCCTACCACCGTGCTGTGGTTTCCTCACGATGTTTTCCTTCACCGAAAGCTCAAGCTCATTGTAAGGATTCGAACCCACGACCTTCGCCGCGGTATCCGACGTCACTTACCACTGAGCTATCATCGCCTTGTTTGAATATAATCCAATGATCTAATAATTCTCTGCGCAGATTGAGTGACAATGCAAGATTTTAATGACTACATCATCAGAGTTTTATGGAATGAATGAATTCATAAATTCAAAATCTCTTGCTATAGGTTCAACTCTAAACTTGAAATCTGAGAAGTGATCCCAAACATAACTCGGGAGACCGGAGCGGGGAGCTTTTTCCGCCAACGCATCAGCTTGGCCATCCAAAGAGGAAACGCTGCCAGCCTGCTGGGAACCTTACCGATCGGCAGCAGCGGCAGCCTCGAAGAAGTTTTTTTTATATATTATAGTCTGTATATTTTTCACATCTGTTGTAAATACACAATCGAATACAACTAGCAATTGTTAATATTGGTATTGGTAGGAAATCTTGTAAAAAAATATGTAATTATATAAAGTTGGTTAAGTACTTATCTGAAATATATTTTTATTTTCTTTCAATATTCTTTGTTTTGTGTTAAATAGTGATGTGTATTGTTCGAATGTTTCTTTTCTTTTTTTCTTTCAAGGTGTAAATATTAACACAACTTTCAAAATATTATTTTGTGGTTAATGTATACTTACAGAAGCTCTCTTATCCAGAAGTAGATTGACATCAAACAGTCTCCTGTCTCCAGCTCTTAAAGGGCAGGTGAGGTGTTCACATCCATTTTCAGGAACCTTTATCACCATGTCGTAGGTGTCATTATTGCATACGTCACCATAGATACCCAGTTTCAGTTTCTGAGTTGTAAAATCTGCAAGCAAAATATAATAATTTTATGTAAGGGACAGTAAAAGGGGGGAAAAGGTGTAAAAAGTGGGTTTAAAAAACGGAACCCTAATATGATTATAAGGGTTCCGTTTTTTCCCTTTGAGGTACGAACTTAGTCGTATGCCAAAGTTTCACCAAGATCGGTTTAGTAGCTTCGGAGTAGACGGGAATTTTATATAATGTAGGTATATTAAGAGGTTTGTTTGTTATTTTTTGTTTTTAGGGGCTTCTTTGGAATTACTGAACCGATTCAAAAAAAACTTTCGCCAATGTAAAACTATATATATCCTGGGACATTTGTTCACACACGGCTATCTGATCCCAAAGTAAGCAGAGCTTGTAATATGGAAACCAGATACACTGATTACTACAAAACTACTATTTTTTGTAAATACATACTTAAATAGATAATTACACCTAGACTCAGGAAAAACAGACATATTCATGCACACAAATGCTTGTCCTGGGGATCACTGTCTAACATAAGCTATACTTAATTTTAATTCCTTCGGGAATGCGGGTGAAACTGCGGGGCGGTAATTAGTATAATTATAAATACTGACGTGGTGTCAAGTCGAGTGTGAGGCCGTAATTCTTCTTGATCTTCATAGCACAGAAGCCAGGTCCTCGCGTGCACGGGTACACCATCACATTGTGAATGGTACATTGTAATGAGTCCACTGGAATTAAAACAAATATTATTAATTTTTCATCCCCCCATCTCGGAAAGAGTATTTTGCTCTTCGATATCTGAGTGTAAAAGCCATTTTTATCCGATAAAGTAATTTTAATTTAGAACATCGTGTGCACTAAGTTTGTGAATTCAAAACATCATTAAACCTGTTTACTTCTCCCTCCATGGTGCCGAATTTATCATACATCCTTTTTTAATTTGTTAAAAGCTCAGACTCGGAACCTTCTTGGTGTACTTTTTTTATTTGGTTTGCGAGCGCCATTTTCTTTTTTTTGCATTTTTTGAAAAGTTACGTGTTGCACTCAAGTGCAAAGATTTTTCACCTCGTGCTCTTTTGATTCCCTCGCTTACGCTCAGGATTCAATTTTGTGAATCCTTCGCTTGCTCGGTCATCAAAATTAGCACGCGGTTAAAAAGCAACTTTGCACTCTTGTATAACAAATAACTATCCTTGGTTTAACGTTAAACAAGTACATAATATAACCAATGTATATTCAAGTGTATTGTACAATACTAATACATTCTTGTATTGTATAACTCCAATTATTAGAATAACTCAGTGGTAGTAACGTCGGATACGGCGAAGGTCGTAGGTTCGAATCATGCAATGAGCTTGAGCTTTCAGTGAAGGAAAACATCGTGAGGAAACCACAGCGCGGCTACTTCGTAGTTCTCGACTGGCTGGCTACCACCCTCAAGTTGAAAATTTGTCGCCATATCGGTGTGTTCCGACAGCTGCATAGAGCTAGTTCCCATATAGGCTTTGTGTGCTTACCTCCTTCGGCCACAGCATCACTTACCATGATGAGATTGCGGTCAAACACAAGTTTATCCAGAAGTAAAAAAAAGATAAAAAGTATCCTATGATTTATTCCTGGTTATGATCTTCCTGTGAGCCAAGTTTCATCAAAGTCCGTTCTAGAGTGTAACTAACCCGGACCTTGTTTTTCAATTACATAGAGATATAAAAGTCTAATATTCGAATAATTTCGGAAGTTTAGCATTGTTACAAGATGTTAGAAATTGAAAGATATATTTAAAACCTAAATTTTACTAGACTAGAATCATCTTTTATATTCGAATTAAATGTTACATTGTCTATATTAACTGTCCTCTGACGTAGGTATACAATACGTATTATATTTGCACTACAATTAAATAATAAAAAAAAAACAAATCATTAATCCTAAGTAATATTCACTTACCATCTCTGCACAGCTTCTTGTTAACAAACTCTGCTTCAACCAGCAAAACAATACAAGCGAATAAAATACTTCGAGTCAACATGGCTGTGCCGTGACCAGACATAAACTAAGCGATTCCTACTCAAATTACATTCAATTATCTCAACTAATACAATGCATAATTGACGTGTGTGTATGTTTAATTTGAGTAAGGCTATTGATACAGGTGTTTGATTACAAGCTAATGCGTAATTTAGTTTATTATTTTCGTAAATTGCGTGGTTTTTGACGTCACATTTGGGGCTTTGGGGGACGTTTTTTTTAAATTTTTTCTTGGCACCGATCCACAAATTTTCGGGCTACTTCAATCTTTTACTCAACGATTCAGTAAAACGATCCAATTGTGAACCATTCAGATGTGGAATGAGTTCCCTATTAAGCGTTCTCTCAGCTGTTCGATGATGCTTCACAAATTGACGTAAAGAGTCTCTTTTAGTTCGGCAACACATCAGTGATGCTCGTAATATGTAGGTTAGTCTTGAGTCTGAGTGTAGGTAATTATTTAACTAAACAATATTATTTTTACAAAAAAACCTACAGGTATAGTAGATATATCAGTTAGGTATCTGGTTTCGACAGTACAAGCTCTGCTTAGTTTGGCATCAGATGGCCGTGAGTGTAACCGGTTGAGAGGCCTAAGCGCTCGCCGAGTACATGGCCTCTCCTTTTTGTCCTCCCAAAAAAAGAGTGTGTGTGAAAAATATCCGAGGCTATTTATTTATTATTGATGATATTGGATTTAATTTGATCTATAGACGTAACCATGATGTCTGAGCATCTATAGATGTAACCATGATGTCTGAGCATCTATAGATGTAACCATGATGTCTGAGCATCTATAGATGTAACCATGATGTCTGAGCATCTATAGATGTAACCCTGACATCTCTTGCCATCTACATTATTGTTGAGTAAAGGCCTCCTCTCCTATCAAGTCCACGTGTAATTCGTCTCTTCGTTGGACTTCTGATATATGAGGAAAATATATCTTCCAAATACCTGCCAAATTTAAAGTTTGTAGCATTCATACTTTCTGAGATTAAGTGATTAATAGATTTCACGAAATTTCAGACACGGGGATACAGCTAGTATTGTGTTTGAGGGAACCCTTTAGGGGTTCAATTTCTAAAAATCCTTAGCGGTAACCTGGAAAATTTCAAGTTTATAGCATTTATACATTTTGAGATTTCGTGAGCGTGGTATTTCGCTTTTATATAATACCTTATAGATACCTAGATCAATTATCGTCAATAGTACGCAATTTATTAAAGAACATAGTGTAAGTAGCAATGTGTCCTCTTATCGCACGTGTAGGTGCCGGAGGTCAAGCAAATGGACCCAGAGGTCGCACACAGTTAACTATAATGAGTTTATTGACAGAAGCTACAACACACACGTCCGGTATTATTATACAGTTAAAACCTATTAACTTTCATCATTATTGTTTATTTATTGTGTTCAATGCTGGATTAAAACTACTTGATGCCCTAAGCCTAAGCAATCCACGCCTGTGGGCTCTCCTATCCACTATTAGTAGGGTATAGATAGTAATATTGGTATGGTATAGATAGTAATATTGGTATAGTATAGATAGTAATATTGGTAGGGTATAGATAGTAATATTGGTAGGGTATAGATAGTAATATTGGTAGGGTATAGGTAGTAATATTGGTAGGGTATAGATAGTAATATTGGTAGGGTATAGATAGTAATATTGGTAGGGTATAGATAGTAATATTGGTAGGGTATAGATAGTAATATTGGTAGGGTATAGATAGTAATATTGGTAGGGTATAGATAGTAATATTGGTAGGGTATAGATAGTAATATTGGTAGGGTATAGATAGTAATATTGGTAGGGTATAGATAGTAATATTGGTAAGGTATAGATAGTAATATTGGTAGGGTATAGATAGTAATATTGGTATAGTATAGATAGTAATATTGGTAGGGTATAGATAGTAATATTGGTAGGGTATAGATAGTAATATTGGTAGGGTATAGATAGTAATATTGGTAGGGTATAGATAGTAATATTGGTAGGGTATACATTGTAATATTGGTAGGGTATAGATAGTAATATTGGTAGGGTATAGATAGTAATATTGGTAGGGTATAGATAGTAATATTGGTATAGTATAGATAGTAATATTGGTAGGGTATAGATAGTAATATTGGTAAGGTATAGATAGTAATATTGGTAGGGTATAGATAGTAATATTGGTAAGGTATAGATAGTAATATTGGTAGGGTATAGATAGTAATATTGGTAGGGTATAGATAGTAATATTGGTAAGGTATAGATAGTAATATTGGTAGGGTATAGATAGTAATATTGGTATAGTATAGATAGTAATATTGGTATGGTATAGATAGTAATATTGGTAGGGTATAGATAGTAATATTGGTAGGGTATAGATAGTAATATTAGTAAGGTATAGATAGTAATATTGGTAGGGTATAGATAGTAATATTAGTAAGGTATAGATAGTAATATTGGTAGGGTATAGATAGTAATATTGGTAGGGTATAGATAGTAATATTGGTAAGGTATAGATAGTAATATTGGTAGGGTATAGATAGTAATATTGGTAGGGTATAGATAGTAATATTGGTAAGGTATAGATAGTAATATTGGTAGGGTATAGATAGTAATATTGGTAGTGTAAAAATAGTATCTACCTACCTTAATCCCACTGGTATCATAAATTCAATAAATAGTAGTAGTAACAGGTATGTACATTTCATTTTTTATTAATCGTAAAATATCAAGATTTACAAAAACATCACTTTTTAATTTGTATAGTAGTCTTGAAACAGCACGTGTTGTTCATGTCTTCACTGTCCCACACTTTCCATTTGAATGTGAAGATGCCCTGTGATAATAAAATCATACATAAGAGCATGTCCATCGAAATAACAGGCATGGCAATATTGTACTATTTTAAGGCAATGATAGCTCAGTGGTAGTGACGTCGGATACCGCGGCCAAGGTCGTGGGTTCGATTCCTACAATGAGCTTGAGCTTTAGGTGAAGGAAAACATCGTGAAGAAACCATAGCATGGTGGTAGGGTATTTGAAGTATCCGACTGGCTGGCTACCACCCTCAAGTTAGAAGTGTGTCACCGCTTGGTGTGTTCCGGCAGTTGTAATTGAGAGCCAGTTTTCGTCTAAGCTCTGTGTGCTTACCACCTTCGGCCACATCATCACTAGCATAATGAGATTGCGTGAAAAAAAGTCAGTAAAAAAAGGTTTTTGTTGTCGCGGACTTTTATTTTGATTACATCGCGCGACTCAGTGTATCGCGATCGTAATCAGGTTAGAGCACGGTGGTAAGGTTCGTTGTTATACTTGTAGTACGAGATCTTATAGTTTTCTACCAGTTCCAGTAGCTGAACATAGTAAAATATAAAAGTAAAGACGGGCCGGTTGGCGTGTTTGGTTAACACACTACCTATCACGCCGCAGGTCGTAGGTTCGATTCCCATCCAGGACACACATTTGTGTGCATGAACATGTGTGTTTGTCCTGAGTTTGGGCGTAATTATCTATTTAAGTATGTATTTACAAAAAAACGTAGTATATCAGTTATACAAGCTCTGCTTAGTTTGGAATCAGATAGCCGTGTGTGAAAACGGTCCGAGGATATTTATTTCCACTTACTTTCGACAATTTACTGCCAATATGTAAGTTGTAGTTGAACTGTTGTGTGTGACCAGACTCTGTGGGGCAGGTGGTGTATAGGCAGCCATTGTCATCTCCCATGTCGGGGAAAGGTATATCTTGAAAACCGTTATCCCAATACACATATGTCTTCAGATTTGATGTAGTGAAGTCTGAAAATATCAAAGACTATTAAACCACTTGACTGCGCATACAGTACCCCCACGCACAAAAGCTATTAGTATTTTGTCGCCTATGTTGTGTCCAAGTGTTAGACCTGTGTGCACGCTAAATATCAGCCACCGCATAGGTCAAAATAAAATTGTGGTTTGGTGATGTCTTTTGGAAAAGTCTCGCTCTTTCATTAGACAATTCTAATGCTTCCATCTCTTTTCATTGCGCGTTCATCCTGCGTCCCCAGGCCCGCGGTAGTGAGTCGTGTGCTTAGAAGAAATCGGGCTATAAGCTCTCTAGTGGTATATACTCTTTGGAAAATACAATTGAAACTTAGGTAATGGCAGCCTTACTGTTTAGAGTAGGTTTATATAGCTTGAGCTTTCGGTTAAGGGAAACATCGTGAGGAAATCACAGCACGGTGGTAGTGTACTTTGTAGTACCCGACTGGCTGACCCTCAACTTGATCTGTCGCTAAGCACCTATCGATGTGTTCCGATAGCTGCACTTGAGAGCCAGTTCCCATCTAAGCTTTTAAACACCTTCGGCCACATCATCAGTTAGCATGGCGAGATTGCGGTCAAACACAAATATAAATGTAAAAAAAAAACCGTTCTACAGACGACATTGAAATAAAAAATATTTTAATTTAAATAAGCCTTCAAAGCATTATGAGAATTTTTTAACTAAAAAGTGTTTCCAAAAATCTTACTCGGTGTGAAATCGAAAGACATAGAGGCGTCAGTCCCTGAACCACCCCTTTTAAAGATACATTTGCCGTAATTGAAAGTGGGGCACGGAGAGATGCGGACCTCAGACACACTGCACAACGTCTGGTTAACTGAAAAATAACCACATTTTAAGTTATATTTTCCTGCAGGATAAGTAGGACGAGTATAATGACATCTCGTCTTGTTATCCCAAAAAATTTAGATAGTTTATCTAAAAAAAAAATTATGTTAGGTACTTATAGATGGAAAATTCATTTTGTAAAAAATTACGAAGCAATGACGGTGAGCGAATTTATAGTTTTTAACCGACTTCAAAAAAGGAGGAGGTTTAATTAAACTGTCCTTCTTGTTGGCTGGCACCGACTTCAAAAAGAACAGTTTATAAATATTAAATAGATATATAAATATCAATAATTTTGTTGATTGTCCTCTTTGCTTTGAAATTTAAATATTATTTATTACTTTTTAGTTTAAGTTTGTACATATAGGTTACAGTTTTGAAGTCGGTTTTATTAAAACATACCTAATGTTTTAATAATTGAAAGTGAAATAAGTGCAAAGCGAAAAATCTACGACTAATCAATTTAAAAATAAATAATGTTTTAATTTGACTAAATTCTCTGATGGAATATGGTTCTCTCAAAAAAACCTACGTAGATTATGTTTGTAAGTAAATATATAAATCAAAGTCGAGTTATTTACACCATTTATAACTAGAGAACGGCTGGACCGATTTTTATGATCTTTGATTGAAAATAAAAAAATGTATAGAAAACTTGAAGAAATTTTTTGTCATAGATTTTGGATAGAACGACTTTTTGACATGTCTCGAGATTGGACTGACAGATGGTTTAGTTTCACAATAGGTGGCGCTGGAATCGGGTTCTGAGTTTTATTTTCAGGGCAGGACAACGTCTGCCGGGCGGGCCCAATAGTTCTGTATAAAATAACTGCACATACCTTATATTAAGTAAGTAAAAAATAAACTCACCACCAGGACAAGTATTAATTTTAACAACTTCAGCAAACACAGCCGGTAAAAGCACCGAGAAAATTACAAAGATATAAGACGCCATCTTGTGTGCATCAGCTTGGCGCGACCACTTCTGTTTGAAATATTTAGTATTTTCGTTATCTTAATTTGACACGACGACCCGGATAATGACGTTAATTGTCAGCCTGTTTCTTGATAATAACATGTTGCGAATGGACTGATAGTCACTCATAATAGGGTATTTGACTACAATGAAAATATAGATAGTTAGTTTATTGTTAGCATAACACAGTAAACATTTTTCTAAACCAAATTCCTTAGCCATCGTAGTATTTGAAAATATTATGTTTGTCTGCTCGAGTTTGTTGTTTATTAAGTCAGTCATAATTAAATTCTATAGATTACTATTTTTGCCGCCATAACACGCAAATATTGTCAGTGAGACTGGATAAATAATAATTATTGAGTGTAATAGGTGTAAGTTGTTTTTGAAAAGAGTAATTGCTGAGTTAATACCGGCTCTTCTCAGCTAAAACAACCTTCCGAACCGAGCATTTAGAGTCGGACTATTCATAAGGGCCTGTGAAGGCCTATTTAGATGAATAAACAATTTCATTTCATTTCATGATGTTTATAAAAAATCACAAATGAAATGATAAAAATTTCATGTTTGACCACGTGATTGAAAACGCTCGGTACTGGCCGATTCTGAGTGTGACGTCACCTGCTTGTAAACAAAATGGAAATAGTAAAGTTATGAAAGATATTTTGAAAACTAAAAGCTTGTTTACGAGCAGGTGAGATCATGATGATCATGAACCTAACACCCAAATATTATTAGTAAGACTAGATATATATGTTATTGAATGTACCTAGATCTAAGTTGTTTCTGAAAAGTAATTATTGTAATTGCTGAGTTTATTGCCGGCTCTTCTCAGCAAAAGCATCCTTCCAAATCGTGCGTCCCGAGGTTTTCAAACTTATTTCGTCTACCGCTCTCTAATAACGCTTAAAATAAAATACAAAATATTTATCTAAATTTGTATATTCAATATTTATTTACAAAAATGTCCCAAAAACACTGAGGGAATTAAAAAATATTATACTTAGTACGTTGTAATTTCGTTGTTCGATTGAATTATGCATATAGGTACCTATGTACAATACATTATTTGAAATAATATTTACACAATTAAATAAGTTGTTTTTGTACACACGCTGAATAATCTCTTTGGCATGCCATTGCAGAGTGCGTAAAATATATATAACTATGTCACCGCCGCACTCAAACCACTGTCTCTGTTTATAGTTATTATGTCGATTTATTAGTGAAGTCTGTTATCTTTTCACGTGTAAATCGCTGGTCCATTTTTTATGAATTTTGATATAGATATAGATAAGAACTTGGAGATGGAAATATGATACTTTTTATGCTGGGAAAGGAAAGATCCCTCGGGAATGCAGGTGAAGCCGCGGGGGAGAGCTAGTGTATATAAATCTATACTAATACTCTAAAGAGGAAAGGTTTGTATTTTTGTATGTAACGAATAAACTTAAAAACAAATGGACCGATTTAAAAAATTCACCATTACAAAGCTACAGTATCCCTGAGAAACATAGGCTATATTTTTATCCCGGGAAAATATAAGATAGCACGGGAACGCGGGTGAAACCGCGGTGGACAGCTAGTGGTTAATTATCAATTTGATAATGATACAGAAAGTAACTGTCACGGTATTACAGAGATTAATTAGCATGCCAAAAGTGCTCTAAAGATAGAAAGGCTATCTGTAATCACCTCCCCCTCACACACACACTCACACGCGCACACACACTAGCATAATAGCATTTTAAGAGTATTGTAAACAACGAGTAATCATTAAATTGTAGTTAGAAGAGAGACTATTTAAAAAAAAACCGGGGAGTTTGTTTCGCAGTTTCTTCTCCTGACAGATCTTTATTTGGAAATGGTGGTAACAATACCAATAAAAGATAAGTGTTCCATAAGCCAGTTCCTATCTAGGCTTTGTGTGCTTACCATCTTCGGCCACATCATCACTTACCATGGTGAGATTGTGGTCAAACACAAGCCTATAGAATATTAAAAAAAAAAAAAGTGACCCAAAATTTAATAAAACTTTTTTTTATTTTTTTTAATCAATATAAAAAAAAAACGACTTTTTACTACCAAGACTTTTTATTTGTTTTTTGTTACCACGTTTTAATCAAGTCACTTTCTTGTTTGTCTGTCTTTCGAGCACTTCCCAATTAACTATCAGAATGAAACTTTTAGGGTACCTCACAACTTGATGTCAACACATTCTAAATCTATCTCCTTGTTTTAAAGGCGAATAGAAACGTAAACGTAACGTAACTAGACTTATAAAGTAAATTTGATTTTTTGTTTGTATGTTCCGTTTAGAAAGTCTTTCACCACTAGAAAGCTACATTATCCTTGAGTAACATAGGCTATATTTTTATCCCAGAAAAAGTTAAGATCCCACGGGGAACGCGGGTGAAACCGCAGAGGACAGCTAGTATTCAATAAAAAGGACGCAGATAATTTAATTAGTTTTAAAATGATATTTAATGACTGAGTGCGGCAGTCAGACGTGAACATGATCATAATTATGTGATTACAGAAATGATTTAATTAGTATTATGGAAACATGAAATGTTTTTCAAGTAACAACAAATAATGATGTTCTCGGAATCTAGATTGGATAAATATTGATCAGAAGAAAAACAAGCTATTATTATCTCATTAGGTCTTTCTTACTATTGATAGTAATTACTTCATTCGTCATTTAACAAGTCTATTTATAAAGTTCACATTAATTTAGATGAAAAAAATAGTTATTCGATGTTTTTAGGGTTCCGTACCCGAAGGGTAAAAACGGAAACCCTATTACTAAGACACTACTGTCCATCTGTCTGTCACCAGGCTGTATCTCATGAACTGTGATAGCTAGACAGTTGTCACAGATGTTGTATTTCTGTTGCCGCTATAACAACAAATAAGTTTTGAAGAGAGTAATTGCTGAGTTTATTGCCGGCTCTTCTCAGCAAAAGCAACCTTCCGAACCGTGCATTAGAGTCATTAGAATCTGACAATTCATAAGCGCCTGTGAGGCCTTCACATTTGGATGAATAAACATATCATTTCATTATTAAAAACAAACTCATTATTAAACTACAAAATTTGTAGGGAACCCTCGGTGCGCCAGTTCGACTCGCACTTGACCTGTTTTTATTTTTAAATGATAAATTATGAAATGAACGCTATTTGCCATAAACTACATAAATGTAATTATTAAAATACAGGAGACTTAAATTATTCTACAATATGTTTAAGAGCTAACTCAGACAAAAAGCTTGTTAAAAAATATTTGCCTTTATCGGAATGTGATGATGTTTTAGAGTATTCAGTCAGTCGATATCCACTACCCGTACAATTTTAATTTCAATATGTCATAATATACAGGATAATACTTATACTTTAATACTTAATTTATAATTAATCCCCATGATATTATAAGTAAAAATGTGTAGATAGGTTACTTACCCAGCTTTTATGCTTAGATATTAGAGAGCGAACTGTATTATTATCTCACAGATACACCAAACTATTGGTTTTGTGGGTGTTATTTTATTTTAGGGTTCCGTACCGCAATTGAGAGAAAGAAAAACGGAATCCTTATAGGATCACTTTGTTGACCATCTGTCCGCCCGTCCGTCTGTCTGTCAAGACCCTTTGAACGCGAGGAGGTATTGAGTAGAAATTAAAACGATATACTCAGGTCTACAGTCTCTTGAGGCTGTGAAAAAATCAAACTTCAAAGTTTTTTGGAATGTTGTAGATTGATAAATAAGTAAATTTAATTGCACTCGGAACGTGAATACGTTGACACCGACGACGCGACACAAGTCAAAGTAGGCCAGTTTTTAGCCTACCGCTCGCTAACGTAACCTATCTACCTTTTACATTATAATATCATTGATGATAAATAAAGAGTCGAACAATATTCTCAAATTGCTAAACAATAGCCAATGTTGTGGTGGTATTGTGTGGGTCGTCTCTGGACATATGATGAAGGTCCTGATGAATGCCAGCTTCCTTCAATATCCTCATTCTTGGACCCAAGGGTACTCCGAGAGCTCTAAGTTTGTCTTCACCCACGTAGGGTAGCTCGGCTGCTCCTACCTTCTCTTTTTCTAGTAAAGCTGCGTATTTCTGAAATAATAATACGTATAATAATTTCACGGGCCGGTTGGCGTTGTTGGTTAAACTACGTCCTATCACCCCTCGGGTTGTGGTTTCGGTTCCCATCTGGGAATGATATTTGTGATTGAACTTGTCTGTTTGTCCTTGGGCTAAGGATTTTTTTATTCTCGATAGGCTTGTGTTTGACCACAATCTCACCATGGTAAGTGATGATGTGGCCGAAGGTGGTAAGCACACAAAGCCTAGATGGGAACTGGCTCCCAAGTGCAGCGGTCGGAACACACTGATAGGTGTTTGGCGACAGATTTTCAACTTGAGGGTGGTAGCCAGCCATTCGGGTACTACTAAGTACCCTACCACCGTGCTGTGGTTTCCTCACGATGTTTTCCTTCACCGAAAGCTCAAGCTCATTGTAGGATTCGAACCCACACGTCACTTACCACTGAGCTATCATCGCCTAAAAGATATGTACCTACAAATTAAACTTTTTGGCAAAATATATTACACCTAAAGTACACTTAAATTTTGCACGGTGGTACTTTGTAGTCCTCGACAGGCAGAAAAGCCCTTGAAAATCTGTCACCAAGCGCATGTTGGTATGTTCCGGCATTACACTTGAGAGGCATTTGCCTTTTAGTAGTTGTAATAAGGTGTACAACACATTGGCAATCCACCTGATATAGCTAATATCTATAGGCGACGGTAGTCACTTACCATCAGGTGACCCGACTGCCGTGTTGTTACTTGTGGTATAAAAAATAAACTTTATATTTCGATTTCCAACATGATTTATAATTTAACTAACTTCGTATCCCAACTTCTTAAGGAAAAGCCTCATGAGCGGCGGCTCATCTCCGAAGAACTTGGTGAGTCTCTTGACGCGGTCAGGGTTGCTGAACGAGTACGGGTCCAGGTGTCGGTGGTGGCCGGAACGAATGTACTGCTGGGATCTGAAAAATTAATCAATATATTCATAAATATCCTGGGACATTCTTCTCTCAGACAGAGCTTACTATGGAAACCAGATAACTGATAACTGACCTAAGTAAGAGAGATGATATGAGTAAAAAAGCCGGCCAAGTGCGAGTCGGACTCGCGCACGAAGGGTTCCGTAAAAACGGCAAAAAAACACGTTTGTTGTATGGGAGCCCCTCTTAAATATTTATTTTATTATGTTTTTAGCTTTGATTATAGTTAATCAAAGGTTTTTAGTATTTGTTGTTATAGCGGCAACAGAAATACATAATTTATGAAAATTTCAACTGTCTAGCTATCGCGGTTCTTGTGATACAGCCTGGTGACAGACAGATGGACGGACAGACAGCGAAGTCTTAATAATGTCCCGTTTTTACCCTTTGGGTACGGAACCCTAAAAAGGAGTGAATTCCGACATGACGGATAGAAGGAAGAAATGTACTCATTGCGCCGGACATAAATAATTGGGAACAGGGCAGAATGATGTTAAGTTACTACCATCGCCTTATTTTTGTCATCTTGGTTTTATCATCTTTATATCCTTAAAAACAAAGTCCCCTGTCGCGTCTGTCTGTCTGTATTTATGTTCGCGATGATCTCAAAAACTTTATGAGGAAGGTTTTAAGTGTAGGATAATTAATTGAGTCTCAATATTTTCAATATTTTAAGAACCGAATTCAGATTAAAACTGATTGCAATAAAGTTACGTAATAAGTGGTAATAGCCCTATAGCAATATAGACATATGCCTGAGTGCAGCGATCTCTGCTCTAATGTTGTCCATCTCCTGCATCACGAGGTGCTGTGTCCTCATCTCACTGGACAAGTGAGCCACCGACCGCGCTAGGGTCACCACGTGCAAGTGAACTTACTTGTACATATGCCTGAGTGCAGCGATCTCTGCTCTAATGTTGTCCATCTCCTGCATCACGAGGTGCTGTGTCCTCATCTCACTGGACAAGTGAGCCACCGACCGCGCTAGGGTCACCACGTGCAAGTGAACTTACTTGTACATATGCCTGAGTGCAGCGATCTCTGCTCTAATGTTGTCCATCTCCTGCATCACGAGGTGCTGTGTCCTCATCTCACTGGACAAGTGAGCCACCGACCGCGCTAGGGTCACCACGTGCAAGTGAACTTACTTGTACATATGCCTGAGTGCAGCGATCTCTGCTCTAATGTTGTCCATCTCCTGCATCACGAGGTGCTGTGTCCTCATCTCACTGGACAAGTGAGCCACCGACCGCGCTAGGGTCACCACGTGCAAGTGAACTTACTTGTACATATGCCTGAGTGCAGCGATCTCTGCTCTAATGTTGTCCATCTCCTGCATCACGAGGTGCTGTGTCCTCATCTCACTGGACAAGTGAGCCACCGACCGCGCTAGGGTCATCACGTGCAAGTGAACTTACTTGTACATATGCCTGAGTGCAGCGATCTCTGCTCTAATGTTGTCCATCTCCTGCATCACGAGGTGCTGTGTCCTCATCTCACTGGACAAGTGAGCCACCGACCGCGCTAGGGTCACCACGTGCGATTCCAAACGTTGGAATCTTTTGTTGATACCCTGAGAAATTATTGATTAAAGATTTATCTAGGATCGTTGTAGTCATTAGTGCACAATTTTGTTTTATATGCAACATCTTTTTTTTTAATTCTGGATAAGCTTATGTTTGACAAAGCCTAGATGGGAACTGGCTCTCAAGTGCAGCTGTCGGAACACACTGATACGTGCTTGGCGACAGGGTACTACAAAGTACCCTACCACCGTGCTATGGTTTCTTCACGATGTTCTCCTTCACTGAAAGCTCATTGTAGGATTCGGACCCACGGCCTTCGCCACGGTATCCAACTTTACCACTAAGCTATCATCGCCTTAAAACACATAAAAATGCTCTTGTTACCTTAAGGTCATGTTTCTTTCGATGTTCGTTGGAACTTCGTCGTTTATCACGCACCGGTCGACTGCTCACTGAACTTGATGGTAGTGACGACATGCTGCCATATCGACGTTTTGATGATAGCCTACAAATTGAATCACGTCATGAACATCTCGCCGGTGTAGGTACAGTACTGAGACCTCGCATTAAGAATATAGGATATCATATTTAAGCGAAGGTATTGGTGATGCATTCTTCAAAAAACGAATTAGACTAATATTTATTTTCGACTAGCTGACCCAAAGTTGTCCTGATCAAATCCTATACAAAAAGAACTTTCAGGTTTTCTAAAATTTTCCATTTTCCCAGGCAACAATTCCATTTTATTCCATGAGAAACACATTCATAACCTCAGCCTCTACATAATAAACTAGTTCTAACCTGGACTCCCAAGTGGGATGCTTGGGTAGACTAGCAGGCTTCCTGACCCCCAACAACTGCAGCACCTCAGCGTACATGTTCTCGAGGCCGCGCAGCTGTCGGCGGATGGCGCGCGCGTCGCCGGTGGACGCGTCGCTGTCGGTGCGCGCGTCCAGCAGGGACGACAGGTCCAGGCTGCGGGTCGTCGTCGACGTCATGTCTGTCGTGTCTACACCCAATACTGACGACGGAAACGTTTGTTAGTGCTGACTGGCATACGATCAGATCGTAGAACAACACGGTTGATACTGTCGTGCATGCGGAAGACGTATTGGAAAGAATCCGGGCGGCTCATTTTGATAGATTTGCAAATTGGTTCCACGCTTACTGCTAAGCTTTTCAATTTAGATTAGAAGTATTTGATGATGCTGCGAATGTGGCGAAATTAACCCCCAAGATCTCAGACCCTCAAAAGTCAATATAATTCGGAGCTAAAAGCACTTACAATGTTTCTTGTAATGATGATCCCGTTTCGAAGAATGCTTCTTATGCGAGTGCCACCGTGGGGAGTCGCGCCCACGCCTGCGTTCCTCGGGGTATTCTGACGACCTGCCCGGGAGACTGGAAATAGTATACACATTTTTATGCCAAAGGGCCTGATGGGCCTGTTGGTGTAGGAGCCAGAAATCTTGAATGTTAAACCCAGAGGTTAAATTCCCACCCAGTTCAATTGTTTGGGGGTAGTCTGCTGAAAAATGACAGGCATCTGGTTGTGATGTACAGGCTCTATTTTATCTAAAAGGACCATTTAAACAAATAACATAGCAAAAAAAACTGCTCTCCATTCTCCTAGTATTTCTTCTCGGTATCCAAAGGTGCTGAATATAGTCAGTCAAAAAGTCACAAACTCACCTATTACGTTTATGCATATCAGAAGAAGGTGATATAGGTGGTAGCGGCGGAGTCACGGAACTGTCGGAACTTGCCGAAGAGTCCAGCCTCATGCCAGCCAGCTTTGGCTCTAGAATCTGACGGAGCTCGCACTCCACCAGATCAGCCCACTCGTTCTCACCACCTGGTGAATAAAAGTTTATTGGAGTTAGGGAAAGGTTAGGGAAACTTTATCTGCTAAAGAAATCGGCTGGTTCTTGGCGAATGATTTTCAACTTGAGAGTGGTGGTTGCCATATTTAGTGCAAATACCAGTGAGTAAGTAGCGCAGGTATTAATTACTAATCTCAATGCTTAAAACGTACTTTGCGGAGCAGCTTGCTGACTCGTCTCAGGTTGTTGCTGCACCCTCGAATGCCCTACAGCATCAGAATCAGCTGACGTGTCATGCAGGCTGACTTCAGGTCTTCTGCCGCTAGAGTAAGCAACACTTCCCCGTCCTGAGTCCACATTGGATGATTGACCACCATTTTTGTCGTAATCTGAAATTGTATTAGTTAAGAGATAAAGTTTACGGACTTTCTAGATTGTGTAGAAACGGAAACTCAAAAAAGGAAATATTGCCAGTTATTTACCGAAAGTTTAAATTATTAAGTAAATTGACGATAATATATTTTTTCACAAGTCTGACTAGTGGCAGGTGGGTGGGTCATCAGATGATACCTAAATTACTAGCGGTGCTTATGGAAATTAACACTGAGATTTTCTATGTATTACCTTTTACAATGTCTAGAAAGCAATTAAGTCTCAAGTACAACACACGGATTATTACCAATTTAAAGGCAAAATTCATTAATCTAAACGAAATTTTTGTGGAGACCCTCAAACTGAAAATCACTCGCCGGTACATTTTGACCTTATCCGATCAAAAAAAGCTCATGAGCAAATATCTAATAAATAGTTACCTGAACTTGCACCGGACCCAGCCCCTTTTTTCCCCATAGCCTTCAAATCTTCTATCCTATTTGGCGTTTGTCTTGAAGACGAAGGCTGAGGATTGTATGTTTCGACTTTTCCACTAGAATTGTAAACACTGTCTGCTGATTTCTGACTGGCATTCTCATCGTTCCTATCGACAATTTGTGACGTTGATGCTTCTTCTTTCTGCTTCTGGCTTATTGAGTCAGGTGTTCTTCGTTCTTTGTGGCTATCGGGTGTCCTACGTTCTTTGTGGCTATCAGGTGTCCTTCTTTCCTTATGACTATCAGGTGTTCGTCTATAAACATTTTCCTGAATCCTCTCTTGTCGGTGTGACTCTACTGATCTGCCACTAGTTCTTATTCGTTCATCATAACTAGATCTGCTTTGAGCTGCAAGTCTGGCTCGGAAACCACCGTCATCAGATTCACGCTCTTCGAAACGACTTCTTTGCGTACTGTTTTCCATAGGTAATCCATCAAGAAGATTGCCGTGTGAATTTCTTCGCGACCTGTTATGTATTTGTGGTGTTGTGACTTCAGGTCTTTGCTGCTCTTCTTCTAAAAGATGTGGGTGTGATGCTGCTCTTCTACCATCTACTAAACCTCTTTGTCTTATTATTTCCCTTTCTAATTGCTGTGGACTTCTGAGATCAGGTCTTGAATGTGAGTTATCGAACTGTAAGTAAATAATTAATTGTTACAGTATAAATTATGACCGGTTCTGGAGTAAGATTGAAACAATTGACAATAATATATTATAATGAAGACAGATGTGTGTAAATGTAAATGTGTGTTTTTTGTGGATAAATTAAAAACTAGAGTTAGATATTAAATGACTATAAATAAGAATCGATTTGAATAAACATTGTCTAAGACAACGAACAACCTAATCAATAAAAATGTTAAGCCATAAAATATGTTCCATTCAAGACACACGTCGGCATTAACCAGCTCTTGTTATAATAATTGCGGCATGTTCGTGGGAAGTGTTGGCTAATTGTTGGGAATCGAAATTATTGCCTCTTTGTCTCTTAGTACAGTGAGAACTGAATATAGGGTCCGCGCAAGGTATTGCGAAAGATCCCTGTAATCTTTTTTATAAATGTTAAAATGTAGCAATAATCTAATTATGACTGCTGATGTGTAAAGATTAACTGTAATCTGCGAATGTGCAGGAAAATACTATCCCTTATGATGTGATTCATCATATTTGAAACTGGATCTGTATATGTACTAATACTAATAATAAATTATTCAAAAACTTTATAAAATAACGCAATATCGAAATACCAACACTCTCAAACGCAAATGCAACCATTTCCCATGAAGCACTAATCTCGATCGCAATCAATTAAATAACAATTTAATGGTATTTCTGTTGAAGATACATTTACAGAAGCCTTAAATTTAATTAAGGAATAAATATAATGAACGGCTTTACCTACTGACATTATCACATAATTAAAAACACATGTATGATAGGTAGATAGGTGACCATAGCATAGCACTCTATAGTGGGAAAATCAATGAAAAAAAAATTTAAGTCAAAATATTTGATTAGCCCAAAAAATATAAGAAACAGAATAGGGAACATATTTTTGCAATTAATATCAAAGTCGAACTTTCTAAAGAAGCCGCTATATCAGAAAAAAGTCATTCATGAGAGGTAAAAAGCACCTATTGTTACCAGTTGACAGTCAGTCGTGATTAGAAGATGCAATGCATTGAATGAGGTTACTGTACTGTATAAAACACACGCAGCTGATTTAAAAGCTCCTTCATTTTATTTTTATGAATCGTCATAATAGAAAAAAAGTACATGTTTTGATTTGAGGGGTCTTTGAAATTATTAGTTCAGATCAAACAGAGTAGTAAATTATTTGTACTAGATATCAATCAACAAAATGTTTGTTCGTCCAAATATGCCTTTGTAGATACATATGAATTGCCAGAGTCTAACGCAAGGTTTCTTTGGGCCATTGCTGTGAATCAGCAATTCCTCTTTTCTATTTATTATAAGGAATTAAAAAAAACTTTCAAATCCTAGATAAGAACATGCAAAAAAATCATTTCAATACAGACATGAAATTAGGCAAAAGCTCACCGGAGTTTGCGGCCCAGTTTTCAAAGAAGTAAAGTTAGCCATGGACCTAACATCGACATCTCTTTGGTAAACAGCACTCCTTCTTCCAGGTGGACCATACTGCTGGTACAAGGCATCTGCACCGAGAGCTTGCGATGGTCTGGCGTGAGGTGTGGATGACAGCATTTCCTGAGACCTGGCTTGATGGCTGAGAAGCATCTGCTGCTGAACTATTTGTTGCTGCATTAGTTGTCTGGAAATTTAATGTATGTATTAAAAACTGACTAAAAGCGTTGATATAACACGTATTGAGAATTTGAGAATAGCATTAATAAATGGATTTACCTGTGAGGAGATGGACTAGGATAAGCCATATTATTGGGCAAGCCATGGTTGTACTGCATTTCAGGCCTATTCTGCGGCATCGGTCTTCCATAGATCCCTTGCTCAACCTTCCTTATCCCTGTATCTCTTGGTGTTACTTGTTCTGGTTCTGGTCTTTTTCTTTCCTCACTATTATTTAAGCTTGGTTCCTGCTCGTTATTCTTCTCTATCTCATTGCTGTCCTTACTTTTAAATCTACTTGAGATCATATCTTTAAGCGTGTGATAAGTCTTACTAACAGATTTGGCACTTTTAGGTGCATCTCTAGTATTATCTTTGCCTGTCTCTACAGTGACTGTTATCAATTGTGAATTGTTTGGCGTATCTGCTTTCTGTCCGTAAGTTTTAGCTGGAACAGGTGGTTTTGGTGAATCGTAATTTTGACTGTTTCTAGATATAGCGCCTTGGTTCTGGTTTTGGTGCATCGCGTATCCGTAATTTTCGTGGTATTGTCTGAAGTCGCCAGAAGTGCCGGCTTGCTGGCTCTGGGAAAGACATGGGTTTAAAATAGAAACATTGTTATTGTTGTTGGGCTGTGCCATGGGAACCATGGAACAATGGGTTGTTGGATAGGAATTCAAATTGTTAATGGTTTGATGCTGAGTTTAGCTGTAAATGTAGTCTTTGTGTTGATCAGTCTGGTGAAAGGTGCTTTGTGGGACAGAAAATTATTGAGAATATAACGTGGTATAGTATTTTATTCGCAATCTCTGAAGATGTGTGATAGTATTATACTGTATCTTCTGCAGTCGGCACTGGAGTAATTATATAACTGTCGAGAATAACTGTGATCGTAATAATATTGAAAATAATATGTATATTAATTTTTGAACTATTTTATTATGTGATATTTGAAACTGGATCTGTATAGGTACTAATAATAATAATAATAAATTATTCAAAAACTTTATAAAATAACGCAATATCGAAATACCAACATTCTCCAACGCAAATTCAACCATTTTCCATGAAGCACTAATCTCGATCGCAATAAATTAAAAATCACTGTAACGTCAAACATCACCAACTTTCTTCTTCATTTTCACCACAAATTTACAGTATCCATGTCTCTTAATTAAACAAAGTTTTATTGAGAATATTTTCAATGTCTTCAGAATATTATGAGTCAATATGACCGGATGCGCGTGCGGCTGTCGGATCTGCGCCAGCGCTACTATTGTTTGGTTTGTTCGTCAGGTGCGGGCTAGTTACGTCGTGAGTCGTGACTCGAAGGGCAAGGTACACATCCGTTCGTTTTAGGAAGCACCTAAATGAATTATACTGTTAAAAGGTGATTGATATGTTCCTTTTCTTCAATGCGGGTCGAGTATTAATGATTGGCTGAAAGAAGTAGGAGTCCCTGTTTAACGTTAAATATGTTTATTATAAATGACTGGATTTTTTAAATACCTAGTAGCCTCCATTATAACAAAAAATATATTACACCCACGTTCCCGAGGGATCATATCTTTTCCCGAGTTAAAAGTATTCTATGTCCTTCTCCAAGGTTCCATCTATATTTATACCAAATTTCATCTAAATCAGTTCAGTGGTTTAAGCGTGAAGAGGTAACAGACAGACAGACACACTTTCGCATTGATGTTGATTTCAAGAAATTTTCTTTCACGGTTGTTCGATACAGACCGAGAAAATTTCTTGAAATTCTTTACCTTGTTTTTCAATAGGCTTCTCAAAAAGGTATGGTCAGTGACACACTAGTAGTACCTCTAGTTTGCAGGTATGGTATCCTACTGGATGGATACCATTTAAAATCATATGGCCTGTATGCCTGTTTCCTAAGTTAATTACATAAAACAATCTAAAAAGATAAAAGAATAATTTCCTTGATCAAGAAGAAAGTTAATATATTTTCTCTTTACAGGGTATCAAAATATTGTGATTAGAGCACCTTTAGTGATACTATAACGTTTTTAATAGATTCGATCTTCAATCCATTTTTTCCCAATTAATTTTCATATAATCTTTTATCCAATCTTTTACGATTCGATACAATGAATTGAACGATATTGGAAACTTTCTCTGCATGCTATGGTCAATGCGATGGTACTATGAAGTGACTATACCCATGGGTATAATGATCGAAGGTATGGGCGTCATGGTCTGCCAATTATGTTACTTCCTTTATGTAATTACGTTATGGTTTTCTACTTGATTTCAATGCAGTACCTAAAGAAATCATTATGAAATTGATGTTGTACTTGGAGTGAAACACATAAATCTTTCCGATTGAAATTTTTGTCTAACAACCGCATATTTTTTGGTAGTTGAGAGTTACCGAACAATTATCAAATAGGCATTAAGGTTCAAAACTAACGCACCTTGTTCAAAGGAGATTATCTGCCCGCTCACTTTTTTTTAAGTATCAAGATTCCTCTCATTATGTCGGTACTCTAATTAGGGCCTCACACATTGGACTTTAGATCTTATAGCATTGATTCACGTGATCTATTGGTACCATTGTGGACGAGGGGCATTACAGAGTACATTTCTGAAAGTTTATACAAATATGTTTAGGTACTTGATTAGGTTCTACTTCAAGGCATAAGACGTCATCTCTAGAGCTTTGTAGAAAATTATTAGAAATTTTCCTTATTCTATTTTTCAAACTCCATCAAATTGGACTGTCATCTCCTCATGATCTAAAAATTCATTTAACATAAGCCCTGCACGACAAATTATGCTAATGCAATGCTACTTATTGCAGATGAGTATGGAGCTGAATTGTCTATAAGAAATTGACAATAGTTTGGAAACAAATTAAGGCAGATATTTATAAGAACAGTTACGCTTAACGATAATTTAATGAGAGACATTCGTCGAAGCAAGTCCGTACGTGTTCAATAGCTAATATAACCGTTTGTTTCTTCGTACATAGCGCCACTGACTAACCGAAGGCATCGCATCATGAATTTTTATGTGAAGCTTCATTGGTACCTTCATATTGAATCGTAATAACATTGGCTTGTGCTGTGTTTATGTTTAAACATTAAGCTTTAATGAGCTTAAGCGGAAGAAGGCTGTATCCTGCTTTATTCTTGTTGCGGGAACTTTGGGAAACACTGTACTATTTAGTGTTTTTTTACAGCTTTGAGATGTATTGGTAGAGTATTTTATGATGGTTCTACTCTCTTTTTCTTAGAAGACTTACATCGGTTTCACTGTTTGGTACAGTTAAGCCGTTTGTACAATACCAGGAGGATTCTTGTAATCCTTTTCTAAGCCAGAAGACAATTGCAAATTATGTTATAGAATATCAATTGAATTGTTGGTGAGATGCTGAGATGTTTAGTCTTCCTGAAGCGACTTCAAAGGAGATGTATAAGACATGATATTTGTCTTAAATAAATAGGATTCTAGTTTGGTCCCATAAATTCTATTGTCTTTTGACACAAAATTATTTTTGGCTGTATTAATTTGCAATAAGCTTTGGTGGTGAGATCCCTGAGTTCGCATACTTTACACAAAGAAAAAGCCAGGCGACATCGAAAATGGCATAAATAGCTCTATTATTGATTTTGCCATTACTTCAGACCAATACGTCAGCAAGATCAAGCAGATCTCCTAGGTATTTCATTATGGAAAAAAAAAATCTAGTAATTATTTTTTGGTGTGGTCACATAAACATAGCAGAAGATCTTTCTTTTAAATAACTACTAGTGGGCCCGGCAGACGTTGTCCTGCCCTGAAAATAAAACTTAGAACCCGATACCAGCGCCACCAATTGTGAAACTAAACCATCTGTCAGTCCGATCTCGAGACATGTCAAAACGTCGTTCTATACAAAATGTATGACAAAAATAAATTTCTTCATTATTCTTTTTTTTTTTTTTTGTGAATTTTTCATATTTTTTAATCCTATGTCCTTCTCCTGGCTCTAAACTACCTCCCTGCCAATTTTCAGCTAAATCGGTTCAGCCGTTCTTGAGTTATAAGTGGAGAAACTAACACGACTTTCTTTTATATATATATAGAAGATTATATAAGTAAAACTATGTCCATGGAAAAGACGAGGTCTGGCGAGCTTACGGGTCAAGGACCTCAATCGTTATGCTTTGCTCGTCGTCACGGTCATTGAGTACCAGGAAAACATGGAGTTACTCCCATGTTTGACGTAGCGCATGGTTACTCATCGTTTCTCAGGTTTTTCTTCGGTTCGAGGAGAAAATAATTTATTGATGTTTTGATGTTTGGAAGGTTTATGAGGTGTGGAATTGGACTTGTGTTTGATCAGTTTCATTAATAAATAAATCTAATCCAAATATTTCCGGACTGGAAGCATTTACCATTTCAGTGGTAAGTGACGTCGGATACCGCGGCGAAGGTCGTGGGTTCGGATCCTACAATGAGCTTGAGCTTTCGGTGAAGGAAAACATTGTGAGGAAACCATAGCACGGTGGTAGGGTACTATGTGGTACTAGACTGGCTGGCTACCACCCTTAAGTTGAAAATCTGTCGCCAAGCACCTGTTGGTGTGTTCCGGCAGTTGCACTTGAGAGCCAGTTGCCCTTGCCCTTAAGGCATTGTAATAAGGTGTACAACAAATTGGCAATCCCCCTGGTATTGCTAATGTCTATAGGCGACGGTAGTCACTTACCATCAGGTGACCCGCCTGCCTCGTTGACACTAGTGACATAAAAAAACAAAACAAATTACGACGAAAATGGTGAATATTAATGAAGTCACAACCAGTTACTCAAAACTCAATTTATTGATATGTCAAGTTAACATACCTATTCCGAAAGATTCTTGATTTAGAACGAAATTATGCTCATATTTCTGTTTCTGCAATCTATATAATAATATGCTCAGTTTCTTTATTTTACGATTTAATGCATTAATATAATAATAATGTTCTGCTATACTGATGGCTAACTAATCTATAATTAATGTAGGGAGTATTCAACATTTTAAACTTACCTACCGATTTTCTTTTTTTTTTACACAATTTATGTAGACAGTACATCTTGTTTTTTTTTTTAATTCTGGATATTCTGGATTCTAGTTTACAGTAAGTAGTCTGATGTTTATTGTAAATCATTAGCCGTTTATTTTGAAGTTATCTTTCTCTACTAGGTATAGGTCTTTGATGTTTTACCAGTTAGTTCTTCTAGATTTATATCAAGGAAAACTCAAATAAATGTAACCACATTTGACAAGAGTGTATTCTTAAAGAATCGACAAAAAAAATGCCTTGCTGAGTTTCTTGCCGGATTCTTCTCAGTTTAAGAGTATTCCGAACCGGTGGTAGAGTCAATTGTAAACGTTCATAAGTGCCTTACCAGGGCCTAAACTGAATAAATGAGTATTGATTTTGACATAAATTCAGAAAGGTTACTAGTTTAAGAAAATCCGTCAATCAGTTATTTTTGAAAAGTTTAAAAAACCAATAAAAATATGTGTTCATATATTTTTTCTATTTCTATAAATTAATTTCCGTCAATAAGTTGGACCGCGGTCCCCAGCCACGATGATCTAGCCTGCCGGAAAATTTCCCGTTTTCAATGGAGGAGTCTAACTACATTAGATTATTTAACTTCTCAATCTCTTAGTGCCTTAGATTGTATACCCCTGATCTCTATACCTACAAACGACCGTTAGGCGATCTTGATCTTTGGCGACAGGTTTACACTGTAATTTACTTAAGTAGATATATTTCCCACCATGTTTTAAAGTAATTTATAGAATATTGAGTGTAATATCCAATTGAAATGTATATTATTGAGTTATTCCGTGAAATATGAAAGTAGGTTGTGCATCGTTCTAGATTGACAAGTACTTTTGGAACCGTTATGGATAACTGCAATATGTATCTTATTTACAACTATTCATCAGGACCATTTCTCCAAATTGGGATTAGCTGCTTAAATTAGTGCTTGGGTATGCTTACACCGTGAGAGTGGTGATCACATAACCGAAAATATTTACGGGCCGATTGGCTTGGTTGGTGTCACTACCTATCACGCGACAGGTCGTGGGATCGACTACCATCCAGGACACACATTTGTGTGTATGAATATGTCCAAAGTCTGGGTATAATTATGGTTTCCATAGCACAAGCTCTGCTTAGTTTGGGATCTGATAACCGAATGTGAAATGTGGGTTTCAAGAAGGGAGAAAGAGAGAGAGAGAGAGAGAGAAAGAGAGCAACTCGTGAGTGATACTGGTGTTGCAAGCGTCTATAGGTTACGGTAACAGCTTACCATCAGGCTTTCTGCTAGTTTGCCACCATAGCGGTATAAAAATAAACAGAGCATTTTATGTATAAATAGGAAAGACTTGATTGTTAGTTTGCATTGAATAGGCTCGGAAACTACAGGACCGATTTGAAAAATTCTTTCACTATTAGAAAACTACATTATCCCTGATGAACATGGGCTATATTTTGTCCCGGGAAAAGATAAGAAATCACGGGAACGCGGGTGAAGCCGCGGGGGATAGCTAGTATGAAATAAAGGCTCAATCATCACTTTTAACATATTGTAATAGCCGGTGAGTATCAAAGTCAAAACCATTTCTTCAGTTTAGGCCCTAAAAGGGTATCTACTTATGAAGGTCAAGCTACAGAAGTTACCACCGGTTTGGAAGTCAGCCTTCTTGAGAAGAACCGGCAAGAAACTCAGCAATGTTATAGTGCAATGTTTAAGGCGATGATGGCTCAGTGGTAAGTGACGTCGAATACCGCGGCGAAGGTTCGAATCCTACAATGAGCTTGAGCTTTCGGCGAAGGAAAACATCGTGAGGAAACCATAGCACGGTGGTAGGGTACTTTGTAGTACCCGACTGGCTGGCTACCACCCTCAAGTTGAAAATCTGTCGCCAAAACACCTATCGGTGTGTTCCGACAGCTGCACTTGAGAGCCAGTTCCCATCTAGGCTTTGTGTGCTTACCATCTTCGGCCACATCAGCACTTACCATGGTGAGATTGTGGTCAAACACAAGCCTATCCAGATTAAAAAATAAAATAAAAAAAAGTTTAATTTTTTAAACTTTTGGAACTGACTACTTATATTGGCAGTTCTTTGCTTCGAATCCACGACCTTCACCGCAGCAACTTAATCATTTAGTTACGGTGCAACCGGTTTGGTTGTCTTGGACCTCCAGTTAACAATACCATGACTGATCACAGCTCAGGGTAATACGGAGGTACGAATATATCTAGAGATAGGTAAAGGTAATTTTGTCAGTGTTTTATCCCTCCATGACGATGTGGCCCAAGGTGATAAGCACCCAAAGTTAAAGGGAACTGGCTACCAAATGCTGAAATAAATAAGGTACTTGGCAAAGAATGGTCAACTTGATGGTTCCTATGAAATCCTCATGATTCTCTTTAAGCAAGTTCGCGTTCCCGAGGGATCAAATCTTTTCTCAGGATAAAAAGTATCCTATGTTTTATTCCATGAATTACCTGTGTGCCAAGTTTCCGCAAAATTCGTATCTACTATACGAATTTTTGCGTGAAAGAGTGACAAACATCTTTTTTTTTAATTCTGGATAAGCTTGTGTTTGACTACAATCTCACCATGGTAAGTGATGATGTCGCCGAAGGTGGTAAGCACAAAAAGCCTAGATAGGAACTAGCTCTCAAGTGCAACTCGCTTCGAGTTTCATTATGCGTACTGCGATGGAGTGGAACTCCTTGCCTGAGTCTGTGTTTCCCGATTGTTACAACATTGGAGTCTTCAAGTCACGAGTGAATAGGTTGCTTCTAGGTAAGCGTGCACCATCGTAGACCACATCGTCACTTAACATCAAGTGAAATGTGGTCAAACACGAACCTATACTCAATTAAAACAAAACTTTTTTTATTATGGTCTTATCAAGGGCTCCGCACCGTCCTGCCTGCAGTAGACGGATGCACTTTTTATGCTGGTAGTGGAGTGGTGATGTTATTACCTCAGTGTGAGTCCATGCAGACAGGGTTTTAGGTGGGGTATCAGGAGCGACGGCCCCAAGTCTTCCTCGCTTCCTCGCCTCCTGGAGTATCGGCACTTTGGAGTTCTTGTCTCCTGATGAGAGGATCACCTCGCGTTCTATCTGTTGATTAATAGTTTTGTTAGGAGAACAAATAACAACTTAGTATATTAAATGTTTAAGTCATGATTGTTTCTTTATGAAGAACTGATGGGTATACATATAAACAATTTTTGCTACTGTGTTTGACCGTAATCTCACCATAGTAAGTGATGATATGGCCGATGGTGGTAAGCACACAAAGCCTAGAAGTGAACTAGCTCTCAAGTCCAGCTCGAAACACACCGATAGTTGCTTGGCATACTAAAAAGTACCCCCCCCCCCCATGCTATGGTTTCCTCACGATGTTTTCCTTCACTGAAAGCTCAAGCTCATTGTAGGATTCTAACCCACGACCTTAGCTGCGCTATCCGACGTCACTACCACTGAGCTATTTATAGTTATCACTCAAATTAAAATACAATACGAGATCTTTGCAAGTATTTTTAATCGTCACGTTCTTCCTTTCATTAATATTTACCAGACTTAAAAATACGGTTTAAATTTTTATTCTTTATTTTTTTATTCTGGATAGGCTTGTGTTTGACCACAATCTCACTATGGTAAGTGATGATGTGGCCGAAGATGGTAAGTACACAAAGCCTAGATAGGAACTGGCTCTCAAGTGCAGCTGTCGGAACACACCGATAGGTGTTTGGCGACAGATTTTCAACTTGAGGGTGGTAGCCAGCCAGTCGGGTACTACAAAGTACCCTACCACCGTGCAAATTTTGATGAAGGAATACCTATTAGCAATCGATTACGACTAGCTATCCCCCGCGGTTTCACCCGCGTTCCCGTGGGATCTTATCTTTTCCCGGGACAAAATATAGCCTATGTTCATCAGGGATAATGTAGCTTTCTAATGGTGAAAGAATTTTTCAAATCGGTCTTTTATTTCCTCTTTATAATATTAGTATCGATAAGTTGTAGATAGAAAATCAAAAAATAATGTTGCTCACCGTTGACCTTTAAAGCTATATAATCAGCACCATAATATTTAAATACCACGACACGATCGCACGTCACAACGGATCGATAAATGTATGTACAATGATCACTTTCACTCTTCGACTCACAGACTCCATTACTGATCATAAAAACTCACTACACACACGATGGCGGTGAAATCGCGGATATGTCTCGCAAAAACATCGAGATTGAGTTATTAGAGTGTATTTTATAATATGATTGGGCAATTTCGGAGCTCTTGATCGGTTTAATGTTAAGATATTTCGATAATGAACGGTTTAAATGTATTATATAATACGGTTTTTGACGGGCCGGTTGGCGTGGTTGGTTAAGACACTACCTATCACGCCGCAGGTCGTGGGTTCGATTCCCATCCAGGATACACATTTGTGTGCATGAACATGTCTGTTTGTCCTGAGTCTCGGTGTAATTATCTATTTAAGTATGTATTTACAAAAAAAAGTAGTCTATGTAGTAATATCAGTCATCTGGTTTCCATATTACAAGCTCTGCTTAGTTTGGGATCAGATAGCCGTGTGTGACAAATGTCCGAGGATATTTATTTATTTATGTTTAGTAATGCTTTTTGATGGTACACGGTTATATGAGTAAAGGCTGAGTTTCTTGACGAAGTGTTCTCACCTTACCTTACCAGGGCCTAAACTGAATAAATGAGTTTTTTATTTGATATGACTGTATTTTGCACGGATCAGGGGGTCTAATAAGCTTCGTGAATTCTTTGTTGAATTTATATTTGTAGTTATTCAATTACTAGGTTCGTACGCTTAACCACATAAACTAACCCTATGCAAAAAATCATTTCTTGAAAAAAAAAAAAACAACAAATCGACCTAAACACTTTCGCATTCATAATCATAAATCAATGTTATAAGTAAAAAAGTGTAGATAGGTTACCTACACAACATTCGATCTTCGAAAATAGCCCAAAAATGGTACACTAACGCACACATAAATAAAATCTACGATATGATATCTCATTCATAACACTCGACGGCATTTTGGTTGTTTTGAGTCACTTTTAAATTTAACTGCACTCGGTACGTGAAGTTGGCTACTATTGTTTAAAGATTATTTATCCAAAGAATATTTTTAAAATGTAACGTTCCTGAGATTCGAACCGGTGGTAATTTCTGTAGGTTGAACTTCGTAAAATAAGTGCCGTCCTAGGGCCTATAATTATATGAATAAATGGCTCGGACATGGCTTTAAAAATACATCCATCCAAGTTTTTTTTATTTATTCTGGATAGGCTTTGTTTGACTACAATCTCACTATGGTAAGTGATGATGTGGCCGAAGGTGGTAAGCACACAAAGCCTAGATGGGAACTGGCTCTCAAGTGCAGCTGTCGGAACACACCGATAGGTGCTTGGCGACAGATTTTCAACTTGAGGGTGGTAGCCAACCAATCGGGTACTACAAAGTACCCTACCACCGTGCTATGGTTTCCTCACGAGTATGCTGTATTACACGACTCTTGGATAGATGGCGCTAAAATGGATATATCGCGATATCAAAGGTCTCCCAGCGATCTCCATAGCCTACCACCTAGCCTGGTGAAAGATCTTCTCTGTTCAATAGAGGAGTCTACCACGTTGCAATTCCAAGCCCACGAGAAAAAAAATATGGTTTTAATTTTTCTTATAGTTAGGCTTTAGGGAACTGTCAACTTTTATTCCCTAGTTTACTTTTTACTAAATCACAGGCAAAAGCTATTCCTATCAAACGACATTCCAGAGAAATAAGCGATATAAAGACATGGGCTTGATGTATGCGACATAATCACGATGTCAGTAACCTGGCTAGTATAGTAGTCAGTCGAGTTTACTTGCTCTATACTTAACTAGACTCGACTAATCACACTCGTGACGGAAAGATTATCTACATTAGATAAGATTCTAATTAATTATGATTCTGGCTGTCCCCCGCGGTTTCACCTGACTTCCCGAGGTATCTTATCTTTTCCGGGATAAAAAGTATACTATCTTTTATTCCAGTAGGTACCTATTTCATCTACTTGTGTGCAAAGTTTTTCAAAGGTTTTGTTTACACCTGGTTGAGTTGGCTGTCAGACAGATAGGAACATTTTCCTCTATTGTAATGCAGGCAAAGGGTTTTAGCCCATACAGCCTCAAACTCAAAGAGGTTGGTATATTTATGGTATTACCAAGGCTCGCTCGTTTTTTTTATCTCAAGTGCAATTATCGAAACACACTGATAAATGCTTGGCTACAGATTTTCAAGATGATAAGTGGTAGTCAGCCAGAGTACTACAAAGTACCCACCATGCTATGGATTCCTCACGATGTTTTCCTTCACCGAAAGCTTAAGCTCATTGTACGATTCTAACCAAAGACTTTAGCAGTTTCCGACGTCACTACTACCGAACTGTCATCGGTTATCGTGCAGAAATGCATTTATTTAAATATGGAAAGTGTCGTTTTCTATTTAATATCAAAATTGAATTAAATTTCTCTCAAAGCTATGCCACATATTACAGGAAATAAAATTTATTGAGAAAGTCCGTTGCAATGAAGTCCGTAGTAATGAATCTCTCTTTCAGATCTAATCAGAATGATAAATGATTTTACGGTACAACTAAATAAAAAAATAATAATACATATATCTTCATGTTACATCTCTTGTGAAACCTGTTGTTTTCCCTCTGAGGAAATGAAATAAAACTATATGTGTGATAAATTTTTCGGACATGCAGTGCAGATTTAGTAATACCAGGGGAATTTCTAATGTGTTGCCGACCTACAAAGCTTAGAAGGCTGGTTTTGGGGAACTCCCGGAACCCGTCTGTGATTGGCGATATTCAAATTGAGATTGGTACGGTCGGCCAAGAAAGTGGTGTGCCAGTTTTGATTTAGTTTCCTAGTCATCGAAAATTACAACAAGGTTCAAATTAAAAAGATATCACTGAAAGAGATGCATAATAATGACGTTGTCATAAGTAGTCAGATTGATCTGCAAGCGGCATTCAAACTTAGGGTGGTACACCACTTTCTTGGCCGACCGTACCGGTGGTAACTGATGGTAAGTCAAGTAATCAAGCGAGTACCTACTATAAAGTAACACTTAACCGTGCTATGCCTGAAAAAAAAATGAATGTCTATTTATATTTATTGTCAGACTAACGCACGGTTCGGTAGGTTGCCTTTTCATCTCTGAAAGATCAAGCTCATTGTTGGATAACCTAGAGTGTAAATAATACTTACAGGAAACTTGGCGGAGTGCGTGTGTAAAGCGGCGGGCGCAGATGGCGCTGGTGCGCCGGGCAGCGCCGCCTCGGGCGCCGGCGGCATCCTGTACGGCGGCACGTGGGACTCGACTGTACCTGTCGAGTGAGGATCGTGTGAGAACAAGTGGTAGTGGGTCTGTTTAAGCCCTGTTAAGGCTTATAAAGATTTGCTCTACCTAGAAAAAACCAAGGATGGAAAAACTAATAGAAATAATAATTAATTACATAAATATGAAAAAATAAATCGGTCAAGTGCGAGTCGGACTCGCGCACCGAGTTTCCGTTTTTTCCTTTTGAGGTATGGCACCCTAAAAAGAGTACCGAATTCCAATTTCCCATGTTTATTGCATGATTTGAGCGTGTGTACTGTGCACTGCAGCCAGAAAGAAATAAATGAGGTGCATGTAGACTTCGTTTAGTATATATAGTATATACCACTTTACGACATGGATACCATAAAAATACGATTATTTTTCGAGTTCCCATCAAACCCAACGCCGCGCGCCGTCTTCGAGCACAATGATGCGGATGTGGTATCAAGTCACCATTCCCAGGATAACGTGTGGTTTAAGTTTGGACAGATCAGCGGGTATTTTTCAACACGGAAATATGTGACATAATATTCTAAAACAAAGATACCTATAAAATTGTATTTTTTTTTCTATCATAGCTGCATGTAACGTTAAAATACGTAAGTATTTGCTGAAATAAGGTAATATGGTTATAAGTACTGATTGTATGTAACATCAAGAACCAAATTACTTTCGAATGGATGCAATGTACAAGAAGATAAAGTCAGAATCAGTATCAAAACTATAAAAACCACTGTCGTCTTTAGTTGTTTGATAACGAACCGACACAACTATTATAAAGAGCCGGGTAATTTCAAAGCACGACCGGCCATCTTGGAGATCCTTGAATGCCTTTGTCCCGCAGTAGACGTCTTTCGGATGACATATTGATAAGGGTGATAAATTTTGCACTGTCAGAATCAGAATCAGAATTAAGAGTGGTCCCAAAAATAGAAAAAAAAAACTTGAGAGGTGTCTCAAGTTTTTTTAAAGTTATATAAGTCGAGAGAGTATATATATATATAATATATAAATAGAAATGAAAAAAAAAACTGGCTTGCTTTCTAGAAGAGAGAGAGACAGACAGAGAAACATGCGCACGCCGCACAGCTTTTAGTGTCATTTGGTCGGGTGACAGCAACTATCACCCGACCCTACCCGACCCGACCCGACAACTGACACTAAAAGTGTCGTGACAAATCTTTCACATTCACAACGCGCGATAAGGAACTTCGTTCCAAAAACAAAACATTGTGGATTACACGCTGTTGCTTAATGTGGCTTAGTTTACACGAAGCTTATAACTTGGGCCGAAATAAAATAACATCATGGGATTACTTGCTTGTTTCCTGTAAGGTTTAACTCGACGTAACATTATCACCACTTCTATCAGACATCCGAGGCATTGATCTCTCATGCTAATTCCCCTTTTTACTGCCCTGATAATATTAAATATTTACTGAAAGCTTAATTATGCTATTTATAATGCTTTGAATAAACCACTTAAATGTATTGATTGTTATATAAATTTTATTAAACGAGATCTTAAGCGGAATGAAGCTGACTTTTAAATCAAGAACAAAATAAAAAAAAACAAATATTTGCCTAACAACTCAGCTATTACTCGTTTCAAAACATGCTTAGATTAGACGCTCTATCAAAAATTTATATTAATCAGACAAACTGTAGCAAAACTTCATGTAATATCGATTTATATTTTACTTCATGTCTGAATTATCATAGGATATGTACTTACTTACTATAGGTATATTCACAAGGTCATAGGTACCTAAATATTTGGTGTAAAATCGAAAAAGTTCTAAAAAAAAACCCCATTCAAAGTTTCATTACAACCGGAGACTTATTTGAGATAAATGTATATAAACGATAAGATGTATGTAAACAAAAAGAGCGTACCTGGTAGAGAGAATTAACATAATTACTTACATTATCATATCACGCAACCACATACTACGGCGATGATAGCTCAGTGGTAAGTGACGTCGGATACCGCGGCTAAGGTCGTGGGTTCGAATCCTTACAATGAGCTTGAGCTTTCGGTGAAGGAAAACATCGTGAGGAAACCACAGCACGGTGGTAGGGTACTTTGTAGTACTCGACTGGCTGGCTACCACCCTCAAGTTGAAAATCTGTCGCCAAGCACCTGTTGGTGTGTTCCGGCAATTGCACTTGAGAGCCAGTTCGCCTTTAAGGCATAGTAATAAGGTGTACAACACGTTGGCAATCCCCTGGTGTTGCCAATGTCTATAGGCGACGGTTGTCATTTACCATCAGGTGACCCGCCTGCCTCGTTGTCACTTGCGACACAAAAAAAAAAAAACTACGTCGAGTAAAATTTTCCTTTCTTTCTTTTGGGATTTATGTGAAAATCACTGTTTTTATTTAAAAAAAAAAAGGCTAAACTATTTTTAGTTACAAAACCTTTTTTTTTTATTTAAAAGGATTTTGTTACAAGACCCTCAGCCATGGGATTTTTAATATTCATCATTTAATTTTATGTGTTAGTCAAGTTATATCACATTCACAGTAAAGTCTTGTCCTTCGTCCGTACAAGGCCGGTCAGGTTTTAGTAAAATTGGTGGCCGTTCTACTAAAACTTCTCACGGACTTTTTGGGACAACCTGAAAAGTCACGATACACACTTTCATTTAATTTCACTTTACTTGTGCACTTAGATTGATCTTTATTGGACAAAATGCCACCGATATTATTCAATAAAACTCAAAAGATACGATTTTAATCAAAACAAAATGAAAACACAATCTCACTTTGCTAGTTCCCGCTAAAATATGGATATGCCTAAATATGGGAGCCTCAAGCTCCCGTCTATATAACCAGATTAATAAGTCTATTCCTATATATAAACTAAACCTGTTCGAAATGAAGCATAAATTAAAAAATGGTTACAATCACTTACTTACAGTGACACAGAAACAGTTATTGCACCTTACTTATAATTTTTCCTCTTACATGTCTCAATCAATTATATACATATATATTTGTGAATTAATAAAACATTAATAAATTAAATATACATATTATATACATACATATATCATACGTAAACAAACATCATATCCACTACACATCTGCTGTTGGCATAATGCACACTCGTTGTAAAACTGCTATGTATACTGGAGGAACGCTGCTCCCTAAGATACAGGTCTTTGTACTTAGTTTAGGGATCAGAAGTCCGACAATATCTGTTGACACTTATGTACAACTTGTCACAATTGTTAAATTAAATTACCTACTTTATGTAATGTACAAATAAACTTTTATTATTATTATTATTATTTTTATTTTTTATTTTAGAGTTCTCCTATTTCTAGGGTATCTACATTTTGTCGCGGGCTTTTGGCCAAACGAAAAAATAGGGGTAGGGAAAATGTGGGAGGGATTAGATGAGTTTACTGGTCTATTGCTAAGAATTTACGGACTATTCTACATGTGTTCAAAATTACGGCCTTTTGTAGTTGGATGAATGTGAGTTTATGAATTCCAAGTTTGTTCAAGCTGCTATGAAGTGTATGGGGTATGATACCAGTGGACGATAATATTATTGGAACTGTTATGACTGTCTTGACTTTCCACTGTGTCTTCAACTCAATTGATAGATCTGTATATTTTGTTATTTTATCAGTGTGAGTTGATCTAAGGTTGTGCGTGTTGGGTATAGCAATATCTATTAAATAAACTATTTTGTTTTTCTTGTCATGGAGTGTGATATCTGGTCTATTGCAGTGTACCGTTTTATCGGTAATGATTGTTCGGTCCCAGTATAGTTTATAATCAGGAGTGTCTAGTACTGTTTGTGGCGTATATTTATAGTATGCGGTTTTTTGGTTTATTAATGAGTATTTAAAAGCAAGATATTGGTGGATGATAGCTGCTACTTGATCGTGCCTGTGCTTGTAATCAGTTTGGGCAATGGATTTGCAAGCACTCGTTATATGTTGAATAGTTTCAGAGCTACTGTTGCAATGTCTACATAAATCTGTTTGGAGTGTGCCGTCTTTAATTATGTGCTTTCTATAATTACGAGTATCTATTATCTGGTCTTGTATAGCTAGCATAAATCCCTCCGTTTCTGGGAATAATTCGCCTCGTTTTAGCCATTCGTTCGACGCATTTTTGTCGACGTTCGGATCGGATAAATCTCGGCGGTGTCTTCCATGAAGGGATTTTTGTAGCCAGGAATTCAATTTTTCTTGTACTGAAGAGATTTTTTCGTTCTTTTGAGTATTGCAGTCCCTGAGGTTTAGAGGTGTTAGTTTTTGTCTGCTATTACTATGGCTGTGTGAAGTGTAGATCGGTTTGTCTGGCTGTGAAAGAAATTTCGTAGTGTAGTTATCTGTGAGTTGTGTAAATTTTGTATGTCAATGAGCCCTCTTCCTCCCTCGCGCTTAGGTAATGTAAATCTTTCAGTGCTGGATCGAGGGTGGTGCTTCCTATATTTTGTCATAAGTGTCTTGATTGTGCGTTGGAGTTTTTTTAAGTTTGTTTGTGACCAGTTTATTACTCCAAACGAGTAGGTCAAGATAGGTATTGCAAATGTGTTGATTGCTTTAATTGTGTTTCTAGCGTTTAAATGAGTATTCAGTATTTTGTGTAACCTTGACTTAAATTTTGTCTCAAGTACTTCTTTTGTTTGTTTTTGATGTATTTGTTGTGTTTGTAGGTATCCTAAGTATTTATATCCTTCACTATCTACACTTTCTATCATATCCCCATTGTTTAGTTGGAATGTATTTGGTTCTACTTTACCCTTACGTACCGATTGAATTTTGCATTTGTCTATCCCAAACTCCATGTATATATCTGAAGAGAAAGTTTGTGTTAAGTCTGCTAAGCTGTTGATTTCGTTTAATGTGCTTCCATATAGTTTAATATCATCCATATACATAAGGTGTGATAGAGTGTGATGATTGTTTTCAGATCTAATTTTGAAACCGTAATTGGTGTTATTTAAGATATCAGATAGTGGGTTAAGAGCAAGGCAAAACCAAAGAGGACTGAGAGAATCCCCTTGAAATATACCTCTCCGGATTGGTATGGCCTCTGTCTCTACAAGTTCTTCTCCATTATTAATTTTAAGTATGGTAAACCAGTTCAGCATGGTTTTGCTAAGAAAATTAATTAGCGTGGGGTGTATTTTATAGTGCTCCAATATGTAAATAAGCCAACTATGCGGGACTGAGTCGAATGCTTTCTTATAATCTATGTACATTGTAAAAATATTTATTTTCTTATTTATTATTATTATATCAAATGAACGCGTCGCTTACATTATCTTCCATAGACGAAAAAAAAAAGTTTTGTTTTCCCGATACTAAAGACTTTAACGAACATCGTTCAATCAATGAAATCATTTTGCTCAGCATTTTCATTAATTCTCATCAGACAATGGGGACAAATCACAAAAACATGATCCGGTGGCATCGACCCGAGTTTCGGCCAACCAGCTGACCGGACAGCGACCGGTCCAAAACGGTAACAGTTGTAAACATTACAGTATAAGTGTGATTGAGTAGGATTTGTTCTTTCGTTATCTGTGGTCCTATATTACTATGCTAGATAAATCTAGATCCTACTAATATTATAAATGTTTGGTTCTCAATCACGCAAAAACGGCTAAACGGATTCTGATGAAAATGGGTACACAGGTAGATCATATCCTGGAATTAAATATAGGATACTTTTTATCCCGGGAAAAGATAAGTTCCCACGGCTACGCGAGTGAAACCGCGGGAACAGCAAATACCAAAGTAAATAAATATATTATTATATCCTGGAGCATTTAAATTTCTGTTGTACTTTTGAAAGATGTTTGTTTTAATATCGTGGCGAAGGTCGTGCTTTCGAATCCTACAAATAAAATGGAAAATATACGGAAAACTATAGTACGGTTCCTGCCACGTATAAGTTCAGCAGATTTTCTGTCGCCAACTAGACATATTAAGTACATAGGTAATTTATGAACATATCTCATCGAAATTACGTAATATACCGGACAAGCATTATTGACGGATTATAATAGACAATATCAATGCTAAAAATGATATCTCAATAAATCATACTTGTTATTTCCTTGCTCATTAATATTTAATGAGGTTATTAAATAACTGGAAATTGGAACGATTGTATAATTTTATTGTACATTATTATATAATCGATTATAAATTTAAACAATGGGAAACGTTAGATTGTTGAATTTATCTCTAAATTCAAAACAATATGACAGCTGACAGTGACTGACAGAACTAATGGGCGGGAAAATGTGTGACAATTCAATGGAAATTACGTAACGTGATTTTTAAGTAGTTCCTTTTGCGTTGAGGTTAGTTACCCGGACTATCGCGTTAATGATCGGAGGTTCGATTCCTACGCATGACGTGACGAATGCCCCAAGATATTAATATGTTTTTATTGATATTAAGTATAGGGAATTTACCTAAATGCTTAGTATTATATTTGCGTTAACGATAATTCTCTAGGTTTAGCCTCGCACAGCGCTGCTATCGCGCGGAATAATCATATAAACATTTTCTCACATTTTCCCAACGCAAACCATTTTAAAAGCTTTATATTAGCTTGCAATGTATGTTTTTCCGGGGTGAATCTTGCAACTCAATTTTGAAGCAGATAATAGGTCTTTACCTATGAAATTGCCGTTCTGCAGTACTGGCCATTTCAAATCAAAATAATTTTTGTTTGGCTAAGAATTCTAATTTCAAATTAATTTTATTTTAAAAACATGGATTTTTTTTTCCAAAAGTAGTCATTTGTTTATTGATTAGTGTTACATTTTCATCGCATTTCAATCTTTATCGTCATCATGGATACGTTAAAAATTCGAGTAATTATGGAATATGAGTACCGTCGTGGCAGCAACGCGGTACAAGCGGCACGCAACATCAACGATGTTTACGGAGCTAACACTACAAACCAACGCACCACCTGTTACTGGTTTGCTCGCTTCCGTTCTGGAAATTTCGACCTGAAAAATGAACCTCGCGGTCGTCCGAAGACTTTGGTCGACAATGACGAATTAAAGGCGATTGTGGAAGCTGATGATACTTGTCTCTCCGTCATCCGCCCTACTCACCAGACCTTGCGCCTACAGACTACTACTTTTTCCAGAATTTGGATAACTTCTTGGCGGGAAAAAGATTCAATACCCGAGGGGCAGTACAAAATGCCTTTGAAGAATTTGTTGCCAGCTGATTTCTTTAAGAAGGGCAACAACAAACTGCCACTGCGTTGGGAAAGATGCATTGATTGCATGGGTGATTACTTCGATTAATACAAATAAAAAATACATGAAAAATAATCGTTTAAATTTTTTCATACAAAACGGCAATTTCATAGGTAAACCTAATATTCAAGGCTCTTGAAAGACCTTATATCTTTAACCGATTGAGCTGAAATTTTGTATACACGTTTAGTTTGGATGACAATGCATGGTCAGCTGTGTGACGTCATTCTAAATCCAACATGGCGGAACTTGGGCGGAACCCCTAAGATAGCGGACTATTATTTTTTAATGCAATCCTACAATATGGGTATCAAATAAAAGGGCTTGCTGAGAATAACTCAAAAAATAAAGTGACGTCAGTCTGAATCCTAAGCTTGTTTTTAAAAATGTTTTTTTAACTTATAACTTTTATTAATTGTTAGGTGACTTAAAGTTTTAGGCCAACTTCGAACAATTAATTGTTTATCTGCTGTTACGTTGTAGTTAGGTACCTAATATTTATATATCCTACCAAATAGTTTGCTTATTAGGTATATTGTTTTTATTATTATTCCTATATTATACCTACGGAGTCAAATATTTAGATTTTCAACAGTACCTATACCTTAATAATTTACATAACAAAATATTTACAAAGGGAGCGTGCAAGGATCATCCCAATTAACTAAACAGTGAATGTATTTTGGACTCTATCGGGTGCACCTAAGGTACAAATTGAGTCCTAGAAGTACATAAGTCGAAGGGTCCGCCAGAAGGTGCATTAACCTGATGTTTTTTGTTGATAGCATCTGTTTTGTTTTAATTTTGAATTTCGAACGTTATAAGTAGTTTGAGAATGGAACATGATGTTGAAAGATTTGAAAAAGGTATATTTAGGTTATCTGAACGGTCAACATTATAAATTTTACCTAAAACATTATTTAATACTTACTTAAATTTATGAAGTAAACTTAGCAGATTATTTCTGAATTGCTTTTAATATGTCAAAGAAGAGTGAATGATGACCAGTATCCTGTCCCCAATAACATAGTGTTTTGATAACTGCAGTCCCCCTGTTATTGCTAATGTCTATGGGGCTTTCTAACCCTACTTACCCTGAATGAAAGAAAGAGAGATTGTCCCAACGTAGTTGTTATCTTTCTCTTTTACTGCATTTGCTTCAAGTAGGTTGAGAGTTACCTATCCAGATAGTAATACATTCTTGAGGCAGGCACTGTTTACTTTTCGACCTTGATCGATCATAATAACATGGTGTGACCCGTCAACTGTCAACTGTCAACTGTCAAGTGTCGATGTAACAATGTTGCCACTCCTTTAAAATTTACAATGGTGCAGTCGACCCTCATTTGATATGCTTTAAATGTCATTATGATTTTTAAGAAGCTTTCATAATCTGTAAGGTGTACTTAACTGTACTTAATTGATTAATATGCTTGTTTATTTTTGTCAATAATTACAAAAATTATTATACAATTACTACGTAGATTTAACAAGACAACTTCCTTTTATGACAGTGGTCACCCGATGGTAAGTGACTACCGTCGCCTATAGACATTAGCAATATCCTTAAGGCAACTGGCTCTCAAGTGCAACTGCCGGAACCCACGAACAGGTGCTTGTCGACAGATTTTCAACTTGAGGGTGGTAGCCAGCCAGTCGAGTACTACAAATCACCGTGCTGTCACGAAGTTTTCCTTCACCGAAAGCTTAAGCTCATTGTAGGATTCGAACCCATAACCAACTGCTTCAGAAGGTCGAAAAGCGAAAATTCGTGACCATTTTCTATTTATAAAACAATTAAAAGTAAAATTTGATATCTAATAAAACTAGAATTATAAAGGGGATCCCCCTTTATAATGTGTGATAAGTATGAAAATAATTTAGTCATCATGTGTACTAGATCGTTAATGATAAGCGTTCGTTATAAAGTTAAATAGGTGTCTCAAGGATTATTAATAGTGTGGGAGCAATGACTGAGGTGTCAGTGCAGTTACCTGATATTATATTATAACTAGATTTTACTCGCGACTTAGTCCGCAAATGAATGTATTTTTATGTGTTGATTTAGCCAATGTCCTTCCCCAAAGTTTATTAGACAAACCAAATTTCAAGAAAATCTGTTTGTCTTTCACGGCCAATCAGAGAAACAGATAGATTAACTATATCAATTTAAATATGTATAAAGCGAACCATTCGCAGATTAATCACGAAATCTCAGAAAGTATAAATGCTAATAACTAGATTCCTGACTAGGTTTTAAAAAATTCAACCTCTAAAGGCAAAAAAATAATAGAATTAAAGACAGAAAACAACTTAAACAGGTTGAAATAATACTAAAATTAAAAATACAGTAACCAACAACGTGGAACAAGTCAACTTCTTCGAATTATGTAACTAAAACTTGAGTATTATTATATCAAGACATAGACAATTATAGAGTAAGGGTAATAATATATGTTATTTGCGTTTTAACTTAGGTATAAAGCTGATTCTGTGGTACATATGCAGACTACATTAATTATAATGTCAATATAATATCTCTTTCTAACAGAAACATACGAAAAGGATAGAAGATGTTTAGCCTTGTCAAATTAGTCTCTATTATCACTATTGTTGGCGTCAATTTGATATACCTAATTAAAATACATCTATCACTTCTTAGTCATCATAAGAAAGTTCTTAGTTAAATAAAATCACTATAGGTAGTTTAGTATTTAGCGAACTTAAAATTTTGCGGCAATGTTGTATTCATTTATATATTGCAACTACCTCGTAAAACAATACCTTTATTATTCCTATCAGATATTATTGTAAGCCGAGCGTGCCTTAATCCTATCTTGTGTATAACAGATGCTATAGATATAGATAAAAGCAAGGACACACGTACCGGACCGTCAGTTGCGACCGATGAACTCCTTGATGAAAATAACGGTCACCAACACAATACTGAAGTCACCGGCAGCGGCATCTCCTACAGAAGAGCTTTCGACTTTCGCCCATTCACAACACAATGTAAGTATTAAATTAGATTATAACCTTGATACACGGTGACTCACCGAAAAATCACATGTGAACGCGCAGATGAAAAGCAAAGTTCCGAGACACTAAAAACTAACGAATTGGACGCGTTCAGAAAATATAATAATTAGTATTCGAGAACACAACAAGACATTCACCTGTGGACGGAGCGGCGCGCGCACTGGCAGTCGAGCGGGCCGCAGCAGAACCAGTTTCGTAGAAAAAAACACCTCTTCCCGCGTCCACCGTCGCACCGACCCTTTGCATATTTCCCTGGTCGCTATTTATCATTCCAACGGCGCCATCCGCGGGGTACGTTTCTTGTAGCCTCTCTGGGACTAGTTGTGTGTCAAGTTGATTGTCCGGGCGACATGCGACAGCCTTCGTTTGAACGCCGGCCATGTTCGCACCGGACAGACACGCGCGCGGATCACCTCGATCCATTTGATTTGATACAGAGTTCACTAATGTCGAATTCCTCGGCATAACGACTGGTATTCTTCCATAAACTGGTTTGTTTGTGCTATACTTTTGTGTGCTATCAATGATTCGCGGCTGTGTCAATTGCGAATTTGCAAAAGCATTTACTTTGAGTAAGTCGTTGGCTTGCTGCAATAACTTCCTCTGTATATTCTCTATCTCTCCTCTGGATGCTCTCGAGTTCTCCGATAGCTCAGCTATCAGTTGGTTCACGTTGAACTCCGCCATGTTTTCTTGCGAAGTCGATGCAGTATTTTCTATCAAGCCATTGTTCTTCGATGCCCTTTTGTTGTTACCATTATTAGCTTTTACTTTCATGTTTTTCTCTGGTGGGGTGACAATTATACTTGGTAGTTCATCTTTGCCTTTACCTCGCTTCACTTTTCTCACGGTTCTGCTTGCCATTACATTGTTACTCGCCTAATGATGATTGGTTTAACTTTTATGTCCTTTTTCGCGCACATCCTCTACTCTAGGCGATTAAACTTGATTGATTCTTGGATTAACTTCAAAAAAAGAAGCTATTATGCACGTCCGTTTTATTGAAGCTTCCAAGTGTATGGTAATTTAGTGTTCTCGAGAATTAAGTATAAAGACAAGCACGTAATTGGATACGTAAGTCTGTTTTGCGTAGGGCGTCCATTAAATTTGCCAAATACAGGTATTTTAGTATGACAGTGGCTGACATACTTTCCCTACTGTTTGTTATTTCATAATCCCTTGTTACAGTTGGTTTATTCAATGCGAAATATTATAGATTGTTTCCCACGTGTGTAGGTACATATTGTGTAAGCGATTGTATTTTTAATCAAGAATAGAAGCTACGAAATAGGTAGTAGTAAGCTTCAGACAATTTTAATGAACAGCAGAAATTGTTTTTAAGGCCTTTATCTCCGATCAAATGATATTGTAGCATTATTAAGCATTTGAAGGGAAAAAGAAGAATGACTACTCAGTAATTTAAGCATGTCAAGGTGTACTAGTTTTTCTTTTGGCATTGAAAAAGATGAGTATTCCAGAGACGGTCATAAAGGTCAAATTTTACGGCATAACCCACAGTCGCTGACTGTACTTACATGAATTATATGATACCATATGCGTATGACATGATTCTTAAATCATTTTCAAGTGACAGTCTGACACACCACATTTGCATATCGTTACAATCTATATTTGTATGTGACAATCAAAATTTAGACCATTCTGAGCTTTATTATAATGTACTAAGAGATAGTATAAATCTTTTATCGGAAAATAAATAGGATCAAAAGGAACTTGCTTACAGAACTGAATCTCTGACATTATCTGATTATGTAGTTTATAGTGGAACTGGATAAGGAATGAATTGCAACATAGTATAGAAAGCCTAATTAAATATAGCCAAATAGTAAACCAGGAATAGATGCAAACGCCGAGCATATAGCGCTTGGAATCGCAGGAATAATATTTTGTTATCATTATAAAATAAACAAATCTGAATCATTGGTCGCTCCATGATTCGAAATAAAATAAAGTGTATTTTATTACCAATGACTACCAACGAGGCACTCTTTGTAACTTATATAAAATACTGTTGATTCTTTGCCAAAAATACAGGGCCCATATAATACAAAGTAGGTCTTTATAAATCTTGTGCCTAATAAAACTAAACAAGTTTAACTGCAAACATAAGTTTATTTAGATTTAGCTTTTGAATCGAATTTACACTGAGGTCAAAAACATTTTCCAAAACAACTAAAGAAGGCAAGGAATAATTATGTTAATAGTAAAAGAGACGAAGAAAAGGTTTCGTATACTCAGCACAAGCAATTTCTTACCTTAGATGACAAAGGTTTTAATAAACACTATACCAATTTGATAAGTTTAACTGTAAACATAGAGTATTTTTTATTTGCATTACTTTGTGCACTTTCGAGCATAGTTTCATCAAGTTTATTTAGGAAACTAATTTATAAAGATATGCTATCGTAGGCTTTCTGATCATCAAATGATTATACATAGGTCTAACAGCCATCTTTAACAATAAATCAACTCTCTTTTTTCCTACACTAGTAACAATTTAAAGATCTTAAAAAAGCTCATCTCATCTTGACTTTTTACAATTCTTTCTTTCTTTTACAATACTTTCGACTTCATACAATTCTGTTGAATGATCCTCATCACCTGCATAAGGTGAATCACCTATTAGCATTGCAAATGGACTGACACCTACAATATTTATTGTGGATTCTATAGCTCTATGAAATCTGTATTATTCAGTAAAGCACTAGACAGTTATGATTCATTATTGTTTTATATGCATATCTTTGTCTGCTTTAATTTCATCGTATTGCAAAATTGTTGATACCACGGCGAAGGTCGTGGGTTCGAATCCTACAATGAGCTTGAGCTTTCGGTGAAGGAAAACATCGTGAGGAAACCATAGCACGGTGGTAGGGTACTTTGTAGTACCCGACTGGCTGGCTCAAGTTGAAAATCGGTCGCCAAGCAACTATCGGTGTGTTCTGACAGTTACACTTGAGAGCCAGTTCCCATCTAGGCTTTGTGTGCGGCCACATCATCACTTACCATAGTGAGATTGTAGTCAAACACAAGCCTATCCAGAATTACATCTAAATCATAATATTTGATAGATATCTGTTAATGCAGTCTCTTTTTTTTGAAATATAACATCTGCCAGATATAGGTCAGTATTGAAAAGTTGTGAAGCCGGCTCTAATGATACTAGAATTTAATTTTGAATGGCGATAGTTACAATTATGACTGGAAGTAAGTACCCGGTAGTGTTGAATATTACCACTGAACTTTATTTTTAGTGTTGAGCGTTACACATATCGAGAGGAAATAGTCGATAATTTGAAACTGCAGTTCCAAGACTTCAATTCAAAAGTGTTTTCACAACATAGCTTAAGAATTTTCTGAAAGAAAGAAATTTTCGTCAATGCATCTTCAATTCAATACAAAAACTAATTCTTATTAATTTTCCTTAAAATAATCCTTTTAAAAAGACATTACCATAAAACGATGCAAAAAATTAAAGATCTTCAATTAACCTCTCTTACGCAGTTTTAATTATAGCTGTCCCACCACCATAGACAAACAGGTTTACGTCGACGTACGGTATACGGTCCATTGTTTGGTCTATGGTCCACTAATTAAACGGTGTTATCTATTCTTCGTCGTATTGTTTGCGTGCAGCCATCTGTGATTCCGCTTTTTGAAATATTTAAGAGTAAGTTAAACAATTTCTTGTTAGGACGTTGACTTTGATATTGCTATTGGATTTTGGGATTTTTTAATTGCGATTTGAATCTATTGTGATACATTCACATTGCCATGAGTGGCCATGATCAGAAACGGTGCTTATAATGTCTATGACGATGATATAAAATACAAAATAGTTTATAATTATGAATAAAATTAAAAGATGACACGAAATATTTTTCACAAATTTTCCTACCTTACTCTGGAACTATAGGTAGATTAAAATATGATACGCTCTACGCAAAACAGTACCTAATTAGAAATAAAAATGGATCTAATATAGTACATAATTACTATACTATTGTATTTGAAAGCGTAATAAAAACAGACGCTTTTAAAAACTCATGTTATCGAGTCTTTGACAAATATTTATTTAGCGAACGAGAAGCCACTCCACATTGTCATTCAAACGGTACTGAACATTTATGAACAAACTGTACATAGCCAGTACACCACAATTGCTATCCTATTTAAAAAAGAAAAATTGATTATCGATATCACACCATCACTATTTGTTTTTCAGCACACACTCAACAAAATTCGCGAACGCGATTTTTCAAAATTGAAAAACATCTTCGATATAAACTGCGGCACTATGTTCCAATTTCAAATTTAACAATTATATTGGAATTTTAAATTTAGAACAAAGCAATGATTGGCCTAAAGGCAAACAGTAGAGCACAGAGAGACGCAAGCGCACAAATTACACTGAACGCGTTCTGCTCGCGTACATTGGGGTATCGAGATTCGCTTTCGTAGCCTCAAGACAGTGACGTAGACATGAGAAAAAACAGAAGCGGCCTTCGAAGTACTTGTGTACACTGATGTTTTAATTTGTAGGTCTTGAGTGAAAATTGATGTAGGCTTTTTTATTGGCATGTGTTAAAGTTTTAGCGCAGCGACAAAAACACCGATTTGTGGATTTAGATTAATGTAGAAAAAAATAGGTCTTCAAGATGGTCACAATACGAGTATAACGAAAATATTATTTTTTTTGGTTTTTCACCTTTTTCTTCTCCGAAATGATTCCTAACAAAATTTTACCATCATTTTTAAAACAAATCTGATCAATTTCAAAAGTATTGGTCCTTGTCTTAAACATAACTTTTTACATTTCTACGACAAAAATCTTTCGACAAAAAGTTCTGACAGCCAGATTCATATTTATAATACAGAATAAAGAAATACATTAACAAATCTACAGAACTATATTTAAAAGACTAGCACAGAGTACGTGAGAAACTACGCAAAGCAAGACTTCTCATCCAGGTATGGCAATAAACATTTAAATTAAAATAGGAAATCTAAATGAAAGCGCAGGCGAAGGCTACAGGGTGAGTGAGGCAACATAACCTGTCCATATTTATAAGGAGCGAATTCTCAGGTCATAGAGATGGTCTGTGACTAGAAAACCAACATTTTAATCCTAAGTCTAATAACTCCGTATCGAGTAGGTAAAGTAGATTTCACAATTAGCCTATTCTTAGTGCGAAAGTCAGTAATGAATTTAGTGCTCTATTATTCATGTCTGCAGCAGAAACACGTAAAAACTGTCTCATTACCCTGGTTGTAAATCCGTTACATTCTAACATCATATAAAAGAGAGAGATGGGTCTTGCTTTAGAGCACCATCACAGGTAATAAGACAGATTAAATTATAGGAAAGAAATAGAGACGCCAGTTAACATAATACTACTGAATCAGTATAATATCAGAGGAAGTTTGGAAGTGACTGAAACGTTGAAAGGCCTTTTGCCTATTGGCTTCGTATGGGCATGTCATGAGGAGGGATAAAAACATTTAACTAAAAGAGCGTTGAGTACGAGTGTGGATGGATATAGAGGCAGAGGAAGGACGAAGAAGGTATGGATAGACTGTGAAGAATAATATGTTTATGAAAAGTGTGATTATTGAGACGACTAGTGATAGAGCGGAGTGATAGAGGAAAACATGTTGTGCCGACCACACCTAGCGCGGGATAAGTACAGGAAAATGAAGAAAAAAAAGTTAACCTACATAATACTTCGTATATTACTTTTTTTATACATATTCGATAGGCTTGTGTTTGACCACAATCTCACCATGGTAAGTGATTATGTGGCCGAAGATGGTAAGCACACAAAGCCTAGATGGGAAACCTATTTGAAGAATTAATTAGGAATGTTAAGACATTGTCCGTATCTACAGCATGTTAAGTCTATGTACAATGGTGCGGTACTGTCTGTCTGTCACACGTGGCTGACCCGCCTAATATGCTGTGGTCGGGCTCTGCTGACCATGGACTGAGGGAGTCGGCTGTTGAACCACAACCTACCTGCTAGACCTGTGCCTTATGGTGCAGGTAGCATTCATACCTGCCTATTTACTACCAGTTGTATATTGTAAGGGAAATTTAAAGCAGATGCCATTGGCAACTCCAAGATGAAGATATAATACCTCCGGCTCGAGTGCCGAGACCACATTCTTGCAGCGATCTTCGTAGTACACAACTACCTTACATATTTTGTTCAGTTTGTTTCAATATAGATAAATAATTATTTTATTGTTTTTCTGAGCCCTCATAATATTTATTCAGAAGCCAAGCTGTCAAGCGCGTTTCCTGATGGTAAGTGACTACCGACGACTATAGACATTGGTGTTGTTGCTAAAAGGCACGAGATTTCAACTTGAAGCTGGTCAGTCAGGCGAGTACTACAAAGTATCCTATCACCCTTCTCAGAAAGTTCAAGATCATTGTTTTTAGGCCAACCGCCAACTACAAATTTAGCCGTAAAATAGAGTGACTGATTTTGGCCACCCTGAGCACATGCTAGCTTAGTTTGGGGCCAGGAAACAGGATTAGAAAAATTTAAAGGCAAAATAAATGATTATTGATTTGAGATAGACTTACTGTTGCATCAATATTAGTATAGATTAACATATCATAAGAATTATGGAGAAACGAAAATGCATTTATAACAAAGCACACACAATACAAAAGCTTTAGAAGATTATGCGCTGAATTATTATTGAACGTGTGACCATGCAGAAAAATACCCGAGAAAAAAAAGTAGAAAGAGTTTTGTACAACTTATGGCATTATATTTGTGCTTTTACTAAGCCGTTAGCACACTTAGAAATAATTAGTTATATGTAATTTACCATAATAATATAGTAAGGAGTTAAATTACGATGTTTCATGAGCCGAAATTAAGAACACTACAAAATAAACTGAAATTACTCTAGTTTTAGGGAAGTTAGTTTTCACACTCGGCTGACTTGTTCAACTTGAACCAACATGTTTTAGTGTTAATTATTATAATAATAATCTTCAGTTACGATGGATTAGTATGTCACTGATTTAATATCCAATATTTATGTAAACTAGCTTTTATCTGCGTTTGGAAACTGAATGAGTTTTTGAGACATTTTTGCAGACTTATTTTCCTGCGTCACAGAGACAGGGTAATGATAATATTTCTGTAATGATACCGTGTTTTTTTTCCTTATGAAGTCTCTTAAAAGATCGCAAAAACTGTTTCAAAATACATATGAGATTTTTAAAGCACAATTTTATTGATCCTAAAATAAATACCCTGACTTTGGTGATTTATAGATAAGAGAATTGGATAGAAAGAGAAGAGATGACGTTCATTATGTTGATTACCAGATAATGTACCAATATCTACTCTAGTATCGGATAAAACTAGGGCAGGATGTGGGGTAAATATTGAACATGATTGAAAAAAATAATTACTTTTAATACGCCTGTATTTGACCACATTCTCGCCCTAGTAGTGATGCCAGAGGTGGTAAGCACACAAAGCTTACTAGAAAGTAGATTTTTTCGAATGCAAAGACTTTAATATTCGATCATATTCCTATTGATCTGTGAGGAAGGAAAATAACTCGCAAGTCATCATACTATCACCTCATTTCCGAGAGGTCTACATAAAGCATCGCGTTCTAAATAGCGTCTGCTTAGATTATCATTTCTTACACAAAGTTCCTATAATTGTTGCCATGGTTTCATAAGTAGCTGGGATAATAATAATGTCTTTTTAAATGTTGCTTTAAGTGTGTCAGGTTTTTTATTTAATCTTCGAGAAAAATGGCGGGACGTTAATAAAGTAGTTACTAAATTATTTATTTTACTTTTCCTTCTTATATTTTGGAGTGCCTCCATGATTTATTTCTTTCATTTCAATTCCATTTAGATGGTCGAATCGTGACTTGTTTAAAACGTTAAAGTACTATATTTGATTGCAGTTTTTAGTATGACTAATTCTAGATCCAAGCAAATGTTACAGGTTGGCAATACATTGGCAATCTCTCAGACATTCCCTTCCCATCCACATTCATGTTGATAGACGATTGGCAGTCACATACAAGTTACCCACCTGCCTGCCTGTCAGACTTAAGGCGTTGATAGCTCAATGGTAATAACGTCGGATACCGCGTCGAAAGTCGTAGGTTCGAATCCTACAATGAGCTTGAGCTTTTGTGAAGGAAAACATCGACTGGCTGGCTACCACCCTCAAGTTGAAAATCTGCCGCCAAGCACCTGTCGATGTGTTCCGGCAGTTGTACTTGAGAGCCAGTTGCCTTAAAGGCATTGTAAATAAGGTGTACAACACATTGGGAAATTCAACTGGTATTGCTAATGTCGATAAGCAACAGTAGTCACTTACCATCAGGTGACATAATATCTATCTATAGGTACTAATATTATAAAGAGGTTAAGTGTTGTGAGGTTGTAGAGGGTAATCTCTGGATCTACTGAACCGATTTTGAAAATTCTTTTACCAATAGCAAGCCACGTTATTTGTGAGTGTCATTGGCTATATATTAACCCGAAAAATAAAAATATCTTACGGGAAAGCGGGTGAAAACGCGGGGGACAGCTAGTAATGTTAAAAAAGGACTTCTGACAGATTAAAAACTCAGTGTATAAAACTGAACCTCAACTCAAGTCAAGGAATGTCCTCTAATGTGATATACGGTGTGGTTACAAGCAACTTGTAAGCGGAACGCCACGCGTCGCAGAGCGTGACGTGGCGTAACCGCGCGCGTGCGCGTGCGACGTGAATGTGAAGTAATCGCTTACATGTGTGCACACCTTGTGAACTGAACAAGAAGATACTGCGAACACTTGAGTGCTTGTATTGCATATGAGGAGAGAGATTTTATATCTAAAAATAATATATTTATTTTCTCCCAGCATACATATTGATTAAATTAGGAAAAATAAAAGAAACTAACAAAAATACAATTAAACATGTAGCGGGAGACAGGAGTCCACACTGAGTAGACCCCGTACTATGGATCTCCTGGTCCCCGCCTCTCAAGAGTTGCAATCATTAAATGTAGGAACTTAGGTAGTCTAGTTTTTATAATAATGTAAAACAAACAATGAAACTAATGTTAACACTAAAACAAAAATACAAACAGTTTGTGTGTGTGTGGGCGGGTGATATTATGCGACTTAACTGAAAAACTACTCGACGGTTTTTAATAATTCTTTCACCATTAGAAAGCTACATTATCCCTGAGTAACATAGGCTATATTTTTATCCCGGGAAAAGATAAGATCCCACGGGAACGCGGGTGAAACCGCGTAGGACAGCTAGTTCCCAATATAAAAGTATTTTTAAACGATAAAATAGGTACATGTTTAGCAAACTTTTAATGCCAACTAGTATAAGAGCTACACATTTTTGTGTTTATTCGTTACAAACATACAAAAATACTAATCTTTCCACTTATATTATTAGTGTAGATAATAAAGACACTGTATTAGAAACAGATTGAGTTATGGATGTAAAAAACCACTTACAATTCATATCTCTATCTAATAAATCCATTAATTTTATTTAAACATTATTTTGTATATTTAAATGTGCAAAGATATACCAGATTCCGTCGAACCATTTGCTGCGTAAAAGGACAAACCGACAAACAAACGATAAATTATAATTATTATCTTGAACTAGCTGTTCCCGCGGTTTTGATCGCGTTCCTAGAGGATCTCACCTTTTCTTGCGTTAAAAAGTAGCTTAAATCCTTCTCCATGCCAAAATTCATAAAAATAGTTCAGGCGTGAAGAACTTGCAGACAGACACAGATACTTTCGCATTTATTATATGAAGTCTTATAATATCATTACTACGTATTTAATATTTGTATTAGTGGATAAATATATCTTCTTTATTTTAGAAAATTAACACATAATGTAATCATTATTTAAGTTATAGTATAAGTCTGGATGTAGTATATTTAACTTTTGGAACGAAGTTCCTTATCGCGCGTTGTGAAAGGGGACTAGACGGGAAAAATTCTTACGAAAAATTGTCACGACACTTTTTATGTCACTATGTATGTTTATTAAGCTGTGCGGCGTGCGCATGTTTCTCTGTCTCTCTCTCTCTTTCTCTCTCTCTCTCTCTCTCTTATAGAAAGCAAGCCAGATATGTTCATTTCTATTTTATATATATATAAATAGAAATGTTTTTTATATATATATACTCTCTCGACTTATATAACTTATATAACTTCGTTCCATCCGGGTGTCCCTTGACACCTCTCAAGTTTTTACCTATATTATTGTTTTTAAAATATATATATACTTATGTATAGTAAATAAATATGGTACACACATTTGTCAAACTGTAGTTAACGGTGTTGGTTACACAATTAGTTATATTTGTTTAATAACTTTACAAACTTTTTATTGTGATACTATTTGTTTAACCTTAATAAATTAAAAACAAATGTGGTAACTAACACAGAGGACAAATAAATATCCTCGGACATTTGTTCACACACGGCTATCTGATCCCAAACTAAGCAGAGCTTGTAATATGGAAACCAGATGACTGATATACTACATATACTACTTTTTTTTTTGTAAATACATACTTAAATAGATAATTACACCCAGACTCAGGACAAACAGACATGTTCATGCACACAAATGTCTGTCCTGGATGGGAATCGAACCCACGACCTGCGGCGTGATAGGCAGTGTGTTAACCAACCACGCCAACCGGCCGGATAGAAGCAAACATAACTTTTAAGTGACTTACTTGGGTCAATGTGGAAATTTTTTAGGGTGACCTAGTCCAGCAGTGGATGTCTTTCGGCTGAGATGATCATGATGATGAACATAGTGTATATAAAATGTTTATTCATCCAAATAGGCCTTCACAGGCGCTTATGAATAGTCAGACTCTAACGCACGGTTCGGAAGGTTGCTTTTGCTGAGAAGAGCCGGCCATAAACTCAGCAATTACTCTTTTCAAAAACAACTTATTACATTCAATAATTATTTATTTAGTCTCACTGATAATATTTGCGTGTTATGGCGGCAAAAATAGTAATCAATAGAATTTAATTATGACTGACTTAGTACACAATAAACTCGCACAGACCAGCCCCCACAAGCAGCACGTTCACAAGTATGACGCGTGTGGCAGCCACCGCCCTCCACGCCATATTTTATTATTATAAAAATAGCACTTTTAAATTCACCTGACCACTCATGTATCTTAATTACTTACCATTTCGTAAGATAAACCTAAGTTCAACACGTGAACTGTCATAACTTAATTTTCTAAACATAATGCGATTAACAAAGTATTATGTGTTTGGCAACAGTTGTGCAACTGTTGTACAAGCGTCAATTAAATTGTAACGTAATGCAATTACGATAATCACTAGATGCGATACAAATAATTTACTCAAGTTAATGTGAAGCTTATAAACGTATACTTTCACTGTAATTATGGTTGATTTTTTAACGACCTCCGACTCTTAGACGATGAAGATTTATTTATACCACTTGTGACATCGAGGCTGATGGGTCACCTGATGGTAAGTGACTACCGTCGCCTATAGACATTAGCAATACCAAGGGGATTGCCAATGTGTTGTACACCTTATTAATAAAATAAAAATAAAATAAGCCATTATTGCTGTTTGATTTCAACTTATTTGACAAAACGTTATTTATAAAAATAGAGGTAAGAAAACTATAAATTAACTTAAACTAAAACATATTTTCGGCATTCGGCTTATCTCCCCTCTTAACAGCTTACCTATCGACAAAGGCCTCCTCTAAGGATTTCCACTTATTTCTGTCCTTTGCTGTACGAAACCATTCTGGCCCAGCTACTTGCTTCAAGTCGTCTTCCCATCGCTTTGGCTGTCTTCCTTTACTTCTTCTGCTTTCTCTAGGGTACCATTCCGTAATTATTCTGGTCCATTTCTCTCTCTTTTCTCTCAATATATGTCCCGTCCAACGCCATTTCAATTTTCTGCTTATTGATTGAACTTTTCCAAACTTAGTCTGTCCTTTGATCTTTTTTAATTGTATTTTATCCATTCTTCTTACTCCTAATACACTTCTCTCTATCCCATTCTGGCATATATTTAATTTATTTTGTTGTTCAGTTAAGGCCCAAGTTTGGCATCCATATGTAAGACATGGCAGCATGCAAGTATTGAAGACTTTTCGTTTTTCCGCCATAGGTATTTCTTTATTTTTCATTACTTCGCTCAACACACCTTATTACAATACCTTAAAGGCAACTCAAACTCAAAACTCATTTATTCAGTTTAGGCCCTGGTAAGGCACTCATGAACGTTACAATTGACTCTACCACCGGTTCGGAATACACTTAAACTGAGAAGACTCCGGCAAGAAACTCAGCAAGGCAATTTTTTTTAACAGTGGATCTTTCTTACATTTTTATAAGTACATTTAGATACATTTTCAAATATTTTACACTAAGCCAGGGGGATGCAGGTGCAGAGAGAAGCTACTACAACCATATATTTCTGTCTTCCATGTAATGAGCCACCTTATAGTAGGCTTTGTTCATTAACCTAAGTTTAATAAAATTTTTGAATTTAAAGTAAGACATTCCAGCTACCTCACGTGGGATCCTATTGTAAAAACGAACACAATTCCCGAGAAAAGATTTATTAACTTTCGCTAGCCTGAATCTAGGGGTCACAATTTTATCTTTGTGTCTTGTATTAAAATTATGATGATTACTGTTTACTTCAAACAAATTTAAATTTTTTCGAACATACATTATATTTTCATATATGTACAGCGAGGGCAACGTTAATATCTTAAATTCCTTAAATTGATTTCTCAGTGACTCGCGAGGACCCAAACAATAGATCGCGCGAATCGCCCTTTTCTGTAAAATAAAAACAGTATCCAAATCAGTCCCTGAACCCCACAGCAAGAGGTTATAGGACATCAGACTATGAAAATATGCAAAGTAAACTAACCTAGCTGTAGCAATATCTGTTATTTGTCTAATTTTCTTTACCGCAAAAGCAGCCGAACTCAATTTGCTAGCTAAATTTTCTATATGAGGACCCCATTGTAATTTACTATCTAAAGTTATACCAAGGAAAACTGTCTTGTCAACTAGTTCAAGTGTTCTATCATCAACTAGTACGTTGGTGCTGCTCTTAGGAACATTTGGAAGAGAGAATCTAATACATTTGGTTTTGCACACATTAAGCATAAGATTATTGGTGGCAAACCATTTTGACACTGTTGCTAAGGTCTCATTGAGATGGGTAAGGTCAGCGTCTTTTCTATCTACTCTAAAAATTAGGGAAGTATCATCCGCACATAAAACTATATCGCACAAGTTATTTATCATGTAAGGCAGATCATTTATATAGACCAAGAACAAAAATGGCCCTAGAATCGATCCTTGCGGTACGCCCGTTTTAACTAAAGACCCTGGGGACGTAGTACAACCGATACCTACTTTTTGTTGCCGACTAGATAAATATGATGATACAAGACAAAGAGCCGTGTCACGGATTCCATAGTGATGAAGTTTTAAAACTAGGGTCTGATGATCCACGCAATCAAAAGCCTTGGAAAGATCACAAAATACGCCGACCGCATCTTGAGAATTCTCCCAGGCCTCAAAAATGTGCTTAAGAAGTTTAGCCCCTGCGTCTGTCGTGGATCTCCCTTTAGTGAATCCAAACTGGTTAGTATGCAAAATCCCGTTATGTGTGAAATGAGCTAACAATTGGTTTAAAATTATTTTTTCAAAAACTTTGCTTAGTGCAGGAAGAATAGAGATAGGTCTGTAATTGGAAGGATTATTTTTGCAACCAGATTTAAAAATTGGAACAATTTTACTGTGTTTCATTAAGTCAGGGAAAACACCTTTATCAATGCATTGGTTAAAAACCGCTGCCAGAACAGGTGCTATGCTAGTGATCATAGACTTGATAACTTTAACTGATAATCCCCATAAGTCTTCAGTATTTTTTACATTCAAAGACTTAAAAGCGCTCAAGATGTCGCTAGTTTCAATATACTTAAATGAAAAATTTGGAATATAATTAGAAAAATGTTTTTTAAGTAGACATTCCGCTTTAGTGGGAGATGATGCAAGATTTTTTGTAGCTTCAGTCGGAATAGTTGAAAAAAATGATTCAAAAGCAGTAGCTACGTTAAGTTTGTCTGTAATTAGCTTTTCATTTACTTTAAGATTAATTGTTTCACCTTCCTTTTTATTTTTACCAGTCTCCATGTTTATGATCTTCCAGACAGTTTTAATTTTGTTATTAGAATCGCATACTTTTTTGGCAATAAACATAGCCTTTGCTTTGTTACATACTGATTTAAATATCTTTGAATAACTCCTAACATATGCATGAAACTCTTCGTTATTTGAATAAGATTTTTTGCGATAGAGTTCATACATATTATCCCTACTCAGTCTTATTCCTTTAGTTGCCCACTCACAAAATTTCAATTTATCAGATACTTTAATAGATTTAATTGGGCAAAATTTATTGTATCCTTTGCAAATCGCTGAAAATAATTTATCATAGGTAATATTAGGATCGTTAGATTCGAAGGACATATTAAGAAGGTTTAATTCCAAATTATTGTTAAATTTATCCAACCTGTTCTTAGTTGTTTGTCTAAATTCTCTACTTCCCGATATAATTTCTCTCTTGGAAGGTAATTTAACTACTTGAGCCAAATGATCCGAGCGAACACCACTAATTAAAAACTTTTCTATAATACTCCCATTTATTATAATATTATCAATGCACGTAGAAGACGTGGCTGTTACTCGTGTTGGTTCTCTAAACAAAAATTCCATATTAAATGATTTAAATAAAGATATAAAGTTATTTCTATCAGATGAATTCTATTCAACTGGCTCTCAAGTACAACTGCCGGAACACACCAACAGGTGCTTAGCCACAGATTTTCAACTTGAGGGTGGTAGCCAGCCAGCCGAGTAGGCACTACAGAGTACGGTGGTAGCGTGCTTTAGTTTTGCTCACGATGTTTTCCTTCACCGAAACTCAAGCAAATCCTACAATGGGTTTCGAACCCACGACCTTCGCCGCGGTATCCGACGTCACTACCACTGAGCTATCATCGCCTTTTTGAGATTTAGCTGACGCACGCTTTCATAGAAGTTTATTGTAATCATTTATCTATAACTAACTGTCTCCCGCGGTTTGACCCCCGTTCTCGAGGCATCTTATATTTTGCCAGGATAAAAAGTATTCTATGTTTTATTCCAGGATATGATCTACTTGTCTGACCAAATTCATCAAAATCCGTTCAACCGTTTGTGCGCGATGGAGCAACAAACATCCATTACAAAGTAGGATTCATAAACACCCATATTTTCTTTAGGTTTGATTGTATTTTTCATCTGGATATTATTATTTCTATTTCTATTTACATGTCATAAATAATAATCTTCTTATATAGAAATATTTAAATATTAATATTGCTAAGCTCATAGGCCAAGAGCCGCGGGCATATTTAATAATCAGGTCACACAAAGGTGGTGAAATCAATAAATACCTTAATAATACGTGTTAATGATTAGGTATTGATTTTTTATAACCGACCTTGCAATATCGATTTAGATCTCAAATTTATAAACCTTATTAAATGCGCTGCCTTTGTAATAATTACAGTAATTTGTTTTTGTTATACACGAGTTCAGTTATAATTTATTTATTCATAATTAAAAGGGACGAAAGTAGACGAAGGGCTTAACATGCTCTATTATTACAATAAGTTGTTAAATAATGGCACCTATCTAATCTATTTAAAACCAAACAAAGAGTATATTGATTGATAAATAAAGCGGTAAACTTTATTACACGGACACATTATTTCAGTCAAACTCAAAACTCATTTATTTAGTTTAGGTTTATATTAGTCTGGTAACTTATGAACGTTACAATTTGGGTACTATACCACACCGGTTTGGAATACGATTAACGAATTTTAAGGCGATGATAGCTCAGTGGTAGTGACGTCGGATACCGCGGCGAAGGTCGTGGGTTCGAATCCTTACAATGAGCTTGAGCTTTCGGTGAAGGAAAACATCGTGAGGAAACCACAGCACGGTGGTAGGGTATATGGGCGATCCTTGATTGGGACGCCATCTATTGTCATTCTTTAAAACTATTTTATTATTGTTTGCTTAATTTAAGACTTTCAAATATTATTATTATTTACATGAAATTTAAATTAAATGATAAAAGTAATTTAGACAAATTCCAGATAATAATTTTGTAACTTTTGTGTAATTTCGTTTGTATTGTAAGATATTAATTTGATTAGTAGTAAATGCTTCCAATTTTGAGCTAAGAATTATTTGTTACACTATTTATTAAATATTATGTTATTAAATCAATTTGCAATGCTATTACTTTATTTTAATTATTTGAAATATTTCTGTATCGGTATAATATTTAATGTTTGTTTTATGATAAATGCTAATAAATTCGGAGCATTAGACAACTAATTCATTCCTTTTAGCCGTAGATATTAATTAAAGTTAACAGGATTATTATTGTTATTAAATTGTAAAACCAGTATTGAAAATTATGTATTTAATTATGATTTATAAATAGATGATAAAATTGTTTAGCTTTTAAATATTATTATGTATGGTTGGTAGTATTGATGTTTCCTTTCTACTATTTTTATGTTGTAAACTGGTCACTTAAGATTGTTTAAAAGAGAAACCAATTTGCGATTCTGCCTCTTAGCTGATAACAATTTACGTGGACACGTTGTATTTTCACAAGTAAAGTTTGAGTTAATCATCCAGTGTTTAATTTGTGATGGAACCCGATCTACGTAATGGCGCCTCGCCGACAGCAGCGGTGGGATCACAACCGGACAACACGGCTACCCAACCTCCGGATCCTACGTTCACCATGGAGCAGGTTATGTCCCTTGTTCGTTCTATGACAAATCAAGCGGCAACAAGTGCTGTGACTGCTGCTCTTTCATCTGAGACTGCACCACCACGCCATCGTAGTGATTTTTACTTACCTCCATATGATCCAGACCAAAGATCACATGATATCAGAGATTGGTGTTCGCATATAGATGAGACTATTAAACATTTCAATATACCCTCGCATGAAGCCCGCATGAAAGCTATACTGCAATTGAAAGGCAGGGCTAAAACGTGGGCTGATACGTGGTCTTTACGTTCAACGACTTGGGAACAAGTTAAATCAGAACTAATTCAAACTTTTGGCAGGGAATTCCGGTACTCCGATGATATCCAGAAGTGGCGGGCCTACACCTCTGACCAGGCCTCCAGCTACGCAGAGTACGCAACTGCAGCCTGGACCCTGTTTAAGAGAGTGAGGCCTGAAGCTACGGATGCTGAGGTAGTGGACGCCTTGATTACAGGTATTTATCCAGAATTTGTCCGCTCTGAATTGTTGAGAAATACGCCCGATTCATTACCAAAATTAGTATCTGTGCTTAAAACGTATCGAAAGCGTAAATTTGAAATCCCTGTTAAGACTACCGATAGCAAGAAACCTCGCGTTGCTGAATCTAATGTGACAAAAAAAGATCAATTGCTCGTTTGTTACAATTGTAATAAACCAGGTCATCGTTCGCGTGATTGTAAGGAACGTAATTCTACTAAACCACAATCTACTTCTCAACTTACTGCCGCTATTAGTAGTTCTGTTTCTCCTAGTGGCGCAGGTACATCCTCCAATAATTTAAACAAATCCGTCGAATGTCACTATTGTCACCGCAAAGGTCACCTTGAGAAAAATTGCTTCCGCCGTCAAAATGACGATCGAAATATAGCTATTAATAGTAAGTCTGTTAATTTTTGTTCGTCTGTGGATCGTAGCACAACAACTGTAACTATAGGTAATAAAAGCTACTCTTGTCTTTTTGATACCGGTGCGGATTGCTCTTTAATTAGAGAAAAAATTGCTGGTTCTATTCCTGGGAAGCGTAGACTAGTTGATGTCAAATTTTCAGGCATAGGGGGATGTCAAGTTAAATCAAATCTCGTTATTACTACTTTAGTCAATATTGGAGGTGTTTGTGTCGAACTTGAATTATATGTTGTAGGAGACACACAAACCCAATTTGATATACTCATAGGTTTCGATCTTTTGAAAATACCTGGTTTAAGCGTTACCCTAGATAAGGACAACATTTATATTAAGCGCGATAGTCTGATCAGTCAATGTTCCGTTACAGGCCTTAATCTTAATATAGACACTGACATTACAGACCTTGATGAAATTAAAAAATTACATCATCTTTTACGTGAATTTAAACAAAGCTTTACAACCGGTAATAAAGTTTCACAGGTCACAACTGGTGAGCTTAAGATTAGGCTAAAAAACCCTGATAAGATTGTTCAGCGTAGGCCCTACCGTTTATCCCCGTTAGAACGCGAAAAAGTAAAGGGTATAATTGATGATTTAAAAAGTAATGGTATAATCCGTGACAGTTCATCTCCTTTCAGCAGCCCAATTCTATTAGTTAAAAAAAAGGATGGAACTGATAGACTTTGCGTAGACTTCAGAGAATTAAATGCGAATACTGTTAGGGATCATTATCCATTGCCTCTAATTGCAGATCAAATTGATAAATTAGGTAAAGCCCGCTATTTTACTTGCTTAGATATGGCTGCGGGATTTCATGGCATTCCTATCGCCCGCGACTCCATAGAAAAAACTGCGTTTGTGATCCCTGATGGCCAATTTGAGTATTTGCGCATGCCCTTTGGTTTATGTAATGCGCCTTCTGTCTATCAACGGGCTATTAACGCAGCTTTAGGCGACTACAAGGATAATATAGCCCTTGTTTATGTCGATGATATATTAGTAATCTCTGAAACTATCTCTGAGGGTCTTTACAATCTAAGGCTGGTATTGCATAGATTGACCAAAGCTGGATTTTCCCTCAATGTGGACAAATGTTCGTTTCTTAAAACTAAAATAGAATATTTAGGTAATCTCATCGAACAAGGCACTGTCAAACCAAGTCCCAAGAAAATCCAAGCTCTTGCAAACTCGCCAATTCCCAAATCTGTCAAAGGTGTTCGTCAATTTAATGGCTTGGCCGGTTATTTCCGTAAATTTATTCCAAATTTCTCCACAATTATGGCTCCATTATACGAAATTACCAAATCAAATACCCCATGGGATTGGAATGATCGTCATGAAAATGTAAGGCAAGAAATTATTTGCCGTTTAACATCTTCACCAGTTTTGGCGATTTTTGACCCTGACTTAACAACAGAACTTCACACAGACGCCAGCTCACTAGGCTATGGCGCTGTTTTAATTCAACGACATGACTGTATTCCAAAAGCTGTTGCTTATTTTAGCATGCGGACGACTGAATGTGAAAGTAAATACCATTCTTATGAATTGGAGACCCTCGCAGTTGTCAAGGCGATAAAACATTTTCGGCATTTTCTGTACGGGCGTTCGTTTAAGGTAGTAACTGACTGTAACTCTTTGAAAGCGTCGAGACATAAACGGGAACTAACTCCAAGAGTTCACAGATGGTGGGCGTTTTTACAAAATTTTCAGTTTGAAATTGAATACCGTAAAGGAGACAAACTTTCACATGCAGATTTTTTTAGTCGTAACCCAATCGACATATCAATACCAATATGTTCCCAGTCGCGATCTTATCCAAATTCTCACTCATTAATGTTTTCTATTAGCACTACTTCCTCACTTGATAATAATTGGTTGCTTATTGAACAAAAACGTGATCCCGTGTTGAGTAAATTTGTAGAACAATTAAAGGAAGACGTGCTTTCACCTGCCGTTGCGAATACTTACGTCATTACACAGGACAAACTATTGCGAAGGAAAGTGCAAGTCGATAATAAGACTCGTAAGTTGATCATTGTGCCTCGTAGTTATAGGTGGAACCTCATAAGTCACTATCACGATTCTTTACAGCACTTTAGTTGGGAAAAAGTTCTTGATAAAATCAGAGAACAGTACTGGTTTCCTCGAATGTCCAAACTAGTAAGAAAATTTGTGGAAAATTGTGTTAGTTGTCGCGTTCGAAAAGGAGTATCTGGTGCTCGACAAGTGACTTTACATCCCATAGACAAAGTTGAGATTCCTTTTCATACAGTACATGCAGATATCACAGGTAGAATGAATGGTAAAAGAAGTGGCACTGAGTATGCTTTTGTTTTCATTGACTCGTTCACTAAATTTGTTTATATGATTTATACTAAAGATCGCACCACTGAGACAGCTCTTGAATGCTTCAAAAGTCTAATATCTATCTTTGGAACTCCAACTAGGCTTATAACTGACCAGGATAAAAGTATGACAGCAGTAGACTTCAAAAACTTTTGTGAGCATTTTGGCATTCAGCATCATGTGGTAGCTAAGGGTGCTAGTAGAGCTAATGGGCAGGTTGAACGCATTATGAAAGTCATTAAAGATAATATGTCAATTGTAGAGCTTACTAGACCCTGGCATGTTGCCTTAGGTGAACTCCAACTGGCAATCAATTGTACCATTTCCAAAAGTACGGGTAAAAGTCCAATGGAAATGTTATTTGGCAAAAAATCTTCTCCACCAGCTATAAAACTTACACAAATTGATGAGGACTTATTAACTGATGACCTTGATGCACTGCGATCTAATTGTAAAAGTAGGATGGACGAGCAATCTCTAAAAGATAAAACCCGTTTTGACGTGGGCAAAGCTAAGATTCAGCCATTTAAAGTAGGTGATTTTGTCTTGATGCGTCGTCATGAGCGTCATACGACTAAATTGGGCCCAAAATTTGAGGGGCCTTTGGAGGTTTTAGAAGTGTTACCAAACGACCGCTACAAACTTAAACATGTAAATTTGCGTGGTTGCTCAGAAAAGATTGCAAGTCATGATTTCTTGCGGCCTGCTCCTCTAGCTCAAACAGACCCATTTAATGACAGTGATACAAATGAATCGGCCGTATGGGTAGATAATCAGAGTTTGGAAATGCCTGCTAATTCTGGTACCTCTACCTCTACAGGTTTTAGAAACGTTATGTAAAATATTTGAGTTTTCAACGTTTTTTGTGTTGATTTATATTGTGTTGAAGTTTATTGTTTCCTATCCTAAATCCATCCTTAAAACGCTGGTTGGCCACCTTGCGTTTCCTCAGTCCCGGTCTGGATTGGGCGGCTAGATCCCAGGAAGGGTGATGCCAGAGTTACTTGGTTGTGCGGCTAGATCCCAGGAAGGGTGACGCCAAAATTATTTGGTTGTGATATTTTTGTTGACTGGTTATTATTATGATATTTTGTTGTTTTGAGCCTATGATTTGTGTAATGCAGCGCAGAGAGCGCGCTGGAGTCAGTATGGCCGTATGGGCGATCCTTGATTGGGACGCCATCTATTGTCATTCTTTAAAACTATTTTATTATTGTTTGCTTAATTTAAGACTTTCAAATATTATTATTATTTACATGAAATTTAAATTAAATGATAAAAGTAATTTAGACAAATTCCAGATAATAATTTTGTAACTTTTGTGTAATTTCGTTTGTATTGTAAGATATTAATTTGATTAGTAGTAAATGCTTCCAATTTTGAGCTAAGAATTATTTGTTACACTATTTATTAAATATTATGTTATTAAATCAATTTGCAATGCTATTACTTTATTTTAATTATTTGAAATATTTCTGTATCGGTATAATATTTAATGTTTGTTTTATGATAAATGCTAATAAATTCGGAGCATTAGACAACTAATTCATTCCTTTTAGCCGTAGATATTAATTAAAGTTAACAGGATTATTATTGTTATTAAATTGTAAAACCAGTATTGAAAATTATGTATTTAATTATGATTTATAAATAGATGATAAAATTGTTTAGCTTTTAAATATTATTATGTATGGTTGGTAGTATTGATGTTTCCTTTCTACTATTTTTATGTTGTAAACTGGTCACTTAAGATTGTTTAAAAGAGAAACCAATTTGCGATTCTGCCTCTTAGCTGATAACAATTTACGTGGACACGTTGTATTTTCACAAGTAAAGTTTGAGTTAATCATCCAGTGTTTAATTTGTGATGGAACCCGATCTACGTAATGGCGCCTCGCCGACAGGTACTTTGTAATACTCGACTGGCTGGCTACCACCCTCAAGTTGAAAATCTGTCGTCAAGCACCTGTTGGTGTGTTCCGGCAATTGCACTTGAGAGCCAGTTCGCCTTTAAGGCATTGTAATAAGGTGTACAACACATTAGCAATCCCCTGGTATTGCCAATGTCTATAGGCGACGGTTGTCACTTACCATCAGGTGACCCGCCTGCCTCGTTGTCACTTGTGACATAAAAAAAATACACTTAAAGTGTGAAGACTCCCTCATGAAACGCAGCAAGACATTTTTTTTCTGGAGTAGATGTTTCTATTATTTACCTTTTTAAAAATACTAAGAACTGCTTTACTACGTTTACTATTATAAGGAGGTTAAGTTTGTAAGTTTGGATATACCGATGTAGGTAGGAAACTGAAACTATTGATCTGATATTGAAAATTCACAGAAAGAAGCTGCATTAACCGTGCGTTTGAGACCGCGGAGGCTAGTCTATAGTAATATTATAAAGAGGAAAGATTTGTTTGTTTGTTTGTTTGCATTGAATAGGCTCCGAAACTACTGGACCGATTTTAAAAATTCTTTCACCGTTAGAAAGCTACACTATCCCTGATGAACATAGGCTATATTTTATCCCGGGATAAGATAAAATCCCACGGGAACGCGGGTGAAACCGCGCGAAACAGCTAGTATAATAATATATTAACGTACTACTCTTTGACTTTGAAAAAACCTTTGTACCTTAGAAATTGCGAAGTGCAACTCTATAAGACAGACTCTTAAGGCGATGATAGCTCAGTGGTAGTGACGTCGAATACCGCGGCGAAGGTCGTGGGTTCGAATCCTACAATGAGCTTGAGCTTTCGGTGAAGGAAACCATAGCACGGTGGTAGGGTACTTTGTGGTACCCGACTGGCTGGCTACCACTCTCAAGTTGAAAATCTGTCGCCAAACACCTATCGGTGTGTTCCGACAGCTGCACTTGAGAGCCAGTTCCCATCTAGGCTTTGTGCGCTTACCACCTTCGGCCACATCATCACTTACCATAGTGAGATTGTAGTCAAACACAAGCCTATCTAGAATAAAAAAAATAAAATAAAGACAAGTAGAGTAAAGTAACAATTCGAACCCACCTATTAAGTATCGTAGTCCAACATAAATATTAATGGTAATAAGACATTTTCCTTTGCAAAGTGGCCGCAATCATAGGGAGAGTTGTTCATTCAACTTTAACCGTCCCTTTGTATGCTTTCTAACGACGTGGCCAGGAGAATTGCGATAAAGAAAAAAAAGTTATTTCCTGCTGAAATATCCTCGGACATTTGTTCACACACGGCTATCTGATCCCAAACTAAGCAGAGCTTGTAATATGGAAACCAGATCACTGATATACTACATATACTACTTTTTTTTTTGTAAATACATACTTAAATAGATAATTACACCCAGACTCAGGACAAACAGACATGTTCATGCACACAAATGTGTGTCCTGGATGGGAATCGAACCCACGACCTGCGGCGTGATAGGCAGTGTGTTAACCAACCACGCCAACCGGCCCGTCAGATATAAATATAGTTATACATCGTTTAATTAATGCTCTATTTAGGTGTCTAAAGATTTTGCTACTCGTTTCATCATAAGTACTTACTTGCTAATCTAATCAATGGCACTACTGAATTACCTCCCATAATTTTTCTTTATGTCAGGTCTGACAAGAAGTCTGGTTACCTGATGGTATGTACAACTGCCGGAACACACTGCATGGCAACAAATATTCAACTTTAGTATAACGAAGGAGCGGTTCAGATTCCTATCCAGCAACTCACAGGGGGCTGATTCTCGCGTCTTGACGTGTAGGTACATAACATTTGGACAGATACAATCACGCCGAGTATCTGTTCAAATATGAGCCAAATATGTCCAAAAGATATCGAATGCAGCATTAGGCAGGAAGCCGTTTCAGCACTTTTCACTATGCAATCACAATAAAAAATAATTCTATTTAGTCCGTCAGTTAGATTACCAAAAAATATTGGACACGTATTTTTTATTCTGTTCCGTAAACGAAAAATGACGAGGATACAGTGCGTTGAAATTTCGCGTGACGTCACGCCGTGGTGCAAATTTTACCACGAAGTGACGTCACAAGCTCCACTCCTATACTTTGATGCGCTATATGTAACTTTGTATATTTTTATTGATTTGATAAAGCAAAAAATACGTGTCCAATATTTTTTGATAATCTTACCGACTACCTAATTAGAATTCATTTTTAGTGACCCAGGACACTACCCTATTTTGAAACCTTCATCGGTAACCTGTAAGATCGCTCGCTGTCTAGCCATACAAAGTCGCAGGTATAATATAAGCTGAGCACAGTTAAGTAGAGGGGTGTGTACACAGGTGCATCGTTTCCGTTGTGTCCGACCTTGGTATTTGCAACCCTCAGGCTACTGTTACAGTCCAGCCCCCATCGTGTACCCACTGCAGGCAGATGTGCGCGAACGGTTACCGAGCATTAAATATCACAATATTCATATAAATTATGATAGTTTTGTTTTGTTGTTTTGAAGTAGAAATAGAAATATGTTTTATTACTGCAAAATACAAATCAATCCACATCGCACAAAGTTTACAAACAAATTATAAAGTAAAGTATAACAATAATTACAAAATATAAAAAGACATAACTATAGTTTAGAATTTGCAGACAAGTTTATATTCATAGGTGGTAATAATTGTCTTTAGGATTCCTCGCGAGGCAAGCCTGTATCGAGGAATCCGAATATGCTCTTTGTTTAACCCTTTTTTCCCTTATTTTAATATGCCTCAACAGTGGACAGAAAAACACTAAATAATTTGATCTTATTGTAATATTAAATAAATACAAACATATTACTATTCTAGCATTTAATATTTAATAACTCCTCAATTTCCTCATAATATGTTAATGAACATAGCCATTTGTATATTAAAGTTTTAATTTGAGTCATTGTTTTATTTCTGATGTCGCAAAATATGGCAACTTTGTTATAGACAAAAGTTCTTACAAAGTCACCAAAACGTAAAAGTAAGTAGCTATTTTACATATATCTATATTAAAATCTATAGGTGTACCTAATTGATGAGTGCAATGTTACTTGCGAACAAAGACTTAATAAGGTATGTAGTAAATACCGATATGGCGGATAGAAGAACTGTAGATAGAGAAGGTATGCATTGCGCCGACAAAAAAGGATATTTTTAGGTAAATATAGGCGTAAGTTACATCAAGCTTTCAAATCAATCTTTAAGGCCATAGAGTTAGACTACATGCATTTTTTGGTGAGGTAACACCGTCAAATGTCGATCCATAGACAAACAATTTCCTTTTTATTTCATCCGAGTAAGGCATCTCGGTGAATGATAGCTACCATAAGAAAAACTATCGGATATCAGTTATCTGGTTTCCATCAGCTCTGCTTAGTTTGGAATCAAATGGCCGTGTACACGTCGCTGAATATTTAAACATTTAAACAGCAACTCTACAAGAAATAAGCTAGTTAATAATTATAAAACCCCAGTGACCTATCACACGTCCATCACAATACTTACAACGAATGCGCCCGCGCAACTTAACTGTAAAAGAGTGCGAAATGTTACCTTCGTAACATATGATTAGGCATTTTAATTGGTTGTGCTATAATGTAGTCTAACTATATAATAGGGTGGTTTAAGCACCTTGAGATAAAGTATAATTATCTTTGCACTGACATTTAGGTAGTAATATCTGTAACCGTAGGGTCATTGCCGCTCTGACTATACGAACGGCAATTTGGAACTTTTATGATGCAGATTAGTCATTTCGCCAAGCACCAAATGGTTGCAGCAGTTGCAATTGAGAAGGTCGTCAATTTGTTAGCAATCCCAATTTGGATTAATTGAGACTACAGCATGGGGTTCTTTAAAAGAGGAGTAAGAAGGTTTATGCGAGGTCGGCAATGCGCTCGTGACGCCTCTGGTGTTGCAAGCGTCCATAGGCTACGGTAACCGCTTACCATCAGGTGGGCCGTAAGCTTGTTTGCCAGGCTGGTAAACAAACAATTCTCAGCTCATTTAGGTAATGTTAGAGCATAAAACACTCTCTCTAATTTATGTGTAAAATTTTACTTGCGTTCGTTGCATTCAAATTTATTTGTTTTTGAAACATCTATCTACAAAGATTGTCAAAGCCATGTTGACCCTGCGACATTACAACCTCATAACGTTATATGGCATTGTAAACTTAAACGCCATAGTGATAGGTACTGTTAAACTGTTTTATGTAACATACATGTTACTCTATAAGTGCGCTAGATGGCACTAGTAAACTTTTAAAGAGTTTCTATATCGCGCTGTTAAGACTCTCTGGCGTTTAATGACGTTGTTTACATATGTAATGTTAAAATGCTTTTTGATTAAATACTTGTGGAAAAGTCGATCGATTTTTTGATATCTTACCCTCGATCTGATCTTAGTACCGCTTCGGGACATATGAATGGTTGTTCATGGTCCTTCGCAGTCGGATTTTAACCGAAGTATATTTTTGTGAAAATTTGTATGTTCCGCGGGGGAGGGGCTTCGTTCGTGAAATACTGTTGATCGCTTCGGGCGCGTATTATATTCCATCAATATATCGCGATATATCAATCAGCACTCAGCAGTATCTAGCAAAATCAAGCAGACTAGCGGGTGCTAGCAGTCGTCTGCACCAATCTGGAGGGAGCGAGCGGGTGGAGTACCTACATAGCAAGGAGCGGATCGAGAGGACATCTTTAGTAGCAAAGCAGCACTAAATAACTGGGTTATCATCGTATCAGGAATATCAATCAAATTAATAGTTGAGTGAAGTGATAAAACCGTGAGTACAATTTGATTATATATAACAGAAGAATAGACAACGTGCTTTAAAATATCTTTGAAGAATCAACTTCGAAAAAATTGGACAATTTACTCTTAATACTAATTTTTAAAATTATTAAGAACATAGAATTAATTTTGTTTGTTAATTAGGGACTTAGACTAATTTTCATAATTTGGTTAAGACGGGGAACCTATGCCCGATTTTTGTAAAAGTTAATGTTTGTTTTAAACACTTGTAAATTTTTTGTGATTTTATACCTACATAGTACTTACATAAATAAATTTAATTTCTATAAGGATTTAAAACATTATTATATTTAGTATTGGTGTTCTAAAAAATAATATTTGTGCATTGGTACCTTTCATGATATTGATTTAAATTTAATTGTAACCTACTTCATTACTTTAAAAAAAAATGGAGTCTCTTTTATTTTTACAAGATGATGTTAATTCACGTATAAATAAAGCACTAACTAATTTTAAAAAATCACCAAAAGATCGCATAACTAGAGAATATGTAGAAAGTAAACTAGAGTCCCTTGAAAAACTATGGTCGCAATTCATGGAAACTCACAAGGAATTGTTAAAATCATGCGATCCTAAAATTTTTAAATCTTCTACTTATATGTTGAATGACGAATATGGTGAAACAGAAGAGGTGTATGAAGATTATAAATGTAAACTAAAATCTTTAATAACTCAATTTAATAATAGTCAACTAAAAGTACATAGTATTGATCCAAGTCCGTCAACATCTGGTTCGAATTTAAAGTTACCAAAAATAGAAATTCCGAAATTCTCTGGAAATTACCTGGAATGGACAACATTCCGTGATTTATTTACATCTTTGGTTCACAATACAGCTATTGATAAGTCACAAAAAATGCAGTATCTGAAAGGTTTGTTAACTGGTGAAGCAGAACAGCTGGTGAGACAAATTAACATATCTGCAGATAATTATGAGAGGTGTTGGGCTACACTAGAATCGCGATATAATAATAAAAAATACCTATCACACTGTATACTAAAAAGAATGCTTAGTCAACGCAGTGCAATGACTGAATCGGCCAGTTGTCTGAGGGACTTGATGGATACGACAAGTGACTGTCTAGGGGCGTTAAAAAACCTTGGGATCGATGTGTCGTCATGGGATATTATTGTGATACATATCATTACACTTAAGTTAGACCCAGAATCTAGAAAACAATGGGAGTTGCAAGTGACTAGCAATACTACTTCAGATTCCTTACCAACTTTCGATCAATTCAAAGAATTTCTTACTGGTCGTTATAGAGCACTTGAATTTCTGGATTCTAGATCTAATATAAATAAAATTCATAAATCTCAAGCATTTCATGTCTCCAATATTGTATGTAAGTTCTGTAACGAAAGTCACAAGCTAGTTCACTGTAGAAAATTTATTAAAGCAGACGTGATTGAACGTCGCAGCTTTGTGGAACAAAATGGTCTATGCTTTAATTGTCTGGGTGTTAACCATTCGGTCAAGCAGTGTTTGAGTCAAACTTTATGTCGAATCTGTAAACGAAAGCATAATTCCTTGCTTCATACAACTGATACTAACGCTGTTCATTTGGCAAATAATGTACCCGGGTTGGGCAGCAGAGATTCATCTGGAGAAAGAAACTCAGAATCGTCTGACGCAAATAACATTGAAGCAGTAGCATCGCATTTTTCGTCAAATAAAATTACAAATCATAATCAAGTACTATTAGCCACAGCTATGGTACTAGCTGAAGCTAAAAATGGATCAAAACATACGATCAGGGCATTGCTAGATCAAGGATCCCAAGCATCATTTATCACAGAGGCAGCTGCCCAGTATTTGGGTTTAAAGAAGATTCCAGTAAAGGGGATTATATCAGGGTTAGAAGGAAACAAAAACATAAATTCAAATTTCATGGTTGAAATTAAGCTTACCTCGATTCATGATCCGAACATTAAACTATTGGTTCATGCATTCGTCCTTAAATCAATAACTACATTTCTTCCTAGTAAGAAAATTACAACAGTGGATTGGATATTAGAATTGCCGTTGGCAGATCCACAATATCATACACCAAATAGAATAGATATTTTACTTGGAGCTGAAGTTTATGGCCAAGTTATTCAAGAAGGTATAAAGAGGGAACCGTATGGGTCATTATTAGCTCAATCTACTTCATTTGGATGGATTTTATCGGGTGTAGTGAACAAATCAAATCAATTAAGTAGGAATATGGTTGTTATGCACTCACATGTTGAAGATAATAATATATTAAAAAGGTTTTGGGAAATGGAAGCAGATCCCATTAAAAAACAATTATTAACAGACGAAGAAAAAAGGTGTGAACAATTTTTTGCGGAAACAACAATTAGAGATAAAACAGGGCGATACATTGTTCGATTACCAATGAAAAGTTCAAGTCCAGGAGTGGAGATAAAAAATTCAAAACAGATCGCTGAGAAAAGATTAAATTTCTTGGTTACAAAAATGAATAAAAATAAACAAATGAAAACAGAGTATGCAAAAGTGTTAAAAGAATATTTAATATTGGGTCACATGGAAAAAGTACCAGTAAAGGATATTAAAAACTGTAAAGGGATTTACTTACCACATTTTGCTGTCATTAGAGAAGATAAAGACACAACAAAATTGAGAATAGTTTTCGATGCATCCTGTAAATACGAAAATGGTGTTTCGTTAAATGATTTGTTATTGGTAGGACCTACTTTACAACCGGAACTAAGGCATATTTTAATGAGATGGAGATTGCATCCAATTTCTTTGTCTGCTGACATAGTTAAGATGTATCGCCAAATTAAGGTAGCTGAAGAAGATGCCGATTTTCAGAGAATTGTTTGGAAAGAGAATCACAATGAAGAAACTATTGATTATCGTTTGTTAAGAGTTACATTCGGTACAGCATCGGCTCCATATTTAGCGGTAAAAGTATTACAGCAAGTGGCTGAAGATGAAAAAGAGAAATACCCTAATGCTGCTGCAAAGGTTAAAGAAGATTTTTATATGGATGATCTCTTAACAGGTGTTCAATCCGTAGATGAAGGAATACAAGTATACAAGGAAATTAATGGACTACTAAAAGAAGGAGGATTTACGTTACAAAAGTGGTCAACTAGCAATGAGGAATTATTACAGAAAATTAAAGACAGTGAGGAAAACATAGATAAAGAAGAAGCGCATAAGGAACAGATTAACAAGGAAGAAGGACTAAAACTAAAAATTGATGAAACTATGAAACTACTGGGACTTACCTGGAACCGAATGATCGACGCTTTTCGCTACACGGTGATACTGCCGCCGACCAAAGAACCTGTAACTAAAAGAATGATCATATCTGACATATCACGTTTGTTTGATCCTATTGGCTGGGTTTCACCAATTGTCGTAGTAGCAAAAGTTATTATTCAAAAGCTTTGGATATCAGGCATTGAATGGGATGATGAAGTACCAACTAAAATACTAGAAGAATGGCTTACTTACCGTCAAGATTTAGCAAAATTATCGGAGCTAAATATACCTCGCTGGATTTGCACTAAACAAAATGATGAACTCATTGAACTCCATGGGTTTTCTGACGCTTCTAAGGTTGCTTATGCTGCCACGGTTTATATTCGAGTAATAAATAACAGCGGTGAAATTAATGTTTCGTTAGTCACATCTAAAACAAAAGTTGCGCCTATCAAACAAATTTCAATCCCGAGATTAGAGCTCTGTGGTGCCGTACTTTTAACAAGACTTCTAGTTGAAGTAGCTGAAGTACTTCAAATTAATCGAGAACATATACACGCTTGGACAGACTCTACAGTTGTACTGGCTTGGCTTAATAGTCACCCTAGCCGCTGGCAGACATTCGTAGCCAACAGAGTCTCAGAAATACTAACAACACTAGATGCACAACAGTGGTCTCATGTAAATTCGAAAGCAAATCCTGCGGACTGTGCTTCACGGGGCATCAAGTCATCTGAGCTAGTACAAGAGTTATCTTGGTTCAATGGACCAGATTTTTTACACGATACTAAAATTCAGTACAGCAAACCAAAAGATATTGAAACAAGCTTAGAAGAGGTACAAGTTCATTTTAATAAGATAGAAGATAATTTTTGGGAAAGGTTTTCGAGTTTAACTAGATTGTTAAGAGTAGTCGCATACTGTAGGCGCTTCATAAAAAAGAACCAAAATAATAAATGTGCAAAAAAATCATTTTTGACAGTTCAAGAATTGAAAGAAGCATTAGAAGTCTGCATTATAAAGTGTCAAAATGAAAACTTTTATGAAGAAATAGAAAAAATTAAAAAAGAAAAACAAACTGTTAATTTAAAGGGACCTTTAAAGTTTTTATACCCATTTGTAGACGTAAACAATATTTTAAGAGCAGGAGGAAGATTAGAAAAGTCAGAATTGAGTGAATGCAGGAAATATCCCATAGTGCTTCCAAAGAAGTCGGCGCTGACACAATTAATTATAGCAGACGCACATTTTAAAACGCTTCATGGTGGTATACAACTAATGCTAAATTACTTGAGATCAAAATATTGGATTCTTGGTTCAAAGGAAGCAGTAAAATCCCACATTCGTAAGTGCGTTACATGCACGAGATGTTCAGCAACTAATTCTAACCAGCTAATGGGACAGTTGCCAGCAGCAAGAGTCAATCAAAATAGACCTTTTAAATGTACTGGGGTGGATTATGCGGGACCTATTAATATACGTTCTTCTAAAGGACGTGGACATCATGCCTATAAAGGTTATATAAGTTTGTTTGTTTGTATGGCCACCAAGGCAGTACATATCGAAGTCGTAAGTGATTTGACTACACAGGGATTCTTGGCTGCTTATAGGAGATTTGTATCACGAAGAGGATATTGTTCAGATATATGGTCAGATAATGGGACAAATTTTGTAGGGGCTGCTAAAGAATTAAATAAATTGATTTTGGCTGAAAATTCAAACTTCTCGGAAGAGCTGGCTCAAAGTTTAGCATCTGCAGGAACCAAGTGGCACTTTATTCCCCCTCATTCTCCGAATTTCGGGGGACTTTGGGAAGCCGGCGTTAAGTCGGTGAAGTTTCATCTAAGACGAGTAATTGGGGAATGCACATTAACGTATGAGGAGTTGTCTACAGTGCTGACTCAGATTGAAGCCTGTCTTAATTCTAGACCTCTATCACGGATAGATAACAATTTTGATGGAGTTGAGGCCTTGACACCGGGTCATTTTCTTGTAGGTGAACCTTTGCTTGCCGTCCCGGAGTATAATTATGAGTCATCCAACATTAATAGTATGCGCAGGTGGCAGCATACACAGCGAATGATGCAAAATTTTTGGCGACGCTGGTCCCAAGAATATTTAACGATGTTTTTACATAGATATAAGTGGTCGCAACAAACACCAGAACCTCAAATTGGAGATTTAGTATTGGTGAAAGAGGATGACATGCCTCCTTCTAAATGGCTGCTTGGTCGTGTGGTTACAAAACATCCAGGTGCCGATGGCATAACACGAGTTGTAACATTACGCACTAAGAACTCTGTTATAAAAAGACCTACATCAAAACTTTGTCTCCTACCAGTAATGGTAAATGATTCATAAAAAAAAAAAAAAATATATATATATTCCAACACCTATAATTTTAAGTTTATAATAATATATAAATGTTTAGAATTAACTAATTAGAAAACTACCCACCAAGGATGTAACATTTTTCTTTTTACCCAACTAGTGTGATGGTGGGCGGATAGTGTCTGAAGGACAAATTTTGTCAATTTGTCCTTGGTGGGCGGTATGTTAAACTGTTTTATGTAACATACATGTTACTCTATAAGTGCGCTAGATGGCACTAGTAAACTTTTAAAGAGTTTCTATATCGCGCTGTTAAGACTCTCTGGCGTTTAATGACGTTGTTTACATATGTAATGTTAAAATCTCAGATTCAGTCTCGTCCCCCCGTTAGTCAGTCGTTAACGGCCCGTGCCGCCACAGTCAGTAATCCGACCGTCCCCTAAAAACTCCTCTAAATCGCTTAGGCGAAGTCCGTCCCACTTTTTGTGTCCCCCGACGACGCCCTGAGCCGAGGTTCGGGCCCCAACTGGGGCGCCCTCAGCGGTGAGTCGTCACAAACAAACACGGCTGAGAGCCCTAAGCGCTCGCCGAATAGTCCGCGTAAGGGTGTCTATGGTCCTTCAGACCGCCACCTTTAAGTCCTCCTCAAAAATAAAAAAAAAAAAATGTTAAAATGCTTTTTGATTAAATACTTGTGGAAAAGTCGATCGATTTTTTGATATCTTACCCTCGATCTGATCTTAGTACCGCTTCGGGACATATGAATGGTTGTTCAGGTACCATATTTAACCTTTACAAGTATGCGTGGGCGTCAACAAATTAACCAGTCAGATTAAAAACACTGCAATCAGGAAGTGGATATTTTAACTAGACGACTTTTTAAACGTTATGGAGTAGTCGTTAATAGTTTGATTTGTCCGCAATCACGATCGCTGTCCGCCCACTGCGCGGGCGCAGGTTGTGAAATTCGATTAGGGGATTAGTAGTTTAATTAGAGTTCCATAAAATTAAAGAAAACCTGCCATTAAGACTATGGCTTAGCCGTAAACCTTTTGTATTATAGAGACTTATAATGAATTATGTTTAAAGCCATAAAAAGTTTGATCAATAAACTGAAGACCAGAATTTTATTGGAATGAGGAGCAAGCAATTATCAGGTATTTAGACTGAAAAAATAGGTCATAGATAAGTAATAAAAATAATATTATATGAGGGAATAAAGTGAAAAAAATCCACAGAAAGTTACATAAAATGTCGATAAAATTTAAATAAGTACACTTTAAAAATTTAAAATGATGGCGGCGAAAATCTACCTTCTCAGATTTTACGCCAAGCTTCGGTTTACCATAACTCAGTATAAAAGTTGATGATGCTGAATCCAATTGACTTTAAAATATTACACTGTAATTTTTAATATTCACCTCTTTTGAACAAAATGTTATTATTGAACATGTGTTTGCCATAAAAAGTGTAAATGGTTACCAAAAATGGTGGCCAAAGTTACCAACTTGTATTTTATACAGAAAAACAAAAGCTGTCATTGAACGCCTACAGCTTGGCATACAGGTTACCTTGTTATTTTTGATTTGTTTATGGTATGAATTCCGGAATCGTTTGATATACATTTTTTAAACCAATTTATCCATGTAAGTGGTTGTAAAAAAAAAAAATTGTTCAGTAAGTTTAATCTGTATTGTACTTTCATATTATGTGTATTGTATTGTTTTTTTTTATTCTGGATAAGCTTGTGTTTGACCACAATTTCACCATGGTAAGTGATGATGTGGTCGAAGGTGGTAAGCACACAAAGCCTAGATGGGAACTGGCTCTCAAGTGCAGCTGTCGGAACACACCCATATGTGCTTGGCGACAGATTTTCAACATGAGGTAGCCAGCCATTCGGGTACTACAAAGTACCCTACCACCGTGCTATGGTTTCCTCACGATGTTTTCCTTCACCGAAAGCTCAAGCACTTATGAATAGTCTCGACTCTAGTGCACGGTTCGGAAGGTTGCTTTTGCTGAGAAGAGCCGGCAATAAACTCAGCAATTACTCTTTTCAAAAACTACTTACACCTATTACATTTAATCATTATTTATTTATCTAGTCTCACTGACAATATTTGCGTGTTAAGACGGCAAAAAATAAATAAATATAATTTTATTATGACTGACTAAGCTCATTGTGGGATTCGAACCCACGACCTTCGACGTTATAATACCTACTGTCGATATATCTATAAGTATGTATCGATATGTATATGTCAATCTGCAGCACTCCTACCTACAACATTAGCGAAAGGATGAATACTTGCACTGTATAGAAGGGGTTAGGAAAAAGAGTGGGGATGGCACTCTCTTTAATGTAGGCTCTAAATTATTTAATATCACTATCATAATATTCATAATTTTATGTAACAGCGCGTTCTTTGTTCTGCTCCTAAATTGGGACGGCCCCATAATTGACTGATGACTAATTCTAAATACCACTTCCCTAATTGGTTTGGAATTAATGTATAAAATTAAGGTCTTATAATCATGAGGCATAACGACTAAAAGTATCCTTTTGGGGTTGCCTTTATTGGAAAAATTAAAATGAAATCGAAAATACCGATCGAATCGAGACTACCCACGATACCGATTGCGATTTAACGTTTTTTAGGGATATTACTACGAAGAAACAGTTATTTTTGTAAAAACTTGAGAGGTGTCAAGGGACACCCGGATGGAACGAAGTTATATAAGTTATATAAGTCGAGAGAGTATATATATATATATATATATTTCTATTTATAGAATATATAGAAATGAAAATATCTGGCTTGCTTTCTATAAGAGAGAGAGAGAGAGAGAGAGAGAGAGAGACAGACAGAGAAACATGCGCACGCCGCACAGCTTACAATAGCTTACTACACACAACTGTCACCCGACCAACTGACACTAAAAGTGTCGGTTTTTCGTAAGAATTTTTTCCGTCTAGCCCCCTTTCACAACGCGCGATAAGGAACTTCGTTCCGATAGGATTACCTACTTTTGAATAGTGACTTTAACGCACGTTCCGGAAGGTTGCTTTTCCTGAATAAACTCGGCAATTACGCTTTGCAAAAGCAACATAGGACCTATTACATGCAACGTGCATGCAACCGAATCAATTCACAGCAAAAGTCAAAGTCAAAAACATCTATTCAGTTTAGGCCCTAGAAGGCACTTATGAAGGGTTTCAAAAGGCGATGATAGCTCAGTGGTAAGTGACGTCGAATACCGCGGCGAAGGTCGTGGGTTCGAATCCTACAATGAGTTTGAGCTTTCGGTGAAGGAAAACATCGTGAGGAAACCACAGCACGGTGGTAGGGTAATTTGTAGTACTCGACTGGCTGGCTACCACCCTCAAGTTGAAAATCAGTCGCCAAGCACCTGTTGGTGTGTTGCGGCATTTGCACTTGAGAGCCAGTTCGCCTTTAAGGCATTGTAATAGGGTATACAACACATTAGCAATCCCCTGGTATTGCCAATGTCAATAGGCGACGGTTGTCACTTACCATCAGGTGACCCGCCTGCCTCGTTGACACTTGTGACATAAAAAAAAAAAGGTTGAATTACAGAAGTTACCACCAAGTCAGCAAAAAAATAATAACCTAATATGATCAACTAGCTGACCAGTCACGTACCTAGGTTGTCACAAAATACATTTTTAGGTATTTTTCCAATTTTCCAAAAACATTCCAAAAGCTAATTATCCAAATCGGTTCACCCGTTCTCAAGTGATGCGCTTACCAACAGACAGCATAACATTTTTATTTAGGTATACCTACATAGATTTTGTCATTTTGTAAATGTTTTTAAATGTTACATGTAAGTAAATAACTGTATGACATAGTTCACGTACAGCCCAGAAACCTCAAACCCAGAACAATGAGCTTGAGCTTTCGGTGAAGGAAAACATCGTGAGGAAACCACAGCACGGTGGTAGGGTACTTTGTAGTACTCGACTGGCTGGCTACCACCCTCAAGTTGAAAATCTGTCGCCAAGCACCTGTTGGTGTGTTCCGGCAGTTGCCTTTAAGGCATTGCAATAAGGTGTACAACACATTGGCAATCCCCTTGGTATTGCTAATGTCTATAGGCGACGGTAGTCACTTACCACCAGGTGACCCGTCAGCTTCGTTGTCACTCGTGGTATAAAAAAAAAAAAAAAAAACATTGTAACATGTAGGTACTCGTGTAACATCCTATCGGTGGACGGTTTTACCCAACAATTGGAGATACATTTTACAAACTATGAGCTGAAATCTATTCAAATAAATAAAATTTAAATTTATTTTTGTGCTTATTACAAATAACAATTTTGTCTGCCTGTTTGTCTTAATTGTCTATTTGTTAGGACCGTTTTTGACGGGACTCTGGCAGATAGCTGATGTTATAAGATAGGCTGCTATTATTTTAGAAAACCCATGAAATTGTGAACAAAACCGATTCAAATAAAGAACGCGAATTCTCTTTACTATGCAGATATAATATCCATACAACAGTCAAAGTAACGTGAAATTAACTACAGTTGTTGCTTTTAAGAATTTTTTGCGAGGTTCACTTAAATTTAGAATACTTTGTGTGGAAGTAAGAAAAAAACTGCTGACCGATTCAACCTACACGTACCTATTTTAAAATTCCTTTTATTTAACGCGTGGTTTAAATACAAGGCGACGCGCGGGGAATAATTTGGGAGAAGAAAATGTGGTACACCCCACCGAGCATGGGATAAGGACAGGAAGAAGAAGACATTTTTCATTGTCATTTGTCTTTCTTTCTTTTCATCTGTCATTCATGTAAATGTAACCTTGCTGAGTTTCTTGCCGGTTCTTCTCAGTTGAAGGCTGACTTCCGAACCGGCGGTAACTTCTGTAATTCGACCTTCATAAGTGCCCTTCTAGGGCCTAAACAGAATAAATGGTTTTGACTTTGACATTGTGATATCAGTTTTCCAATTTAGGAGATTAGAAAACTGAAAGGTTTTAGAAATATTTTTATATTACCACAGTTGATTGAAAAATGCACGACAATAGTCGTTCCTCCATGGACATTAGCTATACTTTCTTTTAAATGTAGATCGAAAGGTCAGAGGATGACCACATTTCTATAGACCTTTGTTTATTTGGCCTGCACGCTAAAACTCATGCTAAAACTAAATTTGTTAGTAAAGGCTGATCATTAGTAAATTTTCTGGAATATCCGAACAATCCATATCCATAAAGTGAGACAGCATAATATATGCGTCTAACAAGTTTTTTTTGAAGTGAAAACTTCTTTAGGCGCGTTGAGCACTTTTTCAGTGAACAAAAATCATGGAACTCGCGTCGTCGTCACCGAATGCTTCCATTCGTTTTCACTTCTATCGGCAGTCCCCAAAGACTGCCTCGCACCTTTTATTTTAAATATACTATATGTACATATATGTATAGTAAGTAGCACACAAAGTCTAGAAGTGAACTATTTTATCTCACGATGCATTCTTTTGTAAAATACTATTGTTGTAATATTCGAAACTGAGCTTTTATAACCTTAAAATAATAGTTTGAATCACTTCGCTACAGATTCTATCTTGCACCACACTCCATCACTTAGGAATACTATGGATACCTATATCTTTAACAAAGGATTTCATGCGTCATGCGTGGAGGTAAAGGCCGATCTCACTTAAATGCACGCGATACCCTTTGCATCAATTTTGAGGTTTAATCATTTTAACTAGCCTTTTTCCTTGTATTTTCTCGAGTTCCAATGGGTTATTAAATTGTTTTATTTTACTCCTAAGTGCCTATAATAAGTCAGTGATTAAATAGTTGTAGAAAAACAAGTGCATCCGAATTAAAATGAGGAAATAGTACAACTATACATTTAACGGTCTATCTATTAACTTCAGCGCCATCTTTGAAATAGATCACGTACTTCAACACGACCGCTACACTAGCGGAACACGAAGTGAGTATGAACAAAAAATGTGTTTACTGATAGTCTTGACACAGATTTATAATTGCACAGGTTTCTCATTAATAGAGAGGTTATGTACATGTTTGAATTAAAATAAAATAATGGAAACTCACTCGTGTATGGCACGAAACTCGTCGGCGAACCCAAAATGCCTCTCCTTCGGGGATCCAGTTTGAAATCACAATTCAAAACACTCAAAAATATAAACAATCGCAAACCGGCTTCACTTTCACTGTTTGCACAACAATTTAATTAATCAAAATACATGTTTTCTTTGCGGTAAATGTTTGCGGGTGCTTAAAATAAAAAGGCGCGATTTTTGCAGCGAAATTTTTGTCGAGACGTTCGGTCGTCATTGAAGTCGAGATTTTTATCTGTGTTTGGTTTTCTGATCACGATTCACAAGTGTCTGCTTCTGATGGATGATTACGTGATCAGTCCGCACGCTAAAACACAGTGTTTTACAGTGTTAGGTGCTTGCTAACTTTCATCTCAAACAAGCTTTCTTGAACAGACAATTTTGATTGGAAAAGTTGGGACCATGGATGCTAATGTAAATAATACTGACTGTTTCATATTATTAACTTTTTGAAGCTAGTGATTTGGGCATATCCAATTTTAAATATTAATTCTGCTCCATTGTGGCACACGTTTGCTAGGACACTGCTGCCTGCGCGTACGCAGGTGAAATACGTGTGTGCGACTCGTGCATGCTGTCTCGCTCCCACATGCATAAATTAGCGTGTGAGCTGCGTCTTTGTCTCTCACGTTACACACGTTTTTTGTCGGTAGGGTGATCAAATTAGTGAAAAAAAATATGGCTTCATCTTATAGGATATGGTTAGGGGACTAGGGGTTGGTTTTGGGAGCTCTCTACATAAAATAACTAAGAATTTTGTAATTTGACTGTGCTTAGGCTAGGCTATTCAGGTTAAACCTCAAATTTAAAAATATATTCTTTGTATAGTACATATAGGAAACTTATAATTTAAAATTAATATGACAATAGGCATTTGTCTGCTGTATTGATTGATACTCTTCAAAAATAAAGACTGTCAATAAATTCCCAAAGTCACCGTTTGACAGATTCGCAGAAACTAGCGACGTGAGAAGTGCTTGAGCGCAGTTAAATTGAATTCAATTTAATTTTCATATTGCATACTGACCGAGATACGTGGAACCGATCGCCGGCGCCGTGACTTGGTTCAGGAACGTCTGGTGGGCCAGTGAACCTTCAATTGACAGCCCTTGACGACCCATTTTCTGTTAAAAACGCAAATAAATTCAATTTAATTCAATTTGGGACCCATCACTTTTTCTTTAAATTCAAACTTTTTCTGAAATATATGACAGCGCCATCTTTGTATGCAACACTGAACTACTAGAGTTAAGTTGGCTGCTTTAACTAATGAACGTTAATATCTTATTTATATAATAGATGGCGCTACATAAAGTTTTTACTGAATGGAATATACATAAAAGAGTTTTCACTCCTCTTGCTCAAAAAGACCGTCATTGTAGCGTACCAGAGCGGTGAAAAAATAGCAATTCATCCTCTAGGGGAAAAAGTTTTTTTTTTATTTTTGTATGTCAAATGACAATGAGCCTACAAAAACGAAAAAGTCTTTAGTCATAAGTAGAATAATCATGAATAAAGACTCGACTTATTACTGTTTCATAAAAAAAGAACTTCATTTTAATTTTGAAAATCTCTGGTAGAATGCATGCAATGTGTTGCGGCTACAGAAGAAACAAAAAAAAAAGAAATTATAAACTACATATTTCATATTGTATTGGATTGTTTTATTTTTTCGCAATCGTAGTGAAAAGTATAGTGTAACACACGGCGCTAAAACCCATTAAAACTCGGTTTCTATTTACTCCCTCGCTAAAGCTCGGGAGTAAAACTACCTCGTATATAATGGGTAATTTTAGCTCCTTGTATAACAATCTACTATTTCATCTTTTGAAACGAGTAAACTTACCTGAATATCACTACTATCTTTGTTGTTTTGTTCCAGACTGATGTTGATGTTTTTTGTTTGCATTTTTTACCATCCAGGGCTTATTAGCCCCAACTGTAATGAGAAAAATCTTTATTAGACAATAAAATAACAGGTTCAAAATATTCACTCTTATCTCTTTCCCACAGTTTAATAATTAATGTATCCCCCTGATAATTACCTACCTCCTAACTAGCTATCTGCTCCACGGTTTAACCCGCGATCTTCTATTTTATCCTCAGGGAATTGGACGACGATAGCTATAAAAGGGACCTGTTTGCAAAATTAAGAGCGCTAGCTCTATTCGCGGACGATACCGCAATATATTATTCTGGCAGGAGCCCCACGGCAATTGCCAAAGTTCTCCAAGCCGCGACTCACACCCTAGGTCCCTGGTTTCGGAAATGGAGAATCGAAATTAACCCCACCAAGAGTCAGGCGGTGCTGTTCTTCAGTCCCGCCAAGAAACTCATCCCCACTCCCCCTCTCCAGTCACCATGTTCGGCGAGCCGATCCCTTGGGAGAGGCGAGCCAAATATCTCGGTGTTACCCTGGATGATCGTTTGTCCTTTGCCGACCACATAAAACAGGTTCGTGCACGCGCCTGTTTTGTGTCCGGTCGCCTTCATTTCTTGTTAAATAAAAAGTCTAAACTTGCCCTAAAAAGCAAGGTGAGACTCTACACCGCGTGCATACGCCCCGTTATGCTATATGCATGCACTGTGTTCGCACATGCATCCCCCAAGCTGATCCATAGACTCCAAGTGGTTCAAAACCGCTTCATGCGCAAAGCCACGGGCGCCCCGTGGTACATGCGCAACTTAGACCTCCACATAGACCTCAATCTGCCCACGGTTAAGCAATTCATTAAGCGCGCTTCACGCCGCTATTACGATCGTGCCCTAAACCACGCGAACCCATTGATTGTAAACACTGCAAACTATACTCCTTCAGAGATTTCAAAAATCCGTAGGCCTAAACTCGCCCTCAGCGAGCCGGATGACCCTACAACTCTAGCTCAGATTAAGGATAGGGAGGCTCGCGCAGCCCTGAAGAAACAAATACAACACCGCCCGCGTTTTCGCCCTCGCCGGAGAGGCCCGTCGCGACGTCCCACTCAGTCAGTCTCGCCCCCAGTAGTTGGCCCGAGCCGTACCAGTAATCCGACCGTCCCTTAAAACTCCTCTAAATCGCTTAGGCGAAGTCCGTCCCACTATCTTGTGCCCCCCGACGACGCCCTGAGCCGAGGTTCGTGCCCCAACTGGGGCGCCCTCAGCGGTCAGTCGTCTAAAATTTGTAAACTCGGTTGAGAGCCCTAAGCGCTCACCGAAAAGTCCGCGTAAGGGTGTCTATGGTCCCTCAGACCTCCACCTTTAAGTCCTCCCAAAAAAAAAAAAAAAAATGAAGAGCCCTAAGCGCTCGCCGAACAGTTCACGTAAGGGTGTCTATGGTCCATCAGACCTCCACCTTGTTGTACTAGGCGCTCGCCGAATACCTACTGGTGCTATGGTTCCTCAAGCCAGCCAGCTAATCCCGGCGTCAGTGAGTCAGGAAGTTTTTTTTATGTTGACTACGTTTTTTTCAGTTCAATCTCAAAATTGCCCAGAATGCGAGCTTGCGCACCAACGTTGTAAAGTAACAAAGCTTGAGAGTAAGTTTGGTAAGAACGAACAACCATAAAGAAATGACTCTAAGCTTGTCTATCTTAATCTGTGAAGTCTTCTAGTATGTACCTAATCAATAGGTATCATTTAGAAAAACCTAATTCAAAAGCTGCTTATAAAAATACTGTTGAGATTTATGTGATAAATGTTTAAAAAAAATTAAACTTGCACGAAAGAAAGCGAGGGAACAGGTCTTTGTTGAATTCCTCTCATTTATTTTAATAGAAGTTTTGATGAAAGCGTAGGTGCCAGAACTTTTGCCATTCAATTTTAAGTTACCAACTTAAGGTAACATAAACCTCAAGTTACGATGGGAACTTTTTTTTGTGAGTTTTCAATCACGATATTTTTAAATTTTTACCAAGTTTTACGTAGGTAGGTAGGTAGGTACTTAAATGGGTTCGAACTTCCAGTTTTATATTTGAATTCTAAATATTGTTTGATAATTTGAGAATGGTAAGACGAGGTCAGAAGAGCGTTTTTTATACTTTTAGACATCGTACAGTACCTACCTATTTGTATTTGTTGATAAACTGACTAAGATTTGTACATTTCACTGAGTTTTACTTCTCATACTCACATATTGTCAGCTGGGGATTCCTTTGTCGTTTTAATGTTTAATCGTATCCAGGTCTCCACGATACAGGCTTTGCCTAGTGTGGGGATCGTCAGATATATATTATTAAAAATCTGGTTCTACATGAACACACAAAGTGTACCAAATAATATTAACGTTGTGCTATATTATGTTTTAGCTTTAAGTTGTATTTGTGTAGTTAATAAATGCTTTTTTCATTTTTTTTTTCATTTCATTTGTTTCAAAAGTCATAGTTTTCATGAAGATCCTACGTAACAAATCTTCTAAGAAATCAGAGAGAAAATAATAATAGGCAACACCTAACAATTGAATCAGACCAACTCAAACTCAAAATATCTTTATTAAATGTAACTCATTTCTTAACTTTTTTCATCTAGACTCTAACGCACGTTTGGGAAGTTTTGCGTAGTAGGTAGATACCTACTATTATTTATTCAGTGCTTGTGCTAAGAAGAGTCGCCAACAAACACAGTAATTACTGTTAATAAAACTAGACTCATTGATAAGATTTGCGTGTTATGGCCGCAAATAAATAAATAGAGTTTAGTATAGGTAGAAGACACGAAATTTAAAATGCTAATGATTTACAAACTCAATGATGTAGTTGTATAACATCTTTTATACATAATATATATATTATACCTACCTAAAACACAACCAATATCCGTGAGAAATGAACCAAAAACAAAACAACCTCCCACACAGGATACAATCACAATGGTCAACTGGGTAGGTATAGATCACAGACAATATAACCTTGTCTGTGGTATAGATAGAGAAACAAAATATCGAATGGAATAGATCGAATAAATAATAATCGAATACCTATACCCCATATTTTTATAAGGAAAATAATGTTAGAGCGTTTAAAAACTAAACTAATTTAAGTAGTCTTAATATACCTAAGAAAATGATTCAATTTTGTCTTATAAAATTTGTCCAATATTTCTTTAGAACATGAATCAAAATTCTTGAACAGTCGGTAACTTTCGTTTCCTTACGATAATCCCTTAAAATACCGTGGGACTTTAGCTCTCCCCATCGTTTTCGGAGATTCTAAAGGCCGGTTGGTGTAGTGATAAGATACTCCTTTCACGTCACAGGTCGCTCGTGGGTTCGTTTCCCACCTAGGACAGACATAATGTTTGTGTGCACAAAAGTAACAAATCGCTACAAACTAATCCTATGTAAGTTGGCGAACCAGTTGCCTCAACTCCTCAAGGCATTATAAAAGGTCGGCGGCACATTGGCAATCCTGTAAATCCCCTGCGATGACTAGCCGCTGGGTTACATAACTAAAACACTTCCCACATCACTTACAAGTGATATTTAACTAACAAGCACCGATGCTGTATAAATCCGAGACAATTTAAACGCACCGCGTTAATTTACAATACTTCCACCATTACGGTCACGAAGCGATCCTTATATAGCTGGTGGTGGTGTTACAGCTGTCAGGAGGCTGCCAACTGCCAATACGAGCTCGTTTGTGTGTCTATTATGCCTACAATATAGCCTTTATTGTGGATTTATTGCGACCAATATTGCATATTAAAGAGTATGGTTTTTATTCTGAAAATTCAACAAGATTTTTTCACTTTTTATTTTAAAGTAGCAGTCCTGGCAGACTTTGTTCTGCCCTATTTCTCTAAAATGCGCCTTTGTTTTGTTTTGATTGATGTCAAATATTTGACAGCTGGGGAAAAGAAAATAATTGTTGTTTTTACAATTTTCCTCGTATATTTTAAGTTTTTTCTCTCCATAAAAACCTTCCTCAGACTTCATCAAACACAACAAAAAATAAATCAGCCAAATCGGTTCAGCTGTTCTTGAGTTTTGCGCTCAGCAACACATTTAGTTATTCATTTTTCGGGAGCACAGAAAAAATTTCTGTGTCGGGAGGCTAAAAAGTGACTAATTAGCCTAACTTGACCTGTGTCGCGTTGCTGGCATCAACTGATGCACTTCAATTGTACTAAGTGCAATTAAAAGTAAGAGTGACACAAAAAAACAACAAAAAAGTGTGTTATGAGATATTGTTTTTTTTTTTTTTTTTTATTCTGGATAGGCATGTGTTTGACCACAATCTCACCATGGTAAGTGATGATGTGGCCGAAGATGGTAAGCACACATAGCCTAGGATGTAATATCGAAATCGTTTATAAGGCGATGATAGCTCAGTGGTATTGACGTCGGATACCGGTTACCTTTCCCCCCTTTTTTAACTTATAATTATTAAAAATAGTAGGTATGATAGATTAGTTTACTGAGACAAAGACCTTACTCTTTTGATTGCGTGTTTTCATGACGTCAGCCAGTAAGTATTTTATACAAAACTCCACTTTAAACTATCGTTTTGACATTTAATAAAAAGAAGCTGATTTGATAATTATGTCACACCTGTTGACTTTTTGGCGGGAACTTGCGAAGTGACGTTGTGTTTTCGTTTTATTTTCATTAAACTGGTGTATTTTGAGTTTTATTGAATAATTTCGGTGGTGTTTTGTCCAATAAAGATCAATCTATGTGCACAAGTGAAGTGAAATGAAATGAAAGCGTGTATCGTGACTTTCCAGGTTGTCCCAAGAAGTCCGTGAAAAGTTTTAGTGGAATAGCCGCTAATTTCATTAAAACTAAACTGGACTTGTACGGACGAGGACTAGACTTTACAGTGAAAGTGACAATAAAACGTGACTATAACATAAAAAATGAATATTTTAAATTAAGAAATGGCTAAAGGTCTAGATACCAAGCCATAAACCTACCTGCTAATTATATTATGAATCATAGTAGTTTCTCAAACAGCGGAAGTTGGTGACGTGATGTTTACCCGCTTTATTAATTAGTCGGATGTAGCCAGTAGCCGGATGAGCCCGGTGAAATCTGACTCGGCTGTTATTAGGTATGTGGTAGAGTCGTTGAACACTGTGGCGAACGTTGTGGGTTCAAATTCTACTCTACATTGTAAGGAAGAGTATGGTGTTGGGGAAATAAATAATTAGGTACTGTGTTTTATTTAGAAGGCATGTCATGAGATTTTGGAAAAGGATTATTGTATGAAGTTGATGAAATAAATAATTAGGTGGGTACTGTGTTTTATTTAAGGCATGTCATGTCATTTTTTAAATATGTAAGTACCTTGATTTTTAGGGTTCCGTACCCAAAGGGTAAAAACGGTAACCCTATTACTAAGACTCTACTGTCCGTCTGTCTGTCACCAGGCTGTATCGTGATAGCTAGACAGTTGAAATTATCACAGATGATGTATTTCTGTTGCCACTATCTAACAACAAATAGATATAAAAAAAAAACAGAATAAAATAATAAAAAAAAACTACAAAATTTGTACGGAAGCGTGAGTCAGACTCGCACTTGACCGGTTTTTCATCATTATGATCATGAAAAGCTTTGGATGAGCTTGGTAAGTGATGATGTGGCCGAAGGTGGTAATACATAAAGCCTGGCTCTCAAATGCAGCTGTTGGAACACAGCGATAGGTGTTTGGCAACATACTTTCAACTTGATGGTCAGCCAGCCAGTCCATTAGTACAAATTATCTTACCACCGTGCTATGGTTTCCTCACGATGTTTTCCTTCCCCGAAAACTCAAGCTTACTGTAGGATTCGAACCCACGACCTTCGCCGCGGTATCCGATGTTACTACCACTGCCTTAAAATAGGCCTTTAGCCTGTAGCTAGACCAGGGATCTCCAAATGGCAGACCAAGGTCTGGATCCGGACCTTAGGTAGATAAGACCTTAAGCTCTAGCATCTAGGTCTCAAACTCAAAACTCATTTATTAAGTTTAGGCCCTGGTAAGGCACTTATGAACGTTACAATTGACTCTACCACCGCTTCAGAATACACTTAAACTGAGAAGACTCCGGCAAGAAACTCAGCAAAGCAATTTTTTCTGCAATGGATCTTTCTTAAATTTATTTACTTTTCCAGGTACACGCTTAGCACAAAAGTTTATGAACATCGCTGTGAATTACCAACATATAACTTACTTAGCGGATCCTTTGATATTATAAAAGTAATTTTAAGTTAAGCAAATCTAATCTCAAAAAAACAAAACTGGATTTACTATGATGAGCTGAACCTTATACCTACTAATACTATTTACCGCCCCGCGGTTTCCCCGCGTTCCCGAGGAATTAAAATAAAATAAAGCCGTCTAATATGGGCTGTGAAGATGTGATAATGTAAGTTTTTTTTTAATCAAACTCAAACTCCAAATATATTTTTTTATTAACTCATTACAAACATTTTTAATTGTCACATGTTTGATTTATGAAAATCTAACGCTCGGTTCGGAAGGTTGCTTTTGCTGAGAAGAGCCGGCAATAAACTCAGCAATTACTTTTAAAAAAAAGCAACTTAGGGCTATTACTATATAGTCTCACTGATAAATATATGCGTGTTATGGCGGCAAATAAGTAAAAAAAAAAACTTGAGAGGTGTCAAGGGACACCCGGATGGAACGAAGTTATATAAGTTATATAAGTCGAGAGAGTATATATATAAAAAAAACATTTCTATTTATTTAATATATATAGGTATATATATAATTAGAAATGAAAATATCTGGCTTGCTTTCTATAAGAGAGAGAGAGAGAGAGAGAGAAAGATAGAGAAACATGCGCACGCCGCACAGCGGTGTCACCGACACTTTTGTGTCGTAAGATTTTTTCCGTCTAGCCCCCTTTCACAACGCGTAAATAGAATGTAGTTACGAGTGATTTAGTAAACAACAAGCTCAAGCATACCAGCCCCCACAAGCAGCACCTGTTCACAAGTATGACGATGGTCTGATTTTGAAAATTCTTTCACTAATAGAAAGCTACATTACCCCTACATTATATCCCTATATTTTGCCATAAGTTATCTATTTAGAAATAATCGATTGAAATATTCAATTTAATAAATTCGAATCGGAAAGTCGTGAGTTCGAATTGTGCTCTTGGTAACCTCTAATTGATAATCATAAAGACTTGTTTCCCTATCTATCATCGTAGTCCTGTTACGCTACATAAAAATAGAGTACAACTCAGACATACCTACTATAATCGATAAGAAACCGTTTAAAATAAATCGTTACAATTAACTTACAGCCTCCATTAAATTAGAATTAAAAACTAAACCGAAACGCGGCGCCCAGTTTAAGTGTTAACACGGATGGGTAAGGGAGTTTACACACGAGCGGTCTGTCGCTGCGATTACGCCGAGAGCTCGTCGAAAAACTTATCGTCAGCACACACGATTACGCAATCAGCTATTCTGTTGTAAAAATTGTTCGCTTAAAATGGTTTTTATCGCTTAGGGTTTCAATGTTGAGAGTGGCGTGGTATAACTAGAAGTTCATTGAAAGTATACAGCTGAATTCATTCTAAATCTATACTTACACTACACTAAGGCATTTTTAGACGAAGTTATATAGCACTTCACATGGCTATTTGTGTTTGCGTATTTGTGATATTTGACGATTAATGCGATATATTTGACAAAACATTTGATGTATTTGACAATTACAACAAATAACAAACCCGCATTACCGCACTGCTGTCGGTTTTTCGGCGCGGATTAAAGGAGCCAAATAGACAAATGCACAATTACTGCAACTACACATTGCAATCTACACACGCGGTTTATCGTGAATTGTGATAATACAACCGTTCGAAGGTTTTTAGAACTTTATCAAATACATTCGTTCTAAATCCTCTGAATCCTCAAAATCTTATTTCCAAAAATCTTGCTTCCTGTCCAAACTCGTCCGACATGTTTGCGATCGTATTTAAGTATGATGCTATTCGGCTCCATGTTTGTTCGTCTAAAATGCCGAATAAGCCAAATACGCAAACACAAATAGTCATGTGAAGTGCCAGCATGATACAAACGTTCGAAGCAATCCAGTTTATAAAACGCACTTTCCATCGCCAAGTCTATAAGGTTCTTAACCACGAATTAAACTAATCTTAACCCGTAGCGTGGCCGAGGTAGTTTTGTGAATGAAATGGCCTGTAATTGGCCCTCAGGCCATTACGGTAAAGGTAGATAACCCTAACTCTGTTGTTTATTGTTCGTTGTTGAGTTCACCATCAAATATACCTTCATTTGAATGGGGTTTTATTATTTTTAGCCCTCTTCAATACGCTTGCGATACGCAAAACTGTGTGGTAGCTCTCTTATTATTTTTATTTACCACGTAATTTACGTGTCTTTTTTTTGTTGTCGAACAAAATTCAACTTGATTCTATTGTACAATAAAGTTCAATTCAATTTTATGTTTAAGCTTTGAAGTGGCGCTGAAGACCGCAATCGGGTTACAAAGTTAAATCTGTCATAGAGTTATTAATGCGGGGACGCACGCAGCTGGGGCCCCGTGTCAAATTCATCGGATATCGGGGTCCTCCCTCAGCCGTAGCTGTAAATTCTTTTCAATAAACCACTACGTAAATTAATATGAATATTAATGTGAAAGTATGTTTGAGAATCACGTAAAAGTACCGAATGGATTTGGATTGGTAGGCTGAAGTGGCAGTGGGCGGGGCACATAGCCCGAAGAACCGATGGCCGATGGGGCGGAAAGGTTCTGGAGTGGCGACCACGCACCGGAAGGTAGGTCCCGTACAAGGGACGACGACCTAGTGAGAGTCGCGGGAAACCGCTGGATGCGAGCAGCTCAGGATCGGTCGATGTGGTAAACTTTGGAGAGGCCTATGTCCAGCTGTGAACGTCTTTCGACTGAAATGATGATGATGGATTTTGTTAAAACTTGACACACATAGCTATATATCAAATCCTGGATTAACACAGGATACTTTTGATCCCGGTAAATGATAAGATCCCTGGGTACCTGTATATTACTTTAAGAATAAAATTGTTAAACATTTGAAAAAAAAATAGCCAATATAGTCAGATGGTCCAAAAATATTTAAAAAAATGTAACCTTGCTGAGTTTCTTGCCGGTTCTTCTCAGTTGAAGGCTGACTTTCGAACCGGTGGTAACTTCTGTAATTCGACCTTCATAAGTGCCCTTCTAGGGCCTAAACTGAATAAATGGTTTTGACTTTGACTTTGGAACGCGAGTGAAACAGCGGGCGTGAGTTAGTATTACATAATTCATGATAACTTAGTTCAAAATGTTTTGACTCAACTTTGTAATAACAGATGTTAGGTAGGTAGATTCCATCTAGGCTATGTGCTTTTTGGCCACATCATCACTTACCAAGTTTATCCAGTTAAAAAAAACGATTCTTCAGGGTCCAGGGTCCCTCCGGCCGGGGCCCCGTATAGCATTGTGCCCTAAATTGTATGAAACCATAACACGGTGGTTTTATAGTTGCCTGGGTAGATACCACCCTCAAGGTGAAAGTCACCTCAAAGATTTGAGGGCCATCTAGGCCTTATGCGGCTAATACTTTTGGCCATATTATTACTTTTCTTGGTGAGATTGTGGTGGAAAGCAAGCTTGTGGATAACTTCAAACAATAGCAAGATGCGACACTAAAAACGCCTATCGAAAAACAAAACAATTTTGTGGCATAAGTAGTCGAACATATAAGTATAATTGATGAATGACATGATGACCGTATTTGATTATTGAATATCAAACCTCATAAAAGGACATTTTTTTTAAAATTATGCGAAGGATGTAAGACTTTGTTAATCTCAGTAGTATGATTTCAAGGCGATGATAGCTCAGTGGTAAGTGACGTCGAATACCGCGGCGAAGGTCGTGGGTTCGAATCCTACAATGAGCTTGAGCTTTCGGTGAAGGAAAACATCGTGAGGAAACCATAGCACGGTGGTAGGGTACTTTGTAGTACCCGACTGGCTGGCTACCACCCTCAAGTTGAAATCTGTCGCCAAACACCTATTGGTGTGTTCCGACAGCTGCCCTTGAGAGCCAGTTCCTATCTAGGCTTTGTGTGCTTACCATCTTCGGCCACATCATCACTTACCATAGTGAGATTGTGGTCAAACACAAGCCTATCGAATATAAAAAAAAAAACAAATATTTATCTACATAATTTGGGAGTTTACTAGGTTTAGGTAAAACATTTCATAAAATAAACTAAGCTAAATCTTAAAATTAATTAAAATAGGTTATGCAGCTATTTCTAAATAGCATAGAGTCAGTGGAGTAGAATACAAACAGCGCACGTACAGAATTCCGAACGTTTATATTACGTCGAATTCGCACAGTGGGCTCTCAACCACTTATTAGGGACAAAATAGTTTGTAATTTTTTAATTCCATCGGGTATATAGGCGCCTCGGTAATTAGGGTGGTACAGAGATCGCTTTTCTGGATTGATGCGGTTAAAACCAGATTACATTCTACTATTTTTAAGCAATAAAAGTAATTTTTAGTTGCTGCTATGAAAAATATTATGGTGTAGACTGTAGGTGATAATTTTGTCTAGACTCAGGCACGATTATGTTTACGTTTTATATTTTATTATAAGCTTTTTTATATCTCGGGTGTTATTAATAAACACATTATTTCAGAGTAGGAGTCTTTATTATATTAATAGTAAATCTTTATTTTTATGATCCAAGGGTGTTTAAAATTTTATTTTTTCTGGCTATTTAAAAAAGTTACTTACCTAAAAACTTACTTTCTAAGAATTTTCATAAAATCCAGTTTATTTTAAATAGCCAGACTTGACGGATTGATTGTTCAATGCAGTTGATTTCTGAAATTTAGAGGGTTGCGATGAATTCAATGTAGGAATACTAGGCACATATTTGACGTATGTTTCGCAGTTGACACTACAGGATGATTTTACAACTGTGCCTAGAGTACAGATTCAGTAGCGTTCCCTATTTTTATCAGATTGTAATATTCTAATCAGTAGTTTGTAGTTAACATCTTGAAAATAAAAAAAACATGTAAGGATTTTAATAACTTACCCTAAAATAACACTAAGCCACACATAAAACACTCACACAAACACAATAACAACACACACAGACATGATAGCGTCGTGCAGACGGGCCCCGATCAATTTTCGAATCACGGCTGCGCGCGGGCACTTCGTAGAACGCGTGCGTGTTATTCGCGCGCACTTCGAACACTGCTACGTCTCCTATTGGGCCACTTATTTCTTAGAACAATTCATATTGAATTTTGATATTGAAATTAGGTTTGTGTTTATTGGAAAAGGATTGAATGAATGTCACTTCGAGTCCAGTGACCTTGCGGTTGATGGTTTATGGCTGTTTTATTTTTGTGAACGACGTAATACGACAGTCAAGTCAGGTCAGGTTTTATTGAAATTGGTGGGCGTTCTACTAAAACTTTTCACTTATTGAACACAATACTAGATTGATTTTCTATATTTGAAGATTTATATGAATGAATGATATTTTAATGTTTTTGAAAAAGTGATAATAAACTAGGTTCCACACCACGGTTCCACCCGCGCTTTCGAGATGACAAGTAGACTATATCACTCAGGGATAATGTATCTTCCTATAAGAGAAAACATTTTCTAAATCGGATCAGTAGTTTCGGAGATTACCTCCTACATCCATCAAACCTATTTCACAAACTTTACCTCTTTAAAATATTAAATGAAGAAGAATATATCCATAAAAAATAGAAGAGGTCAAACTTATCATTGTCATGAAATAAACAAAAGAAAGGCAAACAAAAGCTTTTGTTTAAAATAGCAAAAGCTTTGTGACCTTCAAGCAGCACCTTATGATGTCCCAGCCGCATAGTTACGTTTTTCTATATTTTATTATTCCGGACGGACGTTACACTCTGTGAATATCCTGAGTGCACAGTGGACCGAATCGTGTTGCGGTGCGGACAAAAAATAAACTATGTATTTGTATTCCTTTTAGTGAATTTGTAAAAAAAATATTGATTTACAAAAAAAGCTTTTGTCGTTCCATTTGGACCTCAACCGGTCATAATATTTTTTTTTAATGTAAAAATAATAAAAGACTATTATTTACTATTATTGTAATGTACATCTAAATATGTATTGTTATTTTATTAACTGCAAGTTGTCCCCAGCAGTTCCAAGGGATCTTTTTACCACCGGGATAAAAATTATCATATGTCCTTCTCCAAGGTTCCACACAGACAGACTGAGACAAACTTACTTACTAATATATGTATTAGTATTAGCAAGTACTATTATCTATTCTGTGGTACCTATGAGTATGGTTTCTTAATCCATGGATGTGTATTAATTATTATATGTCCTTCTCCAAGGTTCCACACAGACAGACTGAGACAAACTTACTTACTAATATATGTATTAGTATTAGCAAGTACTATTATCTATTCTGTGGTACCTATGAGTATGGTTTCTTAATCCATGGATGTGTATTAATTATTATATGTCCTTCTCCAAGGTTCCACCCAGACAGACTGAGACAAACTTACTTACTAATATATGTATTAGTATTAGCAAGTACTATTATCTATTCTGTGGTACCTATGAGTATGGTTTCTTAATCCATGGATGTGTATTAATTATTATATGTCCTTCTCCAAGGTTCCACACAGACGGACTGAGACAAACTTACTTACTAATATATGTATTAGTATTAGCAAGTACTATTATCTATTCTGTGGTACCTATGAGTATGGTTTCTTAATCCATGGATGTGTATTAATTATTATATGTCCTTCTCCAAGGTTCCACACAGACAGACTGAGACAAACTTACTTACTAATATATGTATTAGTATTAGCAAGTACTATTATCTATTCTGTGGTACCTATGAGTATGGTTTCTTAATCCATGGATGTGTATTAATTATTATATGTCCTTCTCCAAGGTTCCACACAGACAGACTGAGACAAACTTACTTACTAATATATGTATTAGTATTAGCAAGTACTATTATCTATTCTGTGGTACCTATGAGTATGGTTTCTTAATCCATGGATGTGTATTAATTATTATATGTCCTTCTCCAAGGTTCCACACAGACAGACTGAGACAAACTTACTTACTAATATATGTATTAGTATTAGCAAGTACTATTATCTATTCTGTGGTACCTATGAGTATGGTTTCTTAATCCATGGATGTGTATTAATTATTATATGTCCTTCTCCAAGGTTCCACACAGACAGACTGAGACAAACTTACTTACTAATATATGTATTAGTATTAGCAAGTACTGTTATCTATTCTGTGGTACCTATGAGTATGGTTTCTTAATCCATGGATGTGTATTAATTATTATATGTCCTTCTCCAAGGTTCCACCCAGACAGACTGAGACAAACTTACTTACTAATATATGTATTAGTATTAGCAAGTACTATTATCTATTCTGTGGTACCTATGAGTATGGTTTCTTAATCCATGGATGTGTATTAATTATTATATGTCCTTCTCCAAGGTTCCACCCAGACAGACTGAGACAAACTTACTTACTAATATATGTATTAGTATTAGCAAGTACTATTATCTATTCTGTGGTACCTATGAGTATGGTTTCTTAATCCATGGATGTGTATTAATTATTCTAATATGCACAAAAAATAAGTTGTGTGAACAAAACCTTCATAAATTTAGTGTTTGGCGGCATTCAACTGTTATCATTAATTTAATTACTATCACAAAGACGGACCGCTTTGTTCACAGAGAGCTTCAAAGTATTGTTTGTGTTAATTAAATCAATGGGAGCGAACACAGTTTATGATGTTGATAACTGTACGAATTGATACTGTATTTTTTTTAATGAAAAAGCCTATTGTATTCAATCAATGCTGTGAAAATATCGATATGTTTAATGGCACTGATGGTTTGCAGTTTCGAGTACAGACATATTTTGAATCGTTGTTCTTGGTTCTTTTTCTTTATTGTTTTAAGAAGATGAGCGTCCCATTTGCGTGCTAAGGGGCTTATGTGAACGGACATTGCGTGGTTGGTTGACGCACCACCTGGTACGCCTCAGGTCGTGGATTCGATTCCCATCCAGAACAGATGTGTGCATGAACTTATATTATTATGTTTGTCCTGAGTCTGAAAGTAATTTGTTTAGTCAATATGTAGTATATCAGTTAACTGGTTCCCATAGTACAAGCTCTGCTTAGTTGGGGATCAGATAGAAATATGTGAAGTGAATATCTTCACATCCTAACCAACTTTCTTATTTAATATATTGATAGTAAGGTCGTGGCGATGGTCGTTAGTTCGAATCCTACAAGGAGCATGAGCTTTCGGTGAAGGAAAATATGGTGAGGAAACCAAAGCACGGTGGTAGGGTACTTTGTAGTACTCGACTGGCTGTCTACCCCGCTCAAGTTGAAAATCTGTCGCCAAGCACCTGTTGGTGTGTTTCGACAGTAGCACCTTTAAGGCATTGTAAAAAGGTCGACAACACATTGGCAATCCTCCTGGTTGCTATTGCTAATGCATATAGCTGACGGTAGTCATTAACCCTGCTTGCTTGTCAGACTAGTGGTATAAAGAAAATATAATAAGATCTCTCGACGAGAATTCGGTATTTTATTAATTTAATAATGATATTTCCCATATATCGCCAACCCACAGGTAATAAAGAAGAGTGTTCAAATAGGTGCAAAACATCTAATACGATCATTTGTATGTGAAGTTATTCGTAATAGCCAATCGTAACAATGACTCACATTGTCTGACGTCATTTCGTTTCAATAAAAATCAAATAGTTTAGCATAAATCTTTTAAACAATATTGCTAGTAAAGTCACGTCTGAAGAAAAAATACAATGCAATATATTTTTTAAAGTTTTTATCAACTACTAGGTCCAGTTTCACCAGCGTTTACGTGATAAAAAAAGTGTAGGCACTTAGGAATAATGTAGTTTCCTATAAAACAAAGAATTTCCAAAATCAAATCAGTACTTTCAGAGATAAAACCTACCTCCTACATACAAACTTTACATCTTTATAATGTTATAAGAAAATAAAAATTATAAATATCAAAATCTTTAAAAGTGCCAATTTTAAATTTTTAATAAGCTTTAAAGAGTCTGCAATAAATTTGTAAATTCGCATTTTTTTTATAAGTTGCCGTTATAAGCTATTAATGTAATCTCGAGGACAAGGTAATGGAACGTAAGGGTCTCATCAACAAGAAATGCCACTCAAAGGAGTTTGATGAAAGAAACTGATCCGTCTGAGATTAAAGGAGTTTTAACATCATCTCATTACGGTCATACAGAAAAGCTGATAAAAATATTACTGTTAATTGAAAATACTATGTTCACACACTAATTAATTACCGAACAAGATTATAAAAATCTTATATTAAACATGCGTAAGTACTTATATATTTTTGATACTCAGTGTCGTTAATGAATATAAGGATTTAAATAAAATGAGATAAAAAAAAACTGTTTAAACTAGCTGTTTCCCTCGCGGTTTCACCCGCGTTTCCGAGGGATCTTATCTTTTTCCGTCATAAATTGTTTCATCAAAATCCGTTCAGTAGTTTTTGCTTAATAGAGTAACAAATAGACAAACACCTAAACATACAAACATTTAAATTTATAGTATAAGTAGGATTCATGCAATAAAAACCATAACGAAGTCTAACATCATTACACAAAGCAATATAAACCTGAATTTCATGCAAATAAAATCCATTTCAGCACGGCGTAAGATGGTACTGAATAATTCATTCAATACTTAACAAGACGGAATGATAACTCATTGACCATTCCTATCCACCACGGTTCAATTCACATGTGCATGAAGGCTTCACGTTCGAAATCGTGAATTGTATTTTATTTCTAAAGATATAAAGTAGGAAATCGTGTGAATATTTTTTTTAATATAACCCCATATGTCGTATTAATAATGGAAAGGGGGTTCACGCTTCACAAGGTCAAAGCTTCCTTCCTGGCATACTTTTTGTTTTACTTTTTTGTCCGTGACGTTGCATGTGCAACCCACTGTGATTGTAGGATGTTTACTTTTTGACTATTTTTAGGGTGGATTTTTCTGAATGACTGTTGCATAATTTTGTTTTTTTTTTTTTAATATAGAGGAAGGCCGTGGGCTCCACAAAAGGTAATGTTAATTAATATCATTCAATTAGGCTCGCATCTGGAATTCTATTAAATCCCGCGCGAGGACAAGGCAAGTCAATTAAGCAACTTGACTCGCCCGCTCTACCTTATAATATCCAAGAAAATTTGTATAAAGTTTATTAACGACCATAAATCATAATATGACTTTTTGGCGGGAACTTGCGAAGTGATGATGTATTTCTCTTTCTTCTTATCCTTAGTACACACAATATTTTCCTCTTCAACTCCGCTCTATCACTGGTCATCTTAGTACTCACACCTTTCATAAACATAAATCATTCTTCACGCAATCCATCCATACCTTCTTCAGCCTTCCTCTACCTCGATATCCATCCACACTCATGCTCAATACTCTTTTTGTTACATGCCTTTCATCCCTCCTTATGACATGCCCATACCAAGCCAATCTATTACCTTATTTTTATTATCCTCATTATTTTTCGTTAATCTTAGAAAATATTTTTTATAACATTATCCTAAAAATTAAAACTATTATAAGAAACCTAACCCAATAAAAAAAGATTACATTTTTATTTTTTTGATTTAGGTTTTTGTCAATTACAACTACATCGCGATGCATCCCACACTGACTATCTAGAAAATACTTCCTTATTATTATTATTGAATTTTCTTTAAAATGGTTTATTTTAAGTTTTATTGAATAATATCGGTGGCGTTTTATAAAATATAGTTCAATTTAAGGTCAACAGTGAAGTGAGGTGAAATGAAATAAAAGCGTGTATCGTGATTTTTCAGGTTATCTCAAAAAGTCTGCAAAAAGTTTTAGTGGAACGGCCTCCAATTTCACTAGAACTTACCTGACTTTCGGACAAGGACTAATAACTTTAGATACTGTGAATATGTATATACATACAGGGTGTCCGGCAAGTAGTACCACAAACTAAAGGGGAGATAGGTCGGCGGGTTACCTAGCAAATATACAAAAATGACCTCTGTAAAAGATGGTAGGTGATACTCCCACCTATCTACCCTTAAGTTTGTCATTTTACTTACTGGCCACTCTGTATAACGAGACTACAGCATAGAGTAATGATAAAACTTGACATAGGCAGAAATGTACAAACATTTTTAATTGGAACGAAGTTCCTTATCGCGCGTTGTGAAAGTGGGCTAGATGGAAAAAAATCTTACGAAAAATTGTCACGACACTTTTAGTGTCAGTGTCACTTTATTGTAAGCTGTGCGGCGTGCGCATTTTTCTCTGTCTCTCTCTCTCTCTCTCTCTCTCTCTTATAGAAAGCAAGCCAGATATTTTTTTCATTTCTATATACAGGATTACTGGTTATTCGATACATTCCTTTAAGAGCGTGATAGTATACACTGTAAGCTACGAAATGAACCCTATATTGCATCATACAAATGTTGACCGTTACTGAGATATTTGGGAATTTAGTATTTTCTCGAAAAATTCCCGAATTACAACTTCAAAATCAAATTTAAAAAAAAGTGCGTAACATTTTTAACTTTTTTTGTTTTTGGTACTCAGAAAACATGTAAATACTTTTTTTAAATCAATAAAATGATGAAATTTCGCAATGGCTTTGACACAATATCTTTTAAATCGTGTCACTTTGAATTATTTCTCTGTTTTCTTAAAGATTTTAATCTTGGCGGCGGATCTTCCAATGTGATACGATTATATCGATTTCCGAATCGAAGACAACCAAACGTAAGGGTATTTAACAAAAACATATACGAATGTGTACTTTTCAGAGACGCCAACATGACGCTGATCGACCTAGCCTCCACCTTACGTTTGGATGTCACCGATTTAGGAATCGATGTATGTATTCAGCTCGGGCAGCCGCAGCATCTCCATTACAAAATCCATACACAAACAAGATATCGACGTACTCAGCTTTTATAAATGATTTCTGCTACCTTGTCGCCTTGGAAGACCCATTTTACAAAAGAAATACTCGCGAAAATTTACGTAGCTCGGTTAACAATACTTAATCGCACGCGCAGTCAGTTGGTCGTAAACGAACTGACGCTAGCGAACCCAAAAACTTACCAGCGAAGACGGCATGCCCATTCCGAACTATACCAGAATTTGCCGATCTCTTATCACAACATTGTCGGTGTATGGACACTTTTTCTGTAAAAATAATTATAAATGTTATTTTAATAAATTGCGACCTGTTCTGTTTTTGCCAGATAGGTGAGGAAGTTTTGGTACATTTTGTACACTTCTAACTCCATTACTTTTTTTTTTATTGGCATTTTAATATTTAAGAAAACAGAGAAATAATTCAAAGTGACACGATTTAAAAGATATTGTGTCGAAGCCATTGCAAAATTTCATCATTTTATTGATTTAAAAAACGTATTTACATGTTGTCTGAGTACCAGAAACAAAAAAAGTTAAAAATGTTACGTACTTTTTTTTAAATTTGATTTTGAAGTGGTAATTCGGGATTTTTTCGAGAAATACTAAATTCTCTAATATCTCAGTAACGGTCAACATTTGTATCATGCAATATAGGGTTCATTTCGTAGCTTACAGTGTATACTATCACGCCCTTAAAGGAATGTATCGAATAACCAGTAACCCTGTATATACCTATATATATATATATATAAATAAATGGAAATGTTTTTTTTTTTAAAATATATATATACTCTCTCGACTTATATAACTTATATAACTTCTTTCCATCCGGGTGTCCCTTGACACCTCTCAAGTTTTTTTTTATACACTAGAGGAAACGAGGAAACCATGATTACAGAGAATCGAATAAACGCAAATATAAAAACGTATTCTCACGCTAAGTGGGTCGACAATAACTGGCTTTGTATAAAGTTCTCGAGATTACATCGTGTGAACATACATACAGTAGCAAATGTAATTGACTTTTTGTCAACTTCGTTTTAATTACTTCTTTAGAGATCCGTTTAAAGAAGAACCATTTAATGAAGTAATGAAAACTTAATTAGGCAAGTTTAAGTGGCTTAAAGTATACCATTAACTTATTAATGATGTTAATTTGTGCGGTGAATTTATTATGTGAATCTCATGTAGGTTTATACTTAACTGTACAACTTGTAACATAAGTTTCTTTTCGTTAAAATCAAAACTATTTATTTAACAATAATAACAAAAATATATTTAAGGTTAAGGTTCAGAAAACGAGCCTTTTCATTTGATATATGACACATTAAGGTATGTGATTTTTTTTTTATTTCCTAATCTGTCTCCCGAAAATTACCCTTATTTAAAAAAAATATTGTTTGGGTCATAGAACTACATCATCCTACCAAATTCCACCTGATTTGGTCCAGTAGATTCGGAGCAAATCTCTGTGACATGTCCGGATAAACAGACGCACGAGTGGTCCTATAAAGGTCCGTTTTTTTGTACGGAACCTTAAATAGCAGATTGGATAAAAAATAAGCTACGCAAATTACTAATTCCACGCGGACGGAGTCGCGGCCAAAAGCTAGTATTATTATAAATGTGAAAGTTTGTAAGGATGTATGTTAGTTAATCATTTACGCCAGAACGGCTGAACGGATCTGGATAAAATTTGGCACAGATATCTCTGTCTCAGATAAGATCCCTCGGGAATCCTCGGGAGTACCATATTATAGGAAATAAATAAATGATGATGATTTGATTTGATTAAAATTTCCTTGGGAACGTGGGTGATACCGCGGGCTGAAACTAGTCTGACATAAAAAAAGGTAACGTATAAAGAAAAGCTGTTGAGAGGGGACCACGTACCGGAAAGCACGCAGCGGATCGGCCGAATGTGATGAAGCTAAATTACTCTATCGAGCTATGAAGGTTTCAAATTCCAAACCTCATTTAAATAATGTTATTGGCACAGGAAAAGGAAAAGCGTTTTTTTATATTTAAATAGTAACAATAATTAAATAATCCAATGATATTATGAGTAAAAAAGTTGTAGATAGGTTACGTATACAACGTTCGCTCGTCAAAAATGGCACACTAACTAACCATGGTAAGTGATGACGTGGCCGAAGGTGGTAACCACATAAAGCCTAGATTGGAACTGGCTCTCAATCGCAGCTGTCGGAACACACCGATAGGTGCTTGGAGATTTTCAACTTGAGGGTGGTAGTCAGCCAACCAGTCGGGTATTACAAAGCACCCTACCACCGTGCTATGGTTTTCTAACGATGTTTTTCGTCACCGAAAGCTCAAGCTCATTGTAGGATTCGAACCCACGACCTTGGCCGCAGTATCCGACGTCACTACCACTGAGCTGTAATCGTCTTGTTTTGGGACACTTTTACATTTAATTCCACTCGGTACGTGAAGTGCAACCGTTGACAACGGTGCGCGCCGACGCGATACAGGTCAAAATTGGCTAATTAGCCAGTTTTTATACATTCACGGAGCGTTTATAACCTATCTACACTTTTACTTATGATATCAGTGATATATAAAATGATAAAATCTATTAAATTATTATTAGTAATATATGGTAATATTATTTTTTGCGTTAGTAATTAGCTATTTGAAACAGGACGTGGCTTCGAAAAATCTATACACAATTATTGGAATTATTGACATCTTCCTTAATTTTAAATTTAAAAAAGTTAATTACTTCTTTAAGCTACCGCGGAAGCCTATGATTATCTGTGGCAACGATCGTGCGTCCCACACATTGTTTATTTCAATGTTTTTTTTATAGCTACATCTCTACTTCTTTTTAGGTAAGTTTATAGGTTGTCTGTCCGTAGCTATATCAAAAAGATTATTTACAATTTAGGTATTTAAGTACAACAATGAATGTACAAAATATACAAACAACTTCCTTGAGGCTGCCGCTGCTGCCGATCGGCAAGGTTCCCAGCAGGCTGGCAGCGTTTCCTCTTTGGATGGCCAAGCTGATGCGTTGGCGGAAAAAGCTTTTTTTTTTTTATTCTGGATAGGCTTGTGTTTGACCACAATCTCACCATGGTAAGTGATGATGTGGCCGAAGACGGTAAGCACACAAAGCCTAGATGGGAACTGGCTCTCAAGTGCAGCTGTCGGAACACACCGATAGGTGTTTTGGCGACAGATTTTCAACTTGAGGGTGGTAGCCAGCCAGTCGGGTACTACAAAGTACCCTACCACCGTGCTATGGTTTCCTCACGATGTTTTCCTTCACCGAAAGCTCAAGCTCATTGTAGGATTCGAACCCACGACCTTCGCCGCGGTATTCGATGTCACTTACCACTGAGCTATCATCGCCTTAAAGCTCCCCGCCCGCCGGTCACCCGAGGCAGAGATTAATTTTTAAAATATGGTTTTTATGTGAGGAGATAATCTCTCATAAGTAGCTACGTTATCCCTAAGCACCATTTCGTTTCCCGTTTGGTTAAAGTTATTAGGCATTATTAATGTCTTTATCATATGGTATCATAACAAAAAAAAAACTTGAGAGGTGTCAAGGGACACCCGGATGGAACGAAGTTATGTAAGTTATATAAGTCGAGAAAGTATATATATATATATATATAAATAGAAATGAAAATATCTGGCTTGCTTTCTATAAGAGAGAGATAGAGAGAGAGAGACAGACAGAGAAACATGCGCACGCCGCACAGCGGTCGGTGACTTTTGTGTCGGTGACACGTAAGATTTTTTTCCGTCCTTTTTAAAGGTAGAAGGAGCGTACGTAAACAGTCTTCAATGAAGTGAAGCAACGTGCACGAAGTGGTGTGCGTGACCTGCACGTACGTTATCCCACCTGACTCGCGTCACACAGGAACGGCTTCCTTTACTGTGCTTCACTTTAAGAGCGCAAGGCTGTTTAAAGTATTTTTGTAGCTGCAGGGATATTTTATAAAATTTTCAGCTGAACCCGGTCTCGCTTCTCTAAGTCTCCGTCTGATATTAATTATTTTCATGGTAACAGTTTTAACTCGACCTCACAAAACGCTTTGAAATTCCCGTTTCGGTAGGAACTTAGGAATAAAAAGAAACTACTTATAAGTATAAAAACACTTCTATTAAAATGCAATGTCTTATACAAAACTTCAAGCCAATCCATCGACAACTTTTCGATTTTTAAAGAGAAACAGAAAAATTTAAGATTTTAGAAATAAAATTATACTTTTTGTATATATGAATACGGATGAAAATCAAATGTAGCCGAAGCGTACTAAATATCTTATATTTAGCCTTGAAAGTTGCGTGAGTTAAACTAAAATAGCCATAACACTGTCGATGTAATAAAAGCCGATTTTATGGGCCACGTTATGCCCCGAACACATGGTACTCTCCTTAGAAACGGCACACAAGATAAAGTTTGCCTGAACATTTCATGTTAGGAGAGGAAGCTGTAGCCAGATGTGGCAGTTATTTGACGGGTACCGCGTGTGAAGCGATCTTGAAAAGTTTGTTGTTAAAGTAAATTATACAATGATATTTATAAAATATGTAGATAGGTTATAAGCGCTTCAAGGCTAAAAAGAGGCTAATTAGCCTACTTTGCATGTATCGTGGCATCGGAATCGACGGATGCACGATCCAGAACAACAAAAAATGTCATCATGTGTTGTGAGATCTCATAATGTAGTGTGAGTAATTTATGTGTGTGTTAGAGTGCAATTTCTCGGCCATTTTGAACGAATGCTGTGTAGGTATTCCTATCTACACCTTTTTACTTATTATCATTGTCCTTAGATGAGATTGTTAGAAATAATCTTGAAAGTTCAGTGAGTAAGGTCACGTTTTTGTTAAATACAGATTTCAGATAATTTTCGATCAATAAATGTTTGTACAGTAAAAAAATGTACACCCGGATGATATTTACTGTTAATGTCGATTTGTATTGATTCAATACATACTTTCAGATATTAGTTTATTTAATTAAACAAATCTTGTATCTGGAATCAGTATAAACTTAGATACATAGATTTTTATTTGTGAACTTTACTTATTAAAAATACTGTTAAAAAACATATATTTTCTTGAGAAGGATAAGCAATGTTTATTTGCTGGCATTTTAATTTTATTGTGTTTTTTTTTTTTATTATGGATAAGCCTGTGTTTGACCACAATCTCACCATGGTAAGTGATGATGTGGCCGAAGGTGGTAAGCACACAAAGCTTAGATGGGAACTGGCTCTCAAGTGCAGCTGTCGGAACACACCGACGATAGGTGCTTGGCGACAGATTTTCAACATGAGGGTGGTAGCCAGCCAGTCGGGTACTTCAAAGTACCCTACCACCGTGCTATGGTTTCCTCACGATGTTTTCCTTCACCGAAAGCTCAAGCTCATTGTAGGATTCGAACCCACGACCTTCGTCGCGGTATCCGACGTCACTTACCACTGAGCTATCATCGCCTTGTGTAATAATAATGTTACAACAATAGTAAATATTTAGAAGTAATAATCGTGTACGTATGTCTTAATTCAGTGACCCATCAAACCAAGCTCCGAGTGGGTGGGTGTACTGCTAAATGGAAAAGTGCGTATATGTTTTCAGTTATTTTATGTTTCTACCTTTACATGCTTAGTTTAAACGTGTTGGAGAAAAATTGAGATTGTACAAAAATAAAAAACCGGCCAAGTGCGAGTCGGACTCGCGCACGAAGGGTTCCGTAAAAACGGCAAAAAATCACGTTTGTTGTATAGGAGCCCCCCTTAAATATTTATTTTAATTTTATTATTAAAGTAAAAATACAACTGAGTATTTTGTGAATATTTCAAGTGCCTACCTGTTGCCATTATCGTGCAAAAAAGGGCTAAGAATCGCGTTTGTTGAATCGGAACCCCCCTTAAATATTTATTTATTTTGTTTTTAGTATTTTTTGTTATAGCGGCAACAGAAATACATAATTTGTGAAAATTTCAACTGTCTAGCTATCGCGGTTAGATACAGCCTGGTGACAGACAGACGGACAGACAGCGAAGTCTTAGTAATAGAGTCCCGTTTTTACCCTTTGGGTACGGAACCCCGAAAACGGAATTTTTAATTTTTGTAGGCCAATTTTTTGTTGATTTTTTGTAATATCTGGAAGAGACTGACTAGAGTGCAACTCCTGAAACACCGATAAGTACACGGCGACAGATTTTCCACTTGAGCGTGGTAGCCAGCCTGTCCAGTACCCACTTAAGAGTACTCTACCACCATTTGGAATCAGAAGGTCGTAAGTGTATATAGACTTTGTCCCAAGATTATATAGACTTGACAGCTTGAAACAAAACCTCCAACTAAATCCGGATACAAACTAAATTGAAGTAGAAAAAAAAAAGTCGTCCATTTTGCCTTGACCCTCCTTCCGTGTTACAACCTCATCAAATGCCCTTCCCACATGCAACATTTCCTGACACCCACCATTGCGGATTAGACTCTAAGTGGACGTAACAGATGCTATATAAATTAGATTTTTTTTTATTCTGTATAAGCTTGTGTTTGACCACAATCTCACCATGGTAAATGATGTGGCCGAAGGTGGTAAGCACACAAAGCCTAGATGAGAACTGGCTCTCAAGTGCAGCTGACGGAACACACCGATAGGTGCTTGGCGACAGAATTGCAACTTGAGGGTGGTAGCCAGCCAGTCGGGTACTACAAAGTACCCTACCACCATGCTATTGTTTCCTCACGATGTTTTCCTTCACCGAAAGCTGAAGCTCATTGTAAGATTCGAACCCACGACCTTCGCCGGTATCCGACGTCACTACCACTGAGCTATCATCGCCTTAAATAAGTAAGTGGTTACAAATGAAATTGTCTCTGTTTATGGTAAGTATTTAATAGCAATATATAGGTAGATAATATTATAAAAAGGTAAATGTAACTACTGATCTGATTTTGTATATAGATAGTTTATAGACCGGAGAGTGATATAGGCAATTTTTATACCAGAAACACGGGAAAAACCGAGTCGCGGAGCCAAGTCTAGCATACAAGAAATTGCTTGGTTAATAAATAATTCTATTACATTGCGTCATTTGATCAAGTACCTATGCAAGATACGACAAAAATAGGATTGTAAAAAGTTTTCAACACATTGGCAATCCCTGTGGTATTGATAAAGCCGCCTACCTGCTTCTGAGACTTCTGACATAAAACCTTGCACGGTGGTAGGGTACTTTGCAGTACTCGCCTAACCAGCTACCACCCTCAAGTTGAAAATCTGTCGCCAAGCACCTGCCAGTTGCCTTTAAGGCATTGTAAATAATCGACATCAATATGGCAATCCTCTTTGCCAATATGTATACGGTATTCACTTTTTTTTATGTCACAAGTGTCAACGAGGCAGGCGGGTCACCTGATGGTAAGTGACAACCGTCGCCTATAGACATTAGCAATACCAGGGGGATTGCCAATGTGTTGTACACCTTATTACAATGCCTTAAAGGCAAGGCAAACTGGCTCTCAAGTGCAATTGCCGGAACACACCAACTGGTGCTTGGCGACATATTTTCAACATGAAAGTGGTAGCCAGCCAGTCGAGTACTACAAAGTACCCTATCACCGTGCAAAACCACTTACCATCAGGTGAGACGCCTGCTTGCTTCTCAGACTTTTAACGTAAAATTGCAAAAGGAGCCTCTATAAGAAGGTCCCTCTAGATACAATACCTACCTATAATGCGTCTCGTGATTTTCCTTTACCCACCTGTCCATCTCAGATTTCAGGGTCAGTATCCATCAATCATTGTAGTAAAAGTACAGGTGGGAATCACCTGCCGGGGTCAGTGAGCTCATGGATGAATGATTTATGGCGATGAGAACCGCGTTGTAAATTGGTTAAATAATTGTTTTGCTTAAAACTGGTAGTGAGCACTTATTGGTAGATAAATCTGTCTGTATGTCTAGATTTTTTTACAGCTTCAAGGGACTGTAGACCTGAGTATATCGTTTTAATTTCAACTCGATATCTCCACGCGTTCTCGAGATAAAGGGTCTTGACAGACAGATGGACGGACCGACGGACGGACGACAAAGTAATAAATTCTATAAGGGTTCTATTTTTACCTTTTGCGGTACGGAACCCTAAAACCCTCTATAATCGTTGGCTTGTAATTGACCACCTGACTAAAGATAACGAAATTTTGGCAGAACTGCGGTCATTCCAACACCAACAGTAACCTTTGGACAGAGACAAAACGAAATCCCTCGTACCCACGCTCGCTGCCGGCACACAGTAAATCACGGGACATAAATGTGACGGTGCCGTGACGGGAATCCCGGAATGTTCAATTAAGCACGCGCGCCCCTCATTTGTTTACTAAAATAATACGCTCCACGTTACGCCCTTTGCACACACTCCATTTTTTCAAGCTACAAAGTTGTGCGACGTTTTCATAATGTTGATTTTCATGACTATAGTCATATTGTCATTCGGCCTGCAAATTAATTGAAAAGTTTTTGTGGAGCAACGGATTTTGGGCGCTGATAAGTCACAAATGAATGTTACATTCAATTGAGTTTACTACCTAAGACTTACGGTGCATTTTGAATTACACCATTATCGCTTATAGCGTGAAGAGCGAAACAGAGAAGAAGATAATAGAAAAGGAAAAGGGTTGCGGCGTTTCTTGCCGGATTCTTCTCAGTTTATGTGTATTCCGAACCGGTGGTGTAACGTTCATAAGTGCCTTACCAGGGCCTAAACCCATTGATATCGAATAACTAGAAAATAATCCCAAGCAAAAGTTCTCTCAAAAGTGTCCCAAATTGTGTTGGGTTAGTTAAGTTAATTTTTTCAAGTTCTATTCACAATGCTAAGTACAAAAAGCTATAAAATTGTACGACTCATACCTGATAGCCAAACATATCTTAGATAGATAGATAATTCTTTATTGGTACACCACACAAGAAAAATAACAAAAGAAAATAAAATGATCACATTAAGAGTGTCACAATGGGCGGCCTTATTACTAATAGTAATCTCTACCAGCCAACCTTTGGATGGAGATGATTACAAAAACAATAAAAGATGGCGGAGCACGTATTCAAACAGAATTCATACTTATCTTACACTACAATTAAATATACTAATAATAATAATAAACGAGCACTGAGGCATGTTTACCGTCGAAGCGTTCGAATGCTACTAGATTAAAAGACCACCCAAATGTTCGAGTGGGTGGACATTCGGTAAGGCCATTTTTTGTCGCTGATTGTGTATCTTTAGTTATTAGATATCAAAGCCTAAACCGAATAAATGAGTTGTAATTTATTTTGAAATAGGTGTTTTTTTTATAGTTTTTTGCAGCATCCTATGTGTAAGACCTTTAAGAACAAACGATGACTAAGCAAATGTTAAATTGTGGATTTACGAAGAGCGATCTGTTTTAGATGGTAATGATCGGTAATGATGCGCCTGCGCAGTGATTGCAACGTGACGTTTCTCGATGGGGCCCATTGAATACTAAGATGGTGTATAAATGGTGTAATTGTGACTGTTTAATATCCGGGTAATGAAATACGGGGGCTTCGTACGCCGCGTTTTGCGGTTTTACAAGATTGCATGTTTGAGACAACTGAGTGACATCGCAAAAGGGGTCCTGATTTACCTACACATGAATAAAGTGGATTCTTTTAAAATAAATTAAGTAATTGTTGTAAGTTTGTCTTTATTCTTTATTGTTGGCTGAAGATAATAGTAAGTTTGAAAGATGAAAAATTGTCACCGACACTTTTTGCTATAGTAAGCTATTGTAAGCTGTGCGGCGTGCGCATGTTTCTCTGTCTCTCTCTCTCTCTCTCTCTCTCTCTCTCTCTCTTATAGAAAGCAAGCCAGATATTTTCATTTCTATTTATATATATTTATATATATATATAAAAATAGAAATGTTTTTTTTTTATATATATACTCTCTCGACTTATATAACTTCGTTCCATCCGGGTGTCCCTTGACACCTCTCAAGTTTTTTTAATTAGTATGTGTATGCTTTAATGAATGTTATCTAGGTTTAGTACTCGTAGCCCTTCAAAGGCTCGGCCCATAAACAATAGATATTTGTGATATTAACTACATAATTTAAACTTGTCTTGATAGACAGACACACGGACGACATAGTGATCCTATAGATAGGGGTTCCTTTTTAGGGTTCCGTACCCAAAGGGTAAAAACGGGACCCTATTACTAAGACTTCGCTGTCTGTCCGTCTGTCACCAGGCTGTATCTCAAGAACCGCGATAGCTAAACAGTTAGAATTTTCACAAATTATGTATTTCTGTTGCCGCTATAACAACAAAAACTAAAAACAAAATAAAATTAATATTTAAGGGGGGCTCCCATACAACAAACGCGATGTTTTTGCTCTTTTTTGCTCGATATCAATAATGGCAACAGGTAGGCACTTGAAATATTCACAAAATACTCAGTTGTATTTTTACTTTAATAATTAAATTGAAATAAAATAAATATTTAAGGGGAGCTCCCATACAACAAGCGTGATTTTTTTGCCGTTTTTACGGAACCCTTCGTGCGCGAGTCCGACTCGCACTTGGCCGGTTTTCCCTAAAATTACGAGTTTCATAGCGCAATGTCAAATCTAAAATCAGCATTATTTTTCTATTCAAGCAAAACACAATTGAAAATGCCTATTTATTAGAGCTTGACCTTTAGAACCCTCTGTGGCTTCAAGGCAGTCTCTACTTAACTACTTTTAACGTTAAGTCCGTTTTCCATATTGAGCTACGTGCTACGTAAATTTTTTTTTCATACCTACGCTTTTATTATCTTGGTATTTTTTGTTTTAGTTTACTATGTAGGTTACTATATAGTAAACTAAAACAATTTACTATATAGTCAGATGGTCCAAAAATATTTAAAAAATGTAACCTTGCTGAGTTTCTTGCCGGTTCTTCTCAGTTGAAGGCTGACTTCTGAACCGGTGGTAACGTCTGTAATTTGACCTTCATAAGTGTCCTTCTAGGGCCTAAACTGAAAAAAAAATACCGAGATAAAAAGTATCTTATGTTTCACTACGTGTCCCCCGCAGTTTCAGCCGCGTTCCCGTGGGATCTTATCTTTTACCGAGATAAAAAGTATCTTATGTTTCACTACGTGTCCCCCGCAGTTTCAGCCGATTCCCGTGGGATCTTATCTTTTACCGAGATAAAAAGTATCTTATGTTTCACTACGTGTCCCCCGCAGTTTCAGCCGCGTTCCCGTGGGATCTTATCTTTTACCGAGATAAAAAGTATCTTATGTTTCACTACGTGTCCCCCGCAGTTTCAGCTGCGTTCCCGTGGGATCTTATCTTTTACCGAGATAAAAAGTATCTTATGTTTCACTACGTGTCCCCCGCAGTTTCAGCCGCGTTCCCGTGGGATCTTATCTTTTACCGAGATAAAAAGTATCTTATGTTTCACTACGTGTCCCCCGCAGTTTCAGCCGCGTTCCCGTGGGATCTTATCTTTTACCGAGATAAAAAGTATCTTATGTTTCACTACGTGTCCCCCGCAGTTTCAGCCGCGTTCCCGTGGGATCTTATCTTTTTCCGAGATAAAAAGTATCTTATGTTTCACTACGTGTCCCCCGCAGTTTCAGCCGCGTTCCCGTGGGATCTTATCTTTTACCGAGATAAAAAGTATCTTATGTTTCACTACGTGTCCCCCGCAGTTTCAGCCGCGTTCCCGTGGGATCTTATCTTTTTCCGAGATAAAAAGTATCTTATGTTTCACTACGTGTCCCCCGCAGTTTCAGCCGCGTTCCCGTGGGATCTTATCTTTTACCGAGATAAAAAGTATCTTATGTTTCACTACGTGTCCCCCGCAGTTTCAGCCGCGTTCCCGTGGGATCTTATCTTTTACCGAGATAAAAAGTATCTTATGTTTCACTACGTGTCCCCCGCAGTTTCAGCCGCGTTCCCGTGGGATCTTATCTTTTACCGAGATAAAAAGTATCTTATGTTTCACTACGTGTCCCCCGCAGTTTCAGCCGCGTTCCCGTGGGATCTTATCTTTTACCGAGATAAAAAGTATCTTATGTTTCACTACGTGTCCCCCGCAGTTTCAGCCGCGTTCCCGTGGGATCTTATCTTTTACCGAGATAAAAAGTATCTTATGTTTCACTACGTGTCCCCCGCAGTTTCAGCCGATTCCCGTGGGATCTTATCTTTTCCCGGGATAAAAATATAGCCTATGACACTTACAAATAACGTGGCTCTCAATCGCAATTTTCAAAATCAGTTCAGTAGATCCAAAGATTACCTTACCTACCCCCTGCAACCGAACAAACTCACAAAAACCTCTATAATATTAGTATAGAAGTTTAGATTCCAGGATACAATCTACCTGTGCTGTGTGCCAGGTTTCATCAAAATCCACAAATTACATATATAGTTCTTTTACCTTTATATTTAGCTATTTATTTAGCTTACTTAGGGACTTATTACTCCGTGGTTAGGGATCAGGTCACCGTGTAAAAATAACGTCGCAATATTTTTTATTTAGTGAAATCCTTCTCACTAATAATGAAACAATATATAAACTCTTCGATCAACAATACCTATATCTATGTATAAACTACATAAAGTCCATTGGAGTGGAGCGAGTTCCTTTTTATGACCAGTCAACACGAGGGAATGTATTTAGGACTCGAAACAACAGTTTTTGCGTTACCAATCCCTTACCCTTAATAAGGTCCTCATTGTCAGTATTATATAGTTCTGCAAAACATTTAAATGGAAACTATTATTACTCGTGTGTTTGGGTCATATGTTTTTATAGCTTCTCGTATAGCTATGTTACTAGACTAGCTGTCTACCGTGGTTTCAACCGCGTTCCCGTGGGATTTTATCTTTTCCTTTTATCCTATATCCTTCTCCAAGGTTCCATCTATATCTCTGCCAATATTCATAAAAAAAGTATCAGCGGTTTAGACGTGACAAGGTAACAGACAGACAGACAGACAGGGATAGCAACGCATTTATAATATTGGAACGAAGTTCCTTATCGCGCGTTATGAAAGGGGGCTAGACGGAAATAATTCTTACGAAAAATTGTCACTGTCAACTGTGCGGCGTGCGCATGTTTCTGTCTCTCTCTCTCTTATAGAAAGCAAGCCAGATATTTTCATTTCTATTTATATATATATAATTTTTTTTTAATATATAATCTCTCGACTTATATAACTTCGTTCCATCCGGGTGTCCCTTGACACCTCTCAAGTTTTTGTTTTTAGTAAGAATATTAGATGCAGCTGTGGTTTATTCGTCCAAGATGCAGCTTCGTTCTACATCGTACCGTCGCGTCGAACCTACGACCTTCGCCGCGAAGATGTAGATGATGTAGCCGAAGGTCGTAACCACACAAAGCCTAGATGCGAACTGTCTCTCAAGTGCATCTGTCGGAAAACACCAATAGGTGCTATGGCGACAGATTTCCTATGAGGGTGGTAGCTAGCCAGTCGGGTACTACAAAGTACCCCACCACCGTGCTATGGTTTCCTCACGATGTTTTCCTTCACCGAAAGCTCAAGCTCATTGTAGGATTCGAACCCACGACCTTCGCCGCGGTATCCGTCGTCACTACCACTGAGCTATCATGTATGACTTTATCAGGCATGCGTTGCTATTTATAATATTTAGTAGGGATAGTTTAGATGCAGCTTCGTTCTACATTGTACCCTCGAACCTACGACCTTCGCCGCACTTCGAATCCTTCAATAAGCTTGAGCTATTGGTGAAGGAAAACACCGTGAGGAAACCGTGGTACCGGGTACTTTGTAGTACTTGACTCGCTGCCATGCTCAATTACGGATACCGCGGCGAGGGTCGTGGGTTCGAATCCTACAATGAGCTTTCGGTGAAGGAAAACATCGTGAGGAAACCACAGCACGGTGGTAGGGTACTTTGTGGCCGACTGGCTGGCTACCACCCTCAAGTTGAAAATCTGTCCACAAGCACCTGTTGGTGTTTCGGCAATTGCACTTGAGAGCCAGTTTGCCTTTAATAAGGTAAATAAGGTGTACAACACATCGGCAATCCCCGATGGTATTGCTATAATGTCTATAGGCGACGGTAGACACTTACCATCAGGTGACCCGCCAGCCTTGTTGTCACTTGTGACATAAAAAAACAACTTAAGAATAAAATTGTTAAACATTTGAAAAAAAGCCCATATAGTCAGATGGTCCAAAAATATTAAAAAAATGTAACCTTGCTGAGTTTCTTGCCGGTTCTTCTCAGTTGAAGGCTGACTTCCGAACCGGTGGTAACTTCTGTAATTCGACCTTCATAAGTGCCTTTCTAGGGCCTAAACTGAATAAATGGTTTTGACTTTGACTTTGAACTTTCGCCAAGCACCTGTCGGAATTGTCATAAAAGACATTGTAAAAACGGCAATCCCCCTGGTAACTAAAGTACAGACACTTACCGGAATGAAATTCAACAAGGTAGTTTATTTTAAGTATATCCTGGGCATGCCCGAGAGGTTTTTTTGAAACACGATGATTGCAGGATCTATCGAGGGTTGTTAGTACCTCAGGGGCATTAGTATAAAGGCTATTTTCGTGTCATCAATCATACCTGAAGTGGGTTACGACACTTATATTCCACTGTAAAAAGAACATTAAGTATAATGCGTGCGTTGAAATATGTTTCTATTCTCCTTATGGGACACGTGTACTAGAATAATTTATAACATAGATGTAAGTGTAGCCTTTTCTTTAAATAATATGTCATTTTACCTATGAAATTGCCGTTCTGCAGTACTGGCCATTTCAAATCAAAATAAATTTTGTTTGGCTAAGAATTCTAATTTCAAATTAATTTTATTTTAAAAACATGGTTTTTTTTCCAAAAGTAGTCATTTGTTTATTGATTAGTGTTACATTTTCATCGCATTTCAATCTTTTTCGTCATCATGGGATACGTTAAAAATTCGAGTAATTATGGAATATGAGTACCGCCGTGGCAGCAACGCGGCACAAGCGGCACGCAACATCAACGACGTTTACGGAGCTAACACTACAAACCAACGCACCGCCTGTTATTGCTCGCTTCCGTTCTGGAAATTTCGACCTGAAAAATGAACCTCGCGGTCGTCCGAAGACTTTGGTCGACAATGACGAATTAAAGGCGATTGTGGAAGCTACGGCTGAATTAGCAGCAGCTTTCGACGTTAGCGTCAAAACAATATTGGTCCATTTGCGTCAAATTGGCAAGGTAAAAAAGCTTGACAAATTGGTTCCCCACGAACTCAATGATCGCCAGCGCGAAGTATGCGTCGAGACGTGCCTTGCACTGCTCAACAGACACACAAATGAAGGAATTTTGAACCGCATTGTTACTTGCGATGAAAAATGGATTCTCTTTGATAACCGCAAGCGCTCAGCAAGTTGGTTGGATCCTGGTTGAGTACCTAAACAATGCCCTAAACGAAAACTCGGTCGTCACTGTTTGGTGGTCTAGCGCCGGTGTGATTCATCACAGCTTCTTACCAAACGGGGTGAGCATTACTGCAGATGTGTGAAGAACTGAACACAATGATGGAGAAGCTGGCACATCTCCAACCAGCATTGGTCAATCGCTCGTCTCCGCTGCTCCTGCACGACAACGCGCGACCTCATACTGCATAGCAGACGTTCTCTAAGTTGCAAGAACTGGGGTTGGAAGCTCTCCGTCATCCGCCCTACTCACCAGACCTTGCGCCTACAGACTACTACTTTTTCCAGAATTTGGATAACTTCTTGGCGGGAAATAAATTCAATACCCGAGAGGCAGTACAAAATGCCTTTGAAGAATTTGTTGCCTTCCGTCCAGCTGATTTCTTTAAGAAGCGCATCAATAAACTACTACTGCGTTGGCAAAGATGCATTGATTGCATGGGTGATTACTTCGATTAATACAAATAAAAAATACATGAAAAAAATCGTTTAAATTTTTTCATACAAAACGGCAATTTCATAGTTAGAGACCTAATATTAAAGGCTCTTGATAGAGCCATACTAATCCATACTAATATTACAAATGAGAAAGTGTGTATGTCTGTCTGTCTGCTACCTCTTCACGCTTAAACCGCTGAACCGATGTAAATGAAATTTGGTATAGAGATAGATGGATCTTTGGAGAAGGACATAGGATACTTTTTGTCCCGGGAAAAGATAAGATCCTTCGGGAACGCGGGTGAAAACGCGGGGCTGAAAACTAGTAATGATTCTTTACATACATAACAAAATTACCTATCATAGACAACAATCTAATACTACCTATACTTATATTATAAAGAGGTAAAGTGTTGTGAGTTTGTAGGGGGTAATCTCTGGATCTACTGAACCGATTTGAAAATTCTTCTGCCAATAGAAAGCCACGTTATTTGTAAGTGTTATCTCACTAATATTAACATGTGAAAGTTTGGATGGATGGATGGATGTATGTTTGTTACTCATTTACGCCAGAACGGCTGAACGGATCTGGATGAAATTTGGCATAGAGATAGATTTTTTTTTATTTTTATTTTATTCTCTATAGGCTTGTGTTTGACCACAATCTCACCATGGTAAGTGATGATGTGGCCGAAGATGGTAAGCACACAAAGCCTAGATGGGAACTGGCTCTCAAGTGCAGCTGTCGGAACACACCAATAGGTATTTGGCGACAGATTTACAACTTGAGGGTGGTAGCCAGCCAGTCGGGTACTACAAAGTACCCTACCACCGTGCTATGGTTTCCTCACGATGTTTTCCTTCACCGAAAGCTCAAACTCATTGTAGGATTCGAACCCACGACCTTCGCCGCGGTATTCGACGTCACTTACCACTGAGCTATCATCGCCTTAAATCGATTATAGTCTGGAATAGCACATAGGCTACTTTTTATCCCGGGAATGCGGGTGAAACCGCAGGGGACAGCTAGTATACAATAGAGAGAGAAGGCCTGACTCACTGATTCATGCCCAGGCTTGGACAGTTGTTGTTTTTAAAACATAGATGAGGGGGTAAACTACAGGGGTAAAAAAGGGGTACGCGGGTGAAACCGTGGGGCGGAAAGCTAGTAGGCTATATTTCTATCCAGGGAAAAGGTAAGATCCCACGGGAACGCGGGGGGCACCTAGTCAGATGACAGTCTAATGACAGAACATAGACTTCAAAAGACGGTTAAAACATCTAGTAACTAAAGATAAACAATCCCAACCAAAAGTTCTCTCAAATTGTGTTGGGTTATTTTTTAAAAGTTTTATTCACAAAGCTATGTAATAAAATTTTACGACTTTTACATACCTGCTAACCAAAATATATCTTAAACGAGCACTGAGGCATGTTTATCGTCGGAGCGTTCGAATGCTACTAAAGTAAAAGACCACCCAAATGTTCGAGTGGGTAGACATTCGGTAAGGTCATTTTTTGTCGCTGATTGTGTATCTTTAGTTATTTTTTTTAGGTTTAGTAATAAGTATTTATTTTGATATTATACAGCCATAGATATAAAAAAAAGTCTGGACGGAACCTCATCTAATTGTAAGGGGGTCATCTTTTTATTAGTAGGTACAATGATAATATTAATCGAATTTATGATAAAAATAAACTAATAATTGTAAATTTAACCTACACACAAATTGTTAAGCTACTACAACCATTTAATTTAAATAAATCTAAATAAAAAAGTCGTTGTCAGTAGGCAACGTACCCAGAATGCTGGCAGCATTGCCACGTTGGATGGCAATGCTGATTCGTTGAGCGAGGTATATGCCAGCATTCTGGTCACGAGATGCGTCGACCAGTCGTTTTGACATTTCTCGAAAAAGGTGGTGTGCACTCGGCCCCCACGGACCCTGAGTTTCAACCCCAAACGGCTCAAACAGTATTATTATTTTAGTTATTAGATATCAAAGGTTAAATCACGATTAGAACACGTGTCCAAAAACATTAGTATGCGTGGACAGAGCGCGGTGAATCAGTTGCGATTAAACATTTAGTTCGTCACATGCTGACCGAATGTTGAGCAGTTAAGCTTTGTACATAATGATGATGATAGCTCAGTGGTAAGTGACGTCGGACACCGCGGCGAAGGTCGTGGGTTCGAATCCTTACAATGAGCTTGAGCTTTCGGTGAAGGAAAACATCGTGAGGAAACCACAGCACGGTGGTAGGGTACTTTGTAGTACTCGACTGGCTGGCTACCACCCTCAAGTTGAAAATCTGTCGCCAAGCACCTGTTGGTGTGTTCCGGCAATTGCACTTGAGAGCCAGTTCGCCTTAATAAGGTGTACAACACATTAGCAATCCCCTGGTATTGCCAATGTCTATAGGCAACGGTTGTCACTTACCATCAGGTGACCCGCCTGCCTCGTTGTCACTGGTGACATAAAAAAAAAAAAAATGGTGATATTTATCTGGTTTTATGCAGTAGCCTATATGAGTAAGTAAGAGGATATTTTTTTAAATGGATAAGTTCGAGATTTACTTTCATCCTTATATTAGGTACATTCATACTAATATTCTAAATGTGAAAGTGTGTCTGTCTGTCAGTTACCTCTTCACGCTTAAACCACTGAACGGATTTAGATTAAATTTGGTATAGAGATAGACGGAACTTTGGAAAAGGACATAGGATACTTTTTATCCCGGGAAAAGATAAGTTTAAAAAAATAAACAAAGTTCCCGCCTTTCTGTATGTCCGTGAAAAACTCAAAAACTAACGGAACGGATTTTGATGCGGTTTTCACCGTTGAAATGTATAGTTCATGATGTTTAGGGATAATTATATGTATATCCTTATGTAGACGTATATTATTATGCTCTGCTATCCGGGCGAAGCCGGGCGGGTCGCTAATAAAATATATAAAACAATATCGTCACATAATTTTATAAAACAAAATGCAAGTATATCTGTTCCAATTTTAAAAAGTAAGAGCGCCAAAAGTTATCCCGAATGGAAATAAAAATAAAATAAAAACTAAGTGCCGTGTCAGCGGAGTAAATCGCACTTTTTATTCTAATGTAATAGAATAATGCTATGTTAGAATGCGCTGGGTTTGGGAGATAGCCTCACACCCCCCCATTCTCCATTACCCCCCTTAATCTCCCTCGGGTTGTGGGAGAAGGGTGGTTCGGTAACGAATGTGTGAAAAACTAGTCTAGGCTTTGTGCGTCATGTTCTGAATATTACATTTGTACGTGCTAGATATTTTTATTAATCCTTTGAAAATTTATTACTTTTGTTCATATATTTAGTCTTATTATCGTACTAGTTTTCCGCCCCGCGGTTTCACCCACGTTCTCGGAAGATCTTATCTTTTCTCGGGATAAAAAGTATTCAATGATTTATTCCAGGATATGATCTAGCTGTGTCCCAAGTTTCATCAAAATCCGTTCAGCCGTTTTTGTGTTATTGAGCGACAAACGTAAATACTTTCACATTTATTATAACACCATAAAATGCTAGACTTAAGTATTGGCGCCGGTACGAAATAAATAAAAGCAAATTACTTTATAATCATGAAATTGGAACATTATTCCTTTCTGGAATAGGAGATTGTTTCCCATTTCCCTGATTGAAATGTTGCCAGTGTGCTCTTAAGTTAACAATATCAATAAAATGTGTTGCGAATGTTTTTGAGTGGTCAAACAACTGGTAGGGACAAATGTATTTCTGTGTTTTATTACGTACGTATTTGTTAACGTTAAAATATTACTGTTCGTTTATTTATCCTCTGTTATCAAACTGTATACTACGTATTGAAGTCTTGTGTCTATCTTCATTAAGTAAATACTTAAGTATTATTAATTGTTAATTCGTTGATTGAATACTTTCGCTCCGCGGTTTCACCTGTTACTAAAATAAAATACAGACGGTGATATATCTTTTCTTTGGTGAAATATTTCTTAAAAACCTCTTTGGTATCTGATCATCGCAGAATTATGACTTACCCACTTATAGATTGATATTAAATGATCATGACCTACTCCAGAGCTCAAGGTATCCCTATACCAAATTAAATCAAAATCTGTTCAGCCGTTAAGCCATGGAAATCCAGACAGAGGAGAATTAGCTACATTCAGATTCTGACATAAAAAAAATATCCGCAATAAAAATCTGTGCGATATTTGTCCGCAGATGAATGCGTCAATCAGAATGTATCTCTATTTATACATAGACAGGGTACAATGTTCGCTGAACTGATGGCGGAGAGGTGATTGACGCTGTAGTGATTGAGATTGATGCAGCTACGGTAATTGAATTGAACCAATTTGAATGAATTCGCAAAATGAATTTATAATGAACTAGCTGTCCTCCACGGTTTCACCCGCATCTCCGTGGGATCTTATCTTTTCCCGGGATAAAATATAGCCTATGTTACCCAGGGATAATGTAGCTTTCTAATGGTGAAAGATTTTTTGAAATCGGTCCAGTAGTTTTTAAGTTTATTCGTTACATACATACATACTAATCTTTTGTCTTTATAATATTAGTGTAGACTAGCTATCCTTTGCGGTATCAACTACAAAGGGTCTTATCTCTTCCCGGGATAAAAAGTATCCTATGATTTATTCTAGAATATGATCTGTGTGCCAAGTTTCATCAAAATCCGTTCAGTTTCAACGAACTTGCAACGAAGTTCTATCGATATTATATGAGTACGTTTCATTCGCAGATATTAGAAACATTTCACATCGTAACAAACTTTCACATTCGTGTAATAAGAAGATATAGATGTCGTAGGTACAGCTAATATAGGTGACGGTAGTCACTTACCATCAGGTATACCGCCTGCCTGCTCGTGATTTCTGACATAAGAAATAATTTCTGAATAATCCTTCATCATCTTCTTCATTTAAACAAGTTTATTTTTATTTTTTATTTTGGATAAGCTTGTGTTTGACCACAATCTCACTATGGTAAGTGATGATGTGGCCGAAGGTGGTAAGCACACAAAGCCTAGATGGGAACTGGCTCTCAAGTGCTGCTGTCGGAAGTCGGATCACACCGATAGGTGCTTGGCGATTTTCCACTTGAGGGTGGTAGCCAGCCAGTCGGGTAATACAAAGTACCCTGTTTTCCTTCACCGAAAGCTCAAGCTCATTGTAGGATTCGAACCCACAACCCTACTGCGGTATCCGACGTCACAACTGAGATATCATAGCCTTAAAAAGTTCCTACTCTTAGTGGTAAGTTGTAATTAACGCACGATCAAAGGAAGAAAGTAGACACTCAATGCTACCGAGCGCTTCAGTAATTAAAAAAAAACATTAATAAGGGATTATACAAACAGCTAAAATATTTTTACTTTACAAAGACGAAAATTCTCCTCATTAAAAGTATCAAAGAACATCGTTCCCCACAGAAACAAGAGGAAATCTGTTTTATAAATACTTAATACGGAGGAACCGTCGTCCTAACTGCTAATTATAAAATTAAGCTCCTTTTGATCACTTTTAAACTGTGTACAAAATATTCAAAATCAAAATCAAATACTCATTTATTCAGTTTAGGCCCTGGTAAGGCACTTATGAACGTTACAATTGACTCTACCACCGGTTCGGACTTAAACTGAGAACACTCCGGCAAGAAACTCAGCAAGGCAATTTTTATTCAGCAATGGATCTTTCTTAAATTTATTTACATTTTCAAAACTACTTTACCTATATGAAGGTAACATATAAATAAATAATCTGGTCAATCCTACTATGACTTTGGAAAACAACAAGCCTTTTTTGTTGCGATTTCTGGAAATATTCATGAATGAAGAATTCTAGACAGTACCGGATTAGCCAGTAGCAAATGCAATGGGCCCCGCGCATTATGGGCATCGATTTTCGATTAAGATAGGAGCGTATTTTTATTTATTAATAAGATAGCCTACCACTTATTGATACGACAGGTCAATGGAAAGACGTAAATATTAAGGCGGTGATAGCTCAGTGGTAGTGGTAGTGACGTCGGATACCGCGGCGAAGGTCGTGGGTTCGAATCCTACAATGAGCTTGAGCTTTTGTTGGAGGAAAACATTGTGAGGAAACCATAGCACCGTGGTAGGGTACTTTGTAGTACCCGACTGGCTGCCTACCACCCTTAAGTTGAAAATCTGGCCCCAAGCACCTATTTAAAAAAAAACTCAAGCCATGAATCGAACCCGTTGATTTAAAAAAATACACAGCCTCATTATTAAAGATCAAATTCTCTGAAGTAATGAGACGAGACTCGAAACTCCTTTCACCATTCTTAAAAAATTCGGTCTGTATAATAAACTAGCTATCCCCGCGGTTTCAGCCGCGTTCCCGTGGGATCTTATCTTTTCCCGGGATAAAAATATACCCAATGACACTCACAAATAACATGGCTTTCATTGGTTAAAGAATTTTCAAAATCGGTTCAGTAGATCCAGAGATTACCCCTACAACCTCACAAACTTTACCACTTAATAATATAAGTATAGGTAGATACTTTCATAGAATAATTACCTTACTATATTATTATATCTATAATACGCGTATCTATTCAATTAGGTACTCGGATATCCAATTAAGTAGCATATAATATTACCAAGAAATAAACTAATATACGAAGTATGATACGAAAGCCAAAACAACATAATAAGCTTTCGTCGTATGTACGAAGCTCTCAGCAGCCATGTTTGCCTGGTACAGGTTAGGGATTTGTGTAAGATTACAGATTACGTTTTAATCATATATGTGTAAAGACTATCTGGTTTCCGAGTTCCCGAGGGATATTTTATCCCGGGATATAAAGTATCCTATCTCTTATTCCAGAATCTATTTGTGTGCAAAATTTCTTCAAAATCGGTTTAGTAGCTTCGTAGTTCGAACCATGAACCAGTGTCTACAACTAGCAGTACCTACTAGATACTTACATTAACTAAGAGAACAAATCTAAAATGGCGATAATATTTTACCTAATTTTCACTCACGACTATCGCTTGGGATATTGCGTATATTGAAGAAAAATCATGCATCACTAAACAATGTAGGTATTAAATACCTAAAATTATTTTATTTACAACAAATGTACAAAATATACAAGCAAATTTACAACTATAATATATAAAAAAATAATAATATATATTCCTCTTTGGATGGCCAAGCTGATGCGTTGGCGGAAAAAGCTCCCCGCCCGCCGGTCACCCGAGGCCTCGGCCTCGCGAAACGACGAGCTTCAGACCCCATGGTCTCAACCGCAAAAGGCATAAATTGATAATTTAGACCAATACAGGCGTACTTTTTGAATTATTAATTTTAATACCTAAAATACTGTAAAACATAAATTTACCGTACAAGCCAGTATTTCATATAAAAACTGTTTTGGGGACAGACAGACGGACGGACGGACGGACGGACAGACGGACGGACGGACAGACGGACGGACAGACAGCGAAGTCTTAGTAATAGGGTCCCGTTTTTACCCTTTGGGTACGGAACCCTAAAAAGAAGCTGAATTAAAATGTTAGTCAACATTATTTTTATTTTTACTTGTGTTTGATGACAATCTCATCACGATATTCTGATTTTTCTGAAAGTAGGTAAGCTACAAAACATTAAAAAAACTGACTCTTAAATGTAACTAGAACACACTTGGCGACAGATTCTTAGCTTGAGGGTTAGCAAGCTAGGCTGGCAATAAACTTACCACTGTAATGGATTCCTCACGATCTTTTTAAAAACCAAAAGATCAAGCATTTTGCTGCCGGTTCTAAGGCTGGCAGCGTTCTTTGGCGGCAACAGCTTCCTGCCCGCCAGTTCTCCGATGACTATGAGTTTAAAAGCTATTGTAGAACAAAAATGCCTATTTTCAACCCTTCCCGATTTTTCGCAGTTTCAGAGTTACGTCCGAACTGAAATTAGTGAGTTATGACGCAAAAACTCCCAAACTAATGTTACTTATTATAAAAAGTTTACTCAGATATGTACGTTCCTATTTGGACACCAAGTAATCATCTTTAGTTTTATTTTGGACTAGCTGTTTCCCCCGGGTTTTGCCCGCGTTCCCGAGTGTTCTTATCTTTTCCCGGAATAAAAAGTATAATAATAATAAATACTCTTTATTGTGTACATAATTAAACAAAAATACAATATAACAGAAAAAAGAAGACGAAACTTAGTGATAACAACACAGGCGGCCTTATCGCTTTAGCGATTTCTTCCAGGCAACCTTGGGGTAACTGGAAATATGTCTTTGAGATGGCATGCGTACTATATATAATACATATATTTAATAAATCCTAATACACACTATTAATAATCATAAAATAAACTAATAAATACAAATATGTATGCAGTAAATAAATCCAAATTAACAATAACATAATCAAAGGACCAAAAACAACAAATAAACTAAAAAGAAACAAATTAATAATAATAAATAGACTACTTTATAAAGAGTAAAGATGTTCAGTAACAGATTTTAAGTAACCTATCTTTTATTCTAGGATATAATCTATTTGTGTGCAAAGTTTCATCAAGATCAGTTTGTAGTTTCGGAGTTGAGATCAACATCGTGATAGAGGAATTTTATATAAGTTAATTGAAATTTTCAAATTTTCTGCGCACTTTCCGTAAGTGTTGGGATCCTTGGCGTCGAAATATCGAGCGAAGTTCAGTTTCGTTGTCATCTGGAAGGTAAGGCAAAGTTAGCCTCCAAAAAGCTTGGTGTGCTTAACAGGGCGAGACAGTATTTCACCCCGACCCATCGCCTTCAACTGTATAAGGCACAAGTTAGGCCTCACATGGAATACTGTTCTCACCTCTGGGCTGGTGCACCACAATATCAGCTCCTTCCATTTGACCGAATCCAACGAAGAGCAGCTCGAATCGTCGGCGACCAAGAAACTTCCGATCGGCTCGATACTTTGGCTCTGCGGCGTGATGTATCATCTCCCTGCGTCTTTTACCGAATTTATAACGGGGAATGCTCCGAGGAACTGTTCGGATTAATACCAGCTGCTGAATTTCGTCATCGGACAACCCGCAGCTCAACAAATCTACATCCATACCACCAGGATGTTCGGCGATCCACCACTGTGCGTTTTACGCGGTCTTTTATACCACGAACGCTAGACCTGTGGAATCGACTTCCAGCGGCGGCGTTTCCGAACGGATACGACTTGGGGACCTTCAAAAAAAGAGCGTATTCCCATTTAAAAGGTACCAACGTACCTGTGACCCCTTGGGTGTTGCGGGTATGCATGGGCGGTGGGGATCACTTAACATCAGGTGACCCGCATGCTCTCTTGCCCCCTATTACATAAAAAAAAGAACCTTCTACAAAGTACCTACTTGAAAATATTAAAAAAAGATGTATGGAGGAGCGAGGTGTTAGACTCCTGCATTGAAAAGGGAAGATCTTCCGTCAGGCTAGATCATCGTGCCTGGGGACCGCGGTCCAACTGTAGGTGTTGGAAGCTTGTATATATGCTTGCAAAACTTCGTAAGCGCGATGTAGATTATTGGAACGCCATCTAGGAGTCGTGCAAACTATATCTATTTGTAGATAGATGTCGCTACAAATGAAATCAGTAAACTCGTTTTCAAGAACGGTGTCCATAGTGTGTAACTGTATGAAAGTTGGACGAAATGAAATGAAACGATGGCGATTGCAACAAAAAGTGAAGTCGTTGAGTGCCGGTTAAGTTTGTGAGCTTCATTACTCGCATGCCTCGCCGGAACTCCCTCATGCCTCGCCGGTTCAACTCCATGAAAACTTATTTCTCTTGGATGCTATAGGATGTTTGATTAGGTACTCGAAGTTCATTAGCTCGTACTTTATTTTGGGAGGTATACGACTTTGTATTCGAACGTTTGTAAAGCAATAGTGATGTGTGCAGTATTCATTTTTTTTTACTTTTGGATAAGCTTGTGTTTGACTGCAATCTCGCCATGGTAAGTGATGATGTGGCCGAAGGTGTTAAGCACACAAAGCCTAGATGGGAACTGGCTCTCAAGTGTAGCTGCCGGAACACACCAATAGCCACACACACCGCTTGGGGACAGATTTTCAACTTGAGGGTGATATCCAGCCAAGCTCCATTGTAAGATTCGAACCCACGACCACTGAGCTATAATCGCCCTTCATTAGCCTACAAAAATACGACAGCCATATTTTTTTTGTTGAATTTCGATTTATAAGTTATTTCCATTGCTAATAGACGTGTACGTGACGTCACTTGCACGGCTGACGCTGAGTTCGTGACGTCATTTTACGTTTAGTGGATTTCAAGAATAATCATTAAAATATATTAAAACTAGCTGTCTCTGCGGTTTCACCCGCATTCCAGAGGGATCTTATCTTTTCCAGGGATAAAAAGTATCCTATGTTTTATTCCAGGGTATGGACCACGTGTGTGCCAAGTTTCATCAAAATCCGTTCAGTCATTTTTGCGTGAAAGAGTAACAAATATCCATACATCCAAACATACTTTCACATTTATAATATTAGTAGGATTGTCCCAATTCAGGACAGAACGGAACGATTTTTTATGTAAGGAGTAGAAAAAAGTAAATTACGAGACGCAGCCATCATTACCTACTTTTGGATTTTGGCTCGACGATTAGAATCTTTCGGTAAATTAGGTCAGGCCATGATTATTATAGGTTCAAATGAGGTCAACGCCCAAGAGATTAAGGCACAATGGGGAAGGCAAAGTGTATCTAGGTATAATACCTACAGTCTATTTGTAATGTGTTCTAGACAGATAATAGGATTATGTATATGTTACCGGCCAAACCCTATTTCAGGACAAACTAGATTTGCCTAGGCTAAACGAGTTCTAGTTCTTTGTTCACTCTTAGAATTGATAAACATAATAAAATAACAACAAAGTGAACTTCGAACCTCAACCTAATAAAGCCATGTCGATTTTGAATAGAAAGAGACTGAGCGACCGCGTATAGGAAGAACTGGTTTAGCCTGGGCAAAACTAGTTTGTCCTGAAATCGGGTCTGGCCGGTAACATATACGTCTAATAGAACAAGTCCTCATTGATTGATTGAGAATAGTCAGTCTGAACTTTGTTTAAATGACCATGATTGTTCAAAGAAAGTACCTACTAAGAAAATTCAATTAGGACAAGAAAAAGTAGGTACGTAAATTTTACATCTCCATATTTTTAATCATCATTCGTTACAATTTTTTTCCACCAACCAGTTGGCAAACACCACAGTTTTTTTTAAAATCTGGATAAGCTTGTTTTGACTACAATCTCACTATGGTAAGTGAAGATGTGGCCGAAGGTGGTAAGCACACAAAGCTTAGATGGGAACTGGCTCTCAAGTGCAACTGACAGAACACACCAATAGGTGCTTGGCGACAGATTTTCAACTTGAGGGTGGTAGCCAGCCAGTCGGGTACTACAAAGTACCCTACCACCGTGCTATGGTTTCCTCACGATGTTTTCCTTCACCGAAAGCTCAAGCTCATTATAGGATTCGAACCCACGACCTTCGCCGTGGTATCCGACGTCACTACCACTGGGCTATCAACGTCTGTCCATTCCTTACCACCATCTGTATTATGTATAAAGTATATCCATTATCGGATATGTAACGTAGGTACAGGCGCCTTTATCTTTGTTTATCTCCGACATATATTGCATTTATTCCTTAGGGGGTGTGTTCTTGAGCTGAATTGATCTTTCCTTTGTATTGTGGCTAGAGAATCAGCGACTTTGGTTTTACTTCGGCCGTTTCGTAATTTTTATAAAGTAACTACGGGACAGTCAATAATTATATTGGAAACGTTATCAGCTTTTAAAAAGTCGTCTTTAATCATCGTTAGTTTAGCTTTATTATTAAATCTATCGAACATGCATCTTCTATAATATAAAAATGAATCGCAAAATGTGTTGGTAAGCGCATAACTCAACAACGCCTGGACCAATTTGGCCAATTCTTTTTTTTAAATGTTCGTTGAAGTCCAAGGATGGTTTTTACGGCGAGAAAAATTCGAATAATTTCCGGGAAAACCCTAAAACCAGCCCTTTTCTTTTTCCCATACAAACACCCAGCTGTCAAACATTTGACGTCAATCGAAACAAAACAAAGACGCGTTTTAGAGAAATAGGGCAGAACAAGGTCTGCCGGGACAGCTAGTTTCATATAGATTTTGAAACTAGGTGTATCAAAGACATCTTTCTGAGTTGTTTTAACTTGAGTTTTTGTTAACTTAACTGAAACTATTTATAGTTAATAGCGAAACATTGAATGAAACTATTTAGGTGGCCTAAGAGGCCAGAGATGACAGCAGCTTCTCCATGTGGGGGCGGACTAGCGACTTACATGTTTTTTTTTTAAATTCTGGTTAGGCTTGTGTTTGACCACAATCTCACCATGGTAAGTGATGATGAGGCCGAAGGTGATAAGCACACAAAGCCTAGATGGGAACTGGCTCTCAAGTGCAGCTGTCGGAACACACCGATAGGTGTTTTGGCGACAGATTTTCAACTTGAGGGTGGTAGCCAGCTAGTCGGGTACTACAAAGTACCCTACCACCGTGCTATATATGTTATACCTACCTTGATACAGCAGTGAAGTTATTGAGCGCAGGGCTTCAATGTCCACAGGATGTCGACACCAAGGATCCCAAGGCTCTTTGAGATGGAAAGGGGCGTCGAGGAATTGTGGAGCCTACTGACATAATATGAATACCTATTTAAAACAGTAGCCGCAAGAAAAATCTCCTATTCTATAGACCCACACAAAAGAAATAGTTATCCAAAGATCAAGGACAAGCAGGTGTCGGCTTAACAACTAATGGTTGCTATTGCCGACAGATTTGTTCTCGACTCAAGTTCTGCCTTATAACATGGCTCTTATGCCACTTGGAATAAGGGTTAACACAGATGAAACGCTCCCTTCTGGAAGTGATAACTCATAATGGAATGATATGGAAAACAGACAAGTTTCAGCTTGTTTGATGAGAAGCATCAAGGAGAACATACTTAATTTACGTGACGTAGAATGCCATGTCAAAAGGCTAAAGTTGTTTTTTTTATATCAGGCGAATGACCTGATGGTAAGTGAATACCGTCGCCAATACCAATAATACCAGGGGGATTGACAAGGTGTTGTCATTTTCAGTGCCTTGACTGCTTTTAATTGCTACTGCCGGAACACACCGCTTGGCGACAGATTACCAACTGGGTAGTCAGCCAGTCGAGTACTACGAAGTACCTACCCTACCCTGGATGGATCTGGTAGCTGGTCTGCTAATGTTACGTGTTTGCGTTCCATACATGATAGTGGCGCCCCCTCTTTCCAGCATTTGAGATGAATAGTTAGAAAAAACTCACAAGTATGGGTGGCATCTTTTTGTGACCGGGAAAATAATAATTTATGCACTTTTTTTTGTTTTTCCCACTAATATTGTAAATATGATGGATGGATGGATGTTTGTTACTCTTTCACGCAAATCGGCTGAACTGATTTTGATGAAACTTGTCACACAGGCAGATCATATCCTGCAGTAACACATAGAAAGAAAGAAATATTTTTTTTCATGACAACACACATATTATTAAGGATACTTTTTATCTTATGAAAGGATAAGATCCATTGGGAACGCGGGTGAAACCGCGGGGCACAGCTAGTTTCTAATATATGATTTTGGCGCCCCCCCCCCTCTATATCCGGGGTTGCCTAACTATTCTACCTTTTCAAAAACACCCTTTATCCTCAATTATAAAGCTTAGTACATACCATAGGCCAATTAATGGCCGCTGTAACCAAAGATAAAAGAGCAAAGCAACCCGTGCCCCACTTTCAGTGAGTGTTTACTGTGGGAACCACACCTGCGCCACTAAATAAGTAAACGTGTAATGTGAGGTTGGGCTTCAACCAAAAGTAACTGCTCTCGGGCTACTGTTCACAGGATATCAGTTTGGATGAGGTGTCACTCATATTTTTACAGGACGTTTCATAGTAAATCAGTATTTCGATACATTCTTATATCGGTGTGAGCAAAATGAATATTTCTTTTTATTTTTTTACGCTGCCAGCTTCTTCGGGATTTTGCCTAAGACATGTTTTAGTTTTATACACAAATTAGGTTAAATATTCGTCACGCATCCAATGGCTTCCTGCGACCCTCACAAAATGAAACAAATAGGTAAGTACGACAAATTACTGTAAATTGCTGGTGTAGATTATTAAAAAAAATACAATGCGAATTTTGACATATTAACCTTTTTTCAGCGCCACAGAGTGAGCAAAACCTTGCCGACTTTGAGCCGTCATGTTTACATTCCTCTTTTTATGCTGAAAACCTTCATCGAACTCTAGGGCTGACACAAAATATTCTGCTCAGAATTTTCCGAATTTGTAATCGAAAATTGGTACTAAGTAGGTAAGTCGATTTTTTTGCAATATGTAAAACCTAGGACCGTATTAAAATTTATTCGGGCGCGAAATAAGATGTTAACTTATTGTTAACAAGCTGTCCTCTGCGGTTTCACCAGCGTTCCCGCGGGATCTTATCTTCCCGGGACAAAAATATAACCTATGTTACTCATGAATAATGTTAAAAAGCTTTCTAATCAACAAACTAAAAAAAAAAAAACAAATCTTTCCTATTTATGATATTAGTGTAGATTTATCACTATATATTACAAGCTCTGCTTAGTTTGGAATCAGATAGCCCAGGAAATGTCCCAGAATATTTATTTAGCAAATAGTTCTAGCTGTCTCACGTGATTTCACCCGCGTTCATGTGTCACGTTATCTCTTCCCGGGAAAACAGTATCCTATCTCTTATTTTTTTTAATTCTGGATAAGCTTGTGTTTGACCACAATCTCACCATGGTAAGTGATGAAGCACACAAACCTTAGATGGGAACTGGCTCTCAATTGCAGCTGTCGGAACACACCGATAGGTGCTTGGCGACAGATTTTCAACTTGAGGGCAGCCAGCCAGTCGGGTACTACAAAGCACCCTACCACCGTGCAAAAATACAGGATATAATCTATTCCTGGAATAAGAGTTCCTCTGTTCCCATCTAAGCTTTGTGTGCTTACCACATTCGGCTACACCTACAACACGTACCATGGTGAGATTGCGGTCAAACACAAGCTTATCCAAAGTAAAAAAAATATATATTGTGTGCCAAGTTTCATTGCGACAGGGGAAATAATATTGCCGATAGATAAATAAATAAGATTAATAACGCCTCACTAAAAATTAATTCAATTGAGTAGGCAACCCTACGTGAAATCCCTCGTACCGGCGTCAAAACCCCGGGATTTTTTCCCGATAAAAGTTGTCTGCGATCTGATTAAACTTCAACTGCAAGTTTCATGCTCCAAGCTAGTTTCTACTACACAGATGTTTCTTGGTACACGTTTTATTTGTAAAACTTTTGAGTAAATAATCCTACATGCATAACTGTTGTTTTGAGAAAAACTACAAGTTATAAACTTGTCAAGTATGGCCTGATCACTAATTTGGTCCAACAGCTACACTTGAGAGGGCTAATGTGGGTCATGACATGACCCCCCTGGGCTGGATCTAGGTCGACTAAATTTAAATTGTAGCGACATCTATCGACAAATAGATATAGTTCGCACGACTCCTAGATAGATGGCGTTCCAATAATCTACATCGCGCTATCGAAGTTATCCAATCTGCATATTTATATATAAGCTTCCAACATGTACAGCTTTGATGTACAGTTGGACCGCGGCAAAGGTCGTGGGTTGAAATGAGATGAAATGAAATGTTTATTCATCCAAATATCCATCCATCCTTCACAGGCGCTTATGAATTGTCAGATTCAAATATATTTTTTTGAATCCTACAATGAACTTGAGCTTTCGGTGAAGGAAAACATCGTGGGGAAGTCATAGCACGGTGGTAGGGTACTTTGTAGTACCCGACTGGCTGGCTACCACCCTCAAGTTGAAAATCTGTCGCCAAGCAACCAGCGGTGTGTTCCGACAGCTGCACTAGAGAGCCAGTTCCCATCTAAGCTTTGTGTGCTTACCACCTTCGGTCGCATGACTTACCATGGTGAGATTACAGTCAAACACAAGCTTATCCAAAAGTAAAAAAAATGGAGCCCATTCTGACTGGAATCCTGGATCCGCCCTTGCTTCTAGTACTCGTGAGTATTGCACTGAGAGGGGATTGCCACACCACATGGTAATTCCCCTGGTATTCCTAACGTTTATAGGCGTATCACTAACTATCCGATGCGCCAACTTTAACACCAAAGAGAATGAGTCGGACTATAGTATGCAACAACCTTTATTCACAAAATCTGAATTGCAAATCAGACAATAAACAAATGATCGTTCTATCTACTCGAGCATCTTATCAAGTCTTGCCCGACGGTGGCAAAAAAAGCGGTATTCCGAGACAATACCGAACCGAGCCGACAGCACTTCCGATGGAACCGGTCGGCTTCCGGCCGCCGCTTACGCTTGCAAGCTTTCTTTATATAACTTGTAAGGGTTTAATTTAAATAATGTTTGGTTTAGTTATTTTTAGAAACTGCTTTAGGCACTAAGTTATAGTAAATTGACATTCTTTGACAATTTAGTTGCCTACTAGAAAGATTGTCTTTTTAATATGCATAGGATATGTAAGTACCTACGTATATTGTAATTAGTAAAACGTAAAAAATTGTCATTCACTTCACTTCTTATTTAATTGGCATCAGATGCGTTTTTTACACAATTCGGCCAGTCCATAGACAATTTTCTCAGGGTGTTTGAAGATAAACGATGGAGATTGATCTGTAGGTCCAATAAAAAATTGTCAAATCAGAAGATGTTGTATGATTTTCAATTTGAGGGTGTAAGGTAAGTACTGTAAAGTGCCTACCACCGCGCTAATGGTTCACAATGTTCAACACTAGCAAGTATGTACCTACACTTGCACTGTAAGGGATTAGGAAAAAAAGTGCGGCGCGTCTTCGTGGATCTATCTGCATCTAACAAACATAGGTACTTTATAAGTATAGGATGGATTTTGTGAATGTATTGAGAGTTATTGCTTTTTGTAAAACTAATAATTGAAGAGGTTCCAAGCCACCTGGAGAAGGAGGGTCGGAAGATAAACTTGCAACTTATTCCCAAAATAAAAAAGTTATATTCTCACTTTGTGAAACATTGAATATTCATCCGAAAGCCATGTGCCCAGAAGGGAAGCTCCAAAAAGCGCTCATAAAACTTTAACGCCTGATATAATAACTTGAGCAATCATTCTCTATCTAAAATATTTGCTCGTGTTTTCGTTTAGGTTTTTACGTAAACATTTTTGTTGATTAAAGAGTGACAGTTGGTATTTATTGGTACTTTCTATGGATAATTCTTTGATATTTTCTGTCTGAATATAAAAAATAAGGCCAATATGCCTAACACAATCTTTACAGTTGAAAATTTCTCGCTGTGCAAAAAAAAACATGTTGGAAAGTTTATCCCCTACCATTTGTAAATGACTATCGAATTCTGTATATTCTTTTGTTTAACTTATTCTGATGTCATAGCAAATAATAGTGATACATGATAGTCTTATTTACTTATTTAATCAACTCTTACCATCAAGATGTGGTGGTGAAATACAGTAGCGTAACTTTATTAGTAGCAGACCGGATAAAATGCCATGGGCCCCGGCTGGAAGGCTCCTCGGCCCTGGAGAATCAAATTATGAATGTAATTTAATAATTTTACTGGTAAAATAACGAAATGTTCACATAATAAAGTAACGAATATAAACGTAGTGATTTATTGAAAAGAAACTAATGGTTGACATGATCTACATTGTGGCCTCAACCATCAAATGAATTTGCCACGGGCTTTAGCGTAGTTATGCCACTTAATATACGGAACCCTAAAAAACGAGTAAAATATTTATATCAAAAAAAGACTTGAAAAAAATTTGAAGGCGATGATAGCTTAGTGGTAAGTGACGTCGGATACCGCGGCGAAGGTCGTGGGTTCGAATCTTACAATGAGCTTGAGCTTCCGGTGAAGGAAAACAACGTGAAGAAACCGTAGCACGGTGGTAGGGTACTTTGTAGTACCCGAATGGCTGGCTACCACCCTCAAGTTGAAATCTGTCGCCAAGCACCTATTGGTGTGTTCCGACAGCTGCACTAGGGAGCCAGTTCCCATCTAGGCTTTGTGTGCTTACCACCTTCGGCCACATCATCACTTACCATGGTGAGATTGTGTAACTATAGTAGGGGATATGTTAATACCCGAAAAAAAGAAACACAATTTCTTTTTTTCAAGTCACGTTTACGTGTACGTTTCTACTAAAGTTACAGGACTTAAGTGCCAAGTTTAGTAAGTCATGCATTGAATTTTTAGCCCTTGGGAGGGTTCTTGCCTTCTTACAAGGGAATTTGAAGTTATGAAACATAACTTAGACTAGTTATGTAACTGAAAATTCGCTTATTAAACTCCCTTTTGTGAACGAGAAGTAAGAGTAAGGATATAGGTAAAAAAATAATTATGTCACAAGTGAAAACAAGGCAGGCGGGTCACCTGATGGTAAGTGACATCCGTAGCCTATTACATTCAGGGTATTAAACAATAGAGACAAATCAGCGCGAGCGTTATGAAGAAAAAAATAATTTTTACGAAGCCTTCAAGTTAAAAAGTCATTGTCGTTATTTTCAAACATGGCTGGGTAGGAAACATCTTACAGTCGTAAAAAAAGTTAAATATCTAAAATAATACGATGCGATATACAATGTCTACATTTGGGCCTGACTGTATGATATATTCCACCGAATCTACACTCTAAACTATAGCTTGCATATTTAGTTTTCCGCCCCGCGGTTTCACACGCGTACCCGAGGGATCTTATCTTTTCCCGGGATAAAAATGATCCTATGTTTTATTCTAAAATATAATCTACTTGTGTGTTAAGTTTCATTAAAATACGTTGAACCGTTTTTGCGTGATTGAGCAACAAACATCCAAACTCACAAACATACAAACTTTCACATTTATAATACTAGCTGTTCCGCGCGGTTTCACCCGCGTTCCCGAGGGATCTTATCTTTTCTCGGGGTAAAAAGTAGCCTATGTGCTATTCCAGACTATAATCTATCTCTTTGCTAAATTTCATCCAGATCCGTTGAGCCGTTCTGGCGTAAATGAGTAACAAACATACATCCATCCATCCAAACGTTCACATTAATAATATTAGTAGGATAGTTAGGATATCAAAAAAGCTAAAAAAAATTGCCTTGCTGAGTTTCTTGTCGGAGTCTTCTCAATTTAAGTGTATTCCGAACCGGTGGTAGAGTCAATTGTAACGTTCATGAGTGCCTTACCAGGGCCTAAACTGAATAAATGAGTTTTGAGTTTGAAGCAAAAGATGATTGAAAACATAAACCAGCTCTGTAGTTCGACCTTTTAATGTATGAACTTTTTGAATTACCATTTCGAGTGTTGTGGAATCGTATGTGAGCTGGAAACCGCAGTTTTTAATCAAAAGTTCATGTGTAACGTGGTAACAGCGATATTGTCTTGTTCATTATGATACCGGTTGGGGAAATCCCCTTTTTCATGTTCGGTTTTATATGACTATTGCTTATTATTGTTCGCTTGGTGTTTCTGGTTTTATCGATTTATTTTAGCGGCGTGCTAATCACTTTTGCTAATTATGCATATAACAGATAACAACTAAATATAGTTTTTATCCAACTGTATGTAATTAGACTTAAAAGAGTTTTTTTGGAATCGTTTTTTTTGGCGTTGGTAGCTTATTTGGTGACATCAGATACTGCCAAAGTCGTGGGTTGTAATCCAACAATGGGCTTTAGCTTTTGGTGAAGGGAAAACATCTTGAGGAAACCATAGCATGGTGGTAAGGTACTTTATAGTACTCGAAAGGCTGACTACCACCCTCAAGTTGAAAATCTGTCACTGAGCTCCTATCGGTGTTTTTTTTTAATTCTGTATAGGCTTGTGTTTGACCACAATCTCACCATAGTAAGTGATGATGTGGCCGAAGGTGGTAAGCACACAAAGCCTAGATGGGAACTGGCTCTCAAGTGCAGCTGTCGGAACACACCGATGGGTGCTTGGTGACAGATTTTCAACTTCAGGGTGGTAGCCGGCCAGTCGGGTACTTACAAAGTACCACCGTGCTATGTTTCCGTGTTTTCTCACGATGATTTCCGTCACCGAAAGCTCAAGCTCATTTTAGGATTCGACCCCACGACCTTCGCCGCGGTATCAGACGTCACTACCACTGAGCTATCATCGCCTTAGGTACTCGTATTTTCCCTAATTGTGGAGTCAAAAGCTCCACTCAGCATTTTTATATGAGATTAAATTTCACTTAAAAGGTAAGAGAGGGAATCGGAGACAGTTAGGGATTGATATTTGACGCTCAAAAATTGGGGATGAGGCCCTTTCTATCGCTTAATGGTCTCTAATGAAATTATCAGTTCGGTTCTGTTACGGCCATTTTTATTAGGGAAATGTAAAACGGGGTCAATTGAACATCCCTTTTTATTGAAATTGCTACATTTATGCCGCGTTTCAGTGACTCACGGAGGAAATGTATTGGACATAAAAAAACTTATTTATTTATAAAATACCTGACAGGGTCAAGAGGTCTCTATCTCAGCATAAAGTTGCACTGCACAGCAGTACAACGCTGGTATTCTGATATAATGACATCTGAGTGTATAACATATTAAAATTACATACCAACTATAATTTTTTATGTCATTTTTTATGACAACGAGGCAGGCGGGTCACCTGATGGTAAGTGACTACCGTCGCCTATAGACATTAGCAATACCTACCAGAGGGATTACCAATGTGTTGTACATGTTATTACAATGCCTTCAAGGCACCTCCGAAGGTTTTGTAAAGAAGTAAATTATGGTATCTTAAAAAAATATGAAAAAGGCTCTCTGTAAACCAGAATCAATCAAACTCACAACCAAACATCTACACTTCAGGTTTTTTATTGGTCAAAGAGAAAAAAAAATGTAAAAAGTTCACACATAGATTTTTTTGTTTTTTTTTTTAACATTTGTATTTACAGCGAAACATAAAGTTGGAATACCAAAACAGAAAGAGCCGAAACAAAACAAAGTACTTTTAATCTACATCCCTTACCCGATGTCATTATGTTTTCCGTACCCTTAGATTTACAGAGATGATAATTACCGTTTGGAACTCGTTCGAGGAAATCTTTATTGCTCGCCCTATTTTCTAAATGGAATTAGAGGAAATGAAGGTACCTATCCAGGTCTAAATCTAACGGTTAAAGTACCTTGGAACTGTGAAATCTGGGTGGAAAGTGGGTAACTAGCTCCTAGTTTATGACCAAGTAATGATAGAACTTTGTGTAGGCCGTGCGAGCCACAGGTTGAATAGAATAAGAAATGGCTGCTGTATGAAAAAATATTACTTTATCTGTGGATGTTGATTGACATATCAAATCAGAGACTGTTTGGCGGGAACTTGCGAAGTTGCATTTTCTATTTCACCCAAAAACCACTGAACGGATTTTGACGAAACTTTGCATACAGGTAGATAATAATGATTTATGGTGATTAGGTATGTCGCGATTTATACATTTAATTAACTCATTGTTAGTTTTTCTTTTTAATTTAATTCATCATCATTTATATTTTTAATTTGAGATACTGCGTTGATTTTCATATTTTTTTTTATAAATGTGTTTCACATCGCAATTGTTTAAAAGTGTTCAGTCGAATAGGTTCATTTCAGTATTCATTCAGACCATGTCTTTATTACAACGACTTTTAAAAGCCAAATCCTGGATTAAAAGTTAATTAAATCCCCGCAAATTGGAGCCTAAACGTATTCTGCTTTCAAAATGGTTACCGATTTTGTAATTTGCTTTTCCATTGTCGATCCTAAAACGCTGCAGAAAAGAGTGGTTTTTCCTTAAAGAATAAAACGAAGGTAGAATAAATAAGGTAATTTGTAGATATTAAAGGGATCCCGTTAAATAAATAATTTGTATTTTAATTAGTCTTTGGTTGTTCGAGTTTTTATTAATTAAAACGTAAAATTTTATTGAATGTAAAATCTTTCTTTTTTCTAAACTGCCTGAAGGCGTTTGAATAAATAATTTACAAAAGGTTGCTAAACAATTGCTTTTATAAAAAATGCAAACATTATTGAGGGTAAAACATTACATTTTAGGTTAAAACATTATTGTTTTCATCTAAAGTTGAGATTTGTGGGGGTAAATCCGTGTATTTTGAGTGTCCAATAAAGATCAATCTAAGTGCACAAGTGAAGTGAAATGAAATGAAAGCGTGTATCGTGACTTTTCAGGTTGTCAGAAGAAAATTTATGCGACTGAAAGAATTTGTGTGGTCATGACTAAACATAAAAAAAAAACATGTAAAGTTGAAATCGAATTTGAAAATAAAAATTACTACGATTTTAAAACATACTGGAGTAAGCTATACACATAATTATGTAGTACTTAGGTACCTAGACTAATAATGTATACTTACTGGCAAAATATTACCCATATATTCCCCGTATGGCAATATTGCCTGTCCACGTTTGTGTCTGGTAATAACACAGATTCAATATTAACCGAAACTAGAGGACTCTTTGACACATACATTAGGCGGAGATACACCAAGAGAGGCCTACATATTATGTGACTTTTAATTGAAAATGTATTGTTAACTTAAAACCCTCTTTCTGTATTTTTTTTGTTTGAAAATAACATAGACGCGTGTTTTTATTACTATTAGACTAACTATCATTCAAACATTTTGAATGACATGATTTAGGTATAAGGTAAAAATAAAAACCATAAAACATTTGTTGATGGTAGGAACAAAAATACATTTTAGGTACTTCACTTTAAATCCTATGGCTTATTTGTCAAATATTTATCTTTACACAATTTCAACAGCTCATATGGAACCGCTTCTATTATAATCGGTACCAATAACCAAATTGGTAAGCGATTGGTACCAGATTTTAACTGTACTAAGGGTGAATTCTATTGCCACGCCGGTTGGCGCCACCGGTTGTGGGTTTGATTCCCATCCAAGATAGACGTTTGTGTGTATGAACATATCTGTTTGTCTTGAGCCTGGATGTAACTATCAATTAAAGTATGTATGTAATATTTATATGTCGTAGGTATATCAGTTATCTGGTTTCCATAGTACAAGTCCGGTTTAGTTTAGTATTAGATGGTCGCGCGTGAAGAATTTCCTAAGATATTTATTATTTATACTAGTTTTCTCTAAAATTTTCAATTGTCTTATCTTTTAACGTTTTAATTAATGCGAACAACCGTCCCAAAACTGATAAAACTATTGGAAATATAGATACTTTCGTAGTACATCATCATAGGAAAATTCAGTCAATTTTATCCTCTCTCACTGCATCCCCAACTTAACAATACCGTGACCACAAACAATAACCGATACAGTGTGAGGAGTTCAGTCCACCGACTCCGCACTGGATTCATACATTTATTACTGACTCAAAATAGAATTAGTCTCAGTCATAGACAGGTATATTTTCACAGTAATTTCCTTCCTATTTCTCGATGCCGGTGTCGAATTTTCATGAGGATAAATGGTTACCAGGGAAAACAAATCTGGCAGCTATTTCAACGATTCATGAGTAGCTTTCGCCCGTGGTTTCGTCCGCGATCTTATGTTTCAATAATTTTATGTTATTTCAATGTATCCAAATCCATCCCTCCATTTCGCATTTATAATAGACTAGCTGCCCCCCGCGGTTTTACCCGCGTTCGCGAGGGATCTTATCAAAAAGTATCCAATGCTTTATTCCAGGATATGATTTACCTGAGTGATAAGTTTCATCAAAATCCGTTCAGCTGTTTTGGCGTGACATTTGTAGGATAGGTACATATAAAAATACTTGTTCCGACTGACTGATCTATCAACACATACTCAGTTGTTTTTAAATTATGGAGGATGTTCTAATTTTGAAATATTTATTGGGTTGCGATGCGAGCGCAAAAATGCCATCGAATAAGGCTTAGACATAACCAAGATTTATTTTATATTTTTTCTGTGTAATTTAAATGCGTAATATTAAAAAAATAAAACCGCACAACTGAAATCTGTTGAACAGAAACCTGTTACAACAAGGTTTCGTAAAGCTCCCTATACCAATTTATAAAGTGGAAACCGATTTTAGTCAAGATAACGATCCTCAAAGTTTCAAGGGATGCCTTAATACCTTTCCCTCGAGTTTTATTATAATCCCATCGGGCTAGCAAAGTTTTCAGATATAAAGTTTGATGAAAAATAGTACGTACAAGGCCTGATTTTACGAACACTTTTTGAATGACTTTAATAGGGTATCACACGTGGTAAAGTAATTTTTGGTTATTAGGGTTCCATACACGAAGGGTCCAGAGCCCTATTACTGACACTAACTTGTCCGTCTGTCCGTCTTTCACGCAGGTTTTACAGCCCAACCATTGGAGCTACAGCCTTAAAATGTTCACTGTATAGGCATCTCGTAAAATATTTTTAAATGTTGAATGTAAGGGGGGTTAAAAGGGGGCTCGAAGAAAAATTACCCACCGCATCAAGTGGGGTATCGTTGTTTAGAGCTCGTTGAGTAGACGAAACTGTATTATTTGTTTTTAAAAATATTGAAATAAAGACAGTTTTCTTTTTACAAAAGATTTTTTTTACTTCCCATTGACCTACGAACTTGCGGTTCGGTGATAATGTTTATTTTTACGTATATTTTAGTAACAAACACCAATATATTGATAAATCTATTTATTTTTCATTGAAATTCCCTTACTCTACATTTGATACGGGACCCTAAATGTGCGAAGTGTTGGCGAAGTCCAATACGGTTTTTTTATTTAATTAAACTTTCAAACACTGTTGCAGTTTTGCATAAAACATTTATATATAGAAGTGGATTATGCAACAGCATTTAATTCGTTATTTACTTTTAATGTAAACAATAGTTAAAGACAATAGAATAGGACAGTAGAAATGTTTTCCTCGTATCTGACGCTGACCACAGATTAGTACGTAAAATGTACTTATTATGAATGGTCCGCATTATGTAATAACTACACATCATATTGATATTTATTAACGTTTCGCTGAAGGCATTTTACTAAGAAGATTATTGTTATTTATCCTACTAATACTGTTAATTCTGACAGTTTTTATGTTTGTTGCTCATTCACGCAAAAACGGCTGAACAGATTTTGATGAAACTTGGCGTACAGTTAGATCATATCCTGGAAAAGATGAGATCGCTCTAAATGCGAGTGAAACCGCGGGGGAGCTAGTATTTGATATATTATCAATCAGAATGGTGTCAGACAGTTTAAGTAAGTATTTTAAGTTTTTGTAGTAACATATCTAAGATTTGTCCTGGCTGACTGATTGACTTTTTTTATTTTATTTTATGTCACTAGTGACAACGAGTCTGGCGGGTCACCTGATGGTAAGTGACTACCGTCGCCTATAGACATTAGGAATACCACGGGGACTACCAACGTGTTGTACACCTTATTACAATGCCTTAAGGGCAAGGGCAACTGGCTCGCAAGTGCAACTGCCGGAACACACCAACAGGTGCTTGACAGATGTTCAACTTGAGGGTGGTAGCCAGCCAGTCGAGTACCACATAGTACCCTACCACCGTGCTGTGGTTTCCTCACGACGTTTTCCTTCACCGAAAGCTCAAGCTCATTGTAAGGATTCGAACCCACGACCTTCGCCGCGGTATTCGACGTCACTTACCACTGAGCTATCATCGCCTTAAACTGAACTATCAAATCACAGCCTTAACTACTTTTGCAGACAGGTGCATATTTTGTTTTTTAATTGAACCCCTGAGGGGGGTAGAATAGGGTAAAACTTTCTAGCTACAAATATTGTTGATAGACCATCCAATGTAGTCTACATTTTTCTTACATTTTGTATCAACCGTTCCACGCTGGTAAAAGCAAATATTAGGTACAGATTGTAAATTCAAATTTCGAAGCCGAATACTACGTATACTGCCAATCAACAAATCTTTTTCATAAAACCGTATTTCGAAATTCAAAATAACATTCTAACCGTATATACATAACATGACTTTTTGGCGGGAACTTGCAGAGTAACGTTGCGTTTTCGTTTTATTTTCATTAAATTCGTGTATTTTGAGTTTTATTGAATAATTTCGGTGGTGTTTTATCCAATAATGATCAATCTAAGTGCACAAGTGAAGTGAAATGAAAGCGTGTATCGTGACGTTCCAGGTTGTCCCAAAAAGTCCGTGAATGTTTTAGTGGAACAACCGCCAATTTCACTAAAGCTTGACTGGACATGTATGGACGAGGACTGGACATTACAGTGAGTTTGAGAATGTGATGTGAATATGACTATAATAATAATAATAATAAATTTATTTATTCAGGTAATTTACACCCATTCATTACAAAATTAATTCAAACAAGCTTATAAAATACAAAAATAAACATATACAACATTAAAAATATAAAATCAAATATAAATACAGATAAAATACAATAAAATAATTAAAATACATTTTAAAGCCTTCTCTCCGGCACTGGTACAGCGACATGTCTGTTGGAACAATGCCGGATGAAAGGGCAGTCCAACCTTCCTCCGATCATCGCCAGCACGGTGTTGGAGCTGGCCCGCACTCTACGCACCAAGGACGCTGCGCGCTTACGCATAGTAGCGTTAAAGCAGTCTGTGTGCGTTTCTGCGAACATTCCCGAGGCGCTGCAGTATCGGGGCAGCCCCATCACCGCCCTGAACGCGTTATTGAACTGGACGCGGATGGCGCTGTAACTTCTATTAGTATAGTTCGCCCACAGGCTGCACGAATACAGTGATACACAGTACGCTCTGAAGAGCGTAACCTTTACCTCCCTTGAACACCGTGCAAACCTGCGAGCGATCATATTAGCTCTAACAGACAACGCCCTCCGCTCCCGCTCCATGTCTTCGTGATCCTTGAGGTCGACAGTCAAAATATGCCCCAAGTATTTAAATTTCCCAACCCTTTCCAGAGGAGAACCATTGAGTAGAACAGGTGGTATGTTCCCAGGACACTTTGCTCTGGCGGTCTCAAAGATCATACACTGACTCTTCTTCACATTGTACAATAATCCGTAATAAAACTATAACATAAAAGAAGAAATTGAAACTGAAGAAAATGTATGAGATTGAAAGACTTTGTATTGACTAAATACTAAAACTGTGACAAATAGACCAAGACCATTTCAAATACTTTGACATTGGCAGAAATATCCTAAAAGGATGATTGCCAGCAACAAAAAAAAATACATAACATTTTCGCAACGAAAACTGATTTGCTCTGATATTCTTGATTTTCGTGATCATAAAGGGTCTTTCTCTACCAAGTACTACAAGGGCCCTTTTCTCCTTAACCATATCTCTCAGTGTCACACAGGGACGTAATCCCAATGTTAACAAGGATCACTCGCCTCATATATTAGATTAGGTACCTACTTATGACGCAATTCGTCGCTCCTGCTTTTATTAGAGAACTCATTTTTGCGGTACCTTTATTTTTTCATCACGATAATCCGTCTGAATTTAATTACGTTTTAGGGTTCCATACCTAAAGGATAAAAACGGAAACCCTGTTACTAAGACTGCTGTCCGTCTGTCTGTCTGTCACTAGGCTGTATCTCATGTACCGCAATCTTAGTAATAGGGGTCCCGTTTTTACCCTTTGGGTATGGAACCCTATAAAAGGCGATTTAAGGCGATGATAGCTCAGTGGTAAGTGACGTCGGATACCGCGGCGAAGATCGTGGGTTCGAATCCTTACAATGAGCTTGAGCTTTCGGTGAAGGAAAACATCGTGAGGAAACCACAGCACGGTGGTAGGGAACTTTGTAGTACTCGACTGGCTGGCTACCACCCTCATGTTGAAAATCTGTCGCTAAGCACCTGTTGGTGTGTTCCGGCAATCGCACTTGAGAGCCAGATCGCCTTTAAGGCATTGTAATAAGGTGTACAACACATTAGCAATCCCCTGGTATTGCCAATGTTTATAGGCGACGGTTGTCACTTACCATCAGGTGACCCGCCTGCTTCGTTGTCACTTGTGACATAAAAAAAAATGACTTAGAAAGGAGCTGGTTGTGAAATATAGCCGGGATACGCTGGCATGTGCTTGACGACAGAATCTCAACTTGAGGGTAGCCAGCCAGTTGGGTAGTACTTCAATTTAGGTATCTACTCTACCACCAAGCACATTTCTACTGAAAAGGCTCTATCTAAGCAACTTGTAGCTGAAAATACCCCAACTTGAAGTACTTACTTATAATTATATTCCATATCGGTGTTTATCAGAAAAAATCGTATGATTACAATTAGATACTCTTAATATAAATGAGTATTTTATCCCGGACAAATAAATGCATTATTAAAATGATCGGGAAATGTAATCAACGTCAAAGAATAATCACATTAAATATTTACTATTATTAAATAATTATTATCAACAGTTTCCATTCCATCTGATATTGTTATAAAATAATTGTGTTGGTGTACAAAATTGAAAAACCAGGTTAATATGAGCCTTAATAAAATTTGCGAGAGTTCATATTTGCTTGTGATGTATTAAATGTACAGTCGATTGCACAAATTGCGAACGAGGGAACCAGTGACGCAGTATTCGATGTGGGACAAATTGTATTTGATGTTACCCATGTGTTCATGAATGTACTTATGAGGGAATTATTACGAGCGGTTTTATTTCACAAAATCCTTCTTTATTATCTAGGAAATAAAGTAAAAAATCGAATCATTAATAATGGCTTAATGAGTCTTGCACACGTAAGACAATGTCAGACATTATTTTAGGAAATAAAAGAACACTTTGTGATCACAAAGGTATAATTCTGTAAAGATCTTAAGTTTTAGTGAAGGAAAACATTATGGACAATCCACGGTTGTAGTTTTAGAATGGCTGACTACCATCACGTAGAAAATCAGTCACGAAGCACTTACGGCAGTTGCACTTGACAACCAGTCTTCTGAACATTTTAATAAGGTTGGAAACGCATTGATAATTCTTTTGAGATTGCTACTGTCAGAATATTGATATAAACTTACCAACGTTCACATATCAGAAGGTCACCAATATGGAGGAGCGAGGTGTTAGACTCCTCCAATGAAAAGGGAAAATCTTCTGCCAGGCTAGGTCATCGTGCCTGGGGACGGCGGTCCAACGATACATGTTGGAATCTTGCATATATGCAGATCGCATAGAAAACTTCGTTAGCGCGATGTAGATTATTGGAGCGCCATCTATCTAGGAGTCGTGCGAACTATATCTATGCTATAAATAGATGTCACTACAATATCAATAAGTGAATTTTAGTTGGGCCAACAATTGGGCCAACTTACACCTTCTATAACGTGTACGCTACCCTTAGCGTGACAAAAGCACCTCACAAAATTATATTACCGTGAAAACCACACGTATCATGCATAAGCTCTCCACTTTGACGAGCTGAACTCTGGAGTGGCGGAAGTCTTCTGGTGCAAAGGGGATTATGTGGAGCATCGAGTGCTTTCACAAATGTTGGAGACAATATCAGTGCTTGATGTTCATATAGGAGAAAAGCGCTGTCTTATTCATGAGATAGTGTTGTCTAAAGAAATTGTGGCTTTATTTGGAACAACAAACAAAATTGTTTAAGGCGATGATAGCTCAGTGGTAAGTGACGTCGGATACCGCGGCGAAGGTCGTGGGTTCGAATCCTTACAATGAGCTTGTGAAGGAAAACATCGTGAGGAAACCACAGCACGGTGGTAGGGTACTTGGAGTACTCGACTGGCTGGCTACCACCCTCAAGTTGAAAATCTGTCGCCAAGCACCTGTTGGTGTGTTCCGGCAATTGCACTTGAGAGCCAGCTCGCCTTAATAAGGTGTACAACACATTAGCAATCCCCTGGTATTGCCAATGTCTATAGGCGATGGTAGTCACTTACCATCAGGTGACCCGCCTGCCTCGTTGTCACTTGTGACATAAAAAAAAAATTGTACTTGAAATATTCTTAAATATGCAAAACCAATTTTTTGTTGCGTTACAATATTGCATATTATATAAAAACTACAACTATAGAATGATTTTTCAACAGTTAAACTTAAGGCAACATGTAGGTACTTACTTATATCTATTAGCTTTTTAAACTAGGTTAACAACTTAACTGGTAATTATAAATAAAAAAAATGCCCCAAATCGCTGCCCGATGGAAGCGTCTCAAGAAGACTGGCAGCATTGCCGCGCTGAATGGCAATACCAATTCTATCGGCAAAGTACATGCCGGCCTTCTTGTCACGAGAGGCCTCAATAAGGCGATGGGAGATCTCTTTGAATAAAAAATGAGCATCAAAAGCTTAATTTCATTTAATTGCATTTCAATTCATTTTTAAGAATATTTTTAAGTAATATTGTTTGTTGTTCACAAGTACCAAGTCCAAATAAAAGTCATAACCATTTATTCAGATTAGGCAGCATTCAACTCAGAAGAACCGGCAAGAAACTATCAGCATCTAGAAATACCCGGAATAAGATAAGATCCCTTGGAGACGCGGAAGAAACCGCAGGGGACAACTAGTTTATTTTTTATTTTTTTATTCTGGATAAGCTTGTGTTTGACTACAATCTCACTATGGTAAGTGATGATGTGGCCGAAGGTGGTAAGCACACAAAGCCTAGATGGGAACTGGCTCTCAAGTGCAACTGCCGGAACACACCGATAGGTGCTTGGCGACAGATTTTCAACTTGAGGGTGGTAGCCAGCCAGTTGGGTACTACAAAGTACCCTACCACCGTGCTATGGTTTCCTCACGATGTTTTCCTTCACCGAAAGCTCAAGCTCATTGTAGGATTCGAACCCACGACCTTCGCCGCGGTATCCGACGACACTTACCACTGAGCTATCATCGCCTTAAAATATATTTTTAACACAAACTATATTACACGCGGCGCAGACAAATTGACTAGATTTCCACAGTAAATAAAGAGTCACTAGGTATCTAACGAAATATGTTGAAGGAAAACGTGAAGCGTGTCTAAAATTCAATTTTCTCTGCCGTCAAGGTATATTGTCTTTATAAAGAATGCTTTCGATATTTCACGCTAACTTTGTCGCTGTAATGCCCTCCGCTGACGTTCTGACGCACCCAATCTGTAGATCCTGATACATTTGTATGTATGTATGGGTATGTGTATGTGTGTATAGATATGTGTTTGTAAGGATGTGTATGTGTATGTGTGTATAGATATGTGTTTGTAAGGATGTGTATGTGTATGTGTAATAGATATGTGTTTGTAAGGATGTGTATGTGTATGTGTGTATAGATATGTGTTTGTAAGGATGTGTATGTGTGTATAGATATGTGTTTGTAAGGATGTGTATGTGTATGTGTGTATAGATATGTGTTTATAAGGATGTGTATGTGTATGTGTGTATAGATATGTGTTTGTAAGGATGTGTATGTGTATGTGTGTATTGATATGTGTTTGTAAGGATGTGTATGTGTATGTGTGTATAGATATGTGTTTGTAAGGATGTGTATGTGTATGTGTGTATAGATATGTGTTTATAAGGATGTGTATGTGTATGTGTGTATAGATATGTGTTTGTAAGGATGTGTATGTGTATGTGTGTATTGATATGTGTTTGTAAGGATGTGTATGTGTATGTTTATTTTGTATGTCTATGTATATGCTTATAATACGTACTTTTTCTCTTATCTTATTATACTTATATATATATTTTTTTCTTCATTTTTGTCTCTCATTGATAGGTTAATACGACCACATGTTTAGTAAGCTGTTAGGCAACGGGGTTGACTACACATTTTTTAATATTTTAAGCATCTAATATTGTAAACTTGTGTATTTTCATGTGTAGTTGTTTGTTATCGCTAATAAAATAAATAAATCCAATTTCCAGACTCTACCAGAGGAAATAATCTTACTTATGCTTACTGGCTCGCAATTCAGTTCCCGCTAGAAGTAAGGTAAGGCTATGATATGTAGTAGTGATACCGCGGCGAAGGTCGCGGGTTCGAATCCTACAATGAGCTTGAGCTTTCGGTGAAGGCAAACATCGTGAGGAAACCATAACACTCTTTGTAGTACTAGACAGGCTGGCTACCACCCTCGAGTTGAAAATCTGGCACCAATATGGTGTGTTCCGGCTGTTGCACTTAAGAGCCAGTTGCTTCAAGGATTGCAATAAGGTATACAACACATTGTTAATCCCAAATGGGCGGGTCACCTACCAAAAATACAAAAAAACCTAAGTAAAAGTCTACTTATTGAGATATTTCCAAAAATCAATGTATAGAAGTATCGAAATGCATCCTGTATAGTTTATCCTCGGTCGTTTTCTTCTTCGCACACCTATCATTCCTTCTAATTATTTTTTTTTTTTTTTTTTTAAAAAAGCTACTTTTATTTTCATTAGTTCGTCGTGTCGTATAAGATGACTAAACATTATTCCCTTGGTTTATTATTTTTTTCTTATACCTTCTTGTATCCTGCCTACGCCCCCAATTTACAGTCTGATTTAGCAACTTCTTCATATTGGGAAGTTTCACGTGTGAAGTACCCATTGAAGCAAGACAGAATCACACTACCTGCTGCGGCTGTCTGGGGAATGACAATCGTTTATCAAAGCCGTTGAAAACAGCTATCTGTGCTTGGTCGTAATGTAGAGAAATTATGGATATAAATAAAAAGGTAGTAGATAGGTTATAACCGCTCCGAAAGCGGGAGCCTAAAAAGTGGCTAATTACTAAAAAAGCAAATATAGTCAGAAGGTCCAAAAATATTTAAAAATGTAACCTCGCTGAGTTTCTTCTCAGTTGTAGGCCGACATCCGAACCGGTGGTAACTTCTGTACTTTGACCTTCATAAGTTCCAGATGGTCTAAACTGAATAAATGGTTTTGACTTTTGACTAACGTACTTTGATTACATAAACTAACAATTCTTTTGTGGGGCAAAGTATACGTTTTTTTAATAAGCTACCTCGATAAATTACAGAATTAGCTTTTTTAAATTTTAAACGTGTCATCAAACACAAATTATGTCTCAAAGCTTATTATACAGTAGCAGAATATATGAATGATGGCAAAGCATGGCAATGAGTTGCTCCTCTTAAACGATATCCTGACAGGTCTTTATTTGGAAATGGTGGTAACATTAACAATAGCAATAAGACATTCATAAGTGTTCCTTAAGTGTCCCAAAATTGAATAAAACATTTTGAGTTTATAAATTTTAGCTCAATGAATTGATGTTAATTTCTTAAAAAATCGCTACATACCAGGTTATTCAACTGTTATTTTCGTCGCTTGTGCCATAAAACCGTAACGTTTGCGGCATAAACCTAAAACAACGAGGACACGCTCGTACTCGTTATGAACACGTCAACTGGCAGCACCAGCACGGGAATAATTACTCGCAGGAACTTCGTCTAGACGTCATAGAGTTACTAATGTGCAGTGAGTTCATCCAACCAATATTATAAATGTGAAAGTTTGTATGTTTCGATGTTTGTTGCTCAATCACGCAAAAACGGCTAAACGGATTTTGATGAAACTTGGCACACAGGTAGATCATATCCTGAAATAAAACTAAGGATACCTTTTATCCCGGGAAAGATACGATCGCTTGGGAACGCGGGTATAACCGCGGGGGAAGCTTGTGTTTGACCACAATCTCACCATGGTAAGTGATGATGATGATGAAGCCTAGAAACTAGCTCTCAAGTGCAGCTGTCGGAACACACCGATAGGTGCTTGGCGACAGATTTTCAACTTGAGGGTGGTAGCCAGCCAGTCGGGTACTTCAAAGTACCCTACCACCGTGCTATGGTTTCCTCACGATGTTTTCCTTCACCGAAAACTCAAGCTCATAGTAGGATTTGAACCCACGACCTTCGTCGCAGTATCCGACGTCACTTACCACTGAGCTATCATCGCCTTAAAAACTTAAGAGTATTGGAAATACATAATGGTAGATACATGGTTATATTGATTGGTTATGTTATGTAGAATACTCCTGAGGTTGTACTTCATCTATACTAATATCGGGTGAAACCGCGCCGCGGAAATTTGTTTTCAATGATCTTACCCAGCACTTACACTTGTAAGTTTTACTCACGTAAGTAGGCTTACGTAATTAACTTACGATAGATTTGCAAATGTAAACACGCTTTGTAAGTAGCTTACCGTCATTTAAATTTCTTTACATACAATGCATTACTTACAAGTGTAAGTCCGGCCTTACATTAATTATTAGGAGTCTGAGCACTTCACGAAATTATGGAAATTAAAAGTTCCACGTAAAATTTCTGGTAAATCCTAAGACGTAACACAAAAACATAGTGATTTTTTAAAGTTTTAATTTAAAAAAAAAAACAAAAACAACAGTTAAAAACTACTCTATGACATAAACAGAAGTTCTTGTGTGAAAAAAAGTCGGACTTTTATGCATAAAATACGCAGACACAAGCTCCAAATCGTAGGTACCGTATACGTGATAAATCCCGCTCGGAACGGCTTAAAAGAAAACCGGAAATAGAATAGCGCCCCGGAAGGGCAGCCATTTCTCTCCTTAAGGGCTATACTTATCACAAATGAATAAATAAGTTTTCAACAACTTTATTAATGCTTTTGGGCTTAACTTGTTTTCATTGTTTTTTTTTAAAGAAAAAACGTGGAATGTATTCATGCAAATGAACTTTAGTTTTGACTTGCCGGTCGGTACGATATACATAGGTCGTGGGTTAAATTCCCATCCAGGGCAGACATTTGTGTGCATAAACATGTCTGTTTGCCTTGAATCTGGATGTAATTATCTATTTATATATTGTATTTATATATAAAATGCATTTGTAGTAAGTATATCAGTTATCTTTTTTTTTTTATTCTGGATAAGCTTGTGTTTGACTAAAATCTCAAGTGCAACTGCCGGAACACACCGATAGGTGCTTGGCGACAGATTTTCAACTTGAGGGTGGTAGCCAGCCAGTCGGGTACTACAAAGTACCCTACCACCGTGCTATGGTTTCCTCACGATGTTTTCCTTTACCGAAAGCTCAAGCTCATTGTAGGATTCGAACCCACGACCTTCGCCGCGGTATCGACGTCACTTACCATTGAGCTATCATCGCCTTGATATATAGATATTTATATATAAAATGCATTTGAAGTACGTATATCAGTTATCTGGTTTCCGTAGTACAACAGAGATGGCCGTGTCTAAAAAAAAGTTAAGTACCTACGGTACTTTTTCCACAATAATAAAGTTTACATTGGTTTTAAATAACCTGTTTAAAAGCCAAGTTTAGACAAAAACGGTACCTACACGGTCAAGTCAAAGTCAAAGTCAAAGTCAAAACCATTTATTCAGTTTAGGCCCTAGAAGGGCACTTATGAAGGTCGAATTACAGAAGTTACCACCGGTTCGGAAGTCAGCCTTCAACTGAGAAGAACCGGCAAGAAACTCAGCAAGGTTACATTTTTTAACTATTTTTGGACCATAATTCTGACTATATTGGCTTTTTTTTTTCAAATGTTTAACAATTTTATTCTTAAACTAATACAAAAATACATAAAAAATTATAACCCGCATTAGTTACCTACATAGTTAACTAAAACAAAAAAACGGTGATAAGGTACGTTGTAGAGGCAGCTTGGCTCGATACGACCTTCAATTTCAAGTTCTGTCACCAAGCACGGTGTGTTCTAACAGCTGCACTTGAGAGGCATTGCATGCTTACCTTTTACGGCCATAGATTTTAGCAAACACAGGCCATTATAAAAATAATTTAATTTTCAATGATAAAAAGGTTCTGATTTCGTAATTTGTTTGGAAATGTCATTATTTATGAATGTCTACAACAAAAAAAAACCTTTTTGTCGATACGTCATAGTCCTGCTAAGCTAATGGCGCTATATGGCGTGAAATATTCAAAATGGCGGACGATAAAAGCTTCGTGACAATTTCCACGTATCCTGCCGAAGGAGCATGACAGATATTGAGTTAATGGTATCCGATGGGTTTGCGATAATACCTATTCGGTAATTAGAACATATTATCTTCCTGCTGAGTTAACACATTTAACAAAATGGTGACACTTTTACTAAGATAATGATGGTCCACCTAACTCACCCTTATGTTTGACTACTTGACACTCTGTATCTATACTAACTCACCCTTATGTTTGACTACTTGACACTCTGTATCTATACTAACTCACCCTTATGTTTGACTACTTGACACTCTGTATCTATACTAACTCACCCTTATGTTTGACTACTTGACACTCTGTATCTATACTAACTCACCCTTATGTTTGACTACTTGACACTCTGTATCTATACTAACTCACCCTTATGTTTGACTACTTGACACTCTGTATCTATACTAACTCACCCTTATGTTTGACTACTTGACACTCTGTATCTATACTAACTCACCCTTATGTTTGACTACTTGACACTCTGTATCTATACTAACTCACCCTTATGTTTGACTACTTGACACTCTGTATCTATACTAACTCACCCTTATGTTTGACTACTTGACACTCTGTATCTATACTAACTCACCCTTATGTTTGACTACTTGACACTCTGTATCTATACTAACTCACCCTTATGTTTGACTACTTGACACTCTGTATCTATACTAACTCACCCTTATGTTTGACTACTTGACACTCTGTATCTATACTAACTCACCCTTATGTTTGACTACTTGACACTCTGTATCTATACTAACTCACCCTTATGTTTGACTACTTGACACTCTGTATCTATACTACCTCCCCCTTATGTTTGACTACTTGACACTCTGTATCTATACTAACTCACCCTTATGTTTGACTACTTGACACTCTGTATCTATACTAACTCACCCTTATGTTTGACTACTTGACACTCTGTATCTATACTAACTCACCCTTATGTTTGACTACTTGACACTCTGTATCTATACTACCTCCCCCTTATGTTTGACTACTTGACACTCTGTATCTATACTACCTCCCCCTTATGTTTGACTACTTGACACTCTGTATCTATACTAACTCACCCTTATGTTTGACTACTTGACACTCTGTATCTATACTAACTCACCCTTATGTTTGACTACTTGACACTCTGTATCTATACTACCTCCCCCTTATGTTTGACTACTTGACACTCTGTATCTATACTAACTCACCCTTATGTTTGACTACTTCACACTCTGTATCTATACTACCTCCCCCTTATGTTTGACTACTTGACACTCTGTATCTATACTAACTCACCCTTATGTTTGACTACTTGACACTCTGTATCTATACTAACTCACCCTTATGTTTGACTACTTGACACTCTGTATCTATACTAACTCACCCTTATGTTTGACTACTTGACACTCTGTATCTATACTAACTCACCCTTATGTTTGACTACTTGACACTCTGTATCTATACTAACTCACCCTTATGTTTGACTACTTGACACTCTGTATCTATACTAACTCACCCTTATGTTTGACTACTTGACACTCTGTATCTATACTAACTCACCCTTATGTTTGACTACTTGACACTCTGTATCTATACTAACTCACCCTTATGTTTGACTACTTGACACTCTGTATCTATACTACCTCCCCCTTATGTTTGACTACTTGACACTCTGTATCTATACTAACTCACCCTTATGTTTGACTACTTGACACTCTGTATCTATACTAACTCACCCTTATGTTTGACTACTTGACACTCTGTATCTATACTACCTCCCCCTTATGTTTGACTACTTGACACTCTGTATCTATACTAACTCACCCTTATGTTTGACTACTTGACACTCTGTATCTATACTACCTCCCCCTTATGTTTGACTACTTGACACTCTGTATCTATACTAACTCACCCTTATGTTTGACTACTTGACACTCTGTATCTATACTAACTCACCCTTATGTTTGACTACTTGACACTCTGTATCTATACTAACTCACCCTTATGTTTGACTACTTGACACTCTGTATCTATACTAACTCACCCTTATGTTTGACTACTTGACACTCTGTATCTATACTAACTCACCCTTATGTTTGACTACTTGACACTCTGTATCTATACTAACTCACCCTTATGTTTGACTACTTGACACTCTGTATCTATACTAACTCACCCTTATGTTTGACTACTTGACACTCTGTATCTATACTAACTCACCCTTATGTTTGACTACTTGACACTCTGTATCTATACTAACCCCACTAATATTATTCATGTGAAAGTTTGGATGGATGGATGTTTGTTACTCAATCACGCCAGAACGGCTGAACGAATCTGGATGAAATTTGGCACAGAGATAGATTATAGTCTGGAATAGCACACAGGCTTTTTATCCCGGGAAAAAATAAGAGCCCACGGAAACGCGGGTGAAACCGCGGGGAACAGCTCGTAATATTATAAAGAGGTAAAGTTTGTGAGGTTGTAGTGGGTAATCTCTAGAACTGATTTAAACAATTCTGTTACTAACAGAAAGCCACGTTATTTGTGAGGGTTATATTTTTATCCCGGGAAAAGATAAGATCCCACGGGAACGCTGAAATCGCGGGGGACAGCTATATGTTAAAAAAACGTTATAAACCCATCAGAAATTCAATATCATTACACGATTAGACGTTTAACATGACGTCTCCCTGATTTTGGCTTAATGTAAACAAGTCACTAACTTAATTTGTTAAGAAACTACAAGAAGATCTGACTCTTCCTTTTTTGAAGTTGTTTAAATTTTCCGCATAATAATAATTGAATTTTCGTGTTCTTTTATTTTATTGCGACGAACACGAAATAAGGAATTTATTGAGGCTTAACTCTCCGCGAACTGGGCCGAAGGATCCGTAATTTATTGACATTACGATGTAAATTGACTTTGACAAACAGACATTGAGTGACCTTAGGTACTTAAGTTTTGTTACTGTTTTGGAATCTTATATCGGTATTTTAGAATTATGTTTTCTTTGCTTGTATGAGGTAACCGAAGATGACAAGCAGAAGCCTTGTCCAGTAGGCACTCTGAAGTGTAGTCCAGCTAAAGACTATAACATTAAAGAAGATTATTTAAAATAAAGAAATGGCTTAAAGGTCTAGATACCAAGTCAAAAAAAAAAATTACTTTAGTGTTGACTCTAGTGTTTAGACTGGCTGGCTACCACCCTCAAGTTGACAATCTGTCGCCAAGCACCTGTATATAATAAGGTGTACAACACTAATGTCTATAGGCGACGGTAGTCACTTACCACCAGGTGACCCGTCAGCTTCGTTGTCACTTGTGGTATAAAAAAAAAAGTGTTTTTATCCAACTTAAATACTAAATAAGGTTCGAAATAAACTCATGTTGTACGGTGAATAAAAATGTATCCTAACATTTGGACAGTTGTCCCACCGCCGGCGAGGAAGCGACTAACTATCGGCTATTTTCTGGCGCAAGAAACGTAAAAAAGATATACATTACATGTAAACAAAAGAGATGCATATATTAATAATTGATCGCTGACTGTTTATACTGCCGGCGAGCATCTTTGATGTTCTTTCTTTGATAGCTTTCTATTGAAACGAAGTTCCTTATCGCGCGTTGTGAAAGGGGGCTAGACGGAAAAAAATTGTTACGACACTTTTAGTGTCAAAAGTACGTTGACCTGTCTCTCTCTCTCTCTCTCTCCCTCTCTCTTATAGAAAGCAAGCCAGACATTTTCATTTCTATTTATATATATATACTCTCTCGACTTATATAACTTCGTTCCATCCGGGTGTCCCTTGACACCTCTCAAGTTTTTTTTTATTCTCGCTCAGCGATACTTGCTCAGCGATGCTCGCTTGGCGGTCAGAACTCGGATCTGAGCAAGCGGTGTGAGTAATCGCCCGGTGGCACTTGCACACTCGCTTACAGTCCAGCGACAAACATATCGGAACTACACACTCGCTTCTCGTTGCTCGCCAACTCGACTCTAGTTTCAAGGTCTACTCACTCCTCGCTCATCGCCTGCGGTGGGACAACTGCCTTATACGTTAGTCAGTAAGTTATTGAAACTTGTCATGCGATATAGAACTATATCTATACTTTATGTGAATTGGAAGTAGATTGCTTCGAATAGCCGTCTTTATGGGAAACGTCGATCATTCCGAGCAATTTGTTAATGCAATGGAGTTCGAGTGGGACAGACAGACAGACAGACCGTATAATAAATAAAGTATGTTACACATTGGATGATGTATTTTTTATTATGTCTAGATAATTTGGGGTGATGGTAAGGAATCGATACTTGTTTTTCTCGAAGGTTGTATAAGAATACTGAATAGAAAGTGATGCTCAAGTACAACTGCTACACACGATCAAGGCGATGATAGCTCAGTGGTAAGTGACGTCGGATACCGCGGCGAAGGTCGTCGGTTCGAATCCTTACAATGAGCTTAAGCTTTCGGTGAAGGAAAACATCGTGAGGAAACCACAGCACGGTAGTAGGGTACTTTGTAGTACTCGACTGGCTGGCTACTACCCTCAAGTTGAAAATCTGTCGCCTGTTGGTGTGTTCCGGCAATTGCACTTGAGAGCCAGTTCGCCTTTAAGGCATTGTAATAAGGTGTACAACACATTAGCAATCCCCTGGTATTGTCAATGTGTATAGGCGACGAGTATCACTTACCATCAGGTGACCCGCTTGCCTCGTTGTCACTTGTGACATAAAAAAAAAAACACTCACAGATTAGAATCTGAGAATGGCAGCCAACCAGGTACCTTACTACCGTGCTATGATTTACTCACGATGTTTTCAAATATCGAGGGTAGCAGCCAGTCAGAAGGGTAACCACATAGTACCATTCCACTGTGCAATGGTTTCCTCATCATGTTTCTCTTCACAAAACTCTCGAGCTATTGTAAGACTAGCTGTTACCTGCGGTTTCACCCACGTTCCCGTGAGATCTTATCTTCTATCAGGATAAAAATGTAGCCTATGACACTCACAAATAACGTGGCTCTATATTGTAATACGAATTTTCAAAATCGGTTCAGTAGATCCAGAGATTACCCCCTACAACCTCACAACACTTACAAACTTTACCTCTTTATAATATTAGTATAGATTTCAACGAAGTTGATTCATCTTATTTACTTTTAAATGAAAGAGTTTTATTTACTTCTATCTTCCGGCGTATCATTTTCGAGAGAAGAATTGAATAGCCTATAATAATGTAGCGTTTCGTTGGAGAAAGATTTTTTAGAATTTGTTCAGTAGTTCCAAAGTTCCCCTACAAACAAATAAACAAACAAACAAGAAAACAGATCTTAACTCTTAATAATATTAGTACTTATGCGAATATTATGCACTCTGAGTTCAGATTAAAGTCTTTTCAGTTAAATCTACTCGTACAACTAAGAGCTTTCTTGAAAAACTCAACAAAATTTATAAAGCTTTCTAAATTACGTTTCAAGCTTAAGCGAGCTTTAGCTTTCCTTTAGAGCTTGCGTTCTCTAAAGGAAGAAGAACTTTGGAAGCTTAGCTTCAAGAGAAATAGCGATATGAAAATGTTTCTTTAATACCTAAACATTTAAAAGTTTTTTTTTCTGTCTTCACTTATTCTGATAAATAATTTCTGATAAAGGTATCTGTTTAAAAACACATCCAACTCTCTCCAACTCATACATTTTTAGGGTTCCGTACCCAAAGGGTAAAAACGAGACCCTATTACTAAGACTTCGCTGTCAGTCCGTCCGTCTGTCTGTCATCAGGCTGTATCCCAAGAACCGCGATAGCTAGACAGGTGAAATTTTCACAGATGATGTATTTCTGTTGCCTATAAATATTTAATTTCAGTGGGCCCAGCAGACGTTGTCCTGCCCTGAAATTAAGACAAAACATAGAACCCGATTCCAGCGACACCTGCCGTGTCCAATTTGTGAATCTAAACCATCTGTCAGTCCGATCTCGAGACATGTCAAAAAGTAAAATGTATGACAAAAATAATTGTCTTCATTATTCTTTTTTTTTTTGTGAATTTTTCATATTTTTTAATCCTATGTGTTATTCCTGGTTCTAAGCTACCTCCCCAACAATTTTCAGCCAAATCGGTTCAGCCGTTCTTGAGTTATAAATAGTGTAACTAACGTGACTTTCTTTTATATAGATACTAACCTTTTTTAACCGACTTCAAAAAAGGAGGAGGTTCTCAATTCAACTGTATGTTTTTTTTGTATGTTTCTTACGCGATTTCTCTGCCAATTATGAATAGATTTGGATGATTCTTTTTTTGTTTGGTAGATCATACTTCAGAGGTGGTCCCATATAAATTTTATCGAAATTGATTTTTTTGAGAAAATCAACAAAAACAAAAATTTTAATATCACGTTTGATAAACCTTCTTGAATCAAACTGAGTCGTTGAGCATGACTTTTTGGATTTGGATGAAATTTTGTGTGTATACTTCAATGGGTTCTTCGATGGTTTTAAAAAACAATTGGACCCGGTAGGTGGCGCTGGAATCGAGTTCCAAGATTTGTTTTAATTTCAGGGCAGGACGACGTCTGCCGGGCCCGCTAGTTATATGTATATTATATTTTACCGGCCAGACCCGATTTCAGGACAAACTAGTTTTGCCTAGGATAACATATGAATAAACTTTAAAAATTGAAAAATAAATTATTTTTAAAAATAAAAAACAAAAACCGACTTCAAAACTGTAACCTATACCTATGTACAAACATAAACTAAAAAGTAAAGAATAATATTTTAATTTCAAAGAAGGAGCCTTAAAGGACAATCAACAAAATTATTGATATTTATATATCTATTTAATATTTATAAACAGTTCTTTTTGGAGTCGGTGCCAGCCAAGAAGGACAGTTTAATTCTGCCTTTGTAACAAACTTTCAAAAGTATAATTTCAAAAGGTAGGGGAGCGACGGCGCAGACCTAAGGAACATTACCGTAAGGAGAGGTGTCGTAAGACGTTTTCTCGTATGAACACTTCGTGTCAGTTCAAAACTGTCCTTCTTCTTGGCTGGCACAGACTCCAAAAAGAACTGTTTATAAATATTAAATAGATTATATAAATATCAATAATTTTGTTGATTGTCCTTTAAGGCTGCTTCTTTGTAATTTAAATATTATTCTTTACTTTTTAGTTTATGTTTGTACATAGGTATAGGTTACAGTTTTGAAGTCGGTTTTTGTTTTTTATTTTTTAATACAATTAATAGATAATTGATAAAAACAACATGTTCATGGACACAAATGTGTGAGCTACGCGGGAATCGATCCCACGCGATACCTAGGTAGTCAGTTTATCCAACCACGCCAACCGGCCAGTCATAAATAACATAAGTACCTATAGTTTCGGAAATTAGTGTCCGATCGAAGCATGTTTCTTGCCGAAACCGAAACTGAAACCGAAAGTTCGGTTTTGATTATAGTTTCATCTAGACACTATCTCATTTTGCAAGTCAAATAATTTCTTTATTTGTAATTGAATACCCGATTTATTCTCAGATAAAAGGACTTTATCCAGCACAATATCAAAGGGGGACACAAACAAATCCCATATCGCATTCATGTAGGTATGCTCCAACGTATATGACCTCCGGCGAACACTACAAAGGAGTAAAAAGGAGGTCATCAAAACGACATTTGCTTCCCTGAATATATCGCAGATGATTTATAGTCGCTTACATAAGTTTATTTGTTATTTTTTTTTAATTCTGATAAGCTTGTGTTTGGGGACCGTTCAAGAATTACGTAACGCATTTTTTGGAGATTTTTGACCTCCCCCTCCCCCCATGTTACGCGCCGTAACGTTTTTCTGTACCCCCCCTCCCTCGTAGTAAAACGTTACGTAACTACCAAGTGAGTATTTTTACCTAAAATTCACAGTTATGTGGCGTAAAGTACCGAAAATGTAAAAAAAAAAGTTACGTAACGCGTAGTTCAAACCAACCCCCTCCCGCCCCTGTAACGCATCGTAACATTTTACAAGAACCCCCCCTCCCACCAAATTCGTTACGTAATACTTGAACGCTCCCTTGACCACAATCTCACCATGGTAAGTAGGCCGAAAAGGTGGTAAGCACACAAAGCTTATATGGGAACTGGCTCTCAAGTGCAGCTGTCGGAACACACCGATAGGTGCTTGGCGACAGATTTTCAACTTGAGAGTAGCCAGCCAGTCGGGTACTACAAAGTACCCTACCACCGTGCTATGGTTTCCTCACGATGTTTTCCTTCACCGAAAGGTCAAGCTCATCGTAGGATTCGAACCCACGACCTTCGCCGCGGTATCCGACTCCACTACCACTGAGCTATCATCGATCACAATACCAGGGGATTGCCAATGTGTTTTCAACCTTTTCCTTGTTATTTTGAATTAAACATTGTTCCAATTCGGACTACAGTCTATGGTAGTATAAAAATAATTTGTTACACTAGCGCCACCTGTCATTGTATGTGTAAACCTGAGTTTGAAATAAAAAACGTTTAGTCTCTGCAAAACCGCCACACGAGTTTTATTAGGTTATGGGCCCAGTCCCGCGTAAAGTAAAAAATAGTTAGTGATCTTTGTACAGCACAGTGATAATGGCAGGAAATTATTCTATGAATGTCCCAAAGCTCAAGGGAAGGGATAATTACGATGATTGGGCGTTCGCAGTGGAAAATTTCCTCATCCTCGAAGGCATTGACATCAGCAACAGCGAAGGATTAAGCGCGCAAGATAACAAGAAGGCTAAAGCTAAGATGGTGATGACCATTGATCCATCACTATATGTACACATCAAGAGTGAAACTACGGTGCATAGCTTATGGAAAAAGTTGAAGTCGTTATTCGACGATTCTGGCTTCACCCGCCGCATCAGCCTACTCAGAAGCTTGATCTCCATTCGTCTTGAAAGTTGCGACTCAATGACCGCGTACGTGACACAGTTAGTGGATACGGCACAAAAGCTAAAGGGCACAGGCTTTGAAATCAACGATGAGTGGATAGGGTCCCTCCTGTTGGCCGGATTGCCAGAAAAGTACGCGCCTATGATTATGGCCATTGAGCACTCGGGGATGAACATTAGTGCAGACGCTATAAAGACGAAACTATTGGATATGAGTGCAGATTCTGATATTACAAAGTCCGAGGGTGCTTTTATTGCCAAAAGTGCATATCATCAGAACGCGCGCCATAAAAGCAAAGAAAAAGCAAATGGCGGCGGTCAAGGTTACGTCAGTGAAACTAACAAGCCGGGAAAAAATGTCAAGTGTTATAAGTGCAAAAGAACTGGACACTATAAAAATCAGTGCCGATCTTATAATACGAATGCGAGTACACATAACGAAAAACAAATGAACGCATTCAGTGCAATGTTTTTGACTGGTGAATTTAGTGACAAAGACTGGTATGTGGACTCGGGCGCGAGCACTCATTTGATATCCGAATCAAACAAAAGTTTGTTGACAAATATTTCGTACAATACAGAAACTCGAGACATTGTAGTGGCAAATAAAGAAAGAGTGCCGGTTTTATGTTCTGGAGATCTGCAGATAACAACATGTGTTGGAGATTCAGAGTTTAACATAAAAGTAAACAATATTTTGTGCATACATAACCTAACTACAAACCTGCTATCCGTGAGCAAGATCATAGCCAGTGGCAACAGAGTCATTTTCAACAAAAATGTGTGTCACATTTACAATCAGCAAAATGATTGTATTGGAGAAGCAAACCAAGTGAATGGTGTGTACAAGCTAAACATTGTAAAGTCGGAAGAGCTTCTAGCAGCAATAGCAGTAACTTCCAGCAAGACTTGGCATCGGCGTCTTGGCCACATCAACAAAAGTGACCTGAACGCCATGAGAAATGGTGCTGTGGAGGGCTTAAATTTCCAAGATAAGGCAGAATTTGACAAAAGTAATTGCACAGTTTGCTGCGAGGGAAAGCAAACTAGACTCCCCTTTCCCACCAGCTTGTCAAGAAGCAAGGAGGTTTTGAATCTGGTACATGCAGACCTGTGTGGGCCTATGGAAACTAAGTCGCTCGGTATGGCCAAATACTTTCTATTGTTCGTGGATGATTACAGTCGAATGGCACACGTGTACTTTCTCAAATCTAAAGATGAGACATTCACCTACTTCAAGCAGTACAAAAACTTAGTGGAAAATCAGAAATCAACAAAAATAAAGATTTTAAGAACTGATAACGGAGGTGAATTTTGTTCAGCAGTTATGGAGAATTATATGAAGCAGTGTGGCATAATACATCAGAAAACAAACCCATATACCCCTCAACAAAATGGGCTTTGTGAAAGATACAATAGATCTGTAGTAGAAAAAGCCAGATGCCTGCTATCAGATGCCCAATTTGAAAAAAAGTTATGGGCAGAGGCAGTTCATACTGCAGTATACTTAAAAAACAGATCTCCTGCAGCAGGAATTCATCAGAAAACTCCATTTGAATTATGGATGGGATATAAGCCAGATGTGAGCCATATCCGAGTCTTCGGCAGCATAGCCATGACACACATCCCGAAGGAAAGACGTCTTAAATGGGATAAGAAGGCAAAGAAACTTTTTCTTGTTGGTTATGCTGACAACACTAAAGGCTATAGGCTATATGATCCCATAACAAAAACAATGACAGTTGCAAGGGACGTCATAATAATGGAAAAAGAGTGTGACAGTATGACATCTCAGATTACTATACAAGACAAGAGTGACATACAGGATTCAGTGGGGGAAAAACAGTCAGAAAATGTTCAGGATTTATCAAGTCAAGAAGCTGAAAGTGATGAGCAGATTGACGAACATGACGAAACCTATATTCCAGTAGAAGAGTTGAGTGACTCGGAGGACAGCTACTATGAGTCAATGACATTGACGTCAGAAGACAGAGAGGTTAGTTCTCAGCAACAAAACACTGAAATGTCACAGAAACGTACTCGAAAGAAACCAGATTATTATGGCTATGCAAACTTGTGTGTTATGGAGGACTTCTCTGAAGAAGAAATAACCCTGAATGACGCCGTGAATGGACCAGAAAAGGAGCAGTGGCAGAAAGCAATCAGAGAAGAATTGCAATCATTCAGTGACCGAGATGCATGGGAGTTAGTGGACAGACCAGTGAATAAGACAGTTGTGAAGTGCAAGTGGGTATTTAAAAGAAAGCTCAATAGTGAAAGCGAAGTGCGGTACAGAGCGAGGCTAGTTGCGAAGGGATTCAGTCAGAAGAAAGGTACAGACTTTAAGGAAACCTTCTCACCAGTTCTCAGGTATTCCACTTTGAGGTTATTATTTGCACTGAGTGTCGACCAAAACTTAGATATTGTTCACCTTGATGTCCCTACTGCATTTCTGAATGGTCTGTTAAATGAGACTATTTTCATGGAAATACCAACTTGTTCAAACTTTGCAAATTGTGAGAATAAAGTTTTGAAACTCAAAAGGGCAATATATGGACTGAAACAGTCTGCTAGAGCTTGGTACCAAAGAGTTGAGGAATTATTGCTAGAATTAGGGTATACCAAGTCTCAGTATGAACCGTGTTTATTTATGAAATGTGATGGACATATCAAAGTTTATATTGCTCTGTTTGTTGATGATTTTTTTGTCTTTTATAACAGTAAGGAAACTTGTGAGAACTTAAAAAGTGAATTAAAAGCAAAATTTAACATAAAAGATCTAGGCCAAATAAAAAAATGTCTTGGTATGAATGTAACAGTGAATAATGACTCTATTTCTATTGATCAGAAGGACTTTGTTGATACAATTTTGAAAAGATTTAATATGTATAACAGTAAGAGTTCAGACACTCCGATGGAAAATAATTTAAAGTTAGAAAAGGCTACAACTATTTCTCAGCAATATCCTTACCAACAATTGTTAGGTGCTTTAATGTACTTATGTGTACTCACAAGACCAGATATTGCTTTTGCAGTTAGTTTTCTAAGTCAATATAATAATTGTTACAGTGAGATTCATTGGAAACATCTAAAACGGGTCTTGAAATATTTAAATAAAACTAAACATTATGGATTAAAATATGTCAAAAGTAATTGTAATTTAATAGGGTATGTTGATGCTGATTGGGCATCATGCTCAATTGACAGAAGGTCATATACGGGTTTTGTTTTTAAGATGTCTGGATGTGCAATATCATATGAGTGTAGGAAACAAAAAACAGTTGCCTTGTCCAGCACCGAGGCTGAGTACATGGCCCTGTCAGAAGCATGCAAGGAAGCAATTTACTTAAAAAATCTTGTTTGTGAAATAATGAAAACTAAAATTGAAAATGTACCAATTACTTTATTAAGCGATAACCAAAGTTCACAAAAGTTAGCATCTAATCCTTTATACCATAGAAGAACAAAACACATTGATGTTCGGCATCATTTCATTAGAGAATGTGTCACTAATAATTTAGTACAAATATCTTATTTGCCTACTAACGATATGCCAGCTGATGTGTTAACCAAAAGTCTTTGTCATGTAAAACATTATAAATTCATAAATGGTATAGGGTTGACACAAATAAAATAAGTATAAATATATGTTTATGAAAATAGTAAAATATAATTTTATGTATTGTTCTAAAACTGTGTAACTTTAATGTAGATATTATTTTTATAAGTGGGGGTGTTATTTTGAATTAAACATTGTTCCAATTCGGACTACAGTCTATGGTAGTATAAAAATAATTTGTTACACTAGCGCCACCTGTCATTGTATGTGTAAACCTGAGTTTGAAATAAAAAACGTTTAGTCTCTGCAAAACCGCCACACGAGTTTTATTATTCCTTTCAAATTTGGAAAATTTGGCAGGTATATTCCTAATAGGGAGTAGGGATCCGCTTATAAAAGTTAAAAGTTCAATTACTTTATGTAGTTGATTGCTTCATTCGGATCACTTTTTCAAATTTGTACTTTTTCACATTTGTACTTTTTCACATTTGTACTTTATTTACATTTTTTATTTTAATCAATTTTCTGTGGTGCTGGTCACACATTTATCTATTTGTTTAATTTATATTTTTTCTTATTAAAGTGTGTAACTGTTTGTTGACCCAAATAAATTGAATAAAAGGGCTCCTTCGGGAACGCGACTAAAACCGCGGGGGACACACAGTTTATAATATAGACCACACAATTTGGGAAATGATCAGTCCTTTGAGTCCCGTTATAAATAGCAGCTTGTCAACAAACGTCTCTAACATAGCGAAAGCTGCTCTATTGTTTAAAACAATAGAAAGTTTTGTAAAATGGTTAGATCCACTTAAATTATATTGTAAATACTTTAACAATGGCACAGTAATAAATGTTATCTTGTTAGAGTGAGAAACATTTCATTGTCGTCTGTGTGATACGATTGGAGATTTGACGGGACATGGCTTGGTTGGTATGATTCCCCCTAAGTACCTTAGGTTTACTCGTAATCGATACTCGCTTGCGAATATATCTAATATAAATAAATTTAAAAAATATCCACTGCAAAAAAATGCCTTGCTGAGTTTCTTGCCGGATTCTTCTCAGTTTAAGTGTATGCCGAACCGGTGGTAGAGTCAATTGTAACGTTCATAATTGCCTTTTTTTTTTTTATTCTGGATAGGCTTGTGTTTGACCACAATCTCACCATGGTAAGTGATGATGAGGCCGAAGATGGTAAGCACACAAAGCCTAGATGGGAACTGGCTCTCAAGTGCAGCTGTCGGAACACACCGATAGGTGTTTTGGCGACAGATTTTCAACTTGGTAGCCAGCCAGTCGGGTACTACAAAGTACCCTACCACCGTGCCAGGGCATAAACTGAATACATGAGTTTTTGATTTTGAAATTTGGCCTCCTTTACGTGTGTGGGGCTCTGTCTACCTTTTTATTTGGTCTGAGGATATAAGATACGTAATTTACATACATTTTCATTCTCACTCCGCTGCAGTGGAATGACACCGTTACGTTGCAATAGTTCCTTACATCTGGAATTAGTTTAACGCGCTCGTATTCCGCAATTTGCGTCAGACCTGTAAACAGTTTGAACAAGACTGCATATTAGTTAAAATTTGTGCTCGTTGTTTATGTTGAAACTGTGACGGTCGGATACTAAATCTTGGTAATACTGAATAAACACTGTGTGACTTCGGAATTTTGGGATTTATCTCTGTTTATTTTATCGATTACTTATCCCCTTCGCACACGGCGTCGTAGCGTAAGCGTATCGTAATCCGAGCGTACGACGAGAGCAGTACGAGCATGAACATGTTCAAACAAGTCCGCACACGAAGCGGTGTTGCAGCGAATCGTAGGTGTTTATTGTCATAGCGTCGTAATGATACGCTTACGCTACGACGCCATGTGCGAAGGGAAGGGGGTAATACAGTAACTAACTGTCCCCCGGGGTTTCACCCGCGTTTCCGTGGTAACTTATCTTTTCCCGGGATACAAAATATATAGTCTTTTTTATGTCAATAGGTTGACAAACAGGCAGACGGTCCACATGATGGTAAGTGGTCACCGCCGCCTATGGACATTTGCAATACCAGGGTGATTGCCGATGTGTTGCCGACCTTATGACACCGATGAGTATATGACACTCACAAATAACGTGGCTTAAGTACTATTGGTAAAATAATTTTCAAAATCGGTTCAGTAGATCCAGAGATTATCCGCTACAACCTCACAAACTCACACTTATATCTCTTCTTACGCTACTCCGATAAACTCTTGGTATCGTCAAATAAATAAAGAAAACAATTGTTTATTTCAATGAAATATTTCAATTCAGATTTTGTCTCAATATCATGGAATCTCCAAGAAAAAGAGACTATAATAAATATCCTGAAATAACGGAAATAAAATACAATAACAATCATAGACCGTGTAATGTTTTTTTTTATTATAAATTATTCTCCGAACCAATTTATATGTATCGTGCCCTACTTTTGAGTACATTTGTGCCCAGTTATTTCGCCCGAGGCGTTGGAATGATGGACGATTTGTGGAGGCTGCACGTCATTTCCAATACACTCGTTATTTATTAACTTGTGCGAAATAAAACTTGGTTTTGTTATTTATATTTGCTCTTATTTCTATATCAAATGGGGTAGGGGCTTGGTAGAGTTAATAATAAGTTTGATATTTGTTTCTTGTGATCTCCCCATTTAGTTTGTACTACTACCGGGCACCGTGCTAGGTCTGTTTTGACGAACGACTATCAAACGTTAATCTTTGATGAAATTGATACAATTTAATCTAAAGAAATTAAAATATTTGCTCGTCGTTTCGCAAATATTTTATGTAAAAAATTAATCGAGGCCTCGGGTGACCGGCGGGCGGGGAGCTTTTTCCGCCAACGCATCAGCTTGGCCATCCAAAGAGGAAACGCTGCCAGCCTTCTGGGAACCTTGCCGATCGGCAGCAGCGGCAGCCTCGAAGATGTTTTTTATGTATTGTAATTGTACATTTGCATGTATATTTTGTACATTTGTTGTAAATATTAAATGGATTAAGAAAAAAAAAATCTAAAGAAATGATATGCATATGAAAGGTGTTAGTACAGAGATGACTAGCGATAGAGCGGAGTGGAAGAGGAAAACATGTTGTGCCGAACACACCTAGCGTGGGATAAGGACAAGAAGAAGAAGAAGATATAATTTAATTTAAACCCTGAATTTATTGTTTAGGTTTATTTTGATTACACAATTTCCAATAAATACACTGAATAATTGTAATGAAATTGCACGATAATAAAAGCTTCCATTCAATCGAATGCTTATTTTTAATTGTAAATTTTAAATAGATTACTATGTAATTCATTAGTTTTCACAATCGCCCTGCTGTTCTTGAGTCGATTAACTTTTAATTTTTATTCTAAAACTAGCTTTTCGTCTCACTGGTTCACCCGTTTTACCAAGGAAATTAAAATAAAATATATCTCATTGATATATAGCTACTCTCTGATAATGTGACTTTCTATAAATGAAAGAATTTCGAAAATCGGTTAAGGATTTATTGAGTTATGTCATTATAAACAAACATCGAAAAATATTTAGTTTAGATTAATGTTTAAGGCGATGATAGCTCAGTGGTAGTGATGTCGGATACCGTGGCGAAGTTCGTGGGTTCGAATCCTACAATGAGCTTGAGCTTTCGGTGAAGGAAAACATCGTGAGGAAACCATAGCACGGTGGTAGGGTACTTTGTAGTACCGCACTGGCTGTCTACTACCCTCAAGTTGAAAATCTGTCACCAAGCACCTATCGGTGTGTTCCGATAGCTGCACTTGAGAGCCAGTTCCCATCTAGGCTTTGTGTGCTTGCCCCCTTCGGCCACATCATAACTTAACATGGTGAGATTGTGGTCAAACACAAGTTTATACAAAAATATATAATATTATATTATAAAAAAAAAATGTAATAATTGACCTACCTAAGAAAAGTATTCTTACAAACTTGGCAATGGATATAAAAGAAGTGAAACTGTCGACACACCTCCAATAGAGTGAGCTGTGGGTGTGGGAGTGACAGGGGCACAATCAGTTAACTAATGAGAAGCGTCTGTCGATGGGGACATTATGTGATGTGGCCCACGAGGGAAGAGTTCAGCGTTGTTAAAAACGTGTTTTGAAATTAAAATTGACCTTTTTCTTTACACATGTATCATAAAAAATGATATTAAAATTGTCCCCTTTTTTTACACAAAAATATACACATGTATATAGATTCCAATAAATAAATATCCTGAAATATTCTTCATCCCAAACTAAGCAGAGCTTGTACTATGGATACCAGATAACTGATATACTACATATACTATAAATGCGAAAGTATGTTTGGATGTGTGTGAAGATGTTTGTTACTCTTTCACGCAAAAACTACTGGATAGATTTTAATGACACTTGACACACAGGTAGATCATATACTGGAATAACATATAGGATACTTTTTATCCCGGGAAAATATAAGATCCCTCAGGAACGCGGGTGAAACCGCGGGGCGGAAAACTAGTACTACATATACCTACTATTAATGCATGATTATTATACCTAGAATCAGGATAAACAGACATGTTTAAGCACACAAATGACTGTCGTGGTAGACAATCGAAAGTTTTTGGGTTTTTTCAAGCGCATATTTTTAACAAAGACATAGTTTCTGTTTAAGAGTATTTTTAGATGTTTTATACACTTGTTAGTGTTAGGTATATCTTCTTCAATATAGGCATCACCCCAAAGAGGAAACGCTCCCATACTGCTGGGAACCTTGCCGATCGGCAGCAGCGGCAGCTTCGAACAAGTTTTTTATATATTATAGTTGTACATTTGTTTGTATATTTTGTACATTTGTTGTAAATAATTATTTGATGACTTGAATGACATCATCCCGCTGTCTCTCATCACTTTACCCACGATAACCCAATGCAAGTCGACAGTGAAAGATGAAGATGACTTAAACCTCAAGCTGAACTCACGATGCTACGTCTGCGACTCTTAAGTGTTTCAATTGAACTAGTGTTCATGCAGAAATACAAAACCGTTTCAAGTAAAATTTAAGTCAAAGGCAATACCATTTATTCAGTTTAGGTCCTATAAGGGCACTTTTGAAGGTCGAATTACAGAAGTTACCACCGGTCGAAAGTCAGCCTTCAACTGAGAAGAACCGGCAAGAAACTAAGCAAGGTTACATTTTTTAAATATTTTTGACTATAATGGCTTTTTTTTTAATGTTTAACAATTAGGTATACAAGATGTAATCGTTAAGTGTGTCCAGGCGATTATTCCGTAACTATTACAGATATAAAAAAACATTAAACTGATATCGAAAGTACGTTACCTAATCAGTAAAATTACATCAATAACTTTTTTAAATCAAACAAGAAGTATCCAAAATTTTTATATTAAACACTGCCATACATTTAGTATGAGATTAGTAGAAAGGTTTTAGTTTCCTTATTTTAAGTGGTTTAGTACTCAATTTCCCTAAATCTCATTTTATAATTACGTATGATATGATTTTCAAGTAGATATACGTGTAGATTAATTATCTTACCACTTCAAATAAGTAATAAACCTTGTTTCAATATCGCATTAATTTGAGCTGGCTGAAAAGCACTACACTACAAAAATCTGCTTTGAATACAAAATTTTGTAATTACTAAGAAATAAATGATATTCAATTAAAATATAGTTTTATTACTTTGTTAGGTTATTAAAAAGTTTTCTTTAGTAACCTAAAATAACCTTTTAAAATAAGAAATCTAAAACCTTTCTACTAATCTCATACTAAATGTATGGGAGTGTTTAATATAAAAATTTTGGATACTTCTTGTTTGATTTAAAAAAGTTATTGATGTAATTTTACTGATTAGGTAACGTACTTTCGATATCCGTTTATTTTTTTGGACATCTGTAATAGTTACGGAATAATCGCCTGGACACACTTAACGATTACAACCTGTAAACTTAAACTAATAACAAAAACTACAAAAAAATTATAACCCGCATTAGTTAAGGAAATTCTTTTTCAAAGCAATAAGCGAGTGTTGTGACAATTTTAATCGTTGGGCGTGGGGGTTCAGTGCAGTAAGTCATAAGTCGTGGGTTCAAAAATTTTGTAAAGTATACTGCAGCCTCTTTGAGAGTATTGGGCGATAATAGCTCAGTGCTAGTGACTTCGGATACCGCGGCGAAGGTCGTGGGTTCGAATCTTACAATGAGCTTGAGCTTTCGGTGAAGGAAAACATCGTGAGGAAACCACAGCACGCTGGTAGGGTACTTTGTAGTACTCGACTGGCTGGCTACCACCCTCAAGTTGAAAATCTGTCGCCAAGCACCTGTTGGTGTGATCAGGCAATTGCACTTGAGAGCCAGTTGCCTTTAAGGCATTGTAATAAGGTGTACAACACATTGGCAATCCCCCTGGTATTGCTAATGTCTATAGGCGACGGTAGTCACTTACCATCAGGTGACCCGCCTGCCTCGTTGTCACTTGTGACATAAAAATAAAGTATCTAGATCTCTATAAATAAATTAGGCCAAGAACACTTTACCGATCAAGATAAAAATGTATCATGTATATTTTTCGCATATAATAAAGCGTGGCGCACAATGAGCCGTTCATTAAGGCGCGTCTACACAACATGTGGCGTGTGGCGTGTGGCGAGTGGCGTGCGTGTGTGCTTGTAATGATAAACATTGGACACATCTCGCGACCCAGTGAGCGCCGACGTCACACCTCGCCCGGTTGCGCTTGATAGCCTTATACTCATTTTAGGGCTGTGGTGTAATGAGAGCAATAATTCACCGCTTTACTATCATCAAGGAGATGATAGCTCAGTGGTAGTGACGTCGGATACCGCGCTAAAGGTCGTAGGTCGTGGGTTCAAATCCTACAATGAGCTTGAGCTTTCGGTGAAGGAAAACATCGTGAGGAAACCATAGCACAGTGGTAGGGTACTTTGTAGTTCCCGACTGGCTGGCTACCACCCCCAAGTTGAAAATCTGTCACCAGGCACCTATTGGTGTGTTCCGACAGCTGCACTTGAGAGGTTTTGTGTGCTTATCACCTTTGGCCACATCATCACTTACCATGGTTCAAACACAAGCTTATCCAGAATAAAAATAAAGATCAGAAATCATTTTTGTTGTTGGAAACAGGATGTTATTTGACGTCAGACCAAAATTTCCCACTACAGGTCAGGTATATTTTAACGTGAATTTGTTATTCAAGAAATCATACTCAAAATTTTACTAATTGTGAATGATAATCGACTTGTTTCACTAGCACTATACTAATGGGATATTTAAATTACCAATCAGTAACTGTTCGTTATGCTAATTTTGCCTCTAAACTTTTCAATTAAATCATAAATCTCAAACAAACAATATAAATTTAAACATGCAGTTTTAGCCTCTTTTGGGCCTTCTTCTCAAACCAAACCTTAGCCGGATGATCATGTCTGTATATGGTAGTACCTACAAAATCTTGTTGTTTTAATTTTTATTTTTTAATTTTTCTTATTAATTTCATAATTTACATGTTCTTTTTTAGTCTTTTAACCATGTCGTGATAGCCTGTAATTGAAACAGCACTTAGCTTTAAGTAATATTTGTGATTAATTGTATTATTTCTTGTGTAAGTGTGTGTTTTGTTGGCTGATAAATAAATAAATAAATAACGAAAAGATCAATTAAAGGTCAAATCAACTTATCTGTAAAGATTCAATAGAGTCAATACCGAGTGAAGTTTCTTAAAGTAAAGTTTGGATTATGCTCGTCTTTCGGATTTTAGATGAATTTAGTGGAATGATTTCTAGATTTACTGAAATATTATGTGGGAGAGAGTAAGATTTTTACAAATTATTAGACGGCGAACTATTCTAATAACAGGAACATTACATTTAACTTACTTAAATAGTTACAGATTGTGTTAATTATTATGTTGGTGAAGAATGAAATTTCTACGAAGGAATCTTAAAATATTGTAAATGTGAAAGTTTGGATAGATGTATGTTTGTTACTCATTTATGCTAGAATGGCTAAATGGATCTGGATGAAATTCGGCATGGAGATAGATTATAGTCTGGAATAGCACATGGGCTACTTTTTATCCAGGGAAAAGATAAGATAAGATCCGTCGGGAACAGCTAGTATTTATATATAATTAAATAAAATAAGCCGCTTTGTTATCTAGTTTGATGTAGGTACTGTCCCAATAGCCATAATAGTTAGTGAAACCATGTGTAACACATCCTATAAATAACTTCGACATTGTTTTAATATTAAATTAGCACAACGTCAGTACTGAGTGCAGCACCATCTTAACGCGCGCTCGCTTCACTGAAGCCTACATTTTCAGTGTGTGCGGTGTGCTTCGCCGAGCCACTCGTGTGTCCGCGGCTTTACACCTGAAAGTGCTTTGTGCAAGTGTGTGAACAGCCTTACAAGTTGGATTTGTTTGTGGACTATCTTGGGGATTTTATTTGCGTTTGAGAGGTAAGTTGAATTGGGTTTAATGATTTTATTTATTTTTAATAGGTAGGGAGTTATCTATGTCTATGCTAATTACTATTTATATTATAAAGAGGTAAAGTGTGTGTGATTTGAGGTTGTAGGGCATCTCTGGGTGTAATGAACCGATTTAGAAAATTCTTATACCAATAGAAAACCACGTTATTTGTGAGTGTCGTAGGCTATATTTTTGTCCCGGGAAAAGATAAGATCCCACGGAATTACTAGGTAGCAGTGTACATAATAATGAGTTTTTTTTTTATTTTGAATTTGTATTTGACCACAATCTCACCATGGTAAGTGATGATGTAGCCGAAGGTGGTAAGCACCTAGTATAGTGAGATTGTATGGTTCCATTAGTTACATAGAGAACTAGAGTTAGGCCTATAGGTTTTTATTTTAGTAAAGACTAGCTTACACTCTACAGATATGAGGGAAGATCAAGATCCGGTGTTCCGGAAAAATAAAACCTATATGATATTTAAGTTTAAGATCTATTAATGTATCATTTGATCGCCATTTCTGATGAATGGCAATAAACATTCCTGCAACCACAAGCCTTTATAAAAAGGTGGATGATGTCAAAATAAGGATCAAATAACTGCCTGTTGTACATACACTTCCTTTTCTCTTTTAGTGATATTAACGTCTAATGATTTAATTTTAGCGAAATTTATAGCGGCTGTGCGTATTTTTATATGAATAATATTAGCTGTCCCCCGCGGTTTCACCCGCATTCCCGAGGGAACCATTCTTTTCCCGGGATAAAAAGTATCCTATGACCTTCTCCAAGGTCCCATCTATCTCAATACCCACCAAAATTCATGGAAATTGGTCAAGCGTTATCGGTTAGGCATGAAAAGCTGACAGACAACGTTACATTCGTATTTATAACTTGCACAAAATTATACTGGGACATTCTTCACACAAACTATATTGGCATTATTTAGTTTAAAATGTAAGTTTTTAGAATCTTGAATTATTATATTATGTACATGAAATAAAACTGTATTGCTGTGATTGCAAGATAGTTAACACTGACATCACGTTTTTATTTATTTTGATCAAACCCAGCATAGGGTTCTAAATATGCCACCATACACTATCCCACCAGTACCTATATTATTACGTTGTTTTATTTTTAACTATCTAAATTTATTGTGTTTCGTTATTTACTTTGTTACTGTTTTTTTGTTATCAACATTTTGCTATCAGTAAAATATTTCCAAATCTATTCATAGTGACACTACCTACCTGACCTACAGTTTAAAATTAGACGATTTTCAAATGATATATAAGCAATAATATGCAAATACACATTACCCCATAAATACGCCTAATTATTAAGCCAAAAGCTATTTTCATCTTTATTACGCCATCGTAAAAATACCATAAAACTGCATTACCTAATTCCCATTAACATACAATCAGCTGTGGCCAATGATTCCGTGAGAAACTTCATTTTCATCATAAAAAAGCACTTATATTCAATGATATTATAAGCAAAAAGATGTAGACAGGTTACATTTATAGCATTAGCTCTTAAAAAATGGTCCAAAAATTGCACACTAACACACATCCTACTAATCACACTATCACACTATCACACTATCACACTATCACACTATCTTACTTTCTTACTAATATTATAAATGTGAAAGTTTGGATGGATGTATGTTTGTTACTCATTTACACCAGAACGGCTGAATGGATCTGGATGAAATTTGGCATGGAGATAGATTATAGTCTGGAATAGTACATAGGCTCCTTTTTATCCCGGGAAAAGATAAGATCCCTCGGGAATGCGGGTGAAACCGCGCGGAACAGCTAGTAATAAATAACGTAATCGTATCCCACTACATTACGATATTTCAGAACACACGACGGTATTTTAGGTAACTTTTACATGTAATTGCACTCGGTACGTGAAGTAGGTAAAGGTTGAGGAAACCATAGCGCGGTGGTATTTTGTAGTACACGACTGGCTGGCTACCACTCTCAAGTTGAAAATCTGTCGCTAAGCACCTGTTGGTGTGTTCTGGAAATTGCACTTGAGAGCCAGTTTGCCTTGCCTTTAAGGTAATCATCAGGTAACCAGCTTGCCTGGCTGTCACTTGTGGTAAACAAATAATGGCAAAAGTTTTTAACCTTTCGCTTATAACCTATCTACTTATATAACTTATAATATCATTGATTGTATTGTTCAAAATTAATTAAATATCCTCGGACATTTGTTCACATACGGCTATCTGATCACAAACTAAGCAGAGCTTGTAATATGGAAACCAGTTGACTGATATACTACATTTACTACTTTTTTTTTGTAAATACATACTTAAATAGATAATTACACCCAGACTCAGGACAAACAGACATGTTCATGCACACAAATGTCTGTCCTGGATGGGAATCGAACCCACGACCAGCGGCGTGATAGGCAGTGTGTTAACCAACCACGCCAACCGGCCCGTCAATTGTATCAAGTTTCTGAGACTTGATGATGATGATGATGTGACCGTGAAATGGTAGTCATAACTCCATAATGAAAACTTGGTTACTTCCTTCAATTCAATTCAATTTATTTCATTGTGAATTCCCGCATATGTTATGTATCATCCTTGTACGAGGTGGGGCCATAAAATATGATTTGTCACTATTTTCTTTGTCAACACATTATTCAAGTGAGACATGAACGGAATTTTGCTTCTCTGTCGGGGGAACAGGGAACAATTTTAACTGTCAGGAGTTTTAAATTCAAAGAGGAAAATATTATAGACGAATAATATTTTCATTAACTACCTGTCTATCTCTATGTGTCTTTTCGATAAATATTAGCCGGGAATCGAACCAAGGACTTTGATATACATCCTAAATTTACACCGCTTGACCATCAATAACTTTATTTGCATGTTTACAATATGTATGCTTCTGTCGCTGTGCGCTCTCAACTTAGAACACGCGCTTAAATAAATTAGCAATTCCTGGACAGGTGTTTCCTAGCATCTGCCTCGATCTTTAAAGGGCACGGAAAGGCAAAAAAAACAATGGCATATCCACCTGTTAGTCAAACTTGGTAAATTCCAAATATTTTATTTTTATTTCTGTATAAGCTAAGTGGTGATGTGGCCGAAGGTGGTAAGCACACTAAGCCTAGATGGGAACTGGCTCTCAAGTGCAGCTGTCGGAATACACCGATAGGTGGTTGGTGACAGATTTTTAACTTGAGGGTGGTAGCCAGTCGTGCTATGGTTTCTCCACGATGTTTACACCGAAAGCTCAAGCTCATTGTGGGATTAGAACTCACGACCTTCGCCGCGGTATCCGACTTCACTACCACTGAGCTATCATCGCTCCCACAAGCAGCACCTGTTCACAAGTATGACGCGTAGTCTAAAACCTGAGGTTCTAAGAAACAGACTGTTTCTATAAACTTTGACCAAATTGCATTGGAAACTTCAATTTATTTTACATCTGCTTTATCGCATTTACAATTTACAGTTTACGGAATAACAGTTTACCAATATTATGCTACTGAGACGTGATTGTAAACTGTGTTCTACCAGACAGCACTTGGTTAATGTTTACGTTAAGGTGCTTGCTGACATGATCGATCGTACGACGTCGATCGTTAGTACGATTTGTTTTGACAGTCGACAGCGCACTTTGAATTTAAGGATGCACGATGAATCAAATTATTTATGGATTTTACGGATAGTGATATATTACTGTAGCATACAATTTTAGTTAAACACATCTTTGACATTATCATGATGTATGAAGGCGATACCTAAAAAATAATGGAGCTTATTGAAATAGTTTTATTTCACTATGGCATAATTAATATATATTTTTTTTTGGATAATATGCTTATTGACTATTTGACTAATGTTCTGGTAGACGTGAAAACACGATTGGATTATATTGCCTCGATAGAATTTAATTCCGAAAAGACCTCTTCTTTCTTTTATTTTTGCATTTTATTCTAAAATCATAACGAATTTCATAGCTTAACTCCATTCAAACTATGGGTATTAGGTATTTGAAAATTCTGGTCGAAAATCTTTTTGATAAATAGCGTAATTAATTTTTAATTAATTTTTATTTGGTTTGGCGCTTACGTTGTTTTATTTTGGGAGCGAGCGCATCGTTGCGCTCTCTTTCTTCGCATATGGAAGTAAATAACTCTGCCACTTTCGTAGCTCCGCCCAGTCGGCCTGCCATCAAGCTTTTTTACGTATCACCTGAAAAGGAAAGATCTTCCGCCAAGCTAAGTCATCGTGCCCTATATTTTTGTCGCTACATACATATATACTATAATCTTGTTAGTAATTTAACTAATTTATATGCGACATCATCATCTGTTATCTTCATAACCATTACCTATATGAAATCCCAAATTAAAAAGCCTGTATTTCCGCACAGGCTGGCCTGTTTTATGTAGATATGTTGATGTTTTCGATTCTCATTCAAAACAGATATTTTTGTGCGTGAACAAGTCTGTTTATCTTCCTCTGGGTATAATATAAAAGTATGTATACAGGTTTTGTATATCAGTTAACTGGTTTTCATAGCTCTGCTTAGTTCGGCATTAGATGGCCGAGAGTGAAGAATGTCCCAGGTTCACATGTACTTCAGCTTTACCGCTGTAAACTTAATAGACAGATGCAGTTAAGAGCCAGTTTCTATTAAGGTTTTGTGTATTTTTTTATTTATTTTATTTACTACAAATTTTACAAAAAGAATAATTCCGTCGAACCGCAGTGCGGTTTGTCGACAAAATAGATCACCACCACCAGAGGAAAAAAATGAAATTTAGATTGGAAAAAAGAGTTTAAATATAACCATAAATCGCAATAAATATCACAATATAAATGCAATCTATTATTAATTTTACAGTCTACCTTTATCGTAAACACAATCTATAAAATATATGATCGGATAATTATGAATAGATCGACCGTCGATCATGGAGGTAATCTAGGTGTGGTAGCACCCTAATTAATATTCCATACGATCTATTTTCATCGTCCGATTGATCGGACCATGGACCGCGATTCAATAATGAAAACAATTTTAATAGCCCGATTAATGGTCGTGTTTTAGATCGCTACTTTGGTAAATATAGCTGATATTTTAAGTAATGTACCAAATTGGATTCTGGAAAGGGGGCTAGATGGAAAAAAATCTTACGAAAAATTGTCACGACACTTTTTTTTATGTCACTATGTATGTTTATTAAGCTGCGCGGCGTGCGCATGTTTCTCTGTCTGTCTCTCTCTTTCTCTTATAGAAAGCAAGCCAGATATTTTCATTTCTATTTATATATATATATATATATATAAATAGATAGAAATGTTTTTTTTATATATATACTCTCTCGACTTATATAACTTCGTTCCATCCGGGTGTCCCTTGACAAATCTCAAGTTTTTTTTGTTTTTTAAATTGTCGCTACTAAATCCCTCTATTGGTTAATTTTCAAATTATACTAATTATTAAAGACAAAATAAAACTAAAAAGCTAAACTAAACTAATTACAAATAAAAAATCTGCCCCAAATCGCTGCCCGATGGAAGCGTGCCAAGAAGACTGGCAGCATTGCCGCGCTTAACTTACCAATTCTTTGGGCAAAGTACATGCCAGCCTTCTTGTCACAAGAGGCCACAATAAGGCGATGGAAGATCTCTTTGAAAAAGAAATGTACCAATTAATTTACTGACAATACTAGCTGTCCCCCGCGGTTTTGCCCGCGTTTCCGCAGTATATTATCTTTTCCCGGGATAAAAAAAACCTATATGTTATTCCAGGAATCGGTTGAGTAGTTTCGGAGTTTATCGCGGACCAACATCGTGACATTGAAATTTTATAATATTACTAGCTGTCCCCCGCGGTTTCGCCCGCGTTCCCGTGGGATCCGCGTCCCCGTGAGAACTAGCGGTATGAAATATACTTTACGACATATTCTCAGACCTACCGAATTTACACAAAAAAATCATAAAAATCGGTCAAGTCGATTCGAAGGAGTTCGGTTACTAACACTAGATAGATAGAAGAAGATTTTAAAGACGTAAGGTTTATTTTTTTATTTCTAGGGTGTAATCTTTAAAACTCCTAAACCGATTATAAAAATTATTTACCTAATAGAAATCTACATTATCACTCTCTAACATAGGATATATTTTATTTTAATTCCCTCAGGAACGTAGGAGAAACCGCGGGGCGGACACTGGTCACCAATAGAATACACCACACATGTTGTTATTTATTCTATGACTATTTCTGGCGCAGTTTTACCGCTGGTATTCCTAAAATATTAATTAGGAAATACATCAATTAGTGGACCGATAACTGGAGTTGATATTATTGTTTGTAAACTAAATATTTTAATAAAAAATATTTTCATTTCATTAAGATTATTAAATGCGTTCAATGTCATCCCTAATTATACTCGTACACAGAACAAATAAAAACCGGCCAAGTGCGAGTCGGCCTCGCATGAAGGGTTCCGTAAAAAAGGCAAAAAATCACGATTGTTGTATAGAAGCCCCCTTAAATATTTATTTTATTTTAATTTTATTATTTATTATTAAAGTAAAAAACTGAGTATTTTGTGAATATTTCAAGTGCCTACCTGTTGCCATTATTGATATCGAGCAAAAAAGGGCAAAAAAATAGCGTTTTTTGTATGGGAGCCCCCCTTAAATATTTATTTTATTTTGTTTTTAGTATTTGTTGTTATAGCGGCTACAGAAATACATATTTTTTGAAAATTTCAACTGTCTAGCTATCGCAGTTCTTGAGATACAGCCTGGTAACAGACAGACGGACGGACAGACGGACAGACGGACAGACAGCGAAGTTTTAGTAATAGGGTCCCGTTTTTACTCTTTGGGTACGGAACTCTAAAAAGGTAGAAGGAGTGTATATACCGAAATGAAATGAAATTGTTTATGAAATGAAATTGTTTATTCATCCAAATAGGCCTTCACAGGCACTTATGAATAGTCAGACTCTAAATGCTCGGTTCGGAAGGTTGTTTTTGCTGAGAAGAGCCGGCAATAAACTCAGCAATTACTCTTTTCAAAAACAACTTACATCTATTACATTCAATAATTATTATTTATCTAGTCTCACTGACAATATTTGCGTGTTATGGCGGCAAAAATAGTAATAGTATACCTATACAATAGTCTCCAGTGAAGTGAAACAATGCGTTCGAAGTTGTGTGCGTGACCTGCACGTACGATATCTCGCGTGACTCGCGTCGCACAAGATCGTAATCGGCTTCCTTTTTCAAAATCTTATTTTACTCAAGATAAAAAATATTTTCCAATGTTCCATCTATCATTGTACCAAATTTCATCTAAATCGGTTCAGCGGTTTAAGAAGAGGTAACAGACAGACAGACACACTTTCGCATTTATTATGTTAGTATTAGTATGGATTAATCGGTTACAAGAAAAAAAAAAAATTAATCGAGGCGTCGGGTGACCGGCGGGCGCGGAGCTTTTTCCGCCAACGCATCAGCTTGGCCATCCAAAGAGGAAACGCTGCCAGCCTTCTGGGAACCTTGCCGATCGGCAGCAGCGGCAGCCTCGAAGATGTTTTTTATGTATTGTAATTGTACATTTGCATGTATATTTTGTACATTTGTTGTAAATATTTATTATTTTAGAATGATAACAATATAAAGGCGAATGTGGACAACTGTCAGTACGCTCCAGCTTTGCAGGTCCCATGTTGTAAGGATTCCTAATGAAAACCCAAAGAAAGATGCATCAGTTTTGATCCTAATCTTTAAATCGGATTATTTCACTTGTTTACTTTAAGAAAGAGTCGTATTTCCATCCCTCCTCTCGTCTAAGCTTAGATTTATGTCTTTTTAATATCAACTACTATAGTATACTCGACGAGCCGGTTGGCGTGGTTGGTTAATACACTGCCTACCACGCCGCAGGTCGTGGGTTCGCTTCCCATCCAGGACACACATTCACAGGACAAGAAGAAGGACAGTTTTGAACTGGACACAAAACGTCTTACGACACCTCTCCTTACGGTAATGTTCCTTAGGTCTGCGCCGTCGCCTACCTTTCGAAAGTTTGTTACAAAGGCAGAATTAAACTGTACTTCTTGGGTGGCACCGACTCCAAAAAGAACTGTTTATAAATATCAATAATTTTGTTGATTGTCCTTTAAGGCTCTTACTTTGAAATTAAAATATTATTCTTTACTTTTTAGTTTATGTTTGTACATAGGTATAGGTCAGTTTTGAAGTCGGTTTTTGTTTTTTATTTTTAAAAATAATTTTATTTTTCAATTTTTAAAGTTTATTCCTTATTATATGTTGTCCTAGCGGACCCGGCAGACGTCATCGTCCTGCCCTGAAATTGAAACAAATCTTGGAACTCGATTCTACCTACCGGGTCCAATTGTATTTTAAAACCATCGACGAACCCATTGAAGTATACACACGAAATTTCATCCAAATCCAAAAAGTCATGCTCAACGACTCGGTTTGATTCACTAAGGTTTATCAAACGAGATATTTTTTTTTTGTTTTTGTTGATTTTCTCAAAAAGTGGTAAATCAATTTCGATAAAATTTTAATGGGACCACCTCTGAAGCATGATCTACCAAACAAAAAAAGAATCATCAAAATCTATTCATAATTGGCAGAGAAATCGCGTAACAAACATACAAAAAAAAAATATACAGTCGAATTGAGAACCTCCTCCTTTTTTGAATTCGGTTAAAAAAGTAGTATATCAGTGATCTGGTTTCCATATTACAAGCTCTGCTTAGTTTGGGATCAGATAGCCGTGTGTGATAAATGTCCGAGGATATTTATTTTATTTATTTATTATTACTATAATTACTCATATACTAAGGACAAACATACGCACTCAAATATGTGTTTCGTGTGGGAATCGAACTTACTACCCTACCACCGTGCTATGGTTTCCTCACGATGTTTTCCTTCAACTCAAGCTCATTGTAGGATTCGACCTTCGCCGCGGTATCCGACGTCACTACCACTGAGCTATCATCGCTTAAAACCTCTGTCTTGATAAGTAATCTGACCATTTAGTTTAGTAAAACTCCTAAACATACTTGAAAAGTTTAAAAACATACAGCTGTTCAAATTACAATAAGACATAAATCTAATCTTAACCTTTTCAACCTTTAGATTAGTTTTTCTTTTTATTTATAGTTATATAATGTAAATATCTATGTTAGTTTAAAATTTAATTCGTATTATATTAAATAGATTGTAGTACGAGATTTGATTCGTTTGTGTTTGTGATTTGTGAGTGTTTGTTTGTGGCCGTGTGAAAAATATCCCTGGAAATTATGATATTGTTAGTATGCAACACATCACGTAAGTATAATTGTTGATTCTTTGTTGCTCAAAACAAGGATGAACAAACAAACAATTTTGCATTTGAAATAATAATTCAAGAAGTAACTAGGAGGTTTTCCCCAAAATATATAAATTTTCCGTGCGAATTCTTTCACGGTGTACTCTATCGGTAATCTGTTATCTATTTCATTACGTGAATCATCAGCGGCTACCATAGCGGGACCTTGGAAAGAAACTTCAAACGAAGTTAGAACATTTGTCTAAATAGACGTTGGGTCGATAGATAGATAACTATTTAAAACTCACCGGAAGTTTTTCTAAATCTCGCTTGATCATTAGGTATATTAATTGATACTAAAAAAATACAAAGCTGCTGATTATGTTTCACACAAATTATACTCATTTATTTAGTTTAGACGTTGGTAAGGCACTTATGAACATTACAATTGACTCTACCACCCGTTCGAAGACTCCGACAAGAAATTTAGAAATCCTTTTTTGCATTAATAAACCCGTTCTAAAAGTAAAAACATACTTTTGATAATTAATTAAATAAAACCATTCAGTGTAGCATAAGTGGTTCTCGAAACACCCTGTATATAAAGCTAAAATACGTAGATCATAAAAATACATACCTAATAATGTAATTCATAGAAAGCTATATTCTTCAATTGTCGACAAAACGGGATAAAGTGCGGGCGCAAGCTTGTCTGAAAATCAAATCAAAACTCATTTATTCAGTTTAGGCCCTGGTAAGGCACTTATGAACGTTTACAATTGACTCTACCACCGGTTCGGAATATACTTAAACTGAGAAGACTCCGGCAAGAAACTCAGGCAATTCTTTTTTGCAGTCTCAAATAAAGAATCAGAACAAATACAAAATTAGTACATATTAAAGCATTAAGTATCTCATAATTTATAAACAGCTTCTCTAAAACTTCCTCCTTACTTGATAAAACCTTTTTCTTAAATCCTCCGCTAAGCTCCTGTAATAGGCTACAAATCTATGGCTGCCAATCCAATGAAGTTTCGAACAAAAGCTTACCACAAATTACTCGTTGAATATTGTATTACACCGTTTTCCACTGTTGTAACTGAAAATACCTCTTTAACGATATGTGAACAATAACTTATGCAAGTTTAGTGGTTAACTGTCTGTAATGAGTGCTGGTCATTTAGTATAAATTATGATTTTGTTTATACTTTCTGTCCTCGCTTTATGATAGATCTTTAGTGCTAGTAGAATACCAGTTTATGCATATGTTTTATTTCGAAAGAATGTACACGAAAATGTGATTGACAGATAAATAATTCTGTTTCGTTTGATAAAGTTTAAATGTAAATGTGCTATGTGAAATGGGGATTTAAGGTCTTTGGAAAACTGCACTGAAAAACATTTGAGAAAATGCTTTTACTAGGTAGTATTATTTTGGTAATATCAATAGAGCTCTTATGCCTGAACGGATTTTTATGAGACTTGATATTATGGAAGAGCAAAGTGGTAGATTCCTCCATCGAAAATCGATATTTGCCTTGGCGAACGCGGTTCAACTGTGAATGTTGGAAAAGTGCATATGGAGATCGCTCGTAAAACTTTGATATCGCGATGTAGAATTCTATGAGATATTGTGTGTTGCAAGTATCGTCCATTATAGCGCCATCTATCCACGAGTAGTGCAATTCTTTACCAACGAGGTAAATAGATGTCCCTGCATTGGTGTAACTATAGTTATTAAAACAATATAGAAGGACTTTTTGGCGGGAACTTGCGTTTTCGTTTTATTATAGTGAAATGACATGAAAACTTTGAGTATTAAGCCAGCCGTGGTTTCATGCTCTATGCATGAAAACGTGTATTAGGACTTTTTAGGTTGACTCAAAAAGTCTGTGAAAAGTTTACGTGCAACGGCCACCAATTTCACTAAACCTGACCGGACTTGAATGACGATCACTAACTTTACTGTGAATATGATATTACATTCGCGATATATAAATAACTTGACATTGGCTGAAATGTCCTAAAGGACGAAACAAAAAAAAAAGAAGAAAACAATATAGGATTTTCTCACGAATTTTCTTTTGTTAATCCTTGAAGTTATCTTGTGATAACTATCAAATAATTGTTTCTAATATTTACTACACAAAGTCACGACATTTTTTTTATTTCAATTAAATTGATGCATTAATTGCTTTCTTATTGTAACGTTATTGCTATTGCTGCCACGCTTATCTAATTAGCTGTACCTATTACTTATAAGTATTCCATCGTAGGGGACAATTAGATGGGTGGACACTGACTCTGAGATTGCATGACATGCATCGATAGAAATTTATAGAAGCAATTATTACAATAAAACGTCATTCTATTGGATTGGAATAAGACAGATTGTTTTTTTATAATCTTTAGTCATGACCATAGATACAAAGTCTTTCAGTCGTATATTTTATTCAGTTTTAATTCATTTCTTCTTTAATATGTTATAGTCACATTCTCACATTCACTGTAATGTCTAGCCCTCGTCCGTACAAGTCCAGTCAGGTTTTAGTGAATCTGGCGGCTGTTTCACTAAAACTTTTCACGGACTATTTGGGCCAACCTGAAAAGTCACGATACAAGCTTTCATTTCATATCACTTCACTAGTGCACTTACATGGTCTTTATTGGACAAAACACCACCGAAATTGAATAAGACAGAAGATTACCACATTGTTACTTTGAGGGTATTAAGTCACCTTGCGATTAAACAAAAAACAACGAGCGAGCCTCACAGTAGTCGAATAAATTGATATGTAAAATTTGACATCTCACCTTGGTAATACCATACATATTTCGATAAAATTTTGGAACCACAATTTAGTATCGAATATAGTGTGGCTAGATTTCAGCTTAATTACATATAAAGTTTAAAAATTACAAGGACTCAAAAAGGACCTAAGAAGGATAATTTGTATATGCCATCTTTTTTCCTGTTATTTCGGATTACTAATTGCAGCTCGGGCTGCTGATGACGGCAGTCTAGACAGAATTTGAATGAGACGTCTCGCGTCGATCTTCTCCGGCGTGGACGGGAACGCGGACGATTCTGTGAATCGAATTTTGCAGTTAACTCTATACACTGATTTGCTTAACAATAATTAAAGTCACTCTAGAAATGAAGACAGATGTAACGACAAATTGCGCTTAAAAGATTATTCATAAAGGTTACAAGGTTACGTAGAATTCAAAAACGGTTAGTGTTTTTGAATTCTATCTTTACTTTGGCAGTCGGGTAAATATAGAAAATAATGAATATACAATATTTAATTTGCAGAAAAACTTATTACAATTTTTGTTATTCCCTGAAACTGTTAACAAGTACGAAACGTAAAAAAATAATTTTGTATTTATTCTAAGCATACGAAAATCTGGATGTACAATTGATGTTGATTTTATGTAGGGGTGTTTATGTAATTACAAAGCGGTTGTTTATATAAAGTTTTGCTTGTCTCAACGAGTGTTTATGTTGACTGGCAAAATTAAGAAAGCGTTCAAAATTATCTTGTTAGAACTAGCATCTGAAGGTTGAAGTTTAATGAAATGAAATGTTTATTCATCCAAATAGGCCTTCACAGGCACTTATGAATAGTCAGACTTTAATACACGGTTTGGAAGGTTGCTTTTGCTGAGAAGAGCCGGCAATAAACTCAGCAACATTCAATAATTATCGGGCCGGTTGGCGTGGTTGGTTAACACACTGCCTATCACGCCGCAGGTTGTGGGTTCGATTCCCATCCAGGACAGACATTTGTGTGCATGAACATGTCTGTTTGTCCTGAGTCTGGTTGTAATTATCTATTTAAGTATGTATTTACAAAAAAATAGTAGTATATGTAGTATATCAGTGATCTGGTTTCCATATTACAAGCACTGCTTAGTTTGGGATCAGATAGCCGTGTGTGAAAAATGTCCAAGGATATTTATTTATATCTAGTCTTACTGATATTATTTGCGTGTTATGGCGGCAAAAATAGTAATCAATAGAATTTAACTATGATTGACTTACTAAACAAAACTCGCACAGACCAGCCCCCACAAGCAGCACCTGTTCACAAGTATGACGCGTGAGTTAAATTCAATATATCCTTTACTAGCTGTCCTCCGCAGTTTCACCCGCGTTCCCGTGGGATCTTACCTTATTCCGGGATAAAAATAAAGTCTATGGTAATCTGGAATAATGTAGCATTTAAATGGTAAAAGAATTTTTGAAATCGGCCCATTCGTTTTTGAGTTTATTCGTTATATACAAATCTTTCCTCTTTATAATATTAGAAAGATTCATTTAGAAAATTGTCTAAAAAGACCCCAATTAAACGAGATAGTATATTTACGATATGCTGCCCGGTTTTTTTTAGTGGTAACTAAATAATAAATACTTAACGGAAAACAAAACAAACTGATCGACAGCCAAACAGGAAAACTTAGTTCATGGGTTCATTAACATTAGCGAAAGGATGCACACTTGCACTGTAGGGATTAGGAAAAAGAGTGGGGTGCGTTTTATTGGATGACACTATCTACATAAATCACGTTTGTTGTATGGGAGCCCCCTTTAAATATTTGTTTTATTTTATTTTTAGTATTTGTTGTTATAGTGGCAACAGAAATACATAATTTGTGAAAATTTCAACAGTCTAGCTATCGCGGTTCTTGAGATACAGCCTGGTGACAGACAGACATACGGACAGCGAAGTCTTAGTAATAGGGTCCCGTTTTTACCCTTTGGGTACGGAACCCTAAAAACGTTACAATTAAATATTTACACATATGCCTGTATTAGCTATAAAGTTATATTCGTACAACAGTTAACACGTCGTGTAACAATTTAAAAATAACATTGTAACGTAAACATCCTTCTGTAAGTTTCTAACAGCGCTTGTTTGGACTGCGATGACAGACAGACAGATATGCGTAAACGTTGTTGGTACTATTAAGTACACCTGCACTGAATAGTCAATGGTTGGGCGAAATTATTTACAAATATGGATGGATTTATTGCTACCTATCCAAAGACTTTAAACTTATACATATTTAAATTTCTTTGTACCTATCTAATGGTATGAAGCTTTTAGCGCATACATCCTACTATAAGTAATATTATAAATGTGAAAGTGTATGGGTTTGGATGTTTGTTGCTCAATCACGCAAGAACGGCTAAACGGATTTTAATGAAACTTGGCACACAGGTAGAACATATCCTGAAATACAAGAAAAGCCCAAAAAGAGATCCTTCGGGAACGCGAGTAAAACCGCAGGGCGGAAAACTAGTGATAGTGACATAGTGTATGGTCCCATCATTTTAAATTCTAATTTAGTTTTAACACTGTAACTAATAAAAGGGAAAATAAACATTGTCTAGACGTATTAATAAGAACCTCTAGTGTAATATATTCTAAGGGATTTATGTGATGTGAGAACATTATCCCAATACTTGCCAAGTTGTGGAAAACGTCGAGGCAACTATTAATAAAACTTGCACGTTCGATATCTAACTATATATATATAAAAGGATAAGTCCTGACTGATCTATCAACGCCCAGCCTAAACCCTTAGACCTAGAAAACTGTTTTTTTTCCCAAGTGTGGTTTTTAAAACTTGACCGAGGAATAAGAACGGATTTTTCTAAATTCAACCTTTAAGGGGGTGAAAAAGGTGTTGAATGTTTGTGTGAAAGTCGGTCATTTTTGAAGCTAGAATCATGAAACTTTGTTTTTAGACTAACAATTAAAAATAAAGAAACACGTGTATCAGCGTTTTTTAAATTTCTACCCCTGAGGGGGTGAAACGTGGGTTGAAAGTTTGTATGGAAGTCCGCTATTTTTTGAAGCTAGAACCATGAAACTTTGTTTTTAGGCAAAAAAATTAAAATAAAGAAATACGTGTTTTAGCGTTTCCTATAATTCCACCTCTGAAGGGGTGAAACGGGGGTTCAAAGTTAGGAGTTATTTCCGTTTCTTGGTATGAAAAATGAGGACTGACTCATCAACGCCCAGTGTTAGACCTAGAAAGCTGATTTTTTTCACAGGTAATGTTTTTAAGATGTAGACGAGGATTAAGAAAGATTTTTTGAAATTCAATCTCAAAGGATACGCGGGTGAAACCGCGGGGCGGAGAGCTAGTAATAATATAATATAATGTGAATGTTACAGTCAGAATTGTTAACCGGTCAAAAGCGGTTTTGACTGCATTCTGATCGGATGTTGTCTATGTTCAACAACTGTATGCAACATTTACATAAGACGATGATAGATGACCTGTTGGTGTGTTGACAGTTGCACTTGAGAGCCAGTTGCCTTTAAGGCATTGTAAAAAAGTGTACAACACATTGGTAATCTGAAGGTATCCTTGGTATTTCTAATATCTGTAGGCGATGGTAGTCACTTACCATCAGGTGACGCGCCTGCCTGGTTATCGTGGTATTAAAAATGTATTTTTTTATACCACAGGTGACAACGAAGCTGACGGATTCGAACCCGCGACCTTCGCCACGGTATCCAACGTCACTACCACTGAGCTATCATCGCCTAGTATGATTAAATAACAGGCACTTAGCTCATTGTTTAAGTGTAGCCTGCCATAGCCGTAATTACCGTATCTATACCCGGGTATACCCATCCGGATGTTCGAGCTGTCTGGGTAAATACCGGACATGTTTCCCGGTCTCTCGGAATGTGAGCTCGCATATTTCATCCCTGTTGGTTTAGTTGGTAAGACACGTTATACGATACGACTAATATTAATCCGGGGGGATTGCCAATGTGTTGTCGACTGTATTTGCTTACCATCAGGTGACCCGCCCGTCTGGTTACTTGTTGTATATAAATAAAAACTTGAGAGGTGTCAAGGGACACCCGGATGGAACGAAGTTATATAAGTCGAGAGAGTATATATAAAAAAAAACATTTATTATAATATATATATATAAATAGAAATGAAAATATCTGCCTTGCTTTCTATAAGAGAGAGAGAGACAGACAGAGAAACATGCGCACGCCGCATAGCTTATAATAGCTTACTACACACAACTGTCACCGACAGTGACAGTGACACAAAAAGTGTCGTAAGATTTTTTTCCGTCTAGCCCCCTTTCACAACGCGCGATAATGAACTTCGTTCCAAACTAAATAAGGTTGAACCAGTTCAATTGTGTCATAATGAAATTTAATCATAGCGATAAGTTACTGTCACTAGAAATCATTCTATCATTATATAATCGCACTCATTCTACAAACAAAAACGTTATTGGGTCGTTCCTTTCTATCGACAATCGCTTAGTACAAAAAAAATGTGACTAAAGTGTATTTCGTTCACTCTGCCACGCTTTAAAATTATGGTAACAATATTAAAATAATCTAAAGGCATGGCAATAATGTTATTTATTATATAAAAGTGAATCGCAAAATGTGTTGGTAAACGCATAACTCAACAACGCCTGGACCAATTTGGCCAATTTTTTTTTAAATGTTCGTTGTTGTCCAAGGATCGTTTTTAAGGCGAGAAAAATTCGAATAGTTGCCGGGAAAACCCTAAAAACAGCCCTTTTCTTTTTCCCATACAAACCCCCAGCTGTCAAACATTTGACGTCAATCGAAACAAAACGAAGACGCGTTTTAGAGAAATAGGGCAGAACAAGGTCTGCCGGGACAGCTAGTTTATTATTACTATAACCTTTTAAAAAAAGTACTAAGCAATTTTTTTTTAGCGTAAATGTGATATTTACTTTTCCAGGAGGCAAAACGGTTGTCGATAAAAAAGAAGAACGACACTTACTGAAATTATAAAACCAACAAGTGTACATTAATCGTAAACTAGTATAATACAAGCTAATACAAAACAAGTAAATAATACAATAATGCCTATAACATCTCCAAGAAAACAACATATTTTCTTGCTTATTATTTAGAGTAAATAGCAGATAAATGTAATACCTGCGGGGAGCGCTGTGGGGTAGCTAATAATTCTACTCAGTAACTATGTACTGTAGCTAAGATAAACTTAAGGCTGATGTCTCACAGGCGGCGAGCGAGCGAGTGCGCGACGTTTGTATATCTTGGTGAACATGTGTACGAAAGTGTTGTGTTTATTTTAACTTAAAGCTAAGATCTTTGAACCTTGGTTCGTATTACTATGCATTCAATCTATAATCTTATCTGTTACAATTTAACTCAAAAACTACTCGACCGATTTTAAAAACTCTTTCACCATTGGAAAGCTACATTATCCCTGAGTAACATAGGCTATATTTTTATCCCCAATGATAAGTTCCCATGGGAACGCGGGTGAAACCGCGGAGGGCAGATATAATATTATAAAAAAATAAATTATCATTTTGTATATTTGGATGTAGGAGATAATGTCCGAAACTACTAATCCTATTTTGAAAATTCATTCACTAGTAGAAAGCTACATAATCTTTAACTGCTTCTCTCTGCAGTCTCACATAAAGAAGTTTGAACACTGACTGTGTATCAAACTCAAGTTAGTTTTAATGGCTACGTGTTGTTGAAGGGCCGACTAAGATTTACTATTTAAAAATCATAAATAACTGATAGAGCGAAAGAAGATTACACTTATGTTGGTTTCTACTAAGAAGGAAAGGTAATACAAATATTATTTAAATAATCAAGATCTTTATTAAAATGAAAGGGGATTTACTTGTATTTGAGGTATATTCTCCTGAGATACTATCCTATTTAACCAACGTGTGGATTATTCTACTTATGTAGCAAAGTTCATTCAAATCTGTACAGAAATAACGACGTAACTGGGGAGCTAGCTTTCAAAAAAACATAGTTGACACCGGGACGTATATCTAACTATTCTAGCTTCGCTACTTTACCGTATATTAGCTGACTCGCTACAGGAGGGTACATTTACTTAACCCCGCTGGTTTTATTTTAACTCCGCTGGTTTAACTGCACCAGTTATTCTTTTACTTGATTTTCCGTTCCGGTAATTTCTGAAAAATATGGTTGAGAAATGACTGGAATATGTAAAAAAGAAATTATTTTAAAAGTTGAAGTGAATGTTGAAGTTTAATATGACTTGTGTTCTTTTTGGATCTATCTGCGTTTCTTATGACGTTGTTCTGGTAGCTGTACTTACTGTTTTGGTTGAATAGTCATATCGGAATCTGATAAGCACAATTTATGGGTCTGCTTGTGCTAATGAAGATTATTATCAATACCGCGTGGATTGCTAAGGTGTTAGCGATCTTCATCATTAAGTCTATTAATAAAAAAATATAACATTTCTGTTTTTTTATTAGAAGCTATTTGAAGAGATTTAAAAAATATCTATTTTTTTAACGAATTTCTATCACTGGGTGAACACTAGAAATAAAAACAAAAGTCCTTTATTAATTTGGAATATGTTTGACTTTTCAAAGTTAGAAACCATTTTTAATATCAAATAAAAACGAAAACAATTCACAAAGTATTAAAAGAACCCTTTTGTTCTTTAGCTTCAGGAATAAAGATTTGGCATAATCACTCCTATACTGTACCACAAACGAAATAGTTTGAGATGGGAATAATCCCGTTATCCCGGACGACACTTGCAAATCCCGGGTCTAGGAGTGGTGGGAATTCCCGGGATTCTGTGCCGCGGTCAAAATTGAAATCTTGCAAAATAAAAGCTTAAAGGTTGAGTTATGGATGGATAAATGTCTTATAAAATACGATATCTGATTCTTACTCATTTTTTTTTCATTTATTTACCATTTAAAAAATAATTACATTTGTTATATCAGAATAGCATTAAATGAAATGTTTGTGAAATAAAATCAACTTTACTTCTTATCTTCATGGTTATTATATTTTTTAATTTGACATGATAATACTATTCTACTAAATGTGAAATATTACCAAGTTTACATAGAAAGTATTTTTATTAACGAAATTTATTTATAAGATGAAAAATAAAATCATTTTCCATAATGTTTATCCATGCCAACTATGAGAGACTAAACCATAAGGCTTGTAAACTATGTCCACAGTTTAAAAGTTAACTATAGTAAATAAATTACCTATAGTTTAGAAAGTCTAGAAAGAAAAAGAAATGGTAGGTACAGATTGAAACTTTTTACAGGTTTAATTCCCAGATCTTTTCTGAACAGCTGCGTTTGTTCACAAAACTTGGTATAAAAGTTCTATTCAATTGAAAGAAAGTTTCTCCTAGATCTGAGCCAGAGAAAAACATCGAATTTTTACATGCTGAAATTCTCATAGGATTTGCGCTCATCGATCTGGTTATTTCAGACTGTTACTGCTGACTAAAGCCCCACTGTGGTTTATGGAAATATGGTGACTGACATAATAATATCATTCATTCTTTTCGTTTAATGTCAATACGATGATTTATATGGAGTTCTGTATGAAATACAAGGCCTATTATTTGTCGTTAAAAATCATAAAAAATGCGGAATTTTACAACGCGTTCGCTATTTTCCAATATTTTTAGATGTTTTATATACTATTTAGGGTTAGGTATTTTTTCTTGAATAAAAGCATTATCCCTTTTGTTGATGGTTTCTCAAATAAGCCTCGTGTAATGAAAATAGAAAGGTATAAACATAAAATAAATGATGAGTATAAAAGATAGAAGCTAAAAAAAAATTGCCTTGTTGATTTTCTTGCCGGAGTCTTCTCAGTTTAAGTGTATTCCGAACCGGTGGTAGAGTCAATTGTAACGTTCATAAGAGCATTATCAGAGCCTAAACTGAATAAATGAGTTTTGAGTTTGAGTAGGTATGTTTTAATTAACGAATATCATATGGTGAACTCAATCCATCAATAGTTAATTATATTTACTTCCAAAACAAATTTTAAATCAATGAACTTTCATTTTGACAAATGTTGAGTTCAGCTACAACGAAATTACTTTGTCAAAAATAAATCGTAAAATAATACGTTCTTTACTCAGAGAACTAAATTATACCTATATCTCAATCATATCGACATCTTAGGGGCCATCCATAAATTACGTCAGACAAATTAAATGAGCTTGTCCTTGACTTGTCCCCTGGTGTGATGTCACATACTTAGCAATTTTTTTATTTAAAATTAATAAATTAAAATAACACTTTAATATTATTTATACATCATTTTAATATGTAGCCATATTATGTGCCTTTGAAGGCCTATTTGGACATAACATTTCATTTCATACCTTCTCTTAAAAATATTTTCGTTCGTTTTAATACTTTTTATACATATGACACGAAGTTTATGACTCGTACGCCCGATCACTGGATGTCACACTTTATTAACCCCTCCCTTCCCTTAACGTGTGACGTAATTTATGGATGACCCCTCAGGACGTTATGTTGTCATGCCAGTATCCCTAAAACTGTACGGACGTAATCCACGAAAAGCTGATTGAGTAAACGTTTTCTTGCAACGATATCACTTTATATTCATCAATTTTTCCCCCCCTATGCGAATTTTGGGTGGAAAAATGTCACAAAAGGTAAAGTTCAATACAATTTTACTTAGAAAATATTGTGGTGGTATCTAATTGAAACAAAATGTATATTTTGGTACCGGTGTGAAGTTAGCAGCCAATATAATTCGACCAAATGAAGTAAATTGTGAAATTATGAAGATTTTGGTAAAATTTCTCCCAAAAGTTTGTGAAAAAACAACGTGGTTCGAGTTGGAAGATGTCTGAAATTTTATCAATTTTAAAACACTAAATTGAACCTACATAATCTAATCATCACCTACACAAATCCCCTACCGTGATCGGGGGAGATCGGTAAACATCGGGCGACGCCGAAACGGGGGGTGAAAAATAAAACGTAAAATTGTAAATCTACTCTTCGTTCATAAATTTGATTATTACTCGTCCGACGAAGCGACTCGGCACTTTTTCGGAGAGTGAAATGTGTTATAATATGAAATGTGTGACATTTTATTAAATTACCGGCAAATTGTGATTTTATTCATGTTATGATTTTTTTTTGTTCTGATAGTTTTACTTTAATGTTTTCTTTCAAGTTTTCATTTCTGTCAGACATTATAGACAGCGGATTCCTTTGGTTGAACTCTAAAAAAGTTAAATCTTTTACGTACAAAAAAGCAATAATATTTTTTGATATTCACCGCTAGAAACATCGAATTTATTTGGTTTTGATATTCGCAAGAGCTAGCTTAAATTCAATGAACAGATTGAATTTCAATAATATCAACACTACGAATATAAATAGAAAATTGCTTATTGAACACTGACAACGCGTTTTTTGACAGAGACTGCCGCGATATCCATGTTATGTACCTCATGTTTTCATATTAATTTTCCATTACCATACATACCAATGCCTTCAGAATAAAACGTAATGTTTTTTTACTAGGCCACGCCCCGGCTTCGCCCGGGTAGCAGAGTATTATACGCTTAACATTTTAATTTATAATCTGTATTGGTTCACGCGGCGCACGCCAGTAAAGTTCCCAGACGGCATGATTTATTTTCTCGCCCGTAGTTTTTCATCTTCATTTCAGCCGAAAGACGTCCAATGCTGGACATTGGGCTCCCTCAAAGTTTTCCACAATGACCGGTCCTGTGGTGTTCGCATCCAGCGGTTTCCCGTGACTCTCACTAAGTCGTCAGTCCACTTTATGGGGGACCTACCCACGCGGCGTCTTCCGGTGCGTGGTCGCCACTCCAGAACCATTCCGCCCCAGCGGCCATCGGTTCTTCGGGCTATGTGCCCCGCTCACTGCCACTTCAGTCTACTAATCCGTAGGGCTATGTCGGTGACTTTTGTTCTTGTACGAATCTCCTAATTTCTTATTCGATCTCGTAGCGAGTATCCAAGCATAGTCCTCTTCATAGCTTATCTTCTTAAGTGACCCTGAGCCTTCCTATGAGGCCCATAGATAGCGACCACGATTTAGTGCCATAGGTTATCACTGGTCCAAATTATCTCAGTGCTTAATGCTCTAGAATAAATTTTAAGGCAAGTATGAAATAGTTTACAAACTAAGTAATTTTATGCAATCTTTTACCGTCACAATTCGGATTACAAAACTGATAATTTGTTATTTTAAAATAGACTTTTTAAAGTTTACAATTAAAGTGAAATGAAATATGTCTATAGAGTAAACATCTTCCATGCGTTGAATAAACTAAACACCGCGTCGTGCGGTTCTGCTACACATTTTTCACGCATCAGTAAGCTATCATCACTTGTAGAAAACGCTGTGTAAGCATGTTTCGATTTATTTCAACTCAGATCACACATTTTGTTGGAGCTACGAGAAAATGTATTATATTATGCATTTATTTTCAAAGGTTCATCAGATCCAACAGCTGAAAAAATATCTTTGCTGAGTTTCTTGCCGTGTATTCCGAACCGGTGGTAGAGTTAATTATAACGTTTATAAGTGCCTTACCAGGGCCTAAACTGAATAAATGAGTTTTGAGTTTGAGTAAGGTTCACACATAGTACATTTAATTTTAAATGCTAAAGTAACTCTATATTTCTTGCCATGGAATTTGTCTTGGGGATACCTTTAACCCTGGGGAAAATAGACTACTTTATGTCAAGGTGAATATTTTTTAAACGCATGATTCCGCGATAATTAAATTTCTCGTTGACATAATCGCGAGCTGAAGATTCACATAATAGCGGGGGACATCTCCCCCGCTATTTCACCCACGTTTTCCGATGGAACTTTTAAGGGCCAATGTGTTGTACACCTTATTACAATGCCTTAAAGGCAACTGGCTCTCGAGTGTAATTTCCGGAACACAACAGGTGCTTGGTGACAGATTTTCAACTCGAGGGTGGTAGCCAGCCAGTCGAGTACTGCAAAGTACCCTACCATCGTGCTGTGGTTTCCTCACAATGTTTTCCTCAAGCTCATTGTAGGAATCGGGATCGACGTCAATACCACTGAGCTATCATCGCCTTAAAACATGGCATTTTTATTTTCTCAGACTTCGTGATTAATCAGTTTAAATGTTTTTGGTATTATTACGAACTCTACAGTGACATTGGGAAAGTCCGACCACTCGGCATAAAGATTATATGACACATTAAATTTATAATAACCAAGCCTGGACCCGTTTTATGTTTTTTTTTCATTTCACTACAAAAGCAAATATCGTTAAATTTAATGGCCGCAAGATTATTTAAAAACGGCGTCAAAATTTTGTTAACATTAAACATTTGCAAAGGGAGATACAGCCATTATTAATCAGTTTTTTTGTTGATTAATCACTGAAAATTATGATAAAGAGAAATCAAACCTATCTATAATAATATTACAGATCAATATACAGTGTCTTATAGGTTGCTTGTTTTGTGCTATAGATCCAAGCAGATACACGTTAAGAAAACAAAAGCTATACCTACTGATCAATTAATTGATTCTTAGATATCAAATGAAACAATCGAATATTGAACGAATACTAATTAACAGACATCGCTTATTCAAATGATTTGATTCGGGTTCTTCTCGTATTTCAATAATTGAAATGAAAATGATTTAGTGCGAGACAGCTAGTCTCGGTCCAGCAGTTTTTGAGTTTATTCGTTACAAACATACAAAAAAAATCCTCTTTATAATATTGGTATAGACTAGTTTCCGCCCCGCGGTTTAGCCCGCGTTCCAGATGGAATTAAAATAAAATATATCATATGTTAGACCGTGATAATGTACCATTCTATTGGTGAATGAATTTTAATATTACAGTACTTAGTTCTAAAGATTACTCCCAAAAAAAACAGACTAGCCCCCGCGTTTCGGAGGGTTTTTTCCGGGATAATAAGTATCCTATTTTAGATTCCAGAAAATAATCCACTCAGGTAGAGTGCCTAGTTTCGTCAAAATACGTTTACAAAAAGAGTAACAAACATCTTCACAAATCTGTAATAGTAGCAAGTAAGAAAGATAAGTTACTAGGATATTAAAGAGATATTAATAAGATTACTTAGGGTGAATAATAAGTCTATGTTAATCTGTGAAGATTTGATAGTTCCTTACCATATTGTCCAAGTTATTACAGTCAAGTGTCCCTTACATTCTAAATTATGAAAATGAATGAAATGATTAAAATAGGCCGTTAAAAGCACACATGAATCATAGTCTAGGTTCTAATATACGGTTTGGAAGGTTGCTTTTGCCGAGAAGAACCAGAAATAAACTTAACAATTACTATTTCATTATTTATCTAGTCTCACTGATCATATTTGCGTGTTAAGGCGGCAAAATAATAATAAATAGAATTTAATTATGACTGACTAGGTAAACTACAAACTGAAACAGTTCAATTTTAATTTAATATTAATTCGATGTAATTAGTTTTGGAACAGACAATAAACCAAACTATAATTAAGTATTATGCTGAACATTCCATCAATTACCATATCAAAGGTTTTGAAAATACGCTCTAAAGAAATATTTTATCGATCAATTGTATCTTGATGCTGGTAGACATTTATATGCCTTGCCAACAACCAATGTCTATTTGGTAGAATAATGAAATCAAAATACTTTAAACCAAGTTTGTGTAGTACTAGCCGTACCCCGCGGTTTCACCCGCGTTCCCGTGGGATTTTCGCAACATAGCGTGACGTTATATAGCCTAAAGACTTCCTCGATAAATGGGCTACCCAACACTAAAATAATTTACGAACAAACTCTTCAGCATTATAATATTATAGTATAGATTAAATAACAAACACCATCTACACCTGCTAAACGCAAACCTTGAATTACTACGACAAACGCAATTGCACAATAAATATATTCATTGTCAATAATCAAGTTAAATATTTCACAATGACAGTTTGTATGAAGTCAACGAAGCCTTGAACAGACTTCAGGCATTTTCCCGCGTACTTACGTCAATCGTTTAAGTGTGTGTGCGAGGGGGACAGGTACAGTCGCGTTTTGACGAGCGAGAGGGATGGGCGATGAAAGCCTTTGCATAGAGTAAGCGAGTGATAGTCATGATAGTTTGTGGATAGGAAAACTTTGTCTCAGTGAGAATTGTAGATTAAAATATTTTTTATCTATGAATGTGTGAATTACACCTATTTATATATTTACTTTGTTCAAAACTACATCATCATCTGGGCGTTTAAATTTCAATTAATTTTTGTAACCTATGTCTGAATAAAACATTATTTTAATACAATATTACCTCGGATCGTTCTTTCAATATTTAGCAATCAAATCATCTTTTCAATCATATTATTTTCTGATAAGGCAAGGCTTTTTATATGCTTTCTTTCGTCCTTTTTCATCACTAACAAAAACAATATACTAATCTCTCGGAAAAGGGGCTAACTATCTGACAGCCAACTCTACCACCGCACGCAGTCAATAAATGAGGTTGAGTTTGAGGCTGTATGGGCAAAAACAATAGAGGAAATAAAATTACAAATAAAATTACAGGAAAGCGAGAGGAAAGATGTTACACATGAAAAAGTTCAAGCAAGATATTTTTAAAGAAAATTACCATCAGCCTGTCTTCATCATCATTAAACAATCGTAAAAAGTTTATTATACACATAATCTATTGCTGTAACAAAGTAAGGCGTTAATTAGGTGATTAGTTACAGATTTTATGTTCAATTAAGACCGAATGAGGAAAACAAAGGTATAACTATTATCCGTTAAATAATTTATGGTCGGCCATTGTTTGTTTGTTTTATGTGAATTTACATGGTCTACGTTGTAGTATATGTATGAATAAAAGATGTAATATTATATAATTTAATTTAAATATTTTGATAGATTAATCACACAAATATCAATGAGACTAGATAATAATTATTGTATAAGAGTATATTAAGTAATAGATCGAAGTTGTTTTTAAAAAAAGTAATTACAAGGTTAATTAGCTAGCTCTTCTCAGCAAAAGTAATCTTCCATACCCTGCATCTAGTCTAGATTATTCTTATGTGGTTGAAGGCGATAAGTAATAAATATTTTAATTTTTCATTGAAATACATCGATCGATAGCCAGCCAAGCGGTTACTTTAGTTACCGTAGCTATTTACATTCATTAAAAGCTAAAACTCATCGTAGAAACCATCGCTACGACCTTTTTTTAAAGCAATCATCGCCTTAGATTACTTTCATCTCAATAAAATAACACATTCCCTGAAATAAAACCAATTAAACAAAGCTCTATGAACACCTCAAATCCAGCATTATCTTGAAATATTCCAGCGTAATTTGCATAATGACTACTCTGCGAATTTCCCCACAAAAATAATCTTTGGTACAATCTACCTACATTGCCCAGTCTCGTTGTGCGCGCTACCGGGGTCGCATTGCTTTGAAATCACTGAAAACGGTCACTGAAAATAATAATATAAGAATACATACGAATGTTGTTTGTGTCGTTGTGGATTGTTTATGGATTATACATTAAAAAGGTAAGTTTGATGCCGCTTTTTAAATACGTAAAGCCATCTTGTAATGATGTCTAGACTTTTTGTGCAATATAAAAATGATTATGATATGCAAATTTTTTTGTCATTATTATTTTATGTTACTATGAGAATTGAGTTTAAAATAATATTTATCTACAAGGTCATTGGAATAATGGTAAATAAATGCTATTTTACTTGCTATTTTTAGGTAATACGTAGATTTTAGAGAGATTTGTCTGAAACGTTCATATTTTATTTTCTAATACGTCTGTGACTAGCCAGTTTGCGTGGTTGGTAAGTAACACTTATCTGTCACTCTACAAGTAGCGGGTTCGATTCCACTCACGATAGTTATTTGATTTAATGTATCGGTTATTTGGTGGTTTGGAGTTTGGGATAAAATGGCCGTGGCCTTCGATTGACCGAAACGAATAAATTCAAATACTTAAATAGTACTTACCTATTGTACAAGATTATTTATTATTCCACCAAAACCAAATTTTATTTGTGTCTCACTCACTCTAATAAGAAATGAAAAGCCTGAAAAAAGCACGTCTGATTATTCTAGCCTTGACTACTTTAATTTGCACTTTAAAGATTTTTGACGTGATTAATATTTAATTTAGCCAAGTTACAGCTTTCTACAAATCAAATAAAATAAAATCAAAATGTTTTATTCAATTTTGGGACACTTAAGGAACACTTATTGAACGTCATCTTGTTGCTATTCTAGACGGAAAAAATTCTTACAAAAAATTGTCACCGGCACTTTTTGCTATAGTAAGCTGTGCGGCGTGCGCATGTTTCTATAGGAGAGAGAGAGAGAGAGAGAGAGAGAGAGACAGACAGAGAAACATGCGCACGCCGCACAGCGGTCGGTGACTTTTGTCACCGACACAAAAAATCACCGACATTAAAGTGTCGGTGATTTTCGTAAGATTTTTTTCCGTCTAGCCCCCTTTCACAACGCGCGATAAGGAACTTCGTGAAGATTATTTTATTTGGAGTGTATGAAGTTGACATTTAAACAAATAAAGGTCCCTCGCACCCCCTACTTTGACATTTACACTTGATGAATTTGTTGAAATGGTAACGAGCATTACTATCGTATTAGTACTATAATATTAATTACATTCTTTGGTTATTTGTGTTTCTATGGGCTTGTTTATATCGATAGTTTTGTGGTAGTACTTTTGAAACTTTCGCGAACTAAATTCATATTCGTAGATAGTTATACCGAGTCTATTCGCGCACAGAATATTATCAAAATTACATTACAGAATGATTTTTGTAGTGTTTTTTTTTTGGTGTTGGATATTATAGACTGAAAGGAGAATTAAGAATAAGTACGTTTTATAAAGAGTTTAAAAAAATATGACGATGAAGTCTAGCCTGATTCTTCTTCAGCCTTACGATTACCCCCTCGTCACAGTTTAATTATCTAAACTGTGTCCTCGTTCCCGCTAATAATGTAGCTTCAAATAGATGAAAGATTTTTAAATTGGTTATATTTTTCTAGGTTATCTATTTTTTTTTATCTTTTGAAAGTAGACCGAAAAATATTTCCATTAAATTTTCATGAAAATATAAACTAGATCGTTTTATGTAGTTTATGTTGAAGCGGATAGTCGGACAGGATGTAATTATAAAGGTTCCGTTTTGCCATTTGGCCATGGAACCCTAACGAGGGTACCGACATTTAATTACTAAAATCTTATATATATAAAAGTAGAAGTCCTGACTGATCTATCAACGCCCAGCCTAAACCCTTAGACCTAGAAAGCTGATTTTTTTCCCAAGTGTTGTTTTTAAAACTTGACCGAGGAATGAGAACGGATTTTTCGAAATTCAACCTTTAAGGGGTGAAAAAGGGGTTGAAAGTTTATATGAAAGTCGGTCATTTTTGAAGCTAAAACCATGAAACTTTGTTTTTAGACTAGCAATTAAAAATAAAGAAACACGTGTATCAGTGTTATTTAAATTTATACCCCTGACGGGGTGAAAAAGGGGTTGAAAGTTTGTAGGGAAATCGCATCGTTTTTGAAGCTAGAACCATGAAACTTTGTTTTTAGACTAACAATTAAAAATAAAGAAACACGTGTATAATTTGTGAAACGGGGGTTCAAAGTTGGTATGAAAAATGAGAAGGCTGACTCACTGACTCATCAACGCCCAGTCTACAACCTTGGACCTAAAAAGCTGATGTTTTTCACAGGTATTGTTTTTAAGATGTAGTCGAAGAATAAGATAGGATTTTTCGAAATTCCATCTCTAAATGGGTAAAAAAGGGATACGCGGGTGAAACCGCGGGCGGAAAGCTAGTATTATTATAAATTGAATCAATTTACCTAATGCTCTATGATGAAAGCTAAACTTCATTCTTAGTCAACTAATTTGGCAAACACCCAATTTAGTTTTAGTTTATAATCAAGATTGAATGTCCTAAGCAGAACCAACATAATTTATTCGTAATTACTTAAACTAACCAGATGCTCACTTTTTGTACAAAGAGCTCTCCCATCGCCTTAATGAAGCCTCTCGTGACAAGAAGGATGGCATATACTTTGCCCAAAGAATTGCTATTGCCATTCAGCGCGGCAATGCTGCCAGTCTTTTTGGCACGCTTCCATCGGGCAGCGATTTGGGGCAATTTTTTTTATTTATGATTAGTTTAGTTTTATTTTATCTTAAATATTTAATAAATTAAATTATGTTTTTAAACGCTAATAAATGGTATCTCTTAAACTAAGATATATAATTAAAATACCTATTAAAGATTAACTTAAAGATGGCAACTCTTGTGTTTTAATTAAATTAACATCAAATTAAAATCACTGTACAACCATTATCAATTAAGTACATATAATCTATACCCTATGATTACTACTACATAAGCGTAGAAATTAAATTTCACTTGATGTCTGAATTAATTGAATTTAAATTACGGCATATTAATTAACTCTCGCATTAGCTACGAATATTTGTGAATGAACCTCGAATGGATGGTAATAAAATTACCAATGAAGGTGCTAAGTTAATCCCAGAATTGAATAGTTTTATTGCCAGATCAATGTGTGGCATATCAGGCATTTTGATGACTAGGGAACTGAAAATATACATATATGTCTTTTGTGTAAAAGTATCTTAAAAATATCCTACTAATATTATACCGATTTATATAATTTATATAATTTAAGGCGATGATAGCTCAGTGGTAAGTGACGTCGAATACCGCGGCGAAGGTCGTGGGTTCGAATCCTACAATGAGCTTGAGCTTTCGGTGAAGGAAAACATCGTGAGGAAACCACAGCACGGTGGTAGGGTACTAGGTGGTACTCGACTGGCTGGCTACCACCCTCAAGTTGAAAATCTGTCGCCAAGCACCTGTTGGTGTGTTCCGGCAGTTGCACTTGAGAGCCAGTTGCCCTTGCCCTTAAGGCATTGTAATAAGGTGTACAACACGTTGGCAGTCCCCCTGGTATTGCTAATGTCTATAGGCGACGGAAGTCACTTACCATCAGGTGACCCGCCTGCCTCGTTGTCACTAGTGACATAAAAAAAAAACAAAAAAACCGAAAAGTTCGCGGCCTAGGGTACTTAACGATAATTAATTAGCTTGTTACTCATGTCACCAGTTGCGACACTCAGTAGTATTATAAAAGCAATCACTAATTAAGTTTGCACTCATAGTTCAATTATTTATCGAACAAAAAAAATCACCATGTCAGCCGAATCTGGAAATTCTCGGAATTTTGAACACCGCGCCGTGATAAAATTCCTTGTAAAGAAGCCGGTTCACCTGGATTTAACTGTGATGAGCGTTTCTGATTATCGTATAGGATCCATTTTTCGTTACAAGTAATGATATGATTCAAAATCCCCTCGTTATTGTGACGGTTGAGTAACGTGACGCAGCAGTCGACGCGTGTTTGTTGGTTTGATTCACTTAGTTCATGCGGTGCCATTTTTCAAGCTTTTTCACTTTTCCAATTTGTTTCAAATGATTCAAAATGGGTTTATCACTTACACCGAAGCCTGCAGCTAACTCTGACGTGGTTTGAGATGGATCCGCTTCCACGGTCACTTTCAATTCCTCATTGACAACTCGGCTCGGAGACCCTCTCCGGCCGTCGGTTTGTTCTGGAGGCCAAAATTTCCAGAACGAAAGCGTTGGAACCAAAAACGCACTGTGTTTTCTTTTACAGTGGCTTCTTCGTACACATCATTAATCCTTCTAACCGTTTCTGCAGCGCTTAGTGCCACGATGGAATTCGTATTCGAAAATAATATTAAAGCAAAATTAAATGGCGCGAAAACAAAAGAATTATTACATTTGAAACACAAATAGGCAAGCTTAAAATTGAAATAAATTTGAATTTTGAATTCTTAACCAAACCCCGGCTTTTTGAGATCAAAGTGGCCAGTTCTATAAAACATCAATTTCATATGTAAGGACCTAATGTTAGAATGAAGAAAGATATAGTTTTCAACAAGAATTTGAATAATAAACTTTACAATGGAAAACTGAAACTTGTTTAACCTCAAATATGAACATTAACCGTTATAGTTTAAAACTCAAAATACCACATTATTGAAACAACCGCGACATCATATTACCAAAACTAACCCGAAACTTGTAACCTTGTGTTATGACTTTCTGCTACCCCTTACATACGAGCTATAATTTGTTTGATCCCTTCTCATCGTTCAGGCAAGTAATACACACTTTATAAGAAATTTCAATTTTGCTCCCAAAGCCTCTAGTTCAATTTCAGTTGAAATTGGACAATATTTGGTAGCGTTTGATATGTGTTTATTAAAAAAGTAAATACTTTTTTTTTACTTTGTATAATCTTGTGTTTTGACCGCAATCTCACCATGATAAGTGATGATGTGGCCGAAGGTGGTAAGCACACAAAGCTTAGATGGGAACTGGCGACAGATTTTCAACTTGAGGGTGGTAGCCAGCCAGTCGGGTATACAAAGTACCCTATCACCGTGCTATAGTTTCCTCACGATGTTTTCTTTCACCGAAATCTCAAGTTCATTGTAGGATTCGAACCCATGAACTCGCCGAGGTATCCGACGTCACTATCACTGAGCTATCATCCATCGCCTTAAAATACTTATTTTAATATCATGTATGATAGGCAGGTTGATGTGATATTTAGTTATACTGCTATCATCTATCGCCTTAAAATACTTATTTTAATATCATGTATGATAGGCAGGTTGATGTGATATTTAGTTATACTGCTATCATCCATCGCCTTAAAATACTTATTTTAATATCATGTATGATAGGCAGGTTGATGTGATATTTAGTTATACTGCTATCATCCATCGCCTTAAAATACTTATTTTAATATCATGTATGATAGGCAGGTTGATGTGATATTTAGTTATACTGCTATCATCCATCGCCTTAAAATACTTATTTTAATATCATGTATGATAGGCAGGTTGATGTGATATTTAGTTATACTGCTATCATCTATCGCCTTAAAATACTTATTTTAATATCATGTATGATAGGCAGGTTGATGTGATATTTAGTTATACTGCTATCATCCATCGCCTTAAAATACTTATTTTAATATCATGTATGATAGGCAGGTTGATGTGATATTTAGTTATACTGCTATTATTCATCGCCTTAAAATACTTATTTTAATATCATGTATGATAGGCAGGTTGATGTGATATTTAGTTATACTGCTATCATTCATCGCCTTAAAATACTTATTTTAATATCATGTATGATAGGCAGGTTGATGTGATATTTAGTTATACTGCTATTATTCATCGCCTTAAAATACTTATTTTAATATCATGTATGATAGGCAGGTTGATGTGATATTTAGTTATACTGCTATCATTCATCGCCTTAAAATACTTATTTTAATATCATGTATGATAGGCAGGTTGATGTGATATTTAGTTATACCGACTTTGTGTACATTAACTTTTTATATGATTGTATATGGGCCGGTTGGCGTGGTTGGTTAATACACTGCCTATTACGCCGCAGGTCGTGGGTTCGATTCCCATCCAGGACACACATTTGTGTGCATGAACATGTCTGTTTGTCCTGAGTCTGGGTGTAATTATCTATTTAAGTATGTATTTACAAAAAAAAGTAGTATATGTAGTATATCAGTCATCTGGTTTCCATATTACAAGCTTTGCTTAGTTTGGGATCAGATAAGCGTGTGTGAAAAATGTCCCAGGATATTATTGAATATCTTACAAACTATACAACTTGTAACAGAAAGGTGAAATAATATTACGGTGTATATTAATCACGGTGGTAGTACTTGACTGGCTGGCTACCACCCTCAAGTTGAAAATCTGTCGCTAAGCACCTGTTGGTGTGTTCCGGCAGTTGCACTTGAGAGCCGGTTGCCTTTAAGGCATTGTAATAAGGTGTACAACACATTGGTTTTCCCCTTGGTATTGCTAATGTCTATAGACACTTACCATCAGGTGACCCGTCAGATTCGTTGTCACTTGTAGTATAAAATAAAAATCTTATGACTCCTATAGATATTGTCATCCATCTTTTTCCTAATCCCTTACAATGCAAGTTTACATTCTCTTACTAGTGTTGTAGTGCTGCACATCGACATAAACATATCGATATATACCTACATAAAGACGTACACAGCTCTACACCCACGATAATTTTAAAGAAATATAAATCATTAGCTGTTCCGCGCGGTTTCACCCGCGTTCCTGAGGGATCTTATCTTATCCCGGGATAAAAAGTAGCCTATGTGCTATTCCAGACTATAATCTCCATGCCGAATTTCATCCAGATCCATTCAGCCGTTCTGGCGTAAATGAGTAACAAACATACATCCATCCAAACTTTCACGTTTATAATATTAGTAAGATAAGTAGGATTAGTAGGATTTATATTATGAAAAGAAAGTTTATTTTGGTCTCAAACAACTCCCACACTGACGTTGAGTTTATTATTTACGAGTGCAAGCTGTAGGTACTTATGATGAGGTCAAAGCGGCTAATCTCAGCTTAGTTGGTACGTACACTATTGCAATGTGGTTTTTGGATAGGTCAAAATGTTTTTTTTTTTGTTGTTTTTGTCGCTGTTTCATGGCAATCTGTTTGTCAACAAGAAGCCACTCCTTTGGGCGTTTTTCCATTAGCCGGCACCGGCGACGGCCCGGCGTCATACATTCCCACCGGCGCCAGTGCCGTTGCCGGTGCCGTGCCGGCTAATGGAAAATCGCCCTTTGGGTGATTTAATGTTAGTCTGGTTTCAAAAAGAATTTATGTCCAGTGACTAAACTCTCACTCCTATTGGTTGAATCTAGTGGTTAGATTCGGCAAGCCATGTCTCTTTAGTCTTGCAAATTCAAGACTACCAATCCCTTGAAGTTGTTAAAATGTAAAACATAAAATCATGTTGCAGTCTTACAAAATACTCGTATAAATGCTAATTGCTTTATTAAAATTAGAATGGCAGAATTAAATGACAGATAGATTTCTCATAAGAAATTCTACCCCTCGAGGGGTTCCTCTTTTTTTAATGCCACAAGTGGCAACCAGGCAGGCGGGTCACCCTCACCTGATGGTAAGTGACTACCTTCGCCTATAAATCAAGGCAAACCTCCTGGTATTGCTAATGTTCATAGGCGACGGCCAGGTTGTAATTTTAATCAACATATTCTATGTTTATATTTTACTGTATATTCTATGAAACAAATGTAATTAACGATTTGCTTATTCAACTCCGTCAGCTGTTCTATCTATAACGAAGCAAACGGCAACGTGTAAACATAATATTTACTACAAAACTGCTTTTATTTAAATAAAATGTTATGTTTTTTTAATCAGTTTCTTCATTAACGATAACTGTTTATAGTTAGTGATGACGAACCCGAAGGTGATCGAAAAAAGGACTGGAAGGAACACGATAGGTGTTCGGCAACAGATTTCAACTTGAAGATGATAGATTGCTTGGAGAACGTATCTTCTCCAAAAATCCTACTATTATTATAAATGTGAAAGTTTGTATGTTTGGATATTTGTTGCTCCAAACGGCTAAACGGATTTTGATGAAACTTGGCACACAGGTAGATCATTCCTTGGAATAAGACACAGGATATTTTTATCCCGGGAACAGATAAAGTCCCTCGGGACGCGGATGAAAACGCGGGGGACAACTAGTAATATTGATTATTCTTCGCACACGACAATATGATACCAAGCTAAGCAGAACTTGTACATGGAATTTAGATAGTGATATAACGACTGCATTTAGTTTTAAATAGATAAACCGGCAGCTATTTCACTTTAAGGCTAAGTATATTCCGAACCGGTGGTAGAGTCAATTGTAAACGTTCATAAGTGCCTTACCAGGGCCTAAACTTAATAAACGACTTTCATTTTGATTTGATATTGATTGAGGCTCTGTGTTCATTAGAAATATCTGTCCCGCGCAGTATCACCCGCATTCCCAAGGAAATTGGTCGTTTCCCGAGATAAAAAATATCCTATCTTTTACTCCACGATATGATCTACCTGTGTGCCAAGTTTCAACAAAATCCGTAGTTATAATAATAGTAAGTTTATCATAAAACAAAAGGTACTTCACTCAACTAAATTCAGTGTCTATTGCGTAATAAAACCTGCAAGAAATATCTGTTTACACAATATTAAACCTTGAATCCCCCGCTTTTCATGCAAATGAAAATTTGTCGCTTGTCCGATTTCAATAAGAGCCAGCCAGCCGAATGTGTTAAAGGTAGGCTGATATTTATTGATGAGCGAAGCGAGAGCGGATTAGCTATATTATTTAAACACAAAACACATATTATATTAGGCCCTGATAAGGCACGTGTATATCGACGCCCCAACCGAATAAAGCGGTATTATGAAAATCGAAATTTTACAGGAGAGCCAAAAAACCGAAAAATTGGTTTCATCACTCGTACATACAACCAATTTAAACAAATGTGGTATCGTTAGACGTGAAAAAAAAAGAGCTTCCAAGTAAAATAACTAGCTATCGTGACAAACTCCTAGATTCCAGATTAAGAAAGAAAAACTATATTACAAGTTTATTCGCTTAGGACCGTACTTAGTTTTTTTTTCATATCTGTTCACGTCTTTATTCGTCTCAAAACGTTAACAGAGATTTTGTGTAACAAATACATACCTACCTTTTTAAAGGATTTTTTACGTGTTAAGGCTCTGCGTACTTAACCATTACGCCATTATTCACCTACAGATTACATAGTATACTTTCAGTAAATTTGTATTACCTGCCTTTTTAAAAATCAGAATGACCACCATTTCAAATGCAAAAAACTCATGTAACTTTTTGTGTAATTATTATAAATCAGTAAAATAAAGTATTTGGAAGTTTAAACTTTTTTTAACTTAATCATTAATCAACAATTTACTAATCTTTTGTAAAAAAACACGACATTTCTATCATAATTTAGCAGGAAAAAAATATTTTTGCATAAAATTTTCTAAATTTACTATTATTTATGTTATTCGTGATTTTTACATGTTAGAGCAACAATAATACTTTCATAGAATGATTTTTTTTAGAATAATGTTCAATAACTTGATTACTACGTATCTGTATGTCATTAACAAAAGTCACCACGGTAAACACCTTCTACCCTCTGGGTATGGGCTACTATCTGTCAAAATGTAAAAGTAGGTAATTCTAAATCAAATAGGAACTAATTGTTTACATAAAGAGAGGTTAAAGTGGACTTTGAAGTTATACTAATAACAATAAACTGTTACTTTGTAATTTGAACGCTAATTGCTGTTCGGGAGGAATTGACAACGATACAAGACAGAGTGTTTTTAAGCTGTGCTGGAGTTTGGAAGGCCGCGATAGGCAATGGAATCGCATATTGAGACACACATCTTCAGGTTCTATTGAAATAATGCAACTGGTCAGAAATGGAAATGGAACTCAAAAATTGATCTAACATATAAGTAAACTTCCTTGCAACCTTGATTTGAAGAAACTCCAATGTGTTTGTCTGTGAAAGTGTATTTCTGGGAGCTTCGGAGATTGCAAATGAAGTGGTTTATGCTACTTTAGAGGGAGGAATCTCGGCATTAACTGATTTGAGACGCGATTTGCGACGACATGCAGCGGGGTATAGTTGGTCGTATCAGATCGTTCCCCGTGGTGGGGTCCCATTATACAGGAAAAGGCGGTGAAAACTTTGCCTAGACGAAGCGTTGAATCAATCTAGGATGTGCGGATTGTGCAGGGAGTGGTTTGCCTAACAGCCTAATTACGAAGTCATTGGGGTGGCCGGCAAGGGTTACTATGAGCTTATTTTTGACACGGGGTTTAGTTGTTCGTTCTTTTGCCCCAGAAGGGGTATGTGTGAGCGGTGTATGATTGGTTATGGTGCGGATGCTGAATGAAAGGGCTCAACTCCAAGAGGGTTTTCGGGGGCACAGGGAAGAGATAGATACTGTGCGTGGGATGAAGGATTTAGAGAGGGCAACTTTTGATAGATCCACGCAAGCCGTTGCATGCTTCGATTTGGGGAGGGTGCTGCACATTCCACTATCCGAGGTGAGTTGTTTCTACTGTGAAGGAGGGTATGCCGTGTAATTTCACGATATACAGAATTCTTACCGAGCAGGGATATTGTTTCGTTTGGCATCACCAGATTGCTAGACGGGGAGCCGTCGATATAGCAACTTATCTTTACCATTACATTAAACAAGAAGCAGAACAAGGAAAACACACAATTTCATTATATTCTGACTCTTACAATGCCAACGTAAACAGTATCCTTGTTTGGTGGGAATGTTGTATGTTGCGAAATTATACACGGCATGCTTTCTTTTGTAGTGGAAGCAACTCGCTTCGGATGGTGGAGTATGCAGCACTTTTTCTGGATGGAAGCATGCAGTGGTTTGCGTGGATTTGTCAGGGATTGATTTGTCTGGATCTTTTATCTTGCGTGCAGTGTCTATTTCTTCCCCGTGTTTTAGAAAAAAATCTTGTGGTTGAGCTTTTTTATTCAGTGCCTGCATTGTGAGGAATCATGCACTGTTCACACATATTTTTTGGGGCAAAGGAACGAGTAATTGGGTTTTGTGTTGGGCGTAAGCTCATGGTGACTTTTGCTGGCCATTTTAATGACTTCGTAATTGGGTTGCTGGGTGAACCACTCTTTGTGCAATCTGTGCATCTTGGATTGATTTAGCGTTTCGTTTGGGTAGAGTCTTGTACTGTCCTTTCTTGTATAATTGTAATTGTCTTGTAATTTTATTTTTTTTGTGTTGTACGTGTCTAATTATTTTAATCTAATGTGTGATGTACAATAATCCAATTATGAGTTTATGTTACTTGAAATAAATGAATTTGAATTTGAATAATGGGACTCTGCCACAAGGAATGGTCTGATATGATCAATTATACTTTGTTGTGTGTCGTCGCTCATTTTTTTGGGTCTATTTAAGTGAGTCCCTCTTAAATCAGTTAATGTCGAGTTTCTTTTTTTTAAGGTAGTGTTAACTGATTTTTCTGTGATCCCCAAGGTTCCTAGAAACATGCTTTTGCGGACAAATGCATTGGGGTTTCTTCAGCCGGGTCAGGATTGCAAGGAGGTTTACTTATAGATTGGTATTTGAGTTCTATTTTTGTTTCTGATCGGTTGCATTCTTTGGATGGAGTTTGATGGGGTGTGTCTTAATATGTGATTCCATTGCTTCTCGTGGTCTTCTAAACTCCAGTACAGTTTGGAGATATTTTGTCTTGTATCTTCGTCATTTTTTCCCGTGCAGCAATTGGCGTTCAAATTACGCATGATTTACAAATACTTTACATTCTGGAAATACGAAGCTTAATGTTTACGATTACTAGTTTTATCTAGATAAATATTACAATACGTAAAAATAAATCATTCAAATTCACTTTTAAACTATATTGCTATAAAAACATACGGCTAACTAATTCGTATTAGTGTTAACATTCTAGTGAAGGTGTTGTTATTACGAGAATAAAAGACTAATAACACAATACCATCAAAACATTGATCGTATTCAGACGAATAATAGCGTAACATTTTCTTACTAGTTTGTTCTGGTAACTAGTAGCTATCTGGTTGAACTTAAGATGTTAAAGTGGTGTTATTCGCCTTTTTTTCATATGACAAATTTCGATAGAACAAAGACGTCTCTACTTATAACTCCGCAAGTTTTGGTTATAAATTTGTGAAAAAAATATATGTCATGCATCTGGGTGCGTAGAAGCGTATTATGCAATAAAAAGTTTTTGGCGTATTATGACATTACCGCTTTATTCGATTGGGGCGTCGATATGACTCTACCACCGGTTCGTAAAATAGTTAAACTGAGAAGACTCTGACAATATAATTGAACTTAAAAAAAATGTTACTTAGCTGAGTTTCTTGTTGGATCTTCTCAGCTGGAACCTTCCAAACCGGTGGTAACTTTTAGGAGGGTGGTAACTTCTGTAATTCGACCTTCATAAGTGCCCTTCTAGGGCCTACACTGAATAAATAGTTTCGACTTTAACTTTGACTCAATTACTTTATCCTTGGACTTTGATTTTGTTGATAAATCAATACATATTTCATACTAGATAAAACGATATAAGATAACGATTGCAGCTCTTGGCGTGAGATTTATCACAGATGCGGGTTATCATTTTTTATGTATTTGTATTAGTTTAAGTATAAAATTGTTAAACATTGAAAAAAAAAGACTATAATATAGTCCAAAAATATAAAAAAAATTTAACCTTGCTGAGTTTCTTGCCGGCTCTTTTCAGTTGAAGGCTGACTTCCGGACCGGTCGTAACTTCTGTAATTAAACCTTCATAAGTGCCTTTCTAGGGCCTTAACTTAATTTTGACTTTGACAGATGTCAATTTTACTAACGTCTCACAGCTTTTCAGGCTTCTGACATAAAATAAACGATCCCGCATAATTGATGAGTAACATCAGAATCTGATATCTCACCATGGTAATACCATACATTTACCAACTTTGAGTTTGAGGCTGTATGGGCTAACACCCTTTGCCTGCACTTCAATAGAGAAGATGTCCCTATCTGACAGCCAACTCAGCTAACTGTTACACACCGAAATGACTCCTACAGATTGCAATTTACTCATCAATATTATTCGCAATCTCTTTTCAGAACAAAATAATAATTCATAATTCCAGCACCTACGTATGTCGATTCAGAAATTGTCACTATAATCACACCTTAAAGTATTTCCGACAATCCGTGACGAACCAATTTATGGGTTCCAAAATTAAATAATTTATGACCGAATTGTTATTCTATTTTTTTCTTATTTCTTGTTTGTGTAACTAGCACTGTTTAGGACAGTTATGAGCGCGGACATTTACATTTTTTTACTTTGTAAACGAATTTTCCTAGAAATTAAACCTGATGGATTCGCCCTTGTCAACCGTACTGGAAAACGCGATTACAAATATTATATTACTAACTATCTATTATACCTTGGATTTTAATGAGACTTGGCATACAGGTAGATCATATCCTGGAATAAAGCTTAGGATGCCTTGTATCCCGGGAAAAGAAAAGAAAATAAGAATTCGGGAACGCGTGTGAAATCACACGGACAGCCTAGAGTAGGAGTAAGTACCAGCATCGCTTAACCAAAGTAATTAATATAAAAAATATTATCCATCTAAAATATTCTTTATAAAATCCGTAGGCTCGGAGGCAAAATCCTGAAAACGACTAAAGTTGTCTTATGGAGTTCTTCATAATCGGGTTTCATATTGGGTTGTAACAAGAGAACCACTGTTATACTTTAGAGACGGGTTTTACCGAACTATTTAAGCCTCCGTTAAAGAATTTTCTTCATAGTTAACGATAGTTAAAGTAGACATCAGTTTTATGATTGATCTTTTATTCAGCCAAATATCCCTTCACAAGTAAGAATTGTTAGAATAACGTATGGTTCGGATTTTACTGTTTGAAGGCTTTATATTTATTTATAATAAAATATACGAATACGTGATCTTACTAAAATGTGGATTTATTTATAAATTCTTTGGAAGGGCTCCTTGTTCTGCTTGCGTTGTTCAAATCAGATTCAAGGCAAAGCACTTGCGTTCGGATTACAACTATTTATTACCTATCCTTAATATTATGGTGCAGTTATTTAGAATAGAATATAATTTATATATTTTTTATTTTAGTTCCCTTTTTAACACAAGAAGCGGCAGCCTCGAAGAAGTTTTTTATGTATTGTAATTGTACATTTGCATGTATATTTTGTACATTTGTTGTAAATAAAACTAATTTAATACACAAGAGTACATCACATAATTAATTACAGAAAGTAACACAAGATCATAATTTATTAATGCTCGTCTATTATTATTTATTAGTAAAAACATGTGTGCAAAATTTTTGGTAAATTGATACATAGTTTATTAATTTGTATCCACTGGGGCAATCAAAACTATTACCTAATTTAATTCTTTATAAGTATAGCTAAAGAAAACATCGTCGAAGTAAGACGCATAATCGTTTTATCAAACGGATTTAAACAACAGTTAATAAATTTGGGCAACCACCCATCCAAGCCCATAGGCATTTTTTCGGCCAAGGGAATATTTAAAAAATTCTAACCAACTTTTATTTATCCTTAACAAACACGCGAAAACGAAACAAAACACGAAACCATATCGAAGCCTATCCAGAATAAAAAAAAAAGACAGACAGACGGATAGTAGAGTCTTAGTAATAAGGTTTCCGTTTTTACCCTTTGGGTACGGAACCCTAAAAAGTGACGTGGCTACCTTAGAACATAGGTTTTACGTGTTACTTCATATTATATAATAACTTAAGATACTGAACTAGCAATAAAGAAAATCAAAACGTAATATTGACTATTATTCACCCAAGGTTTGTTAGTGTAGATAACTAAAATGATTAATTTGGTGCCGTCTACAAGACACTTCAGATTTCCCCAGCGTCCAGATTTATAAGATAATTAATGTTGCTATCTATCAATAAGAAATAAGTGCGGTATTTTCCATGAAATTAATGATTTACTGTTTATTATGTAGACGTGAATTTATTAACGGCCAAAATTCAACTTTAAGGAACATTCAATTATCTGAAGTCCTAATGGTTTTACTTTGAAAATGAGTCAAATTTTAATTATTGTTTATACAGGTCCGGTAGTAGTACAACCTTAAGGGGGAGAATGGATCAGAAATTCAAAAATCAATATACATAACATAATCAGAAATATACAAAATATACATGCTTACAATACATAAAAAACTTCTTCGAGGCTGCCGCTAAATAAAATAATAAAAAAAAAAAAAAAAAAATTATCAGAAATAAAATCTTTTAATAATTTTCGGAAACATATCAACAAAATTTTGTAATTTTTAATTTTGTTCATTTCATTTTTGTATTAAGGTATTAGTAGGTAAAACATGTCATGTTGTGTTGTTAAGTGTAAGTAATATTCTTATGTTTTAATGTATAGTTGCTAGCAAACCTTAATAAATAAATAAAAAAAAAATTGAAATATCTCGAAAATGGTTACACTTTTATTACACGGTTACTGAGGTATTTTTTGTATATTTGGTAAGTGACCCGCCTACATGGTATCTCAACATTAAGTTTCTCGCACTACTCCGGCGCTCTGTATACAGGGTGGTAGTATAGTATACATCGTTATCAATAATCCTACAAAGTATCAGGAGCCTGGGAAAGAGCGTCAAATCTCTACTAAATTCAAGTCACACTTCGATGGAGCAAGATAGCAATTTTAGTACTCGAGTAAGCCGCCATTAATTTTAATTCTTTAGAGTGAACAAAACAATTAAGTTGATAGTTCCGTTGTAAAATATTATTTTTATGACCTGTAATATCTTTTTAGCCTATAAAACCCAAACAAAATCATCATGTATATAATATACTAGCTGCCCCCGCGGTTTCACCCGCGTTCCCGTGGGATCTTTTCCTGGCATAAAGAGTATCCTATGTTTTATTCCAGGATATGATCTACCACTGTGCACAGTTTCATCAAAATCCGTAAACTGTCAAGTTCAAATCGGAAAACCTATAGCTTGGCGACACTTTTTTCTCGGACATTTTTCACACTGCTATCTGATCCCAAACTAAGCAAAGCTTGTGCTAAACCAGATAACTGATATACCACTTACACATTTTGTAAACTACTTAATATATAACCGCACCTTATCTTACCTCATTTAATTAAATATTGAAAGGGCCCGACCTCCTGTGTGTGACCCAAATACGCATTTTTACGCTTGAGTGCTCTTCAAGTAACTATCCGAAGTAGTGATCTTAGGTAGGTTTTATTTTGGCTGTTTTTACAAGGTTTTATTTAACTTCACTTATCAGTATTTTAGTTAGTTGTCGTATAAAAAAGTTGTCGTATAAACAACTTTTTTTCTGTCATATTGTCGTATTAGTTTTTTTAGACAGCTATTAGGTATATTATAAAAAGATTTTGAAAAATGCTTTTTTTGATTGAAAATTTATTTTTGATTCAAAGGGTTAAGCCAAGTTTATATCAGTATTCATAAAAATTGGCTCATCTAAAGTCAACAGAAATTACTCAATGTTGCCACTAAAAATAAATTTCCACACAATAATAATATTTGCGTTCAGTATTGAGTCAAAACAAATAAATCACAGGAATAAATATAACAGTCGATATTATGCAAAAACTTTTTGGCGTAAATCATTTTATCGGGAATAGTGTGAGTAAAAACCCATCGAATGTTTTTCATTACAAGGAAAAATAAATAAAAATAAGAAAACCCATGGAAAAATGGTTTTAATGAATTCCCAATACGTTGGTATAGAAAAAAAAACGTTCTGGGATGAAGGTATCAAACTTTAAATATAATCAAAAGTTTTTAGCATCAGATATAACATAAGAAATAGCAATAAATGAATCACTAACGTACCTAAACACAAGGTACTACTACCTAAGACATTTTTTTCCATTTGGTGTCCGGTAAGTAGACCGGACAACCTGTATATAAATGTCATAATAATAATTAGCTCTGTCAGATAAGAAAGACTAACATACTTGTGAACAGGTGCTGCTTGTGGGGGCTGGCCTGTGCGAGTTTGTTGTTTATTAAGTCAGTCATAATTAAATTCTATAGATTACTATTTTTACCGCTATAACACGCAAATATTGTCAATGAGACTAGATAAATAATTATATTATCAATGTAATAGGTGTAAGTTGTTTTTGAAAAGAGTAATTGCTCAGTTTATTGCCGGCTTTTCTCAGCAAAAGCAACCTTCAGAACCGAGCATTAGAGTCTGACTATTCATAAGTGCCTGTGAAGGCCTATTAGGATGAATAAACAATTTCATTTCATTTCATAGTAAAATAGACTTAATCACATCATATAATTTTGAGTTATAATACACAGATAGTTTACATGAAGTTATAAATTTTTCAGTCGTTTACAACCCGAAAACCGATCCACAATTTATTCACACGCGCGCATTTACCCAAAATAAATGGCGTGTTTGTTTGCACATACCTTTGGGTATTTAAAATTTATAGGTTTGCGTAGGGCCATACCTTTTTGAATTATTCATAACGTGGGCTAGATATTTTTATACCATTTCAAGTTGAGACACTTCATTTCGCCCGCTTTTCCGAACGGATTTCGTTCATTTTTGCAAAAAAATAAACCCGCCCCTTTGTGGAGTTGTTTCTTGAATATTTAATAGAACCTAACTAAATATACCAACTAGCTGGCCCCCGCGGTTTCTGCCGAGTTCCCAAGGGATCTAATCTTTTCCCGAAATATAATTTTTTATTTATCCTGTTTAATTTCAGGATTTAATCTACCGGTGTGACAAGTTTCATCAAAACCCGTTCAGTAGTTTTTGCGTGAAAGAGTGACAAATAATTTTCACATCCAAACAAATTTTTACCCTACAAGTAGTTTTAGAGGAGTTTTTATTGTATCGCAAACTATTTTACACAGCCTGTCCTGGACCATTTAAAAAAGAACAGTTCAGTTGTTTTTATAATTTTTTAAAAACCTTTTTTGTCGCTAAAATAATTTATCTTACATCTAAATTAAAATTACCACATTAGTGAGATCAAAAGATCAATTCAGCTCTTTATAAGGGCTAGTGTTGATCTAGATATAATCTGGTGTCTAGAGTCTAGACTTAGATCGGCGTCGTGACTAGCAGTGCGGGTTAAAGCAGATAAGGGACGTGAGATTGCCTGGATTTATTGCTTAACGACAGTGATTCTGAAACTCAAAATTGCTTTAATAGTTTGAGATGAGTTGAAGCAATACTTAAAGACTGACAACGAAAATGTGCATCGATTAAAATATACTTTTCTAGCTTTCCGCAAATATAGATCATATTACTCGCTGATATAATAATGTAATTTCTAGAAGTGAAATCGGTCAGGTATTTTTCGAGTTTATACAATACAAACAAATATAGAAATAAACAAATCTTTTCTCTTCATAATATTAGTGTAGACGACATTCATTTAATTAATTAAAGTTTTGAAAAGAGGTTCTGCTTCATTATTTTATTTTTTTAATTATTTGCTTGTGGACTTATTATTTTGTGTGTTTTCACGTTAACTTTGCATCTCTCCATCATACAAACTTACTAAAAAATATTTGAACTTAAGCAAAAACTTACTGTGCACCCTTTCATCCGACCGTTTAATTAATTTGTCACAGGAACCTCCGTTGGAGGCGCTGGAGGACACTGTCAGTGACAGTTTGACAACCTCTGTACTGCAACTGACGTATAGCCATAGTTCAAACATAATTATAATCCTGATAAGCCATTCGTTATCAGAGTATTAGAGGTAGCGCTTTCAGAGATTATTGAAACGATAGTGAATATTTTGGAGTAATACAAAATATATCAGCGTGCTATCATTTTAAGGTTCACAATCACATGTGAAGTGATTTGTGAGGTGGTTTGATTGATTTAAATGACAGTTTTTTTTTAATATTGGCGAATTGACAACATTTCATTTTCTTAACATGCATTAGATTTTCTGTCTAGAATCTGTTTTTACGCAATGACGTAATCTTTACTATTTTTGATATTTTTTTTCTAAAATTAGGCATTTAAAAAAAATGAAAATGATGACACCGATCTCTGGACAGGTAAAGAAAGAAACGATATTTTTAGTCTTGTTAAATATGACATGGTTATCAATTACTAACCGTAACCATTCCATGTTTATTTTCACAATGTCGAATATTTCCACTTTTAAAATAATTTGAAATAGGTATCTAGACAACCCTATTTACTGTAGACTTTAAAACTATCGAGTAAAATGGAACGTAACAAGGGCGCTTATGTGACTCCACGGCCATTACGTTCACCCTCAGGTACCTAACGTGTCATGAATAACCTGACATTATACGTTTCAGCCTTATTAAATGCAGACAGCGCTTTAAGCAATCGCTAGATAGCAACAATAAAATAAACAGTTTCACCCACGTTAATGAAAGTTAACTTTTCGTCTGTATTACACTCGAGTCGACTAAAATGGCGTATTTGTTGACTTTTCTATTTATCTGGTTTATATCTTCAGCGCGTTTCAGTTGCGTCAGCGCTTTTTAGTTTGAAGATTCCAAAACCAAAAGTTAATTAAATGTCGGGGAGTTCGATATTTAAATTGTTGTTGTTTGTTTTTTTCTTCTTTTGTTTAGGTAAATGGCTTAGCTGCCTATGCTCAATAAGAAACGTCCATACTCATTTACGAATCGACCAATATTTAACTTGAAATCCATAGGTCCATTAAGATCTGCCTCTTTGTTCCGACTAATCCCCGAAACGGCTGAACCGATTGTGACGGGACTTTCACTGTTAGATAACCTATGTTATAAAGTATTTGGGATCCAAAAATGGATTATATTTTGGTTAGCGCTTGATATTTTTTCTTCAATACAATAAATAAGTAAGAAATATTATTACATGACCTCCTGACGAAGCAATCAGACCATACACGAACGTAGGCGGAAATATCTTTGTTATGATTTCAATCAATGAAGCGATCCCAATTGTTTGCACACCCATCAAACACCGGCCGCAATAAAAATAGCCGCAGGTTCCGCGAACATTGGAAACCAAACACTATGTGATGATTTTGATAAAAAATATGGTATTCGTTTAAAAACAGCTGCCAGATTAAATATGACATCAAAGGCTTAGCAAATGTAGTTTATGACTTTATCTATACCAATATTATAAAGAGGAAAGATTTGTATTTTTCTATGTTTGTAACGAATAAACTCAAAAACTACTGGACCGATTTAATATTTTTTTTACTATTAGAATGCTACATTATCCCTGAACATGTAACATAGAATTAAATTAAAAAGCGTTCAGATACATACTTATTTAGTTAAAATCAATTACCCTGAGATGCTGAACTCCCAAACTTGTAAAAGTAGGGTATAATCTATAGATATCTAATAAAGTTAACGAAGTAAGCTATAAGATGAATAGTGCTGCCCAATGCTCGATAGATTTTATACAGGTTACTTTTTTGTGCGAAATCAGTATCGATAATAAAAATTGCCTTAAAAACTCAGGACGAAATCTTATCGTCTATAATAAACCTTACCACGACAGTCATATAATTTAAATAAACGGCCAAGTGCGAGTCGGACTCGCGCACCGAGGGGTCCATACAAATTTTAGTAGTTTTTTTTTAATTGTTTTATTCTTATTTAGTATTTGTTGTTGTTGTACAACAGAATATGGCAACAGCAATACATCATCTGTGAAAATTTCAACTGTCTAGCTATCACGGTTCATGAGATACAGCCTGGTGACAGACAGACAGACGGACAGTAGAGTCTTAGTAATAGGGTTTCCGTTTTTAAAAACGGACCCCAAATAGAATTAATTGGTGATCTCTGAATAAGACAAGTCTTTTTATGTGGAAACATGATCTTTGCCTTTGCCAAAATATCGTAGAAAATAAAAAACAGCTTATCGATAAAATTTACTAAACTTTTGACAGCACTAGTACCTACCCAGTTCCGGATAGTAGATATAATAGAACCGGTCTCGGTCCATTGGACCTGTTGTCATGGCAATTCAGCTAAAATTACGGATCAATTCTAACAAATCGGATCAGGTATTTTAATCTTCTTTCGGGGGATAAACATCTGTTGTATATATTGATACTTATTTTATATGACTCAATTTCATCATAGATTTTCAGACTGAATTTATTATAATTTATATCTATACGTTTGACCAACAAAGTACAAAGCTTTGTCTAATGATGTAATTAATTACATTATTTTAATATCCCATGAAAGTTCAACCAGCAAATATAGTATACCGAAAGTCCTAAAAACTTGGGAAATGAATTGTACTTATATTGTTTTTAATAATGACTAGCTGTCCCGCGCGGTTTCACTCTCGTTCCCGTGGGATCTTTTCATTTTTTCGAGTTAACATATAGCTATGACACTCACAAATAAAGTGGCTTTCTATTGGTAAAAGAATTTTCAAAATCGGTTCAGTAGATCCAGAGATTACCCCCTACAACCTCACAAACTCATTAACTTTACGTCTTATAATAGTAGGTACGAAGTGGTTTATTAGTCCAAGGTACGAATAGATAAGAATGATCCACACTGGCAAAAATATTGTTTTTTGAATTTCTTGCTAGAGTCTTCTCGTTAATTGTAAAGTTCATAGGTGCCTTACCATGGTCTAAACTGAATAAATTAGCTTTGAGTTTAAGTTTGAATGTGCCCTATGAAATACCGCGTGAAAACATTAATATACACGTAAAACAATTAAGCACCGCATAAAGGTGTGTAAAGAACATATAAGGCTGTGAATCCATTAACAAAAGCTATACAAACGTGTACTTCAATTAAAATTTAATTAGTTTTAAACACAAGGAATCGACATAAACGTTTCCGGTCGTAAACCGAAGCTCACAGTGTAAACTTTCACATGAGCATGTTAGGTAATCCACGGGGTGAGTATCGATTATACGCCGACCTCGACGTTAATCGATATGGAGGAGTCACTACTGGAAATCGTTTCACCGAAATATCACTTGTGATTTAGTGACACAGTTTATCACTTTTAGTTTTTTGGTTTATTGAGTAACAGCAACGTGAATTTGTATATTATAATTTACTAGTGACCCGCCCGCGGCTTCGCCCGCGTGGACTACACGTTATATCGCGCAAGTGGGGGTGGTGGAGGGGGGATACAAGACAGCCTATGTTCTCTGCCAAGCTATATCTGTGCTGTATTGTTTAAAATCACTTCGTAAATAATCACTTTTTAGTAAAGGATAAAAAATGGTTATGGTGGGTTATCCCTAAGAGATAGACATATACCATCGCGGACTTTTTTGTTGAACTTTTTAAGGTGGACAATACTGTAGTACATTATTTTGGTCTATCTCGTAGGGTTCAGCCAGCGTTTGCAATATAAGCGCAAATAAATGCTTAATTACGACATCAAATTAGAAACCTCTAAATTTATCATTGTATTGCTACTATATTATGCATCTATTATACATATAAACCTTCCTTAAGAATCACTCTATCTATTAAAAAAACCGCATCAAAATCCGTTGCGTAGTTTTAAAGATTTAAGCATACATAGGGACAGACAGCGCAAGCGACTTTGTTTTATACTATGTAGTGATTTCAGAAAGAATAGGAAAAAGATAAAATAATGTGTATTTTCCTCATATAAACTAGGTAAATAACAAATAAAACATACTTATGAAATAATGGGATAACTGAAATCTATACCTTCATATAAAAATACGTTTCACATTACATATCCTACTAATATTATAAATAAGAAAGTATGTTTGGATGGATGTGTGTGAACATGTTTGTTACTCTTTCACGCAAAAACGGCTGAACGGATTTTGATGAAACTTGGCGCACAGGTAGTTCATATCCTGGACTAAAACATAGAATACTTTATATTCCGGGAAAAGATAAAATCCCTCGGTAACGCAGGTGAAACCGCGGGGCAGAAAACTAGTACCATTTAAAATTGAATATAGCTTGAGAGCTGACTTAGATAAGCTTGCAATTAATAGCGCTCCATAAGAAGTCGGACCAACAGGTGTGCGTTAGATGAGAAATAATAGTTAAATTTTCAACCAAAATTCCAATTAGTTAATCGACTTACTATCGAGTGTTAACGAAGTGATTTTCAGTAGTAGAACTTATGGGGTGTTAAATATGAACGTTGCAATAGGGGTGATATGTAATAGTGACACTCGCCACCATAGATGTTATCGCTAGACGCTATCAATCTAGTAATGGCGTTTATTTATGTACTTACTAACTCTCGCACGCGGTTTCACCGGCATCTTATCATTACGCAAATTATCTTATATTATCTATAAGGCGATGATAGCTCAGTGGTAAGTGACGTCGAATACCACGACGAAGGTCGTGGGTTCGAATCCTACAATGAGCTTGAGCTTTCGGTGAAGGAAAACATCGTGAGGAAACCATAGCACGGTGGTAGGGTACTTTGTAGTACCCGACTGGCTGGCTACCACCTTCAAGTTGAAAATCTGTCGCCAAGCACCTATCGGTGTGTGTGTGTGTGCTTTGTGTGCTTACCACCTTCGGCCACATCATCACTTACCATGGTGAGATTGTGGTCAAACACAAGCCTATACTGAATAAAATATATATATATATATATATATGTCATCCTCACACATTAGAACCAAATTGGTCGCGTACTGTGCGCTTTGAGAGACATTTCCTCCCGCGCACGATCAGGTTGTGGAATGAGCTCCCTGTAGAGGTGTTCCCTAGAGACTACAGCATGGGGTTCTTCAAAAGAGGAGTAAGAAGGTTTATGCAAGGTCGGCAACGCGCTCGTGACGCCTCTGGTGTTGCAAGCGTCCATAGTAACCGCTTAACATCAGGTGGGCTGTAAGCTTGTTTGCCACCTAGTGGTATAAAAAAAAACTTATGTTTTATTCCAGGATATGATCTACCTGTTATGCCAAGTTTCATCAATAGTCACAAGCATCTTCATATCCTGACATCCTAACAAACTTTCACATTTATAGTAGGTACCTAGTAGTCATTTGACATACATTTAATATCTACGACAAACTGGGCGGTCTACCATTTGAATGAATTGCTCGCTTCACAAGCTATTATATATGAGTTTCATATTTTGTACTATGTGAAACTATTTGGCATATTATGGTACAGTTGATTCATTATATTGAGTACGTATTGGTTTTTTCTTAGATAGACCATACCATACCACCATAAAAAATAACAAAAATTACCGTTGAGCGCACTATTCTGGCTAGCGGTATGTGCCCCACTGAAAATCAATCAAAATGAGGCCTTTAGCTACAAACTACAAATAATAGGAGAGCGAAGTTGCCATATACATTATAGGTATTCTTAAGAAGTTCCTTCCGTTATTGATTTTTGTAACAAAACTTATCCACTAATCAGTGAATCGAATTTTGCTTGAAAATAGTTCACGAAAAGGAAATTGAGTATTTCCTTCGTAGATTCGTTTTGACGTCGCCATTTGTAAGAATATTATACTTGTGTAGATTGAATCCATCCATGCTAATAATCCTATAAATAAGAAAGTCTGTCTGTTTATTTACGTATTCACGGCTAACCGACTGTGCAGATTTTGATAAAATTATGTATGGGAATAACTTGAACACTGGAAAAATAAACCCTAAGTAATATGAATTAATGACTAACCATTTCTATTCCTAAGTAGTCTCGGTGACTATTATGAATGTGGTTACATGTTGGTCTTTCACGCAAAAACTACTGAACAGATTTCGATGAAACTTGGCACACAGGTAAACCATATCCTGGAATATAACATAGGATACTTTTTATCCAGGAAAAAGATAAAATCCCTCGGGAACGCGGGTGAAATCGCGAGGTCAGACTTACATAAACTGAGAAGCCAACACAACTACCGTACGTACTCTGGCTTATAGTTCCCTCATTACTTACTAAACTAAGTTATAGTGAAGCACTTAACTTTATGTAAGGCGATATTCCTGAGAGATTCTTTATGTCTTCATAATAATTCTGAAGCCAGCGGATAATGATCTTTAAGTCCTTTCCTCGAAAGTTTGAAATAACACGCATGTTGTTGTCCCCCGCGATGATGGTGCGATATTCAAGAAAAATACCAAACAGAATCTAAAAATATTCGAAAATGTTATAAAATTCCACTTTTCTATGATTTTTAATTATCAATTAGGTCTTTTGATGGTGTATATTTATGACGTCACAAGTCAGGCGATGATAGCTCTGGGTAGTGACGTCGGATACCGCTGTGAAGGTCGTGGGTTCGAATCCTACAATGAGCTTGAGCTTTTGGTGAAGGAAAACATCGCGAGGAAACCATAGCACGGTGGCACACGGTGGTAGGGTACTTTGTAGTACTCGACTGGCTGGCTACCACCCTCAAGTTGAAAATCTGTGGCTAAGCACCTGTTGGTGCGTTCCGGCAGTTGCACTTGAGAGCCAGTTACCATCTAGGCTTTGTGTGCTTACCACCTTCGGCCACATCATCACTTACCATAGCGAGATTGACGTCAAACACAAGCTTATCCAGAATAAAAAAAAAAAAACTTCACTTCACTTCTTGTTTAATTGGCATCAGATGCGTTTTTTACACAATTCCGACAGTGTCAGGGTGTTTGAAGATAAATGATGTCACAAGTAAGTATTATTTCACACAAAACTCCATATAAATCATCTTTTTGTTTGACATATAATAAAAAGCAGCTGATTTGATATGACAATCACCCTATTCACATTTGTTACCACACGGTAAAAGTAGTGATTAGTAAATTAGTAATGGCAACACCATAACAATCAACCAGCATAGGCACAGGTCACCGTCGTATACAGCCTTGTTTACCACAATAAGTGACTCGATAATTGAGCGGTTAGCTGTCACAAACAGAATACCTTCATCACATAGGACAGAGCCGGAAGTACTCTGCCGCCCTTTGTTAACATTAAGGGTCTGTAAAAGGAAATACTTAAGGATTTTTTATTATAATCTTGTTTTCCGCCCCGCGGTTTCACCTATGCTCTTTTCCCGGGATAAAATGATAGTCTATGACACTCACAAATAACGTGGCTTCTATTGGTTTTTTTTTTTTTTTTTTTTATGTCACTAGTCACAACGAGGCAGGCGGGTCACCTGATGGTAAGTGACTACCGTCGCCTATAGACATTAGCAATACCAGGGGGACTGCCAACGTGTTGTACACTTATTACAATGCCTTAAGGGCAAGGGCAAAAGGTAAAAGTATTTTCAAAATCGGTTTAGCAGATCCAGAGATTACCCCCTACGAACTTTACCTCTTTATAATATTAGTATAGATAAGTACTTATGCACACATTTTGTCTTGAGCGGGGATCAAAAACACGATCTGCATTGAATAGTCGAGCTAAATATTATAGCCTATGTTACTCAAGGATAATGTAGCTTTCTAATGGTGAAAGATTTTTTGAAATCGGTTAAGTAGTTTTTAAGTTTATTCGTTACATACAAAAATACAAATCTTTCCTCTTTATAATATTAGTATAGATTATGTTATAATTCTTAAATAGTGTGTTGTCATTACTATTTTTTTTCTTTAGTAGAAAGTCTATCAATTTAAAGTAGCAAGGGATTATTAATCATTTACTCGTTTCAAACTCAAACTCGAAACTCATTTATTCAGTTTAGGCCCTGGTAAGGCACTTATGAACGTTACAATTGACTCTACCACCGGTTCGGAATATACTTAAACTGAGAAGACTCCGGCAAGAAACTGAGGTTAAAATAACTTCTCTAATAAATCCTCTTTCAATAAATCTCTGAACTAATTCAATCCTAAAACCTGTTGAAAAATTTGGCCATTAAAATAAAAAAGAAACAACATTTTCTAAATTCAAAAAGATCTTTGTTCCAAATACAAATATAACATTTGTATGTTACGTGATATTGATGTTAATGTGTGAATTTACTTAGAATATGAATAGACGATCCAATGTCGTTTGACATTAGCATGAGAGTAAATTACCTATTGTAGTAAACCGTATCGTCAGAAACCGCCACAGATGTCTGTACAATCGTCTTGACAACAAAAACCTACCTATATAGATATTTAACAAAAAGATTAAGCAAATGCGTTGTTTTCAATTTTCACGTTTAATTTTGTCTTGATGTTAAGAGCCAGAGTTGTGGAGTTTGATATTCTGATAGCTTCTAAATCAGAGTTTAAAATGAATTTACACAATTCGTAGCTTAATCTGGGTTTAAAGTCTAGTTAAGTGAGACGTGGGACATCTCAAATTTTATTAGCATTTACAATGTCAGGGACGACAGGTAATGTCTGACGATTGTTCATGTTTTTTCTTGAGATACATAAAATAAGATTTTATACCAAACGTTTTGTATATTCATATACTTACTAGCTGCGCCCCGCGGTTACACTCGCGCACCCGTGGGATCTAGCGGTATGAAATATACTTTTCACTCCTCTTGCTCAAAAAGACCGTCATTGTAGCGTACCAGAGCGGTGAAAAAATAGCAATTCATCCTCTAGGGGAAAAAGTATTATTTTTTTTATTTTTGTGTGTCAAATGACAATGAGCCTACAAAAACGAAAAAGTCTTTAGTCATAAGTAGAATAATCATGAATAAAGACTCGACTTATTACTGTTTCATAAAAAAAGAACTTCATTTTAATTTTGAAAATCTCTGGTAGAATGCATGTAATGTGTTGCGGCTACAGAAGAAACAAAAAAAAAAAGAAATTATAAACTACATATTTCATATTGTATTGGATTGTTTTATTTTTTCGCAATCGTAGTGAAAAGTTTAGTGTAACACACGGCGCTAAAACCCATTAAAACTCGGTTTCTATTTAGTCCCTCGCTAAAGCTCGGGAGTAAAACTACCTCGTATATAATGGGTCATTTTAGCCCCTTGTATAACAATCTACTATTACAACCTATTCTCAGACCTACCAAATATACACAAAAAAAGAAACATAAAGATCGGTCAAGCCGTTTCGGAGGACTGTGACACGAGAATTTTGTATAACATAGATTTATGAACAAGTTGTTTTATCTGTATATAAAAAGCGAGATAAATGCTAAGAAGTGAGATAAATGCTAAGAAGTGAGATAAATGCTAAGAAGTGAGATAAATGCTAAGAAGTGAGATAAATGCTAAGAAGTGAGATAAATGCTAAAAAAGCGAGATTCACTAATAAATGCTACAATCTTGTAATTTGGCAGATTCCAAATCTGCTAACAAAGGATTTTTGAAAATTCAATCCCTATTATCAAATGATGTCATCGACTGTACTTTTATACGTAAACACGGATTACAATAACAAGGTTGTCCCAAAGTTGTCGCAAACTCTCCCCAGACGTTAACCAGATTATATAAACGTTAAAACTTTCAATTGAGAATGACTCAGGTTCCCTCTTATGATAATTATGGCTGTTCATTCTATTTGTTTGGACTTTTTATTTTATTACGACTGTGTTTTCCCGTATTTTAAGGAAAAGGGGCCTGTTTTAATAGATTTGGGGCTTCTGTTTGACCTTAACCTCGTTAAAAGATGTTACGAGGCAGACTCGTATATATTTTTTTTTTATGTCAACAATAGTAGAAGAGAGGTAGGATGACGAAAAAAAAACCAAAACTACGGGCACTGTTACTTGTCCGTAGTCTTACCAGTAGGACTACGGGTAATGCTAAGTGCCCATGGTCCTACTAATAGAACTACGGGCAAAATAAATTGCCCGTGGTCCTACCAGTAGGACCACGCAGTAGGCCACGGGAATATAGACTGTTTGAATACGCCCATTGAAAATGCATGTAAGATAATTTTATTTTTGTGCTGTTACGAATCTGCCTCGTACTGTGTCTGTTGATGTGAATCAACCTTTAATGTTGATATGCCTTTAGAACTACCATATTATTTCACAGTCCGAAAATACAGGGATTTTCTGAAACTATATCTTTATTTTGGTCTTTAAGCCGTGTTACTTTGTAAATAACCTTTTTCTTTTTAATTTAGTTTTTATCAATTTAACAATATAAACATTTTATATGAATAAGCATAACAAGCAAGTAGAAGATGAAAGTTTATAAGCAAATTTTGTAAGAACATTTAAATTGTTTTTGGCCTGATAAATATTTCACATCGCGTAGAGAAACTCACAGCGCAACAAGCAATTCTAAATGTAAAAACCTTCTGTTCAACAAACGCAATCTAATAAGGTCACCAAATCTAATTTGTTTCATAATTTTCCTTTCAGGTAGCCGCGCCATGCCCGAGATAAGATAAACATAGTCAAAGATGTAACGACGGGAACTGATAAGCGTTGTTCACTACAAAAATGTATATTTAATGATGAAGACTTACTTACAATTGGATTTGAGATAGCCTCAGTGTTAGTATTCGTGCAAATATAAGTAAAAACAGAATGATTAGAATAAAGTGAACTCAAAGTTTTAACCAAAGATTTAATTGAAATAAATCACCAATAAAATGTCAAAACAATAAAGTGACATACTTTATTAAAACCAGTGCAGTGATTTAAAAATGGAATGGTGAATTAAAAAAACAAAAATGGGTTGCCAGTTAGGGAAACTGGCAGCGTCCGAGAGACGTGGTGCTAACAACGCAGCTCCAGAACTTGGTGATGGCCCTCCACCAGCCACAGACCCTCGGCTGCCACTGACAGCTAAGCAGAAGTATTCCATGCTGGCGTCATGGAAGGGCATCTCAAGAGCCATGGAGAAGACTGGTATTTGTATGTTTATAAAGTGAGTATTTAAAGTTAAATGCTATGCCTTAGTCATAAGGATGATTCTAGACAATCTGTTTGGCGTTTGCTAGAATAATTTCTATGACCAATGATCCTATTTTAAGAAGAAGAGAGAGAGAGAGAGAAGGAAAACATCTTGAGGAAATCACAGCACGTTGGTAGGGTACTTTGTAGTACTCGACTGACTGGCACGTGTTGGTGTGTTCTGGCAGTTGCACTTGAGAGTCAGTTGCCTTTAAGGCATTGTAAAAAGGTCGACACCACATTGGCAAACCCCCTGGTATTGCTAATGTCTATAGGCTTCGGTTATCTCTTATCAGGTGACTCGCCTGCTAAAAATTTTACGATCAATGTATTCTTGTTCTTTTACATAGTGCAAAATCATTCCTAATTCCTGATGCAAAGGGTCTACTGTCATTAAATTAAATCAGTTAAGCACCAACGTGCACCAAATGAGGTATCATAAACCATGCATCATTAGAGAGCTTAAAACCACTTACAAAGAGTACCTAACCGACATCCTGAATTACGAGCTCCAAATAAAAATAGCAAAATCATCGTGGATTCTTCTTTCCAGTCTAGCTATTTTTGTTAGGAATCGTCAGATCACACCTTAGAAGATAAATCGGTAGAGATTGCGCATACAAATACCCACTGAGATCGCGTTTGACCTTTTTTCTGAACTGAACACGCGTCATTTCAGCTGAATTATTCAAAACCCTTGATATATATATTGAAGAATAGAATCAAAAACTAGAACAGTAACTTACGCTAGTGAGGTAGTGTTTTTTTTTAATATTTCGATTGGTCCATACGATATTTAATATTATAATGAAAATAACTCAGTCTGCCAGTTACCTTTTCATGCCTAAACCGCTGTAATAATTTTAAGAATTTTGATATAGACATAGATGTGACTTAGGAAAAAGATACAGGACACTTTTTTTTCCGGGAAAAGATAAGATCTCTCGAGATCTTATCTCTTAACTGGTACAGCAAGATCGTACTAATTTCTGGTGTTCAAGCTGCTATGTTATTAGGGTTCCGTACCCAAAGGGTAAAAACGGGACCCTATTACTAAGACTTCGCTGTCTGTCACCAATCTGTATCTTAAGAACTAAGATAGCGAGACAGTTGAAAATTTCACAATTATGTATTTCTGTTACCGCTATAACAACAAATACTAAAAACAAAATAAAATAAATATTTAAGGGGGGCTCCCATACAACACACGTGATTTTTTGCCGTCACCAGGCTGTATCTCAAGAACCGCGATAGCTAGACAGTTAAAGTTTTCACAAATTATGTATTTCTGTTGCCGCTATAACAATAAATACTAAAAACAAAATAAAATAAATATTTAAGGGGGGCTCCCATACAACAAACGTGATTTTTTGCCGTCACCAGGCTGTATCTCAAGAAGCGCGATAGCTAGACAGTTGAAGTTTTCACAAATTATGTATTTCTGTTGCCGCTATAACAATAAATACTAAAAACAAACAAAAAATAATATTTAAGGGGGGCTCCCATACAACAAAAAGGGGATTTTTTGTCGTTTTTACGGAACCCTTCGTGCGAGAGTCCGACTCGCACTTGGCCAGTTTTTTTATTATTACACGGTCAAAAAAATACAAATTGACTCGTACATTGCAAATTCAAAAGCAAAGTAGACAAATCGCATGGGAATAAACAGCGCACCGCTCAACTCGTCGGAACTCATTCTCATTTTCTTGAGTCGTCTACACGTTCCTACTAGTTAGCATACTTATATAGAATGAGAATTTCTCTCACTGATTCGACATGAATCCTTAAAAATAGAATACAATAATGACACTGATCATCTTAATCAATAAATTACAAATAAAATTGAAACAAATTGAGAAGCTTGAGTTATTGATGATGATATACACAGAATTCTTAAATACTGATCACTTCAAGAACTAAGCGCAGCTCATTCTTTTGAAATGAAATTTTTAATTAATCCAAATAGGCCTTCACAGGCACTTATGAATAGTCAGACTCTAATGCTCGGTTCGAAAGGTTGCTTTTGCTGAGAAGAGCCGGCAATAAACTCAGCAATTACTCTTTTCAAAAACAACTTTTATTACATTCAATAATTATTTATCTAGTCTCACTGACAATATTTGTGTGTTATGGCGGCAAAAATAGTAATCTATAGAATTTTATTATGACTAACTTAATAAACAACAAACTCAAGCAGACCAGCCCCCACAAGCAGCACCTGTTCACAATATTTTCAATGCAATAGTTTAAAATAAGGAAGACAATGTGAAGAGAGCCCGGGGGAAATTCAACACGGTCGGAACCGTGGTACGGTTGCCAACATTCAAATAAATCATGACAAACATTTTTAAGAGTAATTTGTTTGTTACACAAGCACTTTGTGGTACATCATGCTTTATACTTGATTTAAGTTGTTGTTACTACGTTAGAAATGCATGATTCTTGCTTTATTAACTGCTCCCGCGGTTTCACCCGCGTTCCCAAAGGAAGGTCCCTTCTTCTTTTCCCGGAATATTAAGTAGCCTATGGGCTATTTCCTTCTACAAGGCCCATCTGTTTGACGGGCCGATTTGTTATCTCAAATATACCTAGTAAATAAAGTTATACCTAAAGTTTAACTTATAACTAAGAAAATGCTTTTCCAGAGATTTGGCGTGGTATCGATTCGCATCCAGGATAGAATTTTGTATGCATGACATGACATGGCTGTTTGTCCAGAGTCTAAGTGTAATTATCTATATTATAATATCTCAAACGCCACACATTATTATTCCTTCATGTTCTCTATTGATCAATAAAATTTTCACAAATTTTATTCTTGATTACCTACATCAAGAATAAAAATAATAAAAAATATCGATGATTTATTTTAAAATATCACATAGGAAATAAAAGAACTGTTTTCCAAATTAAAACAAAGCAAAAATTTCTATACCCATTAACGTCAAAACTTTAAACCTAAAGTAATAAAAATAGCATAAAAATTCTAATCAAACTCTACTACCTAACTTCCAAAGATGTACAAATACTTTAAAGAAAGCAAATCTCCTTTCTTATGAAAAGTAATCTTATTTCAAAGATATTTCATACTTTTTCACTTAAAAGGGAAAATTGAGAGCTTACTTTGTACATTCGTTTTGTTAAAATTGAGTTACAAGATGTTTCAAACGTTGTTCTGACATCACAATTTTGTTGAACTTTATTATTTAAGTACTTTTCTACGGGATGGGGTTTCTTTTGATTTTAAAAAATGGGGTTTTAAATACGCCTTTTATGTTACCCCATATATTCGCTGAATGTAAGTCAATTTTAATGATTGTTACTTTGTTTCATAGAAATAGATTTTTGGTTGATTCCATATAAATGAATAAATATCCTCGGTCATTTTTTCACACATGAGTATCTGATCCCAAACTAAGCAGAGCTTGTAATATGGAAACCAGATGACTGATATACTACATATACTACTTTTTTTTGTAAATACATACTTAAATAGATAATTACACCCAGACTCAGGACAAACAAACATGTCCATGGACACAAATGTCTGTCCTGAATAGGAATCGAACCCACGACGTGATAGGTAGTGTGTTAACCAACCACGCCAAAATAATATTATTAATTCAATTGAATAGTTTTTATTTAATCTTCATTTAATTTTAAGTTTTCTACCTAGATGATTAGGTAATTGTATTTTGGGATCACCTTCTCTTTTGTTCCATTATTGTATTTACTTTTTAATTCGTATTTTGACGTCGTTAAAGTAGGATAAGACATTTAAAAAAAAAATGTGGGAAGGCGGCAAAAACGTGAAATAGGAGTCACGGTGCGTGTTACACCATTTTGTTATTTATTGTAAGATAATCATCATAAGATAAAATCATCACTATTGACATACACTAAGGTCTATTTCAGAAACAATAATAAACGTGATTAAAAGCCCTAGTTGGTACTATAAATACTGTAATCCCTAAGAAAATTTAATAAAGCTGCCCTTATCTGGCAATTTATTGCCCAACCTTACTTTTTCCACAATCTATCATTAAGATTGGCGTGGCTGGTAAGATATACTGTCACGCCATAGGTCGTGGGTTCGATTCCCACCCAGGATAGATTCGATTCTGAGTATATTAATTTACATATAGTTGTCCCCCGCGGGTTCACCCGCTTTTCCGAGGGATCTTATCTTTTCCCGGGATAAAAAGTATTACATGTCTTATTCTAGGGTATGATCTACCTATGTTTCATGTTTCATCAAAATCCGTTCCGTAGTTTTTGGTTGAAAGAGTAACAAACACCTTCACATCCATTCTCACATCCTAATAAATACATTTATAATATAGAGTAGTACTAAGATTTCAGTTATCTAGTTTCTAGTACAAACTCTACTTAATTTAGGATCAGGCCGTGAAGAATTTTGAGGATAATTAATTCTCAGATAAATATAAGGGTAGTTAACATAAAGTTTCTGATTGTGCAGATGACAAGAACGCATTTGAATGAATTGCTGGCTTCACGTAAGTGATGATGTGGCCAAAGGTGGTACGAATACAAAGCCTAAATGGGAACTGGCTCTGTCGGAACACACCGATAGTAGCCAGCCAGTCGGCTTCCACCGTGCTATGGTTTCATCACGATGTTTTCCTTCACCGAAAGCTCAAGCTCATTATAGGAATCGAACCCACGACCTTCACCATTGTATCCGAGCTCACTACCACTGAGCTATCATCGCTTTAAACCGTTTGAGTTTAAAATCAAAATTTTATTCTCTTTCCAAATTTATCACAAACAGGGTCGAAAGACTTTTTTTAATCCACGACCGGGTGTTACGTGATACGATCTTGACCTACATCCGCCATTAAAGCCACGTTGAAACATAAAACGAGGTTTATAATGTCGGATAAATCTCAAATGTAACGTAAGCCCCCTCTATAGCTGTTAATCTTTCCATTTTATTCGTCTCTTTCTACATTTTCATCCGAAAAACTTAGCTTTATGTTTTTTGTAGCGTTCTTTTAATCAAAAACTGTAAATTTATCAGTATTGCTGTATTTACTGAGTGACGGTGTTGTTATGGAGTGCAATCAAACACAACACAAAAATATCTTTAAATAAACTCAATACAAGTATTTTTTTATTTAGTATTAAATCGATAATGCTAATAGAAAGATTAAAGGTCATAGCCCATTTAAACGACTCTGCTCTAACACCGCCCTATACTAAAAGTCAACTACCGAGCAGTCTGATGGCGGCAAGCTTGCTGACAGCGAGCTGTCTGCTAATTTATGTTGCCAATATAAACTATATCTAAAGAGCACGACCTGCCCATATTTGAAAAATATTTTATTTGTCGGGTGGGAGCGGAGTCGTGTAAGTGGGCTACGACCTTAATGCAGGAAAACAATGCCTTCTCAATTTGACTTTCGAACCGGTGGTAGAGTTAATTGTAACGTTCATACGTGCCTAATAACGAACTAAATTGATTAAATTTGAGTTTGAAATTTAATTAATTTTGTTGACTAGAAGTGAATGTTGTAGTAGGTTGTTTGCTAGCAAAGATCGTTTGGACTCTGACTCTGCAGTCAAAAGCCTCCACAGTATTTGGACTTAGAAATTACTAGAAGCGATAAACTGGTCCTTACTATGATTTAAACTAAGAATTAATAGGACCGCGGTAAGTAAATCAGAACAAGTCCCTTTACATCTATAGACACACTAAATGGTGCCCACTACCACTGAGTCTACCTCAAATAGATTTAACAGTTGTTCCCAAGATTAAATTTTATCATCTAAGTATACTTCCAAGCCTACAAGTTACGCCAGCCATCGACTTAAGCATCACCTCTATAAAAACTTAACTTTTCATAGACAGAGATATTTAGCACTAGCTGTCCTCCGCGGTTTCACCCGCTTTCCCGTGGGATCTTATCTTTTCCCGGGATAAAAAGTAGCCTATGTGCTATTTCAGACTATAATCTATCTACATGCCAAATTTCATCCAGATCCGTTCAGCCGTTCTGGCGTAAATGAGTAACAAACATACATTCCATCCAAACTTTCTCATTTATAATATTAGTAGGATTTGTAGGATCACAAAACTGGTAGAAACAGAACCAATATCACAAAGGCAGAAATACAACAAAAGCTTACAAAGTTAAAAGAAAAGAATCTAGTTTTCAAAAGATCTAAGTAAAATCTAGTGACCAATTTGCGGTGAAAAAAAAAACACCGCATTTTGTCCCAGAAGCACATACCCTTTAACTCCCTGACACAAATCTTTTGCGGTGTCGCCAAATCTCTTAACATCTTCACAATATCTCAACCAGTGTTGCCAGCTATCTCCATGATAAAAGGTAATGCGGACTGACGGTACACACTTAAAGGGATTACGCCAGAACACAAACATAAGCAGAAACAGGACTGTAATCCGGACACGGTACAGTACCACCAAAGCTGTGAACTTAATCCTTTGTGAATTATACCTTGGTTGTGTGAATGAAGGAGCTTATAAAATTAAACTGTGTTTTCTTATTTCTGTATTTGCTACATTGCTTATTTTATGCAAAAACTTTTTATAAAAAAATAAAAACGACTTTAAAGACAAAATATGAAGCACTAAAAACCGAAAAATAAACTGAATAAGACGTTAAATAAAATAGACAAAAAAAAACCATAACAAAATAGACCAAATACTTATACAAACTACCTACGCACCTATTCAAATTATTATTCTATAAATACCTACTGATTTGTTTGAAGTCGGTGCCAAGCCTAATAGGTTTGATAGGCTTCGCATGTCCGCCCCCGCTACATCAAACCACCCCTTGCGTGCAACGGAATGCGTGAGCGTATGTGGGATCATCTTTCGTTGATATTTTAACCCCATTTACCAGTATTTACTAAGTAGGTAATCTTACTATTCATTTGTGCCTGTGTAGGCCTATTTGGATGAATAAACATTTCATTTATTATTTCTTTCATTGTATTTTTGGGCTTGGCACCGACTTCAAACACATCAATTAATTTTTTTGAAAAATCGTGGAATATTTATTTCTTTTGAAAGCTTCCGTTGCGTGCGCTGCGTAAGATCGTGATGAAATTTGGCACACTAATAGTTTATATCCTGGTATAAGGATACTTTTTGTCCCGGGACAAAAAATAAAATCCCACGGGATCGCGGGTGAAACCGCGGGGGACAGCTAGTTATTTATAAAGTCATAGTTAAGTAGCACCATGGGTAGACCAACTAAAGTTGTCGCTCGCGAGAACTTTAGTTGGTCTACCCATGGTGATATTGCGTTCATTTCATATCTAGAACAACGTATATTCTAACTGATAATCGATAAAGAGTTTAAACGTAACTATAATATTTAAAGAAATATCCCCTAACTCCTAGCCGTTAAGGAGTTGGACCTTCTATCATCAGCTCAGTAACATGAGATAGTGGCTACCATACGCAAATATCTGATAAGCTTTAAAAAGTATATGAATTAATAACATTAGCCTGTTTAAAGAATTATCCCCTAACTCCTAACCATTAAGGAGTTGTACCTTCCATCATCAGCTCTGCAACATGAGATGATGACTACCAGATGGAAATAGCTTTGATAAGTACGTATATGAATGAAAAATACTATAACTTCTTATAAAATTTGAGGGTTGCCCTCGTTTTCCCCAAGATCCCGTCATCAGATCCTGACGTGGTGACAATGGGACCACCGCCAAAATATACTCTTTCAAATGAATTTTTTTTTTTTTAAATCGGTTCACAATTGGCGGAGAAATCGAAGAACATACACAAAAAAAAATACATACAGTCGAACATATAACCTCCTCCTTTTTTGAAGTCGTTTAAAAATACAGAATTTCATTAAAAAATGTAAAAGATGTAAATGCCGCAAAAAGTATTTACAAGTCTTATGGTTTTCTAAAAGGCAAGATTGCTATGATAGCTATTTGGTAGTGAGGTTGGATACCACGGCGAAGGTCGTGGGTTCGAATCCTACTATGAGCTTCAGCTTTCTTTGAAGGAAAACATCGTGAGGAAACCATAGCAAGGTGGTAGGGTACTTTGTAGTAGTCGACTGGTTGGCTACCACCCTCATGTTGAAAATCTGTCGCCAAGCACCTATGGGTGTATTCCGACAGCTGCACTTGAGAGCTAGTTACCATCTAGGCTTTGTGTACTTACCAGTTACCACCTTCGGTGAAGATGCACTTTAATAAACTTTAACTTTTTATCTGTTTTGGGGGTAAAATAGGGGATGAAATAAACAGAAACGTAAAATATTGAAGACAATTCATGATTAAACTTTTAGCATTCCAAATTCAAATTATTATTCAATTTTTGTATCAAGTTCACACGTTTCTTGTTGGCATTCACGTCCTTCCAAAGGCCAATAAAGCCTTAATCTGAGCCAAATAGAGTTTCGTGAGGCTCACACTGGCTCCCGCCTGCACTTTATGAGCCTAGTGTGGACACTGACTAATTAAATTATTTCGGTTGGCTTGTGGAGTTTATATTATAGCGGTTACAAAGGTTAAAGGTTAAAATAGTTACTTACATAAACAACTATAGTGAATTTGTCTATGTCAGGTTATTGGTAAGTTATTATTGTTAGAAACAAATAAAAAAAAATACCATAGAGGAAGTAACATAATTTGTTGGTTCAAAAACTCAACTTTTACTGAGGGAAAACTTGCTGAAAATTATTATGAAGGCAAGCTCTCAAGTGCAAGTGAAATACACCGATAGGTGCTTGGCGACAAATCGTCAAAGTAGTACTTTTGGTTGGTATTGTTTTGGTATGGTCTCCTCAAGATGTTTTCCTTGCGTTGCTCAAGCTCTTTGCATCTACAATACATGTTGTCTGATAATCATCATCATGTCAGCCAGAAGACGTCCACTGCTGGACAAAGGCCTCCTCCAAAGATCTCCATGGCTGGGCTTGCGCTACTCGCCAGTGGCTTCCCGCGACCCTAACAAAATCATCGGTCCACCGTGTGGGAGGACTCCCACGCTGTCTGACCATAATAAATAATAAATTGTGGCCGAGGATTTATCTGTGAGATCACATACGTCATCAAATCAGAAGAGATTTTGCAATATAGGTCGTATGAACCAACAATAGCTATATTTTATATTGTACTCATTCAGCTACGCCTTGTTGAGTTCCAATTTACTGAAATACCCCGCATTTCGGTTTCACAGATTGAATGTCTTATCAGACTACACGCCTTTGAGGATGTTTTCAAGATTTACGGTCCAATTGTATGTATGTTATTCAATTTTGTACTTAGTTTGTTTATTCGAAATCTTAAAATCTTTTAAATATTGATTCAAATCCTCTTGAGGACTTTCAAAACAGTATTTTCTGTAATTTGTCGTGAAATAAGGAAATCTAATTCCTCTACTATCTTCTTTTTATATTAATTAACCAGTGAGTTGAAAAAGGGGAAAAGACGCAAGCAAGAGCTGGCAAAATCTATTAAAACTTATCTGTAAATATATCCACCCATAGACCGATATCTATTTTGTTTAATTTAAGGACCCCAAAAATATTTAGTAGTTCCACTTTCAACTAAGGGTAACCAACCAACTACTCCAAATAAACGCATCTACATCAAAACGAACGCTGCATAACATTAAAACAATCACAAAATGGACACAGCCTTCAACTAGCACAATGCCAGACCTAGTTGCAGAGTTTCAAATACATGAATGCGGCGTAGTTGTGACGAGGTCTTCAAAGCCTTGTTGTATGCCATGTCAACATTTGACTGACTGCATTGCTTTAAAGCGCTTAGTTTAATTTAGAAGCTTATTTTGTAGGTCATGTCTAGCTTTACTTATGGCTGCTTTACTTGTATATATCTCTCTCACTTAAACTTAAAATGTCCGAGGAAACGCTGCCAGCCTTCTGGGAACCTTGCCGATCGGCGGCAGCGGCAGCCTCGAAGAAGTTTTTTATATGTTATAGTTGTACATTTGCTTGTATATTTTGTACATTTGTTATAAATAAAATAATTATATTTTGTAAATGTCCGATTGTCCATAAATATTAAAAACCTTACAGTTTCTTGCCGTTTCTCAGTTGAAGGCTGACTTCCGAACCGGTGACAACTTCAGTACCTCGACCTCGGTTTTGACTGAGAAAGGTGCATTTTAAAAGTTTTTCTATTAAAAATATCATCATGTCTTTTACTTTTAGATACACTTTTCAATTACGTTGCGGTATCGGAATCTGAAAACTTGACATTAAAAATATATTTCATTCCAAAGTCATACAGGTTACCATAGTTAAACAATCTAGAAATGATATCGAGAATATTTATTTAAAGCCTGAAAAGTCACATTACACTAAGCCTTTACTTACACTAAGATTTGATTCTTTGTATATTTGTTTGTAATGGATTTATCCAAAAAAATACTAAACCGATAAAAAAAAACACCTATACAGAAAACTATATTATGAGCGAGTAATATTGGCTATATTTTATTTTGATTCCTTCTGGAACGCGGGTGAAACCGCGGCTGAAAAGCTAGTAATTCTATAAGATCGGATACGAGATCAAGCACCACCTTTTTCCGAGTCTGTCTAAATAGAAAACTCGTATCTTTTTGCCGGTTATTTTTACAACGGAGTCAATATCTGTGGGGTACTATCGAGGTGAGGGTACTTGACCCATTTCTGTGTCGGGCAGGTAAATAGCCACTACGGATCCCGGGAGGTAAACTCGGCCGCAATCGCTTAGATGAATAATAAAATATGCCTTAAAGTGAATTGATGATTTTGCGGCTAGGACCACTACTCATCTGGCAGCAAGTTTATTTTAGAAAGAGTAGGAAAAGCGGAAGGAATTAGAAAACTCAATTTTTGTTCACCTTTACTTCCAAAGCGAATTTTCTCTGTGAAAATATTGTTAGTAAAACCACATAACGGTAGTAGTGTAAATTATAGTAGCCGTCTGGCTGACTACCACCCTCATGATGAAAACCTCTCGATAAACATAAAATCCAGGCTTATCCTGGGACATTTTTTACACACGGCCATCTGATCCCAAATTAAGCAGAGCTACGCATACTACGTACTTTTAAAATACATCTCTAATATTATAAAGAGAAAACAAAAAATTTGATTTTTGTAAACATACAAAAAATCTAATGTTTTCTCTTATATACTCTTTCTCTCTCTATAAACTCAAAAAATACTTGACCGACTTTATAAATTCTTCTTGTCTGTCCAAGGGGGAATCGAAGTCACGACCTGCCACTATTATATTCATAGCAATCATATTTAATGTGAAAGTGTGTTTGTTGGTTATTCCTTTATTTACGAAGCAAATGGAGCAGCAGATGGACATACATTTTTGCACGTAGATAGTTTATGATCCGGCACGGAACATAGTGTTTCCTTGGAAAATTTAAATTATGAGAAACAAATTTAAAAATTGATGCGATGGGTTTTTTATATTACTTATTATAAACAATAACTTTATTTACAACAAATGTACAAAATATACAAATAAATGTTCAACTTTAATATATAAAAAACTTCTTCGAGGCTGCCTGCTGCTGCTGCCGATCGGCAAGGTTCCCAGAAGGCTGGCAGCGTTTCCTCTTTGGATGGCCAAGCGATGATGCGTTGGCGGAAAAAGCTCCCCGCCCGCCGGTCACCCGAGGCCTCGATTAATTAAGCTTCAGACCCCCACGGACCCATGGCAAAAGGCATAAATTGATAATTTGGACCAATACAGGCGTACTTTTTGAATTTTCCGCACCTTTTGCAGCCGCACTTATTATTATATATGAACCTAAGAATATCTCCATTTCCTACTAAACCATATGTTTAAAATCCGTTAGTATCCTCTAGCAAGTTGCAGCTGTTGGTACATAAATACAAAATACATTAAAAACTAATTGCACATCTATAAATGGTAAGAAATTACTTAAGTGGTTTCCTAACAGCATTCTCTTTATTACAAGTTTCCTCGGTGAACTGTACTTGTATTGTCCCACTGCTCCCGCGAAACGACATTTTTATTCCGCAGTAATAATAGGCTATCAGAGGTCTGTGTACTTCTTGTTATATAAATCAGTCTTAATAGAATTGCTTGGTAAAATGTAGTTTTAGCTTTGAGGGAATTACAATAAATTATAGCCTTTGATGGAGCTTTGTATAGATGAAAGAATTCCTAAAATCGGTTTTTTAATTTATCCATTAGAAATAAACATAGAAAATACAAAAAAGAACATCTTTTCTGTTTATAATATTAGTGTAGTGAAATCTTACCTAATAATTATATTACTTTTCTTATACTCAATTTTTGTCCTACATTCATGCCATAAAATTGACCTCGGATAATAATATTAGATCTTATACATATTACGTAATAAGTCTAATTTGCTGCAATTATTTGATGATATAATGCAGTTATAGAATTGAAGAAGACTACTCCATTTAGGAAATATTCCACTGTCTGTAGTCATTGCCCCGGGACTACACCCCAGCATTTCTTCTTGGTAGTACCTCGTATTGGAAAGTCCTAAGAAAACTTCAATAGCGCGATGTAGGTTAAATGGCATTTATGATCCATTGCCATGGCAACATATTTTGTTATTCTCCATGTGCTGACGTCGTTACACAGGTTATTGTTTTTCCATAATATCACATTATGGCATAATGAGCTGGCTGGAGATGGCTGGCGTGAAGATGGTAACCCAGGCATGTACTGCAAAGAACCATTCCAACTGTCTGACTAGACACCACCCTCAAATTTAAAAGTTACCTAGCACCTACTATCGGTCTACTTCGATTTGGCTGCAGCTAAGCCAATTCCTTCTGGTCTTTGTGTTAGTCACATCATCACATAATCATGGTGAGATTGACGTCAAACAAGCCTATTGTCAAAAAAAAACAAACTAGTTGACATAATTATTACAACCTCTTTTGTCCTGAAATCACATTCTACACTAGCTCTATAAACATTTTATGGCAGACCCTTAAAAAACTAAACGTCAGCTCAGCCAATTTAATACCTAACACTTGAGCAATAAACTTGAGAGTTGACTGTACATAAGGCTATCATTTTAAAAGGGTTTGAAGTGCCTCTATAACCTGACCTTTATTTAATACACCCTTTGCCATCGTATCATGTATCTTATACAAACGGAGAAGGGTTCAATATCCGATAAAGCCTATTATTAATTGGCTATGGAGAACAGTATGGTAAACAATAAAAATTGTTAGAATAAAATTGTTAAACATTTGAAAAAAAAAGCCAATATAGTCAGATGGTCCAAAAATATTTAAAAAATGTAACCTTGCTGATTTTCTTGCCGGTTCTTCTCAGTTGAAGGCTGACTTCCGAACCGGTGGTAACTTCTGTAATTCGACCTTCATAAGGGCCTAAACTGAATAAATGGTTTTGACTTTGACTTTGAATAAAACTAGAATAAGATATCAAATCATAGTCATCTGCCTGTCGTGCTTCCATTGATTTCTTCGGTTTCTTCTGTCGATATTCACTCCTATCTTACTTATGTATATCATCTCTCACACAATCCACCCATCTTGACGGGCCGGTTGGCGTGGTTGGTTCACACATTGCCTATCACGCCGCAGGTCGTGGGTTCGATTCCCATCCATGACAAACATTTGTGTGCATGAACATGTCTGTTTGTCCTGAGTCTGGTTGTAATTATCTATTTAAGTATGTATTTACAAAAAAAAAGTAGTATATGTAGTATACCAGTCATCTGGTTTCCATATTACAAGCTCTGCTTAGTTTGGGATCAGATAGCCGTGTGTGAACAAATGTCCGAGGATATTTATTATTATTATTATTTATCTATTTTAGGTCTACTCGTTATCAATCCGCTTTTATATTCTATCTCGCTTTTCTGACTATCATTAACCTCATAACATGACTCCCTCTCAACATTTCCGTCACTGGTGACATTTTCAAACTTCTTCTTTTGTACCTACTGATTCTACTTATACCTACTTCGATAATAATAAGACCATCTAAACATTTTTTTGTCAAAACAAACTCAAAACTCATTATTCAGTTTAGGCCTTGGTAAGGCACTTATGAACGTTTACAATTGACTCTACCACCCGTTCGGAATACACTTAAACTGGGAAGATTCCGGCAGGAAATAGCAAGACATTTTTTTTGCAGTGGAAGATCCATTTAATGTATTAACATTTTTAAAAACAAATGTAGAATTCTTGTAGAATTAGATACTCTTCCTTTATCCTTCCTTTATTTTCCGAGTAATTCAGTAGTTGCAGTTTACCTACATTTAGTATTTCACAGCTCGTATAAGAATAAAGTATAGAAAGTAGTCTAGTCTAGTTCCTGAAATACTTATTTGAATTTTAGAAGCGACTAGACCGTTTACTTCAGCCCACTTAGCCCAAGTTTCGTTCCTATGTCAGTTGCAAACTTTATCGGAGAGCCTAGAATAGGGGAGGCGATAACACACACTTGCGAGTTTGCTATAAAGTTAGCGGCAGGCGCGTCATTATTGCGACTGGTTGCTGTTAGAATATTCTATGGCGCTCTACTTTTGTTACAAGTTTAAGGTTTAAGGTTTGACACTTTTTTTTTGTTCGTCTTGAATTGAAAATTATATTAACCGCTTTTTTTTTCACCGTTACCCTAATTTCTGATCTCTGTGATTGATGTGTATTTTTTCAGAGGTTCCTTAATATTATTAATGCAAGTTTGCAAGTACGAACCTTAAAGGAAATTAACCGTACTATTTAAAAACTTGATGTTTTTTTGATGACGAAACTGGGTGACGAATAACCCGAATCGCGATGCCAGGAATTTTAATTTTTATGTAGGTAGTTTTCGGACGGCCGTTCAATCAATCAAAATCAATCGATCAATCAATCAAATTCAAAATTCAGTTTAATTGTTAATTTTATCAGATCATCATTATTACATTCAAACTCCAACAACATTTCCTAAGCATGTAACATAGAATAAATGACATAATTTTACATAATAAGATGCAAAAACATAACAATCATGCGAGTGGGTGAAGTGTACCCTCCTATTTCGTTCGTGAGCGGAAAATATAAATAAAATCACGCTACATTATGATTATAAGCGTCGGCAGATGGGAACCCTGTGATTTTCGTCACGTCTTCGAAACTCTGGCTCTCGTGTCAAATAGAATATATGATTATTTTGGGGTCAAAAAAGCCTTTGTATTCATTCAAATAGCATTATTTATTCCCACAGCCAACTCTACCACCGCGCGCGCTCATTAAATGAGTTTTGAGTTCGAGTCTAAGGCTGTATGGGATAAAACCCTTTGTCTGCACTATAAATAGAGGACGAAAAATGATTCACGATCACTCCCACAGATAGCAGAAAAGATGAAGAGAATTGTTTTAGGGAGCAACAGACAAATTAGTTTAATTTAATTAAGGCGTGGAGCTATCTAATTCTAGGACCAAATACCTAAAGCATAATATTGTCTGTTAATTAGTGAACGAAACAGCGTGAGCGCCTTGATATTACGATCATTAAAAAATTTAATGAAAATTGTTGTAATTGGCTTTACAATAATTAGGTTACGCAGATTCAATCATCTCTATTATCTTCAATTAAATTTATAGGTCTTAACTAAAAAAAATGTTTATAAGCTTTTTTGTTGTTTTTATTAACTTGAAAGAAAGAAAGAAAGTAAGAAATATTTATTTTGCTTTAAATGTGGTTAAGTACAATAAGGTCTTAATTCAATTAAAATTCAGCACATTTAGCTTTAATATAAGCATGCAAATATATTACCTATATACTATATAAAATTGGTTAATCATTATGTCCTTTAAATTAATGCCTCTAAAAAAAATTACGTATAATAAATGTCAAATACAACTAAACAAATCATTTATGTCATATTTTTTTTTAGATTTTAACCATTTAACTAATTTACACTTAAAATGTGTCAGTGGGGTATCGCGTTATACACCATTATACACATTGCAAAACATTGTTTCTGATAAAGAGCAATTCGAGGCGGAATGTCACAGACCAATCGATTTGGATTCCTCGTGTTTCTAGGGAAAATGTCCTGAGCTGTTTTAAAATACCCATAATGAGTCTTGACAAATATTGCAATCTCAAGTATATACATAGAAGGAAGAGAATCGACCGAGTCAACGGATTATTGCGTATGGGATAAGGGAGTATGTTTGTTGCTCGGTCACACAAAAACGTCTAACGGATTTTGATTAAACTTGGCACACAGGTAGATAATATCCTGGAATAAAGCATAAATACTTTTTATCTCGGGAAAACGGGAACCTAATAATACATAACTGATAACACATAATACGAGAATGTACGAAATCAATTTGTAAAAGCAATATCATATCAGATATCTTGAGCTAAAAATATTCTTATAATTAGTTTCATTTAATATCCGGCAAAAGAAATATGTACTCAATTCAATTGGAGATGTAACGTACACGAGCAGAAACTACCTAATCGGTCAATGAACACAATATTGATAATATTATTGAATCATACAACAATAATTGACTTTTGCCAGTGCGCTACATTTTGGCCTTTTTAGAGTGTAATCAGGAACTGAGAAACTTATCAACGCTTTTTTAAAAGACGTATAGAAAATGCGCTTCAGTTTTTGCCATTTTTTTTATTTGAGGCAAGCAACGGTTCCATGTTTCTTTCCCTAAAAACCTTATTTGGACTATTACGAACAATTAAAAAAGAATTTGCGAAATTTAGATAGAAATCAAACAATGGTTTGAAACTTACTAAGTTTTGACAAAATCGATACATGAAAATATTGTAATAAAGTTACAATACTGCTTCAATTCAGACCAAGGCTCAATCACCCTTCAGGATTCTTCACATAGATTTATCACCAAATGAAACTAATCACCAATTCCATCACCAGGCTCTTCGAAGAGAACCAAGACCTGCTGAACATGTTCGAGAAGTTCCGCCAATGTCGGACGAAGGAGGAGCAGATCAACTCCATGGAGCTGGCGGAACACGCCAACAACGTGATGAACACTCTCGATGAAGGCATCAAGGGGCTGGACGACTTGGACAACTTCTTCGAGTATATTCACCAAGTTGGAGCCAGTCATCGGAGGATATCAGGCTTTAAAGTTGAATATTTTTGGGTGAGTTAAAATTGTATAAATAAATATCCTGGGACATTCTTCACTTATGGCAAAGCACGGCAATGAGTTGCTCCTCTTAAACGATATTATACAATGTATCCATTATTATATTTAAAAGAGAAAAGAGGGACTATTGTAAAAAAAAACCGGGGAGTTTGTTTCGCCGTTTCTTCTCCTGACAGGTCTTTATTTGGAAATGGTGGTAACAGTAACAATAGCATTAAAAATAGCAATAAGACGTTCAATAAGTGTTCTTTAAGTGTCCCAAAATTGAATAAACATTTTGAGTTTGAGTTTGAGATTAGACCCCAAACTAAGCAGAGGTGTACTATCGAAACCAGATCAGTGAAATACTACATAATTACAACTTTCTTTAAATTCATACTTCAGTAGATAAACTACACTTAAACTCAGGACAAACAAACATCTTCACACAAATGTCTGTCCTGGATGAATCACAATCCGGAGTAACCCATGACAAGTGGCATGATAGGTAGTGTGTTATAACCAACACTTGTTTGTGTTTTAGAACTTTACGAGGAAATAGTGTCTCTTACCATCTCTTCGCCTTCATGTCGTCGTCTGTAAAGCCGTACGTTGCAGCAAGGTTTCGGCCCGTGATGTTTCAGACTCTGTGAACCAACCCAACAGATAGTTACCCAAACAGTTCCTTGCTTTTGTACGGTCTCATTTCGTGAGATGATTAAGTAGTAGTCAAAAGGTTTTGAATATTTCCGGCACTTACTAACAGCTCATCTTTATCATCTGCCTGCCCTATTTATACATGCCTTTTAGGCAAACTGTCTTATTTCTAACTACCTACGTTTGAAAGTAGCACCAGTCACTGAAAAGTTGGTAGGAAGTCGTTTGTCGTGGTATAGACATATCACTAGGAGGAATGATGGTCATGTAACCATAAGAGTTATGAATAAGAAAGTTGATGGATATTCGGTTAGAGGAAGACCGAAAAGAGATGTATGGATTATGTGAGAGATGATATGAGTAAGAAAGGAGTGAATAACGATATGACGGATAGAAGGGCCGAATGGAAGAAGACACATATATGTATAAATAGGACAGGCAGATGATAAAGATGAGCTGTTAGTAAGTGCCGGAAATATTCAAAACCTTTTGACTACTACTTAATCATCTCACGAAATGAGACCGTACAAAAGCAAGGAACTGTTTGGGTAACTATCTGTTGGGTTGGTTCACAGAGTCTGAAACATCACGGGCCGAAACCTTGCTGCAACTCGGTTCGTAGGCGCGCTGTGCTTTATTAACTTTTTAATTTATTGAGCTATTAACACGGTTATTGATCGTATTTATTCAGCCAAATTTTATGTAGATTACAACCACAATAATTTAAGTTAAAGTTAATTTATTTTGAGTTTAGTTTTTAGTTTTTTATACCAATATAATTTTGTTCTTCTTTTCTATATAATTATACTAGCTGTTCCCCGCAGATTCACCCGGGTTCCCGAAGGATCTTAATCTTTTCCCGGGATAAAAAGTAGCTTATGTGCTATTCCAGACTATAATCTATCTCTGAGCCAAATTTCGTCCAGATCCCTTCAGCCGTTCTGGCGTAAATCAGTAACAAACATCCATCCATCCAAACATTCACATTTATAGTGGGATTTAATGTATCCAACATTCCACACATTTTGGTTCAATATTTGTCACTTAACTCGATGTATCAAGTTAAAATCGATTCTCGTCGAGGAAAAACTGCCATAATGTTTATATCGTTATTACTTGAAAGCGTTACTTTTTACGATTCCTCGGTTATTTCTTTTTACAACCAGTTTTTATGCCGCGACCTCCGACTTGCTTTTAGAGAACATTCTGAAAACATTTAACGTACACTTAATGGCACTGACTAAAGAAAAAACGATCGAGATAGACTTTAGAACCTGATTATAAAAATAGAATATTCTAAGTAAATAATTAAAAGACGAACGGTTGAAATATGATCGAAACTCTATAGGTACTTGTATATTATTTTGAAATAAGCGATGATAGCTCTGCACGCACTGACACGTTGTCCCTGTGTGTGAATGTACTTGTGTGCGTATGGTTTATGTTAGTGTTTGATAATTTTGTCGTGTGCATGTGATGCGTATTAATGTGTGCGTTGCCTCGTCCCCTCCAAAAAGTGACAGACTTTATTGCATAGACATTAGTGCGCGTGACGTCTCCAGGCTGGCTTAATACTCAAAGGCCGGAACACACCAGTTGGTTGGTACTTGGCGACAAATTTTCAACTTGAGGGTGCCAGCCAGGCAAGTACCACAAAGTAACCAATCACCATTCTCTTTTCCTTCACCGAAAGCTCAAGCTCATTGTAGGATTCGAACCCACGACCTTCGCGGCGGTATGCGACGTCACTACCACGGAGCTATCGTCGCCTTAAAATCCCAAATTAATTAGAAAACCCGTTCTCAAAATCACACCAATTGGCTACTTGACAGTTTTCGGAAAAGTATTAAAACATTTGCGTAGGCTTATTTTATACCTCTTACATTGATTTTTTTCTCAAAAAACCCTTATTTATTGGATAAAAAATAGATTTTTTATTCATTAATTTGAAACTCGCACGAAAACAGCCGGTCACGTGACATATAGTACTGTGACGTCATACCCCAATAAATAAACAAAAGTAACGACCATCGCTCTAACTCTTCAACATATTTTGAGTGGAAAGTTTAGTTTTTTCACTTGATTTTTGTAAATGACAAGCTACAAGACGTGTGCCGTGCCTAATTAAATATCCTGATAAATTACCGCAAACGAAAAAGACACACCGTTTAGTTTATTTGATGTAATATGACGTCAAATTTTAAAGAATCATGGCCGCCCGTGTTTCGGTTCTTGTAATTCACAGATAAAAAAACTCAAGTTTATTTTTCAAAAATAAAATATTTACAAATTATTTTTATGCAAAAAACATATTGTATAATTGTTCTTAACTTATAAGCTACCATATCTAACATAATTCATGTTTTTTCATTACAACTGTCAAATAGCCAATTACTAATCTAAATAAAAGTAACTGAACAATACAATTTCCTCGGCCTCAAATCTACTTCATACCTGGCAGAATAATCAAGAAAATCCCATTGTTGTCTCTCTCGAATACCATAGATAAATCCGTCACAACAGTTATTTGCAAAGGTTAAGGGTATATTATGTTACCTGTATGTTAAGTATGAAGGGCTGAGGTCAAAGAGATGGGCCCTTTGATAAACGGAAATGAGAAAAGTGACGCGCTTCCTGTATGTTAGACCGCGGTGCTGTACCAACCTTATAGTATTTTGGGGTTAATCATTGTTCATGTGATTTACACTTTAATTACATGAGACTTAAGGTTGTTTATTCATTGTGTGAAGAATTTCCTAGACTAAATATTATGTCGTAGACATAATAATTTTATTTCAAAAATCTCATTACTTTAAAACACTACTAAGAGATAGTTTTTGTTTACAGAAAATTGAAGCGCCATTCCTGGCAGCCGTCGAGGCGACGTTGGGTGACCGCTACACGCCAAACGTTGAGAATATATACAAAATAACCATTAAATTCATCCTAGAAACACTCGTAGAGGGCTTCGAGAAAGCTGCCAACAAACCGAATTCAACGACGTGAGCGTTACATAGAATAAAAACCAAAAATTCAAATATGGAACTCGAATGTAACACTGACTGAATAAGAATCCATAATATTTTGTAAAACAAAAAAACAAATGGAAAACCAAGTTGCGATTGCGACGTTCGAAACTTTGAAATTGGAACGACGGTTTTCGATTTAAAAGTTATCGAATCAGGAGCGTTTGAAAATTATAGCGAAGTGGAATTTCATGTCAATTTAACGAGATCAAAATTAAAGTGAACTGTATTGTATACAAACGTTTTTAAATCATTAAAATGTGTATAATGTGAATAATTTTTAAAGGTTATGTAATATACATAGTTGTGGTTATTTTTTGGTCGTCTGTATTTAGCTAGCTGGTCAGAATCTGAATTTATAGAGGGTGTAGATTTGATCGTAAGCAGGGAACATGAATGAGTTCATTAGTACGCTTAAAACTAGGTTCATATTACGTTAAAAGTATTAATAATAATAATATAGAACGAACATTTGAGTGTGTGTTAAAAAAAATAAGGAATTAAAAACCAAACGCTTAACTTTTCTATAATAATTGTCACAAAATGCTTTGTTAATTAATAACGTTTAATTTATTGTTTACATGATTTGTTATTTTTTATTAAAATGGCTGGTCCAAATAGTTATAGGTTTCTATTTAATTTTTTTTAAATTATTTGTTACGGTGGTGAACACTCGCTCATTCGTCCTAATATTATTTTTATAAATGGAACTATTTTTGTTTTATTTCAAATCTAAGATCGATGCACAATATTATATTTTTTACGAGTCTACATCATTTTATGATATATTTCTTTACCTCTAAAGTACATTTTCGCACAAAGTGTAAAAGTATTCATTTTTAGAATTTTCTTGCGTATTGCACTATTAATAGATATACTAACGCAAAATTTTACACAGTATATTTTTGACATTTAACTCAAAGTTGTATAGTCAAGAACAGTACTTTTAGATGACGTATATTTTCTCCTAGGAACTTTTTGAAACGTATAGACATTTTTTTATGTGTAGTCGATAATTTTATTACGAATAACCAAGCATATTAAACATTTTTTTTAAATGGAATCTATGCTATCAAAAAAACAAATTGTCCTTTTACTGATGTATATTATTTATATAAGTTTAGATATGATTTCTGATGAATTTTGGTGGATGGAGTTATTCAAATCTCTTTGCCATTAATTTCTACAGTCTCAAATTATTTTATAAGTTACATTTTTATTTTTAAACTTTCTGAGAAAAAGTGACCGAATTTTATTGCAAGTTACTGGCAACACTGAGTTCAATTTCAACGTTTATTTTGGAGCTGGCCCCCTGTGTATTGAACGTATTTTGCCGTCGACGTCAAAAGCGATCCAATATTGGTACTGCCGTCACGGCAAAGGTTTGTTCGATATATTGCTCAACAGAATAGATATGTACCGGTTGGATAGGTATTCGATACTGGATGTATATTTTGTAATAGATTATTTTCTAGATATATCTATGTTGGGTTAGTTGTGAAAATTGATACTATAGAAAGGTAAAACTGCAAAGGAATCGTATTTTATATATAAAAGTTGTTCAGCTTAAAAAATCCAACATTCGATATATAGATACTACGTATAGATAGATAGGTATTGACCTATTATTATTTTTACCTTTGGATAATCTTGTTTTTGACCGCAATCTCACCATGGTAAGTGGTGATGTGGTAAGCACACAAGGCCTAGAAGGAAACTGGCTCTGAAGTGCAGCTGTTGGAACACTCCGATAGGTACTTGGCGACAGAATTTCAACTTGAGGGTGGTAGCCAGCGAGTCGGGTACCACAAAATACCACCTACCACGGTACTATGGTTTCTTCTTTTCCTTACCGAAAGCTCATCCAGCATGACATGACTACCACAGTTATAATCGCCTCTCATTTCACTTTTTTTTATGTCTATTAATCAAAATAATGCTATATTTATTTGCAAATAATGATATACCTACGCGCTTACCACCAGCAGCCACATAAGATAGATAGATAGACAACACTTTATTGTACACCAAACACAAGGATAAAAACAAACGAGATATTTAGTGATACAATTTGTTGTACAATGGGCCGTCTTATCGCTAAGAAGCGATCTCTTCCAGACAACCTTTGGATGGAGAGGAATTCAGATACGATAATGGATGGTGGTGTATTTACGTATAACTACTTACAATAATTTTGGTCAATAGTATTTCAATAAATACATATAGTTACTAAGTTTATTTTCAATCTGTTTATAAAAGCATTAATTTAGATTTAAATTTATAGCCTATTTTTTCAACGGTCGGCATCCACTTATCTCGGATTTTCACCATGAATATAAACAATGACTAACAGACAAACATGTTGAGTTTTATATATGTATAAGCAACTTACCCACGCTTTTAGTTTAATTTTCACATTTACTGTAAACACACTGCTATAGTTATATTTATTATTTTAAAATCTGCAAGTACCTACAGTCAGTACCAAAATTATATGATAACTTTAATTCAATATTATAATAATCAAAACATTATTAAGAAACGATACAAAATAAATAATAATACTTAATGCTTCATTTTCCTTCTTTAAAACAAAAACTCAAGTCGTGGACAACGGGGCTGATTGTACTATTAGAACCAGTTATTATCTTTATGTTATTTACAATATTTTTAAGTACAATTGTTTGTTGTTCCAAATAAAGAAAAAAAAACAAAATAACATTGAAAAATTTAAAAGGTTACCTTTTAGTTTAACAATTTTAATTTACTACCTAAGTACCTTTTAAGTTTTCCTACTTTTAAATAGCATATAATTGTCCAACAGCTCAATATATTTCACAGTTACCTCAATATGCATAATGTACCTATAATTATAAATAAAAATGATAGGTATGAAATACAAAATTGAGTCAACATTGAAACACAAAATTTAACAGGAATTGAGAATAAAATATCAGTCGGAAAATGTTGGCAATAAGCCATTCCTAACAATACAACCTCCCGCCATTATTTGTATTCAAACGTCAATTTAATCGGAAATTATTGCCAGCCTCAAAAATAAACGTTCCGTAAAATACACAGGAAAAATATACAAAGTTATTTTAAATGTATTTTTTTTTGTATGAAAGGACAATTTATTTTATAAAAAAAACTTTTAATAAGGTGTATGTATTGTTACTAATTTGTAATTAAGGTGTATTAAAATATTTTTAATTAAGCGATGAATGTGTTGTATGTAAAACGTGTAAGGTCGGTGTAATAAAATGTTACTTTGATTTTAAATAAATATTATTTAAAAGTACTTCTAAATAGTGTCGTTTTATTCTATTTCATTCACTGAGTTCTAGTACTTATTCAAGCTAAAATAGGCTTTATTTTATGACGACAAGAACTCTGCATTTTAGAATTAAATTAAACTGATAATTTTTTTAAAACAAACCATTTTTGATTTTGCACTTAATTGTTACTGGAACAAAGCTGAAAGTTCCAAAATACATTAAAACAATAGTAACTTCTGCCAACAAATTGTCGACTCATAATGCAGCCTGTTGAATGACACATTCATACCACATAAGACTGACGATAAGATCTTTAAGACACCTTTATTACCATGTAGTAAAGCTTTAATTGCTTTGATAATAAGCCTGGGGGTTTTGATGACGTATGATAACCATAGTTTTCATAAAAGGAATATACATTATCATACAATTGGGACGCTCTGTCATAAAGGTGCTCGGCCTTCTAGTGATGTGAAACAACAAAGTTATTAATTTATCGATTTTTATATTTTTTTAGATTTTTACTACTTTTTTTCGTAACCTGCCGTAATAATAAAATAAGTGGGCAGTTGAACCCTTATCATGTCTAAAATCCATCAAATAGAGGTCATGTACTTACCTCTAAATTAGATTACAGAGGTCGCTACCTAAAATTACCTTTGGCCACAGAATGAGAAACTCTATTGTTTGAATATAGTGTTATATGATTTACGGAAGCCTACCTGACATTTCTGTAGGGCTTTGAGCTTTTTGTAAGCAGTCATCGGAAACTTCTATTGTTCATTAGACAGGATTGTAATCTGATTTGCTACTTCAGCTCAGTTTACCAGGGTTCAGTTTTGAGAGTTGATAGTTAAATAATCACTAATTAAATAATTATTGTAATTCTGTAATAGGTTTAAGTTGCTTTTGAAAAGAGTAGTTGCCTAGTTTATTGCCGGATTCTCAGCAAAAGCAAACTTTCAAACCGTACAGTCTAGACTATTCAAAAGTGTTAGTAAAATTATATTTAAATAAAATATACATATTTTTAATTTTACTATGCAGAAATCGTTGAAAATCGATTCAATTGTGAAATTTTCCTGACAAAATTATATCAAAAAGTGCGTGTCTGTAAATATAGCACGACCATAATAAATGCGACATCCTCTTAAATATAATTAAATTAGCATCTCGAGCGTTCGGTTCGTGTCACACGTTTTATACCTGCTATGATAAGTAATTACGTACCTAACGTTTTTTTATTATCTTATAACTTTAATCTTTTTTACTATTAAATGTAAAAGTTTGCTTGTATATTGGAAAATCTTTCACCCAAAAACTACTGAACGGATTTTGATGAAACATGGCAAACAGGTATAACCTGGAATAAACATGGAATACATTTTATGCCGTTAAAAGGTTAGATCCTTCGGGAACAAAGGTGAATCCGAGGATAACAGCTAGTCGTGTATATATTTTTAAGTGTCTTCTTCATACTAGATCAAAAATGGGGCGGAGATCGCGGACCCTAAAACTAGCTTAAACAAATCAACAAAATAATCTGTTAAACAGACTTTATTTGAAAAAGCAACCCTAAATAAAATCTAATAAAGCATTTATTACTATGTCATATTTGATATGCTATTCGCTTTTGAAAATATCTACGTAAATAACTTCGTTTCATGGCGATAAAGATTTCTAGAGATATCAACACTCAATAGCTCATTTTGTCCATGAAGCACCAACAATAAAATACAAAATGTTTACGACATCAAATAACAACGCTAATGTAGTTATTTCACGATATAACCTCGAGCATTTCCCATCACTAGAGACGGTTATGCGTAAAGTGCGTTCAGTAACGAAAAGTACATCGATTGCATCACTAGTTTAAGTAACAGGTTTATTTAGAATTTGTTAAATAGTGGAAAATTACTAAGCATCATTAACGAGTCGATAATGTGTTTTAGTATTAGTTATAACCGAATTTGAATAATGGCCGCTCTATTTTCATAGATCGTAGACATTTTTCCGAGTGATTTATTTATTTCACTTTAAATTTTCAAATATAGAACAGTTTATAAAGTTTAACAAGTGCTGTGTTGAGTAAGTCTTTCAAAGCTGATCAGAACAAAAATGTTCTAATATTAGATAGGTACCTACGGACAAGAAATTTATTGCATTTGATTTAACTCCAGTGCTTTTATCGTACCACATTTAGTACCCTCTGTTGATTCGAGCAAACGAACGTTTTAACGTTGAGATTTCAAAATAAAAATGTGTTTCAGAAGTGAAAAAAATGTAGTGAAAAATTATTTTAAAAAGTGTGAAATGTTGAATCAAAATAAATTCTATTTTTAAAAGAACTTGAATTAACTGCTCTACATAATACTGGCTAATTTAAATGCCGAATTGAAATTAATAAAAAATACAAGTGTTCTATTCCATTTTAAAAAGTTAAAGAAATAAAATAGCGCAATGGGTTGCGAGCTCACAAAATTGGCTGCGTCAGAAATCAACCACGACGCACTCGACCGGCCCCCGCCACCTTCCGATCCTCGGTCACCACTCACAACCAAACAGCAGTACTGCATGCTGGCCTCGTGGAAAGGGATCTTCAGGCAAATAGAGAAGACTGGCATTTTGCTGTTCATCAAGTAAGTAAAATTTATAAAATCATTATTGAAGAAAGATTTATTTTCAGGCTGTTTGCAACAATAAAATACTCAGATCAACTGCTACCACATCATCACTTACCATGGTGAGGATTGTGGTCAAACACATACTTATCCCGAATAAAAAAAAGGTCAGTTAAGGTCAGAACAGATAAACGTATTATAGAGATATTATTCCTATATTGCCTATATTCAATAAAATGTGTGTAAAATTACTAAGCCTTCCGCCCCGCGATCTCACCCGCATTCCCGAGGGATCTCATATTTTATCGGGATAAAAAGTATCCTTTTTTTATTCCAGGATATGAACCTATGTGCCAAGTTTCATCAAAATCCGTTCAGTGGTTTTTGCGTGAAAGAGTAACGCACATCTTCATATCCAAAATCTTTCACATTTATTATAGCAGTAGGATTTTTTTTCAATTGTTGTATTTTGGAATCCAGTTTAAAACTAGAGGCAGAAACGAACATAAAAAAAATGATTAATCCTTCTATCATATAACATCATCACTCAGAAGTCATAACTGAAGCATTTAATTTTGTTATTTTTTTATGTTAATTTTGTTTATGAAACGTGCCAGTTTTATTAATTGAGAAAACAAATGGTAAGACTAGTAAAATGTAAATCAAAAAAATATATTACAAATAGTAAAATGTTTTTTTAATGTTATTCATTATTTATCACCACCGTACCATACCATATGATTATTAAGTTATACTCTGAATTTTTGTACTATTATACGGTTTAATAGTACAAAAAATCAGAGTATAATTTAAATACCAGTCTCCCCGTTTCAAAGTTAATATGTCTTGTGTGTCTTGTGTGAAATGCCAAGTACCATTATACTACATACTTTGTTCAAATCCTTTGAAAATATATTTGAGATTTCTGTGAAACTCCAAGTAAAATCCATACGATGTGCCTGTGATCAAATTAATGAAGGCGATGATGGTTCAGTGGTGTAACGATGAATACCGAATCGAAGCTTGATCATTCGGGAAACATTGTGGAAAAACCATAGCATGAATGGTAGGATAATCTGTAGTACGCGTCTCGGTAATCTGTCGCCAAGCACCTATCGGTGTGCTTGACATGTATGATTTTTTTTTATTCAAATTGGCCTTTGCTAGCACTTATACCTTGCAACGCATGTGCGGCGGAAACGCAGCCTTAAGGTCGTAACTCACTTAGACGCCTCCACTCCCACCCGACAAATAAAATATCATTCAAATATGGGCTTCAGGTCGTGCTCTTTAGATATAGTTTATATTGGCAACATAAATTAGCAGACAGCTGTCAGCGATCTTACCGCCATCAGACTGCTCGGTAGTTGACTTTTAGTATAGGGCGGTGTTGGAGCAGAGGCGTTTAAATGGGCCATGAACTTTAGGCATGGCAAAAAAAAACAGAATCTTGGTATGAGTGAATTATAAACCACAAACTGAATCAGACCAGCCCCTGTTTACTTGTAATGACGCGTGTGACAGTTTCAATTGAAAGCCACTTAAGAGGCAGTTCGTTCTGTTATAGGCTTTGTGACATCACATACCATAATGAGTATGCGGTTGAATATTGTGTCTTTCTCACTGCGACAACAATCAAAACTCAATCATAACAGCATGGAAATACAATTGATTATTCTATCACAATATACCAAATATCGGATGCTGTTTCTAATAGATACACATTAGAGGTAATAACGTGCATTTTAATTTACATTGTGGTATGAATGTTTTACGCTGGTTGATGTGGGATAGATTAGGTCAGGGGTCGGCAAACTTTTTAGACAAAGAGTCAGATTTCAGAAAAATATCGACTTCTCGGAAGCTCAAAGAGCCGCAGTTTTCTGTTTTAGGTTTTTCACTGTATTCCAAATTTTAATAGGACTGTAGTAAACTGTGTTTAGGTTCAAAATCAAGACAATTATTTGGCTCGCGGTATTTACGAAAATTAAATCTCAAATGCACCCAAAAAAGATTTTGAGGGGAACTTGAAGAGACGCAACATTTGCTCTGTGGACGCAACTGACCCTTCAAAGAGCCGCATGCGGCTCGCGAGCCGCGGTTTGCCGACCCCTGGATTAGGTTATGACCTATCACACACAAAACTAATTTACGCAGCTGTAAATTTTATCATTACAAGCTTTATGAAGTATGTTTTTCCAGTGGGGAATCTTGCAACTCAATTTTGAAGCGATATCGCTGTAATTTTGTATACATGTTAAGTTTGGATGACAAATGCATGGTCAATTGTGTGACGTCATTCTAAGTCCAACATGGCTGAACACCTAAGATAGCAGACTTTTATTTTTTAATGCAATCCTACAATATGGGTATCAAATGAAAGGGCTTGCTGAGAACTCGAAACATAAAGTGACGTCACTCTAAATCTATTGTTTTCACTTCAAAAGTATATATATACAAGACATAATGATATGGTGTAGAGTTGATATCTATAGATACAATTATGTAGAGTAAATAGTCCGTTCTTTCCACTATCAAAACCATCGCAAAAAGACGTCGTCAGAATTCAATCCACCAAAGCCATCTTTTCCCACGGGATTGTATCTAGGAAAGCATACTCAAATTCCCGATATCAATTTGAATGTTCCAGGTCGAATCTTATTTCTAGAACAAAATTCAACGTGTAACAGAAAATACTTCAGTTGTTGAAATTCGATACCATTTACCATTGCCATCTGAACTGGACTGAGTCAAAGTCAAAGTCAAAACCATTTATTCAGTTTAGGCCCTAGAAGGGCACTTATGAAGGTCGAATTACAGAAGTTACCACCGGTTCGGAAGTCAGCCTTCAACTGAGAAGAACCGGCAAGAAACTCAGCAAGGTTACATTTTTTAAATATTTTTGGACCATCTGACTATATTGGCTTTTTTTTTTCAAATGTTTAACAATTTTATTCTTAAACTAATACAAAAATACATAAAAAATTATAACCCGCATTAGTTACCTACATAGTTTTAACTCATGGTAAGGCACCACTACCACCGGTTCGGAGTACACTATAAGAAGACTCTGGCAAGAAACTCAAGATGCAGCATACTCAGTCGTTGTTAACAACAACTGTGACGCACACAGCTTCGTGCACGTTGCTTCACTTCATTGGAGACTATTGTTTACGTACGCTCCTTCTACCTTTTTTGTTCTATGGCAAATGTAACGTTTGAGTGATGGCAAACAGATTAATTTCAAAAATGTTAAGCTTCAACTGATGTGTGGCTCATGTAACGCTACATATGTTACGAGAGCAATATCATATTATATTAATTAGCTGTAGGTACGCTTTCAACTTTTGATGCCAACATTTGGATGCCAACTTTGATAAGCTGAAGAGTTTGTCTGTTAAGGTAATAGCTCAGTGGTAAGTGACGTCGGATACCGCGACGAAGGTCATGGGTTTGAATCCTACAATGAGCTGAGCTTTCGGTGAAGGAAAACATCGTGAGGAAAGGTGTTCCGACAGCTGCACTTGAGAGCCAGTTCCCATCTAGGCTTTGCATGCTTACCACCTTCGGCCACATCATCACTTACCATGGTGAGATTGTGGTCAAACACAAGCTTATCCAGAATATTAAAAAAAAAACGCTTTATTTATGTTACTCCGCGTTACCCATTTTGAATGATTTGAAATTTTGTAATGATGTCATCTCGTAAGGATACACTAGGCTAGTTTTTCAAGCCAGAAAAGCAAGGTAGTGATAGTAAGCTAGCTAGGTGACCCGCCCACCTATCTTCCCCTTAAGTTTGTTGTACAGGACAAACTTGTAATTACTTATACAGGTTATACAGATAACCTGTATAAGTAATTACAAGTGAGAGTCTGTTTGGCTGTGTTACGTTATCGCTATATTAACTTTCGAGTTTATTCTTGGCTTTTCTGAACAGTTAGTTCAATTTATAACTGTTTCTTTCTGAAAATCTGCAGGGATTTTGAGCATGGGATTGGACTCTTTCTATTCAGGAATACGGTTGAAACTCGCATATCAATATCATTTTCACTTATTCAAGTTCCTCGCGGAGTCTCGGAATATTATAAATGTAAAAGTATGTTTGAATGTAAAAATGTTTGTTATTCTTTCACGCAAAACTACACAACGGATTTTGATGAATCTTGGCCTACATGTAGACGATAACCTGGATAAAATCCTGTTAATTTTTATCCATAGAAAAGATAAGATTCCATGGGAATGCGGGCAAAACCCCGCGAGACAGCTATTCTAAACTAATATTATAAAGAAAAAATATTGTTATTGTTACGATTTAACTCAAAAACTACTCGACCGATTTAAAAAAAATCTTTCACCATTAGAAAGCTACATTATCCCTGAGTAGCATAGGCTAGATTTTTTATCCCGGGAAAAGATAAGGTCCCACAGGAATGCTACTATTATGAATAAAGCTTTTCTGTGGAATACTTTGTTTACAATTCGTCTTTAGTCTGGCCAGTCGAGTCACTCAAAATAGTATATTTATTCTGAATGCAAATATGTAGCTAGTTTTGGAACGTATGAAAAAGTTTCATGACAAATTGAAATTCCTACGAACGGATGTTGAACTCGTGACGTCTAAATTCTATTAGGGATGATTGATTTTCCTCGATGTTGAAAGGTTATTATCGATATTTATCATCGAATACTGAGAAATATATACCAAGCTATTTGCTTCACTGAAAATACTTATAAGATAGAAATTCTTTGAAGTGAATTATAAATACTATTCTATTTTGTGACGGATATAGAATAAATATTTTTTGCGCGGGCTAGAGTTCAATCCATCCTATACTGGGACATTTTTCACACACGACCATCTAATCACAAACTAAGAAGGCTTGTTTATTTTTTAATTCTGGATAAATTCTGTTTGACCACAATCTCACCATGGTAAGTGATGATGTGGCCGAGGGTGGTAGGCACACTAGCTCTCAAGTGAAGCTTCACTTGCCGGAACACACCGATAGGTGCTTGGCGACAGATTTTCAACTTGAGGGTGGTAGCCAGCCAGTCGGGTATTACAAAGGACCCTACCACCGTGCTATGGTTTCCTCACGGTGTTTTCCTTCACCGAAAGCTCAAGCTCATTGTAGGATTCGAACCCACGACCTCCGCCGCGGTATCCGACGTCACTACCACTGACCTATCATCGCCTTGACGCTCATAAACTGTCATGGGAGGGAATCAAACCCACGACCTGTGATGATGTATGCTCTCAAGTGCAACTACCAATCTCATAATTTATTAAAACTCCGCTATAAATATGCAATATGCGATTTACTCAGTGGTAAGTGATGTCGGATACCGTGGCGAACGACGAATATTTCCTATTCAATGGAATAACTTTTGCCACGATAATTTACAATATCGACAAAATATATCGATGTACTTCAGCATCGCACAGCCCTAAATATGTTTAAACATTTACTGTTCATGTATTAGAATCAGTGACGGTTGACATGCTACTTATAATGTGAATTCTACGAGACGATTTGTCAAGTCTGTCAGTGAAATAGGAAATTTGTGCAGCGTCATGAAACAAATAAGGTTCTTAAGGTTTCTGAAGGCACGTTTTTATTTATTTTATTTATTTAATGGTTTACTAACATTTGCTTACACTAAACAAAGAAATTAATTCTACTACAATTGAATGACTGAGTGCAACAAACAATTATAAGTAAACACAACATGTAATACAACAAAACATATTTTGGTACCTACAAACTCATTATCTAAATTAGGTATTGAAAGTATACAAGTTCTATATATTTTATATATTAAAGTAGCCCAACACCAGCACAGTTCGCGGAAGGGGTGTGGATATTATATTTAAATAATATTTACTGTTTATGAGACAGGTATTTATATATTGTGGATTTGAACTTGAATAATGAATCAAGGTGAATATCAACTAAATCACTGCAGCTGTTAAGCGATCTACAAAATCTGGCTAAAGGAGAGTTAAATCCTAGAACTGTTCTACGGAATGGCGGACTAAATGGAGTTATCTTGTTACGAGGATATCTGGCGGGAGCACGGTAGCTAACTTTGGATAATAAGTTTGGGCAATCAATTACGTTACGCAAAAGTTTGTATGCAAAGATGATATCAATAAAATTTCTACGATTCGATAAGGACATCAAACTAAAACGTTTGAGTTTTATATCATACGAATCTTTGTTACTACCGCTACCATGACGGAACATCAAATGCCACAAGAACCTCTTTTGTATCCTCTCCAGACGAAGTGAGTGCACTGCATAATGCGGCCTCCATACAACGCTGCAGTACTCAACAGTACTTCGCACTATGCTATTATATATTAAGATTTTGGTTCTGCTCTTTCGAAGGTTTTTCACATTTCTGATTACAAATCCCAACATTCTAGATCCTTTATTGATAACATTCTCAATATGAGGCACAAACGTGACCTTCCTGTCAAACATCACTCCCAAGTCACTTATATGATCCACTTCCTCTATTTTCTCATTGCCAATAAAGTAGTCATGCGTTAAAAGTTGTGTTTTCCGAGAAAATTTTACATGAAAACATTTTTTCGGGTTTAGATGCATTTTTGTTCTAACTTTCTCGATAATTCAAACTTAACTTATATTTTTTTCATACACAAGAAAGAATATTAAACCACTAAATTGCGTTGCTATAATAAAATGTATCCTTAGTTTATCTCCGGTGTCCAAGCTACTCTTTCGCCATAATTCATCAAAACCGGTGGAGGCAGGCGAGTACTAAAAAGCACCTCCAACACCGTGCTGTGCTTCCTCACGATGTCTACCTTTACCGAAAGTATTTTTTTTATGTCACAAGTGACAACGAGGCAGGTGGGTCACCTGATGGTAAGTGACTACCGTCGCCTATAGACATTGGCAATACCAATGTGGTGTACACCTTATACAAGTTCATAGTAGGATTCAAACCCACGACCTCCGCCGCGGTATCCGACCACTGAGCTATTATCGCCTCAAAAAGGTAAAGAATCCATAAGTTACATATAAAGGCTTCTCCTATGACGGCTATAACTCTTAGAAGCTGTATAAGCTCCCAAATTGACTCTTGACATTAAAGCGGCATTTAGTAACGACCTTTGCAAATTCATTTGAATACGTAAATAAGGCAAATGTTTGATTTGATACTTGTGAACAGGTGCTGCTTGTGGGGGCTGGTCTGCTTGAGTTTGTTGTTTATTAAGTCAGTCATAATATTTTTTATTTTTTTTTATTCTGGAAAGGCTTGTGTTTGACCTCAATCTCACCATGGTAAGTGATGATGTGGCCGAAGATGGTAAGCACACAAAGCCTAGATGGGAACTGGCTCACAAGTGCAGCTGTCGGAACACACCGATAGGTGTTTTGGCGACAGATTTTCAACTTGAGGGTGGTAGCCAGCCAGTTGGGTACTACAAAGTACCCTACCACCGTGCTGTGGTTTCCTCACGATGTTTTCCTTCACCGAAAGCTCAAGCTCATTGTAGGATTCGAACCCACGACCTTCGACGCGGTATTCGACGTCACTTACCACTGAGCTATCATCGCCTTAAAATTAAATTCTATAGATTACTATTTTTGCCGCCATAACTCACAAATATTGTCAGTGAGACTAGATAAATAATAATTATTGAATGTAATAGGTGTAAGTTGTTTTTGAAAAGAGTAATTGCTGAGTTTATTGCCGGCTCTTCTCAGCAAAAACAACCTTCCGAACCGAGCATTTAGAGTCTGACTATTCATAAGTGCCTGTGAAGGCCTATTTGGATGAATAAACAATTTCATTTCATTTCATTTCAATGAAAACAAACACTGGACGCGACCTTTGGACTTTGACTGGACTTAATCACCTTGTAATTAATTGGTCCCTTAGGAAAATTTATTAAATAATATTGGGTGATTGAAACCTTGTACAAATAATTTGACAGAGCATGTTATAATTTTTACTTTATAAAAAGCCAGTGAAATCAAAGCGTGTGTGAAGAATATGGTCGTCTATTTCATATCTAAGCAGTGTTTGTCTTATGGAAACCAGATAATAGGTACTTGCTACACATATAACTTTTTAAATACCTAAACTGCGTGGATGATTTGAGATGGGGTATTTTCATAGTGCATTAAACCACTCCCCAGGTATTTCAGAATAATTTGTTGGGTTTATGTCATGGTTAACGAGGGTTGTTTTTTTTTACAAAAACATGATTTAATAGAGATTTTAGGGTTGATCTCACAGTATTTGCTTAGTTATTAGCTTAATAGACCCAACATATGTTTTAAAAGTGTGTCATTTCAAAGAGTTAGGCTAGTATAAACTTTTTACCATTATAATAAAACTAGCTGTTCCCCGCGGTTTCACCCGCGTTCCCGAGGGATCTTATCTTTTCCCGGGATAAAAACCCTATGTGTTATTCCAGACTATAATCTATCTCTATGCCAAATTTCATCCAGATCCGGTCAGCCGTTCTGGCGTAAATGAGTCACAAACATACATCCAGCCATCCATCCAAACTTTCACATTTATAATATTAGTGGGATATAGAGTTATCTCTGTCTAAAAAAATCGACAAAAACATACAACGCACTAAGCACAAATGATTTAATATTGTCTTAATTACAGTGTGACCTAGTTTTGTGACAAACGTCACGTCCCTACAAAAGCCTTTTGTTAAAGTAGGGTGGCGTACACAGTCATTGGCCCTTTTATTAATAAAAATAATAGAATTTATGATTTAACGTAAATAATTAAATATACAGGTGAATTTTTCAAGTGGGCGTGGATGGCCAAATCCTAAACTAAAGGGAATATCGAAAAATGCTGAAAGGAGTCTCGAGGCCGATTTTGATTAAAACTAAAACTGCATCATTTGATTTTCAAAAAAATATTTCCTCAAGTCGGGAATCAAACCCGTTAATATTATTATACGTATTTTCAGAACATTGTGTTCGTTTGAGTCTGTGCAAACGAAACGCAAATAATGTCACTGTTATTTAATTGATTATTTACGTGAATTTAGTAAAAACATTAAATTTCCACTTTCATTGAGCGTAGAAAATTTATCGAGATAAGTATGTAAAAAATACTAATTTGAACCTTTTCACAAAATCAAACTCAAAACTCATTTATTCAGTTTGGGCCCTGGTAAGGCACTTATGAACGTTACAATTGACTCTACCACCGGTTCGGAATACACTTAACCTGAGAAGACTCCGGCAAGAAACTCCTTAGCGATGATATGTAACTAAAACATGTAAAGTAGGTACCTACTTGTAATATTTTCAAAATTCTTGTTATATATACATATATTAAAAGAACAAGGTCAATTTTAGCTTTTATGTTTTTGGCTGGATTTAAAACACAGTGAGTTATTCTATAGATGTAATCTTAAAGCTTGCAAAATGTTCACTCGAACGAGACTTTGCTATAAAATAAAGTCTAGAAAAGTTGCTCGTTGTTACGACTGAATGATCACTCAGAGAAAATGCATAGGATTTTATACAATAAATAAATATGAGTGGAGAAACGTGCTGCGACATGAAAAGGTAAAAGGAGTTGTTCAGTTACTCGACTGATATTGCTGCCTTTAAGTTTTTTTTTCAATTTGGAAACCTTTTACAAGCTAGTAAATTAAATTACAGTCTCTGTTGTTGAAAGGTACTTTTAGCGGGAACTTACGAATGACATCTTTATTTTATTTTAAGGAATATTTTTAGTTTTATTAAATACGTAATATCGGTGGCGTTTGTACAATAATGATCAATCGTGTATGAAAGCGTTATCATGACTTTACAAGTTGTCCCAAAAAGTCTTGGAACGGCCACCAATTTTGCTAAAACCTCATCTGACTCGTAGGATGGCTAACTTTACTGTGAATGTAACTAAAGGAGGGATGATGACAAAGGAGCCACTAAGAAAAAATTGCTTAAAAAGTGAATATATTGTTGTGACACCGACTTTAATGCACATTTTTATTTCAATTATAACATGTGTTTACGTAAATAGAACCAAAGAAGAAAACGCAAAAATAAAGTTTTACTCAAAACTTTCATCAGCAATATAAAATTTCCAAATGCTATAAACAGGTAAACGCCACAACAAAAGTGTTTTCCAATAATTGTATTAACAAAACGTAATTTAATTGACTATTGTGTCTATTTTAACCTTTCCATTGTCTCACTTACCGTAGTCCAAACAATAGGCCGAGGCCAACAATTGGCGCTCTCACCCTATCTGCAGACACAGAAAACCATAGAACCGCGGGTTATTTATTACAAAGGGCAGGGAGGGTTTGTTGGGATGACAAATTATTTATTTACATACAAATATGAGCATTCATTAATGGAAGTTTGTTTTAAATGGTGCCCGTATAGTGACGTCAACAGACAGCGGTACTTAAGGTTGCTTTGTGCTTGTTTATAATGGATACCATTGTCTTTTGATAAGTATAAGACCTTTACTCGCGCTATTTACTTAAAACACTATTTCCAATTTGTGTTTTATGGCTCCATCGTATCATCGATGACTCTGCCAATGTCAAGGTTAGAAAAAACAATAGTTATAATAGAGTAGAGTAGTAAAGATAGAGTTAAAAGTAAAGGAATTGATGCAATATAAGAAATAATTCAGAGAGGCTGATGAGCAAATTAAAATAAGACAGAATTATGCAGTTAACAGAGGTTAGTAAGGTGAGTGACTATACAAATAACAATTTTATTTACAGCTGGATATTATTACGTAAAAGGAATTTAGTTTTTTTTTTTTTTTAATTTTAATTTACAGGTTTTACTTAAAAATAGAATAAACTAAGTGCCTAAAAACCTCATGAGTAGAACTTTGATTAATGGGGAATGCACAGTTGTTAGTAAAACATTGACATTGACAGGGCGAGGAAATTCAAATGGAAGGATATCGTATAATGGGGTGGATATTTTTGGACAATTAAAAAATATATGTTCCAAAGTTCCCTCTTCTAGTCCACATTCACACTGTTTAAGTTGTCACATATCTATCGATCATCTTGACATTGTCAAACAGTGGGACGTTACGTGGCCATTTAATTAAACGGTTTTTTTTTCTCCCTTTCTGGGCAGCCAAGTCTATTGACCATACTGCCTCGTCTTAAGTAGTCGTATTTAAGTCTTATAAGTAATCCTCGTATGCCAGTAGTATACAATAATTTAGTAAAAGTAATGCTAATGACATATATTTTATAAAACCTAAAAATAATCGAGCGAGCCTTACGTAGTCGCATTTGATGTGTAACCTGACAGTTTTGAGTTTGAGGCTGTATGGGCTAAAACCCTTTGCCTGCACTACAATAGAGGAAATAAAATTACACACTTCTTATCCCTATCTAACAACCCGGCTTCCTTATACACACTTCCGTCCCTTTTCACTACATTACTCCCACAGATTGCAGGAAAGCGAGAGGAAAGATGTTTAACAATTAAGATAAATCAAATGAAGACAATATAATACCAATTTGCACAAACTTTTAGCTAGGGTTTACATTGATATCCTAAATCATCCTGAGTTTATAACTAACGTTTACTTAATCAAGCTATCTGAAGGTTTGAACTCCCTGAGGCACGGGCGAGAAGGTCAACACAAATAAATTGGAATTGAATAATGGTCTGTTTTAAGGACCGAAATGAAGGACACACTAGGATACTATCATATGAAAAGGAATATCTAGGTACGAGCTATTTACATTTATAATTTTGGGGTTTCCATTTTACGTCGATGCTCGCTCTTAATTGCAATAGCCGGAATACATCAACACATTTTTTTTTGTTTTTTTTTTATGTCATCAGTGACAACGAGGCAGGCGGGTCACCTGATGGTGACAACCGTCGCCTATAGACATTAGCAATACCAGGGGGATTGCCAATGTGTTGTACACCTTATTACAATGCCTTAAGGGCAAGGGCAACTGGCTCTCAAGTGCAACTGCCGGAACACACCAATAGGTGCTTGGCGACAGATTTTCAACTTGAGGGTGGTAGCCAGCCAGTCGAGTACCACATAGTACCCTACCACCGTGCTATGGTTTCCTCACGATGTTTTCCTTCACCGAAAGCTCAAGCTCATTGTAGGATTCGAACCCACGACCTTCGCCGCGGTATCCGACGTCACTTACCACTGAGCTATCATCGCCTTATATATACTTACATATGATGCGAGCGAGGATGTGAAAGCTAAGCGACAAAACTATGTAACCGAACCTTAGCCTAAATATAACTTAGTAGAGCTAGCACCAAGCTCTGTGAACCAATGGTTATGATTAGCGGATATCAAATGTATAGCAGCTTAAAATTCGTCACGTAGTTTCAGATTTTTTCCTTTTTGAATACATTATTATGACATATTAAGTACAACAATCGTGTAACATGTCTCGTCGCGTCGAGTCGCGTGTCTGACTGCACTAGACAGTCTTCCAACAGGGAAAGATGGCGCGAGATCGTGCGAAGAGCCGTGTCCGCCTCTAACACCGATGTGGACCCCTCTACGTGACCACGACCGCTCTGCCAAGAGCGACTCGACAAGGAACAAGAACATGTCTACCTAACGAACTATGTCGCTTCATGTGTGGGAATGACTTTTTTTTTTTTTTTGGGGAGGACTTAAAGGTGGAGGTCTGAGGGACCATAGACACCCTTACGCGGACTTTTCCGACGCAACCGAGTTGCAAATTTTAGACGACTGACCGCTGAGGGCGCCCCAGTTGGGGCACGAACCTCGGCTCAGGGCGTCGTCGGGGGGCACAAAATAGTGGGACGGACTAGTGGGAATGACATCAGATAGCCAAATATATAGCAGCCAATTGTCGCCGCCAACACTGTATTGTCGCCCTTATATAGCCGGTAGACGTGAATGAATCGCATAACGATTTTGCTGTTCAGTTCTTAGTTCTTAAGACGTGACTGGCGAGAAATTGTATTCGGATGTTCGGAAGTGTTTGTGTTTTGCGTTTATGAATATTCTATTTACTTATATGCACCAGTTTTCAGGGCATCTCTCTTTGTTAGAAGCGTTTTATCCCTTTGGCTCGCAGATGGGACGGTCGTTCCAAAACTATTTACAATAAGTAATTTATACCCAGTGTAGGGTTTTTATTGTAATAGTTTCCGTACCGTGGTGTTAGTCGCTTGTCCGTGGAAAGGTGTTTTCAATCTAAACTAATATTATAAAAGGAAAGATTCAAACTCAAAACTCATTCATTCAGTTTAGGCCCTGGTAAGGCACTCATGAACGTTTTTTTACAATTGACTCTACCACCGGTTCGGAATACACTTAAACTGAGAAGATTCCGGCAAGAAACTCAGCAAGGCAATTTTTTTTAGCAGTGGATCTTTCTTACATTTTTATAAGTACATTCAGATACATTTTCAAATATTTTTCTCAGGTGCAGAGAGAAGCTACTACAACCATATATTTATGTCTTCCATGTAATGAGCCACCTTATAGTAGGCTTTGTTCATTAACCTAAGTTTAATAAAAAAAAAAATTAAAATACGACATTCCAGCTACCTCATTTGATTTTTTGTTTGTTTGTTACGATTTGAATCAAAAACTACTGGCACGATTTTAAAAATTCTTTCACCGTTAGAAAGCTACATTATAGCTATATTTAAGGTTATATATATATAATAGCTATATTTCGAATACCGCGGCGAAGGTCGTGGGTTCGAATCCTACAATGAGCTTGAGCTTTCGGTGAAGGAAAACATCGTGAGGAAACCATAGCACGGTGGTAGGGTACTTTGTAGTACCCGACTGGCTGGCTACCACCTGGCTATCACGTTGAAAATCTGTCGCCAAAACACCTATCGGTGTGTTCCGACAGCTGCACTTGAGAGCCAGTTCCCATCTAGGCTTTGTGTGCTTACCATCTTCGGCCACATCATCACTTACCATGGTGAGATTGTGGTCAAACACAAGCCTATCCAGATTAAAAAAAAAAACCCTGAATAACATAGGCTATATTTTAATCCCCGGAAAAGATAAGATCCCACGGAAACATGGGTGAAATCGCGAAGGACAGCTAGTGGTATATATTTAAAGTTAAATAGTCAGAATCCAATATTTTAGTGTACCTATGAACGTACCTACTGTATATTATTTTTATTGAAATTATGTAAAAAGTTTAATAATTATACACATTAAAATATTAACTACTAGTGGGCCCGGCAGACGTTGTCCTGCCCTGAAAATAAAACTTAGAACCCGATTCCAGCGACACCTATTGTGAAACTAAACCATCTGTCAGTCCGATCTCGAGACATGTCAAAACGTCGTTCTATAAAAATGTATGACAAAAATATTTTTCTTTATTATTCTTTTTTTTTGAGAATTTTTCGTATTTTCTTTGCCCTATGTCCTTTTCCTGGTTCTAAGCTACCTCCCCACCAATTTTAAAATAAGCACATAATTATTTACCTACATCTGATATGTACATCTAGTACAGCATTAACATCGAACTAATAATAAATACATATTATTTTAAACAATTAAAAAAAAAAGCTTCGATATTTACATTTAGCTACATAAGGAATGTCAAAACAGACGATTGTTATTCGTGAACGTATGGACAAAGTGATAAATTTAAATTGTTTATCCCAAGTACCAACACATTTACAAAGGTCCCGTGGGAGTCATTATTACGGCGAAAGAGAGTGGAAAACCAAAGGTAAATTTAAAAAGAATTTTCCTGTGAAATTCTTCCAAAATGAATGCGGAAGTACATTTTTTATAAATCTTAATATCATATAAGTACTTTTATATAATCTATCTAGTCTTGTATTATATTTTAAGTTTCAAAATATAAGAGATATAATAATAAGGGTCAAAAATATAAGAAAATCTTTTTCATCGAAGTTATTCCATAATGATATCTTTAAGCCTATAGAACATATTGACGGGCTGGTTGGTTAATACACTGTCTATCACGCCGCAGGTCGTGGGTTCGATTCCCATCCAGGACACACATTTGTGTGCATGAACATGTCTGTTTTTCCTGAGTCTGGATGTAATTATCTATTTAAGTATGTATTTACAAAAAATAAAAAAAGTTGTCTATGTAGTATATCAGTCATCTGGTTTCCATATTACAAGCTTTGCTTAGTTTGGGATCAGATAGCCGTGTGTGAAAAATGTCCGAGGATATTTGTATTTTACTTAAATAAAAACTATTATTTCAACTTTTTCCCACGCTCCTCTATTAAAGCGTGTTCTTCGGAAATAACTCAAGCAAAACAAAATCTTAATTTGACAAAACAGACGCGTCATTTTATAATGATCTCTATACGTAAGCAAATTCTAATTCATAAAATGAAATAATGGAATGGAAAAGCTGGGAATGAGGGTGTTTCAGACATACTGGGGTTTGTTTTCACCCCCTCCATTGGGTGGTTACCCCACTGTTGTTTACTAGCATCGAATACGTATTTTTGAGGAAAAATGCGTAGCAAATATTGTTAAGAATATAATTGTCAGATAACCAAAAATATGTATATCAATTCTTGGTCGTAAAAATGAAATTCTCCATTATAACTTTTTCAAAAAAAGCGTTTTAATATTCAAAGATGTAGAAAGCCTTCGATATTAAAAAAAATATTACATTTCTATAAAAAAAATCTGACATTGGGTCGATTTTCTTTTCAAATCAAGAAATTAATTGAGCTTTCGAATAACCGAGTCTAAGAATAAAAACTAATAGTTTGACAGGCGGCATGGTGTAGTTGTTAAGATACGAACACTGCTTGTCACGACACAATTCGTGGGTTCGATTCCCAACCAGGATGTACCTATATTTTTGTGTACATGTTTTTTTTGTCCTTAATCTGGGTGATGAAGACACACAGATGAAGTTTCGAATTAGTTCATAAATTTGTCTATTTCACAACCTTTTTTTGATATATCTCTAAAACATAAAATTGGTACTTAGACCCTTTAGAATTACAGTCCTTTAATTATAAGACAATAAAAAAAAATTAAAAAATACTATTTACTTTTATTAGTTTTCACAACATTATTTCCCCAACTATACTTATCTGCATAGAAACTCGCCGAGCATTTTGTAGTTTCACATTAAAGCTCATCGTAGACTGAACGTAGAGTTTGTCTGTCTGTCTGTGTATCAGTTTCATCTAAAGACTATGCATAATTAAGTTATTCGTTGCTGATTTAACATTCTGAAGCATCGTGTTGTTTTTATTTTATGGATATTAGGCGACTACTGATACTTATTGATGATGATGATGATATTTATTTATTTATTGTTTTTAGAATTATATTATTTGTTTGAATCCTGTTTTTTAAATCAACAATAATAATTATAACTCCCACTACCCCATCTAACTTCTATTATTACTAATGACAATAGTCAAACAGATTTCTATGAAATTTGGTACCTACCTAAATAGTAATGATAATATCTTGATTGTTCTTTCACAAAGGTAGGTATTTAATCTTCTTTCTCCTGTCCTTATCCCACGCTAGGTGTGGTCGGCACAACATGGTTTCCTCTTCCACTCCGCTCTATCACTAGTCGTCTCAATACCCACACCTTTCATATGCATATCATTCTTCACACAGTCCATCCATACCTTCTTCGGCCTTCCTCTAAGGTAAGTATTTAATAACTAGTTAAATTAAATTAAATCTACAGTAAATAGAGTCAGGTTATAGTTTTTAATTGTTTTAGTTTAAGCATCAAATTGTTAAACATTTGAATGGGGCTGCCTTTGGAACTGGTGGTAACTTCTGTAGCTCGACCCCCATAAGTGCCCTTCTAGGGCCTTAACTGAATAAATTATTTTGACTTTGACTTTACGTTCGAAGAGTCTAGAATAAGACTCTTGCTATTAATTCTGAGAAAACATTAAATCATTTTGTACTAACTACTGGACACAAATACGTACAAAATATAATTCTTTTCACCACCACGCGAAAATTCGGTACCTAAATATTGTCGATCACTAGATATAGCACTTTAAACACAATTTAAAACATATAATAGATGTTTTACTACTTGTCTAACTACGTTTATACGCTTATTTATTTCATGGCACGTATACCCCATCCAGTTTTAAGTGTTTGAGGTTCAATGGTTTGGAAACTAGAGGGAAAGCAAATTTTTTGACAGACTATTTTCAGTATTTTACGACCTGAAATTTCTCATTTTCATCATAAATTTTTTGTGGATAAATGACCCCAAATTAGCTAGTTTTCGGCCCCGAGGGTTCACCTGCACCCACCGAGCATTAGGAATAATAAAATCTCACTGATAACGTAGCTTCTATAGGTAAAATATTTTTTTCATACCCCATCTCGGAAAGAGTATTTTTGCTCTTCGATATCTGAGTGTAAAAGCCGTTATTATCCTCTAGAGGATAAAGTAAATAGAACATCGTGTGCACTATGTTCGTGAATTCAAAACATCATTAAACCTATTTACTTCTCCCTCCATGGTGCCGAATTTATCATACATCATTTTTTTTTTTTTTAAACTCAGACTCGGGATCTTCTTGGTGTAGGTACTTTTTTTTAATGTGCTTTGCGCGCGCCATTTTCTTTTTTGCATTTAGTCATTTCCTCGCTAAGGTGGGATGAAAAATTACGTGTTGCACTCGAGTGCAAAGATTTTTCACCTCGTGCTCTTTTGACTCCCTCGCTTACTACGCTCAGGATTAATATTTTGAATCACTCACTGCGCTCGTAATTCAATTTTAGTATCCTTCGCTTGCTCGGTCATCAAAATTGAGCACGCGGTTAATATACAACTTTACACTCGTGTATCTATTGGTAGGGGAGGCAATGATGCTAAATTTGTAGTTACTCGAGCGTCTTTAGAACCCACTGGAATTTGAAGATTAGGTGGAATAAAGAAAAAAAGGTTATGTGATATTTTCCCCTTCAGCGGTGGGGGGAGCGTCTACAGGGTTTCAAAAATGTAAAAAAAAACAGTCACCAAGAAATACTCGAGCGCGTCAGATATTAATAGGGTAGTCACGCCACGTCTGTCTGATAACGGAAAAATAATAATCTGCCGTTTTGCGTGGTGGGGGTGGCCGTACGAAGGGGTCGAAAATATTTTTTAATAAAAATTACTCGAGCGCGTCAGACATTGATAAGGGATGTTAAGTGAACCCTCCAGTAGCTCCTATTTTAAAGACTGACGATTTGGACGCGACCATCAGTAAGGGCCGATTTTTGAAAATGCAAAAAAAAATCGTGACCTTGATTTACTCGAGCGCGTCAGATTTTTATACAGGCGGCTCTTCTTGATGGCCTTGTTGTACTGACCCATAATCTGACAATTATGTTGAGGAATTTCCTTAATCTGAAGGTTTGAAAAAAAAAATATATAAAAAATATCGAAATCTCGAAAATGGTTCAAGATATCGAAAAAATGTTTGTGCAACAGTTGTAGAAAATTTAATCTTCTACAATATTTATTGTGAATACATATACCAAAAAACCCATAGGAAACGAGATATTTGCAATAAATGATTTCTTGACCTTTGACCTTGAAAAATCAGTAGTCGCGGGCACCCTAAGATAAGTAGCTTTTGAGACAAGTTTTAGGGTGTCAAAATAAAGGTTTATACAAGTTAATAGCTGACTATCTCTGATTCTGAGGTGAAACTCATAATATTCCTGGACTAAACACTTAATAATGATTTTAGCTACTTCGGCTTATGCAAATCGGCAGATTAAGATATTTCCGTGATTCGTGACTAATTTCCTTCAAAATAAAAAAAAAACTAATCGCGCTCGAGAAAATCCAGGTGACGTTTTTTTTTTTCAACTTTGCGAGTCTCCAATTTTCTTTCGTCACGCCCAAATTGTCAGATTATTGAAATGTACACTATTTTGCATGTACCTAACTTACCTTACCTTAATCTGACGCGCTCGAGTATTTCAAACCATCGATTTTTTTTTTACTAATCTGACGGGCTACCCTAAACGTTCGACACTATATAGAGGGCTCAGATTTGGTGAGAGTACTTCACAAGGTGCAAGGTTGCCCCCTTTATGTTAATCTGCCGCGCTCGAGTAAATCCCGAAATCCCCTATTCGCCTCCCCTACCATATTGAATATACAAAAAATCAAATATTTTCTCCTAATAATATTGTGTAGATCCGCCCCGCGATTTCACCGGCGTTCCTGATCGAATTAAAATAAAATATAGCCCATTTTACTTATTGATAATGTATCTGTCTAGAGGTGAAAGAATTTATAAATAATTTGTGATTATCCACTTAACAAACATACGAATATCGAATCATTGCTCTTTATAATATTACTTACCTAATATTTTTTTAGATCACTAACAGAATCAATTGTTTTAGTTTCAAACTTAATATTATAAACCATTATTTTGCGGTTAAATACACATATTTTAATTACTACTTATATAAGAATTTTCATTATTTATTCATGTTTCCATTTCACTATATTAATGAATAGTGAAATGAAAACTGAGGTTGCCTTCTACAAAAAGGTAAAAATAACTTTTTTTTTTTTTTTTTCATTTATTATAGTTCATAAAAAAAGTGTTATACATAGGTGAAAAGTCATACACAAAAACCACAGAGGTTAACCAACGGCATGAATTGTAAACATCATTTAGTCCTATACTTTTTTTTTTTTTTTTTTTTTTTTGTTGCTGGCAATCATCCTTTTAGGATATTTCTGCCAATGTCAAAGTATTTGAAATGGTCTTGGTCTATTTGTCACAATGTTTTTTTTTACATAAGTTTAAGTATGTAGTCAATACAAAGTCTTTCAATCGCATATATTTTCTTCAGTTTTAATTTCTTCTTTTATGTTATAGTCACATTCTCAAACTCACTGTAAAGTCCAGTCCTCGTCCATACATGTCCAGTCAAGCTTTAGTGAAATTGGCGGTTGTTCCACTAAAACATTCACGGACTTTTTGGGACAACCTGGAAAGTCACGATACACGCTTTCATTTCATGTCACTTCACTTGTGCACTTAGATTGATCATTATTGGATAAAACACCACCGAAATTATTCAATAATACTCAAAATACACGAATTTAATGAAAATAAAACGAAAACGCAACGTCACTCTGCGAGTTCCCGCCAAAAAGTCCAGTCCTATACTTATATTAAATTATTAACAATTTTACATAATATGTAGGTAGGTAGTATAAAAATAAAAATAGATAAAATGGTGACCGTACAAGTGAAGAGTTAAAGTTTCGATACAAGGTGTTGTTTAAGTTTTTTTTTTATATTTAGAGGAGTGATATTTTCCCTAATGTCGTTATCAAGTTTGTTCAAGTTGATAACGACATTATCAAGTTGTTATAGAAACGTTCACTGCTAGATGAGCGTTTTTACAAAAGTCTTAAAAGCAGGATGGCAGATTACTTCAAGGTCTACCGTCACCTATGATCATTAGCAATAATCAGACCACTGTAGTCATATTAAGCTACTAAATATCAATTCCTATAGCTCCCAAAGTAGCCAAGGGTTGGCAACTTCCTAAACATCTAGAAAATTCTACGGGTTTTTTTTTTTATTCTAGATAAGCTTGTGTTTGACCACAATCTCGCCATGGTAAGTGATGATGTGGCCGAAGGTGTTAAGCACACAAAAACTTAGATGGGAAATTGCGTCAAATAAACAAAAAAACAGGTTGTTGAAATACTTTCCAAATGGGGAATTAAATTCTCAAAACAGTAGGTACTAATTACGGTTCGTTCACGGGTTTGTTTACACCCTAATGTCACACGTTATCAATTAAGGTTTTTAAGGTTGATCTAAATCAAAACAACGCACATTTCCTTCTTCTTCTTCTTGTCCTTATCCCACGCTAGGTGTGGTCGGCACAACATGTTTTCCTCTTCCACTCCGCTCTATCACTAGTCGTCTCTGTACTCACACCTTTCATAAACATCATTCTTCACGCAATCCATCCATATCTTCTTCCACCTCTATATCACACGTTACTGTCTTTCATCCCTCCTCATGACATGCCCATACCAAGCCAATCTAATTTAACCTTAGAAGGTTAGATAAAAATAAATAAATATCCAGAGATATTTTTTACACACGGACATATAATCCCAAACTAAGTAGAGCTTGTACAACAATAAAAACCAGATAACTGATTTACTACATACATATACTACTTTTTGAATACATACCTATTACAGCCAGACTCAGGACAAACGACATGTACATGCACACAAATGTCCAGGATGGGAATCGAACCCACGACCTGTGGACATTAACCGACCCGTAGCCTAAACCCACGGTAAAAAGCTGTAAGATACAGACATACCGTCTTAAGAGCAGAGATTTCTGCAATCGATAAAAATAGTTAAAACTGGCAGATAAAGTTCAATTCAGAATGTGCAAAAAGGATCTAATTTGAAGACTAGAAGCTTATTCATATGCCACATCAATACGGCACCATTTAATTACATATTTCAAATTCCCGATGTTCCAAGCAAGTCTCGCAATACTGTTCTTGCGGTTAGTTTCAGAGGCGTGTCTGTGGTTGCCTTTAAACTCAGACAATCAACAAAAGTTCAATTAATGGTAAGGGGAATCGGGGATAAAGTTACAAAACTACTGGTAAAAGATTTTCGGTTATTCTGGTGGGTATTAGTTTCTGAGAAAACACAAATCATCATCGTAATATTAATACGTGAAGAAATAACTTTGTTTTTACGAAAATTACGCGGACATAGAAGTATGAAATGAGGCACAATAAAAGTTTATATGGAGAAGGCTTTGACGGAGAAAGAGTGCAGAAAGCTAATATTTTTTAAAAGCATATTTAAAAAAAATATTAGCTTTCTGCATATTTAAAAAAAATATTAGCTTTCTGCATATTTAAAAAAAATATTAGCTAAGAAATAAATTAAAAAAAAAACATTCACACTCACACACACATATCATTATCCTCTTCTGTTTGTCAACCGTTTAACATTTTTTTATTGACAGTTACTGAAGAGACTTTTTTCATAAAACCTTTTTGGTCCAATTTCGATCATAGAGCGAGCACTAGTTATTTTTAAAATGCTATAAAGATGCTTATTTGCAACAATATTGTAATATCCCATTCATGGATAAATCTATGTATGTGGTGAATTTTAAATGAACATTTCTTCATCATCATCAGCCCGTATTAATCCACTGTTGGATATAGGCCTCTCCTAAGGCGCGCTACTGAGCCCGGTCTTCGGCTATTGTTTTTCCACCGCTACCAGACGCTTTAATGTTACTAGATTCTTATTATCCTTCACTTTGTGATTCAATATAACAAGTAGGTAACTACTCAAAAAAACATTTCCAAAGATTTTTTATAAGGTCAGCAAGACGCAGAATTAATACCTCCGACATTGCAGACGATGTGGCATATAATTTTAACCAATAATATATCCTATATTGAACTTTTAAATCTTTATGACCTTGCCTTTTAGAGAAAAAATATTTCCAAAGATTTTTTATATTGCCATATGGTAAATATGGCAAGATTACAATTTAAACTACAAATTCAAACCTAAAAACTACGCAATAATTTTCAAAGTTACAATCAATATTTCTAACCTTTTACAGATTATTCGAAGAAAACAAAGACCTAATGCTCCTCTTCGAGAAATTCGGTGAACTCCATACGGTGGAAGACCAGGCTTGTTCCGAGGAGTTGGCGGAACACGCTACAAAAGTCATGCATACGCTGGATGAAGGCATCAAGGGTATGGGTGATATAGATGCGTTCTTCGCTTATGTGAGGCACGTTGGAGCTACTCATCATCAGGTCCCAGGGTTTAAAGCGGAGAATTTTTGGGTATGTTTTTTGATTGAAACATTCTAAAATTTATCTTTGTCGGATTGGCATATTTTATCAAAATATTAGGTACATGTTTTTATTCTCGTGTTTGACTAGTTTTCCGCCCCGCGGTTTCACCCGCTTTCCCGAGGGATCTTATCTTCTCCCGGGATAAAAAGTATCATATGTGTTATTCCAGGATATGAACAACCTGAACGAGACGAGAAAAGGGTACTAAACTCTTTAAAGTCTTTGCCAATTTATTATAATTATAAATTCCGTGCAAACAAACATGTGCTAACAATCTGTGGGATCACATCAACAACGAGCATCGAGCCCCGACTACCGGTCCGCTCCAAGCGCGCGCCTTTTTACGTTCTCATATCTCCCTCGCACATGTACTTCTCGCTCTCGCCTCACTCGTAGATTTCGTTCCTATTATTGCTGTCGTGTGATTGGTCAGATCCAAAATGTTAGCTCGTCATCTACGTATTAACACATGACCAACAAATTGAGTACTTAATAAGCAAGTTTTACTTCAATAAACAACTAACTCCAGAGGTATTGTTCTAGAATCCCTACTAGGGCCGCTAAATATCGACTTAGTTGCGCCCACAGAACCAACTCATTTTCCTGACGTACTTAACCACAGACCTGACATCCTAGATGTGGCACTGTTGCAAAATGTGAGCCTAGGCATACACGATGTGACAGTGCACCACGAGTTAGTCTCCGACCACCGACCTGTAATCTTAGAGCTTACACCGAACGCAGGCCCCCCCGATTCAGGTCAGTCCCCTATTACCAAGGTAGTGACGAACTGGGACAAACTGGGCGAAAGCCTCAAGTCTGCCTCATCCGTCCACCTCGATCAAATCCCCAGCAGCATAGTCACCGCTGACGAAGCTGTCGGCGCAATCGATTCCCTAACCAGCCACGTGCAATCGCTCATTAGCGATTGCTCTCGGACAGTACCAGTGGAGAGCAATCGACGCTGGCGCTTGCCCGACGACGTACGTGACCTGATTAGGGAAAAGAACGTAGCCATGCGCGCTTACGATCGTCGTCCAACCGAAAACAACCGCGTCCGTCTGCGTACTCTCCACCGCGCCGTCAAGGAACGAGTGGCTGAGGCACGCGAAAACAACTGGAACCAGACCATGATCGACATCAAACCCTCCCACCTAGCCTTTTGGCAACTCTCACGTGCCCTAACCAAGGACACGGTTGCCCCTATTCCACCTCTAAAAAGGCCCAACCTTCCACCCGCCTTCGAAGACGAAGAAAAGGCCGAATGCCTGGCCGAAAGCCTGGAGCTCCAATGTACACCCAGTTCCCTCCCTATCGACCCTGTCCATCTGGAGGAAGTCAATTCTGAAGTAGAACGGCGAGGTTCTCTCCCGTTACCCCCACCGCCTCTCAACGAAGAGGAAGACCCCCTACCTCCCGTGACCACGGACGAGGTCAAGCAGATCATCCGGGACCTCCGCCTAAGGAAAGCCCCGGGCTCGGATAAAATCACAAATAGAGTGGTCAAGCTGTTCCCGGCTACCCTCATCATGCTCCTGACAGCTATCTTTAACGCTGCCCTCTCCAATAACATTTTCCCACACCAGTGGAAAAAAGCCCAAGTTATTGGGATCCCCAAACCCGGCAAACCTAAATCCGAGCCCTCTAGTTACCGACCCATCAGCTTGCTCAATGTCATGGGCAAGATGTATGAAAGATTAATTTATCTCCGTCTCAAAGCGTATGCCGACGCTAATAAACTCATTCCCGACGAGCAGTTTGGTTTTCGAACTAAACACTCGTGCGTTCAACAAGTCCATCGTATTGTTGAACACATCTCAGCCAACTATCAAAAAAGTCTAATAACCGGAGTCCTCTTCTTTGACGTAGCTAAAGCCTTCGACAAAGTCTGGCACAACGGCTTAATATATAAGCTGTACAAACTCGGAGTGCCTGACAGACTCGTGACCATCATACGAGACTTTTTGTCGAACCGCCAATTCTGCTACCGAATAATAGGAGCGCTATCCTCCTCCCACCCTATTCTAGCCGGAGTCCCCCACACTCTACACGAGTGACATCCCCAAAGCTGGCAAAGCACAGCTAGCCCTTTTCGCGGACGACACCGCAATTTACTACTCAGGCAGATGCCCCTCGGCCATTGCTAAAGTTCTCCAAACCGCGACCAACACCCTAGGTGCTTGGTTTAGGAAATGGAGAATCGAAATCAACCCAACCAAAAGTCAGGCGGTCCTGTTCTACAGGACCGACAAGAAATTTGGCCCCACTCTCCCCTCTCCAGTTACCATGTTCGGCGAGCCGATCCCTTGGGAAAAGCAAGCCAAATACCTCGGCGTAACACTGGATGATCGACTGACCTTCTCCAGCCACATTAAGAAGGTACGCGCACGCGCCCTCTTTGTGTCTGGTCGCCTTCATTTCCTGCTTAACCCAAAGTCCAAACTTGCTCTTAAAAGCAAGGTGAGACTATACACCGCGTGCATCCGCCCCATTATGCTATATGCATGCACTGTGTTCGCACACGCATCCCCCAGGCTGATCCATAGCCTCCAAGTGGTTCAGAACCGCTTCATGCGCAAAGCCACGGGCGCCCCGTGGTACATGCGCAACCTAGATCTACACATAGACCTCAATCTGCCCACAGTTAAACAAGTCATTAAGCGCGCTTCACGCCATTATTACGATCGTGCCCTAAACCACGCGAACCCATTAATAGTAAATTCAGCCAATTATACTCCTTCAGAGATTTCAAAAATCCGTAGGCCTAAACTCGCCCTCAGCGAGCCGGATGACCCAATAACACTAGCTCAGATTAAGGATAGGGAGGCTCGCGCAGCCCTGAAGAAACAACAACAACACCGCCCGCGTTTCCGCCCTCGCCGGAGAGGCCCGTCGCGACGTCCCACTCAGTCAGTCTCGTCCCCCGTAATTAACGGCGGCCCGAGCCGCACCAGTAATCCGACCGTCCCTTAAAACTACTCTAAATCGCTTAGGCGAAGCCCGTCCCACGTTTGTGTCCCCTCGACGACGCCCTGAGCCGAGGTTCGTGCCCCAACTGGGGCGCCCTCAGCGGTCAGTCGTCTAAAATTTGCAACTCGGTTGAGAGCCCTAAGCGCTCACCGAAAAGTCCGCGTAAGGGTGTCTATGGTCCCTCAGACCTCCACCTTTAAGTCCTCCCCAAAAAAAAAAAATTCAATAAACATTCAGATTGATTCCTTGTACCAGCGTTTTAATTCTACTCTCAAGTACTCCCTACAATTTGGTGACCCCGAAGACTGAGCAACATAAACGGAATTGTGAATCATGGAGAGCAAGACTACCGCAGCCCTCATTGAATCGCCTGTTGACCTTGCTGCTGTCTCAATACAGTCTCGACTTATACCGTTCTGGCAAAATTACCCCGTACATTGGTTTATCCAATTTGAAGCTGTCATCGAGCCGCTGAAAACAAGTGATGAAAACAAATATCGTTACGTTCTTGGCCAACTTAAACAGACGGATCTTCAACATCTCACCGACATTCTCATCAAGCCTCCCGAGACAGGAAAATATGAAGCCATCAAGAAACGCCTACTTTCTGTTTACGAGCAATCAGAAATCAAGAATTTCAAGCAAGTTATTAGCGGTTTAGAGCTGGGCGAACAAAAGCCTACTCACCTTTTACGACGCATGCGAGAGCTGGGAGGAAACATGATTACGGAAGATGGAATCAAAATTGAATGGCTGAACCAGCTACCTCCACAAGTACGAGTTGTCCTGTCTTGCAACACCGATTCATCACTAGACACGCTTGCCACCATGGCCGACAAGATGCTCGAGTACTCCGAATCTACTACCATCGCGGCAGTGTCAAGCACTGCACCATCAACCACTGCTTGTACGAGTAAACAACAACCGGCATCGCCTACCTCCACGCAACTCGAGTTACTTTCAAAACAAATGGAGAAACTAACTCTAGAAATTGCAGAATTACGAAGCAGAGAGAGATCACGATACCATCGTCCTTTTCACTCTCACACTCGCTCAAGATCAAGCTCCGTGAAGAAAACCAAGGATGGTACCTGGGTCTGCAGATATCACTACAAATTTGGTGACAAAGCGAGACGTTGCGTGTCTCCGTGTGCAAGAAGAACTCCATCAAAGTCGGAAAACTAGGACAAACACCGACCGTGGCGGACGTCGGTGTTGCTACCTCAAGCAACCGCCTATGTATCTTCGATCGCAACACATCACAACGTTTCCTCGTGGATACAGGAGCCGATATATCTGTTTTGGCCGCCACTAATATTAAAAAGTTGAAGTTAACACCAAGCACCTACAAGTTATATGCTGCAAACAATTCTCCAATCAAAACTTACGGTGAAAAAAATATACAACTGGATCTTGGTCTCAGGCGCTGTTTCCGTTGGACATTTGTAGTCGCCGATGTGAAGACATCCATATTGGGAGCCGATTTTCTACGCCATTACAAGCTGTTAGTCGACCTCCATCGCAAGAAGCTCATCGACAAGATTACAGATTTATCTATCGATGCCTTAGAAGTCACGTCCGCTCAAGATACCATTTCTACACTCAGCAACAGCCAGACCTACCACGACATCTTGAAGCAATATCCTGATGTTCTTCGCCCCATGTCGTTGAAATCACCGTGTAAACACGACGTCGTGCATCACATCGAAACGACAGGCGCACCTATTTGCGCACGATCACGACCTCTGCCGCCTGGCAAATACAAAGCAGCGAAGGAAGAATTCGAACGCATGATGGCGATGGGTATTTGTCAACCATCAAAGAGTCCATGGGCAAGTCCACTTCACGTCGTCAATAAAAAGGATGGCAGTCTGCGTGTCTGTGGTGACTACAGACGACTTAGTGCTGTTACACAACCGGACAGATATCCAATACCACGTATTCAAGACTTCACATATCAACTACACAACAAGAAGATTTTCTCAAAACTCGATCTGAAAATGGCCTACTACTGGATCCCTATCTCAAAAGAAGACGCACAGAAAACTGCCATCATAACCCCATTTGGATTATTTGAATTCAACTGCATGACGTTTGGATTAAGAAACGCAAGCCAAACGTTTCAACGTTTTATGCATGAAGTCCTCCGAGGCATTGAAGATTGCTTCTCTTTCGTAGATGACATTTTGCTATGCAGTAATAATGAAGAAAATCACCAATTACTTCTTCATCAAGTTCTCAAGCGTCTGAACGATTATGGAGTTGCCCTGAGCGTTGATAAGTGCGAGTTTGCCAAGCAGAAAATAACCTTCCTAGGCTATGAAGTAACATCCGACGGTATTAAACCCACTGAAGACCGGATTTCAACCATAGCAAATTATCCGCAACCCAAGACAATCATCGAACTACGTCGTTTCCTGGGGATGATAAACTTCTACAGGGACTGTTTACCCCACCAAGCTGACTTACAAAGGGAATTGAATAAATATCTGCACAATACTAAGAAGAACGATAAGACACCAATCAAATGGACATCAGAGGCCGTGTCAGCATTTCAAAATTGCCGCCAAAGCATATTGGAAGCTACAACTCTGATGCATCCCATCCTCAACGCCCCGCTCAGCATCATGACAGACGCATCTGATCATAGCCTCGGCGCAGTCCTTCAGCAAAAAGTCAACAATGTTTGGAAGCCGCTAGCATTTTATTCAAAAGCAATGAACGACACACAGTGAAGATACAGCGTGTACGATCGCGAATTATTAGCAATGTACACTGCAGTGAAGCATTTCCGTCGTCTCATCGAAGGCTGTGACGTCAGCATATACACTGACCACAAACCACTTTCCTATGCAATGACAAGACCTCCAAGCAGCTGTGACACACCGAGGCGTGAACGTCAACTTCATTTCATCAGTCAATTCTGTTCGAACATCGTCTACGTGCAAGGAAAAAAAAATTCAGTCGCCGATGCATTGTCCCGAATTGAAGAAATACAATGCCCTACAAGCTTCAATTATGAGAAATTATCTAAAGATCAACAACACGATGACGAGTTAAAAAGCTTAAGATTGCAACCAAACTTGAAGTTCGTTGACGTCACACTACCTGGCGTCAAGCGACCAATCACCTGCGAGCACTCAACATCGACGCTACGACCGTATGTGCCGATAACACATCGCTACGCTGCATTCAAAGCGCAACACGATCTTTGTCATCCCGGCGTACGAGCAACAAGAAAACAAGTCACATCAAAGTATTTTTGGCCATCTATGAATAAGGATGTGAGCACCTGGGCCAAAGCCTGTATTAGCAGTCAGAGATCAAAAATTCATCGTCATGTCGTCACTCCACTCGGAAGTTTCCCGCCATCTCAACGCTTCGAACACATACATGTTGACATAGTCGGACCAATGCGACTATCACATGAATACCGCTACTGTGTAACTATCATTGACAGATTCACCAAATGGCCAGAAGCGATACCTGTATGTGAAATTACGGCTGAAGTCGTCGCAAAAGCAATATATGACAACTGGATTGCAAGATTTGGCTGTCCTCTCCGCATATCAACCGATCAGGGCAGGCAGTTCGAATCGTCTTTATTCAACGCGCTCATGAAAAAGTTTGGAATAACAAGAATACGCACAACAGCTTTCCATCCACAAGCAAACGGACTTATTGAGCGTTGGCACCGCACTCTCAAAGCGGCGCTCATGGCAAGAGGCGCAACTACAGATTGGAGCGATGAAATACCTACCGTCCTACTTGGTTTACGCACAGCGCTCCGAGCTGACAATAACCTAAGCCCTGCGTTAATGACATACGGATCGACGCTACGCATTCCATCAGATTTTTTCATGCCTACAAAATCGACAATGGAAGATATTGAGTTCGTTCGCCGCCTGACCGCTTCGATGACGTCACTCGCACCTGTTGAACGCTCACAGACAACTACCGCTCGACCCTTCGTGCACAAAACGCTAAACACATGCACGCATGTTTTCATCAGAAACGACACCGTTCGAGCGCCACTCATACCACCATACGATGGACCGTATCCTGTTCTTCAGCGTCACGAGAAATTCTTCAAGATACAACTACCCAATCGAGTCACAGTCGTATCACTGGACAGACTAAAACCAGCATACATCTGTAACGAAACAGACGAGCAGACTGCAAGCATTGTCCCAACCGGCGAGCCAGTTCGAGATCCTGCGAGCACGCCACTCCCTGCAGTAGCTGGGCATCGAGCACATGTGACGAGGTCAGGCAGAGTCGTGAAGCCGCCCGTGCGCTTCACTTGAAGGGGGGTACTGTGGGATCACATCAACAACGAGCATCGAGCCCCGACTACCGGTCCGCTCCAAGCGCGCGCCTTTTTACGTTCTCATATCTCCCTCGCACATGTACTTCTCGCTCTCGCCTCACTCGTAGATTTCGTTCCTATTATTGCTGTCGTGTGATTGGTCAGATCCAAAATGTTAGCTCGTCATCTACGTATTAACACATGACCAACAAATTGAGTACTTAATAAGCAAGTTTTACTTCAATAAACATTCAGATTGATTCCTTGTACCAGCGTTTTAATTCTACTCTCAAGTACTCCCTACAAATCAATCCTAGGTAGTAATTTTCTCTATAGAGTTCAGCGAGAATAGAAATTTTGCAATGTAGGAAACGAGGTTGCCACTTATAAAAAACACTATACAAAATAAACTTAAAGAAAAAAGGTCTGTTTTTATTCGAGCATCAGTACAGCAACATTAAGTCTCTTATCTACTGAAGATATAATACTACATAAAAATGTGAAACAAAAACGCGCTGAGCTAACTAGATTTCCATATATTTCTAAAATGTCTCGTCTCTCAAAAAATTAAAAACGAAGACTTATATAACATTCTGACATTTTATTACAATTCTTTTGAGTAAGGGTAAGAGAACGGCCATTTTCTTGAAAAGGATTGCGAGGTGCACTTAATTAGCTTAGAGCTCTATATGACATTAGAATATTGTAAAAGGAAGCGCCTGTAGAGCTGCCATTAACGCTGTTAAACGTAAAGTAGCTCTCTATGCTTTTGTATATCTTTTCAATATTTTTTCTTGAAGTTTAAATTCCTTGCCTTCCTGTTGGTTATGCTTTCTATCATTTACAATATGAACAAAGATCAAACTCACATAACCTTTTATATATAACTAGCTATCACCCGTGGTTTCACTCGCGTTCCCGAAAGACCCCTTTAGAGGTAGAATATTCAAAAATCCTTTCTTAATGGATACCTACTCCCTGATTAGAAAACCAGCATTTATAATTTCCGAGATTTCACGATAAATCAGTGAGTGCTATTATAGACATAAATCTCAGATTAGATTTTGAAAATATATATAATATAATAATAATAATAAACTTTATTTGATCAAAAACAATAGTACAAAGGTACAGCTTATGATGTAGGTCTATATTAGGTACATTGCTATTGAGGAGGTAGTGTACCTTTAAGGGAACCTCTGCCCCCCACACTAGGAATGATCCTGTATTGTGGGGTTACAGTGAGTCTCTCTCGGGTTACTCATATCCAAACATATACATATAGATAGCACATAAACTGATTGTAAATATAAGATATAAATTAGAAATATAAGTAGGCACTAACTATATCTAAAACAATTTTTTGCGGTAGCGAACGGTGAACGGTCAATGTGTGCTAGGAATGTGTGTCATATGGATAACTCTAAAACATTTTTAATTAACGGCAAATAGCATCGGAAAAATTGTTCCAAAATTAAAAACTAGGGCATTGCAAGAATCTGTACAAGACTCACTCAATAGCAATTCTAAAGAGAGACTGGAATGATTGGAAGAGTGTACTAAGGAATGGAATTTATTCGTACCCGTAATTCATTTACTTTGATGTTGCATTTATTTATTGTAAAAGGAAATATCGCGAGACTCGGAATTAAATTCTGAAGTATCGCTGAAAATAGTACAACTCCATTGGTTCTATTTACAAATTCTAATTAATAAAAAAATTTGAATCGGATTTTTTCGCATGTTTTATGGTATTTTGCAAGTTTCGCGTCCAATTATTTAGTTAGATACACAAACACACTATACTACTAATATTGTAAATGCGAAAGTATGTTTGGATGTGTGTGAAGATGTTTGTTAATCTTTCAAGCAAAACCTACTGTATGGATTTTAATGAAACTTGGTACACAGGTAGATCATATACTGGAATAACATATAGGATACCTTTTATCCCGGGAAAATATGAGATCCCTCAGGAACGCGGGTGAAACCGCGGGGTGTAAAACTAGTAAATTATAAGCAAGTAAGTTACTGGCAACCTCGGAAAAGGCAGGAAGACTGAAATGAAAAAATAATAAGTTAATGTTTTTATTTTCGTTTCCTCTAGAAAATTGAGCAGCCATTCCTCGAAGCAGCCAAAACGACACTCGGCGAGAGATACACTCCAAATATAGAAAATATATACAAACTGACAATTCGTTTCATATTAGAGAACCTTGTCAAGGGATATGTAGATGCCGGAACGGAACACGGACAAACACAAACCTGACATGAAATAGATTTAAATTAACTTTTTTAGTTCCCTTAGAATCTATAGATTCTGCCATCCATGAAAGCGCGTCCCACTCTTTTGCCTAATCCCTTACCTACAGTGCAAGTGTCCATCTTTTTGCTAGTGTTGTAGTGCTATCGATGTGTCTATATGCGATATGCAGCTCTACGACACTATAGTTGGGCGCGTCTTCATGGAGTATTCACATTCACTTCACTATCTGTAGTTGTTTATTCATAAACTAGATACCGTATTGCTGATTCGAAATATTTTTTAGTCAAAAATATGGATGTAATTAAATTGTGTATTATTAAATATGAATGTAATAGCATTATTAAACTAAAGATGGAAGTAATATTAAGTAATAAATTAAGTTTATACTAGAGTCTACTTTGAATGTTTAAGTAATTAATTAAGTTAAAAAAAATATTTTAACATCTACTCCATGCATTTTTTAGTCTATATGTAAGCTGATAATTAACATAAATAAAGAGGCTGTAATCTTACGCTACTGATTTATTGATGTTTTAGATTTTCATATAGCATTACTCCTGTATAGATTATTTATTTATTTACTTTTTAACGATTTGTCTCGTAAAACAATGGCGCTGACTTGTTGTTTACAATTTAATCTAATTTATTATCACTAACATCTCTTTCTTACAAACATTTTAATAAAGGGGGTCGTTGTTCTATTCTATCGACAATCGCTTACTACAAATTTTAAATAATAAAGCAATTTAAAAGCATGACAATAAAAAAAATAAAAAATATAAAAAAACATTTTTATTATAATGAATGATCATCATCATCACCCCGTGATAGTCCACTGCTGGACATAGGCCTCTCTCAAGGCGCGCCACTGAGCCCGGTCTTCGGCTATTCCTTTCCAACCGCCACCAGCCACCCTGCGTATGTGGTCGCTCCATTTAGCTGGAGGGCGCCCTACACTACGTTTACCGAATATGATATGATATGATAAGATAATGAATGATATGATATGATAATGATAAAGATATTTTTGAATTTTAAGCGATATTTAGTTAGTTTCGTCAAACAGATTGCAGGGAAGCGAGCGACAGGAAATATGTTGCAGATCAAAAAATTGATACGAACCTAATCAATCCATGTCGATTCTGAATAGTAAGGATTAATTATCGACGTGCATTCGGTATTTTATACATTATATAGAATACTTGGGTTTCACACATTTCCGGTGACATAGTTATATACAAAACAAGAAACAATTTCTAATGTCAATTCATCTATTTTCGTCACATGATCATTCTATTGTATGAATGGCCTAACCATCGGCCAGTCAGTTCAATCAGATGAATTCTGGCATTCAGGTAAGCAGCTCACACACTAAAAAAAGGCATTCGTTAGAAATTATAATTTCTTCTACGCCAAATTCTAGAATCGTCGTCGGTATCGCTATAATTAATCATGCCGCCTTCCTTAGGGTGGGATGAATGGACAAATTATTCAACGTGGTAACCTGCCTCCGTTGCGTGACAATTAAATTTTAGCTACAAATATACGTTTCACGACAGTATTGCTGATTCTTTTGTTTATACATTAAACAAACAGTTTCTAACAAAAAACGTAAGAAAATAATATTTATTATTTTGATTCGATTTCCACCCAGGATAAACTTTTGTGTGTGAATATGTATGTCTGTATGACCATTTTTTTTTTTTGGAAAAAAATAACTAACTTTTAGCATTTTTTTTTATTGTTACTCAGTTTGGATTTGGATTCATGGAATCAATAATATTATAAGTAAAATGGTGTAGATAGATTATTAAGCGCTCCGAAAGCAGGACGCTTGTGGCTAATTAGCCTACTTTTACCTGTGTCGCATGCACGGATGCACTATAGGTACTGAGTACAATAAAAAGTCAAAACAATCAAATATGCCATCGTATTATGAGATCGTTATGTAGTTTTTGATATAACAATATTAAGAGTTATTTTATTTGCATGGAATACTCGTCCCATCAGTAAGGGTTAAATAAAAAAAACATTGGCTATTTTAGTCAGCCGAGCCAGTGGCACTGGCAGTCGGAAGTGTACAAATTGGCTCAATCAAATAGGCTTTCTTGATAGAGGCCGGCCGGACGACGGGACTGGATTCCAGATATATTCCCTACCGAGGCCGTTTACTGATTGGGCTATAGAAAGTGCGATGACTTAGAGGGGATGCTGAATCGATGAAAAACCTGCCGACGAGGTAAAACCTACTTTGTGTAGGGTTCAATATTCAACGTTTCATTTTCTCCCATAAGAACCTCATTTGGACTATTACAAACTTTATAAGAACTAAAATAGCCAAATCAGTAAAGTCGTTCTCAAGCTATGGCGTGATCAAGGGAAGTATAATAGGGTTTCATTTTATATGCAAGGTAGCTTAAAAGTAATGTGAATGTGCCTTAATTTTTGCAAATGGCGTCAAATGTTATTGTACTTTGACATCTATAAGGCGATGATAGCTCAGTGGTAAGTGACGTCGAATCCCGCGTCGAAGGTCGTGGGTTCGAATCCTACAATGAGCTTGAGCTTTCGGTGAAGGAAAACATCGTGAGGAAACCATAGCACGGTGGTAGGGTACTTTGAACCCGACTGGCTGGCTACCACCCTCAAGTTGAAAACCTGTCGCCATGCACCTATCGGTGTGTTCCGACAGCTGCACTTGAGAGCCAGTTCCCATCTAGGCTTTGTGTGCTTACCACCTTCGTCCACTTCATCACTTACTGTTCACGCCGTTCAAATAGAAACGTTCCAATACGCATACATACACTACCGCACATCACTTTATTAAAATTCAATCACTCACCCCATTCATTCCTTCCCGCTCATTCTTTCAATCCAATCCTTTCGCAACTCACCCGCAGTCCTTTTCCAAAATCTGCTCACGCAACGCGCCCCGAACGCAGGGGCTCCTTTCTCATACTGCGCACACGCTAATAATCTAATTGATATAAAAACGCAAATTCGCTAAAGATTAATGTAAAACCCGGCGCCGGCTCGCGTGTGATCTCCGCTATTACTTGTGCACAAGAAGGAAGTACCTACCATCCAGCGACCTAAGAAGAAGCTATCGAAGACATTATACGCAGACTCCCAGGTACACTCCCAAAACATCCTTTTTACCACAAGTTCTTGGTCCCACTCTCCGGATAATTCGCTCCGCTCCGCTCCCGCATTATTTACTCAATTTTCACGCATTTCAATTACTCAAATCACACGACCCGGTAGCCATCTTTACATTATTCATTGTTCACACATTCTCAATTCAAAAATCTAATTGTATCTAATTACTACGCATTACTTTCTTAGAAAACGCATTAAATATAATAGTTTTAGGCATAAACCTTTCATATTTTAATAATATTTCAATTCGCAAACGTTCTTTAGATTCTCATATTTCAATTTGTTTTTACGTAAAATTTATATTTTATACGTATTTAATACCCATCTCACGCAATAAATACTCAATGCTACACTATACGATTTCATATCATTAACGCATTTACTAAACATCAATCATTTACATAATTTGTTGTATGTAAGTAGATATTTAGACAAAACATTCATTCGTCTATCGAGCGCTTCGTTCCCGATCGCATCGGTTAATTCTCATCTACCTACATACAGCTCGCTATTTGTACGCACCTACCTACACGCTTATTACAATAATTACATCTGACTTCCAGTATAATTTTACTAAATTGTCCTAAAGTTAAATATTAGTTGAGAGCTCTGTGTTAAAATGGCTACTCATAAAAAGAAATTACTACAGGAAGTCGACGATACAAATCAAGGTAGCGATTCTAAATTATCGATTTTACAATCTAAGAAAGAATGTCTTTTCCAAATCGCTCAGAACATGTACGATCTCAGTCTAAAGGTTTCCGATCCTCTATTACGAACTCAATTCTTAGCGCGCACTAGTACTATAGACAAAATACGATCTAACTTCATGGAAACTCTCGACTCATGGAATATTGCTCAGTTAGAAATAAATCCATCGACAAAACCGAACTATGCGGATCTAATTTCATTCGATGAAATGTATGGGCATATTAAATACACTGAATCTCAAACACTCAAACAATACAATAACTCGGAGTTATTAAATCGTAAACTACCACCTCTCAAACTTGTTTCTTTCGATGGGTCACCGAATAGATGGCCATATTTTTATGAAAACTTTAAAAGTCTGATCCACGAAAATTCGCAACTGACAGAAGCCGAAAAAGTACAATTTTTAATAGGTTGTTTGTCAGGAAGGGCATTATCTGTTTGCTCTGGTGTAACCGCTACTGCTAATAACTATCTTATTATTTGGAACGCACTCATAGAAAAATATCAAGATACTCGAGTACAGGCTTCTATTTATGTGGAACAAATGATAAATTTCAAACCTAATCAATCTCTCGATTCATTTATTGATCAGTTTTGCGCCGCTGAAGCCGCCTTGCTCCGCTTAAATGTAGATAATCTTTCTGATTTCATTATAACCTATATCGCTCTTTGTAAACTCGATAAAGAAACAGTAAACTTGTTCGAGCAATCTCATAGACAGATTAATGTTCCAACGTTTGAACATTTAACTAAGTTTTTAAAAGAACAGAATAAAATTCAAATGCTTCGCAACCCAAATTCGTACTCAAAACCTAATTCTTTCCCGCGTCACGCTAATTCTAATAATAATAATACCGCTTCGAAATCAAAATCTACTCATGCTCTTGTCGCTAATACGAATTCTTTACAAGTTCAACCGCCAGAAATACATCAAAATCGATCTTGTAAAATTTGTAACGCACCCTATTCGCACCCTCTTTATAAATGTTCTTTCTTTTTAGATAAAAATCCTCAATCACGATTTGAACTTGTAAATAAATTTAATTTTTGTCGCAACTGTCTCGGATTTCATAATATTCAATTCTGTAAGTCTATGAATACCTGTTCGATATGTCAACGCAGACATCACACATTACTACATGTAGATAATTTTCGCAAATTAGAACCTACACCCGCGCCACATGCACTGAACCACCAGGGAAGTGCTCGGTCGTTCGGTGCGCCACCGATACCTCCGCCCGCTCTCGCTCCACCCCGCGCGTACCGTGAGCCGCAGCCAGCCACGCTCCCGCTATCCGCCGGCCGCGCCACAAGCGAGCGCGAGCCGCGCGGCCGCGATCTCACCTCGCCGCGCACACATGCCGCCACTGCGCCGCCGCCGCCGGACGCTCACGAGTATTTGGATGATAACAATTCATACACTCGCTCGCGCGTAGATTCAAAAGCATTAACAGTTACAGCTAAAACTCGCGCTTGTAATGATACTACAGTATTGTTACCGACCGCTTCTGTTTATGTTTATAAAAATAGTAAACCCTCTCATGTTCGTGTGTTCATTGATACAGGCTCAATGAGCAACTTTATTACCAAGTCATGTTGTGATCGTTTAAATTTAAAAATTATTCCCGCCGTCACTACGATCAAAGGCATAGGTCAAGCTGAAAGCTCTTCTCTTGGTCTTACAACATTTAAAATATATTCCCGCTTTGATCCGCGCTGCTCGTATACTATCACAGCGCGAGTGATAGATACTATTACTGACCGCTTGCCCAACGTACCTATAGATACGACTAAACTCGCTTATTTACGTGACTTACCTATGGCTGATGATGAATTCCACTGTCCAGCTGATATCGATTGCCTCCTTGGTAACGAATTGTTCCCGCTTCTCATAGGAAGTGATAAGGTTTTCTCACCTGACTCATCGGTTGTCGCTATACAAACCACGCTCGGTTACATTGCCGTCGGTAGGGCCGAGTGTGACTCCCGCTTTACTAACCGCTACCCTCTCTCTGAACATAAAAATCATAATAAAACATTTTTATGTTCTAATGAACCGCAATCTTTAGAAATACTCACTCAACGCTTCTGGGAGCTAGAAAGCGTCCCTCATAAAGTCCACATGAGCTCAGATGATGAGGCCTGTGAAAAAATATTCAACGCTACCAAATCTCGCGATTGTACCGGTAGATACACCGTACAATTACCCTTTAAAACTGACCACGCCGAGTTAGGAAATTCATATCTTGCCGCTAAGCGTAGACTCATTCACTTGGAGAAGAAAATAGATTCTGATCCAGAAATTCGTAAAAATTATAACGCAACGATTCAAGAATATATAAATCAAGGTTATCTGACTAAGGTAGATAACCCCACTCTCGACATTCCGCATTATTATATTCCGCATCGTGCTGTGTATCGTCCTGATAAACAGTCTTCCAAAACTCGCATCGTACTGGATGCTGGTTGCAAAACCACATCAGGGAAATCGCTTAACGATCTTCTATACGTAGGTCCCAATTTACAAAGTAATATTTTTGACTTACTCGTAAACTTACGCATGTTCTCTATAGCTGTCACAGCTGATATCGAAAAGATGTACTTTCAAGTAAAGCTTACCGCTGATCACCAGCATTTTCAACGCATTCTCTTCCGCTTTGATCCCAAAGCAGAAATAAGCACATATGAGTTCGACAGAGTGTCATTTGGTGTTTCCAGCTCTCCATACCTTGCGATGAGAGTAGTCCGACAACTTGCTGCTGATAATCGCGATAAATATCCGCTCGCAGCCTACGAGGCTGAGAACCATATGTACATGGATGACTATGTATGTTCACTAGACGGTGTTGATGATGCCGAGCGTACTTACCGTCAAATGGTCGCCATGTTCAAATCTGGTGGTTTTAACCTTGTAAAATGGCTATCAAATAATTCCGAACTTATGAATAAAATTCCTTCTGCTCATAAGAATCCGCAAAATATTAATTTTGACGCTGACGCAAACGCCAATACAAAGGTTATAGGTATGCAGTGGAACCCAATAGAGGACACATTTCAATTTAAAATTAACTATTACTCAAGATTGTACAAAACGTTCAATTCTCTCTGTAACCGCACGCCTTTTCGATCCTTTAGGTTTAATTAGTCCTGTTACCGCGTTCATGAAGTTACTCGTTCAGGAATGTTGGAAACATGAACTCGACTGGGATAGCCCTGTACCTCAGTCAATTAAAGCTAAATGGGATCAATTCCATAATGAACTCTCATATCTTGAACAGATTAAAATCCCGCGTCATATAGGTATTCAATCTAATGTTAATATAACACTCATAGGTTTCGCAGACGCGAGCGAGAGTTGCTACGGCGCTGTCGTCTATATTAGAGTTAGCTCTGATGATGAATCTCAGGGATCTGTAACTCTACTTACCGCAAAATCACGCGTCGCATCCTTGCACAAAATGCCGCTAGCTCGCCTTGAGCTTTGTGCCTCACTTTTATTGTCGAATCTTCTCTTCTCTGTAAAGGAAACATTAAGTAAACGATCTAAAATTAATAATATTTACGCATTCTCTGACTCGACTGTAACTCTCACATGGATTCACTCTCCCGCATATAAATTTCATACGTTAGTCGCAAACCGTATAACGGAAATTAATTCTAAAATACCCGCTAAACATTGGTTTCACATCAAGGGACGTGAAAATCCCGCTGATATAGTTTCTCGCCCTGTCACGCCAAAAACATTGTCAGATCCTTCGCTATGGTTTAACGCTACTCCATGGCTAGCAAACCCTCTTTCTCAATGGCCTATAAAACCATTTGAAATTAATTCCAATAATTCAAATTTAATGGAAGTAAAAACTGTCACGTTAGTAACTCAAGTTACAACCACTTCCCCTTCTCACCCTTTTGAAAGAATTATAAATCGCGTTTCTAGTTACTCTAAATTACTTCGCATCATTGTTTACATTTTAAGATTTTCCAAACGCTTAACTTCTCGCAATTCCATAAATGTCACAGACTTGGACGCTGCTGAACTGTATCTTATACGATATATTCAGAACACACATTTTTCAAATGATATTTCCGCATTAAAAAATAATAAAATTTGTAGCAAAAATATTATCAAACTCAATCCATTCATTGACTCAATGAATGTTCTCAGAGTAGGTGGAAGGTTAACAAATTCTCAACTTGACTATGGTCAAAAACACCCCATTTTACTCCCGCCTAAAGAACGCGTAACTCAACTCATAGTAGATTACTATCACATCTCTAACCTTCATACAGGTCCATCACTCTTATTAGCACTAATAAGACAAAAGTTCTGGATTCTTTCTGCCAGAAATTTAGTGCGTCAACGAGTGCACAAATGTAACAGATGTTTTCGACTCAATCCAAAGAACTCCTTTCCTCCCATGGGAGATCTCCCCGCTTTCAGAGTTTCTAAAGCAAAACCATTTGTGTTTACAGCAGTTGATTATGCCGGACCATTTTTTATCACTCATATACGCAAACGCGGAATCAAAAGTCAAAAGGCCTACATTTGTTTGTTTGTTTGCCTTTCGACGAAGGCACTCCACTTAGAATTAGTAACTGACCTAAGTTCTGATTTATTTTTAGCCGCTTTTAAACGCTTCATCTCTCGTAGAGGTCCCGTTTCGATGATTTATAGTGACGGAGGTACTAATTTCATTGGAGCAAAACGCAAACTTAACGAGATTTACTCCTTTATACAGTCCACAGCTCACATTAATTACGTAGGAGAACAATTATTGTCCCAATATCGTATTCAATTCAAACACAGTCCGCCGTATGGCCCGCATTTCAATGGACTCAGCGAAATAAGTGTTCGTTGTGTTAAAACGCATCTATTTAAAGTAATAGGTTCTCAAATACTCACATATGAAGAATTCAGTACAATACTTGTTCAGATTGAAGGTCTGCTGAATAGTCGACCTCTCAGTGTCTTAAACTCTGATCCTTCTGATATTAGCGCATTAACTCCAAATCATTTTTTAAATGTAACTCCTCTTAAATTCTTACCCGCTAAGGATGTCACTGACATTTCTGATAACCGTTTGTACCGTTATCAGTTACTCAATAAAATCACTCATTCGTTTTGGCAACGATGGAGTCAAGAGTACCTTACTTCCTTGCAACAAAGACTGAAGTGGAATTCACCCTCGAAACCTGTAGAAGTAGGCTCTATCGTAATAATTAAAGACAATAACGCTCATCCGCTCTGTTGGCCGCTAGGCATTATTGATGCGATCTATCCTGGAAAGGATAATATAATCAGAACAGTTAAAGTAAGAACCACCTCTGGCTCTTACATTCGCCCGGTAGTTCGGATTTGTCCGTTGCCATCGCAATAGTTTCTAAAATTTGAATTTTAGAGTAGTTTTAAGTTTTTAGATCGTATCACTCACTCATATATTCACTCTCATTTAATTTTCCGCATTATAATTAGAGGAAAACCTCTAGGCCGGGGGAGTTGTTCACGCCGTTCAAATAGAAACGTTCCAATACGCATACATACACTACCGCACATCACTTTATTAAAATTCAATCACTCACCCCATTCATTCCTTCCCGCTCATTCTTTCAATCCAATCCTTTCGCAACTCACCCGCAGTCCTTTTCCAAAATCTGCTCACGCAACGCGCCCCGAACGCAGGGGCTCCTTTCTCATACTGCGCACACGCTAATAATCTAATTGATATAAAAACGCAAATTCGCTAAAGATTAATGTAAAACCCGGCGCCGGCTCGCGTGTGATCTCCGCTATTACTTGTGCACAAGAAGGAAGTACCTACCATCCAGCGACCTAAGAAGAAGCTATCGAAGACATTATACGCAGACTCCCAGGTACACTCCCAAAACATCCTTTTTACCACACTTACCATTGTGAGATTGTGGTCAAACATAAGCTTATCCGGAATAAAAAAAAAACTATGTTGTAGACAGATAAAGAATTAGTTGACAACAAGCCATAGAGCGACACATACCTGAAGAACCTGGAATTATTGTAACTACTTATTTGGCCAATTTTGGGTCTGTTGTTTTAACGCACCGTGAATTTCGTCATCATATTCCTCGTTGTCGTGGTCCATGGGCGCGAACAATAAAATTGTCTAACGGTGCCAGACTAATTTCTTTGGGGATTTTTGAAATCTCGCATTTACCACAACCAAATACTTTAACTTATACTAATAGACAGGACTTCGTAATCCGATATTTATGTCCAGTGGACACAAGTCGCTCAGTCTAGTCTAGTTTATTCATAGATAGACGGCGTTACTGATGCATGGAATGGGATCAATGTTTTTCTATGACTTTTCTTCTGATGGCCGCTCTATTGTATCTATCTTTAAATCACTTCAAACCACGAACCTTGCAAGTCTTGTAAACAGTTTTTTTGCGAGTAACTATTCAAAATGCCCTAAAACAAGCGCAATTGTGCATCAACTCTGGAGGCGGTCATTTGAGCAATTTTATTTTTTCTTCTTATTGTCATCAAATTTTACATCTTCAATAATAAATTTTCGTGAAAACAGTTTTTTTTTTAATTCTCACATTTCTCTTGCGCTACCTTTTAAATACATAGACTAGCTTCTACTCCACGTTTTAGTTTTCCACTCCTCGTTTTCGAGGTGAAATATAGTCTATAGCAGGGATAATGCAACTTCCTATTAGAGAAAGATTTTTTAAAAATCGGTTCAGCCGTTTTGAAGATTAACTAGGTACATCCAAAGTCACAAACTTCCCCTTTTTATAATATTAGTGTAGATTTTTGCAGTAGTTCGAACATTTCAGTAGCAAGCGATACGTCACCAACCTTGGATATTATAGTAAGTGTTCGAGTGCGCCGTGAAGAAGGAGAAAATGCGGGCGGCGCGGGCGACTCTGTGATCTCTTGCCTTTACGCCAACGACAACACGCACACACTTGAGTGCCGCCACTAAATTAAAGTCAGAAGTCTCATTTAAATTCCCAAGATAGAACCCTAACAATGGTCCTTCGAGCCGGATAAAAAAGAATCTGAAGCAGCAAAACAACAAATACTTACGCACAGAAATCCTCATATGTAACGCTTATTTCATGACTCCATCAAATATAGGAAACCTCTGCATAGCGCTGGCAGTGAATAGTAATCAGTGAAAAGGGTCTAAATAGTCGGTCTCAATGGAAAAACTAAGCTGTCCAATATAATGATAGTTAAGGTAATTCTCTACGGGGATGGAATTGTTTGTCAGTAAAACAGTTTAATGTAAAAAAAAATATGATTAAAAAGTAGGTTTTGATTTAATTTCGAGAGCAAGGTAGCTGAAAAAGTTATCCAATATAGATTAAGTACCTACTTATACTTTTGGCGGCAAGGTAGTATGCTCAGAGATAGTTAAAAAATCTTTCTCATTAAAGCAAATTATGTTTGAATATGGAACGTTGTGCCTGGTAGGGTATTTACTAACATTACTAGATCGGAAAGGGGAGCATACAATTTTAGGAAAACTACAATTACATGTTCCCAATGTTTTTTAAAACACTAACTAAAGCTATTCTTATAACACTCACAAACAGATGACAAACAGAACTACCAAAACATCCTTAAACTAAAACTAAAAACTCATTTATTAACTTTAGGCCTTGGTAAGACACTTGTGAACGTTAGAATTAACTCTACCACCACGGGTTCGGTATCTTACATGTTAAAAAATCATCAATATTATAAATTTCATAAAGGTATATGACTGATTTACGACCTAAAAAAAAGGTTGCTAATTTCCAGAAAATGGCATCCATAAAAAAATGTTGTATCACATTTTGTACGTTAATTACATACCAAAAAAATGATGTATCAGCATTTTTAATTATAACAAAGTGATATGGCATATTCCTTTGTTTTACATGAAACACTGGGTGTATTCTATTTTTTAATGTAAAATGCTGTATGCCATTATCTTTTTTATGTCATGGACGAGCAGAAAGATGATCCACTTGATGGCAAAATAAGTGGTCGTTATTGTAGGTATTTTAGTTGACTGAGAGATTAATTGAACAACAAAAATTGTGGTATTGCACGGCATGCCGGGTACAGTTTTCCCGCGTCACGATTTTGCTTTGTGATGAACTCCGATATTACTAAACCAATCATGATGAATAGATTATATCCTGGAATAAGAGATGATATTGTGTATAATCCTATAAAATATCAAGAAATATTTATAAATAATAAACACTGGATATCATTCCAAGCTCAAAACAGCAGACCTTATGTACTATGGAAACCAGATAACTGATATACATTTTTTTCAAAACACATCCGCCTACACTTTAACTTGGTCATCCAAAGAGGGAACGCTGTCAGTCTGCTGAGAACCTAGCTAGGGCAGCAACGGCAGACTTAAAGTTTTTTTTTCATAAATATGTTGCACTATACACAGGTTTCAATTTCTGTCTTAATTTTTTCCGAAGTTTTCAACCATCATTGTCATATTGTACACTTAAACCTTCCTCATGAACAATTCTGTCCATTAGTGAAAACTTCATCAAAATCCGTTCGATAGTTTTTGAGTATATCCCGAACAGACAAACGCGGCGGGGTACTATAAAATATAGAACCTGCGAAATTGCCAATACTTTTACCAACTTTCGGAGGATAAATGACACTCCCACGTAAAATATCTACCTCGCCGGGAGGTATCGATCCTATCATAAAATAGGTATGCCCATTTTAGGGTAATTGTATAAAAATATTATGGACATTTCAAGCTAAGTGTTTTTGGCTCGATATTAACGCTTATTGCCTATCCTTTATCCATCTTTTTATTCTGGATAAGCTTGTGTTTGACTACAATCTCACTATGGTAAGTGATGTGGCCGAAGGTGGTAAGCACACAAAGCCTAGATGGGAACTGGCTCTCAATTGCAACTGTCGGAACACACCGATAGGTGCTTGGCGACAGATTTTGAACGTGAGGGTGGTAGCCAGCCAGTCGGATACTAAAAAGTACCCTACCACCGTGCTATGGTTTCCTCAAGATGTTTTCCTTCACTTAAAGCTCAAGCTCATTGTAGGATTCGAAACCACGACCTTCGCCGCGGTATCCGGTGTCACTTACCCTAACCTCATCATCATCATCGACCTCATCATCATTTTTTGACCCTAATCTATGTAGAATAGTATTGCAATAAGTATGGGTTTGTCACAAATTTTATCACCGTTGATTTTTAACTACTCTGAGATGTGATTTACTATTTCATGGAAGCTTTGCTCTATAATATTTTATTTCTCTCGTTTTATTTTGTGTATTTGCTTACACATTCCTATGTAAATGTTGTTATATCCCACAGAATGGCAAAAGGTAACTCGGAAACTAAAAAAGATAAATAAAATGCTTTTTTTCATGTTGGTACTACGAGTCAAAGCTGAAAATTCTGAATAAATCGTGGAATTTTATTCTGTTCCCCGTAACACGTTACAAGGAGTCTAAACTTTTTAATTTTACCAAAGGTAGGTACAATAAATTAAACTGTACTATGAACTTTTTTAGTATGAAACGAGTTAATATAAAAAGATAAATAAGTAATCTTAAAATATTGTCAATTGTGTATATAAATATGTGACAACTTAAACTGTGTTTTAGTTTTATGTCAGAGGTCTAACAACAGGCAGGCTTTTCACCTGATGGTAAGTGACTACCGTCGCCTACAGACATTAACAAACCCAATTGCCAATGCGTTGTCGATTTTTTTGTCGAATTCATTGAAGATAAATAATACACACCGATAGGTGCTTAGCAATAGATTTTCAACTCGAGTGTGGTCTTCTACCGTGCTATGGTTTCCTCACGATGTTTTCCTTCACCGAAATCTCAGGCTCATTGTAGAATTCGAACCTACGACCTACGTCTTCACTGAGCTAGTCTGATAGGTAGTGACGTCGAATATTGTGATGAAGTGGGTTCGAATCCTACAATGAGCATGGCACAATGGCAAATCCCTGGCATAGGCGATGGTAGCCACTTTCCACCACTTATCAGTCTTAAAAGAGAAAGTCGAAGTGGAATCTTGGCTCGTTAGCAGTATAGTCGAAAGTGGTAACTTATAGATGTTAGTGCTGGAAAGTACAGAACCTCGACTTCCTAGAAGCAAAACTGAATATATCGCTTTGATTTATCATTTACCCCCTATAATCAACAACTTGGATTGATGTTTTTTTATGATTACATTTTCTAATAGTGAAGTTAAATATTTAACCTTATACAGTGGTTACTAAAGATATATTATCGTACTAACTATTAGTAAATAAGGTTTGGTTTTCGGTACAAAGTTGTTTCATACCTACGCTGTCAATTTAAACTTTTCTCGATGTTCCCCGAATTTTGCAATCTAATGAGTTTTCTTGGTACAACATTCTACGTAATACTGTGTTTAATGAGATATTGTGGAAATAATGTACCTTGCTTAATAATTAGATACGTAGACAAGACGTTGTTTTGTTCATGTTCCTTGCTCACAAACAGATTAAACTTATTTAAAATCTTCAAAAGCAAAGATGTAAAACTTTACAAAATTCAATCGAACTTGTTATAAAGTTAATAAAAAACCTTATTAGTATTCTAAATTAAGTTTGTTTTACAATATCAGTTGTTTCTTACAGTTAGATACAAAGGTTTTGGAAGACATTTAAGGTCGCGTTTGTTTACGAGCATGTGATGCCTATATCTAAGAAAAAATATAAGTTATATAAGTCGAGAGAGTATATACATATATATATATATATTAAAAAAAATGAAAATATCTGGCTTGCTTTCTATGAGAGAGAGAGAGAGAGACAGACAGCGAAACATGCGCACGCCGCACAGCTTAATAAACATACATAGTGACATAAAAAGTGTCGTGACAATTTTTCGTAAGATTTTTTCCGTCTAGCCCCCTTTCACATACCTAGTGTTAGGTTAATAGTATAAAATAACACATCTAAAAATACTCGACAATATATATGGAGCCAAAACTAACGCCACAAACAAAGTCGCATTCGATTTTATAATATCACTAGCCGCACCTGCGGTTTCTCCCGCATTTCCGAGGGTTCTTATTTTTCTCAGGTATAAAAAGTATCCTATGTTTTAATCCAGGATATGATCCACCTGTGTGCAAAGTTTCGTCAAAATCCTTTCAGTAGTTATTGCGTGAAAGAGTAATAAACATGCAACATCCTAACTATTTTTAATCTATAGGTAGGATAGCTACCTATTAAGTAAGATGATATGCTTGTTAACAAAATAAAGGCAAAATTGGGTCAACATTTTCCGTAATCTTTATACCAAAAATCCATTTTAATTAATCTAATTAGCGGTTCCCCATGATTCTAATTAATGGAAGAGACATCGCCATAACGGGACACGAAGAACCTTGGCATAATTTCAAAGGGCTGCCCACCAATTTCCTTGCGAAGGGGAGAAAATCAAACACTCGCATTCATTAACTTTATCTCGTATTGTTTTTATTACCTGAAGGTTATTCTACTCGTTTAATATGTACGATTACTAAACCATACAAATTATAATGTACGTTTATAAAAAGCATAAAATTGTGAGTCTTCTTAACTATAGGTAATAGCATAATATAGTCTTCTTAACTATAGGTAATAGCATAATAGGTATAGCTCGGCATCATACTTTTTTTTTGTTCAAAACATTCACGGTCTTTTTGAGACAACCTGAAAAGTCACGATACACGCTTTCATTTCATTTCACTTCACTTATGCACTTAGATTGATCTTTATTGTACAAAACACCAACGAAACTATTCAATAAAACTCAAAATACACGATATTAATGAAAATAAAATGAAAACGCAACGTCACTTCGCAAATTCCCGCCAAAAAGTTCTCACCTTCTTAAACGTGTTTAGAATTGACAATGACAGATAGTAATGATACTTCACAAACAATCAACTCTGACGTCACAACTAACGCAACCATGTCACCGATGTTTCCAAACTTGATTACGTACTATTACTTTACCTACCTGACGGCAACTGAAGCGAAATTAAACTTAACTGTACGACTCAAAGTTGGAATTATTCCAACAATTCATCAAAAGCTCAAACTGAGGATATGAATTAGTAAAGTATTCAGTTGGTGAGGAGCAAGATTATTAAAATGATTATAGACCACAGTACTCTATGGTTTAAACCATAGACACTATACGCAAAAGTTCTTAATGCAATATATGTAGGTATCATGGTCAAAGTCATGCATGGATTTTATTTATACAAAATATTTAAAAAATATATTAAAAGGTATTTGGAATATTCAATGTGGACTTTGTGTTCCTAGAGATATCACACTTCACGCTAGTATCATAAATGAGAGAGTTTTTTTTATGAAGGCTTCAAACAAAGCCTAGAAGGAGACTGGCTGTCAAGTGCAGCTGTCGGAACACACCGATAGGTGCTTGGTGACAGATTTTGAACTTGAGGGTGGTAGCCAACCAGTCTAGTACTACATATACCATCGTGCAACGGTTTCCTAACGATGTTTTCCTTTACTGAAAGCTCAAGCTCATCATCGGATTCGAAGATTATATAATTGCGGTAACCGACGTCACTACACTACCGCTATCGTTGCCATAAAAAGAAATGTGTAGGTTGTAATATTTAATGCTATACAATATTTATCAAATAAGAATGAGAAAAGGTACTTCTCTAAATTAAATACTAAGTCGATATCACTACATTAGGAATAAAGATTGTGTGTTGGTTTGTTTATCCATCTTTGAAGCAGCAACTTATTGATATAATTTCACAGCCACATTTCATATTTTTATTCAGATTTCTTAAACTATTTAATAACTGAAGTTCTTCCTTGAGTACCAACATCGTTAAAACTTTGAAAATGTTTATTTCTTGGCTGAGTTTCTTGGACAAAATATTAAGTACTTATTATATCAAAAAAATATGAGAACTATTTCTTTATACAAACCTACCTATTTATTTTTTGTTTTTGTAAATGAGGCATTTTTATTAAGAATAATATTTCATATCAATAGGTAGGTATATCGAATATAACAAAACATAGCACACCCAACATGATGATTTTAATATCAAATTACGAAAATATCGAGTCAAATATTCCGCACGTAAATACAGACAGATAATCATACTTGGATAATGTTCCATTGAGGTAGAAATTCGCAGAAAATCTTATTAATATTGGCTCATTTGTTACGTAATACTTTCTTTCTTTGCTCGTACCTACACCAAAATCGTGTGATCCCACTTTTGTGACATCTTAAGGATAGCTTACCAAGTTTCATATGAAACTAAGTTGAAGTATTGACGTAAGTACGGTAAGTAGAATTATATATAACCAACAAGAAACTAAGGGGCGGGGAGCTTTTTCCGCCAACGCATTAGCTTGGCCATCCAAAGAGGAAACGCTGCCAGCCTTCTGGGAACCATGCCGATCGGCAGCAGCGGCAGCCTCGAACAAGTATTTTATATATTATAGTTGTACATTTTTTTTAGAAACTAAGTAAGTAGGTATAGTTACAAATAAATGAAGTCCGTGAAAACATCGACAATCATTTTTTATTGTATCTTCGTTCGAATAAAGAACGAAACATCGATAAATTGATAGAATGCTATAAGGAATGATATAGTTCAGAAAACTAAACTAAACAATTAAGTAATAATAATAATTTTATTTTCTTTCTCCTTACAAACTAGTATAACAAACAACTCGGACATTAAACAAGATTTTAGCATTTCAAAATTTTGTAGGAGAAACTGGTATCCAAGCTAAGCCGAAGCCTGTGTTATGGATAACCAGCCACTTCCACCACGGAGTAAGTAACTGCCTCTGTAGCTATGCGTAGGAAGTGGGATGCAATGATAGCTCAGTGGTAGTGATGTGACGCCGGATACCGCGGCGAAGGTTCGAATCCTACAATGAGCTAGAGCTTTCGGAAGGTAAACATCGTGAGGACACAACAGCATTTTTGGCTGGTGACCACTCTTAAGTTGAAAATCTGTCCCCAAGCACTGGTGTGTACCGGCAGTTGCATTTGCGAGCCAATCAAAACTCACGTAAAATGTTACACTTGAGAGCCAGTTCCCATCTAGGCTATGTGTGCTTACCATCTTCGGCCACATTCATCACTTACCATGGTGAGATTGTGGTCAAACACAAGCCTATCCAGAATTAAAAAAAAAAAAAAAAAAACTGTCTTACTAAAATTATAAATGTGAAAGTTTGGATGGATGGATGTTTGTTACTCATTTACGCCAGAACGGCTGAATGGATCTGGATGAAATTTGGCATGGAGATAGATTATAGTCTGCACATAGGTTTTTTATCTCGGTAAAAGGTAAGATCCTCCGGGAACGCGGGTGAAACCGCGGGGGACAGCTAGTACTATATAAGTCTTCAGTTTTACGTGAAAATACAATATTTCTAGGTGCATCAGGAACGCTGACAGAACAAACAAGTCTCTTATTTCAACGAGAACTTAATTAAAATGGGATTTATTGGCCCACGTTTGGCAGCTCGTGCATGGTCGGGCAATATGTGTAGCACAAGTAATTAATACGTGATGACGGCGTCCTTGATGGTAACGACATATTTTACTGAAATTTATATTTATTTCGTCTCATTATTCATCCTTCCAAATAGGCATTTACGAATTGTCACATTCTAATGTTCGATTCGAAAGAATGCTTTTGCTGAAAAGCTTGATCATAATTTGTAAACGTAAATGTGTACTATTAACATTAGAAATTAAGTCTATATTAACCATCGGATCCAAGTTATCTGAGTAAACAAATAAATTATTGTTATATTTATTATTAAAGCCGATATGAACATTTATTTGATGGGTAGAAGCGTTATTGTTTTTCATAGGAATATCTATTAGCTCCATCTAAGCGGAATATTAAAAAACTTATCTGCAATCTGTACCTAGGTATGCGTAACTATTAGCAGATTGTTTGTGAGGCAATACTTCTTATCCAGCGAGGAGACCCTAGTATTTAAAGATCGGGATTCGTAGCTGCGCGTGATAGACTGCTGTTGGGTGTTTATCCAGCCGCTATCGATATTTTTCTGTGGATACCTGGATTTCTTCTCTCACCGTGTATAAAATTAAACAACTTTTCGTAACGTAGTAATAAAGGTATTTAGTTTATGGAGGAACCTTGTAGGTATATGTATATGCAGATCGCATAGAAAACTTCGTAAGCGCGATGTAGATTGTTGGAGCGCCATCTATCTAGGAGTCGTGCGAACTATATCTATGTGTATATAGATGTCGCTACAAGTTGACTATATGTATATGGCAACACATTGAATCGCACAGAGTAAACTCAAGTCGCACGTCTTGGTACTTTTTGGTGGGAACTTGCAGAGTGACGTTGCGTTTTCGTTTTATTTTCATTAAATTCGTGTATTTTGAGTTTTATTGAATAATATCGGTGGTGTTTTGTCCAATAATGATCAATCTAAGTGCACAAGTGAAGTGAAATGAAATGAAAGCGTGTATCGTGACTTTCCAGGTTGTCCCAATAAGTCCTTGAATGTTTTAGTGGAACAACCGCCAATTTCACTAAAGCCTGACTGGACATGTACGGACGAAGACTAAACAATACAGTGAATTTGAGAATATGACTATAACATAAAAGAAGAACTTAAAACTCAAGAAAATATGCGAAGAAAATTATTTAAAATATATTAAAGGAGTGACAAATAGACCAAGACCATTTCAAATACTTTGACATTTGGCAGAAATATCCTAAAAGGATGATTGCCAGTAACAAAAAAAAAAATCGCACGCCGAAGCTGACACGCACATTTTTTCACCTATATCAATATAAAGCACAGTGGAAGATTACTTTATTGTACCTACCTGGCTGGCTACATGGGTGTCGCCAAGGGGGGCAGGAAGGGGCAGACCCCTTTAGAGATTTTTTTTTCCACATGTAAAGCAACCAAAGTTCTAAGTCCACTCACTTCACTTGCTTGACCGATAATTTCCGTAGGTCAAAATTCAAATGAATGGTACAGTCAAGAGCTCTTGGAGCTTAAATAATAGGACTTTGTACCGTTCTTATTACATTTGCAGTAGGTAGAGGTAATAAGTCTTGCACTACAAACAAGTGAAAAGTTTCCAGTGGGTTCTGCTAGTAACCAAGTCGGTAATGCATTGGCAATCCCTCTAATGCTTTCTGATGTCTATTAGGCGACGTTAAAACCGATAGTTATCCTGACAAATTTAATTTAAATTTAACATGTAAAAGTCAAACTGTACGGGTACTTAGGTAACTTTAGGAAATAAATCAAATAACATGATTGGGTAAAATTGGACGTCGAAAGCATCGATCGAGAACATTAAGTATGCATTATGCATGGGGTTTGGGGACTCATGACAACACGAATAAGTATATTTGAACATTTAAGAGGAGGTTACATTAAAAGTGCACTTAGATTAAAATGTGATTAGGTTTCCCAATCTTTATAAGTTTGTATTATAAATAGGTGAGATGGTAACTAAGCCGGAATAAACATAAAGTAAAAGGTACCTAACTAAGTAGGACTATGGTAGGACTAGTATCCAAGAAACTTCCAAAGACATTTTCAATAGCTATACATAGCTATACATTTTTTATTAATCTTTAGTCATGACCATAGCTACAGCTACAGGTCTTTCAGTTGCATACATTTTATTTAGTTTTAATCCTTCTTTTCTATTAAAGTTTTTTTTTTTATGTCATTAGGTTGACAAACAGGCAGACGGTCCACCTGATGGTAAGTGGTCACCGCCGCCTATGGACATTTGCAATATCAGGGTGATTGCCGATGTGTTGCCGACCTTGAAGAGCTCTTTTTACGCCATTTTTGAAGAACCCCATATCATAGCGCGGAGGGAATACCGTAATGGGGAGCTCATTCCATATCCTCATGGTCCGCAGAAGGAACGTCCGGCTGAATCGGTCGAAAAGTTACGCTATACTATAACATTCGCAGTAATGTCTATTCCTCGTCCGTAGAATTCAAGTCAGATCTAGTGAAATTGGTGGCCGTTTCACAGACTTTTTGGGAAAACCTGAAAAGCCACGATACAAGCTTTCATTTCATTTCAGGTCACTGGTGCACTTAGATTGATATTTATTGGACAAAACAACAACGATATTATTCAATAATACTAATTTGTATTTCTTATAATTTTTTTATAAAAAAAAAACAATAGCGCAACGTCATTTCGCAAATGCCCACTAAATATTTCCGCAATAAGATCCTCTAGGATGCCAATGTCATGCTAAACTTAAAAACTACAACCTTTTTAAAATAAACTAATACCTAAATAATCAGAAAACTACAATCTCTAAACCAACTAGAGTACTACATTATATATATTTATTTACATCAATCAACGAAGTTAAAATGGATAGAAACACAAAATTAAAAGCAATAATCGGTATAGATGAAATTAAAAACTGTAAAGTTTTACTGAGACAACTCTTCGCTGAATTTCTCGGAACATTTCTATATTTAATCATGCTTTTATCGATTTATTCTGAAGACATTGGGGTTTTAACTACAGCTATGTCCAATGGTTTGGCACTTGCTACAATTATACAAATCATTGGCCATGTGTCTGGTGGTCATGTTAATCCTGCAGTGACGTTTGGTGTACTAGTGATTGATCAAATAAAAATTTTGAGAGCTCTATTGTACATTGCTGCTCAAGTTCTTGGTGCTTTTGCAGGTATACAAACACAACCTAGACTTATATACCTAACTAAATATTTACTAACTCGATTGCATCTATAAATTTACTGCATCGTAATTATTCGATCGGTTATTACTTTTATTTCTAAGAACTTAGAGTTTAAAGTTATGGGTTGCTTAGAATTTATGTTTCATACCCTAATATTCTTGAAGTACCTAATCAAGGACTTCCTGTCTTTAAAATAAAGAATAAACCAGACAAATTAAATATCTTAGTACCATTAAACATCTGAAAGTTCGGATGTGGAATTGTTTGTTATTCTTCACGCAAAAACTACTGAACGGATTTTGATGTAGGTAAATTGACACATACGTAGATCATATCTTGGAACAAAATATTAGATACTTCTAATCCCGGAAAAAGATAACGTAAATCTTTAAACGTGTTCTTAAAATGTATCTTTTTTTTCAGGTACATTATTATCAAGAGGAATAATGGACTTTTACTCCGAGATAACTGACCTCAAAATTGATTATCAAGTTTTGTTCCTAGAATTTCTTATGTCCTTCATATTTGTGTTAGTAGTTCTAAGTGTGGTAGATGTTAAAAGAGGCGCTGGAGTTCTAGGCTCAGCTGCTTTAGCTATAGGCCTATCTCTAGCCGCTTGTCAATGTTCCTCTAAATTCTATCCTCTGACGCTGAACCCTGCAGCTTCCCTTGGGGTAGCTTTTGTGTTTAATTCATGGACGCATCATTGGGCTTATTGGCTCGGCCCAATTTCAGGCGGGATTTGCGCAGGAATTATATATAGATTTGTGTTAACTTTTAAATTAAGAAGTTTGATTGATGGCTGAGAATACTTTAGTTATACTATTTTAATAACGATTGAGTCAAGTTTTGGTTATTGTTTTAATTATGTGCAAATTTTATTGCGTATTTACATTGCTTTATATTCCATATACGAGTATAATAATAAAAATTACCAGTTTCAATCAGTGTTCCCATTTTCAATACTTTAGCCATTCCCGTTCCGACACTTTTTCCCAATTCCGACACTTTTACCCAAATTTAACACTTTTTATGTAAAACCAACATTACTTTGCAGTTAGTAAATTACCTACTTATTCAGCACATCCACATTGTTAATGGCTATCTATGTGCATTATTATTCTTATTAGAATTACATTCTATTATTTAATATACATGTTTCTCTGCTTAATCTTGCCTAATTATAGATAGTAACAATGATTTAGTGACATTTTTTTTTAATTTGATCGTTATAAACTGTAATAACTATTCTGAACTTTATTGTTTCCAGACAAAAAGCTGCCTTTATTTGCTTATTTAAGTAACAAGAGGGAAATTCCCTCTTTACAAGTAATAGCTAAGTAAACAGCATTATTCATTAATGTATAATTGACCCAAGCTATATACCTACAATGCTGTGTAATCGATTACTTGGAAATTGGAATAGAAAGGGAATCCCTTGACATTTCCAATGTCCATTGAGCATATTGTATTGTCCTTTTGTACTGGCATAAAAGCTTACCAATGTGTACCTACCTACCTACCTGCGATAAGGGTATCGTTTACGTAATTAACATATAGGTACATTTATCAACAAATCCTACTAATATTATAAATGTGAAAGTTTGGATGGATGTGTGTTTGTTAGGTACTTATTTACGCCAGAACGGCTGAATGGATCTGGATGAAATTTGGCATGGAGATAGATTATAGTCTGGAATAGCACATAGGCTATACATAGCGATAAGATCCCACAGGAACGCGGGTGAAACCGCGGAAGACAGCTAGTATATAAATAAAATAAATATTTTTACGTCAAGCTGGAACACACCGATAGATGCTTGGCGACAGATTTTTAAACAAATTTTATTTAAGGTGAATGATATGGTAAGGTAACCAGTGAATTTACTTTTGGATAAGCTTGTGTTTGACCGCAATCTCACCATGGTAAGTGATGATGTAGCCGAAGGTGGTAAGCACGCAAAGCCTAGATGGGAACTTGCTCTCAAGTGCAGCTGCCGGAACACACCAACAGGTGCTTGGCGACAGATTTTCAACTTGAGGATGGTAGCCAGCCAGTTGGGTACTACAAAGTACCTTACCACCGTGCTAAGGTACTTTGTAGTACCCAACGCAAGCATTTCCTCCCGCGCACGATCAGGTTGTGGAATGAGCTCCCTGTAGAGGTGTTCCCTAGAGACTACAGCATGGGGTTCTTCAAAAGAGGAGTAAGAAGGTTTATGCAAGGTCGGCAACGCGCTCGTGACGCCTCTGGTGTTGCAAGCGTCCATAGTAACCGCTTTCCATCAGATGGGCCGTAAACTTGTTTGCCACCTAGTGGTATAAAAAAAAAGTTTCCTCGCGATGTTTTCCTTCACCGAAAGCTCAAGCTCATTGTAGGATTCGACTCTATTATCTATGAATGTATTTTATGCAACTTTGAAAGTACATATTTATACCTAACGATCTTGATATTTTTCGTAGGAATAAAATAAATTACTTATTCAGGAAAATACTGCGGAAAAATCGGTTTCGGTTTAAAGAATTTATTTCTCAAAAGAACATTTACATATTCACTTAATATGAGAAAATTTATACAATAATATAAGTATGATTAGGCTCTATGGTTCATTTAAAAATATACTCTGTATAATAATAATATGTAAGGAGGGCAAGGGATGAAAGCAAGGAAAATCACTTTGATATCTGAATAATTAAGTAGCGTGCTCATTATAATTTATTTCCATATTAAAAAGAATACTTAAAGAAAAAGACTTGTGTTATATATAATTTATTTACAACAAATGTACAAAATATACAAACAAATGTACAACTTGTACTATAACTATAATATATTTAAAACTTCTTCGACGCTACCGCAAGTCTTTTATGTAAAAAATTAATCGAGGCCTCAGGTTCCCAGCAAGCTGATGCGTTGGCGGAAAAAGCTCCCCGCCCGCCGGTCACCGGAGGCCTCGATTATTTTTTTACATAAAAGACTTGTTAATCTGTTGACTCGCGACATTAACCTGTCAAACAACTCGTCAACTCGCGCACAGTTTTCAAAATGTCAATTTTCGCGCCCAATTTTCAAGTAAATGTTATCGTCCCGATTGTCCCATTTGAGAACCAAGTGGTGCGGACTCTGAAACCCCGATTGTCCCAAGAAAGAACTGACAGGTTAAAAAGCTTGTAAGTAGTATTGCTAGGTACTTTTTTTCATTTGAAAATTTGAATGCATTCAAAATATATTGCTGAAAAGTTTGTTTGTATGTTTGAACTACTTAAGTTTGCTTCTTTAATGACCAGTCTAATTTGTGAAATGTTTTTTCGATAGATAACCCGTAATTACATGTATGTTCGGGTAAAAACGTGGGGTCCTTTTGTTAGACCGTGGCGAAATTTACCGTCGTATACTAATGATATTGTAGCAGTTATTCATTGCCTGAAAATACGGATAAAACGACATTTTCTTAAAATGAAACCTAGCTAGATCGATTTATCGCCCTCGAAACCCCCTGCATACTAAATTTCATTTTTAGCCGAGCCGTTTCCCAGATTCAGATTATATATTTACATATATAATGTATACAAGAATTGCTTGTTTAAAGGTACATATTAGATAGAATAGATTAGATAGATATGCTTAGGTAAAAAAAGGGTAGGTACCTATAAACGCTTACCATCAAACGGGACATATGCTTGTTTGCGCTTTAGTGGTTTGGAAAAGATACCTTGATTAAATCACCTTCACTTTTTTTGTTTTCCCATTTTTTCTGTTATCCCTTTTGTAATAGATTTATGTAAGTACTAGTTATGTAATTCTAATATCATTTATTCAGTTTAGGTCCTGGTAATAAGGCACTTATGAACGCTATAATTGACTCTACCACCGGACCGGAATCTACAAAACGTTTTTTTTAAAAACCTAGACGACCAGGTAACCTTTGTGAAAAGTAGATAGGTAGTAGATTATTATCAATAGGTTAAGTGATCAAATAAACTTACACTCTCGTTCGTCCCCCTACTTAGTAGTGGGACGAAGTCAGGGGACAAACGGGAATACCACTACACGTTTACGTCCAGAGATATTGATATAAAAGCTCTTTCATCTCTAATAAGAGGATTTTAATAGAACTTGGACGGTAAAAATATATTTACCAAGGTACAACCAATAAAAAAAAACATTTTATATTTACGTATTATAAACTTCGATCGAATGGAATACAATACAAAATAAGCCCGCCCATTTGTATGTGAGTGAACAAATTACTCAACTCACTCATTTGAATGACAGAACAACTTGAAGCATTGTCAACGTCAAACCATATTTTATCAATTCATCTGAAATCTACGGATTTAAATAAAACGTAGTGTTTATATTATCTTTAGATTTAAAAATAACTGTAATTTTTATTAGTTTTTTACGAAACCATCATTCTTGGACAGGTAAAAAATGGTACCGTTGCATAACTTTTTTATAACTAAATCAGCGTTCTCCTTCTCCACCTTTACTTACGAGATTCTACAGATTTTACCGATTTGATCTTCGAATTTTTAAAGACTATTTATGGCAACATTCTTACTTAATAGCATTCATTTCACTCATTCAATTCATTCATTCCTTTGAAATGACGTCAATGGAAATGTCACTTTCTTCGTGACGTCTTTCTGTTTTTCAGTTTTTCAGCATAATTTATGGGAAATCGATAAAACATGTTCAACAAACTGTTAATTTCATGACTATTATTTAACAAAACCCATCATAATGGAGACGGCTAGCGATTTCGAAGAAAACGAGATTCCTATTTGGCAAGAAACGCGTTGTGAACCTCTGGGCGCTCCCAAGGAGAATCTATGTGATGAAAATGGCACCGAACAAATACCTGATGATAGAATACATGCATTGGAAGAGGAGCAAGAGATCCTGTCGTCATCAGTGTTTTCTCTAACATCCCACCTCGCACAAGTAGAATTTCGTTTGCGTCAGATCTTAAAAGCGCCTGCTGAGGAAAAAGATGTTATGTTGAAAGCCTTAGAAGAGTTCACATCTCGTGGGGTGCCTGACTCTAGGGCTGCGCCACAAGGTAGCTCGGGAGAAGCATCATGTAGCGAGTGTGTTGAACTTGAGCATAAAATCCGACGACAAAGATCGCGACAGTCACATTTTATAGAACGGTTGAAAAAGCAGCTCCAAGAATTAGAAAGGTTTGCTGCAGACCCTAACAAGACAGGTGAGAGCAAACACAGGATGTTAATAGAACATTTACGTAGTGAAATAGACCGAAGTGTTGAAGAATGTCATCAACCATTGAATGCAGAAGAGTTGAGGCATCAAATAAACTGTGCAGTCAAACAGTATGCTGATCGACATCTTTCGAAGGATGAAATAATAAGTAAATTACAAGCACACATAGATGACATGCAAAAATTTATCAAGCTGATGAATACTGATGAATTGAAGACAAATAAGGCTAAAGTTGAAACTAAAAATGTGAAATCAGAGAAGTTTGACACAACTTTCAATAAAAATAAAGGTAGTGATGATTTGAGAACAGAGACAATCAATTTAATGAGGAAAGCATCTACTTTGATACAAATATTCACAGTTTCACAGTTTGGATGTTCACCTAATGCAAATAAACAGTATGACAAAAAGTCTTCCACTATTGTTACCCACTGGGGTAACTTGAGGGCTAAATTAGAGATGTCCATTGATGGCGTATTACACTTGGTATCACGAGAGAGACCATCACAAGCCATTGTTGATAGTTATGACAGTGAATCAGAAGAAGGAGGCATAATTATCAATGACGCTCCTTTAACTACAGCTGTACGAAGACATTTAGCTGTCAATCTGCGAGATTTACTCCAACATGGACTTACTGGGCCTGAATCAAGCTCCCTTGTACCCATTATAGGATGTTTTCCTGTCAGAAGATCTTCTACATCTCGCTGTATTCACATCTGGGAACTTATATTACGGTATTATGAATTGAATGATGGTGACAGATTCAATTCAACACCAGCTAGGAAATTAAGTCAGAGCTTTAACTTAGACATAGTTGGAGGCACCGCTATTACAAATAAACAGAGTTTATTAAGTGCTATTGGGAGTATTCTATCATCCCATATGCCTTATAAACGGAGTTATGATGCACACTTCAAAGCGTTTGTTTGTGCAGCTTTAAATGCACATAAACTTGTTATTTGGCTTAATATAATGTTAAAATGTAGATCTTTGATTGATTCATACTATTCTTCCACAAGTTATGTTGTGAACACAGGTTTTCAAGACACGCTGCAGAGCCTTGATCGCTTGACTCCATATAACTTTGAATTGCCCGTTGATCTTGCAGTAAAACAGTTTCAAAATATCAATGATGTATTTATGTAGATACTGTAATTCTAAGAGTACACTTTTATACATAATCATGTTTGATGATGCCTTCCACAATGAATTATTATGATGCATTTACTGTAGCCTAAATTAAATTCTTCTAGTCTAATAGCATCTGAATTAGTCATTAGTGTTGTAGTCCCTATGTATAGCAATATGTTTATGATTTTCAATGTTTTAAATTGTAGCTTTGTTATTGCTCTCTATTCATTTTTGTTTTGAATGTAGTAGACTGTACATTCCAAGTAAGATCTCATTTAAAAATGTGAATATTATTAAATTATCACACCAAAGATGAACCAAAATTAAATATAAGTATTATAATTGTATTGTGCAAAATGTAAAGAATATCGCTTAATATAATGTAGTTAAAAAAATGTTTGTTTTTAATTAATTTTGAACACATGGTTTGTGTATCAAATTCCCTTCATAAATAGTACAGACCTTTTTTTTTTTTTTTATGTCACAAATGACAACGAGGCAGGCGGGTCACCTGATGGTAAGTGACAACCGTCGCCTGTAGACATTGGCAATACCATGGGATTGCTAATGTGTTGTACACCTTATTAAGGCGAACTGGCTCTCAAGTGCAATTGCCGGAACACACCAACAGGTGCTTGGCGACAGATTTTCAACTTGGGTGGTAGCCAGCCAGTCGAGTACTACAAAGTACCCTACCACCGTGCTGTGGTTTCCTCACGATGTTTTCCTTCACCGAAAGCTCAAGCTCATTGTAAGGATTCGAACCCACGACCTTCGCCGCGGTATCCGACGTCACTTACCACTGAGCTATCATCGCCTTACCTACTCTGAAGTTAGGTATATGTCGCAGCCAACTAGCTTGATTAGTCGTTCAAATAGCAGCCTGAATTATATCCAGCAGTAGCATCTAATATTCTAATGAACTGGCTGTCTAATACTTTGGCCATTCATAAAATAAAGAATCACACGGTAAAAACAATGAAACAAGATCTAAATGCCGAATACATTTAAAATAAAACAAATAACATAATCTATTAATAATTTATTATTATTTTAACAGAAGTGCAAATATACTTGGACGTACCATTTAGATAACAAAACATTCACAAACAATTTATTCAACAGCAAAATGCTTTCGTTTTTCACGACAGCAACTTATAAAATCATTAACGACAGAAACAAGGTGATCATGAAAATATTTATAAATGTTAATAATTACTATAAAAAAAATGGTGATACATATTTTGATACAATTACATAACCCAGCCAAAGTGTGCTTACACAAAGCCTAAATGGGAACTGGCTCTCAAGTGTAGCTGTCGGAACACACCGATAGGTGCTTGGCGACAGATTTTCAACATGAGGGTGGTAGCCAGCCAGTCGGGTACTACAAGGAACCCACCACCGTGCTATGGTTTCCTCACGATGTTTTCCTTCACCGAAAGCTCAAGCTCACTGTAGGATTCGAATACACGACCTTCGCCGCGGTATTCGACGTCACTACCACTGAGCTATCATCGCCTTAAAGTATTCGAAATGTTATCACTTATCAGCGTTCAGTCTTCGGCCATTAAAATAAATTGCATTCACAAATGCAAGATTGTTTCAAATGATTATTTTAATATGAACATAATAATCAGAATACAAAACATTCTAGTTATAAAGAGCTTGTTTCCAATATAACATTTATTGTAAATACATAGAAAAACATTGATTATGTAGTCTAAGATGAAAATATCATCTGTTTCTTTAGATGTTTGTCTGGTATTAGACATACTAGGCAATAAGTCTAGCTACTTCTGAATGTGATATACAACGTGTTACAAAATACCCCGTAAAAAATACAATTAATTATCAAAGCCAAACATTTTGTCAACCCTAGCAAGCTGTCATGTCAGGGAACCAGATTATTTAACAGAAAGGCCTACGTACCTATTTTACCTAATAATAGTTTTTCTATTTTTCATTCATAAATGTTTGCTACCTCAATACAAGGGTGTCATTATAATCAAGTACTGGCTTCAAAAAAATGACAAGTTGGAAAAAAAATGATGATGTTTGTCGTTCCGCGAATTAGGTAGAAATGTAGGTACATTCTGCGTAGTTTACTCTTAAATTTTACTGAAATAGGGTTAGCACATCAGTGTTTTTTTTTGGTTATGTAACAGCGTTACTACGGTTCTTAAATATTGTGAATGGACTCGTTATAAGGCCCCATTTAACCTCCTTTCGGCTTTACGGGTAGTTTTGTAACATCCTGTATAGTAGAATATTCCAAGTTTATTGCTACTTGTTTAGATGTTTCATACTAGCAAGCAATGATATTATAATTTGTAGATAAGGTTACTTACACAACATTCGATCTTAAAAATGCCACACATAAATAACTTCATATTGTAATATTCTCACTACATTACGATATTTCATAACACACGACGGCATTTTTGGTTGTTTTGGGTCACTTTTAATTTTAATTGCACTCAGAACGTGATATGGATCCGTTGATGTCGGCGACGCGACTTAGGTCAAAGTAGGCTAATTAGCCAACTAGGCCTCCCTATTATATTATTTACTGATAATATCATTGCTAGCAAGTGTTTGATTGTAGCATTAATACTGTTATAAATATGTACAAGTACGAATCCTTTCCAGCCCAAACATTCACATCCATTTGATTTGATGCGAGTTTTAAGTACAAAAAAAAATATTAGGTCGTTTTTTTTTTCAAATCTGATTACAATGAAATGAGTTAGTTATAATTACATATGTTTACTTGGGTCCGAGCATGTTTTCGGGCTTTACCCATTGGTCGAATTGTTCTGCTGTTAGAATACCTAGTTTAATAGCTGTGCCTTTGAGTGTGCCGCCTTCTTTGTGGGCTGTCTTCGCTATTTGGGCGGCCTGGAATAAAGATACAAATTGATTAGTTAAATTGCTATTAGACTACTACATAATTTTTTTTTTGACATTTTTCACACACGGCTATCTGATCCCAAACTAAGCAAAACTTGTAATATGGTAACCAGATAACTGATATACTACATTTTTTTGTAAAGAATCGAACCCACGACCTGCGGCGTGATAGGTAGTGTGTTAACTGTTAACCAACCACACCAACCAACCCGTCAAACTTTATGGTTTTGTTAAATAGCTATTTAAAATACATAAAATGGTTGAATTTTTACAAAGTGTTTGCTATTATAGCATTTTTAGGTGTTTTATACTCTGGTTAGTGTTAGATAATATTTATTGAATATAAGCATAATCCCTATTGTGTGAATGAACATTTTTTGTCCTGAGTCTGGATGTAATCATCTATTTATGTATGTATTAGCTATCCCCGCGGTTTCACCCGCGTTCCCGAGGGATCTTACCTTTTCTAGGGATAAAAGTATACAATGTTTTAATCCAGGATATGATCTACCTGTGCGTCAAGTTTCACCAAAATCCATTTAGCTGTTTTTGCTTCATTGGACAACAAACATCCTTTATAATATCAGTAGGATTTAAAATGTAATATAGGTATCTGGATTTCATAGTACAAAAAAAAATTGTATCCATAGGCTATGGTAACCGCTTACCATCAGATGGGCAGTAAGCTTGTTTGCCAACTTGAGTCTTTGATTGAGATCAGATGTGTGTGAAGAATGTAGTAATATCACTACATAGTATATAAACAAAGTCGCTGACGCTGTCTGTCCGTCTCTATGTATGCTTAAATCTTTAAAACTACGCAACGGATTGTTGCACGAAGCGGTTTTTTTTTAATAGTTAGAGTGATTTAAGAGGAAGGTTTTAGTACATAATTTGTCAAGTTTTTGTATACATTGGCTAAAATATAATGATATTGGTTGGAGGTTTGGATTATTTGAAATATCCCGCCAGAACTGGAAAAAACGAATCAAAATCGTGTAGTTCACGCGGGCGAAGCTGCGGGCGGAAAGCTAATTATATATTTAATTATTACCTTATCGTAACCAATGTGTGGATTGAGAGCTGTGACCAGCATGAGTGACTCTTGCATGATCTTGGAGATGGTAGCTTCGTTTGCCTTTATACCCTGGGCACAGTTCTTGTTGAACGCTAGACAACCGTCACCTGGAAATATAATTATACTTTTAGAGACGTCGGATACCGCGGCGAAGGTCGTGGGTTCGAATACTACAATGAGCTTGAGATTTTGGTGAAGGAAAACATCGTGAAGAAACCATAGCATGGTGGTAGGGTACTTTGTATATCCCCGACTGGCTGGCTACTACTCTCAAGTTGAAAATCTATCGGTGTGTTTCGATAGCTGCACTTGAGAGCCAGTTTCCATATAAGGCTTTGTGTGCTTACTACCTTCGGCCAAATCATCACTTCATGGTAAGTGAGATTGCGGCCAAGCACAAGCTTATGCGAAAGAAAGAAAAAAAATTTTTTACAGTTAATCTTCCACCATAATGATTTTTTATGAGTAGCATATGTCTGACCTGCTTTTGATTAATTTTGGCAAATGTATAGATGCCTTATATACTTTGTACTGTGCGAGGGCATTCCTGGCCACTGGTTTCACCTCGTAAAACCTGTAGTTTTCTTATATTTTTTACCCAGAAGCCAATAAATACTCAGAATAATCCATATATATATTATAAATGCGAAAGTAGCTTTGTCTGTCTGTCTATTACCTTTTCACGCCTATTATAAAATGTAATAGGTCTAGGTAACTTTTTTAAAAAGAGTTATTGTTGAGTTTATTGCCGGCTCTTCTCAGCAAAAGCAACCTTCCGAACCGAGCGTTAGAATTCAACATGAATCAAATTCAATTCAACGATTAAAAATACTTGTAATGAGTTTACTTAATAAATATATATTTGAGTTTGAGTTAATAATAATATTTTATTTCTTTCCCTTACAAACTAGGTACAATATTACAAATTAAACTGACTGAAAAATGAAATATTTTGTTTGTAGGAGAAACTGGTATCCAAGCTAGGCCGAAGCCTGTATTAAGGATTATCAGTCGCTTCCTTATGGACTCTTACAGTTTAATACATATATAAGTTAAACCACTGAATCAATTTTTATGAATTATGGTATGGATATATAGATATGGGAGCGTTCAAGTATTACGTAACGAATTTGGTGGGGGGGGGGGGGGGGGGTCTTGTAAAATGTTACGATGCGTTACAGGGGCGGGAGGGGGTTGGTTTGAACTACGCGTTACGTAACTTTTTTTTTACATTTTCGTTACTTTACGCCACATAACTGTGAATTTTAGGTAAAAATACTCACTTGGTAGTTACGTAACGTTTTACTACGAGGGAGGGGGGGTACAGAAAAACGTTACGGCGCGTAACATGGGGGGAGGGGGAGGTCAAAAATCTCCAAAAATTGCGTTACGTAATTCTTGAACGGTCCCTATCTTGGAGAAGGACATAGGATACTATTTATCCAATGGGAAAAGAATAAAATCAAACAGGTTACCAATATTTGTTAACAAGCTAACAAAATATTAAACGTACCAATGAGTGTGATGGATCGCAGCACATTGGCGACCATCATGGGTTTAAATACGTTTAACTCGAAGTGTCCATTGCTGCCTCCGATGGTGCACGCCACATGGTTACCCATCACTTGAGCAGCGATCATCGTCAACGCTTCACATTGTGTTGGGTTCACTTTGCCTGGAAAATAAAATATATACTAGATAGATAGATAGATATAACTCTTTATTGATACACCATAAGTACAAGAAAAATAACAAAAAAGAAAACAGTCATAGCATCGCATAGCTAACAGTCAGTGTCACAATGGGCGGCCTTATCACTAAAAGCGATCTCTACCAGGCAACCTTTGGATGTGGATGGAGAGGATTTAATTGATAATAAAAGATGGCTGATTATTTAAATATTGTATTATGTAAATGGCTAAGTTTTTTGGTGATGGATTTATATTTTAGGCTGATACTTGTGGTGTACAGAAGAAAAAATTGGTTACATGAAACATTTAGCCAAAATGTTATTAAGTTACACACAAATCCTTTTTTTTTTAATTTATTTTATTTTATTGAGAGCCAGTTCCCATCTGAGCTTTGTGTGCTTACCACCTTCGGCCACATCATCACTTACCATGGTGAGATTGTTAATCCAGAATTTAAAAAAATGTTTTGGTTTTTTTTTTGTCACAAGTGACAACGAGGCTGGCGGGTCACCTGATGGTAAGTGACAACCGTCGCCTATAGACATTGGCAATACCAGGGGATTGCTAATGTGTTGTACACCTTATTACTCAAGTGCAAATGCCGGAACACACCAACAGGTGCTTGGCGACAGATCTTCAACTTGAGGGTGGTAGCCAGCCAGTCGAGTACTACAAAGTACCCTACCACCGGGCGAAGAAAGAAAGCTTTAATAAAGATTATCATTATAATGCACCCAGTACATACCCGGCATGATGGATGACCCTGGTTCGTTCTCGGGCAGCATGAGCTCGCCCAGTCCGCAGCGCGGCCCCGACGCGAGCAGACGGATGTCGTTGACGATCTTCATGAGAGAGCACGCGACCACGTTCAGAGCGCCCGACACTTCCACCATCGCGTCGTGACACGCCAGAGCCTCGAACTTGTTGGGGGCCGTCTCGAACGGGATACCTGCAACATTTATGTAATTGTCTAAGGATAACCAATAGGTGGTATAGTTCCCGTAATGTAAAAAGAAAGTGACAGTTAAGGGGATCTGTTTTTTTTTAAATTTGTGGCTTGGTATCTACTACTTTTAAGCCATTTTACATAGTATACAATGAAGTAGTTTCCGCTGTCTGTTCGCTTAGAACTTTTAAACTAATCATTGTATTATACATACATATTATAGTACAGACAGCCGAGAATTTCAATGATTTATCACAAGTAATCACAACATGGTCAGTGCTGTCGTGAGCTAGCAAAGATAGCTTGGGAAGCACCGGCGCCGTTCCTACGGAAGACCCGGTGCCTGCTGACATGCACAGAGGTTGGCCTCTGGGGTGGTTTTAGTAAGTGGTTAAAACTCATAACCGGACTACAATCCCTATTATATTCGGGTATCTTACTGAAGATTTAAACAAAAAAAGGGTTCGTGTTTGGGGGTTAGGGGTTAGCATTTGGGGCTTAGGGGTTGGAGTTTAGGGGTTAGGTGTTGGAGTTTGGTGGTCAAAACTAACCGGTGAGCGAGGCAATCTCAGCGGCGCACTTCTCCGCGAAGCCAATGCGCGTGTTGAGGCCGGTGCCGACGGCGGTGCCGCCCAGCGCCAGGTAGTGCAGTCGCGGCAGTGTGGAGCACACGCGCTCGATGCCGTACGTCAGCTGTGCCGCGTACCCGCTGAACTCCTGACCCAGCGTCAGAGGAACAGCGTCCATTAGATGCGTCCTGACCACACAAACGGAAAAGGGATTTATTTCATTGCTGACAATCGTACTTGCGGACATTTCTGCCAATTTTGATTTTTTGTTATTGTAGTTTTATGTTATATCACATTCACAGTGAAGTTAGGTCAGGCTTTATTGGCCATTCCACTTTTTGCATAATTTTTGTGATAACCTGAAACGTCACAAGCACTAGTGGACTTTAGTGGACAAAACGCCACCGATATTCTTCAATAAAACTCTTAAGTACTTAATTTTATTGAATATAAAACTAAAACTCAAGACCTTATATATTTTGGGCTCCTGTCTGTATGGTATATTTTCTTTAAGAGACAGGAGAAGGTTAGATTAACGTAACTAAGTGAAGATCCTTGGAGGAGGCATTTGTCCAACAGTGGAAATGTTTCGGCTGACACGATAGTGATTAAATGGAGTAACGTAAAGTAAGTTATTTAAGCGATCTGCGATATTTAAGCGAGTCTTGGTGTAAATATCTATTTAAGTATGTATGTATTTACAAAAAGAAGGAGTATATCAGTTATCTGGTTTCCATATTACAAGCTCTGCTTAGTTTAGGATCAGATAGCCGTGTGTGAAAAGTATCTCAGGATATCCTACTAATATTATAAATTTGAAAGATTGTATGTTTGGATGTTTGTTGCTCAATCAGCTGAACGGATTTTGATGAATCTGGGGCACTCAGGTCGGGAAAGCGGGTGAAACCGCGGGGCAGAAAACTATTTATTAATAATCCTTAAAATCCCCCAAGCAAACCTGAAATCTTTACACAGGCAACACGACAACGAATTGAGAAACGCATTACTCACCTGCCGATCTTGATGATCTTTTCAAACTCTTTGGACTTGCATTCTAACGTGTCCCTTAGTGCCACTAGACCCGGCATCAGCCGGTCCCGCAGTTCCATGGCCACCGCGACATGCATGGCAGTCGGGTATGTATCGTTAGACGACTGTGACTTATTCACGTGGTCGTTGGGATGGACGGGATCCTTGCTGCCCAGTTTACCACCTAGGATTTGAATGGCGCGGTTGGCGATTACCTGCCAATCCATATTGCTGATGTTAGCGTTTGTTCTGCGTGGGTTTATTTATATTAAACTTGGAATAGAGAACAAATGTATGGTTGTAGTAGCTTCTCTCACCACTTTTTGAAAATGTAAATAAATTTAAAAGTCAATGTCAAAACCATTTATTCAGTTTAGGCCCTAGAAGGGCACTAATTAAGGTCGAATTACAGAAGTTAGCACCGGCTCGGAAGACTACCTTCAACTGAGAAGAACCAGCAAGAAACTCATCAAGGTTACATTTTTTTATATTCTTGGACTATCTGACTATATTGGCTTTTTTAAACTAAAACAAAACTTACAAAAAAATTATAATCCGCACTAGTTTTACTCGCACGTAAAAAAATTATTCACTGTAGAAAAATAAGGCCTTGCTGAGTTTCATACAGAAGTCTTCTCAGTTTAAGCGTATTAAACCAGTGGTAGAGTCAATTGTAACGTTCATAAGTGCCTCAGCAGGGCCTGAACTGAATAAATGCGTTTTGATTTTGAATTGTAATCCCAAGGTCACACAAAAAATTTTGAGTTTCAATTGTTCTCCAGGACAATCGAATGTCATTCTTGAGAGAAATCAGACCAGTTCAAAATGGCACCCATTTTTATACTGATAGTGATAACAGATTCGTTATCAGGGAGAACACGAACCCTGCCCCCCAACGAATAAACATTGATAATAATAACCCAAACTAAGTAGTTAGTACTGTGGACACTAGATGATGGTAAGGCGATGATAGCTCAGTGGTAGTGACGTCGGATACCGCGGCGAAGGGTAGGTTTGAATCCTTAAATGAGCTTGGAAAATTAAGGAAATCACGGTGGTAGGTTACTTTGTAGTACTCGACTGGCTGGCTATCACCCTCAAGTCAGTACCGTTTTCCTAGACTTTGTGTGCCATCCATCACATCATCACAAACCTATTCAATAAAAAAACTAGGGGATCAGGGATGAAACGGTGGAAAGCTAGTCATTAGTCAATATAAATACGTACTTCATTGGTGTTCATGTTGGTCTGAGTGCCCGAACCTGTCTGCCAGATGATTAGGGGGAAGTGGCCTTCGCGGTAAAGTTTACCCGATATTACGTCCTCACTCGCTTTCATAATGGCATCCGCTGCAATATTTTATGTTATCAGCATGTGACTAGCTGGCTGGCTGTTTGAATCCTACATTGAGCTTGAGCTCAGCACGGTGGTAGTGTACTTTGTAGTACTAGACTGGCTATACTTAAGTTTTGTGTTCCAGCAGTTGTAATTAAGAGCCAGTTGCCTTCAAGGCATTGTAAAAAGGGTCGAACTTGGAGCACCAGCGTGCTATGGTTTCTTCACGATGTTACTCTTCACCGAAAATTCCGGCCATTAAAGATATATCATGTGGTTTTAATGGTGTGAAAACTGATTGCCATTCTCCTTATCTTACTACTATGTACTATACCTAAATGTGAAAGTTTGTAAGGATGTGTTTAGACACTTTGTTACTCTTTCACGCAAAAACGACTGAACAGATTTTGATGAAACTTGCCACACAGGTAGATATTGGAATAAAACATAGTATGTATATTTTTAGTGCCGGGAAACGATAAGATCTATCGAGAACGCGGGTCAGCTAGTTACATATAAAGATTATGGGTGCTCCATAAACGGGAGTATCACCTAAAATTAACTTACCAATCTTTTTATCGAGACCATAATCCATGTTGACTTTAGCGGCTGCTTTTTTCAAAATACCCATGGCGACTATCACTGGGTACTGAAATGAGAAATTAAGAAACTTAATAAAATAAAGTTAATAAATATATTAACTTAATATAAAGGTACTTATTATACAGCATGTAACAAAGTGAAACAATAATTTCAGAGCATCTTAACCATGTATGAATAAAACCCGATAATTAAACAGTTTTGGAGATAATCCACATTATTGATGGTGGATGGTGCAGTGGTCTATATCTACCAACAGGGGCCAAGAAAGTCAGTCAACGATAAAAAAAGATTTCATTTATGCAGGTTGTGACTTACTATCCTGACGACCAATTTTACCCTGGTTAAAATACGATTAATATGCATGAAAACACCAAATATGCATGTCTACCAAAATTCATACATAATACTAAATAACAATTGTTATTTTACAAGGTACTCTACTGTCTATGATGTATGTACATGCGTTATACTTCAATATTATTTCCAATTTCTGTTACACCTTGTATAATAGGTATTGTTTTACCGAACTACGTTTATCATTGTATTTTGTATCCAAGTATGATACGGCAGGCGATACATAGTCATTGTGGCTGAGGTAAACCGCGAAACCACGTTAATTTGTTTTTTTTTTACTTCTAGATAACCTTGTGTTTGACCGCAATATCACCATGGTAAGTAATGATGTGGCAGAAGGTGGTAAGCACACAAAGCTTAGATGGGAACTGGCTTTCAAGTGCAGCTGTCGGAACACACCGATAGGTGCTTGGCGACAGATTTTCAACTTGAGGGTGGTAAGCCAGATAATTATAAAATATCAAAATGATGTCCAGTTTAATTTTTTTACTACTCTTAAATTGCTATTCTTATTATAAAGAAATACGTTTTTTATGTAAGTACAAGACATTATCTTGGAGAGCTGTAGGTGGGTGGAGAGTGTACCCAGTATTATTAAGATCATGCAACTCAAACAATTCAAACACGATAAAGATAAAAAAAAAAAAAAATTCTTATCAATCGACTGCTTGGTTATTAACAATATTTTCCGTTATAACTATTTATAAGTCTCCAATATTGTGGGTCATGTACGACAGCAATATTGGCCTAGTTCTACTCAGAGAACAAGGTGAAATTTAAAAAGGAAACAGCTTGTCTATTTTTATTTTAATAAATAAATATCTTGGGTAATTTTTCACACCCGGCCATCTAGATAACTGCTATTCTAAATATACTAGTTTGTTTTTAAATGCAAACTTAAATAGATAATTACACCCAGACTCAGGACAAACAGACATGTCCATGGACACAAATGTCTGTTCTGGATAGGAATCGAACACACGACCTGTGGATTGGTACTGTGTACAACCAACCACATTGAATATATAAAGAAACTCTAATAGTATAGTATCTCATTGAAGAAGAAAATCTGTCGCCAAGCACCTGTCGTAGTGTTCTGGTAGTTGCACTTGAAGCCAGCGCTTTTAAGGCATTTTAAAAAATTAAAAAGACAACACATTGGTCATACCCATACCCACCAGGGGTAATGTGTATAGGCGACGGTAGTCACTTACCATCAGTGAACTGATTGCCTCATGTCAGTGTTTCATTTCGAAAATCTCCTGAAGTTGGTGAAAGAAATCATCGTGAATAGGTCACTTGAGAGTCAGTTTATTTGTATAGTTTATGCTATAATATATTTCTCAACTAGCTGCCCCCGCGCCATTACCCGCGCTCCCTATTGTTTTGTTCACAATTTCATGGTTTTTTTGCGCCAAACATTTCCTTAGTTATTTTTTTAAAAGATTAAATAGATAGCTGGTGTTCTAAAAAGTAGCCTAAGTTACTTCTAAGAGCATCAGCTATATACCAGTGAAAGATTAGCCATAAAAAGAGACAGACAAAAATGTTTAAAAAAAACAATAACCCACAATAGCATAACCCCTAATACATCAAACACGACCTGAACGGATATTTACTTGAACCGGATAACGAAATACGGCCATTGTTTCCACTTTCTATTGTTCACAATCATGGACACCTAGTGAATACTAACTAGGTCTGATGCAATCCAACACTATCAATATACGTGATTTAAACTCAAGGTTATCTATGGAATATGATGTTATTTGGCGGGAACTTACGAAGTGTGACATTGAGATGTCGTTTTATTTTCATTAGAATCGTGTATTTAGAGTTTCACTTCACTTCACTTCACTTCACTTCACTGGTAGACTTAGACTAAATACACTATAGAGTCTAATGGCCCTATTCATAAGAAACTATTAAGTATTTAGTAAGTGCTTGGCAGATTAAAAAATCAAATTCTCTATAGAAAATTCGAATTAAGAATCTGCTAAGCAGTTGCTAAAAATCGTCCAAATCTTTATGGATAAGGCCATAAGTCTACCAGTGAAGTGAAATGAAAACTTGAGCAAGTTGTCCCAAAAAGTCCGTGATTAGTTTTAGTGGAACAGCCACCAATTTCACTAAAACCTGACGAAATTTGGTGTGGAGATACCTACCTTGAGCCCAGAAGTCAGGGCAAGCTTTTAGTGGGTAAAAATTGATGAAATACCAACGAATTCCAGATCGAGAGCAGAAGATAATAGTTTACAGTACATGTGTTTAAGAACTGGGACCACAACATGCTTAGACTTACTGACCTTTTGAACCTATGCTTTTCTGATTAACATAATTAGAGTCATCTTGACGTTATACATAATTGAAGTTTTGACACGGCCCTACTTAGTCGTCTAGACCTGTCTCTTATGACATGGCAATAAAGTTCATTTTCATGTAACTCTGACACCTGTATAGCATAGTAATAGTTTAAACATACTTACAGGCATACGTTCCTCAATGCCTCCGATGGGGAAGTTCATAATAGACCTGACTGTTTGGGATCCATACAGCCTGTCATCAGGCACCTCCAACTCACCCATGGTGTCCTTCTCGACTCTCTGTGACCAATCAATTTAACATCATCATTATCAACAGTTAAACAGTTTCTTTACAAGTTTTTTTTATTGATATACACATGTCGGAATCGAACCCACGACATGCTAAATAGGTAGTTGCCTTCCTGACCACGCCAAACGGCCCAAATATCTTAATAATTCCAATTCTCACAAAATCTACGAGAATTGTGAAAGTATAATAAACCATAAAAAAATAAAAAACAAAAACCGACTTCAAAACTGTAACCTATACCTATGTACAAACATAAACTAAAAAGTAAAGAATAATATTTTAATTTCAAAGCAAGAGCCTTAAAGGACAATCAACAAAATTATTGATATTTATATATCTATTTAATATTTATAAACAGTTCTTTTTGGAGTCGGTGCCAGTCAAGAAGAAGGACAGTTTTGAACTGGACACGAAGTGTTCATACGAGAAAACGTCTTACGACACCTCTCCTTACGGTAATGTTCCTTAGGTCTGCGCCGTCGCTCCCCTACTTTTCGAAAGTTTGTTACAAAGGCAGAATTAAACTGTCCTTCTTGGCTGGCACCGACTCCAAAAAGAACTGTTTATAAATATTAAATAGATATATAAATATCAATAATTTTGTTGATTGTCCTTTAAGGCTTTCTTTACTTTTTAGTTTATGTTTGTACATAGGTATAGGTTACAGTTTTGAAGTCGGTTTTTGTTTTTTATTTTTAAAAATAATTTTATTTTTTAATTTTTAAAGTTTACTCCTTATTATATATTATCCTAGGCAAAACTAGTTTGTCCTGAAATCGGGTCTGGCCGGTAAAATATAATATATAACTAGCGGGCCCGGCAGACGTCCTCCTGCCCTGAAATTAAAACAAATCTTGGAACTCGATTCCAGCGCCACCTACCGGGTCCAATTGTATTTTAAAACCATCGAAGAACCCATTGAAGTATACACACGAAATTTCATCCAAATCCAAAAAGTCACGCTCAACGACTCAGTTTGATTCACTAAGGTTTATCAAACGAGATAGATTTTTTTTCGTTTTTGTTGATTTTCTCAAAAAGTGCTTAATCAATTTCGACAAAATTTAAATGGGACCACCTCTGAAGTAGGATCTACCAAACAAAAAAAGAATCATCAAAATCTATTCATAATTGGCGGAGAAATCGAGTAACATACAAAAAAAAAAAAAAAAAACATACAGACGAATTGAGAACCTCCTCCTTTTTTTTGAAGTCGGTTAAAAACTATTTTGCATGTCATCAAAATCTATTTTATTTAACATCCGTTCTGTACACATTATTGCAAATAAATGATTATAAATGATTATCATGTTATGTATACTTTAAAAATAATGATGGTAAATACCTAATATTAGAAGTGTAGCTATTTGCTTATAGATATTATCATAATTTATATTCATGTGTACTAAAACCAGTTCTGTTGCTTTGATCATAAGACTTAAGTTATCGTCGATAGGTAGAAAACCTTAGAATAATGAAGCTTAAAGACAAATAAATGATGTATAAACAAAAAACATGAATAGACCATCAGTAGATTAACCTTTACATCTACATAGATACATACATGTGCACAAAAAAAATCGCGAACTGTCATTTACTTAACAAACCAAACGTCTTTACCATTAAAAGACTTACCATTTTCACGGGAGCACCACCCGGATTCATGCATACTGTACACGACATTTTGGACAAATATAATAAAATACACAGTAAACACACACAACACCGAAATTTAACACCTTTGGAAAACAAATAAAATGGTAAAATACTCCCGGCGTTTAATCTGTGACAGCACTCGCAATTTTTTTGTAATCACGTCAAATATAGAACAGTTTGCCAGCCAGTAACTTTAATAAATAGTATTTAATCTAATAGGGCGTCGATTACAATGCCCTCTGATTAATAATAAACTCGAAGCTCGGAATTAAATTTGTGAACCGCTTTTAGACGCGTTTTTTAAGCAAAACGAGTTTAGAATGGCCACGTCGTGGACTGAAAGGCAAAGAAACTATTAACGCGCCGTCCCCTCCACAAACTAGTTGAAGTGTTGTACGTTCACGAATTTATACTTTTATTTTATCAATAATGATTTAAACCGTCCGTACTTATTGAAAGTCGTGGGAAGACTGTTTTGGATGTGGTTTATTACCACAACGTGCGATACGAATACGTTATCATTTAACATGTTTGATTTAACTTTAGAGGCAATTTACATAATTTGTTTACAGCTTCATACAAACTCCATAGCAACTAGTTATGTATTATATTTATAACAGTAGGTACCTACCTACCTACAATAACAAGCTTGAGAATTTAAAATTAATTAACCCATTTTTTTATTTGCTATCACTGTTGTTAATGTAAAAAACTTGAGAGGTGTCAAGGGACACCCGGATGGAACGAAGTTATATATATAAATGAATATCTGGCTTGCTTTCTATAAGAGAGAGAGAGAGAGAGAGAGAGAGAGAGACAGAGAAACATGCGCACGCCGCACAGCTTACAATAAAGTGACACTGACACTAAAAGTGTCGTGTAAATTTTTCGTAAGAATTTTTTCCGTCTAGCCCCCTTTCACAACGCGCGATAAGGAACTTCGTTCCAAAAAAGAAAATCATATTTATAGTAAACCAAATTGAACATAAGTAAGAAATTCTATCGACATAACATTCTATATTCGAAACTAGATTATATTTGAATATTAACTCACGAAAGTAACTATCTTTCTACTTTACTGATTTTCACGAAATTTGGTATTGGAATGCCTTGAACTTTTGGGAAGGATATAGGTTATTTTTTATAAATGTAAAAAGGCACAGAAATACAATAATAAATGAATTCCACGTGACATTGACCATTTTTTTATTGAAAGAACTAGTTTTCCGCCCCGCGGTTACACCCGCGTTCCGGAGCAATCTTATATTTTCCCGGGATAAAAAGTTTTGTTCCTGGACATGATCTATCTGTGTCCCAAGTTTAATCAAAATCCGTTCAGCCGTTTTTGTGTGATTGAGCAACAAACATCCAAACTCACAAATATGCAAACTTTCACATTTATAATATTAGTAGGATAGGATGAGGCCTACCTACCTATTCATAATCTATCTTGTCTTGCCATTACTAAATAATTAACAAAAAAATATATAAGGCACAAACTCCACCTACTTTGCTTCAACTTCTAGTTATTTTTACATACAGTATATTTTTATAACATTCTGCACGCGAATTGACCCTGTATATTTATCTACAAATATGAATTTTAGAAGCTGATGCTTTAATTGACCAAGCGAGCGAAGTGTCTCCGTTTCTGCTTGGGCAAAAATATGCTCTACTTGGGCAAAAATGCTTTCATATGTCTACATCTGGCAGTTCTCTTCTACAGGTCTCATTTCTCAACCGATTCTCGTGAAATTTTGTGAGCAGCTTCCATTATTATGTGTTTAGATGTTTTTTGTCGATTAAGCTTTTGGAAAGCGGTAGAAATGGGAAAACGTAAATACGTTTATTTTTTTTTTAAATATCACAATTCTTTGGCGAAGTCAACAGCTCTCAGAGCCACTAAATAGATCATAGACTAGAATAGAAAGAAGAAGAAGAATAGACCAGGCTGAGTATATTCAATTAAAACATTCAGGAATTATTATTATTAGGTATACTAATTTGGCCCCCGCAAGATGGACCGATTGACCTGGTGACGATCGCGGGTAACCGCTGGATGCGAGCGGCTCAGGATCGGTCTATGTGGAAAACTTTGGGGGAGGCCTATGTCCAGCAGTGGACGTCTTTCGGCTGAAATGAAGATGATGATAATACTAATTTAGTCTCATGATATGAGATAGTTGGAACTTAAATCGCAATTCCTGGAATATTATTGGGATGGCCGTCAAATACAGAGCCAAGGGGTTAAAGTAATTTTTGTTAAAAGCAAGATTTAAAACAGCTTATCTTTATTGAAACCCTTATACTTAAGTGCCAGAACTGACAACATCACTATAAAAAAATAATGAACATCTATGGATCAATGGTAAAACCAATGTACATTAACAGAAACATCCAATTTTATAATTTTTGTAGGCAAAGACTATCATTTAATTTTATTTTACTTTTAATATATCATTCATCAGGATCTTTGATATCTAATAACAAAAGATACACAATCAGCGACAAAAAATGGCCTTACCAAATGTCTACCCACTCGAACATTTGGGTGGTCTTTTAATCTAGTAGCATTTGAACGCTCCGACAGTATACATGCCTCAGTGCTTGTTTAAGATATATTTTGGTTAGCAGGTATGAGTCCTAAAATTTTATTGCCTTTGTACATAGCTTTGTGAATAAAACTTAACAAAATAACTAGTATTACCCAACACAATTTGAGACAGTTTTGAGAGAACTTTTGCTTGGGATTGTTTATCTTTAGCTATTAGATATCAATGATCAGGATACATAAATTTTGTCATAAAGAAACAATACCGACAATCAGCGCTCGGCAGTTTTGTCTCAACTACCAAAAACAGCCAGTTTTTTTACTAATTTTGATATTTATTGTAGAATTTGAATTACCTTTGTTAATACATAGTTAATAACTAAACTCGCGAGGAATTTCTAATCAATTGTTATGCTATTGTTTGATTGGTACGGCCATCCCACTTAAGAACCAACCAGTTAAGAAATATGTTACATTAAGTATTTTGACATAAACTTTTGTCACAATTAACAGATTAACACCTTTCAACTCAATTTATAGTAAACACAGTAATTCATACAAATGAATTAGAGAACCTTGGTGGTAGCATAACAATAATTTTTAGTTTTAATTTACATTGCAGTAGCTTTATATCCAAACATAATCAGTGGGTATGTGTAAACCAGTGAAGTAGGTTACATAAATGTTTACTTTTATTATTCATAAAAATTGTGAAATGTAAAGACAAAGGTTTCAGAATAAACATGCTTGATACGATTTTGATAACCATATTTCTGTTGTTTGTTTCTTTTTATATGCATGGGGGAAATGGGGAAGACACTGTCGAAGTTGAAAAAACCTGCGGCAGGTCCTGACCGGAGAAGGGTCACTAGACACAGAAAGTTATGGAATATACAGGAAATTCATATAAATAATGTAATTTCAAGCAAATTGTTTATAAAGTTGTTGACAACGAAATTATGTAAATTGGTTATGCAACTTACCGGGTTGACATTTGTTGTTGAGAAATGAGACTTGTTGACGAGTCGTACAATGCTGCGGAAATTTTTAGATGAATTATTCAAGAAAGGAGTTAACTTGAACATGGATGTAGCCATGATTTGCGGAATAAGTTATCCCCTAAAATTTGAAAATATTCGTAATCAAATTTCCGACAAAAATGACAGATGCGTTGACACACTATGCGCGACCAACGAGTTGTGTTAAAGTTTTTTAATTTATTTCAAAGGCTTTAGTTACAAGACTATCAACCTAAAATATTATTTTAATATTCTTTTTTTATGTTATAGTCACATTATATTAACACATTCACAATAAATTTGTATCCTCCGGTTAGGTTTTAGTGAAATTGTTGGTGGTCGTTATACTAATACTTTCATACACATTTTGGGTCAACCTGAAAAGTTACGATATGTATATAGCACTTTAGAATAAAACGTAGTGTTTTTGTCCTCTTTGTTTAGAACAATGGCCGCACAGCACGCCCGCTGTGTCTTTTTTTAGATAGTGGTTATTTTTGTGAGGCTAACGCTCAGTCCATGTTCTTTAACTATGGTATTCTCAAAAGAATATTCACTATTATTGTAGACAAGGTGCACAGTACAAAAATTTCCATCCAATGATTCGGGGAATGCCAGCCGACCCCGCACGTCCTAGATATTATCGTCACAACTTTTCTGTGGACCTTTGATAGTATAATACAACAATTCCATTATTACTACATTATTTTGATATAGGTATTTCATGAGATTTTGCCAGTGTTACAAATAAGTTACAAATGTAAGCGTCCAAAAATAAGTATATTATTTACGATATCACATTACAAATCTTTGAAAATCTTGGGATTTCTCTACGACATTAATATGCAATAAATTTTTAATGTTTTTAAAACTAAATTTTAATAAATTATTTAATTATATTAAATTAAATTTTATCATCATAAATTCCAAGTTATTTCGGCATTGAATTTTTTTAAGGTCCTATCAAATGCAACACCCTATTACACTCATTTTTGAAAAGTGTCGCAAACATAATGTTCTTTTTTCAAAAAGAACATAACATTTTTATTCAATCGATAAGTACCATAAAAAAGCAATTAAATTTTACATTTTCACGCGTGTAATTTGACGAAAACGCCGAACCCAGCGTCATTTGATTACACCGCCAAATACAATTCTGGACAAACTGTAGATTTAACAATGCAAACATTTTACTTGTGCACTTAGATTGATCTTGATTGGAAAACGCAACGTCACTTTGCAATTTCCCGCCAAAAAGTTCGCGGCTACTATTTCTTATGAAAAAAACAGTTAACAAAATTAAAAAACTGAAATCTTTTTATTGAATAAAAAAATCGATTGTGTATTTTTATGCACTAAAACTTGCTTTTTGCCTGAGCTATCTCAATAATATATTTTTAGTTTTTATTTTCATTTAGAGTAAAATACCCCGTTGAATGATCGAGCTGTGATTTCTAGCCCTAAAAATGAATTAAATTGAGAAGCATTGAACTAGCCACGCGCGTTGCATATCTAATTAAAGTACAATTGTGGTTTTTGTATATTTTTGATTTGTTTTTATTTACTCATTGGTGGCCGTTCGACTAAAACTTTTTGAGTCGCTTCGCTTCACTAGTACATTTAAATTAAACTTTATCGGATTAAAATCGTTAATCGTTGTTTTTTGTTAATAAAAAAAAAAAAAAAAAAAATCTATCGCCACCGCTTTTATTAAAAAAACACTAAATACAACAGTGTCATGAAAATTAAACGAAAACGCAATATTCACTTCACAAGATCCTGCCTAAATGTCCCATAATTCTTAAAAAACGTGTGAACTCACCATTAACCATAGAGACGGTTTAATTAAGAACGCGTCCGTAAGCGGTGCTGCTTCTAGCGGCATGTAATGAAACTATTTCCCCGAACTGCATTCGGCTCTTTTCGGGTCAGTCACGCCTAGACTCGTTCGAAAAGCGAAACCAAAATCATTCCACGGCGATGTACGAAGACTGATGCTCTTGCCGTAGTGTGGTGTGGACTTCTTGTGCAAACGTGCTATTTTATGAAACGGGCTTTGATACCCGATAGAGGTATTTTTATAATAATAATGTTGTGATTTAAACCGTCGCTTGTGGTGTTAAGTGTTTTGGTAACGAATAAGTGAAAATATACAAAGAAATTGTGTGTGGTGCAAGTGTTCACGAGTTCACTTATCCTGGATACTAAAGGATTGTTGATATATCAACAAAGAGAATAATTACTAAGGTAAGTTTTGTATTCATAATTGTAGCAGTCGTTGGTTTAGGAACGCGTGAAGTATGTATTAGAATGGCTACCGTTTATCGACTCGCGTGCGCGGTTCGGTAATGGCTGACTTTCTTTTCTCGTTGATGGAATAAGAACATTGTTTTTGTAACGTGTAGTTATAATGAATCGGCAACAGTACAATGCGTCGGATTTTTTGTCATTCGTCGGTGTAAGTCGTGGATTACCTACACCGTGTGGGTGGTTGGTTGGAATGCAATGTAATCTAATGTTGCGGCACCATCAACCGGACGCGGTCGCTTACTTACCATTGTGGATGTAGAGGATCACTTTATAAGTTTTATGGTTTAGTTCAAATTTCATGATGATAAAAATGTACCTAATTAACATTGTTGGATTTTGCCTTAATTTTTCATCACCTTTGCCTAATTTATGAAAATAAAAAATATTCTAGAATAATATATAAAGCACTGGAATTCACTGGAATATTATTTATAATTTCACTACAAAATAATTGAATGTGTGTAAATAAATTATTTACTTAACAACTACAGTAGTTTATGTTTTGGAATGTTTAGTTTTTATAGATTAGAACAGACTTAGACAGATGGTTTGCTGACACAAAATTTGCGTCTTGTCACATTATACTATCTGGTTCTGTGATAAATATAAGAACTGTTTCACTAATAGGTAATTATTGTACCTACCATATCTACACATGCCAAACTTAGACCTCTTTTGTCAAGGCCAGGAGATCAATATTATAAAATGATTATTCTGTATTGCATGCTTTTTCTTTTTAGGTTTTATGTCATCATTAATTACCTATTCAGCCAATAACTATTTATTCCTACTTAATGGTCAAGTTTCCTATTATGTAACAATCAATTTGTCTTACCTCAGACATGAATTTCTGAATTCATCACCTCATACTGTAAAACCTATATTTAATAATTCATTTCATACTATCTTTTGCCTGTGACTCTGTATGCATAGATTTTTTAATTGCAAAAATAATTATACCTTATTTTCACTAATTTAGAGGATGTTTTAAAAACAAGTTTGGGCTCGAGGTTCTAGGCATTCTAGTGCCAAATTTCATCAAAATCAATTGTGTTTCTAACAATTTAATATCTATCTAAAAAGATGAAATAAATGAGATCTATCTCTATCTATCTATATCTAATGTGAATTCCTATTTTAATATCTAAACAAATTTGGATGAAGTATGGCGCACATTTAGATGATTTCATGGAGTAAAACTGAATACTTTTTTACCTTGTTAAAGTGTCAGTGTTTAAAATTATGGGGTATATTGTTAGTAACATAATATGTGAAACATAGAGCTATCATCCTCTATGTAATAGCCTGAGTTACAATTGCATCCAGGATTTTTGCAATCCTGTTGCTATCTAGGCTACGTATAGAATCCATAGTCATCATAAATGCATGATGACTATGGATTCTTGGAACAATGAGAAATGGACTAATCATCTCCTTCATAAATACATGTGCTACAGATTTCTATTTTACATTTCAATCACATTGCAGAACTCCATGAAAAATTTGTAGTGGTATTATGTGAACTTCAACAGAATTTTCATCTTGTTGCTATGTAATAACATGAAAAAAGAGTACCTAGATGATATCTTTATATTTTATTTCACTCAGCCCTTTAATGGCTGAATGAACATATCTGTTCTGATTCTGGCTGTAATTATCTATTATAAGTATGTATTTAAAAGTTGTTATCAGTTATCTAGCTTCCATGGTACAAGTACTGCTTAGATTGGATTCAAATGGCTGTATGATGCTTATACCTATTTATTATTTTTTGAAATGATTTCACCTGTGGGGATAGCTACAATGATATTTATAAAGACACCAGAATCAGAAATGAATGAATGTGTATCCTGTGACGTTCTTCACACACAGCCATCTGATCCAAAACTAAGCAGAGTACACACTTTGCCAGAGACAATCTTTTGTAAATACATACTTACATATATAATTAGTAATTACACCCAGACTCAGGACAAACAGACATTTCATGCACACAAATTTCTGTACTGGATGGGAATGGAACCCACAGCCTATGGTGTGATACATAGTGTGTTAACCTACCATTTCAACTGGCCCATCTTAAAAATGGCACTTATACTTATGGACACATATAAATCTAACACAATAATAATAGAAATTATGGAGTTATTAAAGTAAAAATAGTAAAATTATAATTTATTTTATGGTTTTATTAATAAGTTATTGCTTAATTGTATTTGCTTATCACGAATTGCATAAAAATAATAACCTTAATCAGTTAGGCAATAACAAACATTTTTAATGATTATAATTATGTAAGTACTTATGTTCCAAATAATAAATTTATATATAATTATTTTATTTAAATAATTATATACATAAGTTGATAAGTATGTCTAAAGAATCACAAACAAGTTTTTTGACGTAATTCAAAAGATAATACCAAGATTAAGATCAATATTTTATGGAGTTAATTCTTTTAAATTTATAATTGTCTGTGAACGATAGACTTCCCTGTAATAGAAGATGGCATATGTAAATTATAAGGAAATGAGTAATGGAGGTACAATTGAAGCTCTTAACAAAATGTCCAATTTGTGTGAGAGAGGTCAAAGTGCCAACATGATAACCTGTAGATTTTAGTCTTAAAGAAAAGTGCCTGAAGATAGAGTTTTAAACCATTTAATCATTCTTTAAATAGGTATCTATTGTATTGATAGGACATATTAAAAAAAATATGATACTATTGATATTATAGTAGGGCAGTATGTTATCTGTTGATTGTGTCATTGATATAAATGATTTGAATTGCTATTTTCAACCTATGTCCCGAGTAATTGTGGATTATTTTACCTTCAATTTATATGGATTTCTCTAGATTTCCGTTTGGTTTTCAAATACCTATCATTGTGTCAGTAACTCATACAATTTCTTACATAATATTACCTACTTATTGGGATTTCATAATTAATAATAAGTATCCTAGCAATAATTGTTTTTCTAAAAGCTATATCCCACTATCCCACTAATATTATTAATGTGAAAGTTTGAATGGATAGATGGATGGATGTTTGTTACTCTTTTACGCAAAAACAGCTGAACGGATTTTGATGAAACTTGGCATACAGGTAGATCATATCCTGGACTAACATACAGGATACTTTTTATCCCGGGAAAGAATGAGATCCCTCGGGAACGCGGGTGAAACCGCGGGGCGGAAAACTAGTAGGTATCTATATCACAGTAAACTAGACGCCCACTGTGAAAAATCAATAGCAATTCTATTTAAAATACGTATACATAAATAAATAAAATAAAAAATAAAAAGCCTTTATTACTGTCTTAATTTACATTTCTAAGTATTAAGTATGCCTAAACATTTTTTTTTTAATTTAAATGGAAAATTAACTTATCGGCAAACGGTCGTTATTCTGGTACAGCTTGTCTCCCGACAATGGCCTCCTCCATAGATTTCCACATAGTCCTGTCCTTTGCTATACGGGTCCATATTGGGCCCGCTATTTTCGCTATTTCATATATATATAAAAAAAATCTTATACATAATATAATATAAATTCATACAAATAAGCAGAAATAATGTAGGGTAGGTCAACTGATAGATCTATTAACTCGCTCATGACGTGATCGATATTTTACTAGCTGTATCCCCGATTTAACTCGCGGTATCAATCCCACGGGATAAATAGTAGGGTGTGAGGGGGAATAAAGTAGAAAGGATAGGATTTCCGAAATTCTACAGTCGTTCTATGTCATAGTATGGATGGATACAGCTATGGCCTTATTCATAACAAACTCGACGGTATTTAGTAAGTGCTTAACAGATTCTAAATTCAAATTCTCAATAGAAAACTCAAATTAAGAATTTGCTAAACAGTTGCTAAAAATCGTCGAAATCTTTATGAATAAGGCCACTAGAGTTTTAGAAGCTCTTCATAACAGCCTGCGGCAATGAACTCTATATTTACAAAGATTTTGAAACGAAATACAGTATTATGAAGCACCTTTACTTTGTGTCTGGCGGTCATACCATGACTCAGAATAGCCAGTTTAAGTAAACCTGTTCTAAAGAATTTCCTATAGAAGCTGGTGCTTAAATTGGTGCCTTTAAATTTCGAGAGTATAAGCAATAGCGGCTGCAATGGTTGGAACTCGTTTTCTTTTATCACTGATAATATAGGGACCTAGTTGGTCGAACTTTTTTAATTGGCTAAGTACTTCACTTAATCTAACGTGATATAATACAGTAACTTTTTCGGTTATCTATATAGCTATAGACAAGGTTAATTGTTATCGTTAAAAAGAGTAGATATGGATTGTTGTTTTATCGCTTATACCAAAGTATGGGCTACCGCCATTTTTTTTTTAATCTGGATAAGCTTGTGTTTGACGAAAATCTCACCACGGCAAGTGATGATGTGGCCGAAGGTGGTAAGCACACAAAACCTAGATGGGAACTGGCTTTCAAGTGCAGCTGCTGGAACACACCGATAGGTGCTGGGCGATAGATTTTCAACTTGAGGGTGGTAGTCAGCTAGTCGGGTATTATATATGGTTTCCTTCACCGAAAGCTCAAGGTCATTGTAGGATTCGAACCCACGACCTTCGCCGCAGTGTTCGACGTCACTACCACTGAGCTATCATAGCTTGTATATAAAATTTTTCGAGCCGATAGTTTAAATGAAGCCCAAAAGAGGTTTAAACATAACATTGGTTGTTACAGGTCTCAGCAACGAGCTCAAATTGCTGTCATCGCACTATGAGAGTGCGCTTTACATGCTTATGATCTCCATCTGATACAGAGAACACGTTACAAGCCCACACGCTTCCCCACGATGGCATTTCTGTAAGTATACACTCGGTGTTATAAAGTTCTCGATGTTTTTAGTTTCTTCCGATGTTACTTTTTAATTTATTTGTTTATCGTTACGCTACCACGTTCACTCCCTCGTTGCGAACAGCATGCCAAATTATTATTTTGTTATTCCCATTTATGATGATGCTGAGGCTTTCGTCGGCGTGTGACTTATCAGTGCACTGACCGCGTCGGGGTCGCAGTGACTGCGCTATCCTGGTACTAACCTATTTTAGAATGGTTCATTTATCAAGACTGCACAACGTTTTTACTGGGCATCCACTCACGATTCTAATTGACGATATATTGTCTGGGAAATTTTAATTTGTTCATAATGAATCGATTTAAGTATTTTAAAGTAAAAAAATAATGAAATTATTTTAAACTATTTTAAATATAATTCAAACAACAGAAAATTGTTCCTATTAACTAATATCGAAGTTCAAAATTATGTACTTAACTAAAGAGTCCTGAACGGATGCCCTATTCTTATAATACTGAAGAGAACTCACTTCATTAGTACGTTAGCACCTGACTAGTGAATATAAAACGCATATAACCACGGAGATAACTGAAATGACGTTATATTTGTTATCTCACAAACCATTAAAAAACAGTGGTCAAGTAATTTATCTCAATATTTTAGTATCTACGCGATCGTGCATGTGCATAAAAAATAGGTTGGTACCGATATCGTTTACCTGGAAAGAGGGTCACCGTGTCCTCGCTTCATAAACGCTCGCGAATTCGCTCCAATCGCACTGGACCTCTCCGAGTTATGGCGTGTACTCGTGAACCGGTAAATACAAAGTAATTCACGTAATACTCGAATTAGGTCGTCGTCAGCAAATCGTCTATAGGTTTGTCCGGACCATTAGTAGTAACATATAGGCGAGTGCAGGCGGCGGAGCGGTGCGGTGCGATGGGAATGAAGCGGCAACAGTGGGGCCTGGGCGCGGACAGTGCGCCTGAGTTGGTGTCTCGCGTTGCAGATGTAAGGGGCGGGCGGGAGGCGCGACGAGCGGCAGACGGCGCGCGCGGTAGAGTGCCGGCCACATGCGCTCGCGTCATGTGGCGCGTGCTGCTGGCCCTGGGGGCCGCGTGCGCCACCGCGCGCGCCTCACAGGACGTGGTGTGCACATTCACCGATCCGGTGCCGTCGCCGACTTCCCTCTTCGATCATCTCGTCGTCGACCGCAATACGGGCCGTGTCTACGTGGGTGCCGTCAACAGGATCTACCAGCTCTCCCCCGACTTGGAAGTCGCTCAGTGGATTGTCACTGGTCCGGTCAACGATTCCGCTCTATGTACCTTCGACTGCCCAGCGAACTATGTGAAAAAGCCGACAGACAATGTAAACAAGGCTCTCGTGATAGACTACGCGACTAGCCGCCTTATAACGTGCGGGTCGGTGTTACAGGGGCTATGTTCTGTGCGGAATTTAAATAATATATCTCATGATGTGCGCGAGGTCCGCGAACCTGTCGTGGCGAACAATGCAACGGCGTCGACAGTGGCTTTTATTGCACCTGGACCGCCGAATCCACCAATGACGCAAGTTATGTACGTGGGAGTCACTTTTACCGGTAACTCGCCCTATCGTTCTGAAGTTCCTACTGTGAGCAGTCGCTCTCTCGAAGATGACCGTCTTTTTACGATAGCCAGAACGGCAGTTACGACTGGAACTAGAATGTTTGTCAATTCACTGTCTCGCGAACGGTATCCCATTAACTATGTCTACGGTTTCAGTTCAGAAGGATTCAGCTATTTTCTAACGACACAACTGAGAGGCGTGGGATCTGACACGTACTATAGCAAGTTAGTGCGTGTTTGCCATGACGATGAGAACTTCTACTCGTATACTGAAATTCCGATGTCCTGTACTGGTGAAGGTGGTGGTAACTTTGGCTACAACCTTGTGCAAGCAGCGTTTGTTGGGAAAGCCGGCTCTGTTCTTGCAGGAGAGATTGGTATTACTGCTCAACATGATGTTCTTTTCGCTGCATTTAGTCAGAGTGAATCAATAAACACAAACACGCCATCAGACTTGTCAGCGCTTTGTGTTTATTCTCTAAAAGCCATACGTCGCAAGTTTATGCAAAATATTAAGACCTGCTTCAGTGGAAATGGATCTCGTGGTCTTGATTTTATATCGCCATCTCACGCATGTGTTGGGACCAAATTACAATCAATCAGTGAAGATTTCTGTGGACTAGACGTGAATACGCCTCTGGGAGGCGAACAACCAGTCGAAGCGGTGCCTGTGGCTTTATTTACAAAGAGGCTAACTGCAGTAGCGGCCACAGCAACCGGAGATTATACTGTAGTATTTGCAGGCACCGCACAAGGTCATCTCAAGAAAATTGTCGTAGAGAGCGCCACCTCAGCGTTCGAATACGGAGATATTGTAGTCGATGAGGGCTCACCAGTGAATAAAGACTTATTCTTTGATACTCAATTAATGCATTTATATGTGATGACTGAACGTAAAGTGTCTAAAGTTAAAGTTCAAGAATGTAGCGTATATAAATCATGTTTAACATGTCTTGGAGCCAAAGACCCATACTGTGGATGGTGTTCTCTCGAAAATAAGTGCAGCTTACGCTCAGACTGTCAAGATGCAGCTAAGGATCCGCTATATTGGATCTCTTATCGTAGTGGCCGTTGTACTACAATTACTCAAGTGACACCAAATCAATTGCAACGAACGACAGCTAGAACATTAGATTTACTTATCGAAAACTTGCCTACTCTTAATGGACAATTCTTATGTGCATTTACTGCATTAGATCGTACTTTAATTACGAATGCAACTAGGAAACCGTATGGGGTTAATTGTACAACTCCGCGCACCGACACGCTCCCACCGATACCTGCCGGTCAGCATCATTTCACAGCGAAACTGTCGGTGCGCACCACTCAGGGACCTGATTTCGTAGCTACAAATTTCACATTCTTTGACTGCAACACGTACAGCTCTTGCACACAGTGCGTTAGTTCTTCGTTCCCTTGCGATTGGTGTGTCGATGGTCACCGGTGCACACACGACACTGCCGAAAATTGTAGAAACGATATTTTAGTTACCGGCGTTAGTAGAATAGGCCCCAGTTATCGTTCAGGACCCGGTTTCTGTCCCACCATAAATTCAACGTCCGACGGTACAAACGAAATTTTAGTTCCATCCGGTGTAAAGAAAGCCATAAAAGTTAAAGTTCACATAATAGGTCAATTTATCGTTCAGACGAGGTTCGTTTGTCAATTCAATATAGAGGGACGTGTTACTCATGTGAATGCCCAACTCCTAGCCGATACTATTTACTGCGAAGCCGTTGAATTTACATATACATCGCGTGCTCCTAATATTACCGCGTCTTTTGCTGTTATATGGGGAGGTTCGAAGCCTCTAGATAATCCGGATAATACTCATATACTCATTTACCGTTGTAACGATATGGCAGACAATTGCGGCATGTGTCTCGCTCTTCCAGAGAAGTTTGGATGTGGTTGGTGTCAGGGATACGATAAATGTGAAGTTCAAGAACAATGTAACTCTCCTAGCGTATGGTTAAACCGTACTCAAACTTGTCCAAATCCGGAAATCCACTCATTTAAGCCACAGCTAGGTCCGTGGGACGGTGGTACTAATATTACTATTGAGGGAATAAATCTGGGTCGTAATATATCCGACATTTATTATGGTGTCACAATCGCGGGAATCAAATGCCAGCCGATTATAGAACATTACATTAAAACTAGGCGTATCGTATGTACCGTTGATGGTCCAGGTGAAGAAATACCTAGAGATGGTCCCGTGGTCGTTCGCGTAGCAGATTATCGTGGAGAATCAAAACATCATTATGCATTCGTTAACCCGAAAATCAACTCAATCCAACCGAAATATGGTCCTTCATCAGGTGGAACGAAATTACGTATCACAGGTGAATATCTAAATGCAGGAAGTAATATACAAGCTTTTATCGATGATTTGCCTTGCTCTATATTGTCAGTTTCGCACGAGGAAGCGGTTTGTAGAACTAGTCATTCTTATCAATTGAAAATGGGAACATTAAGAATGCGTTTCGATAATGGTATGCGAACTTTAGAACGCGAAAAGTTTGAATACATAGAAGATCCTGTTGTTGTGTCCGTTGAGTCTGGTCCGCCTTTAATAACCCAACGCAAGCAACCCAAAGGAATTCCGTCCGGTGGGATAAACATCAAAGTGATGGGACGAAATTTCCATTCAATTCTACTTCCACAAATATACGTGTATCACGATAATAGACCTTACATTGCTCCGTGTCATAGAGTTGATTTTCAAACACATCTCATCTGTGAATCTCCCGGAATTGAAAGCGCCGGCCTTAATCTAGATCCAGATAGACCTTTAGAATTAGAATACGGTTTCAATATGGACGACGTACAAAGTGTACAAAATCTCACTAACAAATTAGGTGACCCCTTTTTGCTTTATCCTGATCCGCTATACGAGAAGTTTGATGAGGATGTTAAGTATTATAAATCTGAATATTTGACTATTAATGGTCAGAATTTAGATAGGGCTTGTACTGAGGGTGATGTAGAAGTTCATATTGGCGAGAGTTTGTGTAATGTAACATCTTTGTCAAGGCATCAGTTGACTTGTCGTCCTCCGTCTCGCGACGAGTTGCCAGATGGCGTTGACACACCTGAGGTGGTTGTCAAAGTAGGACGTGCTCTCACATTCAAGATTGGCAAATTGTCTTATTCATCGCAGGCCGGCCTGCAAGCTGCTATCGGCAAGCCGGCATTGATCGGCGTCGGTGCCAGCATAGTTATACTCTTATTAATAGTTATTGGATTTTTAGTTATGTATAGGAGAAAATCAACTGAAAATATTAGGGTATTAAAGAATATGCAAGAACAAATGGATATTTTAGAGTTAAGAGTAGCTGCCGAGTGTAAGGAAGCGTTTGCTGAATTGCAAACTGAAATGACCGATTTGACGGGTGACGTGACGGGCGGTATTCCGTTCCTCGATTATCGTACGTACGCCATGAAAATTTTGTTCCCCAACATAGACGACCATGCCGTCCTGCAATGGGAGCGTCCAGAGCTTATTAGAAGAGAAAAGGGTCTGAGAATGTTTGGGCAGCTAATTATGAACAAAACATTCCTTCTATTATTTATTCGTACTTTAGAAAGCAATAGATATTTTTCAATGCGTGATCGTGTTAATGTAGCTTCCCTTATTATGGTTACTCTTCAGAGTAAGATGGAGTATTGCACTGATGTATTAAAGACGTTATTAGCCGAGTTGATAGAGAAATGCATGGAAGGAAAGAATCATCCCAAATTGTTGCTTAGGCGAACAGAGAGCGTTGCCGAAAAAATGCTAAGCGCTTGGTTTACTTTCTTATTATATAAATTCCTTCGTGAATGTGCTGGAGAGCCACTTTATCTTTTGTTTAGGTCGATGAAAGGTCAAGTAGATAAGGGTCCGGTAGACGCAATAACTTCTGAAGCCCGGTATTCACTCAGCGAAGAGAAACTCATTAGGCAGTCTATAGATTTTAAAGCATTGACTGTTAGTGTGTCAATATCGCAACAAACTCTTTTCGTTAGCGGTTTAGAGGCTACTACAGAGAACGTTCAAGTAAAAGTTCTCGACTGTGATACGATAAGTCAGGTAAAAGAAAAATGCTTAGACGCTATTTACCGAGCTACTCCGCATTCCCAAAGACCAAGCCGAGACGAACTCGATTTAGAATGGCGTACGGGCGCCTGTGGTCGATTGATTCTCTATGATGAAGATAGTACCACAAAATGTGAAGGTGAATGGCGTAAACTCAATACTCTTAATCATTACCGCGTACCAGACGCTGCGTGTCTCAGTCTTGTAGCCAAACAAAGTTCCGTTTACAATCTCTCAAATATGGAGAAAAATGATAAATCGCATACGTATGAAACACTCAATCGCGGTAAATACGGTTCGGCGAGTCCTCCGGCTAGCCCTCTCAAATACGAACACGGCGGTGGCTTTAAATACTGGCATTTGGTGCGGCACCATGACGATGACGCACGCAAAGAGGGAGAGCGTGGCAATAAAATGGTCTCAGAAATATATCTCACGCGTCTCCTCGCCACTAAGGGTACGCTGCAAAAGTTTGTCGATGATTTATTTGAAACTATTTTCAGCACAGCGCACCGCGGTTCGGCGCTACCTCTCGCTATAAAGTATATGTTCGATTTCCTCGACGATCAGGCGTTACAACACGCGATCTCCGATCCCGAAGTAGTGCACACTTGGAAGAGCAATTCACTCCCGCTTCGTTTCTGGGTGAACCTTATCAAAAACCCTAACTTCGTGTTCGACGTTCACAAGTCCAATACGGTAGATTCATGCTTGTCAGTTATCGCGCAAACTTTCATGGATTCTTGTTCCACGTCCGATCACATCCTCGGTAAAGACTCGCCGTCGTCCAAGCTTCTATATGCGAAAGATATTCCGGTCTATAAAGAGTGGGTAGAGCGTTATTACGCGGACATTAAACTGATGCCAGCGATATCCGACCAGGATATGAACGCAATGTTGGCGGAGGAGTCGCGCCTCCACACAAAAGAGTTCAACACGAACTGTGCGCTGAATGAGCTGTACGCGTATGCAGATCGATATAACGAGCAGCTGACGGTGACTCTCGAGGAGGACGAGTTCTCGCAGAAGCAGCGGCTCGCGTACCGTCTCGAGCAGGTGCACGGCCTCATAGCTCACGACTATAATGTGTGAACGCCTCGTGTGCGATCGAGGCCCGTGTCACCAACCCCACCGCCCTGTATATAAAGCCCCCGCACATATCTATGCTGGCTGCTATTGTATATATTAGATAGTGTACAGTCTTTAATATTGTAATTTTTGTATAATTTCAGCGGTCCGATGTCGTTTTTTAATTTTATATAAATGAACTTTGTATTGATTTTACACGACGAGCTCGGCCGGCTGCGGTCGTGCCACAGTATGCATCGTAAACTAAAAATTGTGTATGTCTGTCTATGTGTGCTCGCGTCGTACGAGTTAATGTTAACGTCGATCGGTGTAAAATGTGTGTCGCAAACGAAATCGCATGTGAGCCCGCCGGTGAGCGAGGCCGTCGCTCACCGACGGGTGATTTTTAAATTTGTACTCGCAGTCTACTTAACGAAATAACCGACAGTGAACCCGTGAACGATTCCATTAATAAATATCGTCGAATGTAGCAATGTGTTTGATTCGAATGTGAGATCGGCGGCGCAGCGCCATTGTCCGCGCATGACGAAAGCCCCCGCGTCTCGGCAGCTGTCGGCAGGGAGAACGCGGTACGGTGCCATCCCGGCTCGTCTCGCTCACGGAACCCTTATCGGTCGTGTCTCGCGTCACATTTCATGTCACCACACCAATCATGTGTTCGTCGTTGCCTCGAGGCCGGCCCTAAGGGTTGCGTACGGCGAGACGGTCTGGATGAACCGACGCGGCCCTGCTCTTTCAGCCGGTACGTGCGGATCGTGGCGAGAACGACATTCGCGGTCGTCAACAACATATACTGCATCCCGGCTTACGTCATGTGGATGATGGTGCTGCGCCTCCTCAGGCCCTTGTTCGCCCCCCTCTATTGGAAGATTGAAGGATTCATGTACCACTGGTTACTGGCAATGGTCTCCATGTGGTCCTGGAGTGCCGGATATGAAAGTAAGTCTATTTTGATATGTGGAGATGGCGCGCTTGCATTCAATACGTCCTGCTATCAGTTGTTTACATTGAAAAGCATAATTAACATCTCTGTGCCAATGTTCAGATGGCGTTTAAGATAAGCAAAAAACGCAGGCACTTAGTTGAATTCAAAATAAACTTACCATTGTTCATTGTTTGTGGTATTGTTAGCGGTGGCGAGAAAGATTTTGTAAAGTATTTGGATAGTTATCTAACATGGCGCGCCACTCCACGTTTTGTTACCTAGGTTACAGAATATATTAAGATTTATGAATTTACAAATGCAAAAGTAAGTTAGGTAATTTTTTGCTTTATATTAACGTTACAAAAGAGGTTCACGAGAAACTATAAACTTAAGAGTCTGAAATATGAAACCAAAATGTGGCTATATTGAAGTTGTGTTAGTTGTGACGTCAGAGACAAAGCACATTCATTGAATTATAAATTAATTAATTCACAGTGAACACATTGAGCCACACAATACGCAATGAAATCTGTAACAAGCGGACATAGACAATGTATTACGTCACATACTGAATACATAACTAAACCATTACAACTCTACTAATAATAATATGAAATAAACATTCTGATTTAAAAAAAATATAGGATTATTGAATAGATACAATGCACCACGAGACGGCGCCCGATGAATAATCGCCAAGTGGAAGTACAAGGTAAGTACGATTTTTACTTATAAATTCTAACATATGAAATTTCTGCGATCTTACTCGGTAATCGTATTCAAGTAAAATCTGAGTCTGACTAAAGAAGCATGTTATATGAAGTCATCGTCCACACCTTATGAGTCAGGGTCTACGCAGGTTTACTTCATAGTTAAAGGTTACGACATCTTGTATTAGACGCATATTGATGCAGTTCAAATATACTTAAGTACTTAGTATTTTGCAAAATGGATAATATGGAAAAAAAACTAGTTTCTAGAATCTGCAATTTATTGATATTTAAGCTACATCTTGTTGGAAATTTAGGGTAATGTTAATACTTTTGCAAGTATAGTTAAAAACTGTTCAAGGATTTCTCTCGGCTGTTAGATAACTAAAACTCATAATTTGTAAAATTATCTTGGTTAACTGAACTGACATACATATTGTGTGGAAATAATCTTATCTTTGCTTCTATATCGTATTTAATAGATATGACAACTAATAGATAAGATAACTTGGAGTGTATTTAAGTGATCACTCGCGTAAAAAGAAAATAATTGATTTTAGTAAAATATGGTCACAAAGCAAGAATGCTAAGGTGGGACACATTTACATACATATTGATTTGTAAACTGTGTTTGAAACTGTCCGGTGTATAATTTAGATCTTTATGGTAGACAACTATAGAATCCATAAGTATTTAAACACCATATTTATCACGGATCCATATTATGTCCTTATAAATCTACCAGGCATCAAGTTGGATCGGAATTTGCCCATGAGTCATCGCATCAGGTGACCACTCAAGTTATTTGCTTATATAGCATAATATAAACCATAATGTAATGTTAAATCCTTCGTGCAGTAAGGCAAAACGGAACCATTAATATGTGTGCTCAGCCGCACTAATCGGTCGGTAAAAGTAGGTTTCGGCAGACCGGACCGGCTCGGACACTTCTGGCGACAACAAAACGGATTACGTCCAATCGTTTTTTAGATAATATCCCATCTTACGCAACCGCCTATTAAATTAGATTTCGTACGAGTCCGTAATTGATTTTGGAGTTGCTAGGAACAATGATGTTTCGAAACGGTTTTCGCTTCGAGCGCCATTTGGGGACCGGTCGTCGATGGCGCGGCTGTATTGACCTTATGCGGCTGCGTAGTTTATGCGCGGTCGCCTGAGGACGGTCGATGACCGGCTCCCCCCTCGTGCCGTGCAGCCGCCTCGCTAGGAATGCCACCTCACCCCCTACTCCCTTCCTGTCATGTCACGTTGCATTTCCACTGGTGAATTTGCATGTCAGCGTCGGCTCGATCGACTTTTAGTAAATTTTCAACGGTGATTTTGCACGTGGTGAAAGCCATGTGAAAGTCCCATTTGTTGGATTATTTTTCACTTGCCGCTGTTGTGGTGAACCGACTCAGATCGACTAACCGCTCTAGTTTTTATGGTGATTGATAGTTTGGTAACTGATACGTTGAAGTCGATGAGGCGGTACAATTTTTTAAAAGCATTGTTTAGAAGTTAATAATGTTAATGCAAAGTGCTTGATACACTTTGCATTTACAGTTAATTTGATTGGTACTCAGAATCCGTTCTAGTTATATTTTAATGGAGGTGAGATCATGAACGCTTAAATGATGGCGTGAAGTGACCATTTGCCAAGAGGTCACGTAGCCAATATTGGATAGGCACTCTCCAAGTTCTGAATTTAGAAATGTTTTATTAAACAAAAACCTTGAGAAAAATTTCTAGCCTCTGAATCTCAATAGAAAATACCTTTACAAACGATTTTAGCTGAGCCACAAATAAACCATTACCCAAAATGATCAAAATTCCACCGCCCAATCTTCATTAATTCAAGTTCCAAACTTCTTGACGATTCATTCGGCCATTCAAATTCCAATCACACCGATATTCCAGAGATAAATTAACATTGAAAGACTCAACTGAAACAAATGGTATTCAAGCAGTGTCTACCCACGTCAGTCATTATGGATCGTGTGATTGCGACACGATATATTCATTTGGAGAGTTATAAATTCCTTCTGTACATCCTTCGATTGTCGGGACAGCTCACAAATTGTCATCTTCCTGTGAAGTAAATCAGGCCAATGTGGCGCGAAGTTGCAAATTGAAATTGTTTCAATGGGAAACGAAGCTATTTATCTTATAGTGGCAAAAAATTACATAGTTTATTGAGGCCAAAACCGCCAGATGTTTCCCCGAGAACTGGATTATTGTATCCTACATCTGCATACATTATTTTGCCAACTTAAATGGTTGCATTACGGAAGTTTGCGTCACTCTTTGTGTTATCTTCTTCGTTGAAATTGAGTCAAAAGTACAGACTATACTGTGTTTTTAGGTTTAATATGTTTTTATTGTGATTCACGCATCCGTTTTTATGGGCTGTACTATTGATTGGCTTCGTTTATTTATATTTGTGACTCATTTGCTTGTTGATAGCGCTTATAGTTTTCTACCACGTGTTAAGCACGGGGTAGGATGTTAAACTTGTTCCATTTCCTTTGCTTACATACTAGATTAGCTCTCCTTTTAACCATTAGGAGAATAACCATGAAATATGATGAGAAGTATGTTGTATATTCAAGAGAAGGATTCAATAAGATAAATTTATAATTTTTAAGAAGAATCGTTAGTTTCTATATCCATACTTAATAATATTATATATGCGAAAGCGTGTCTGTCTTTCTGTTCGTTACCTCTTCACGCTTGAACCGCTGAATCGATTTACATAAAATATGGTATATAGATAGATGGAACCTTGGAGAAGGACATAGGATACTTTATATCCCGGGAAAAAGATAAGATCCCTCGGTAACGCGGGTGAAACCGCGGGGCGGAGAACTAGTAGTTTATATTTACAAAGATTGATTTGCCTTGTAACCTGATGAAGTTCTAACAAGGTTACATAATGTCATGTGAACTCATGTAGGACGTAATACCTCAAGCACGTTAGTTCCATTAAACTTAAGCATACATCAAGCGAGAACAAGTAGGTACATGTATATTCACTGTGTAAGATTTTCCACGCACGTAAAGATATATCCTTCATGACATGATCGAAAACTTAATGAATTATCAAATAAACCAAGAACATCTTATATAGGAACCTTCGAAGATAAATAGTTAACAGTTGTAACATGCTTCATTTTTATCTGCATAAATTATGTAGTACCTACGTGCATTCAGATACTATCGAGATCCGTTTCCGTTTCGGAATAGTAGATATGAATAAAACCACGGAGCGTGTTACAAACGCGTCCTCATTCGAAAACTGTGTAATTTCTGTACAGCAAGGACGTTTGTAACTCGGCCCGGTACCACGAAACCGTGACAAAGTTGTCCACGGGAGCGACATTCGATCAATTGACATTCGTTGCTTGCTTCAAACGCGACGAGTCCCAATGTTCTGCGCTGTTGCGACCTCTGGAAACCAAAACAGGTTTAGTAAACGTTTCCATAGTACACGGTTGAAGTATGCTGTAGTGTAGAGTGTCGACTTCATTTAAACCACTACACATGCACCATAGAACTGGTTTGTGTGCTACGTGTATATTGCGGTTTTATAGACTATCCTTCAACAAGAATGAAGAACTAATTTTAGAATTAAAGCGTCAACTGCCGTTGCTTTTAATGGTTCCTCTGATACCTTTAGGTCTTGGCGGATCGCACTTAAAACTTTAGTCTCAGCGTTGGAGCTATAAAATGTTATAGCTTTAAGTACATGAAATGTAACATTAACGGGCCAAATTGTAAATCTTTACATTCGTAATTTCGGCTGTAAAACATTTTATGCATTATAGCTGCCAATTTGTAGCAAAACTAGAATAATTATGAAATTTCTATTTGACCTCTATTGAATTCATAACTTATTCCTACAAAGGATTTTGAAAAAGTACCTAAACGATATCGTGTTACATAATACCCAAGTAACTAGGCCTTTTCACTTCAATACAAAACTACATACAAATATAAACTTCCAACATGTGCGTACATTAGTTGACCACAAAAGCATTAGAGCAGAGCGAGATCGTGAAATAAAACCGCATTGCCAATGTATTTGTGGTCTGTCCGACTTTCCCGCCAATGGGTGGACGCCTACGCTAGTGTGGGTGAAAGATCTGTATGTGTGAGGTCCATTGTTTGCAGTCGACCTAGTGTCAATGTGTTGCATGGTATGTTGGATCATATTTTAAATGCATACCGAGAGACTAAAAATAAGATAATAATTTCCCTCGCAATCTGAAGACACGTGTTAGCTTTTGTCCGAGCCGTAACATATAAATCATTAACTTTATTTGTTTGAATTGATTACTCAGAGGGGAGCAAATGAAATTAATCAAAGGCTGAATCATTCTGGACGTTTTTAGATGCACCCGAGATCTTGGAAGCATTTGCTGTGACAACGCTCCTTTAGATCTATGTTTTACCGATTATCCTTGAGATACAATGGCTTTACCACATTTATTACACAGTTACTAAACTTATTAGTTGTTTTTTTTAAATGAAACTAACTCTATTAACCTTCAGTTTTTGATCACCCAACCGTAGTTTAGATGGAATAATTACTTGCCTTGCTGCTTAATGTGTTCAATGATTTATTTTTCAACTACATTTCCACTAACAAGTTCGCTTCGAGTTCTTTCAAGAGCCTTTTAATGACTAACAGTAACTCTTGCTCTCATTCACTTTCGTGTTTATTTCTTTAAGAATATTCCAAAGTAAATATTCAAAGTCAAGAGTTTTCACAAGTTAACACATAGGTACAAACAGACGGACAGACAGGTTGCGTTATGAAACGTGCTCGATATTGATTTATTGTGAGGCAAACAGTTTTATAAGCAAGTGTAAGTTATAGTTTATTATTGAGTCGACGTCGAATTTTAAGTTGCACATAAACGTTGACCTTAAAAATGATTAACAATTTCGGTATTTTTTGTGTTGTAATATTTTCGCATTTCTCAAATTTCCCATCACGTTCATAATGTAGGTACGATTTTATTTTAAAAACCTTCAAAGTGAAGAATGATGATGTACTTTGCTGAATTTCTGTCTATATTAAGGAATATCAGCTATTACAACTTTTTGGAGTTAAAAGTATTTATTTATTTCTATAGGGAGCACCGGGCTGCCATATATCATCAGCACTATTGCCATACGCACCATGTAATCAGTGTCTGTATGTTGAGAGTCAAAGCTAGAGTAGATCTGGTGCATGTCTCCGCTGCGCCCGCGCATGCGATGCTGGTGATAACTGCAACTATAAATAACTTGAGTAAACTAACAGTGCGCTTGAGTTTGTTTTTGTTACAAAAATTGACTTAAAGGGACTTTTGTCGTTCGTAAGCCATGATTTTTATGATGCATATCGCTTTTGATCGTGCATATTGGAAATATTTGACTATAAATTGATATCAGTTATTTGAGGTTGGTTTACCTCGATACTTGTTTTAACCTGAGAAACATAAAAGGAGATCATTTCAATATAAACATAAATCATAATATCTTGTAATATTATAAATGTGAAAGTTTGGATGTTTGTTACTCAATCACGCCAGAACGGATTTTGATGAAACTTGGCACACAGGTAGATCATATCCTGGAATAACACATAGGATACTTTTTATCCCAGGAAAGGATAAGTTCCCACGGGAACGCGAGTGAAACCGCGGTGGACAGCTAGTGATTCTATAAGTCATCACAGAAATAATGAAAGCCCAACATCCCGACTCTTAACAAAATTAAAAACTGACATGAGTTTCAAAGTAAAATTCTCATTTCATTCACGAACTCAAAACGGCCGCGTCGTGGGGTGGCTTGTTGTGTGAGAGACGAAACCGGTTGGGTCGGGAATTCGATCCCTGGTATTTTTTACGACATGTGACGACGTGTGGCTGGGGGCTTAGCCAGACGCCGATGATTGATGATTACCGTTTCTGAGTCTAATGGTTGAACTACAAGTTGATTTTGAAGAAGGATGCTAATTAATTATCTACTAGCAGAAGAAATATTCACGCTGCATCCCAATCTATTCTCTAGTCAGCATTTAATATTATAATAGCAAAGATTTCCCCGAGTAAATCAGTTAGTTACCTTCAATTTATCCAAGCATAAAGTAAAACTTACGAACATTTAATAAAGCCCCGTCTCCCAGTCATGTGCATATGACGAGGGGTGTAAATTATAATATTTCACCCGACTGAATCAAAAATCCGCTCGGCGCGGGCGCGTCAAGTCTAGTGTAAAACGAAACTTTTTGAATAGATCCCCTTTGAGTATCATCTGAAGTTTTAATTGGTGCTCTGATAAACAAGGGTCTATTGTCTAACAGTTTTGTTGCTTGAGAGTGTTCGTTGGAACATGATTTATAGTTTAGCAGGCAGTAATGGCTAATTTGTTTCGGTGTTTATTTTACTTGTTCCAATTTTGGGAAATCCATTTTAAGCGGTTACAATTTCATTCTAAATTCCAGTTTTATCGAGTTTATTGTTGGTTTTAAGTACTGAGACTTCGCACTGATGGGAATAAACACAGGGAAATAAGATATTACAGGTTATAATGAAATTAAACATGCAGTAATGAATAATATAATATAAACATACAGTAGCTTCACATATGAAATAAAAGCAGTGCAAATGGACAGTGGAAGCGATACCGATTCTGACCTGTAACCTCTACTTAAATTATTTTGGTTTTTATGTAACAGTAATGACCTGCGTGCAGTAAATTAGTCTCAAGTGTTGTACACTATTATACAATGACTAGTAATTTGAACTACATGTGTCAATTTATTATTGTTTGTGAAGTTTAAAAAGAAATGAGAAAGTGCATAGAGACATTCAAACTAAGAAATTTCTTAAATGATGAGTATATTTCGCTGTTTGATTTTTGATATTCGTCGTTTGATATTTCGTTTCGGGACGACCTATCTGCTAAGCTAGGTTTAACACCTAGCTTAGCACACTATATAAAATTATTTATATTGATAAGCAGAAACTACATAGCGACTCTACTCTTATTTATCAAATGTAGGACTTTGGTCTTATTTGCTTAGGTTCCTATCATAATTACTCTGTAGATAACCTCGCCTACTTAATTTGTCACATAACTTTGTATTTAGTCATTTTAGCTTCTGATATTACAATAGTTAAGGAGCTTTGTGTTTTTCAAAACGATTACAAAAGGACTTCCTAAATCTTATCAACGCTGAATTCTTGGACCCTAAGCATCATATTTTAAAATGCAATCATAACAAACTCCCAACGATACAATAAGTGATCCAATCCTCATTAAGATATCAATATTTTCCCCGTTACAAATGTTTAACTATGTATGCTCCCACTGACCTACCTCTATCTCCCACTTTCTTCATAGATAATGAGACTTTGACCTTTATACAATGTTGTATGTGTAGTTTAATTATAAGCACGTACCTTATCAGAACTATTTTATCATTTGAAGGTTGGGACCATGATAGAGAGCAGAACAATGTGTTTTTTTTTTAATTATTACTAATCATATAATTACTACATACTACTACTACTTTATTTACAACAAATGTACAACTATAATATATAAAAAAACTTCTACGAGGCTGCCGCTGCTGCCGATCGGCAAGGTCCCAGAAGGCTGGCATTTCCTCTTTGGATGGCCAAGCTGATGCGTTGGCGGAAAAAGCTCCCCGCCAGCCGGTCACCCGAGGCCTCGATTAATTTATTACATAAAATATTTGCGAAACGACGAGCTTCAGACGCCCACGGACCCATGGTCTCAACCGCAAAAGGCATAAATTGATAATTTGGACCAATACAGGCGTATTTATTTTATTTTATTAATTTTATGATAAAGTATTTTATCATTACTAGTTAGGCATACGAGTCCTAATTTATAACACTATCTTCGCCGCTTCTCAGAATAGGTATATCAGAAGCAGGTATCGCTCTTCTTTTAAGAGCTCTTTCTTGACCATTTAGATGAAGGATCTTCAAAAGATTCGACGGCTACAACAAAAAAATCCAACCATAGATCAGTAAGTATTAGCATATTGATTCTTGATTCTTTTTTAGAAATCGACGAAAATTTCATATCATTCAAAGATGGAAATTTCTGTGTATTTATTATAGACCCCCATTACAATTCGACATAGATAAAACAGTTCTGCGGATATAATAATCTAGTATGCCGTGCCGTCCCGGCAGGATGTCTGTCCGGCTGTCACTCGGCACATTTGCCTGCATTATATTCATTCACGACTGTTACCTAACTGGCTTCGGGCAGGATGCAAGATAGCCGCTGGGCGTTTGGTAATTCCATTAAAAATTCTAGTTAGTGCGTTGCAGGCAGATTCCGTGTGTAATGGCTTTTAGTAGTTGTCGGAATTTCAAATGAAGTCTTCTTCGATAAATATAACTTGAGATAAGTCTGGCATATATTGTTTTTATTGAAAAGGGAAATTTCGAATGAAATTGTTTTAATCTATATTCAAAACCTTGACTTTCTTTATGTAATGTAGTCCTTAAGTGTGGATATCATTTTTGATTGAATTATTTAAAGCTCAAATTATTTTCGATTTTATATTGCCTACCAATAAGTTAATTCTGTTTCCTGGTGCTTCTGGTTTAGGAATTTTTGTTCTTTATTTATTTGCCCTGTGAGAGTTGTAAAGCCTTTCTCTGTCTTATTCTCTGTGAGTCGTAGGTAGAGCTTAAGATACGAAAAGTAATTGTAGCTCGTCAAGTTTCCCAAAATAGCTATCTGTATTTTTTTTTGGACTGAATGAAAACTTATTACTTATGTTGTTTAGAACTGGTTGAATAGTAATGGAAAGATTTAAGCTATTAATTCTTAGACTCATGATGATTTTTTTACTTTGGATAATAAGCTAGTGTTTGACCGCAATCTCACCATGGTAAGTGATGATGTGGCTATAAATGGCAAGATCACAAAGCCTAGAAGGGATCTGGCTCTCAAGTACAGCTATCTGCACACACTAATAGATGCTTGGCGACAGACTTTCAACTTGAGGGTGGTAGCCAGCCAGTCGAGTACTACAAAGTACCTTACCACCATGCTACCATAGCCTTAGATCTTACATAGCTATAATTACTTGAATAAGTACTTACAATATATTTGTTTTTACATTATACATGGAACATCGACTAATAAGAAGCCATTTATTTTCATTAATTTTGTTTCTGTACATCCCAATGTCACAATCCGCCCTTCCAAACCAGTTGGTGGCACCCACGCGCCTAACAGTGAGGTATCGACCTGTTTTGAAGCCCCAAAAATAAAATATGCTGTTACATCATTGTTTGACCGGAATTTTAGAAATTATATAGGTGTTATAATATTGGGTACATTGACATTTGGTAGGATGAAAGTAGACAGACAACGGGACTAATTAAAACAGCATATTATACTCCATTGGAGAGTTTAACATGTATTTACTTGGACAGATAGTAATGAGTACTATAAAATTTTGGTCTAGTCAGGACGTAAATATTTCTTTAAAGAATATTCTGTAATGTTTGCAATACTTCACAAGTCCTTCGAGTCTGTAATTTTTTATGGCATCTTACGCCCCACGGTCCTATTTATGCAATGTACTAAATAATTAGACCACAAAAATGTTAAATTAGCATTAGTGTAGGTAGGTAGTAGGTATGGTATATGCAAGGTCTCTATAGATTTATTTTAATAATCCCTCTAATACATTTGGAAATCAGGTCACTTCTTTTAATTCAGGTTTCTGTTGTAGTAATCAACTTGACAACAGAATCTATCAAAATTACAGTACCTATTTCAACAAGTTTTATGATATTTCACGCATTTAATATCAATCCTACATCCGACACAGACTGTTGATAAGATAGTGTCACATGTTGGCGAAACTTGCTTGAATGTTGAATTGTGACACGTATTTTTTTTCATTTGATAACGTTATCCAAAAGAACATAGTTATCGTTGTTAAAATATACATTCAAAACTTAATAGTCGTCATTTTTGTTAGTTTAGGCTGTAATGTCAATAGTTATGAATAACATGAGTTGAAGGAACTATCCTGGGGTATTTTATTTTGCATCATTACTTCCTTTGGTTTATTGTTGTTCAGCTATTGACCAAAGTTTCATGTGATTCAGAGATTTCGTGGAACAGAAAACGTTCCTTCTTGAACGACTTTGTGTGTTTGGTCCTTCGAAAAGTTGTTCATAGAGATATTTTAAATGTAATTATATTTCTTTTATTATATTAATATTGACAATGTTTCAAGTAGTCATCAAATTTGATTAACATCATGTTATTCTGCATGTAGGTAATAGTTTCAATATAATATTGTTTTTATTTCCAATTGCATTTCGATTCGTTATATTACACGTAGTTCGCCAGGCGGATCTTGTTGTCAAGGTCTTGCATGGTTTTATCCTGTTATTACTTTATATGTTATAGCCAAATGGATTTTAAAGTGCTCTTATGTAAATCCTTGGTTTCGAAGTACTTTGGTGATAACTTTACCTACATCAAAAGAGCTAAGTATTCTTTGTGGATAGATAGAAATTTTAAACACAAAAAGGATGAATTGTACAACTCATTTGACGTCTCCGTGTATATTTAGATACCCCAGACTATGTTTGAGCTTTTATCTTAAACACAGGTAATCTTTTTTGATACCTACGGCAATTTCGTTAAAGGAAAAATAATGAAAGACATTTATTCGATTATAAAATTCAGTATAATGACATTTCTCTATCAAAAAATAATAAACAACTATAAGTGAACAAAAACTAAAAATATTTGCCGTTTTCGTGCGAACCGATCACGATTTGACTCGGTGAAAGCGATTCCAGGTACACTTACTTATCAGTTTAAGAAAACAATTAATGTTGGAAATAACTACCGAGAAAGGGTAGTATTGTAGAGTTAATAGAAACTATTGTTGATAGGTTAACTCGTTTTAAAGTGTCCATTTGAAATTAAATTTTGATGAGGAAAATTCATGCTGAAAAAAGCAATCAAATGATCAACAGAAAAAATATTGTTCTACATCTGAGGCTGAAATGTGTACGTTCTTGGTGATTACAAAAAATTGCTATTACCAACAGGTCAGGCATCTGTATTATCAGTAATCACTACATCCAAACGTGACATTTATTCACCAATGGGCTTGCGTTACGTAATAAAGACCAAGTATGGTATGAGCAAAAAATTATGAATATTTTTGGGGTCACATCATACGTGTTCATCTTTCATATGACTGTTCCTTTTCGACCCACTGCTAGAGAGACAATCCTGTTTTACAATCAAAGACAGCCAAGATTCAGTACAAGATGGTGAATCCACCACATGCTTCAACTCATGCTTCAAATGTTGAATATCTTTAGTAATCTTTAAAGGCTCTTTCGGGAAAAGATGGTTTTCTATACAAGAAAGTACTTTTCTCTAATGTTTGTTATCAACACTAAAGTCTGGAATAAAAACCTCCCCTTCTCTCCTGCCCGGATGTTGATCGTCAATGTCAACCTGCGACGCGGTGCGCGAGCGCAGGAATTTGTTTGCCCTTTGGTTTCGACGCTGCGCATGCTTTAGATCGCTTGAACAGGATAGGGATGTCACGTTATTATTTTCTATTATGAGGACGGACAATAAAATAATGTATTTTTTATGTGATATTATGATACACAGGTAGAACTAAGCTATTTTCGCATGCTAAAATATCAACTATGTCTGTAATCATATAAAATCTAATTATACACGCAGGAAAGGTTTATATACATGTGATCCAAAATAATTATGTTTACAAGATTTATCAACTAACCATTCAATTAAAATTTTCTTTGATCTTTGGTTGTATGTTGAAAGATTTATCTATGATCTCGCCAAAAATAGACTATGGTAACCCTTAACCAAATACTTGTTTGGACATGGGAAAAGGAGGATGTGGTATGAATATGTAAATATATTAAAAAAAAGTCATTGGGAATGTCTTTGTTGAAGGTTCTAAAATGTATGGGATTGGAATTTAGATGATTGTTGGTGGCCATCTTTTTGAAAATGTGTTACCTATCTATGCCACGTTTCTTTTACGTTGCTTTTGTTGTCTGTGCTGTATAAAGATTGAATATTCATAATGTGTAGATTACTAACATACCGTTTCTTGATTCCTACAATATGGTGTACTACAAAGAGTAATTAAGCGGTATCAGCCACTTGTCATCGTGTTCTATCCTAGGCTATTCAAACAGTAGCCAAAATTATTCTATTATGTTACATTTATGTGCTTACAGAATTTTATCCACCTTTCATAATACCGTTTCAAAGAAACCACACGAATATCCATCAAGCAGAAATGCTTACTCAACACTATCTGCACCTTCCTCATTAACCCAAGCACATTTAATGACCACAAAATGCCAGCTATCTTCCAAGTAGCACTGCTGAATTACGAGCAACGTAACCAATTCGCCCTGACCCCTGCTGCTTGAAGCGTTTAATGGTCATGCGGTGCTTTTAATTTGGTTGTCAAGATAATGCTTCGTGCAGATGGGTGTTGGCGAGTATGGTATTAATAATTGCTTGTTCTCTGTCTTAATGCTTGTGTTATGGAGATGGTTGTTTTGCGCGATGTATATAATAAGGCTACTTGTTCAGAGTCGTGTTTGTTAGGTCTTCATTAAACCCTCTTTTACCAATTTTTTTTTACTTTGATGACTCTGTTATATGGTGAACATAAGTTGTTATGGCATAAATATTTACAATCAAAGTCAAAGACATTTAAAAAGTTTAAACCTTCGGACTTGAGAAGATCAATATACAGAATTTACCTACCACAAGTTCAGAAGTCAATCTTCACCTTTCCAGTAGGATGAATTGATATTTTTCACGATCTGACTTCTCTCTTTCGCTCCATCTTATAATCTTTGCGTATTAATTCCCGTTACAAGTTTATTGATCCTACGCTATGCATTTTTATACCACAAGTCTGACCAGTAGCCAGTAGGCAGATAGGTCGTGACTACCGTCGTCTATAGATCCTACCAAAGGGATTGCCAATGTGTTGTCGACCATTTTTACAATGCTCATGTGCAACTGCCGGAACACGAACAGGAACTTGGCGACCGACTTTCAACTAGAGGGTGGTCAAGTCAAAGTCAAAACCATTTATTCAGTTTAGGCCCTAGAAGGGCACTTATGAAGGTCGAATTACAGAAGTTACCACCGGTTCGGAAGTCAGCCTTCAACTGAGAAGAACCGGCAAGAAACTCAGCAAGGTTACATTTTTTAAATATTTTTGGACCATCTGACTATATTGTTTTTTTTTTCAAATGTTTAACAATTAGGTAGGTAGGTAGCCAGCCAGTCCAGTACTACAAAGTACCCTACCACCGTGCTATGGTTTCATCACGATGATTTCCTTCACAGCTCAAGCTCATTGTAGGATTCGAACGTCTGAGCTATATGCTCGCATAATGTTCTTTATTCGCCATTTTATGCTCCTAGCTTAACAATATAGATAAAGGCCAGTACAGACGGTCGGTAGGTTATCGGCATAGATACCACTGTCCGGTCCCTGACGAGCGATGACCCCAACATATCTATCTGTTGCTTTGATTTACTTGTTTTATTTATTTGCAAATACCTAGAGGATATTATTTATATAAGTAACTGTATGTTTTATTTTTTGTTGTTATTTCGATTGCGTCGAATAGCGCGTATAAATAAAATATTTTGTCCTTTTTTTTGTTTCTGAACTTTATTTGATTATTGGAATAGAAGTGCAATATTCAAATTGCAGTCAGCGTTAGTCAGGACGTCTATGTACAAATAAATAAAATTTAAGTGTCTGTTTGTAATGGCAAAATAACATCTTTTTACTAAATGCATATGAAAGAAGATCCACTGCTGAAAAAAAATTGCCTCGCTGAGTTTCTTACTGGAGTCTTCTCTCTTTAAGTGTATTAAAGCAACGGTAGAGACAATTTTAACGTTCACAGGTGCCTTATCAGGGCCTAATCTGAATTATTATTTAATTCAATATCGTGATATCCCCTTCGTATTGAAAAAAGCTTAATTATAGAAAGGCCAAATGAGCCCTGAAATGGTGATCAAATGACACACAGTATCGTTGGCCATTGGCGACAATAGATGATATCGAAAGAAGACCTGATTAGCACAAAGCAGAAGTGATTGGCACCAAAGTGGAGTTGTGATACTTACATAACTATGAACCACAGTACGGCGGTAGGGTACTTTGCAGTACTCGTCTGGCTACCACCCTAATGCTGAAAAGTTGCCAGTTGTCTTCTAGGCAAAATAGGCGAAGGTGTTTGCTTGTTAGTCGTTGACATAAAATGAAGTAAGTCTTGCCGTCGTATATGCCTTTCATATAATGGATGGATATCAAGTAAGACCCGTGCTTATTTAACATAGCAACAGAAGAAAAACCGTTGAAGGAAAACATCGTGAGGAAACCATAGCACGGTGGTAGGGTACTTTGTAGTACTCGACTGGCTGGCTACCACCCTCAAGTTGAAAATCTGTCGCTAAGCACCTGTTGGTGTGTTCCGGCAGTTGCACTTGAGAGCCGGTTGCCTTTAAGGCTAATCCCCTTGGTATTGCTAATGTCTATAGGCGACGGCAGTCACTTACCACCAGGTGACCCGTCAGCTTCGTTGTCACTTGTGGTATAAAAAAACCGTTAGTTGGTACCTACAAAGAAACATGAAAATTACAAGCTAATATCTATTTCATTTACATGTATATAAAATGCCTTTTTTATTAGCAGCTAACGATTTTATTATAGTTGGTGGACTTGTTTGAACAATGTTTTTTTCTGTGACACATGGTAGTGACGCAACGGATAAGATGACTAACGCTTGACCGGTCAAAATGGCGATAAAAATATGTTCGATTTGCACGCTGTACGTACGCACCGTGCTTAATATTTTTTTCTGCATTTCACGCATGCTTAGATGAAATAGCTGGGGTTTTTATGTCCACAGTAATATGTAGATAATACCACATCACGATAAAATTACCAAAACTGACTGATATATTATAAGTGGATATTTTGAGATGATATTTTCAATAACTATGTTTTTTTTTTTTGAGGAGGACTTAAAGGTGGCGGTCTGAAGGACCATAGACACCCTTACGCGGACTATTTGGCGAGCGCTTAGGGCTCTCAGCCGTGTTTGTTTGTGACGACTCACCGCTGAGGGCGCCCCAGTTGGGGCCCGAACCTCGGCTCAGGGCGTCGTCGGGGGACACAAAAAGTGGGACGGACTTCGCCTAAGCGATTTAGAGGAGTTTTAGGGGACGGTCGGATTGCTGACTGTGGCGGCTCGGGCCGTTAACGACTGACTAACGGGGGGACGAGACTGAATCTGAGTGGGAATACCTATGTTGGGATTTTTAAGCTAAAATACTTGTACAGTGGAAACAAATTTAGGTCCTACATACTTTGTTATCTCCAAAAATAATGTGTCACATTTTGTTTGCAGTTGAAATATCTGAATTTTTCCCGTAGCAAGTTGTTTAATATGACTAACTAGACTAACAGCTAGATTTTGACGGGCTGGTTGGCGTGGTTGGTTAACACACTACCTATCACGCCGCAGGTCGTGGGTTCGATTCCCATCCAGGACAGACATTTGTGTGCATGAACATGTCTGTTTGTCCTGAGTCTGGGTATAATTATCTATTTAAGTATGTATTTACAAAAAAAAGTAGTATATGTGTATTATATCAGTCATCTGGTTTCCATATTACAAGCTCTGCTTAGTTTGGGATCAGATAGCCGTGTGTGACAAATGTCCCAGGATATTGGAACGAAGTTTTGGAACGAAGTTCCTTATCGCGCGATGTGAAAGGGGGCTAAACGGAAAAAATTCTTACGACACTTTTAGTGTCACTGTCACTGTCGGTGACAGTTGTGTGTAGTAAGCTATTGTAAGCTGTGCGGCGTGCGCATGTTTCTCTGTCTGTCTCTCTCTCTCTCTCTCTCTCTCTCTCTCTTATAGAAAGCAAGCTAGATATTTTCATTTCTATTTATATATATATAATAAATGTTTTTTTTTTATATATACAGGGTTACTGGTTATTCAATACATTCCTTTAAGGGCGTGATAGTATACACTGTAAGCTACGAAATGAACCCTATATTGCATGATACAAATGTTGACCGTTACTGAGATATTTGGGAATTTAGTATTTTTCGAAACAATCCCGAATTACAACTTCAAAATCAAATTTAAAAAAAAGTACGTAACATTTTTAACTTTTTTTGTTTTTGGTACTCAGACAACATGTAAATACTTTTTTTAAATCAAAAAAATTATGAAACTTTGCAATGGCTTCGACACAATATCTTAAAAATCGTGTCACTTTGAATTATTTCTCTGTTTTCTTAAAGATTAAAATGCCAATAAAAAAAAAGTAATGGAGTTAGAAGTGTACATTAAGGAATTTAAGATATTAACGTTGCCCTCGCTGTACATATATGAAAATATAATGTATGTTCGAAAAAATTTAAATTTGTTTGAAGTAAACAGTAATCATCATAATTTTAATACAAGACACAAAGATAAAATTGTGACCCCTAGATTCAGGCTAGCGAAAGTTAATAAATCTTTTCTCGGGAATTGTGTTCGTTTTTACAATAGGATCCCACGTGAGGTAGCTGGAATGTCTTACTTTAAATTCAAAAAATTTATTAAACTTAGGTTAATGAACAAAGCCTACTATAAGGTGGCTCATTACATGGAAGACAGAAATATATGGTTGTAGTAGCTTCTCTCTGCACCTGCATCCCCCTGGCTTAGTGTAAAATATTTGAAAATGTATCTAAATGTACTTATAAAAATGTAAGAAAGATCCACTGTTAAAAAAAAATTGCCTTGCTGAGTTTCTTGCCGGAGTCTTCTCAGTTTAAGTGTATTCCGAACCGGTGGTAGAGTCAATTGTAACGTTCATGAGTGCCTTACCAGGGCCTAAACTGAATAAATGAGTTTTGAGTTTGAGTTTGAGTTTACAAAATATACCAAAACTTCCTCACCTATCTAGCTATCTAATAACGTAAGAATATTAAAAAAACTCTCTACATAATATGAAGAATTAGTTCTTAGAAACAGATCAGGTCGCATTTTATTAACATAATATTTATAATTATTTTTACAGAAAAAGTGTCCATACACTGACAATGTTGTGATAAGAGATCGGCAAATTCCGGCATAGTTCGGAATGGGCATGCCGTCTTCGCTGGTAAGTTTTTGGGTTCGCTAGCGTCAGTTCGTTTACGACCAACTGACTGCGCGTGCGTTTAAGTATTGTTAACCGAGCTACGTAAATTCTCGCGAGTATTTCTTTTGTAAAATGGGTATTCCAAGGCGACAAGGTGGCAGCAATCATTTATAAAAGCTGAGTACGTCGATATCTTGTTTGTGTATGGATTTTATAATGGAGATGCTGCGGCTGCCCGAGCTGAATACATACATCGATTCCTAAATCCGTGACACCCAAACGTAAGGTGGCGGCGAGGTCGATCAGCGTCATGTTGGCGTCGCTGAAAAGTACACATTCGTATATATTTATGTTAAATACCCTTACGTTTGGTTGTCTTCGATTCGGAAATCGATATAATCGTATCACCTTAGAAGATCCGCCGCCATTTTACAAAAGAAATACTCGCGAGAATTCACGTAGCTCGGTTAACAATACTTAAACGCACGCGCAGTCAGTTGTTCGTAAACGAACTGACGCTAGCCAACCCAAAACTTACCAGCGAAGACGGGCATGACCATTCCGAACTATACCGGAATTTGCCGATCTCTTATCACAACATTGTCGGTGTATGGACTATTTTTCTGTAAAAATAATTATAAATGTTATGTAAATAAATTGCAACCTGTTCTGTTTCTAAGAACTAATTCTTCATATTATGTAGAGAGTTTTTTTAATATTCTTACTTTATTAGATAGCTAGATAGGTGAGGAAGTTTTGGTATATTATGTACACTTTTAACTCCATTACTTTTTTTTTTATTGGCATTTTAATCTTTAAGAAAACAGAGAAATAATTCAAAGTGACACGAATTTTAAGATATTGTGTCGAAGCCATTGCAAAATTTCATCATTTTATTGATTTAGAAAAAGTATTTACATGTTGTCTGAGTACCAAAAACAAAAAATGTTAAAAATGTTACGTACTTTTTTTTAAATTTGATTTTGAAGTTTTTTCGAAAAATACTTAATTCCCAAATATCTCAGTAACGGTCAACATTTGTATCATGCAATATAGGGTTCATTTCGTAGCTTACAGTGTATACTATCACGCCCTTAAAGGAATGTATCGAATAACCAGTAACCCTGTATATATACTCTCTCGACTTATACCTATAACTTATATAACTTCGTTCCATCCGGGTGTCCCTTGACACCTCTCAAGTTTTTTTATATTTATTTATATTCATATAAATATATTCCAATAAATACTAATTCAGCATCAACAGTTGCTAAATTGAACGAGCCTTCAATTTTAATAATCTACATGAAAATCGTCCATGCACTCCAATTCATTGATAGGTTATCAGTATCACGGATACCATTGGATATCGCGCATACACTAGTGATGGTAATCCATCAGTGATCGGAGTAAATAAATCGAGTCCGCCAATCATTCGAACGCATTCAATTACATTCCATTCCATGTAAATGTATGGAACATGCAAATGATTGAGCGCTCGCTCTCCGCTCCACTTGGAATTATGACGGACTTTTACATGCGAAATTTTATTTTGTCCATTGACCTACTTCCGACAGTTCATGAGTTAGGCTCGAGTTTCAACTATTTACGGCATTTTGTCTCGCTTGGCTGCATCATGTTTTGCACTAAATTGTTAATGTTCACTCTTAATTACGGATGAATATAAGAATCGATATTTTTGCTTGGATTTTATCGATTTTCGGATATATCGTTGCAACCCTACTTATGACATTAGTAATACCAAGGGGATTCCCAATATGCTGCAAACTTTTTACAATAGCCTAGAAGGCAACTCTGAAGTAGGTCCGTATAGCTACCCTACCCTACCAGAATATGATGGCATAAACCATAAATAAAATATTGTGATTTTTATATGGCAATGTTAATTTTTACGTCAAATCATACGAAATCTACGAGTAAGTCGGACTGAGTTGTTTTGATACTTTTAATTTATTTTATATTTTTCTTACAAACTTAATTGTAGCTTCTTTATAGGGGTTTCCAGTACTACAATACGGTGAATCGTAGGTAAGGGTACATCAAATAGTGGTGTATTTTCCACGCCTGATAAAAAGAGGTGAGGGGGAATAAGAAAATCAAGATAATGAAGATGCTATTCGTAATACAAAATAGCTGTTAAATGTCAGTAATTTATGTGTTAAAATAATCTATATTAATAAATTTCGTGAACATAATAATATAAAGAAAATTGAAAATGATTTCATCAAATATGATAGAATATTTGAAATGCTGGAAGAGCATATATAATAAATACCTCTTTTATTTTTCATGTAATTTTTTCCTATGCTAAAAATATACCTATAACAACATTCTTTATACAAATAAAAAAATAAACAGTAGGTATCAAGATCGTTTAATCCAATTTCCCCCAGTATTGCACACAACAATTTTTTATTTCCCCATTTGCCATGAGATTCTGGTGGACCTACTACTTTTATTTCACCTGACACTACCGTTGCTTTAATAATACCAGGGGGATTGCCAATTTGTAATCGACCTTTTACAATCCTCAACTACCGTCACATACGTTCAAAATTAATTCACTTCATGTTAGGGTCAGCTCACACCGAGACGCGACGCTGCGCGCACATTTTAATAGGGCGACTCAAAATATAACTTTATTTACTACACGAAACGATACACATTTCATTGTAAGAATACAGAATAAGTATCGTCGCGTCGCGTCTCGATGTGAACTGACCCTTAGTCAACAATTGTTCTGTACGTAACATTATACCAATAGACGCATTGTTTGTTATATCGGCCTTAGGTTGGTCACCTTGGTGTTAAAGGTCAGGAATTTTCAAACGACAAATTGTTGTGGGAACTGTTGGACACCTGTAAAATTTGTTATATCAACTAAATGTTTTGAAACGTTTAACATTCCTTTTTAGCTTAATTTAGCTGTTTAAAATATCCATTTGAATAATAGATATTAGATATATTTGAGTAATAGATATTTGTTATATTTGAATAATAGATATTAGATATATTTGAATAATATATATTTGATAACAAGTTGAAAATCTGTCGCCAAGCACCTGTTGGTGTGTTCCGGCAATTGCACTTGAGAGCCAGTTCGCCTTTAAGGCATTGTAATAAGGTGTACAATACATTAGCAATCCCTTGGTGTTGCCAATGTCTATAGGCGACGGTTGTCACTTACCATCAGGTGACCCGCCAGCCTCGTTGTCACTTGTGACATAAAAAGAAAATATATTATTTGAATAATAGATATTTGATATATTATTTGAATAATAGATAGTAAGGGTATGGTGAACAGTGAAACTGATTAGATCCTTTCGTTATTATTTTTGTCGGTGTGTCCTTCTTTAACGCAGCAACGGAGTATTTTTTGCGTAAAGAGTTTATGCTCGAACATTGGCTACATTATATATTAAGTATTAACTTAGTTCGGTAATAATTTTGATCGAGTACAGTTACAATATGTACATATAATATCAAAACAGTCAAAGTCAAAACCATTTATTCAGTTTAGGCCCTAGAAGGGCACTTATGAAGGTCGAATTACAGAAGTTACCACCGGTTCGGAAGTCAGCCTTCAACTGAGAAGAACCGGCAAGGTTACATTTTTTAAATATTTTTGGACCATCTGACTATATTGGCTTTTTTTTCAAATGTTTAACAATTTTATTCTTAAACTAATACAAAAATACATAAAAAATTATAACCCGCATTAGTTACCTACATAGTAAATTAACTAAGATTTTTGAAGATAAGTGTACGCAATTAACGTGCCTATTGCGCCACAGGTCGTGGGTTCGATTCCTATCCCGAACAGACTTTTTACGCACGAACATGTTTATTTACAAAATATAGGTACCTATTTAGTAAATTAGTTATCTAGTTCCTATAACACGAGCTCTGTATTTGTGAAGGCCGTGTAGAATTTCCGAGAAAAATTGCTGTAATTTTACTGCTCGTCTCACGTCCGTCCTAATAACTACTTAATCACCTTTTTTACATACACAAGTAAGACTGCCACCAGCAAAAATGCAGCTCAACGTGTATGACACCTGCCCCTTCTATATTTAGAGATGAACGGTCCTATCCGCTAATATGGACTGGCCAGTGCCTTGAGGGGATCGAATTCTTTGTGTCAATCAACTTATGTAATTACTAGCCGTTCCCCGCGGTTTCCTAATTATCTTTTCCCGGGACAAAATATAGCCTATGTTCATCAGGGATAATGTAGCGTTCTAATGGTGAAAGATTTTTTCTAATCGGTCCAGTAGTTTCAGAGCCTATTCAATGCAAAATCAAATTTTTCCTCTTTATAATATTAGTATAGATTTTCCATGAATATAGAGTACCAGTAGCGGATTCAAGATTTTGGTTTGGGAAGGTAAGGTTTTCTTAAGGTAAACACTAATCTATTATATATAAAAGAAAGTCGTGTTAGTTACACTATTTATAATTCGAGAACGGCTGGACCGATTTTCATGGTTTTTGATTTGTTAGATTCGTCTCCGCCGGGATTGGCAGAATAACTTAAAAAATAAGAAAAATGCACAAAAAAAGAATAAAGAAGACAATTATTTTTGTCATACATTTTGTATAGAACGACTTTTTGACATGTTTCGAGATCGGGCTGACAGATGGTTTAGATTCACATATTGGACACGGTAGGTATCGCTGGAATCGGGTTCTATGGTTTGTTTTAATTTCAGGGCAGGACAACGTCTGCTGGGCCCACTAGTAAAACTTATAAAATGTTATTTTTAATTGTCCTTTAGGTAGTGTTTGACACGGGAAGACTAATGCTTTTGGGGGAAAGCTTGAGCCCCTTAGTTCTCCCTGAATCCGCTACTCTAAAGTTGTCTTTAGATACAAGTCTCTGTTGTCGCACTGTTCATCTCTTTTTGTCACATGGATCAAGGTTTGTGCAGTCGAAACGGATGCGTTATGACGACATAGCACTCTCGGTTTTATCCGTGTTCCAAGAATACTTACTGGTTTTACCAGAATTAATAGTTCCATATTTGATTTTTTTTTATATATATATTTCTCGATTATTTTTGAAGATATTTAACTATAACTATTCTAATTCTGTTTATCAGTCGTTATCAAATAATGTGACGTTGTTTACGTGGCCATTTTAAACAGATTCTACTTATATTCTAACTAGCTGTTCCGCGCGGTTTCACCCGCGTTCCCGTGGGATCTTATCTTATCCCGGGATAAAATATAGCCTATGTTCATCAGGGATAGTGTAGCTTTCCAACGGTGAAAGAATTTTTGAAATCGGTCCAGTAGTTTCGGAGCCTATTCAATGCAAACAAACAAACAAATATTACTATAGAGGATCATATCCTAGATAAAATATAGGGTACATTTATCCCGGGAAAAGATAAGAGAATAAAATAAAGTCCGCGGGGGACAGCTAGTTTTCAAATAAATAGAGTTTTATAAGTAAAGGCCCCTATTGGATATTACATCTGATCAGTTCATTAGATTCATTAGATCAACAGTTTGAGGTGAGCTGAGGTCGTGACAGAAATAATGATTTACATTTTAAAGTAGTCCGGACTTCCTGATAGATACTATCAAAATATTTTGAGTTGGTATTACCAAATAATTTTGTCATGTCTATAATATCAGTTAGATGGGTGAGTTTCATATTATCAAAAAAAAAAGAGTTTATTATACTAGTCTTTACAAAAAATGAAATTTCTTTTTGTTTAATTTTTATCACATATACAACATACAGATATGCTTTTAAATTTGGCTATCGAAGCTTGAAAAATTGTATGTTATATTAAAGCCGCTAAGTAATTCGTAAAATGCACGTCCTGTATACGCTCCGATTAGCGACGCAGTGACCTTTTCACGATCTGTTGAAACTATTTTAATTGATACGTTTTTGTTTTAAATGCTATTTTGACTATTCAATAATAGACCATAATTACCATATCATATTATTATAGATTACCTTACCTTATCTGGGGTATTTCCGGAGATATAAAAATCAGCCTTTAATCGGAATAAAAACTCTTTTTAACAATGTTACTACATGGTTATAGTTACCTATTGATAATAGTGATTGTTATCAGTGCATTACGTATCTGCAAGAAATTTTAGTTAAATATACCGGCTTTATTTGCGCACAGAATATTATCAAAATATAATTAAAAGTACTAGTAGATACATAAATTCCTTGCATATCTGTAAATGAATCGATTAAACCTGAATAGATTTATGTCACAACTTTAAGTTTATTACTATTATTTCTTTACAAAAAGTATTCCGAAAGACCCCTTTATCGATGGAAATATTACAATACGTATTTATCGATAATATGATCGCGAACGCATATTGTAAGTTATTAGACAACAATTTTTAAAACACCGATACTAAAAATGAATAAAAAGAACTCTTTAATCAGTTTTTTTATCACCAGATAAGTAATGATTGTTATAAATAATCTCAAATCGCAAATCACTTTAAGGCGATGATAGCTCAGTGGTAAGTGACGTCGGATACCGCGACGAAGGTCGTGGGTTCGAATCCTACAATGAGCTTGAGCTTTCGGTGAAGGAATACATCGTGAGGAAACCATAGCACGGTGGTAGGGTACTTTGTAGTACCCGACTGGCTGGCTACCACCCTCAAGTTGAAAATCTGTCGCCAAGCACCTATTGGTGTGTTCCGACAGCTGCACTTGAGAGCCAGTTCCCATCTAGGCTTTGTGTGCTTACCACCTTCGGCCACATCATCATTTACCATGGTGAGATTGTGGTCAAACACAAGCTTATTCAGAATAAAAAAAAAAGAAAAAACAGCGAGATCGGCGCCCCATCTGTGATTAGGTTTGCCAGTGCCTCAAAGACTCCGCATAAATGTAAAATTGAAATGACTTTCTCATCGATCTATCGTAGATCATATGAAGATACTTAACTGGTTCCTAACATGTTGATTGATTGTCCAATTGACATTCCAAATTCGATTTGCTTACCACGTCAAATGCTAGTTATTATTGAAAATTGCGATATCTATGCCAATTACTGCGGGGCCTTAATTTTATTTACCACTAAGGTTGCGTCCCTACCCTACAACCGTGAACTAACGGTGTCCGTGCGTGACAAATCGACCAGCACGGACTTTGAGCTCGGTTTCATACAACATTTTTATTTATGAATATAAGGTAGATACCTACCTAAAGAATCTATTCGCTCTTTTTGTGTACATAATTAAAGTAAAAAAATAGTAAGCATGAAAAGTGGTAAAGATGCTTAGAAACGTTGGAATAAAATTTTATTTTTTATCGCCTTGTTAATAGGATAAAAAAATTAAAGCTTAAAAAAAATTACGTGTCTTCCATGGCATTAGAATTTGAAATAGTGTTCGTAACTTTTCCTACTTTAAGACTCTTATCACCGCTTGATAATAACTAAGTATGATTAAAATATAACAGTAACTAATTGAAACAAATATAAGTAAATAAAATTATTCAGAAAATATGTAATGAGTGATTAAAAAAACAAACAAAGCTGGTAAATGTTGGGTTTGTAGTAAAATTGTACAAAATTAAAACAATGATGAATGTGTTTTTAATGTGTATTGAAACATTTCATACACGTAATTAAATGTAAATGAAAGGTTTCTTTGTGTCAAAGTTAAATAATAATTATGAAAATTGGCATGAAATTATTGCTTTGCTCATTATTAATGTAAATAAATACAATCATTACCTTATCTCACTGACCAACCTAAACGTTGAATAAATTATTAAAAATTTTGACTTCAATATTTATCATGTAAATTTTGTAACCTAAGGTTGGTGTATGATAGCTCAGTGGTAGTGACGTCGGATATCCTGGCGAAGGTCGTGGGTTCGAATCCTACAATGAGCTTGAACTTTCGGTGAAGGAAAACATCGCGAGGAAACCATAGCACGGTGTTAGGGTTAGGGAATGCAATCTCGAGACGAGATCGCCAAGTCGAGATCTTGAGGGATTAGAAATTCGATCTCGGCGAGATCTCGGCATTTTCGAGATCTTGAATGGTTTTCAAAAATTATTGTTTTATCTAAGATAAGTGAAACATGATTGAAACTGCTTCGATGTGAGTGAGTTTGGTGCGGGTAAGATACAACATTAAATTATTGAAAAAAAGTGTTTATTTTTATAATTATTTATTTATGTTACTGAACACACAAATCACAATTCAGACCCGTAAAAATAATGAATGTGAGACAAACAAGAAACAAATGGTTGAGGAGTGATTTTGGAAATAGCTCCTTAAAAACAAATAGTGCTTAAAGTGCTGTCGGATGAACGGCATCTTATGTCAGTCGCTATGTAGCCAACGGCTGAAGACGCCCTCTCAGCTTCAACACTAGTTGGTACCAGCGTGAGCAAGCTGTTGTAAGCAAATTGCAACAAAATACCCCTCGATCCTCCACAAGTCCACACTCATAGAGATCCATCTCTTTTATAATCACCGACTCTAGCCTGTCTGTAGTCGTAGTAACCCGCGTGAATGGACTTTTACATGCTTTCAAAGTCTCTTCTCTACTGACGCTCGATCTCGTCAATCTCGGCCGAGATCTCGTAATTTTATGCTTTGAGATTGATCTCGAAAAATGAGGCGAGATCGCGCGAGATCGAGATTGCATTTCCTAGTTAGGGTACTTTGTAGTACCCAACTGGCTGGCTACCACCCTCAAGTTGAAAATCTGTCGCTAAGCACCTATCGGTGTGTTCCGACAACTGCACTTCTCATCTAGGCTTTGTGTGCTTACCACCTTCGGCCACATCATCACTTACCATGGTGAGATTGTGGTCAAACACAAGCTTATCCAGAGGAAAAAATACTGTAAGTAACTAAAAATAACCCCCATTTTCAAAAGTTATTTTTTATGAAAGCAATCCCAACGGAGCACCAGAACAACTGCTCCACCATAAAACATTTAACATCCATCCATCCCGTTACTGCTGCGGCGTAAAGTTGAATATCCGACAGTAAAATTAATGGGCATTTAACAATATCCATGATTCTTTTGTTGTATGCGACAAAGATGGCTGCCGAAACGTTACCTATATAAAATTGGTGGACGTAATTGCTTTGGCGGCGTCTTTGGTGAGACATTCGCCTCTTTTGTAATTAATTCCAATTAAGACATTGATAGACGTGAAATGTTTGATCTTTTACCAAGAATTATGTCAAGGCCCCATCTATCTTTGATGAAATCCCTCCACACTTTATTTGATTTAAAACCATTTTGAGGTCTTATTAGCGCATTGGACACCGATCGAACTATGGAAAAGGCCTTATTTAGATCAGAATTTAGAGGAAGGTTTGTCAACTTATTAGTCGTCTACATGTTGAAAAGTTCCAATTGCTTTTAATTTTATGACAGTGCATCTTCCTCTGGTTACAATAAGTCTGGTTTTTAACCGCGACCGTTTAACCATAGATGTGTTACTGAAAGTACCAATATTTTTTTATTGGGTTACAATCAGTAATTACATGGGCTGGAACTTTTCTTTTGCTTCGGTTATTTCTTCTCCGTGGAAACAGAAGACATGTCCTTCTTTTGGAACATTTTTTTTATGTCACAAGTGACAACAAGGCAGGCGGGTCACCTGATGGTAAGTGACAACCGTCGCCTATTGACATTGGCAATACCAGGGGATTGTTAATGTGTTGTACACCTTATTACAATGTCTTAAAGGCGAACTGGCTCTCAAGTGCAATTGCTGGAACACACCAACAGGTGCTTGGCGACAGATTTTCAACTTGAGGGTGGTAGCCAGCCAGTCGAGTACTACAAAGTACCCTACCACCGTGCTGTGGTTTCCTCACGATGTTTTCCTTCACCGAAAGCTCAAGCTCATTGTAAGGATTCGAACCCACGACCTTCGCGCGGTATCCGACGTCACTTACCACTGAGCTATCATCTGGCAACACTTTACTATGTCACTCATCAGAAAAACAAATAATTTTTATATTAGTAAAGGCAATACAATCAACTTAATAGATAAGTAGGTACCTAAGTATCAACCCTATATTATATCCACTTTTTTATTCGCCATCAAGGCTTAGGTTCTAGGCTTGTTATGCCCACATTGTTACCTTTCTATAGCAAAAAAATGTAAACCTTATTTTACGCACCACACTAAGACATTCATTGATTTATAATCTGTGCAGAGCGAACTATTGCCGAATGATTGTGGCCCCACTGTTGTACTGGCGGGAACATATGCCGTTTTAAAAAAATAACATATTTATTTAAGAATTCACATTATCGAATTGTATTAAATATCATTAATTTCTAGACATTTCTGTGTTATCTGATATACTAAATCATAGTTGTCTCGTTAATTACAAAGTGCATTGTCCTCTCTTGGTGTTGATGTTTATACAATTAACCACAGACCGAAGTTCGTGCGCATAAAAATTCCGATAAAATACAGTCATACGAACTGCGTACCTAAACAAGTATGTGTGTGGAGATCGCGTGATGTATGGTCCATTATTAATTAAAATACCGCGTTTAAAAATTTTATGACAAGTTTTTGACACATGTATTGTTTGACGGATCCGTTGGCGTGGTTGGTAAGAACACTGTCACGTTACAGGTCGTGGGTTCGATTCCTACAAGGACAGACATATTTGGTTTGTCTTGAGACTGGATTTAATATATTGTATAAGTGCTTATAAGTTGTATATCAATTATCTGGTTCCCATAGCAAAAGCTCTGCTTAGTAATTTATTTATTATTTTGGATAGTTAGTGCAGTTCCGTATTTTAATACCCCGTATTTCTTTTCCCTCTATTTTAAAATCTTCTGACAGAATATGGCCTACACTACGATATAAGAAAAAAGTTTTATGTTCAGCCTTATTTGATTTCGGGAAATCAACTGCACACATGCATAAAATATTTATTGGCTCCAATTTGATAAAGAAAACCCGTGCTTGTAAAATCAAATTTGAAGAAATATCCCAGCGGAAATATCTGTACGGTTCAGCTCGCTTAAACCAGGATAAACTAGTTAATGAAACAGGAAACTACGTTGTAAATTATGCATTGATTGCTCAACTAACGTTTGTGGGTTGAAGTCGTTTTAAGGGGTCTACCACACTGGCTACCTACCGTAGCCAAATGAGTTTACCAAATAAGTAGCCAAAACATGAACAAAAACACGCGGGCTCCCGTCTGGGCGATGTAAAGATGGGCAAGATGAAAAGAATATACCGATTATCGATGTATCGATGATTGGATACTCTGGCAACTCGTAGCCAAGTCGTATCCAGACTCCACGTAAGGGCCGGTCGGGGCTACCCTTCCAGACGACGTAACTAACCGATAAAATAAAAAATAAAAGAAAATCAAAATACCTTTATTAAATGAACTCATTACAAGTATTTTTGATCGTCACATGTTTGACTTATGCAAAACTAGTTAACCGACCCGCGGTTTCACCCGCGTTCCCGAGGGATCTTATCTTTTCCCGGGATGAAAAATCTATCTCTATACCAAATTTCATCTAAATCAGTTCATCGGTTTAAGCGTGAAGAGGTAACAGAGAGACAAACACACTTTCGCATTTATAATATTAGTATGGATGGATTATAACGCACGGTTCGGAAGGTTGCTTCATAGCCAAGTGCTGCTTCATAGCTGTTGGGTATGCTGAGGGACGCGCGTCCCACTTAAACAATAAGATAACACTTTGTTTGTTTCGCCGTTTCTTCTCCTGACAGGTCTTTATTTGGAAATGGTGGTAACAGTAACAATAGCATTAAAAATAGCAATAAGACGTTCAATAAGTGTTCCTTAAGTGTCCCAAAATTGAATAAAACATTTTGAGTTTGAGTTTGAATTGAATTTAGTATATTAGTGACTTGATATATATATACATTTCAATACGAATTGTTTGGATACGTAGTTGGCGACCCGTGGCGTCTGTGTGTTAGCGCTCTAATAGATAAGGGACCATAATTCCATTCAAGTTGAAATTAATAGATAGGTTGATCGTATTCCTTGAAAAACATCGTCATAGGTATAGATGTTTTCTCAATGTGATGCAGTTCGCATGGTAGCCATAAGTTTGTGTTAATTATAGGAGTAGGGAAAATAATTGTAATATCCTCCATTAGTAAGAGGAAATCTATTTTAGTATCGGCTGGGCTTGGACGAATAATAATAAAAACATATATTTATTTCCCTTCACAAAAGGTAGGTTACTAACTAATAGCTTATTTCTAAAAACATTTACTAACCTATATTTGTGAGAGGCTGGTGCCTGAGATAGGTATGTAAATACCTGTATTACAGGTCACCAGGTCACCAGGTCACCAGGCCCCACTTAATCTATTAGTATAACCTTACGATGTATTGCACATGCTATGACAATATATTAATTCTAGTTCAACACTAGGCCAACAGAAAAATTAGTAAAGAACACATGATTTTTTCTTTCATTTACTTATTCTATGAATAAAACAGCCCCTTAGGCTGCAAGACGGCTATGAAACCACCACCAACCAAGAGTAATTAATATACTAAATGAAAATACTTATGCGGGTTATAATTTTTTATGAATTTTTGTATTACTTTAAGAATAAAATTGTTAAACATTTGAAAAAAAAAAGCCGATATAGTCAGATGGTCCAAAAATATTTGAAAAATGTAACCTTGCTGAGTTTCTTGCCGGTTCTTCTCAGTTGAAGGCTGACTTCCGAACCGGTGGTAACTTCTGTAATTCGACCTTCATAAGTGCCCTTCTAGGGCCTAAACTGAATAAATGGTTTTGACTTTGACTTTGACTGAGACAAATAAAATATCTATTTGTAATGTCAAAATTACAGCTTCTTACTGAATGCATATGAAAGTATCACAGTACGTATAGGTACATAAAAAAACCTATTTGTATGTCTGTTTGTTCCGGCTAATCTCCCAAACGGCTGCACCGATTTTGATGTAACTATCACTAGCAGATAGCTTTTCTCATAAGGAGTTATTAAGGTTATTTTTAATTTAGGAAAATTAAAACTTATGAGAGTGTGAACAAAATCTGATTCAAATATTCTGATTGTGTTAATAAAAGGAAAAGTTCAGATCGTCGGGAACGCGGGTGAAACCGCGGGGGTCAGCTAGTGTTAAATAGAGTAGAGTGACATAGAATTGACAAACATGTGTCCAGTCTGAAGCTATTGTAAGCATTGTGAATGATTGACCGGCGATGATTAATCCTATCGTTTATTGAGACAAGATCCCCGCTGAGTCGGTTCTCGGTACAGATTATTTTTATACCAACAATGTACCTACCTGTTTCTAAATATGGTACTAGTCTTGGATCAAAACAAAAAGGGAAGACACTGTAACCAGGCTACAGCGATGCTTATTGTAGGTAAGCTTATATCTTAATTATATAAAAAAACACGTTGTTTGTCTGCGAGTTCACTCCTAAACTAATGAACCGATTTTATTGAAATTTGCTCACTTTACACTTTGATCCAAATTGAGAGTTAATATACTTTTTTTTATCCCGGGAAAAGAAAAGATCCCTCGGGAACGCGGGTGATTAGTAGATCAAACGTTAAGGATTTTGATTACATCGGAGTATGAATAAACTATAATAATCTCGATATATTTACTCCATGTTAATAGTGCGTTCGAATTGCACCAATCACTGTTGCTGGGTAATTTAAAATAGAGATTAATAATAGTATCCTCGGATATTCACACACGGCCTGATCACAACGAAAGAAAAATGTTACTATGGAAACCACCAGATAACTGATATGTTACTTTTAAATACATACTTAAATAAGTAAGTACGAGTCAGAGATCTGTTCATGCACATGGTGGTAAGCCAACTCACGCACTATGGCGTGACTGGTGGTGTTCTTATCAACTACCGTCAGGTAACTGTATAAAACACAATTTTTGTGTCCCCTCGACGACTCCCTGAGCCGAGGTTGTACCCCAACTGGGGCGCCCTCAGCGGTCAGACGTCTAAAAAAATTTTGCATCTCGGTTGAGAGCCCTAAGCGCTCGCCGAACAGTCCGCGTAAGGGTTTCTATAGTCCCTCAGACCTCCCCAAAAAAAAAAATGTGCCATATTATCCATCTGAAAAATTTCCGGGTGAATACACGCTTCTATTGAACGTAACAGATTTTTTAAATTTTGTTGTAAACCTTTTACAAAAGTGCACTGAATAATTTCAATGAATAAATCAATATTGTCGCGTTGAAAGCCGGTTTTCCCGTGGGGCAATAAACTTAAAATGTCCAAACGTGTGCTGTGCAATCACCAATCACTATATGTAATGGGAACTAACTATTGACCACTGGTTTACTGTTTGCTTTTGTTCATAAATCGAGAGAGATATGGAAAGCAATATTTTGTATGTCCTGTTACTTTGAAAGGTAAATAACGTGTGTAATTATTAGTGTACCAGCTGGTAATGATTGCTGTGATAAAGGTGGTAAGTATAAACAGGGTCCACAAATTGACTAAACCTAATTTACCACCTAAGGTGTAAAATAATTTTATTGTGGAATGCAAATAAATGAAATGAAATGAAACTTTCGGTAATGGGAAATATGAGGGAACCATAGCACGGTGGTGAACTGGTGAGGTGCTTTGCAGTACTCGCATGGTTGACTTTACCCCTGAGATGATATTATACTCAATCACGCCAGAACGGCTGAACGGATCTGAATGAAATTTGGCACGGAGATAGATTATAGTCTGGAATAGCACATAGGCTATTTTTATCCCGGAAAAAGATAAGATCCCTCGGGAACGCGGGTGGAACCGCGGGGACAGCTAGTTCTCCATAAAAGTGCTGAAAATATTGCTTTGACTTAATGAGGATGATCATATAATACAAAAACATTGAAAACAAAGACAGGCCGAATATATCTTCCAAACAATGCACGCCGTTTTAAACACCAATATTTTGTAGCAATATTTTATGAGCAAAAACTTGACCTTCGCGACAAATATAATGTTTGAAATGTAAACGTTTAACCGAATAGTAACAGGAAGTCGTCATTCATGATCTATGACAAACATACTGTTTATAGACAAGCCTTCAGTAAAGCCGTGTATTCACTGAGAAACATGTTTCAGATGCAAAGTTTCTGGAACAAAACGTAGATGTTTACAGAAACAATGTTTCGGGGTCTTGGCCGTCCACATCTCAGTTGTTTCAAATATGTCGCCTGAGGAGGTATTCCATGATATCGGCTTCATTCTATTCTATTAATTTAAAAATGCTATTGTCGTCCCACACTACCGCCATGTTTATAAACAACTGAAACACACATCCACACTTGTATACAGCTGTTGCGAAACTGGTTTGTTTCGGAGCTCTCCAATTACATCGGGGAGTACAGAAACATGCTAGAAACGTAGTGTTTACTGCAACAATTTCACAAGTTTCAGAAACATTTTAATTTGTTTCAAAAACGCGTAGATTTTGATTCTGAAACAGTGTTTATAAACAATTGTTTCTCAGTGAATAGGTAGCTTAATCTTTCAGAAGGTACAATTTTGATATTGATCTTTAGGACTCTTACACTTTTAAATCTATTCCTTTTCGATTTTGAAACTAATCGTTTACACGTCCGCCATTTTAAATTAATGACACTTTTTATTCAATTTGTTTATAGAGACTACAAGTGGAACGACATTTGATTTCCAAAGTCGACTTTCAATTATTTGTCGCCGACTCTTTCTCGGTAAATCGTTGACCCAAAAATGGTTTTCATCGTAATTATTATCTGCAGCAAAATTTGTCAATCTCAAGAATACCAATTCATGTAACCGCAATTTATATTTACAATCAGCAAGCGGAATAATAATAACCCGACTGCCCTTGATATTCACAATTACACTCATTTTATATACAGATATTACAGACAGATGATCTCATAATGCAGATGAATGTGTGTCATCGATGCCTAAATGTATTTTTGGACATGAAACCATTTTTCAGAATCAATATAGGTATCATTAGGAATTCAATAACCTCAAATCAGGGCCGTTATGGATTTTATTATTCATCAAATGACTACCCCATATTCCGCAGTTTCAAAACTCTGCCAACTATAATCGAAATCGGTTCCATAGATTTATCTGTATCAAACAGAAATACATAGTCAATTAACATTCATTATAAAAATTTAATATTATAAAGAGGAAAGATTTGATTGTTTGTTTGTTTGCATTGAATAGGCTCTGAAACAACTGGACCGATTAGAAAAATTATTTCACCATTAGAAAGCTACATTATCCCTGATGAACATATGCTATATTTTGTCCCGGGAAAAGATAAGATCCCACGGGAAAGCGGGTGAAATCGCGGGACAGCTAGTAAAAGATATAGTAATATAGGCCTTCATTACATAAAGGCCTATACACCTTAAATAGATGATCTAAATAGCGCCCATGTGGCAGGCCCAATGACTGTACAGTCCGATACGGGAGCAACAGTAGTATCCGCACTTTTAGCACCTAAACCGAGGGTCGTTAGATGGCCGAGTTGGTGACCTTCATTACATATGACATCAAGGAGATGATAGCTCAGTGGTAGTGACGTCGGATACCGCGGCGAAGGTCGTGGGTTTGAATCCTATACAATGAGCTTGAGCTTTCGGTGAAGGAAAACATTGTGAGGAAACCATAGCACGGTGGTAGGGTACTTTGTAGTACCAGACTGGCTGGCTACCACGTTGAAAACTCTCACTCAAGTTGAAAATCTGTCGCCAAGCACCTTTCGGTGTGTTCCGGTCAGCTGCACTTGAGAGCCAGTTCCCATCTAGGCTTTGTGTGCTTACCACCTTCGGCCACATTATCGCTTACCATGTTGAGATTGTGGTCGAACACAACCTTATCGAGAATAAATAAAAAAATAAAATAAAAAACATGTAAACAGTAAAAAACAATTCTCCATTGAAAGACTATTTTAGCAAGCCAATAAAGCTCAAACTTGGCTACGGCAGTGATATTAGATGCTCGCAGCATTTAAATAACGTTTCCGTTAGTCTACAAGTACTCTACAAGCCTTGTTGATGCTCCTTCCACGCTCCTTTTGTCCGAACTCATAATATCCAAGTCCTTTATTCGGAAGCGACGTCAGGAAACTCTTTGTCCCCATATTAATTAAACCCTCCGTCCCCAGGGCCCAGACTGTAGTAGATAACTCTTTGATGCACTAATTCATCGCTGGCTTCAGTCCAAAACAACTGATAGGAATGAGTTTACAATCGAATACTTGTTGCTGTGCTCCCATTTGGTGGCTTGTTAATTGATGTTTAGGTACTCCTAGTATTTAACATGGCTACGTGTGATATATTGGCTTTTCGGGTCTATATAGTTACAATTAAAAAAAAACTAATGTACATTCAAAGATATAAAATATTTTCGTTGTCGAAATAAAAAGCCTATGTCGCAATCAGGCCAATAAACTTAACTCTGCAAAAAATTACGACGATCCGGTGATGCGTGAAATAAGGACAGAACAACAGACGCCTTCGCATTTTTAATATAAATAAATGATAAGTTACGACAATAGATAATTTACGAAGCCTGCGCGAGCGCAGCTAGCGATATCTCAATAAATGCATCAGCTACATATCAGCGAGAAACACGGGATATATTTCATTTTAATTTCCTCAGGAACGCGGGAGTAACCGCGGGGCGGAAAGCTAGTAGGTATTAGTACCTACTTTATAAATTAAATTAACGGAAAAAAAATAATGGATGTTTTTTTTTTGTAGGATCTGTAAAAAATAAAATTTACATTAAATCTTATGCGAATTTCATCGAGTTGAGAGTTGAAGTTCAGAATACGATTTATAATATTCACCACAGCACGTTATTAAAGGTTACTAAAAATGAATTCGTAACAAGAATACATTTGTTTACCCAAGAAAAAGGAGCCCATTTCAAGCAACTATTTAGTTAGTTTACCATTTTTTGTAAATAATTAAAGATTTCAAGGTTTTCCTTTAATTTTATTTATCAAGTTTGTTAGAGAGATTTCATTCTTATAATTGACCTTAACGATCGATGCAATAAAAGCACAGGGTGTAATTTTTACAGATTTTAGTCGATTCGATTCCCGGGTGTGGCAAGTGAATTTTCAAAAATCTATGAATGCAGTTTTGTTTCTTTTCAAAAATAAAGGAATGGTTTCGTTGAGTAAAATTTTCTGTCAACAGTATTAAGAGTACTTTCGCTTCAGGTGGCATTACAAATTTCCACCCTGTATAAAGGTGAAAAATGAAATGTGCAAAGAAAATTATCCTTTTTCGTTTAACGAATTATGTTATTTATTAATTTAATTTATAATAAATGAAATCAGTATTCCAATTATTTTAATGTAAATATTAATCAACTTTGTCGGCACATAATTGTAAATTTAATTATCCTCGTTAAAATAAGCTTCATTAACGTAACCACGTGCCTAATAAATAATGTAGAGCAGCAAAAATCCATCATCAATTTAATTAACATTATAAACTCTGACGAAACGTTACCTAGTTTAGCAACATGAAATAAAAAAAACCTTTAAATATAGAGTTCTCGATCGGATGTTTAAGAAAAACGAGTTTATTGACTTTCCTAACAAAATAAACACAGTACAAATATCCACTCTTTATTTTTGTTCCGAAACTAATATAATGCAGACAATCTGCGTAGACGCATACTCGTGGCGCCATCACCAGCTCGTGGTCTCACGCACACATAGGTTAACCTCCTCTGATTGGTCGTCAGGCTGTACTACTACATAGACACGTGTATGTCATTTAATAGCTGTGTAATCTGTCTTATAGCGTGACCTTGTAAAATGCGTGACTAATGCGGTCGTCAAACTACGCTAAACTGACTTATAACGACAAAATTCGTATTTGAAAGTTTATTTGGCTCAGTTATTGCATGTTTTTAATTGTCATTGACATTGTGACCTATTGTCAATTGTGTCTATTTTTGTTTGAATTTTGTGTTTAGATCTTCTGATTATCGTTTTAAATAATATAAAGATGGATGTGGAAGTATGAAAGCATGTTAATCTTTGTTTTCATCACAAAAAGTCAATTAAAAACCCGTCTTTTAGTAACAGAATTTTGTTCCTAAACTAAAAAACGAACCTAACCTAATATAACTATAGATTATTATAAGTAACATTGATAAATACATCAGTATCTTGGTATCTATCTTATCTTCACCCAAACACTTAAACTGCTAAAGAGTCAGGGTACTCCCTCCACCATAACTGGTTCTATAATATTAGGTAAATTACAAGAAAGAACGGTATGGGGTCAGTTGCGTCAATAAATATACCTAGTTCTGCAGTTGTAGGACATCATCCCACACGTCAATCACCGTGACTGCGGACATTTACATCATTGAGTTCAGTGACTTGTCTGTTGGAATGGACTTTAATACCGCTATGTCCCTTAGAAGGCGTTACAAGCATCTCAAATTACAAATAAACTATTAAAATTTGAATAACTATGATAATATCTTTCCTAAATATCAATCGTATTTCTTCCAATTTATTACACTATATATTTAATAACTGAAACAATAACTCATAGATCAATTTCGAGATAAATAAAGAATTAGAAATGAGGCCATAAATTCGCTTCGGTACCTCTCCAGTTATCTGACATATTTATGGGCTAGATAAAGTAAAAGGTAGTTATTTAACGAAACTATTCGAATGTAACGTTATTACGAGTTGATTAGTAACATCGTTAGGTCCCTGTTATCTTTAATATCTATCGGAATTACATGCGTGTTTGTTAACCGATGCCTGATTTGTTTATTTTATATTCCATGACACACTAGATTTTAGGATAGTCTATGATATGATAGACTTTGCGTAGAAAGATAATAAAATTCATAGTCTATTGTAATTTCTATGCTTATAGTTACTCTTCTTTCATCCATGTTTTTCCGAAATATTGTGAGTTGCGGTTCGTCAACAATACATATTTCTGAATTAATTTGGGATTGGTCCACCGTCATTTACTACTGCACTAGATTTATCTTCCCAAATTATGTAGTACTACTTCCGGATCCAAATGTGTTCCGCTTATCACCAATCCTTCTAAGTCAAGAGTAGTCAATGTCAACTGCCCACACTTTAACAAAAACCATATCGATTCTTAGTCGACTCACAAAACAACAAGTATCAAAAATTCTATATCAACAATAACTCTACATTTGAACCTGCCCTCGTAGAAACCATCTATTACAGATTATCCTTTTATGATACCTCATCGTATATTAAAATAACCATTCATCTTGCTACGTATCTAAAGGTATCCTCCATAATGTTGCCATATTACCCGTCGGTGGTTCCCTGTGTATATCTTCATTAATAAGCACCTGACGTTATGTAATGTGACCGCACCCTTAATCATTATGTACTATGGCTTTAGCTGGCCTAGATAACGGTGCCTTTAAGTGTAGTATGATGTTTATTTATTATGTATGCATACTACATATTTACCTATGATGTAGTTGCTCCGTAAAACGCCTCAAATTCCTTAAAATTTGCTATTGAACCAAACTAGAAAAGTTTTTCATATTACAAGGTAGTCCAATATATTGAGGATAAAGATGTCTGGAAGTAGCTGCACTCTGTACAAGTACCTAAACATTGTTTTTTTTACTGATAATTACCATTTTTTTTAATAAGCTGTTATTAGCTTGGTATTTTTTGTTTTAGTTTACTATGTAGGTAACTAATGCGGGTTATCATTTTTTATGTATTTTTGTATTACTTTAAGAATAAAATTGTAAAACATTTGAAAAAAAAAGCCAATATAGTCAGATGGTCCAAAAATATTTAAAAAATGTAACCTTTTCTTGTCGGTTCTTCTCAGTTGAAAGCCGATTTCCGAACCGGTGGTAACTTCTGTAATTCGACCTTCATAAGTGCCCTTCTAGGGCCTAAACTGAGTAAATGGTTTTGACTTTGACATATCCATTGTCGATATATTCGATTTCTGGGACAGTCTCATTAGTAGTTTTGGACTCAATTATCTGATCACTTCAAAGGTTTCGTCCAAATTTCTGTACGGCTCTGGTATTAAATCCAAAAATATCTTTTCAACATAATATATTAACGCGAGTAGTGACGAAAATTCCTTAGTATAAATTATGCGGGAATCTCTTAAATATTTACGTGAGACAACGGACTATGGCACAAGGTCCGCTAAGTGTTGCGTTAGAGCTGACCAAGAGCTTCCGCAGTTTATTTATTAATCACTTGGGGACGAGGAGGGGACGCTCTTTCCTTGTTTTATTTGGGATTGTAGCCTGGTCAGTCTCTGTTAATGGAATCAGTTGGAGTTACTTCATTTGTTGTTTATATTAGATTTGGAACAGTTATAAATATTATAATCAAGTGTTTTGTACTTTTTGGGCTATTCGCCCAATTTCTTGACCTCTTTATAGAATCAACTAGTGGGCCCAGCAGACGATGTCCTGCCCTGAAAATAAAACTTAGAACCCGATTCCAGCGCCACCTATTGTGAAACTAAACCATCTGTCAGTCCGATCTCAAGACGTGTCAAAAAGTCGTTCTATACAAAATGTTTGAATGAATGAATTTTTCGTATTTTTTATTATCCTATGTCCGTCTCCTGGTTCTAAGCTACCTCCCTACCAATTTTTAGCCAAATCGGTTCAGCCGGTCTTGAGTTATAAATGGTGTAACTAACACGACTTTCTTTTATATATATAGATTAATAATAATATATAATCTATTTTTTTCTTCATGTAATTTTTTTGTAATTTGCTGCTCCGTATTCCTGTACCTGTTAATATTAAGTATCATGTTTCTATGTTCATATATGCATATTTATTTGTTCATATATTTACATTTCTAATAAATACCAGTTCACCTGTATCTTTCTCAAGAACCATTTGTTATTTTGAACAACATGTTCCTAATCTTAAAGCTAAGTTTATTGCCTACGGACAATAAATAATAACAGCATTCCATTTGTTATTGTTCTATAATACAATCATGACTAGGCCTAAGATATTGTAGGAAATAAATTAAAATTGTTTTGATTAAGAAATTAATTCTAAAATATGAAAATAAAACTATTTACAAAGATATCGTTGACGAATGTCATAAGAAATAAATTGGCGTCGATTCTGTTATTTCTAAACAAAAGTAATTTAATTACTCTAGATTTCTTTCTAACATGTACCTATCACAAGACAAGGATAGAACAATTTTAGTTTTAGCAAAGTCCAATGTCATCAATAATAAGCACGAATATGTTCCCATAAGTTCATGACATAGATTAATTTGACAAGATAGAATGTCTTCTACCTTTTTGTTATGTTATTTGTTAATAGGAATATAGCAGTAGATATAATTGTCGGAGATATAGATTAAATAAGTTTAGTTTTTAAACAATACAATTGGCACTTTTCACAAAATAATTATCTGGCGAAGAACTTTAATACCGGCTAGGATAAATAAGAATAAAACTATGAAAATGTGAATAGCACCATCTTAAAAAAAATTGCAGTTGACAAAAAAAATATATATTCTGTATGGGGATATTTAGATAGGAAATAATGAATAAATATTAAGGTGTATGAAGACGTTATAATAGTAGTTACAAGATTATATTACAATATTGAATTAAACGAAGCAACAGAAAATATTTGGCAGTAGAAAAGCATTGACGTATCTCGCAAATACAGCTCGCACGAAATGTTGCGCGCGACGACTAGTGTCGAGCCGCCACATCACCCACCTTTGGAGTTTTGAAGTCCTGCGGAAAAATAATTAGGAAATCTAATTCTACGTCCAGCACGTGTAGTTTGCTGGCTATCTGGTTTTCTGATCGCTGGTTTTGGCGTACTTTCTGTACTCTCTGCACCAGATATAATATACGCGGGCTTTACGCGATCGATCGAGACAGTCACAGGTCCTCTGCTTAATTGTGTTGTTATTGTCTTGTCTGTTCTGGACAGTACACGATGAGGTCCTGAATAAGGTGGTTCTAAAGCTCTGTGCACACCACCTTTCCTTAAGAAAATTTGAATCGCTTGATTATAAATCATCATGAACAAATACAGCTTTCGCAGAATGTCGTGCTGCTTGTTGTGGTCTCAATTGTGACATCTGTTGTCTTAGTTGAGGGACAAAATCAGGCGGTGAAATTTGGTGAGATCGAGTTGAATGCAGAAATTCACTAGGTATCCGCAAAGACTCACCATACACCATTTCAGCAGCAGAACACGAGATCTTCTTTCCAAGCCGTCCTGATGCCAAGTAGAACCACTGGTAGTACGTCAGTCCACCTTTGTTCACCATGAGCCATCAATGCAGCTTTCAAAGTGCGGTGAAACCTTTCCACCATGCCGTTGGCTGCCGCATATACAGTCGTGTGACGCAGCTGGATAGCATCACAACATTATTTACACCTGTAATGTTCAAAATGTGCAACCAGGCTATATCAGGTAACACCGAATACCAAATTCATGTTAATGAATAAGTATTATAAGGGAGATTATTTTTTCATTTAAATTGCTTGGCTTTTTTCAGAAAGTGCGAATTGATACCTACCCAATAGCACTAGCTACAATCACCTGGAAATCCACACGCCATATAAAAAGCACTAAGGCAATAATCGTTAAACTTAACTCCAGATCTAAAGCTTCAAGATGGATGATCATTAAATTCAAAAGCTCTCGACTCGTAGATATTTGTCGGCGATTAACAGCGTTCGTGACAAATGGACATAAAAGGTATAACTCATAAGGGCCTGAGAACTGATTCTCCTTGACCGGACTATCGGATTGATATTATTAGAATGGATGTTTTGCATATAAGCATAGGCGAGCCGGGAATCTCTGCTCAGTGTAATTAGTTCAATTAAAATTCTAGAACAGTGATGTGATCTTGTATTGTTTCGACTTACAATATTTTTCCAATTATGTAATTTTTTTTCTGCTTAAATTAATAATTTTTTTTAACCACCAAGGTTTTTCTAAAAAAAAACAAAGTAAAGAAATGACACAGCGTGTTAAAAAAAAAATGGTGACGATTGTAAATACTAATATGATCATAGGATGATCTTGGACCTACCGAAATGTGCTAATGATCTCTTATTAGGTGAATCTTATCCCATGTCATATGATAGAGATTTGTTATAAGATTATATTTGTTATGGAATTACAAATAAACATCCGGTTTGGAAGCATATGAACGATTTATTTACATGCAAAACATTTGTGAAGTAGAGATATGACTGCTATGAAAAGCACGCCTCCAGAAATGAATTGTGTATCAAAATATAGATACTCAAAGCAAATTACATTCGAACCATAACGCCTGAGCTTATCCCAAGTCTAGATCGAATGACTTATGATAATGAATGAGGCAACGACATCAAATACATGCATCTGGCACATCTATTTGCATTACATTAACTTTAATATAACCTTTATCATTGGTGGATAAAACATACATTCCAATAGCAATTGCATCAATGCCTGAACGTATAACTTGGTATTTATGTCCATTGAGTGTTCACATTACTGCACGAAGTCTATCTTTCATTGTTGACATGAGACGTTCGCCTTCTCTTTTTATCCTATTATTTAAACGAATACATTCATCTCTTTCTATAGCTGCATTCTTCACAAGTTCTTTAGTAGTTCCAATGAGTTGTTTATCTTGTTTTCTTATCCATTGAAGAGTTTCTCAAAGGTGGACAAAAGAGCTCAGAACTCGAAGAGCAATGATGCTTATTGTTTCATCAGAATCAGATGTTGGAATAATGTTGAAATTCGTCTGTAAGTGGTTGTTTCATAATATAGGTGATGCAGATTTTGATTTAATTTGAATTTTTATTATGTTGTAATCCTTGAAATCTCCAGCTTAGTAACAAGTGCCCACTGTTTTGTTTTTCGACATAATTACAATTAAAGTTGTAGGTCAAATTGTCTCGAGTAGGTACTTTACATGTACTTCTATCGAATTTAATCTCCTAAAGACGATATATCTCGTTTTCGTTTAATACATTGAGTACACAAAAATCATGTAATTTTGATTTAAAACTAGTAACACAGCATCCCAAGGCATAGCTCCCCTTGCAAAACTTTAAATTGCCCACGTACGGAGACACAAGGGCTTTGAACATGGCATTAGCGACAATGGCGCTCCGAGGGCGAAATCCCCCATTGTCTGGCAGTTACCATAATACACCTAGATCGGTCTAGGAGACTTGTTTTGTAAATATCTTTAGAATTTAAGGGTTTACTGTACGTCTCTATACTGTACGTTGTAAAATATTTTTGCACGAAGGATTGGTTGTCTGGGACAGTATTAGTTTTGCAATTTTATTTTCGGTGTGTAGGATATTAAAAAGATATTATACGTGTTCCTTGTTTATAACAGCATCCTATTTTGTTGTTAAGAAGCAATATTTTAGAATAATAATGGTTACTTAGTACTAAGTAGTATTTTAAGAATTTTCTGAATATGTCATATCTTTTTGAAGAATTTCAGTTTTTTTTTATTTGATTATAGCAAGAGCTAATGCTTCCGTAATTATCATACTTATATAAAAATTAATACAACTAATGTATAATAGGTATGTTCCTCGCAAAACAAAAACAAAGCTACATCAGACAATCTCTAGAAATTTCCACGCCATTTCACAGATAAAAGAATTTGGACGTGAACAATTTATAAAAAATGCGACATTTCGGTATCCTCTTGCCATTCACACAGAAAACATATCCCATTAAGTAATTTTTTCTACCTAAATCTAATTTTGAGGGTGGGCAGCACATATGGGCCTCTGGGATTTTGGGCCTCCATCGTTGAAAATGTACTCTAATAACATGATAGTAAAGTTGAATGTCTAATGAGATGTAACTCACCCTAAGCCGGACCCAGCAGCTGCCAGCGAATGCAGTGATCTCAACCCTCCGAATGCAATGTCTAATAATAATAAATTCTACAAAGACTAGGAACAACAGCATTCGGTTCACGTAGGGTTAGGGTAGTTGCAATTATCAAGAGATTTTTCCTATTCGTTATATTTTATGCGCTATTTTGGACGTGTAAATTGGCAAAGGTATAAATGAGGAGCGATTGTTCCCTGCTGAATTTTGAAACTTGATTTTAACTTAATTATTGGGCGCATTGGCCCATCAAATCTGTTTCCATACTTTAAATACAGTTGAAAATTTGCAAAGCTAACTGTAGTCTCATCTTTGAGTCTAATGCAAAATCAATGAGGAATTGGAAGCCATTTGGGGGAAGGCCTCTGGGGACTTTAAAGTTAGAGTTGCGGATTTAGCCCCTGTCCGGGAAATTCTGTAGTTTTATTATCAAATTTTAGAAAGTAACTTTCACTTTTGATTTCCTAATTTATCTGCTGTCTGTTTATTTTTGATATACTGCTTAATTCACCAGATTGTTTTGGTACTCATTACGCCGCCATAATTTGGATAAAATAACTAGATTAATATTCTGGGTCATAATAAAATAGCATATTATTTTCATTAGGAATCCGGTTACGACAACAATAACGTAGAAATATAAACAATGCTTGCAATAGAACCAAATGTAGATGTATTGCTAGAGCCTCCACTCAAGATTCTAGACGTATCATTACCACTACCACTCTGTCAAGAGTGTCCAACTGAGAAGAAGAAACAATACGCTTAATTTACTTCATAAATACAGTCTGTACTAATTAAAATAATGCCGCAACTCCATTCCTCCCAAAAACCCCGAACAAGACAAGAGTAATGTCAGCTTTAGGGCATTGTTGTCACACGTCGGTTGACAAGCATCAGCGTTGCCACGACAATACTCACTCCGTAATCTATTTGCACAAAGCGGTCGTCTCACAATACCGTGAACCCTGCCACACAAAAGAGTGTTTACTTAAAACCCCTTTCACACCTCCATTGTTCCTCGGCCACTTGTGGAAGACCTCTCTGCATCCTTTAATTTGAACCTCTTTCCTCCTCTCGGTACAAAGTGCGGGGATTGAGGCGGTTCAGGGTTAAGTGGTCTTTGTGGAGCCTGAATGGCCCGTAATGTTGAATCGAGTAGTCTCGTCTTTGCAGAGTGCTGAAGAATTTTAAACATGAGGTGTTTACAATATATTTACAGCGCTGGGATTTATGTGATGTTGAAAAGAAAATTGAGCATCATATGTACTCTTGAATTTTTTTTTATCGGATATTACTTGTATGTGAATGTGTTTATTTTTATATTTAAAAAAATGGTGTCAGGTATGTCTCGTTTCATTCTAACATGAATAAATATTAGTTTATTTGCACTAAAAATTTTATTACCAGCATACCTACTACCTAACCTGGGACAAGCCTGTATTCTATTTAGCAGCCCCCATAACAATTTGAAGTAATTAATAAAACCTATCTGCAAATAAAATTCCACTCCCATTACTTCGGGGCTATACATTATCAGTTTATTCATTCATAGAAGCTTCGTAAGGTTACATACAATTTTAAAATATTACATTATCGCCATGAAGAAAAACCAATTACATTTCTCCACTCTTTTTTGTAATAGCCACTAAATCACTTGTCGTGTCCACGACGCGTGGGGTCCCCACGTGGGACTACAAGACCCTTCGTGCCACCCCTTGTATCTCAACAATCACTCTAACATGACCTTCCTCACCCTTCACATCTCCTACAAGTAACACGGCTAGAAGGGCATGGGAAAAGAACACGAGAGGTCAAGTTATGTTGGGAGGCAGAAGGTAACAGCTGTTATGAGTGGTACAGACTAAGTCTTTTGAAGTAGTTTAGTTGTCTACTAATAGTTTGATGCGTGATCAAGTACGTAATGTACACAGATGTGGTATGTGCTTAATGTTAGGTAACATTAAGCACATACATTTATGTAATAATTCTAAGATTGTTTTGAAAAGAGTAATTGTTGAGTTTATTGCCGGCTCTTCTCAGCAAAAGCAACCTTCCGAACCGTGCACTAGAGTCATAGAGTCATTAGAATCTGACAATTCATAAGCGCCTGTGAAGGCCTATTTGGATGAATAAACATTTCATTTCATTTCATTTCATAGGCTATTTTTTCACTTGGTAAAATAATTGTTATACTTCCAATGAATTTTCAATGGAAAATGTTTGTAAGGCCTTTCCATTCTTTGCATATATGTAAAGTCAAAGTCAAAACCATTTATTCAGTTTAGGCCCTAGAAGGGCACTTATGAAGGTTGAATTAGAAGTTACCACCGGTTCGGAAGTCAGCCTTCAACTGAGAAGAACCGGCAAGAAACTCAGCAAGGTTACATTTCTTAAATATTTTTGGACCATCTGACTATATTGGCTTTTTTTTTTCAAATGTTTAACAATTTTATTCTTAAAGTAATACAAAAATACATAAAAAATTATAAACCGCATTAGTTACCTACATGTACATAGTACTAGCTGTTCCCCGAGGTTTCCCCCACGTTCCCGAGGGATTTTAGGTTTACCGGATCTACCTGTGTGCCAAGCAAGATCCATTCAGTTTTTAAATTTTTGCGTGAAAGAGTTTCAAACATTTTCACAACCAAAAAAACTTTCACATTTATACTAACTTACTTAAGTATGGTATCATGAGTGAATAGCAAAGCTTGAATCTGCCCACTAAATCCACTTTGAGTCAGAATCTAAAAGAATCTGTGCAAAGTTCAAATAGTGGCAGTACCTAACGGATTGAAAGCGCAAGCTAGAGATAAGACAACAAAAATTAATTAAAGTTTTCAAGCCACTTTAAAACTTAATTTCACCATCGACATTGTCCCTGGTAGAAGAGGTTTTACACGTCAGCGCCTGGGCTTGGAATGTACCGCATCGGATTTCCTAGTAAATGTGCTGTCGAAATATCGACCTTGGGTATGCGGATGTCGTTGTAATTACGTGCTTTTTTCGCTTGTACTGTTTTATCTGTTACAATTGGATATTATTAAATGCCAAAAAGGTAATGTATGCAGATAATTGTATTAAAGAATGTTTATTTTCACACAAGAATTATTTACTCACTTGTATTGTTCACTTTCGTGAGATATTACATACAAGTACAATTTCATGAGAGTAGTCTTTTTTATTTCATTAATATAAGAGTAAAAGTAATATTGCTATCCCACTAATATTATAATTGTGAAAGTTAGGATGAATGGATGGATGGATGTTTGTTACTCTTTCACGCAAAAACGGCTAAACGGATTTTGATGAAACTTGGCACACAGGTAGATCATATCCTGGATTAACACATAGGAACTTACTTATTTTATCCCAGGAAAGGATAAAATACCACGGAACGCGGGTGAAACCGCAGGGGACAGCTAGTTAGGTAATAAACCCGAAAGTTATTCTACTAAATAAATGAAAGATCCATCCACAAAAATTGCCTCCTGAGTTTCTTGCCGAAGGTTGAATCAATAATGTAACGTGTCTCATCAGGGCCTAAACTTAATGAATGAGTTTGAGTTTGAAAAAAAAATAACCATTTTATTTCCTATTTTCATCATTAAAATATTCAAATCGTTTTTCAATTTGTATATATATGTCACAGCCAAAATGATAAAATTAATATAGTTTTAGACTTACTTAGATAAAGATTGTGAAAAAATGCGGGGATGGGAAAATTAGTTTGTTTCGCCGTTTCTTCTTCTTTTTTATTTGGAAATGGTGGTAACGGTAGCAATAAAAAAAACCGGCCAAGTGCGAGTCGGACTCGCGCACGAAGGGTTCCGTAAAAAAGGCAAAAAATACAACTACATATACATTTTATTTTGTTGTTATAGCGGCAACAGAAATACATAATTTGTGAAAATTTCAACTGTCTAGCTATCGCCGTTCTTGAGATACAGCCTGGTGACAGACAGACGGACAGACAGCGAAGTCTTAGTAATAGGGTCCCGTTTTTACCCTTTTGGTACGGAATCCAAAAAAATGACGTTCAATAAGTGTCCATCAATAGTTTTTTTTTCAGTTGAATAAAGTAATATCCTGTTGTGAATGTAGGTAGGTACATATATTTTTTCGCATTGTTTATTTTTACTGCAGTAATAGCAAGTAAGTCCCTTGATTGAAAACCAGATTACCTACCACTTAATTACCGCTGTTACATTAAGTACATATACGAATTCTCCCTCCCCAAAACCACACCACCTCCCCAATCAATAGAATTGACATTCGATTACAAACTATTTCGGCAATAGAATGGGTTGAAATTGTTTGAAGCACGACGTCATCGTCAGACGTAGATTTAATTACGAATTACGTTATATATGGAGAATCTCATCAGGCAGAGTATATAGAATCGACAGATTTGAAGCCACAGTCGTGCAAGAAGACGTGGAAACGTCAATCTCTAGACGCGCTGTCTCAACGGAACCCCAAACAAGCTTGAGCTAGACTTACATGACTGGATGTTACACCGATGTGTAATGTTCCTTTAATGACCATTGAAACGACACACGTCATCAAATTATAAGTTAAATTATCTGATCAGATGAGCAAATTAAACAAAAACACACACAATTAACTCAAATCATAGTTTTCAAATTTCTTAACTTTTTATAAATGAAGAAACTAAATCAATTTACCTAATTTTCCATCTAACTGTACAACACCCATTATACAGTCTTATCGCTAAAAAGCGACAATCTTCGCATGCTTTTACAACATGACGGTGTGACAAATTCCATCAGGCGTGTCCTCAACGATTGTCTTCCCAGTTTAAGCCAGTTGCTAAATCCTTGCGCTAACTTTAGACCCTTGTTTGACTACTCGGCTTAGCTGCCACTGCCAGTTCAGTTTGTATAATTAATTTGTGTGAAATAGGATTTCATACAGACGTAAAGCCTTTTCGTATTGTGCCCCGGTTATGTTTAGTCGGATTATAATTCTGGGGACTCGGTTATCATTCAAATTATGTATGAACTGCGTGTGGATGCATAGTTTATTGTAGAAGGTGTTTTAAGTGGTAGAAGTATGTAAATGAAACAACCTTGGAGAAGTGTCGCATTATTTAATTATTTTAGTAATTATCATAGGAATTATTAATAACAGTAGTAGCAGACCAGTCATTAACCGTGGCATCTATATAATTACCCATTGCTTTTATATTAATTGATATTTGTCATTTCATCACAAACAGCGAGGTCTGTATCCTCAAATTATGGTTTGTTCACCACCTCCATTCACTCATATAATTACTTATCACATTGTAGTTGAATGTAGAGTATGCAGTGGTGTGCCCATCTTGGTTTTCCCAAGGGAGTACAGCATGGGGTTCTTCGAGAAGGGTGCGAAGAAATTTTGTAGGGTTGGCAACGTGCGATTGACTAGCATTAGGGCTACCTGTTGCTAGTCAATCGCGTCTATAGACTACGGTAACCGCCGACCATCAGGCGATTCGTATTCTTGTCTGCCACCTTAGTTGTATAAAAACAACACTAAGATCTCAAACGATGTACAGTATATTTGCTAATGTAATGAATGGCCTTATTGGCAGTTTTCCAGAGCCAACATGTAATATAGATGAACTCAAATAAAGGGTTCGTCATTAAATTGCAGAACAAGTTAGTATATTTACCAAACAAAGACGTACATATCTGACCTCTACATAGAAATGCGGCGACCAATTACCAGGAAGCGTTGAGTTTGTTGCACTGACTCACATTTGTTTATACATCTAGACTTCAGTATGACAAAGACCACATTTTCATTCATTTATAATTGCGCAGTACGTAATCATATGAACGAGCCAAAATCGACAATGTTAATTGAAGGAAGTTTTAATTGATCGCCAATCAAATTGTAGCTGCCTCAGTCGCTTGCCAACGGTCGCATGAATGAGTTAAATGGCATTTAAGAATGACAATAGCGTCATCGGCTGGCACTACGTACGTTTTAAATCGAGAACTATTTCAGTTTTTTCTGTTTGGGCTTCCGAAAAATTTTGGGCATGCAAATTGCACCAAATCCTGTTCTACAAGAAATTTGTAAATGACGCAACAAAAAAAGATGCTACTTCTAAAGAAAAGGGCGGGGTTTTAATCTGCACATCACAGTACCTGCCATCTGTTCCAAAGGGTCATGTTACCCAAGACAAGTTGTAACAAGTACACAATGCCGTTGCGCAGATAGCTTACCTCATGATAATGAGTAACGATCACCAGTTTAGTGACTGGTATGGCCGCATGAATCAGTTTACACGTTCAGTTACTTATCAGTTATGATAATGTGCTTATTATTAGGTATTTTGTAATGGTTGTGTGTCATACTTGACACAGTTTGTGAATTTGATAGGAATAAGTCTTTTGGATGTTTTTTTCTGTTTTCACGGTTTTTTATTTTGCTTTGGAACTGTAACTTTTCTATACCGGGTCAATACGTGATATTTCTGAAACCTGTATGGGTTTGTCATGCTATACTGCTGTTGTAGTAGTTGTCCCATAGCCGCCCATAGGACCAATCCTAAAATCCTGAAGATGTCTTTCATAGATGATCGATTCAAATTTACCATTAATGTTCAAAAGGTTTTATTTTTATATTTTACAAAATATGTAGGTATTGGGATTATTGAGGACTTATTGGTATTTGATAATTATTTTCACGTTTCAAAGATCGCGAAGGATATTTTGTTGTTATTTAATTTTCTGTAAGTTAAGTAGGTACTCTCCTAAATAAATGTCTACAATTTAGAAATCCATCTTCCATACATATCTAACTTGCTTGCGTTTGTTATTGGCCGCGTCAGAATTTTTTTGTGTTTGTACTAACCAAAATGTGCCAACAGCTTCTATCTCTACATCTCGCCTTCAACTATGTAAATAAATATGTAACAACACTGCGGGTTTCGTCGGCATGTGTGGTGTGATTCGAGGGTATAACTTAGGGGTGCAGTTCAAATAAGAGCGATTAACCACCCCGCGCGGCGCCTTTGATTGTAGTCAAATATAGTAATCGGGGTTTCTGTTCTCACGGTTACACGCAATGTTAGCCTGCGGTCACATTCACAGCGAGTTAAAGAACGAGGCACTTTCTTAGATACGGTGTCTGTGGTGGAAAAAGAGCGCTTCAAATCGCTTTTTTTTCATAGGAGCCAAGTAAGCATATCGTACGGTAGTGATATATTGGGTGGTAATTGTACAATCACTCTGCTTTTTTATCTCAACTGGTTGCCAAGCAGGCAGTCGGTCCACCTACCGATAAGTGGTCGGGAAAACACCAATAAATAAAAAAAGTCAAATGATTGTGGCAAGTGTTGCGAATTACAAGGTGATTATTAACTGTTACGTTAGTACACATAGCTAACACGTAATTTATCTTATTCCTATAATATCTATCCTAATATATTCCTACTAAAAACTCATACTTTGTTTAGCGCAGTTCACACCATGCTCGCAGTATGACCGCGTCTCTATGCGGCTCTGCAGACTAATGGAAGGGTAGATTTTTTAATATTTAATTTTAGAAAAAGAACATCTTTGTTTTCTATACGATGTAGGTTTGTTATTAAAGGTTTTAATATGCATTGATTTGGTATTTATGGTTTTGATAAAATAGCTTTCTTGGAGATTGAGTTAAGTTTATGGTTGGGAATCGATTTTTAACACTTCAGTGAAAGCCACTGGTAACTTAAACATGTCTTTTTTGTCAAACAAAATCTTGAAAAAATAGACTAGGTTACTGTTTCCTGAATGATTAACTGCTTTATTCCACATCCAAAGACAGTGAAGGAATTTTGCGAATTTCTTTTTCTATTATAGGTACATATTTTATAAATTGTAATTTCTTCGTCCCCTGCCCATGTCCCCTTCTTAATACGTTCATTGTTCGTTAATGGGGGTGAATTATCGTCGCATTGTGTGATCCACGTTTATAACCATTATTTCTGTTGTGCCTAAATCCTCTCTTCCGGTTTTTAACAGATCTTTATCGTCTGTAATGACAGTCTTATTTATGTTTTTAATCTATGGACGCTGAATATTTTATTCGAGATTTTATGTCGGTGGAAACTTATGACAAAAGATAAGAAATCAAATAAAAATTGCATGGTATTCAAAAAGAACAGAAATTTTAAAGTTTGCGTGACTTAAACATTAAACTTTAGAGAATGTCAGGTCACCTGACCATTTGAAATTTGATTGAATCTCAAGCCATCATAATAACTCGTTAAGATCATCCTCCAATCTATAGATAAGTTTAATGAATACCATCCTTTCATCCACAGCGATCAGAAACTGAGTGATCATATTGATTAATTCATCATTTAACTGAACTACGAGCATAATCATTACTGCTGATTCATTATTAATATCACTTGTAACATCAAAAGCTAATGTTCACCTCGTGACATTTAAAAAAGTGACTGATTACAGTGTTATTAGCATCATTGTGCTGTCACGATGAAATTAATCTTTTAATATACGCTTAAATCTAACCGTATCATCTTTCGACAACGTTCACACTATCGTTTCATTCTTCTACTTTGCTGCTATCTAGACTTGAACTGTAGTTTTTCCCATGCATATTTATCCTTCTCTTTTGTCAATTCTATTACTCTAAATAGTTACCTTATTTCAGTGCGTTTTGGTCTTATGTCTTTCGTATCCCCACATGAGCTTGAGCTTTCGGTGAAAGAAAACATCGTGAGGAAACCATAGCACGGTGGTAGGGTACTTTGTAGTACCCGACTGGCTGGCTACCACCTTCAAGTTGAAAATCTGTCGCCAAACACCTATCGGTGTGTTCCGACAGCTGCACTTGAGAGCCAGTTCCCATCTAGGCTTTGTGTGCTTACCATCTTCGGTCACATCATCACTTACCATAGTGAGATTGTGGTCAAACACAAGCCTATCGAGAATTAAAAAAAAATATCCTCTGTTCTACTCTTTTGTTGATTGCAGTGCATCATTATCAAACTCTTATTGTTTTGCTCTTTTTCAAATTCTTGCTGTCCTCCGCGGTTTCACCCGCGTTCCCGTGGGATTTTCGCTTGATGCAATATAGCCTAATAACCTTCCTCGATAAATGGTGGTAGGGTACTTTGTAGTACCCGACTGGCTGGCTACCACCCTCAAGTTGAAAATCTGTCGCCAAGCACCTATCGGTGTGTTCCGACAGCTGCACTTGAGAGCCAGTGTCCATCTAGGCTTTGTGTGCTTACCACCTTCGGCCACATCATCACTTACCATAGTGAGATTGTAGTCAAACACAAGCCTATCCAGAATAAAAAAAAAAAAAAAAAAAAAATGGGCTATCCAATACTAAAATATTATCATTTTTCATTACAAATTAGTAGTTCCTGAGATTAGCGCATTCAATCAAACATTGAGAAATCTCCTGGCGATTCCTTCAGTGATATGAAGATGCAGATTTGAACCTGAATGTAATAATGAGAACATTAGATTTTAGTAGCTTCTCTAGTTTCTCTCTGTATTTGTGTCCATAGGATACACCCCTTTGTATGATGAAGTGTTAAATGTAAATTAGTGTTTAAAAACAAAATTTTGTTTATGAAAGATGAACATAAAGTCTGCCTTGCTCAGTTGGTCCTGCTCCTCTAGAATAACTATTAAATGAGTTAGCATTAAGTTTTAGAGTATTTTGACAAGTAACCTGTATTTCGGTTGTATGAATGGACTGATATATTTTATTTTCTCCACTAACGGTTAACTCAAACATGCTGTCTTGCTCAGTCATAAGAATCCTGAAATCCATTCATCGGGTCGTTCGTACGTATTCGATACTCTACCTTTGTAACATGGGTTAACGCAATCTCGGCCATTCCACGAATTTGTATACCCGTCCCTTTCGCTCTGCTATTGTTTATTGTGATAGGGTTACCACTTAAACGTTATATATAATGTGTTAAATTTGATTGCATTGCAATGCTAGTTTAATGTTCCAAAATCAAAAACTCACTTATTCAGTTTAGGCCATGGTAAGGCACTTATGAACGTTACAATTGACTCGACCACCGGTTTCTACATACGGTTGCAAACGTTTGCATCGTTAATATCTCTATGTAGTAAGATATATTAAAAATTATAAATTGTGAATATTTGTAAATATGTACGTACATATTGGGATCAGAATACTGAATAACACCGGTCCAGTTGATCTGCCGCTGCGGAAACTTGCCGGCACTTCTCAGTTGAATGCTAACTTCCTAACCGGTGGTGATTTCAGTATATTTAAAATTATATAACTAGGTGGACAATAATAAACTCATCCCCTAAATTATTTTATTTTAAACCAAAATCTAAACTGGATAAATATCTTTTGACTCTGAGACATTTAAAATTATTATGTATTATGCCGGAAAAAAAATACCAAATTTAAGAAGTGTCCCCTAGAACGAAAATTTATTCGCGGAAGAATCGTTAGTAATAAAATACAAACAATCTAAATCGTTAAAACTTAATTAGCTCATAAACAACTGATAAAGTCATAAAATGTAGAAACATGCTTATGACAACCCTACCGCTATAGCAAGACTTTCTACGCTCACGCGCATCTGTAGATCTGCAGCCCTTTATCAGCAACAACCAACCTTTTTATAACAGCGCTAAGGTTGTAAATGCTATGGCAAAGATCTTTAAAGATTCCAGCCTTATTTATGTCGGTCGTGACTGTATGACTGCTTCGGTACGCTTCGCCTGATATTCTACGTTTGGGATTTGTATAGTGTTGAAAAGAGATAGATGACTTTTGACAAGAAATCGAAATATTGAACTTTGAGCTCTATTGTTTACTATTTATGATTGATTTTGTTACGAATATCTTTGGGTTTAATCGTGGGTATACCCTCAGGGTGCCAGCAAGCCGGACAATGTTATTGTGCAACACCGTAGGGGATTCAATTCTAGTTTATATCTCCGTTTGTCTGAACAGATTTCTTTTCAAACTGTAGGTAATATTGCTACAGTATAAAAAAATGTGAAATACTCATTTAAGTAACAGCACCTCGTCAATAGGTGGTCTACTTTGGATTTAATTATTAGGTAATTTCATGAATGATACAGCTTCATCTGCTGTCCACAAAAAAATAATTAGTGACTGTGTCTGGCTAAACGGCTGAACAGATTTTGATGATTAAGGCGATGATAGCTCAGTGGTAAGTGACGTCGAATACCGCGGCGAAGGTCGTGGGTTCGAATCCTACAATGAGCTTGAGCTTTCGGTGAAAGAAAACATCGTGAGGAAACCATAGCACAGTGGTAGGGTACTTTGTACTACTCGACTGGCTGGCTACCACCCTAAAGTTGAAAATCTGTCGCCAAGCACCTGTTGGTGTGTTCCGGCATTTGCACTTGAGAGCCAGTTCGCCTTTAAGGGTAATAGGGTGTACAACACATTAGCAATCCCCTGGTGTTGCCAATGTCAATAGGCGACAGTTGTCACTTACCATCAGGTGACCCATCTGCCTCGTTGTCACTTGGACATAAAAAAAAATGAAATTCGTTACGGGGATTCTTTCCTGGCGGAAGGTAGCAGTAGGTGAAGAGAGGCTGCAACGAACTCAGCAAGTCTAATAGCGACAAAAAAAAATGACCATGAGTTAGGTACTTACTTACGCAGCAAACTCAAGCTCACAAGTATTACGCGTGACGTGAGTAAAAAGTTCCCCAACAAAGGGATTCGAAAGGAATTCAAGAGGTCTTGAAACAGTGGCCGAGTCAAATGTTACAGTTAGTACTGTTATAGAAGTCTAAGGGCAATCCCAACATGGACTATAAGGTCAGAAGTGTAAAGTTAAGTGGTGAGTGCTGTTGACCTTTTGGGAGATAAGCTATGTAAAAAGGTCAGATGTCCATTGTTATAGCGTATTCCAATTTAGTTTGGAATTTGTTGTTTTTATGTGCTGATTTTAAAATGAAAAACACCTGAAATAAAAACTGAAACCAGTATACATATAAATAACTATTCGAATTTCAACTTTGCTTAAAAAATTAGAATTGAGATTGCGTTATTTGAAAACAAATCTTATGTTATTATTTGACGGGCCAGTTGGCGTGGTTGGTTAACACCTATCACGCCGCAGGTCGTGGGTTCGATTCCCATCCAGGACACACATTTGTGTGCATGAACATGTCTGTTTGTCCTGAGTCTGGGTGTAATTATCTATTTAAGTATGTATTTACAACAACAAAAAGTAGTATATGTAGTATTATCAGTCATCTGGTTTCCATATTACAAGCTCTGCTTAGTTTGAGATCAGATAGCCGTGTGTGAAAAACGTCCGAGGATATTTATTTTTATATTAATTTATTTAATCATGACTTCAAACTGAACTGATGTAGCGCTGATTGAAATTGTTTAATAAAGATAATTTTATTATTAGAATTTATTTAACATTTAGGTATGTTTTATTATTTATCGTCAACTTACGACAACTTAGCGTGCGACATTTTTTTTTAACATTGGTTAGTCTTGAGTTTGATCTCAATCTCATCTCATCATAGTAAGTGATGGCGGCCGAAGGTGTCACATAGTCTTAAAGGGAAGTTACTCTCAAGTGCAGCTATCGGAACCCACTGGTAAGTAGGTGCTTTGCGACAGATTTTCAACTTACCCAGCTAGGCGAGTACCAAATATACGTAGGATTCTACCACTGTAACTATGGTACTACGTTTTCCGTCACCGAAATCTCGAAGCTCAATGGAAGATACAACCTTATTGGCCATATTTAAAAGGACTTTTTAGGGTTCCGTACCCAAAGGGTAAAAACGGGACCCTATTACTAAGACTTCGCTGTCTGTCTGTCACGAGGCTGTATCTCAAGAACCGCGATAGCTAGACAGTTGAAATTTTCACAGATGATGTATTTCTGTTGCCGCTATAACAACAAATACAAAAAACGGAATAAAATAAATATTTAAGGTGTTTTTGTTTGCCATTTTTACGGAACCCTTCATGCGCGAGTCCGACTCGCACTTGGCCGGTTTTTTGATCAATGTTCTTAATTTTAATTTATCGTTTATGAAGATTCCTTCAGATGAATCACAATAACTCACATGTTCTGTAAAATGTGTAATAAATCTTGTTAAGCTTACAGTAAAGTTTATTTTAAGACGTCATTCAAAATTAATGGTGTGTATTAATTTCTTAATTTAAATGTTTCCAGTTAGGGTCGTACAGGATTTGAATTAACACGACACCTCGTGTCTTTTGGCAGACGGAACCAGATGTCAATCGAGCGAGTGTGACGAATCAAAAAATATAATGGTCCCCACAGTTTATTTATTTCGTACGAACTCAAACTCTTTAAATAAAATATGTTTATTAAATGAACTCAACACAAGTATTTTTAATAGGCTTTCTTTATGTAAATGTATCTTAAAAATATGTTTCACTAATATCACATAAAATAGTGATGCGACCAATTCAAATGCGTTCTTGTCACGGAGTAAAGCTTCTTTACAAAATCAGACACTTTACATCCTTTCATACGTAAGTTTTGTTTAGGTAACTTTTTAAAACTAATACACAGATCAGATGGTTCTTGAATTTCTTTGGGAACCGTTGTAGAAACGTATACATTGCCCCTTGAAAGAGTCCCTAACTTCGCTGAGCTAAGTTAGTGAAATAGTAATATTGTATTGATCCATACTCCATAAGTCTGTCTATTTATCCGCTTAATTTCACGCCTAAACGGCCGACCAGATTTTGATGAATTTTGGCATAGAGATACGTTGAAACGAGGTTTTTTTTATTGTCACGTGCGATGCGCGATACTCAAATTCCACTGAAAAAAAAACTGCTGAAATTCTGCCTAATCAACTGTGTCAATATTGCCACGAATGGTCGATTTTCTAACAATATCATGACTAACCCTCTTACTAACTTATGAATAATTTAAATAAGCAATAAATTGTGTGAGAAAACATCACATTGTTATACCGCAGTTTTCCTTATGTCCTACCTACGTGTAGTTCGTTCAACCCTTCCCGAAGCACGAGCTGTTTTCGTAGAAATTTCTAGATTTCCGTACCTAACTATAATAATTTTGGTGCTTGTATGAAATTTTGATTTGCGACTCAATAGGAAGGTAATCGATACTCGATTGACTAGTCTTTGCCCAATGGTCAAAATGAGACCAATATCTTATTTTTTTTTATGAAAGCAATGTACCTATTAAGTAGTATTAGTGAATTTATAATACTTGTTTAATGTAATAATAGAAAATGATTTTTTTATTCAAATAGGCCTTTATGCAAACAAGCAAGCACTTTTGAATATTCTAGACTCTAACGCACGGTTTAGAAGTTGATTTTGAGAAGATCCGGCATTAAACTCGGCAAAGCCAGCTAAGGTCTCCTTGAGCAAAATATTTCTGATATCAACGTTTTAATGACAACTAGACTGTACCTGGAAGCATAAGTTTATCAGTAGAATAAGACAAAGGGCAAAGGGAAAAAAGAAAAGAAAGAAAGAAATACATTTATTCTTGACAACACACAACATTACATTAAAATAAAAGGAAAAGAAATAACATAAAAAGACAAGACAAACAAACAAACAATAATGTAATGTTGCGTGATGCCAGGAATAGGTCTCGACTCAGCATAAAGCTAAGGATAATAAACAGATCGACTCGCACGATCGAAACCTTCCTCAAGTAATGGCCCTTATACTTACTCTGTTGGCTCATAAATAGCGATAACCATATCAAAGTCATTGAGTAGGTGACAAGATAAGAACACTTACTAATAGATACTGCATGGAGTCTTGAGAGTAGGTTTTTTTTTTTTTATTCTGGATAGTAGTGTTTGACTACAATCTCACAATGGTAAGTGATGATGTGGCCGAAGGTGGTAAGCACACAAAGCATAGATGGGTATTAGAAATATTATGTCGATAAACGCCGAAATCTGTTCGATACAAATTAATGAAGTGTCTATTTTGTATGTCAAAATAACAGCTTTTTACTTCATGCATATGAAAGTATATGTGGTACTTGTAACAAAAAATACTAATTTTAAAAGTTTGTCTGTCAAAAAAATAAAGTTTTTATTGGAACGAAGTTCCTTATCGCGCGTTGTGAAAGGGGGCTAGACGGAAAAAAATCTTACGAAAAATTGTCCCGACACTTTTAGTGTCAATAGTGCGTTGACCTGTCTCTCTCTCTCTCTCCCTCTCTCATATAGAATGCAAGCCAGATATTTTCATTTATATTTATATATACTTTCTCGACTTATATAACTTATATAACTTCGTTCCATCCGCGTGTCCTTTGACACCTCTCAAGTTTTTTTGTGAATAAAATTCGATTCGAATAGAGAACGCGGCTGAAACAGCTGGCACAGCTAGTTATGAATAAAATGGAGAAAATACACACTATAAGAAATAAGACATGGAAAGAATATTACTTGCGTTTTAAAACAAATTAAGGTTCACTAAAACATCATTAAAAAAAACAATTGCTGTAAATGATTGAAGTCACTCACACATCAACACATGAAAACTATAATGTACTTGGCTTGCTTGGTCCGGTAGCATAGTAAAAATTGTAGAATAACATTGAAGTCGTACTACAAAAGAAAAGGGCCAAATCTTTTCAATAATAAAACGAAAAACGTCACAATTTGTGACGTATTAGTGCCTACTAATAGAGCTGTCAAGCCTTACCGAGGACTCGAATTGGTTTTTTTGGCCGAAAAGGGTGAGGGCTCAATATTTGTCGAGCTGGCAGGAATGGCAGGCAATGTGTCACAATAAAACATGGCTGACTTATCCAGCGAAATGAATTTCTTACTACTCACCAATCTACTGACGTTTTGTGCGGAAAGGCGAACGTGTGAAGGAAAACCCTTTGTTGTCGTTTTTAGGGTTCCGTACCCAAATGGTAAAAACGGGACCCTAATACTAAGACTTCGCTGTCTGTCCGTCTGTCTGTCTGTCACCAGGCTGTATCTCAAGAACCGCGATAGCTAGACAGTTAAAATTTTCATAAATTATGTATTTCTGTTGCTGCTATAACAACAAATACTAAAAACAAAATAAAATAAATATTTAAGGGGGGCTCCCATTAAACAAACGCGTTTTTTTGCCCTTTTTGCTCGATATCAATAATGGCAACAGGTAGGCACTTGAAATATTAACAAAATACGCAGTTGTATTTTTACTTTAATAATAAATAATTAAAATAAAATAAATATTTATGGGGGGCTTCCATACAACACACGTGTTTTTTTTTGCCGTTTTTACGGAACCCTTCGTGCGCGAGTCCGACTCGCACTTGTTTTATACCACAAGTCTGACAATTAGTTGGGTGGGTAACCTGATGGTAAGTGACTACCGACGCCTGTTTGACATTAGCATAAGGGGATCGTTAATGTTTTGTACACCTTTTTAGGCATTATTAGGTCGTTATCAAGTTGTTTTCTTGATCTTAAAATACTAGCTTTAGCCCGGCGGTATTGTATCGATCGGTTTGTATTAGCTTAGCGCTACAAAAGTGACGTTTGACAGCAGCGATCGCGAAATTTACGCCTGTTGCCAACCTGTCGCGAGATACGTAATCGTACCGCGATTCTCCAGAATGTCCTGACAACTTTTCTAAATTCCGTCACCCTACACAGTTGTACTAGTACCATCATTTGCATTTAATTATTTTTTTATTGGAACGAAGTTCCTTATCGCGCGTTGTGAAAGGGGGCTAGACGGAAAAAAATCTTACGAAAAATTTTCCGGACACTTTTTATGTCACTATGTATGTTTGCTGTGCGGCGTGCGCATGTTTCTCTGTCTGTCTCTATCTCTCTCTCTCTATCTTTTATAGAAAGCAAGCCAGATATTTTCATTTCTATTTATATATATGTATATATATATAAATAGTTAGTTTTTTTATTTATTTATTTTTTATATATATATATATTTTTTTTTTTTTGGGGAGGACTTAAAGATGGAGGTCTGAGGGACCATAGACACCGTTACGCGGACTTTTCGGTGAGCGCTTAGGGCTCTCAACCGAGTTTACAAATTTTAGACGACTGACCGCTGAGGGCGCCCCAGTTGGGGCACGAACCTCGGCTCAGGGCATCGCCGGGGGGCACAAAATAGTGGGACGGACTTCGCCTAAGCGATTTAGAGGAGTTTTAAGGGACGGTCGGATTACTGGTACGGCTCGGGCCAACTACTGGGGACGAGACTGACTGAGTGGGACGTCGCGACGGGCCTCTCCGGCGAGTGCGAAAACGCGGGCGGTGTTGTATTTGTTTCTTCAGGGCTGCGCGAGCCTCCCTATCCTTAATCTGAGCTAGAGTTGTAGGGTCATCCGGCTCGCTGAGGGCGAGTTTAGGCCTACGGATTTTTGAAATCTCTGAAGGAGTATAGTTTGCAGTTTTTACAATTAATGGGTTCGCGTGGTTTAGGGCACGATCGTAATAGCGGCGTGAAGCGCGCTTAATGAATTGCTTAACCGTGGGCAGATTGAGGTCTATGTGGAGGTCTAAGTTGCGCATGTACCACGGGGCGCCCGTGGCTTTGCGCATGAAGCGGTTTTGAACCACTTGGAGTCTATGGATCAGCTTGGGGGATGCATGTGCGAACACAGTGCATGCATATAGCATAACGGGGCGGATGCACGCGGTGTAGAGTCTCACCTTGCTTTTTAGGGCAAGTTTAGACTTTTTATTTAACAAGAAATGAAGGCGACCGGACACAAAACAGGCGCGTGCACGTACCTGTTTTATGTGGTCGGCAAAGGACAAACGATCATCCAGGGTAACACCGAGATATTTGGCTCGCCTCTCCCAAGGGATCGGCTCGCCGAACATGGTGACTGGAGGGGGGGGAGTGGGGATGAGTTTCTTGGCGGGACTGAAGAACAGCACCGCCTGACTCTTGGTGGGGTTGATTTCGATTCTCCATTTCCGAAACCAGGGACCTAGGGTGTGAGTCGCGGCTTGGAGAACTTTGGCAATTGCCGTGGGGCTCCTGCCAGAATAATATATTGCGGTATCGTCCGCGAATAGGGCTAGCTGCGCTTTGCTAGTTTTTGGGATGTCACTCGTGTAGAGTGTAAACAATAAGGGGGACAGCACAGAGCCTTGGGGGACTCCGGCTAAAACGGGGTGGGTTTTTATATATATACTCTCTCTAATTATATAACTTCGTTCCATCCGGGTGTCCCTTGACACCTCTCAAGTTTTTTTTATTTTATTTGTGACTAATTTAATTGCGGCTTTATTTATCTGTTTTATACCGCAAATAAATGAAGTAGGCAGCTATTTTGTCTATTGTTCTGTGATTGTTTGTTGACCCATTTCCTAGTGTCTGCTCATCTCCATACCTATATGACCAATCCATGTTATGTGACTCACTGTTATTTATCACAATAGTTCATTGACCGTTTATTTTTGTATGTAAATCTATGTATATGGACTAGGTACAATAATGTGAAAATATATTCTTACTTTTTTGAACACTCCCATTATGACTGAATTTCTTTAGGTTAATATGTTTTGTGTGTTTTCTTGTAGGTAATTTTATTTTGTGTTTAATCGTACATATTAACTTCAACTCAACAACGCCTATCGAATAAAATAAAATAAAATATGAAAACCCCAACAGGTTTTGAAAATATGCCATCTGATTTTTTTTTATAAAAGACATTGCTGAGTTTTTTGCCGAATCTCCTCAGTTGAAGGCTAATTGAACGGGTGGTAACTCCACTAAATACATCCGTAAGAGCCCTCCTTGGACCTGAACTACATAAATGGCTTTGACTTCGAACAACACTCGGTCAAATATAATGTCATCTATACTAAGTGCTAACAAACAGCATAGGGACGATCAATCATTTCGACGCACCTACAATGTTGGATCAAATACTGAACAGAACTATAACAGCGACTTGACACTGTCTTGCTTCAATTCTAATAAATCGGTTGACGTCGATTACCGTGCCCAAAGTCTTGGGTTCGAAACATACAATGAGCTTGAACTCAAACTAAAAAATCATTTATTCTTAAGTACGTAAGGGCGTAATAGAGCTCTCCAAGATCGGCAATTACCCTGGTATTGCAAATGTCCATAGTGGGCGGTGACCATACAGTTGGACCGTCTGCCTGTTTGTTAACCTGTGGTTATAAAAAAAAGAATAGTTTAGGCCCTGATTAGTCACTTGTGAACGTTACAATTGACTCCGGCAAAGAACACAGCAAGCCAATTTTTGTTTTTCTGTAGTGAATTTCTTAATATACCTACGTACCTACGTTGTAAGACACACACGTTCCTGATAGATAAGGTATTAAAAGCGAACAAACCCACAGGCAATATCTACTTAAAATGTAGTATAGCGTGTGATCCAAACAAACACTTGTAAACTAATGATGCAGATTGTACCCTTTAAAAGATTGTAGACACGCAAAGAAATTGTGCTTGTGACTGCACTTCGAGGAAACATTAATGTGAATAGCCTCAAATTGGCTTTTTAAACCATTTTATACATGTTAGTAACTTGGTATGACGTACAAAATGTACTCAATATTTCTTTATTCTAATAATTCTTGCTAGGCGTGTTACTCAATGTTTGTTACTCAATCACGCAAAAACTACCGAACGAATTTTGATGAAACTTGGCATATAGATAGTTTATTACCTGGATTAGCACATAGGATACTTTTTATCCCGTGAAAAGATAAGATCCCTCGGGAAACGCGTGTGAAACTAAATGGCAGACTCAGACCAGCACCTGTTCACAAGTATGATACGTGTGGCAGCCACCGCTCTCCTAGCCGTAGTGGGAAGTGGTCGATCAAGATATTGATTATATCAATATGACTACCTACGTACTTTTCGCCAATCACACGTCACTCACTGATATCCGATCTCTCACGACGTCACTCAGCTCGGTGTAGCAGAAACATGGAGCAGAAATAATTCCATAAAGTAGTTTCAGCAGCGCATCTTTCAGTTATTAGATTGGAAAACAAACAGCCTTACCCTCAATCTATTCCAATATGATGTACATATACAAGTAAGTAGATAAGTACAACACACTTAAGGGGGGATTGGTGAGTGGGTCACCTACCAACATATACAAAAATAACATTAGTAAAAGTGTTTTCAAAATATTTAAAATCAGAAATTAAACAAGCAACATAGGTATAACCCGCGTTCCCGAGGGATCCTATATTTTCTCGGGGATAAAAATGTATCCTAGGTTTTATTCCAGGATGATCTACCTCTGTGCCAAGTTTCATCAAAATCCATTCAGCCGTTTTTTGCGTGCGAGTACCCAATAAACATGTTCACACACATCCATCCAAACATATTTTAACATTAATTAATCGTAGGATTTCTTGCTAAAGCATATTTTTATAAGCCACAAACTGTTAATTGTCAAAAAAAGACATCATCTCCTCTTCACATTGTAAAGTAATAGCCGAACCTGAAATTCTCAAATTCTTTTCACAAGTATCTATAATAATACATCTGTTTATGCCTTGTCTTCTGTTCTGTAAATATCCTAGCCCATTAATCTGTCATCAGAAACCATTAAACAGTCGATATAACTACTGAGGTGAATGAAAATCTGATTTTAAATGTCTCTAAAATGGTGATACTTTTACGAAAGTAATTTTTGGAACGAAGTTCCTTATCGCGCGTTGTGAAAGGGGGCTAGACGGAAAAAATGCTCACGAAAAATTGACACCGACACTTTTAGTGTCAGTGTCACTTTATTGTAAGCTGTGCGGCGTGCGCATGTTTCTCTGTCTCTCTCTCTCTCTCTCTCTCTCTTATAGAAAGCAAGCCAGATATTTTTCATTTCTATTTATATATATAAATAGTTTTTTCTTTTTATATATCTATACTCTCTCGACTTATATAACTTACTAGTGGGCCCGGCAGACGTTGTCCTGCCCTGAAAATTAAACTTAGAACCCGTTTACAGCGCCACCTATTGTGAAACTAAACCATCTGTCAGTCCGATCTCGAGACATGTCAAAACGTCATTCTACACAAAATGTATGACAAAAATTTCTTCTTTATTCGTTTTTTTTTTTTGTGAATTTTTCGTATTTTTTAACCCTATGTCCTTCTCCTGGCTCTAAACTACCTCCCTGCCAATTTTCAGCTAAATCGGTGAAGCCGTTCTTGAGTTATAAGTGGAGTAACTAACACGACTTTCTTTTATATATATATATAGAAGATATATAGATATAACTTCGTTCCATCCGGGTGTCCCTTGACACCTCTCAAGTTTTTGTATATTTGGTAGGTGACCCGCCCACCTCTCCCGCTTAAGTTTGTCCTACTACTTATGTTTCTAAATTATTGAGTTACCTACACTTACCATCAGTGATGATGTGACCGAAGATGGTAAGCACACAAAGCTTAGTTAGGAACTTACTTAGAAGGCTCTCAAGTGCAGTTGTCGGAACAGACCGATAGGTGCTTGGCGACAGATTTTCAACTTGAGACTGGCCAGCCAGTCGGGTACTACAAAGTACCCTACCACCATTCTATGGTTTCCCCACGATGTTTTCCTTCACCGATAGCTCAAGCTCATTGTAGGATTCGAAACCACGACCTTCGCCACGGTATCCGACGTCACTACCACTCAGCTATCATCATGCATCGCCTTTAAACAACATGATTTGTGATTAAATAATTGACTAGTGACCTCTGACGTCACTTCATGTGCGTGCAGGTATGACGTCAGACAATTTTTCGGCGACCCTCATCTATTTTCGGAGCTATTATTAACATAGCTCTTATGGATGTTGGTTTATGAATAATTTTCTGTTACACGGTTGCAAATGATCAAGCTTGTGGTTGATGATAATTTCACCATTGTTAATAATGTGGGCAATGGTTGACGTAGTTGGTAAGAACACTGCCTATCACGCCACAGGTCGTAGGTTCGATTCCCGACCAGGAATGACGTTTGAATGTATGAACATGTCTATTTGTCTTGAGTCTTCGTGTAATTATCTAATTAAGTACTTAAAAAAACCGGTAAAGTGCGTGTCGCACTCGCGCACCGAGGGCTCCGTACAAAGTTGTTTTTTTTAAATTATTTTATTCTGTTTTTAGTATTTGTTGTTATAGCGGCAACATAAATACATCATCTGTGAAAATTTCAACTGTCTAGCTATCACGGTTTATGAGATACAGCCTGGTGACAGACAGACTGACAGTAGAGTCTTAGTAATGGGTTTCCGTTTTTATCCTTTGGGTACGGAACCCTAAAAACGATAAGCATACATGCCTATGTTTCCTTCTGGAAACTGGCTTACAGAGCACAGGGCGTTGCTTTGACATATTTTTAATTAGTACTACGAAAACCATAGCACGGTGGTAGGGTACTTTGTAGCAACCGACTGACTGGCTACCACCCTCAAGTTGAAATTCCGTCGCCAAGTAACTATCGGTGTGTTCCGACAGCTGCACTTGAGAGTCAGTTACCACCTTTGGTCACACATCAGTTACCATGGTGAGATTGTGGTCAAACACAAGCTTATCCAGAAGTAAAAAACTACGAAGTATCGTACCGACTTAAGTACTTCAGTCCTTTACTGCACCGACAGCTCAAGTATAATAGCGTTCCAACCTACGACCTTTTCCACGACATTTGACGACACTCCCACTGAACTACATGGAATAAAGGCTTCTCCTGACCTATCAGCGCACAGCCTAAACCGCGTACAGGTTTCCTATGTAACGTCCATTAAAGAAGATTATTTACAATTTATTCCCTAAAGATTGATTCACATCTACAGGCATCGTACGTGGCAGACTCAGACGGGTCACCAGATGGTAAGTGAATACCGTTGCCTATAGACATTAGCAATACCAAGGGATTACCAATGTGTTGTTGTACCTACATCTTATTACAATGCCTTAAAGACAACTGGCTTTCAAATGCAATTACCGGAACACACCAAAATGTGCTTGGAGATAGATTTTCAACATGAGGGTGGTGGCCAGCCAGTCGAGTACCACAAAGTACCCTACCACCGTGCTGTGGTTTCCTCACGATGGTTTCCTTCACCGAAAGGTCAAGCCCAAACGTTACCACTGAGCTACCATTGCCAGTGCGGACTCGATCCACTCACGCATGGTTAATATTTGAATACACCCATAGATATATGTAAGAATGTTTTTATATTTGTGCTGTTACGAGTCAGCCTACGGTGTCTTTAGATGTGAATCCTCCTTAGGGGGGTTAAATAGGGGATTAAAACCTTACCAAAATAAAAAAAACTTGAGAGGTGTCAAGGGACACCCGGATGGAACGAAGTTATATAAGTCGAGAGAGTATATATAATATTAAAAAAAAAACTATTTATATATACATATATATAATGAAAGAAATGTTATATATATATATATATATATATATAAATAGAAATGAAAATATCTGGCTTGCTTTCTATAAGAGAGAGAGAGAGAGAGAGAGAGAGAGAGAGAGACAGAGAAACATTGAGATTTGTGGGGTTAATAACCTTTTGACGTAAAACGTGACAATTTTTTTTTTACGTCTAGCACAACGCGCGATAAGGAACTTCGCTATTCACTCCAACAACTTTATTCGTACTGATTTTACCCCCATACGCCTATGCCGCTGGTTGATAAGCTATCGGCAGCTGTACGGGGTCAAACGTGGCCTAGCGGAAATCCTTCAGATAATGTTAGGTTAACTATCCATTTGTTGTGGTTCAAGTTTATTCCATGTTGGAATGCCCTTTACTGTTGTATCAGATTGTAGCTAGAATGGTAACTGTTCGTGAATTTCTAAGACAGACTAAAAGATTTAGAATTTCGCTCACCAGAATACGTTGGATGAATTCGATATGCATCATTCACACATCGCCAAACATGGAGTACCTATCATACAGTAGTAGTGGGTTTGATTCCCATTTAGGACATAGTTACACTGACATATTGCCATCTTTATTTATAACCCAAGACGCTGTGGGCGGTGCTACAGATTTGTGTCATATATTTGATAGAATTGTGTGAAATCCTGCGGTTTTACCCGTGTTTCCACTCCGGACCCTAAACTATCTCTACGCAAAAATAATGTTGATAAATTGCTCCCATTGGAGCAACCAACAAGTACACTAGCCTTTATAATATTATTATGATTTAGTACTGATTGCAGTAATTCAAACGAAATTGGCGGTGTTGCAACAATAACAGTTTTGTATCTCGTGATCCTATCGTGTTTGCTGCGCAAGAACTGTAGTTTATACTACATTTGCATCTTCAAATTCTTGCCTCAAAATAACTCCCAAGGTCAGAAACTATGTAATGCTTTGGTATTTCATTAAACATTACCACAAGTAGATACGTCAGTTAGATTACCAAAAAATATTGGACACGTAAAAATTACGAGGATACAGTTCGTTGAAATTTCGCGTGACGTCACGCCGTTTAAATTTTACCACGGAGTGACGTCACAATCCCAATTCTATACTTTGATGGCCTATAACTTTGTATATTTTTATTGATGCGATAAAGCAAAAAAAATACGTGTCCCATATTTTTGATAACCTTATTATAATTTTTATTGACCCAGGACACTACCCTATTGTATTTGTTTCGACTCGTACGAAAGATGTTTAAAATTGTCTTTTTTCCAAACTTCCGAAGCATCCCTAACTATCGATAGTTGTACTCGTAGAACAACCCGAGCACGTTATAAATCCACAGGATTGCACAAGTATATCGAAGTGTCGACGACACCGGTTGTTCTACGTGTTCTAGTACAGTTCAGATAATTTATATTGCATTTGCTGTCCTACTGTCCGCTGGCGTAAATGATACATGTTCGTTCTTTGCTGAAACTTTGTAGCTGATAAACTGGGAAAAATGTTTTGGAGCGACGCTCAAGGGCGTCGCCAGCCAATGGCCAATGGAGGGGGAGAGTTGATATGGAGAAACAGAGCAGAGCGTAGTTGAGCGTACGGAATATTAGGTATGGATTTGGTGAATTCATTCGAGATTCGGATATAATTTCTTAGATTGAACTTAATCAAGGAAAAATATTTGTAATGTGTTTTCTTTAAATAGAAATAGGTACCTTGTTTGAAATAAAATAACTCTTTTTGTTTTTTATAAAAAAAAATTAGTAGTTAATTAATCATAATGATGATTTCGATTTTTCAAAGTGTTGAAAAATCGAAATCATCAGTTTGCGATCACTATCGCAAACTTTTTTTGATGTGTGTACGGGACTGTTCGATCAAGCCAGTCAAGTCAAAGACTTTTAGGACTTTGGTTGCTTTACATATGGCAACTTTTTTTGAATCTCTAGGGGGTCAGCTGCAGCTCCCTCCCCCCCTGGGCGACGCCCTTGGATACGCTAGAATGTTCTATAGTCTATCCGTGACGACCTTCGCTGCGGTATCGACGTCACTGCCACGTGAAATCATGGTTCTGAGTGATCTGTCTATCTTTACATAATATCTATGCTATATTTATCAAACACATCTTCCTGAATTGCCACAACAACTGGTGTTTTAATCACCAATCGATAATTTATGTTTCTAAATTTTTAATTTAGGATAAGCTTCTGTTGTTATGTGATGTTGTGGTTGAAGGTGGTAAGAGCACAAAGCCTAGATGGGAACTGGCTCTTAAGTGCAGCTGTCGGAATACACGAATAGGTGCTTGATGACAGATTTTCAACTTGAAGGTCAGCCTATCGGGTACTAAAAGTACCCTACCACCGTGCTATGGTTTCCTAAGGATGATTTCCTTCACAGAGAGCTCAAGCTCATTGCATGATTCGAACCAACGACCTTCACTACTTCGCTATCATCGCCTTTCCTTTCAAATATGACCACCTAAATTCTTGTACCCATAAAAGTAAGTTCGATAGCCACAGCAAAATCTTATGCCAGTCATATCAAATCTGACAGGAAAATAAATTTGTCCGTACCGTTATAAAATCCCGGAGCCCGGACTTGCTATATAAAGGTCGTAGCTCACTTACACGCCTCCGCTCCCACCCGACAAATAAAATATCATTCAAATATGGGCTTCAGGTCATGCTCTTTAGATATAGTTTATATTGGCAACATAAATTAGCAGACAGCTCGCTGTCAGCAAGCTTGCCGCCATCAGACTGCTCGGTAGTTGACTTTTGGTATAGGGTGGGTGTTGGGTGGGAGGGTGTTGGAGCAGAGTCGTTTAAATGGGCTATGACCTTAAGTCGAGTGTCGGCACCACTCGGCGTCCCGTCGGTGTCGTGTGGAGCGGTGTCGCGTCGTGTCGTGTGGTGTCGGGATGTGTCGGGATGTGTCGGCGAGGTTATTGCTATCGGGAACACCTTTTGTCAACTCCATATTTGATGTTTTATGAATGTCTTTCATGACAGTGTAATGGGAGGAGGAATAAGGCGATGATAGCTCAGTGGTAAGTGACGTCGGATACCGCGGCGAAGGTCGTGGGTTCGAACCCTACAATGAGCTTGAGCTTTCGGTGAAGGAAAATATCGTGAGGCAACCATAGCACGGTGGTAGGGTACATTGTAGCACCTGACTGGCTGGCTACCACTCTCAAGTTGAAAATCTGTCGCCAAGCACCTATCGGTGTGTTCCGACAGCTGCACTTGAGAGCCAGTTCCCATCTAGGCTTTGTGTGCTTACCACACCTTCGGCCACATCATCACTTACCATGGTGAGATTGTGGTCAAACACAAGCTTATCCAGAATTTAAAAAAAAATGCCTAAAAACTGAACTATCCGTCTAGTAACTTATAAAGAACAAATTTTAATCATCTCATTAGAAATGTAGTGTAGACAATAAAATCCGTCTGTTAATTACTTCTAACATCAACTAACCCGACCCTTTGCGCGTGCGTGAGAGTAAATAGTTTATTGCTGCAATAAAAGTTTTATCCCATAATCGACCAAACAGTTTACCATAAATTAAAGGATATTAACCTTTATTGAATTACAGATAAAGCCAGCAACGGCTTGAGGCTAATTTCAATAAATGTTCATTTTTCATAGGGTTTTTATATACAGAAATCTTTAAAAAAAGCCGGCTAAGTGCGAGTCGGACTCGCGCACGAAGGGTTCCGTAAAAACGGAAAAAAAATCACGTTTGTTGTATGGGAGCCCCACTTAAATATTTATTTTATTTTTAGTATTTGTTGTTATAGCGGCAACAGAAATACATAATTTGTGAAAATTTCAACTGTCTAGCTGTCGCGGTTCTTGAGATACAGCTTGGTGACAGACAGACGGACACACAGCGAAGTCTTAGTAATAGGGTCCCGTTTTTACTCTTTGGGTACGGAACCCTAAAAAAGAACTGATTTCTCTTGAACTCTTTTTTTTTAGAAGCAATGATACCCAATGGTGATTAGGCGGGGGTTGAAATCTTACAATGTAGTAATGCCAAGGAAAAATATCGTGAGGAAACCAGAGCACTGTGGTAGGTCAATTTGTAGCTGGCTGGCTACCACCCTCAAGTTGAAGATTTGTTGCCAAGTACCTACATACCTGTACTGTACATACCTGTGGCACTTGAGAGCTAGTTGTAAAAGGTTGCTAAAGCTATTGCTAAGATTAATGTTTGAGGTCAGTCACTTAAAATTGGGTGACCCAATTGTCAGTGATGCTCTTTAAAAATGCTTAGGTTTTAAAAGTTTAATGACAAATAAAGCTGCAATTGTAATATTGTGCTCCATACATAGTAAAGTATTGTTTTGGTGTGGCTACTAAACATGCGATTTGTTGGTAATATTTTAAACTAGCTGTTTCACCCGCGTTATTCCAGAATATGATCTTCCTGTGTGCCAAGTTTCATTTCGTAGCTTACACTGTATACTATCACGCCTTTAAAGGAATGTATCGAATAACCAGTAACCCTGTATATCCTGTTATTTTTCCATTATTTTAATAAATAAATTTACCGACAAAGTGTAGATTTTTTGATGGTGTATGACGTCACAATCCAGTATTTGATACAAAACTCTGACATTTAATAAAAATAAGCTGATTTGATATGTCAGTCAAAAGTGCAGTCAACATCCTTTCTTAGAAATGACGCCAAGTCACCTCACCCACCTCACCACTCCAACACCACAATATGGCGTCAGTTGATTACGTCACACAGTTCTGGCCAGTATGCTATTTAGGAACACACCCAATAATGCTAAGGACAGCCAGCAAGCCATGCTTTCGTATTGAAAAGATATAATAAGTTACACAAATAATTTATTCAACAATTTTTATTTTCATTAATATTTCAACCATAGATTACTAAAACGTCGCGCCGCGTTTTATTAATCTATGATTTCAACATTATTTATTGCATAATCACTTAAATCTAATACCTACTAAGTATTCAGAATAAATATATAGTTTTTGCGTGAAAGAGTAACTAACATCCATCCATCCAAACTTTCACATTTATAATTAGTGGGATTTATTTTACTTCAAACTGTTTTGCAGTAATGGTATTTTTTTGTTTCAGGTAAGTTATACAGCTCAGCCATAGCTTTATATATATTTTTTTAAACGGTAAGAAAATCCTGTATAATTATGTTAATCCAGCAATATTTTGCATACACGTAACCACATTATCGAAAGTAAATAACGATTTCGATTAATTTAATTTACATTACGGGGGCGGAAAATTAATCAATTTATTAAAGTTTTTTCTAAGGCTTCGATAACTCTTATACAAACATCTTATTTTTTATATATTTTTTTAATTCTGGATAAGCTTGTGTTTGACCACAATCTCACCATGGTAAGTGATGATGTGGCCGAAGGTGGTAAGCACACAAAGCCTAGATGGGAACTGGCTCTCAAGTGCAGCCATCGGAACACAGATTTTCAACTTGAGGATGGTAGCCAGCCAGTCGGGTACTACAAAGTACCCTACCACCGTGCTATGGTTTCCTTACGATGTTTTCCTTCACTGAAAGCTCAAGCTCATTGTAGGATTCGAACCCACGACCTTCGTCGCGGTATCCGACGTCACTTACCACTGAGCTATCATCGCCTTAAATATTTAGTGGCCCAATAATCGTAACATAATTACGTATTTGGGTCGGATGCTGAGGACTGATCGCATCCAATCCCGGAGCGCATTACATTGTCCGGGACAATTTTACATCTTATCTCATTCATTCTCACGTTAAGGCAGTAAGGTTGAATGTTGCTTGTAGGGATTATTTTGAATTAAAACGACGTGTTCTTACTTTAATTGTTTATTTGCAACTAACTTAATACCAACGAATTATAATGGACTGTATATATATGTATAGGTAGCTAGACCTCATCGCGGTTTGCATAAACAGATTGAACATTCCGCCCACCAAGAACATAGTTCTTTAATTAACATACTAATACATCAACTCAACTAAGTTTAATCAAAAAACAACAACAAAAACCCACTTCTCGTAATACTAAGGAATAACCAAAGCATAGAAATATACAAAATAAAAATAATCTCATAGTCTCAATATTGACTTAATTAACCTAATAACAAATAAATCCACCGCCCACCGTAACACATGTAAGTAATAGATTAAATACCTACCAGCCTTAATGTGTAATATCTAATTTATATCTTAATTAATTTACCTGCACACTTGTAAATAGTAGTAAACAAAAATACATCATAACATAATTATGTAAACAAAAAAATAACAAAATAGGTAAAAATATATCTGTTTACTTAGTTATTACACAGAGTTTACTAACGGGACGTTTAAATATGCCTGATTTACATTTAACTGTCACAACTCTAGTTACATTGTCTGGTCCAGTATGTTTGTGAGTTATTATCCCTAAGATCCATTTAGCAGGAGGAATATTGTCCTCTTTCAAAATAACAATATCACCAATTTCAGGATCAGTACACTTAGTATTCCATTTATACCTCTGATTAAGATTAATTAGGTATTCTTTATACCATCTCTTCCAAAAATCACATACAATTTTTTGCGTTAAGCGCCATCTATCTAAACCTATCACATTACATTGAGAATAATCATTATCAGCAATATTTAACAATGGTTCTCCTACCAAAAAGTGACCTGGTGTCAAGGGGAGAGGGTCGTTCGGATCGTCACTCAGTAATGAAAGAGGCCGTGAATTTAAACATGCTTCCACTTGCGCCAGAATCGTTGCTATCTCTTCGTAAGTAAATGTATGGTTACCAACTACTTTACGCAAATGGTTTTTTGTACTACGCACTCCTGCCTCCCACAACCCTCCAAAATTTGGTGAGTGCGGAGGAATAAAGTGCCACGTCGTACGTTCCAGGGTCAGCAACGCGGCTATTTCCTCAGGTAGTGATGATTTGGCACTGTTGAACATTTCTCTCATTTCTCTATCTGCGCCAACGAAGTTTGTGCCATTGTCACTGAACAAATCTTGACAATATCCTCTTCGTGAAGTAAAACGTCTGAATGCTGCGATGAACCCTTTAGCGGATAAGTCTGTGACTGCCTCTAGATGCACTGCTCGGGTTACCATGCAGACAAAAAGACAAATATAGCCTTTATATGATTTGGCTCCTCTTCCAGGAGAAAATCTAATATTAATAGGACCACAATAATCGACTCCAGTAGATTTAAATGGCTTGCTCGGTTTCAATCTCGCCTCTGGTAAAATCCCCATCAATGGAGTGGTCTTCTTCCTTGAGTACCTCAAACAAATAACACATTCGCGATAACATTTTTTAACGCGTTCTCTAGCCCTTAAAATCCAATATTTAGTTCTAAGAAAATTCAACATAATCTGTGGACCGCCGTGAAAAGTTTGATGATGAGCATCGGTAATTATCAGCTTGGTAAAATGATTTTTAGCAGGCATAATTATTGGATGTTTCGTATCATAACGGGCGTCCGACTGGGTTATACGTCCTCCTACTCTTAAGATCCCTTTTTCGTCAAGAAAAGGACAAAGAGTACGTAAATTACTCTTCTTAGATACAAATCCTCGAGTCTTTAACTGTTTTAATTCAACTCCAAACTCCCTCTTCTGTATTTGCTTTATACATACCAGTAAAGTTTCATTCATTTCTGTTGATTTAATATATTTAGGTAAATTTACTCGTTCTTCTTTTGGCAATTTAAGATTCAAAATTCTTCTACAATATGATAAAACTCTTAATACTCTTGATAATGACGAAAATCTTGACCAAATTGACTCTTCATCTTTATTTGATAAAACAGTTAAAACTTGAATTCTTTCCTCCTCTTGTGTATCTTCCACGGTAGACCTTTCTATTTGTATTGTAGTCTCTGCCAACCAGTCTGGTCCATTCCACCATAAATAATGGGCTGACAAGTCACTAGGTTGCAGACCTCGTGAAGCGCAGTCCGCAGGATTGAACTCTGAAGGTACATGACTCCATTGCTCGAAATCTAAAATATTTAATATAGTAGACACTCGATTACTCACAAAGGTAGTCCAGCGAGCTGCACCACCCTTTAGCCATGCAAGTACTATGGTGGAGTCTGTCCAGCCAAACAAACTCTCTTTAGGTATCTCCATTACTTGTGACACTTCAAATATAAGCTTCGCTGCCAAGGCAGCACCACACAGCTCTAATCTTGGAATGGTAATTTCCTTCTCTATTGGTGCAACCTTTGTTTTTGCAGTGACCAAGTGCACGTGAACATGACCCGTCTCATCAACTACTCGAATATACACTGCCGCTGCATAGGCTAGCTTGGAAGCGTCTGAAAAAACGTGTAGTTCCGATTTAGAATCGTGTGTTATATCTAACCATCTCGGTATCTTTAGATTATTTAACTTTACCAATTCACATCTGTAAATAAGCCATTGTTTCAAAAGATCTTCTGTTAAGAAATCGTCCCATTCAAGACCTGATTTCCATAGTTTCTGGATTAATATTTTAGCAATAACAACAACAGGAGCTATCCAACCTAAAGGATCATATAATCTTGCTACGTCAGATAGTACTTCTCTCTTAGTAACTTGTTCTTTAGGTTCAGATAAACTTAGAGTGTATTCGAAATTATCCGTTTCTTTGTTCCAACTTACTCCCAGGATCTTAATAGATTTATTTAATTTCATAGTAACTGGCTGATTGTTTGATTCATCTCCTTTTCCTATATTTTGCATTAACGTTTTACTGTTACTATTCCATTTTTGTAGCTCGAACCCTCCTGATTTCATTAACTCGTTCATTTCTTTATATATTTTTAATGCAGCAGTCAAATTCTCTGCACCAGAAATTATATCATCTATGTACATATCTTCTTTTGTTATTCTTGCAGCTAATGAATATTTCTCTTCCTCTATATCAGCAAGTCTTTGAAGAGATTTAACTGCCAAATATGGCGCACATGCTGTCCCAAAAGTGAGACGTAATAATTTGTAAAACTGTATCGGTTCTGATTCATCTGAAGTGAACCTCCAAACAATCCGCTGAAAATCCGTATCTTGGTCAGCTACTCGCACCATTCTGTACATTTTGACAATGTCCGCAACAAGACATACTCTATGCTTTCTCCATCTCATTAATATGTGTCTCAAGTCTTGTTGTAACTTTGGTCCAATAAGTAGATCATCATTTAGAGATACATTATTGTCACCCTTACTCGAGGCATCAAATACAACTCTCACTTTTGTAGTCTCCTTATCTTCTCTTACCACAGCGTGATGAGGAAGATAAACAGCATTTAGGTTCTCTTTTTCATTCTCTTCAACTCTTCTCATGTGATTTAAGCTCAAATACTCCTCCATAACCTTGTTGTACTCTTCTCTAAGTTTAAAATCTCTCGATAATTTTCTTTCTAATATGTTGAATCTCTTGATAGCAATATCCTTTGAATTGCCGTATTGACATTTAGGATCATCCGTTTTAAAAGGTAATCTCACTACGAATCTCCCTTCGTCATCTCGCGTTGTGGTAGAATCAAAAAACTCTTCACACAACTTCTCACTTTTAGTCATCTCATTCCGAATCATGTTCGGCTCGTTCTCAATTTCCCAAAACTTCCTCAATAAATCGTCTTCTTTAATTTGAACATGCATGCTAGTTACGTTAGTTTTTACATATTCCTCTTTTTCTCTTACCATTCTTCCAGACAATATCCATCCAAAGATAGTATTCTGTGCCATCAAGCTCCCTTCTGACTGTTTGAGTATTCCATCTAACAATATTTCACCATACACATCTGCGCCAAGTAGGATATCAATCTTGCCCGGTGTTCCATATGTAGGATCAGCTAAAGATAAATTCCCAATATCTGTCCACTCAGGTACAATAAGTTTGGTTGCTCGTGATGTGGTCCCGGTCGCTCTCTCGTGATGGGGTGAAGCAATAGGTGGCGGTACCGACGTCGCTTCGCTCGCTGAACTCGTCACGTGGCTGCTCTCATTATTCTCTCGCTCAAAATGTAACATACTGTGATGTCTTCTCCCGCATTTGCGGCAACTCATTGGTCTACGGCACTTTATTACTGCATGCGTAGATGACAAACAGTTAAAACACAATCTATTATTTTGTACAAAGTCTTGTCTATCTTTCGGCGTCATGAGTTCGAACTGTTTACATTGGTTAATATAATGATTTTCATGGCACATAGCACACTCGACTTCACTGGTTTTCGATTTATGCTCAATTGATGTATTATGAAATGATTTAGTCTTAGTAATCGGCTTACCTGATTGTGATGGGCGCACTATATTAGAATCGATCATTTCTAATGTTCTGAATCTACTCTCTAAATAACTTCTTAGCTGTTCCCAGGTAGGTAAATCATTGCTGATCGTATTAAGATGTTGTTCCCACAATTTCATAGATTCGGAGTCAAGTTTCGATACGACAAGAAATACAATAATAATATCCCAGCTGTCCGTCCTAATACCCATATTCTGTAACGATTTCAAACAGGTAGATGTGGTGTCTAATAATTGCTTGATTGCGTTCGCCGACTCTGTATGTATTTTCTTTAATGCAAATAAATTCTTCATAACAGCATTACAGTTATACCTCTTATTATCATAACGTTCGACTAATTGTTTCCACGCCTCTTGATAATTAGCCTCAGTTATCGAAAAATTGCGTAGTAAACTTTGTGCTTCTCCAGATAGATTTCCTTTTAAATAATGTAATTTTTGAACTGACGTAATTTTCTTATTGTTGTGTATTAACGACGTAAACATATCATAAAATGTCTGCCACTCTTCATATTTACCACTGAACATTGGTAGATTCATTCGAGGTAATTTGATATCAAAATCCTTGTTTTCGGTAACAATTGGCAACGTTACTGGACTCGATAGTTGTGTACTAGATGGAAAAAGTGTATGCAACGCTTCTCGTAAATTAGTTTTGTACTGCACATAAAGTTCTTCAAAATTCTCATAATAATTCTCGGTGAAGTACTCTTCCTTCTTTTCTTTTGAAGCAATAGAAATGATTGTTTTATGTCCATCTTTAAACTCTTTAAACAGTGCATCTAGTAACTCCAATCGTGTTTCCAAATAAGATAGTTTTAATCTTTCCTTCGGTGTTTTCCGATAATTCCGTTCGGCTTTCTTTAAATTCTCGAACAACTCATTTTGTAATAATTGTAACTTCTCGACTGTAGCCATTTTAACTCCACGTTTTAATCCACGTCAATAGGTAAGTTTTTAATAGATCCCAACAAACAGCTTGTTATTAAGTTCGGTTCACTCGTAGAATTAAATATTTAACTTGAAAACACTAGATTTGTAATACTCGTAGCTCAGATAATATAGTGTTTTATTACTCATTAATTATAACCGCACTTAAAACTTGCACATTTAACTCGATGAATCAATCCCAGGTAGCTGCCTATTGTTCTCAAGGGTCGGCTAGCTAATCGCCGTTGCTCTGCTATCCGGTTCGGTTTGGACCATATGTTAAGGCAGTAAGGTTGAATGTTGCTTGTAGGGATTATTTTGAATTAAAACGACGTGTTCTTACTTTAATTGTTTATTTGCAACTAACTTAATACCAACGAATTATAATGGACTGTATATATATGTATAGGTAGCTAGACCTCATCGCGGTTTGCATAAACAGATTGAACATCACTCACAGTAAAGTCTAGTCGTTGCCTGTTCAAGTTGGAATTATTATTATGATACCTACACTTATTTTTATTATTATTTATTTACTTATTATTTTACATTGATATATACATATATATATATATATTTGTATGTCTGTGCCGCGATTGACCGTGCTGAGGGCACTATCTGAAAACCAGCGCTGCAGCATCATATGCTACAGCTTATGCTGAGATAGTTGCCTTTTTTGGTCTCACACAACTGTTTTGTATAATGTGCATCTGTTTTTTGCCGTCTTTGTGTGTGTGTGTGTGAGTCCAAAATAAATTTATTTTTCTTTCTTCTTTCTTCTTTCTTTCTTTCTTTCATATGAGAATCTTTATGCCACTTTTGCTGATATATTTTATTATACTCGTATTGAGGTGGACTACAATGTACCTAGTTGAGATAAAATTTGATTGTACGTCTGCGGTATTGGAAAGAGGTTATGGTTTGATTGTAATTATATTTTTAAGATAAACTGGTACTGGTTACTTTTCTGACGTATTTTGGTATACCTATTTTTGTGAAAATATTGCAAAACTTTTCATATTATTAGCAATTTATTGTTATTTCCATGAGTTAAAGTTGATAAGTTTTACGTAATGACAAGCTCAACTTATTAATAAGTTGAATCGCGACTCCTGGGAATATTTTTTTTGTAGATTGTTTTGGGTCTACCGTCCCATGGCGGCCAGGGGACTATACATAGAGTCTTTAAAGGGTAGATTGTGCCACATTGCTTAACCATTTAAACATTCATTTCACTATATAACGGCGCGAGAAATGTATTTGTTGTTTTTTCTAATTTTGTTATTATTGTTTTGTATTGTCTTTTCTTATTATTACTTCTTTAGAATTTGTTTTTATGTTCTCCTTTGCTGTCAATAAATGATTTTCTATTTCTATTACCGCGACTTTGTAAAGAGAATATTTTTCGTTGGATAAAATGAACGCAGTAGAGATAAATAAAAATTTGTCTAAGAAACATATTTTAAGGTGACGATCTTGTTTGTAAGCCGTAAAAGGTTGGGGATCTTGATTATAATTTGCACACAAATAGATTGTAAGAGATTGGATATTTTTTATCCCGGGAAAAGAAAAGATCCCTCGGGAACGCGGGTAACCGCGGAGGAAAGCTAGCACAATCTATATTTAAACTTATCGTGGAGGTAAAAAGACGCAGCGTGGGCAGGCCTCCCACACGGTGGACCGACGATCTTGTGAGGGTCGCGGGAAGCCACTGGATGCAGGTAGCGCAAGACCGGTCATCGTAGAGAGCCTTTGTCCAGCTGTGGACGTCTTCCGGCTGACATGATCATCATTAGGATGTGGAATGAGCTCCCCATTACTGTATTCCCTCCGCGCTATGATATGGGGTTCTTCAAAAAGGGCGTAAAAAGAGCTCTTCAAGGTCGGCAACATATCGGCAATCACCCTGGTATTGTAAATATCCATAAGCGGCGGTGACCACTCCGCCTCATGTGGACCGTCTGCCTGTTTGGCAACCTATTGACATAAAAAAAAACTTTTTTTTTTTGGAAAATCATCATTAATTCTAGTTAAAGCCTTATATCTAGACACCAATGATTAGTTTCACAATATAAGCAAGAAGTTATCATCGAACCGGATAGAGTACAAAAACGCCGCGCGCCGGGGTCCGAAAAGGCTCAAGAATTTTACACCCCGTGGGAAATAACGGCATTTCTTTTTGTTGGTCGCTATCGGAGATTGTATCGATGTTGGATCGTGACCGGGTCTAAGAAGCGAACTGACAGCGGGAAGAGCTTTTCAAAATATTGTTTCACAACTCTTAGTGTTTACTAGCTTTCCGCCCCGCGGTTTCACCCGCGTATCTTTTGAGATTGAATTCCAAAAAATCTTTCTTAATCCTCGTCTACATCTTAAAAACATTACCTGTGAAAAAAAAAACAGCTTTCTAGGTCTAACACTGGGCGTTGATGAGTCAGTCCTTCTCATTTTTCATACCAAGAAACGGAAATAGCCTAAAAACAAAGTTTCATGGTTCTAGCTTCAAAAATGACGGACTTCCGTACAAACTTTCAACCCCTTTTTCACCCCTTTAAGGGTTGAAGTTTAGAAAACGCTAAAATTCGTGTTTCTTTATTTTTAATTGTTAGCCTAAAAACAAAGTTTCATGGTTCTAGCTTAAAAAAATCGCGGACTTCCATACAAACTTTCAACTCCCGATTCACCCCCTCAGGGGCATAAATTTAAGTAACACTGATACACATGTTTCTTTATTTTTAATTGATAGTCTAAAAACAAAGCTTCATGATTCTAGCTTCAAAAATGACCGACTTTCATACAAACTTTCAACCCCTTTTTCACCCCCTTAATGGTTGAATTTCGAAAAATCCGTTCTTATTCCTCGGTCAAGTTTTAAAAACAACACTTGGGAAAAAAATCTGCTTTCTAGGTCTAAGGGTTTAGGCTGGGCGTTGATAGATCAGTCAGGACTTCTCCTTTTATAAATATAGATTGTTTTTTTTTATTTGGATATCGATATGAGGCGATGATAGCTCATTGGTCACTCAACTGGCTGGCTACCACCCTCAAGTTGAAAATCCAAGCACCTATCGGTGTGTTTCAGCTGTTCTACTTGTATCATAATAGTTAGTACCGGTGTAAAGCGTAGCTTCTTGAATACTGTTTAAGAATGCCTTTCTAGAGCCTAAACTGAAGAAATAAATTTATTATGGATTTTGGTTACGTTTTTGGAAAGACTTTATCCCACTAATATGGGTGGATGGATAAATGGATGGATGTTTGTTACTCAATCACACTAGAATGGCTGAATGGATCTGGATGAAATTTGGCATAAAGATAGATTATAGTCTGGAATAGAACATAGGATACTTTTTATACCGGGAAAAGATAAGATCACACGGGAAAGCGGGTGAAACCGCGGGGGACAGCTATAAGAAATATGCTAAAGTTCTGTTTGCCTTACCTCGTAATATTAATGTAGAGGTTCCTGTTGCGCTTCCTCCGAATTTGGATGAAAGGTACAAAAATAGATGATGCCGTAGAATAAAACACATGGCTGGCAGTCGGAGAATAAATAATGATTATGGTAATTCCTGTGCTCTCATGACTTGTGCCAAGTTTGATGTGATTGTGCCGTGTTGTTATTACGACGAGCGGCGTCGAGAGGCGGAATTATGCAATTTGCGGTCGATATTAGTAAGTTGTTCCAACTGATGTTTTAATAAAGCATTTGAGTGCTCATTATATTTGCCTGTGAATGGATGTGAACATTATTTAAATAAGAATACGGTGTTAATTGCCTTGACACGAATATGAGCGTTGTAAAGTGCTCTATATTATGCTAGCTCGTCCCCGCGGTTTTACCTGTGTTTCCTATTTAAATCGAATTTTGTTCACAATAAATAAATAAATAAATATCCTCGGACATTTTTCACACACGGTTATCTGATCCCAAACTAAGCACAGCTTGTAATATGGAAACCAGATGACTGATATACTACATATACTACTTTTTTTTTGTAAATACATACTTAAATAGATAATTACACCCAGACTCAGGACAAACAGACATGTTCATGCACACAAATGTCTGTCCTGGATGGGAATCGAACCCACGACCTGCGGCGTGGTAGGCAGTGTGTTAACCAACCACGCCAACCGGCCCGACAATCTCGGGGTTATAATTTTTTGAGTTTCACTCATTACTACCTTACTCACCCTTATTATTTTCCTAAATTAAAAGTATCCAAAATTACTCATCATATCATCAGTTATCCCTAGAAAGTCCCTTCTAAATCAGTCCAGCTGTTTCGGAGATTAGCTAGAAGCCTGGAACAAAGATACATACATAATTTTAAAAAAAAATTTTTTTTTATAAGTACCACTTAAATTTTATTTATATAATATAATAATACTATCATTGATCCCACGGTTTCGCCTGTAATGTCCGTACAAAGTTCTAACAGAATTACGAGAACAGCTATAAATTGTCCTCCCGTGCAACGACTATGACTGTAACAAAAAACATAAACATCCCATTTCACACAATGTAACTCGCATAAAATCTCTTACGTTGTGTAATGGATACTAAACTGCTGACCTTCTTGACAAACGTTTATTATTATCTTAAATTAATGTAATTTAATAGTTTTATTACAAAATCCTTTAATATCCATTTAAAATTGAAACTGCAGCCATCTTCCAATAATATGCAAGATTCAAGTTAGTAATATCAATTTTCTGAAAAAAAAAGCGGATTAACGAGCCGGTTGGCGTGGTTGGAAACACACTACCAATCAAGCCACAGGTCGTGGGTTCGATTCCCATCTAGGATAGACATTTGTATGCTTGTCAAGCTCTGGTTAGTTTGGGATTAGATAGCCGTGTGTGAAAAATGTCCCAGAATATTTATTTTATTTATTTTTATAGAAAAAAAAAATTTTTTTTGACCATTGCCGACTATTATTCTTCTAAACTTTTCGTAGCTGCCCTGCTGCTAATTATAATAGATTATTTAGCAAGACACTTCAGTATCTGCATCAATAAAAAAACATCACTAATTTCTTGGGCCTTTTCTAAAGTGCTTTTTTTGCTCTAGCTAACTTACAATGGACCCTTTCTTGCGGATCCTTCCCGGTCATTTTACACCATTCTTTTGTTCGTGTGTAACCTGTTTTTATGTATCACTTGTCTCGGCTTGTTCTACGGACGAACAGGTTCAAACTTGAATTTGTTAGTAAAAATAACATTTCCAAAAGGTTTGCGTCGGCATCGTTTTTTGTATTCTAAGAGGGTATCAGGTATTAGAAATGTATCTATTGCATTTGATTTATTCTATTGTAGAGAATACAGATATGAAATATACCTCAACACAAGTCTTTTAAACTTAAAGTGTGATTCAAATGTAAGGGGGTACTTCTTAATGAAAAATCTTTTATTCAGGTGTCATGATGATAAGGCACTTGAGAACGTTACACACTCTTAAAACTGAGAACACTCCGACAAGAAGCTCAGAAAAGCATTAATATATCTCATTATTTTAAATTTATATTGATAACTTTGATATCTAATATAACTAAAGAAAGATACACAATCAGCGACAAAAAATGACCTTACCGAATGAATGCCCACTCGAACATGTGGGTATTCATTCGGTAAGGTCATTTTTACTGCTACACTTCAAAAAATTAACTAGTACTTATTATCCGATACAATTTGAGACAGTTTTGAGATAACTTTTGCTTGGGATTGCTTATCTTTAGTTATTAGCTATCAATGATTGGTAACAACTTTTTTTAAATTGTAATTTACTTATTCAAATAATTGTCACTTTGCAAGTGTAGAAAGAAGCTACTACAGCCATATATTTTTATCTTCCATATAATAAACTACCTAATGGAGCTTTGTTCTCATAAAATTCCTCCAAAACTGCGTTCTACTCAACAAGACTAGAGTTATAGAAGTAATTATTGCACCTTTATCACACCATAAATAAAGTTGGCTTACCTAACCCTGATTAGCATTCGTCGGCTGTAATTCAAGTCGGCACGTTGCAGGTTCTTGGACGCAATAAGTAATGACTAGGGAACTCAGCTCCGTTCCTAGCTTCTCTAATATATTTCGTGTAACTTAGAAGGAGTGGGAGATGGAATAGTAAGATTGAGATTTATAAAAGACTAGCTGTCCCCCACGGTTTCTCCCGCGTTCCGGGGATATCTTTTTTTTCGGGCTAAAAATTATCTTATGTTTTAGTCCAGGTTATTATCTACCTTTTTTTTTTTTTTTATGTAATAGGGGGCAAGAGAGCATGCGGGTTATTTAGTTAGATGATGATGATATTGTTTAAAGGATTCAGATCGACTATCATTTGACATTGACAAATTGGCTGGATGATATTAAAATGGTTATAAAATAAAATGTGTACATAAAAGCTAAACTCACTGATTAATCACGAAATCTTTGAAAGTATAAATATCCTTTCCTCATAGATCCTCTAAGAAATGATTTTTGAAAATTCAACTCCTTATTAAGGGTTCCATGGGAACGCTGCTGAAACCGCGTGACAAATAGTTAATTATAAAAGACTAGCTGTCCCCCGCGGTTTCATTCGCGTTCCCGTGGGATCTTACCTTTTCCTGGGACAAAATATAGCCTATGTTCATCAGGGATAATGTAGCTTTAAGGCGATGATAGCTCAGTGGTAAGTGACGTCGGATACCGCGGCGAAGGTCGTGGGTTCGAATCCTACAATGAGCTTGAGCTTTCGGTGAAGGAAAACATCGTGAGGAAACCATAGCACGGTGGTAGGGTACCATGTGGTACTCGACTGGCTGGCTACCACCCTCAAGTTGAAAATCTGTCGCCAAGCACCTGTTGGTGTGTTCCGGCAGTTGCACTTGAGAGCCAGTTGCCATTGCCCTTAAGGCATTGTAATAAGGTGTACAACACGTTGGCAGTCCCCCTGGTATTGCTAATGTCTATAGGCGACGGTAGTCACTTACCATCAGGTGACCCGCCGGCCTAGTTGTCACTAGTGACATAAAAAAAAAAGCTTTGCCAGTAGTCTCAGAACCTATTCAATGCAAACAAACAAACAATCAAATCTTTCCTCTTTATAATTGAAATTGAAATTTTTTATTCATCCAAATAGGCCTTCACAGGCACTTATGAATAGTCAGACTCTAAATGCTCGGTTCGGAAGGTTGTTTTTGCTGAGAAGAGCCGGCAATAAACTCAGCAATTACTCTTTTCAAAATAATAATATGGTATAGATGTAACAGTTTTATGTGTTTGTATTTTCTCTATTTTGAGGCTAGTCTTTCTTGTATTCTAAATCGTCTTTCCATTTAATTTGAACGCATTCAGTATCATATAAACTGACCTCGCCCTGCCTCCCGGACTCCAAACCCAGAACACTACCAACACTACACTACAGAAATATCGTAGAATGTCTGGCAGAAGTTTATGTCCGCGTCCTAACTGCTTTTAGTTTTACTTTGTTATCTGTCTGCGGTGCGGTTCTCGTGTATGTTGAATATTCAAGTAGATTTCGTGGTGGTCTATTCCGACGAGAAATAAATTTGTATCCATTTTGAATTGTGAATATTTGTCTCTGTTAGTTGTTAGTGAATTATGCATTTTCTCAGTTGAAGGCTTCAAGTGTAGTAGACTTTTATAAGTCCCCAGAGGGTCTTCTAAACTAAATGAATTTGTCATTCAATTCGTTAAGTTTTTTTTTTGTTCCTTAATTGAAATCGTCCAAAAGCGTTACTGGTGGAACATAATCATTCAATAATACCTGTAATATGTTAAAAGTTCATTTTTTTCTGTTTATACATAAAAATGCAACTAATATTCGAAATGTCTTCAACTAATATTTTAATTGTATTCGTTTTTAAGCGACTTAAAAAAGAGGTTTTAAATTGGTATTTTTTTTACAAGCTTTTCTTCTGTACTATGTTCTTCTAGCTAAAAAGGTACTTTTTTAAGTTGATTATGTAGGTATTTTACAAATAAAGCAGCCTTTAACGTGATCCATCTTCCTAAATATGTTGTCTGCTTGTATCATGTCTCTCTCAATCGTACCTTATCAAGTCAGTGAATACATTTTGGCACCGCTAAAGTGTACGATTTATTTGGCAAGTGCGATACTCTGCACTTCCACACTGGAGTCGTAGTTGGTCTCAGCGGATTCGACAGCAGTTTTACTATTGCCGATGGGATTCGGTTCAGAATAAAGAGCTGCAATGTTTCCTAGTGCGGTTTATTCTGAATACTTTAAAATAACAATAATCTGTGCAAGTTGCATTGTAACATGGGAGGAGTTGGTTGTTTTGTAGGAATTAATTTTGATCACATTTTAAATGCAAAATATAGAAAAAAAGGAGATTTTATAAACATAATTTTGTCAATAAGATTTCACTTAAAATATAGCATATTTACATGCTTTAATTTTGATCCTTAAAATAACCAGCCGAATAAATTTATTCATATTGGAAAAAGGATCCATTAGGAAAAAGTCCTATGAGCTTTACGTGTAACGTAAGTGCAGTGGCTATGTTTGTAACTACGAGTATTGCGTTGTGAAAGGGGGCTAGACGGAAAAAATTCTTACGAAAAATTTGTCACGACACTTTTAGTGTCAAAAGTGCGTTGACCTCTCTCTCTCTCTCTCTCTCTCTCTCTTAAAGAAAGCAAGCCAGATATTTTCATTTCAGCCAGAGATATATATACTCTCTCGACTTATATAACTTCGTTCCATCCGGGTGTCCCTTGACACCTCTCAAGTTTTTTTTTAATTTACTTTATCGTATTACCCGTTTGATAAAAACTTTTTATAAAAAAAATAAAAACGCCTTCAAAGGCAAATGTTGCACTAAAAACCGAAAAATAAACTGAATAAGAGATTAAATAAAATGGGAAAAAAATATTTCAATAACTAAATAGACCAAAATCTTTACTTATGTAAACTACCTACGCACCTATTCAAATTATTATTCTATAAATACCTTTTGATCTGTTTGAAGTCGGTGCCAAGCCTAATAGGTTTAATAGGCTTCGTACGGTTTGAGGAGGTAGGACATAGCATAACATCTGCTCATAATTGGGGCCGTCTGATTGGGGAAGTACCTCCACCTTACAGAATATCGCAGCCAAATAACACTGCCAAGTGTTGTGTTCCTGCGGTGAGTAAGGTTGCCAGAGCTCCTTAGAGGAGTCACTGTGCTGACGGCGGAGGGACCGGCGGTATTATGGAGCCGCTATTGAGTAGTGCAGGCGCAGCATGTTGGCGTGCGGTTAGGGAGATCCGGTGAAACGGTTGACCGCTGGCCGCCCGCAGATAGAGTGAGGGATTACTTAATCTCCACCCTGGGAGGCTGAACTGCCATCTGGCGATGCTTGTGAAGGCATTTATTATTTCTTTCATTGTATTTTTGGGCTTGGCACCGACTTCAAGCAGATCAAAAGGTATTTATAGAATAATAATTTGAATAGGTGCGTAGGTAGTTTACATAAGTAAAGTTTTTGGTCTATTTAGTTATTGAAATATTTTTTTCCCATTTTATTTAATCTCTTATTCAGTTTATTTTTCGGTTTTTAGTGCAACATTTGCCTTTGAAGGCGTTTTTTTTTTTTTTATAAAAAGTTTTATTTTTCCATTTTTTATATTTCAATGTTTTCAAGAAATATTTAATTGTTTTCGAGCAAATTAAGCCTATTATTAATTTACATTATCTATACTAATATTAGAAAGCTGAAGAGTTTGTTTGTTTGTCTGTTTGAACACACTAATCTCAGGAACTACATAAAATATATTAGTGTTGGATAGCCCATTTATCGAGAAAGCCTATAAGTTAAATAACATCACGCTATTAGATGAGGGAATACATAAATAGATAAACTTTTAAAGAAAATAAAGCATATATATCCTAAATGATTAAGGCTTCTTTCTCAGCAGCTACTTGATATTGCGTTTCATTTCATATCTAGGACAACGTATATTCTAACACCTAACCGATAAAGATATTACCTTCTATCATTAGCTCATTTTAATATACAAAGAGACGACGATACGAGTCTAAACGTGACTATAATATTTAAAGAAATATCCCCTAACTCCTAACCTTTAAGGATTTGTACCTTCCATCATCAGCTCTGCAACATAAGATGATGACTACCAAATGGAAATAGCTTTGATAAGTACGTATATGAATGAAAAATACTGTAAATTCTTATAAAATTTGAGGGTTGCTCTCATTTTCCCCAGGATCCCATCATCAGATCCTGATTTGGTGACAGTGGGACTACCGCCGAAGTATACTCTTTCAAATGAAAAAATAATTTTGAAAATCGGTTGACATTTCTTATAAAATTTGAGGGTTGCCCTCGTTTTCCCCCAGGATCCCATCATCAGATCCTGACTTGGTGATAATGGGACCACCGCCGAAGTATACTCTTTCAAACAAAAAAAAATTTTGAAAATCGGTTGACAATTGGCGGAAAAATCGATGAACATACATAAAAAAAAAAAAAAAAATACATACAGTCGAACATATAACCTCCTCCTTTTTTGAAGTCGTTTAAAAAGCAGGATAACATTTGGAAGTACAAATAGTTCATTTATTCGGTGGTGCTGATGAATTAAAAACAGACAATTCTGTTATCTAGTACAAATGGCAAGACATAAAGGAAGTCCCCACACCTCTATATAATCAGCCTTAGGAACAATCGACAGTCATTTCCTTTCACCGATGATGATGATTGTAAACGGTAATATATCTTTAATCTACCATCATTAGCTTCCATTACTGTCCGTTGAAATGTTACTTTTGTGTTACATTCGGTACAATTCACTAATTATTTGACATGACATACACAGTAGAAGTATGAAGTGAAAGGGACGAATTGATGACATCGAATTCGCATCTGACATTTAAAAAACCAGCCAAGTGCGAGTCGGACTCGCGCACGAAGGGTTCCGTAAAAACGGCAAAAAAATCACGTTTGTTGTATGTATGGCCCCCCTTTAATATTTATTAATACATAATTTGTGAAAATTTCAACTGTCTAGCTATCGCGGTTCTTGAGGTACAGCCTGGTGACAGACAGACGGACAGACGGACGGACAGACAGCGAAGTCTTAGTAATAGGGTCCCGTTTTTACCCTTTGGGTACGGAACCCTAAAAAGAATACAGTTTTTGCCTATTCATTCTCTGTGAGTTTTATAGTCCTGTTGGTTTGTTCAAAGCTATTTGAGGCTGCCGTTCCACAAGAGTTTGTGCTATGCTACGTTGTTATGGACTGGCTCTCAAGTGCAGCTGTCGGAACACATTGTTAGGTGCTTGGCGACAGATTTTCAACTTGAGGGTAATAGCCAGCCAGTCGGGTACTAAAAAGTACCCTACCACCGTGCTATGGTTTCCTCACGGTGTGTTCCTCCACCGAAAGATTAAGCTCATTGTTGGATTCGAACCCACCACCTTCGCCACGGTATCTGACGTCACTACCACTGAGCTATCATCGCTTTATTGCTAGTTATTTTATATCTTGCAATGTACGAAATAGAACTCATGGAGGGAGATGAATACCAAATCTTCATAGTACATCTTACTCGCTCCGCTACATAACTTGCATCAGTGGAAACTGTCATATTGTTTCGTGCTTAGCTTTCACATCCTTGCTTCTCTGGTGGAAAAGCAGCCTAAGGCATGTATAATTAAAATACGCTTTTGATTGCAAAGTACAAAACAGAAAACAGAATAATCATTAACCTGAAAAAGTCTAAATCACAACCGTAGATAGAATCGCCCTGAACAGATTGGAACTGAAATATAATGGATTTCCAAGGAATCATTTCTGATAGGAAAGTTTCCATAATTTTTCCTCCATCACGTTTATATCGAAGGAAGTTATAGCAATTATAACAAGGAAGTATTTCAATAATTCAGTCACGTACAGTTTTTGTTTGTCTACTGTTGACGCGTGTATTGTTACTGTCTTTTATTGTTTCCTGACTTCCTTAAAATGTTGGACCGTTATCATCACATGACTTGAGTCAATACTTTTAGGATTCTGATGTGATCTATTCTATATAAGGTATTTATTTGCTTGTTGGATGGTTTCGTATTGTCCGCTAAAATTAAATGATCTTCTACTTTCTATGTTTCAATTTTTTTATTATTTTTATGTCACTAGTGCCAACGAGGCAGGCGGGTCACCTGATGGTAAGTGACTACCGTCGCCTATAGACGTTAGCAATACCAGGTGGACTGCCAACGTGTTGTACACCATATTACAATGCCTTAAGAGCAAGGGCAACTGGCTCTCAAGTGCAACTGCCGGAACACACCAACAGGTGCTTGGCGACAGATTTTCAACTTGAGGGTGGTAGCCAGCCAGTCGAGTGCCACATAGTACCCTACCACCGTGCTGTGGTTTTCTCACGATGTTTTCCTTCACCGAAAGCTCAAGCTCAAGATTCGAACCCACGACCTTCGCCGCGGTATCCGACGTCACTTACCACTGAGCTATCATCGCCTTGTAAGTGTAAGTAATGCCAAACATTAAAAATGTCTCATAGTGCAGATGAGGATTGGAGTTTTACAGAACTTTAAAAAAACAGTTATCTTCTAATGTTCGTTGGTGATGTTTTGGTGTAAAATTAATAAACCTTGAACATTGTTTTAAGGGTTCGTGCTTGTTAGTTTGGTGTAGGATAGGAGAGTGTGCACAGAAATTAATATAATTTCTCCTTCTCCTTTTTTCTATCGAACTAAATGGCGAGAATTTCAATCGAGTCGTAATCCTACATACATGGACAACGCTTTCCCTCATCGTTCCTTATGCGAACAGCCAAGGAGTCGATCTCTTACCATAATAATAATAATAACTTTATTGTGCAAAAACATGGGTACAATTAAAAAAGGTTACCCTGACAACCTAAATAGTGTAAACTGTGACTTGGTTGTCAGTTCTCGCCCCAGATGTAAGATACATCATATTTTTGCTGGCATACATACGTTACTTATTTAATTATATAATATAGAAACATAACATTTAAAATAACCATGATATCCATATGACACGTCTTTAAGGTAAAGTCTTACAAGCAAGCAGGTCTCCTGATGGTAAGTCTCTACCATCGCCTATAGATATTAGCAATACCAATGTTTTCTCGATCTTTTTACAATGCCTTAAAGGCAACTGGCTCTCAAGTTAAACAACCAGAACAGGTGCTTGGCAACAGACGATCCTCACGATATTTTCCTTCACCGAAACCTCCCAAACCTACGACCTTCGCCACGGTATCCGACGTCACTACCACTGAGCTATCGCCATTTTAATTGCTCCTCGTATAAATAGACAATAGGCCTTGTCACTTATTCAAAGACACGACTGTCTCAATGGCCAAAGGCACAAATTACATTAAAAACCGGCCAAGTGCGAGTCGGACTCGCGCACGAAGGGTTCCGTAAAAATGGCAAAAAAATCACTTTTGTTGTATGGGAGCCCCCCTTAAATATTTATTTTATTCTGTTTTTAGTATTTGTTGTTATAACGGTAACAGAAATACAGCATCTGTGAAAATTTCAACTGTCCAGCTATCGCGGTTCTTGAGATACAGCCTGGTGACAGACAGACGGACAGACAACGAAGTCTTAGTAATAGGGTCCCGTTTTTACCATTTGCGTACGGAACCCTATAAACATAATTTTAATAGTTAGTATTCTTTAATAGGACAATCAATCTTGTAACTTCCGACGTTACTTCACATTGAGCAGTGTCCCAGGACGGCGGTAGGGGGGCAGGGGGCAGGGGGCAGGGGGGCTCCCCGGCAACTAACTTAAAACAAATGACCTTGTGTGACGTGTTGCGTAGATAGTAGAAGCTTGTAGGCGCGTCACAATATTCGTCCTAGCCAGAGTGAAGGATGCGAAGGATACGTGTCGCTCCGTTGTTCACGCGCTTTGAATGACAATCGCGATGCGCGTCGGACTGGGAGGACCGTGTTTTATATTTGGTTTTTGTTTTTATCAGGTGTCGTTTTTTTTATTCTATATAAGCTTGTTTTTGACCACAATCTCACCATGGTAAGTGACGATGTGGCCGAAGGTGGTAAGCACACAAAGCCTAGATGGGAACTGGCTCTCAAGTGCAGCTGTCGATATCCGACGTCACTACCACTGAGTTACCATCGCCTTAAGATCTTCTTAGTTTTTATTGAAAACAAATGCTAGTAAGATGGTATTTTATTTGTTATGTACTAGGTTTTCGCCCCGCGGTTTCACCCTTTTTTACTCCTTAGGGGTTGAATTACGAAAAATCTTTTCTTATTCCTCGCCTGCGTCTTAAAAACTAAAATTCAGCTTTCTATGTTCAAGGGTTTAGGCTCGGCGTTGATAAGTCAGTGAGGCCTTCTATTTTTATAGATATAGATTTCCCTGCCATCAACACATTTTTGATTAATAAAATTGTTAAAAATGATTAACAAGAATATTGTGTAAAAATAGTTCTTGATTTACATAAAGTTAAACCGTCGAGTAGGTATTTAAAAGTCATATGATAGGACATTTATTTAAGACAGACGCATGGAATTATATTTATGTTCAAAGATTATTTTGCAAATTTTTGCCATAGTAATTTTTTATACACGTTTTTTATTTGTAAAAAAAAACATTTTTTTTTCCAACGTAGGTACTTGCTGTATTGACGCACATTATTCCAAACTGAACCGTACTCGATATTTCACACACGAGAGCGTACTTATTTAAGGGATCAGAGGTGCCTCGGTTGATTTATTCACGGGACTACTTGCATTAGATTGTTACCCTACAAGGGGAAATGGCGGGCATTCAGTTCTGTTACGATAACGTTAGATTGAATGCCCTACCATTCAGGGAACACAAAACAAGTAGAACTGGCATAAAGATGGGGTAAGATGAGGTCTTACAACTTAATTACTACTCTAAAGAATTTTGCTGTGCACGAATTAGTATCATAAAAAAATTATTTACGTGTAGTTAAAGATATTTAAATGATATTTAATTGTAGTGCAGTGTACAGCATAGCTTGGTATTTAAACATGTTCCACATAAAAACAGTTCTACTTATTATTTTAGATTTCCATGTCCATTATGGTTAATGGAGCGGAGATGACGTGCCGATAAGCTTTATGTCATAATGTCTTCGTTGAAGATTCAAATTCGAATGTATTGTGCACAATGGTAATGGACTTATGCGTGTTTTGATGTGTAATAATGTTCAATGATAGTAGGATAATTAGCCTACTTGCTACCACAAACCACACCCATTCTGAGTAAATGTGGACTTTATACGTCCAATACCATAAGTCGAGAGAGTATATAAAAAAATAACTATAAGAGAGAGAGAGAGAGACAGACAGAGAAACATGCGCACGCCGCACAGCTTACAATAAAGTGACACTGACACTAAAAGTGTCGGACAATTTTTCGTAAGATTTTTTTCCGTCTAGCCCCCTTTCACAACGCGCGATAATGAACTTCGTTCCAAAAATAAACTCCGAAACATGATAGTTCAGTGGTAGTGACGTCGTATACCGCGGCGAAGGTCGAATCCTACAATGAGCTTGAGATTTCGGTGAAGAAAAACATCGTGAGGATACCAGACCACGGTCGTAGGGTACTTTGTAGTACCCGACTGGCTGGCTACCACCCTCAAGTTGAATATCTGTCGCCAAGCAACTATTGGTGTGTTCCGACAGCTGCACTTGGGAGCCAGTTCCAATCTAAGCTTAGTGTGCTTACCACCTTCGGCCACATCATCAAAAAAAAACATTTAAAGTCGCCAAGAAATCCTTAAGAAAATGGGCATCACGCGTACCCAAAGTAGGGCATCCATAAAAGTCCTGAGTGCTACTAGAGTCTAATTATTTACCTATCTTAGGACAATGGCTTTTAGAATGGAAAAGTTTGGCTTACTGCCAACAGTAGGCGTGCTTGTGTACTCTAATTAATAAGATGATATACTGTGGTCATTAGTTTAATGAATAGAGTTTTCTTTAATAGGTATCGTCAGGTTAGAAAATGTTGAATTCTAATTAACACCGCGGATTGAAGATGAGCTGCTATCTACGTAAATAGAAGGCTACGTAAAGGCCTATAATATTAGTCTCTCTTTATCCTACTATCCTATCCTACTAATATTATAATGAAAGTATGTTTGCATGTGAGGATGTGTGTGAAGATGCTTGTTACTCTATCACGCAAAAACGGCCTAACGGATTTTGATGAAACTTGGCACACAGGTAGATCATATCCTGGAATAACACATAGCATACTTTTTATCCCGGGAAAAGAAAAGAGTCCTCGGGAAACGGCGAGGCACAGCTGGTCAGTTTCTAAAATAACGTAAGAAAATGATAAAAAAAAATCTACTAGAATTGTAGAATTGGCCAATTGCTCCGACTGTTTTTTCGTAAAGGACAATTATATAGACTAATTGGAAAGCTTTAATTATTTTCTATCCTTTTTTAATAAGGTTTGTTAGAAACAGATGTGAGACAGAACCAGGTTCTAAAAAGTGAGGAACTTTTTTAAGTACATTAGTTTTCATTTAAATTATACCTTATGCTTCAAATAAGAACGTCCATTAAAACCCTTTCAATGGTAGAGAGTCTATTCTCACTAGACCCTTTGTTTTACGCGTAGGTACTCTACAGTCGGTGTCATCTTACCTTTTATATTGTTTTTACTTATCAATAGTATAGAAAACTATCCATTGATAACATCTGGTTTGATAATGACTGTCTATTATTAGAAACCCGTGTGAAATTAAGTTAAAAGCCTTTGTTTTATTAATCTATTGTATTGGAACGTTTTATAAGCCGACAGTTTTGTAGTAACTATTATTTTATCTGTGGTTTTGTGTCTTGATGAGTAATCTTCACCATTCATATAATTAACTTGCTTTAATTTTTTTTATTCATATTCTATCGCATAAAGTTTTGAAGCATTAGCTTAAACCTAAATAAATTATCTTGATTTTGAAGCTCAATGAAAGTCGAAGTTAAACTACAATTTGTAGGTAAACAAAAAGTTATGAAAAAATATTAGAAGTAACTTGCGTAGGGATTTTTAATAGATACTAATTGTAGTAGGATTATTGTTCCACGGAGTTCTCACAATAAATCCTTCTGGAATTGTAAACATAATTACATTAAAATCCATCAAAATTTTGAGCTCAGTCGTTCTGCGGAGTTTGCAAACTAAACGAGTTCATTCGTTTCTGTATAGAGTCATTAAAACAGCGATTTACACAGGTGTCAGTTTTTAGTAGTATTAGAATTATTTTGATTGGCATCGCTTTACGTTATTTTTCAGATCAGAGATAATAAGCTAACTAAGAATGAAAATGGTGTGGGCTGAGATTGCTACTCAGCAGTCAACTCCTACTGGTTTTGAGTATTAAGCCAGCCAGGAGACGTCACGCGCACTAATGTCTATGCAATAAAGTCTGTCACTTTTTGGGGGGTGTGTGTGGTGTCAGTGCGTGCAGTTTTATATAACCGACGTGATTGGTAATCACGTACATTTGGCAGAGGGGAACGCCTGTCAGTGCCCCCTCCCGACGGGCTTAATGCTCTAAGCATACTGGTTGCATCTTTTTTAGTGACGTCGTCGGAACAAAATGCCATACATAGCGTTAATTAACCTTGCAGGAGTAATTTCCTCTCGGACATCAATTGAAGTTGGTAGTTAGGAAATAAAAAGTGCCCTAGTTACAGTTTGTTTATGTTTTAAAGCTCCAGCTTATAATACGATTCGAACCTTTCAATTGAACACGGCTGGATTCTAGATTATTTTATTTAGAGTAAATTGCAAAGATTAAAGTCTACTTTAGCTCATTGTTCTCGGTTATCTAATGATCATCTCATATCGAGATTTTCAATCTCCTTAAATAGTTTGAAACATTTCCGCTTGCCGCTGTTCTTCCCGCTAGTTTAATGTCCAAACTGGATGTAGGTCATCCGTTAATTGGCGTTTTGGTACTGCTGACAGCCTCTAGCCGATTTGTGTTCATGTTGACTCAATTAAAAGTAGGGCAAGCGGATAGTTTTTCCTATTCCGTTTGTATTGGTTATTATTTATTGAGGAGAGACTTATCAGCCGAACCAGGCGGCTTTTCAAACTTCATTTTTTTACTGCCAGCTAGTAAAAAAATGAAGAGTTACATCAACAAAAACCTGCAGAGTTGAGATAAATGCTAATAATAAATGTATAAATATCATTGTTATCGGGACTCTTATCCGTGTATGTCATCGTAGAAATTAAAATAAATAAAACCAATCACAAATAGGTAGTTATTATTTTAATTAGTCAATGGAATCGGTTGAGGCATGAAACTAAAGTATAATCCAACATAAATAAAAATAATCAGAAACGTACAAACCCTGTTCATTATACAAGCAAAATTCGTCCACTCTACCGTGAACTTGATATCTTCCGATAGCACTTTGTTTTCTTCGACCTCCCATTGTGGCCAGATTAAAAACTTCCCATAACTATTGACAACTAATTCGTTAAATCTACTGATCCATTGCGAAGGTGTCTTCACTTTTTTACACAAATTATCTAAAAACAACGTTAACAATCCAGAAACAACTGTTAATACTAAGGATCCTCGTAAATACAATAGAACCGTCGGAGGATCTGAGCTGTGCTTGGGCATATTATCTGCTACATCTGTAAGGCGTTCAAATTGAACAACCACGCTAAAACCAATCAATGCGAGCCGTATATTATTCCTTACATCCAAAAATAGACAGAATATAGTTAGAACTGATATTAAAATAGATGGATAGATAATAATTGCTGCTATAACACCAGATTCTCGCTCTAATGTGAATGTCATACGCAGTTGTATCTCAGAATTTGGATCTGCCTCTTGCTTGTAATCAGATATCATCCACTCAGCACCGTAGTCAGCCCCAATCATCGTTATAGCTCTTGGGCCAAAGACTAATGTCACGTTTTCTCCATTCTTCACCCACGGTCCAAATTCCATAACACATTTCTGAGCATCGTAAGGCCAGTTTCCCATTTTGGTTCTGCATGTAATGTAATGGTGTCTTCTCGGTACGCAAACAACTCTACCGTTACTCTTTACATTACATGGTACTCTATGGAAAATCATTATATCGTCTTCATCAGAATTGAAAAGTCTTAATCTTGGTATCCAAACGGAAGATGTCGTAATTTCGTCGATGCCATTGAAATCTTCTGGATTCCATTTCAGTCCGTCGTCGCTCCAGATCATTCGTATCCAGGATTGAATGCTGAATTCCTCTTTTTGGCTGTCAAATGTGAAGTATTTAAGCATGAACTGCACTTTTACAGTTACATTATCAGTTCCGTTAATACGAGGCCTTATGTAGTAATCATATTCGCACCTTAAGTAATTATGAAGCTGTTCCTCCCAAGTGTTTTCTGGTGTTCTGTTATTAATAATGCAATCTTCACCAATTACTATTTTGATTAAATTAATAAGTAATAACACATGTATGAATCTAGCCATGATCGATGTTTGACTGATGAATTTTAATTCGTGACGATATTTAGTAACTTGATGCGTTTACGCCCACTTTGATAAGCGTATGATTTCATGAAGGGTTCCGTAAACAACAGAAAACTTTTAGTTGAATCATTTTAATTCTTACATGTGCAGTCGGGAAAAAAATCTAATGATGAAAGACAATAACCCAGAAATAGTATTTCTATTAAAGTTCCTCATGTTGTAGAGTCCGGAAACACTGATACCGTATGCAAGTTCAATGTCAAAGCTAAGTCTTATAAGTTCAAAGATGAAGTTACCACCGGTAGTCAGCATTTACCTGAAACCGATAAAAAATCCAGTAAAGCTCTCTAGACTACGAAATATAACCATCATTTTCTATTCAAATGCAATATAATCTCATTTCATTGGAAAGAGATTTAAAGTTTCATTGGATCTAAATGGATCCTGATTTTAGGTCACCGGAATCGGTTCAATTTCTGCACTGAGCGTATCTCATTAACTATTACCTACTGTAGCTATTAGTTTCTGAAACTTTGTTGACAGTTCAATTCGATTCTCGTCTTCAGGATGTCATTAATAGATTGAAAGCGATCAATATCTCAGTGGTAGCGACGTCTAATACCACGGCGAAGGTCGTGGGTTCGAATCCTACAATGAGCTTGAGCTTTCGGTGAAGGAAAACATCGTGAGGAAACCATATCACGGTGGTAGGGTACTTTGTAGTACCCGACTGGCTGGCTACCACCCTCAAGTTGAAAATCTGTCGCCAAGCACTAATCACTAGGCATCACTTACCATGGTGAGATTGTGGTCAAACACAAGCTTATCCAGAATAAAAACAAAGATTATATTAAACTTGATAACTACTACATTGACTTAAAATACATCCGTATTATAGCTTGGCTTCAAAAAATCCTCCCCTGGTATTAGTATACATATGCGGCGGTGTTCACTTACCATCAGGTGAACCGTCTACATGTTAATCAACGTGTTGACAAAAAAATACTGGAATATCCTCAGGTACTCTTCAACCCACCCCAGTTAAATAGAGATGCACCTTATATCAGTATACTCATATCATATCGCCTTTTTTATTTTGGACTATCTATATCCTTATGTATACTTATTAATATTATAAACCGGAAGAGTTTATTTTAATGCTCTAATCTCAGGAACTACTGGTTTGAATTGTTTTTTTTTTCAGTGTTGGATAGCCGATTCGTCGAGAAAGGCTATAGGGTATATAACATCACGCTCTGTAGCGAAAATCCCACGGAAACACGGGTAAAACCGCGGGGGACAGCTAGTACTGTTATAAAAATGAGGTCAGTTCTTTCTAAAATAAACCTCTCACATCAGATTAAATGACAACCAAACAGATAATGGCTCAAGATAAGCCAATAAAGCAATCTTAGTTCTCTTTTTCTCTCTCTAAATCGTTGTTTCCGCAAACAACTTAATCCGTAATAGCCAACGCTTCATAATTTATTATTTTATTCATAAACCGACGCTGAAACAGAGCCCAAATAATATGAAACTAAATATTAATACCTATTTCGAGGGATAATATTACATTATTCATAATTTGTAGACCACAGTGAGAAACTTTCCTTTTTGGACGACTTCCAGTATTGGGTAGGCTGACTTCATAAGTCGGGTGAAACCAAATATGAAAAACAACGAGGTAAGCCCTTTGATATCTAATAACTAAAGATACACAATCAGCGACAAAAAATGGCCTTACCGAATGTCTACCCACTCGAACATTTGAGTGGTCTTTTAATTTAGTAGCATTCGAACGCTCCCACGGTAAACATGCTTCAGTGCTCGTTTAAAATATATTTTGGCTAGCAGGTATGAGTCGTAAAATTTTATTACCTTTTGTACATAGCTTTGTGAATAAAACTTTAAAAAAATAACTAGTATTTCCCAACACAATTTGAGACAGTTTTGAGATAACTTTTGCTTGGAATTGTTTATCTTAAGTTATTAGATATCAATGGGTATGCCACAAGAAGATGTCGCGTATATAAAAATCTCTCAAAAATATTAATTATGAACCTATGAATTAAAGACGCCGCTTTATTACATAATACTTAAAAGTGTTAAAAATTAGTTAAATAAAGCTATTTTTGATAATATGCAAAAAATAACGACAGCTTCATCTAAGAATCACAAGTAAGACTTTTTTTACCGACTAACCCGCCTTAGTATGAATGACAAAGCCTAAGCCAGAACAAAGTTGCACAGAAGAAATCTCATCACTCTTCACGAGAAGCACTCAGCCGTCGGAAATGTTTGACCAATTTTGAAAAATGGAAAGGTCTCCTTGTTTCCATGATCAGTGTCGGCGTGATGACGTCACGATCGCGGCTCGTTTCAGTTTCAGGTCGACTTGTAAATTATTCATTGTAACTACGTGGTTATAATTAGTATGCTCGGAACGCGACTCCCACGACCAATAATTGACTTTTATGTTGATTTATTTCAATGGAATATCTGGTAATATTGTTTTACGGTTGGTCTATGTATTAGAATTGATCGTACTTATATTTATACCTGTATTTTATTATACAGTGAGTACGTAGAACCTTCAAGAAACCTTTTCACACCTTTTAGACTTTAATTATATTAACGACTAGCTTTCCACCGTCCTCCGCGGTTTCACCCGCGTTCCCGTGGGATCTTATCTTTTCCCGGGATAAAAAGTAGTCTATGATACTCAGGGATAATGTAGCTTTCTGAAGGTGAAAGAATTTTTAAAATCGGTCCTGTAGTTTTTGAGTTTATTCGTTACAAAAATACAAATCTTTCCTCTTTATAGTATTAATAAAGAGGACTTGGGCTAGCTATTAAGTTTCTGGTACAATTGCTGGTTACATAATAATAGAGCTGGATTCCGTTTCGACATCGTTCCCTAAGGATCTAATGTTATCTTGCGATACAAAATAGCAAAACACTAAAAGTTTTTGAAAATTTTATAAAAGGCCATGGTTTCTAACAAGAAACAGGTTGCTTTTCTTATAAAAACTTTGTGTTTATCCAGAGAAAACTAAAACCATAAAGTAAAGCTACATCTAGAATTTAGTGGAACAGTTTATTTGATATTGTCTACTATTACGAAAAATAAACATCCAAATATTTTAACGCTTTCTTCCATTGGGCCAAATTCATGCACACTCTGATGCTCCTCTATTTCTGCCTGTGCTAGAGCTCTGTGCAGCAATTCACCCATAAACCTTCCGATTGCTTCCCCAGGATCTCCAATAGCAAATACATACAATCAATGCAATTAGCATTTCAAACGCATTGTTGAGATAATTACCTATTTGGAATCTTGCGGTCCGCATTACAGATTAGGACTATCTTGGAATTCATGTTACGCTAATCAGATATTACAAATGTTATTGAAGCTTAGGTTAGCTATATTGTCTTTGCGTGGGGGAGAAGGAAGAAGGAGAGATGGAATTGAGTAATATTGTCTTTAGATTAAGGCGATGATAGCTCAGTGGTAAGTGACGTCGGATACCACGGCGAAGGTCGTGGGTTCGAATCCTACAATGAGCTTGAGCTTTCGGTGAAGGATCGTGAGGATAGGATATTTTGTAGTACCCGACTGGCTGGCTACCACCCTCAAGTTGAAAATCTGTCGCCAAGCACCTATCGGTGAGTTCCGACAGCTGCACTTGAGAGCCAGTTCCCATCTAGGCTTTGTGTGCTTACCACCTTCGGCCACATCATCACTTAACATGGTGAAATTGTAGTCAAACACAAAAAAAAACTTGGATTTGACCAGCTCAGGTACATAAAGCCTATAATAGGAGTGTAGCTACACGCGGTGCGTTTGTTGAAATTTCAACTTGCAAGTGTTGGCTAGTATGTGAGTTACTAAACAGCATCCTCACGCTATGGCTTCTTCATCGTCGATATTAAACCCACGGCTTTTGTAACACCTACTACAAAGCCAGTAGTTTTGTTAACAGAACATTTTTCTACTGGATCATTTTTGTTATATTAGAAGTTTTTATTTGAAATGACGTATTATATAGCTGACATCGCCACTCACTCTCTGTCTGTGGATTTTAATATGGTTTTTACCAACAAATGGAGTTATTCCAGAGGAAGGTTTATGTGTTTAATTCATTAAAATTGAGTGTAAATTGGTTGAAATATGACGATTATCATTGAAGATGTCGGAAAATATCATGCCGACTAGAATCTTTACTGGCCAAAGACACCAATAGAGTTATATATCCTGATATGACACTACGATAGAAAAAAAATGGCGTATGTGTAGGCACTGCCACACGAACTAAATCTAAATTCAAACACTATGTAGATAGTCACTGGATTAAAATTCAAGGACTAAATTCTTGAATATGTTGTGTATGTAAAGTCAAAGTCAAAACCATTTATTTAGTTTACGCCCTAGAAGGTCACTTATGAATGTTGAATTACAGAAGTTACTACGGTTACTACGAACCGTAGTCAGCCTTCAACTGAGAAGAACCGGCAAGAAACTCAGCAAGGTTACATTTTTTTAAATATTTTTGTACCATCTGACTATATTGGCTGTTTTTTTATTCTAATTCTAAGTCCCAAAAAACGCATTACTACATTGTACTGACAAATATTTTGCGAGTTCAACGTAAATGTTATTATTGACCTTTAGGGCAAATGTATAAAGTTTCCACACTCAACGAGGTTCTTATCCAAAGGGCCCTATCTCAAAAACCGCAGAGCAATTTTGGATAAAGTTTAGTAAGGCACTCAGAACTCTAACGCACGAGGGACTATGCTCTAAGATACGAATGTAAATTGAAGGTCGACCAAAATTGTCTGGAGTATAGTACCTAGTCTTACTTAGCTATGTCTTTGTTATTCTTATTTCAGCCTAGTTTTACTAATGACTAGTGCTGTCACAGTTGTTGTTGTAAGAACGTAAATAAATGTTCCTACTAGCTGTTCCGCGCGGTTTCACCCGCGTTCCCGAGGATTTTATCTTTTCCCGGGATAAAAAGTCGCCTATGTGCTATTCCAGACTATAATCTTTCATCCAGATCCTTTCAGCTGTTCTGGCGTAAAAGAGGAACAAACATCCAAACTTTTACATTTATAATATTAAGTAAGATTAAGATAGTAGTAAGATGACACTCACAAATAACGTGGCTTTCTATTGGTAAAATAATTTTCTAAATCTATTCAGTAGATCCAGATATCTAGGAATAATTAAAACAAATCTATCCCACAGAACCATACATTTTACCGGGATAAAAAGTAGCCTGTGTGCTATTCCAGACTATAATATATCTCTGTTCCAAATTTCATCCAGATCTGTTCAGATCTTCTGGCGTGATTGAGTAACAAACATCCATCCAAACTTTAACATTTATAATACTAGCTGTTTCCCCGCGGTTTCACCCGCGTTCCCGTGGGATCTCATCTTTTCCTGGGATAAATAGTAGCCTATGTGCTATCCCAGACTATAATCTATATCTATGCCAAATTTAATCCAGATCCATTCAGCCGTTCTGGCGTAAATGAGTGACAAACATACATCCATCCATCCAAACTTTCACATTTATAATATTAGTAAAAATAGTGGGATAAACCTTCCGGAAGAAATGATTTAACTGATGGTGGAAACCGTATCAAAATCCATATCAGCAGTTTGAGTTTCTTACGAACATACATACAGACGCGGCGGGAGACTTGGTGGATGATATTTCAAATCCGATCCAAGAGATATTAGGTCATATAAATGCCACTTCCTAAATGTGTTTATTAATAGTTTGATCGAATTATTATTTTTGGATACCGTCCAGAAATATCAGACAAACAAACAAATATTTTTTCTCCATGTTATATGTATATTGGAGTTTGATTTCAGTGTTGATCCATATCATAATATTTTATGATGCTGTAAATAATATCTCGCGTTTATACTAGGAAAGTTTTAATGAAATCTTCGAATTGAGTTAAAGAATAACAGATTTTATTATTGTTTGTATTGTAGTAATTGTTAGATATTATATTTATTATTGTCTGTAATATTACAGACAGACGATTTTTAAGAAGGCTTGAGAGAGTGTAATAAGTAACTCAAAACTCAAACTCAAAAATCTCTATTTTTTTATTTTTTTATGGACAACCAACAAAACAAACACTAACGCTAACATACAAATATAAGCAATAAATATAAATTGTAAGTGCTGCCTTACTTAAAGGTTGCCACTGCATGCAATGGTGGACTTTTATTTTTAAACTAACATTTGCTGTGATAGTAGGTACATATGATAATCTTAAATAACATTGTTATCATTACTTGTATAAAACGTAACATATAGGTATATAAGAAATCGTGTACCTACTCGGGCTCATTAAATTTTAATTACCTATTATAAGATAAAGCAAAGAGAGATTGTAATCTAAAACAATAATAGTATGAGGAAGGGGGCAGGGTGAACAGTAATATCGTTTTTGAATTTGGTGTGCTAGATGAATTAGTACCTATGTTTATTACTGAAGTTATTGAGGTTTAAAATGTTTCATTATTTTGTTTTTAAATTTGGTGTGACTGTAATGAAATATGTCTAATGTCGTATTTTGACTCAATTTAATCTTTGTTAAGTAAACTCAGTATATAAATATTTTTAATCGTCACAAGTTTGATATATTACAACATATAATTTTTTCTAACTAAGGATAAGGTGCAGGAAGTGGAAAAAAATATTTAATACATCGGCTGGTCTGAGAGTTTATAATTTACTAAGTCAAGAAAAACGAAAAGAGTACCTGATTGCTGAGTTTATTGCCGCCTAGCCGCCTCTTCTCGGCAAAAACTTCGTTCCGATACGTGCGTAATTAAATAAAAATATTCCAATTTCATTTCAAAATCCCTTCTGCTCTTTACTTCATGTGTAACACAGGAGTAGAAAAAGGAACAATTTTTTTGAGAACTTCAAAAATGAGCTTTAAATCTAAAATATTTCAATTTATATTTAAGTATAACAATGTCATGTAACCCTTCTAAAATAATATTCAAAGCAAACTGACCCTACTGTAAAATAGAATTCTATCTATGATATCTATCTATCTTTTGATATCCAATTTCATCCAACAAAATCAGTGGTATCCATCTTCCAATTTACGAATTACCATTTCAAAGTTTATAATTCAAAACTTAGGTGTACCTACTAAAGTCTCGTCTACACTGGAAAGGTCAACCCTGAGACGACCTTAAGGTCGCCTTGACTGAACTCAGATGAAAGAAATTTTCTATTTGTGTAAGCATTTGAATTAGTGCTTATAAGCAAATTGGTTTACTTATTCAAGTGTTGTTTGGATTGGAGTTGTAATGAATGTTTATTTTATTTTATTTCTTTGGAAGCCATTACGGCAGCTTTGTCGACATTATGTACAGATAATTTATTAACATACTTAAATGTTATTTTTTCTAAGCATTTAAGCAATTTTTATTGTATTTCGAGATTGTTTTCTTGTGCTATTTGTACAGTTATTTATATGATCCCTTGGCTCGCAGATGGGACGGTCGTCTCAAAACTACCCACATAATAGATTTTGGAAACTTATTTTTTACTGCAGCAAGAGAAAACAGTAATCGTATTGATATTTTTATGATATTTTAAAACTAAAAAATAGTTGTTCGTTATGACGAATTAAGTGACCACCTTTTTGTATTACCTATCTAAGATTAAAGTGAATAAGCAACACTATACCTACATATGTTACAGTTGGAAGGACATGCCTGTCGAATAGTAAGCCAATATAGAACGCGTGGGTGGCCAACAAAATCTATCGGTGTACTAGTGCGCACCTGCCTTTATGTTATGTACGCTCAGGGATTTATCTTTATTTTTGTTATATTAGACGGTATTCGTGTAAATTGTATTCCTCGAACAGTATGATAATGTTGTTTATTATTGTGTCGAATCTCTGTGGTCGAATAGTGTGATACTGTCTTAATGTTTTTCGGGCCAGGTGGCTGGGTTGACGCAGGTCGTGGTTTCGATTCCCATCCAGGACACACATTTGTGTGCATGAACATGTCTGTTTGTCCTGAGTCTGGGTGTAATTATCTATTTAAATAAAAATAAAAAAATCTTCAGTTTTCTTATGACGTTATCACGTAAAATTATCGACCGTAAACTTTACAGACAACTATTTTTTTAGTAGATTCTATCTTAATTATATATATATATATATATAGAATATATATATAGAATACTGCTCGCGGATTGACAAATTTATTCAAATTCGTTCTAGTTTTTTTCGCATATTCAAGACAAAAAGTAACAAGACTTCTATCAAATTTCTTAGAACCGGTTTTCACAATTTCAATCAAAATCGGTTTTTATACAAAACCGGTTATTACACTGACAAATTTTCATCAACATAACTGTAAGGTACTTCAAAACGTTTCCTCGAAATAACTATGTAGTTCACAGTACCACTTTACCCGCTCTTAACAATAATTTATCATACGTCAACCCATACAAGACAGTGACATTTCAGTGACGCCATTTAACTTGTGAGCCTTTTGTATGCGTAATTAATTCCTATCGCGTTACAGCCATGTCCGTTTGTTACGAAACAAGCGATAATAACCCGTAACGCTTTGTAATATGGCTTTATTGTGCAATAGAACCCTCAAATGAGATGGGGGTGTAAAGGGTATGAAATGGACATCTTATGCAATAGTTATTATAATTGTAATAATTTGTAGGCTGAGTGGATGTAATATTTAGAAATTTAACTAGAATATTTTACTTCACTGGCAGAACTTTTTACTTTTATAAAAAAAAATTGGGTACCGCGGAAAACTAAATTAAACCCCATGAAATTGCGAACAAAATCCGTAGTATTATACTTACTTTTTTTTTTATGTCACTAGTGACAACGACAATAACTTCAAAGACAGATAGATTCCTTATAGGGAGTAGCTATCCGCTAATAAATGATTTTTGAACATTCAACTGTTCCTACGAGAACGCGGGTGAAACCGCGCGGGTCAGCTAGTAATGTAATAAAGCGAACCGGGAAAATATTCTGACCAGGCCATCTGATCCATACCTGATTTACTACAGAATAATCGTCCATTCATTTTAATGAAATGAAATGAAAAATATTTATTGCCTCATAGTGAAAAACATTTTAAATTTAAATAGTTAAAAAAAAAAAGATATCTTTATGTGTAATAAACGGTTTTCAGAACGTGGACGGTATGAAATAATAATGTCAAATGAAATGAAAAAACCGGTTAATGCGATAGTCGGTCGTTAAACTACGCCTTCAAATATCCATAGTCTTCTAACTTCATGGTCTATTATTTACGAAAGGCTCGCATTTACGCATAAGTTATGACATTCGCCGGCTCTTTACGTTGTCGTTTTGATGAATTTATACGAGCCAGTGTGGATGGAGCCTTACGAGCGTAAGCTTGGGGAAAAAAGCTTATTATATTAAGTGATGTTTTATGTTTTATTCACGGCATTGTTTTGTTATATTTAACATCGTTTTTCCGGTACCGTTTCTTGGGAAATTATTTTTGTTTTGTACTCGTTTTCCACCCCCCGGTTTCACCCGCGTTCCCGGGGGACCTTATATTTTCCCGGGATGAAAAGTATCCTATGTCCTTCTCCAAGGTTTCGCATATCTCTATACAAAATTTCATTTAAATCGGTTTAGCGGTTCAAGCGTGAAGAGGTAACAAACACACACTTTCGCATTTATAATATTAGTATGGAAGTTTTAACGTGAACGAGTTTGGTGAAGAGTTATGATATCTTTAAATTTAATTTATTGGAAACAAATTCTATAATGAGTTTTTTCTTATCTTTGGCCACATGAACCAAAAAATACTGGTCTCTTTCATGGCATCGCTTTATTTCTACATAATGAAATGGTTCTAGTATTTTCAACATACATGTACAGTTGGTAAAACAATATGTCAGTCACATTTGACATGCATAGAGACAGCCAACGAAATATCTAATGAGATTTCTGTCGTCCACTGTACTCGTCAATCCTATACAACTTGATTCATCAACTGTACTCATGTGATTTCCACCACAGTATAATAGAAGCCAGTAGTCAGTATAATTATTTTACCAACAATTTTTTGTATGAAAATCCAAATTCGATATTATTGCAGTAGGCAAAGTATAAAGTCATATTTATTTATGTTTACTAGCTTTCCTTCTTTTCCTTCTGATTCAAAGAAAATAATTCATGTAGCTTTCTATCAGTGTTTTTTTTGTTTGTTATTATTTTAGAGTTTTTCCATTACAAATAAACAAACAGAAAAATATCAATTCTTTCTCTTCATAATATTATTATCATTATTATTAGTTCCGAATGTTTAGATGAGGAATTATGTTTGTACTTTTTTATTCCACAAGTGACAACGAGACAACGGGTCACCTGATGGTAAGTGACTACAGTCGACTATAGACATTAGCAATACCAGGAGGAAGCCAATATGTTGTAAACCTTATTACAATGCCTTAAATGCAAACTGGCTCTCAAGTGCAATTGTCGAAACACACCAACAGGTGCTTGGCGACAGATTTCAACTTGGTAGCCGGCCAGTCGAGTACCATACTTTAAACCTTTGTAATAAAGCTTACACATAAATCCACTGTTCTGGTCAAAAATAACACATAAACCATATCTACGATTTCCAATATTGATGGTTTCAAGATAGTAAAGCCAAAGTGATGCAGTAGATCTACTATACCTGATTTTACTACCACCATCGTCACAGGGAGTAAGGCCGGCGCATTTGTCAACAATTCGTCGGCAGGCAGCTATTTGTTAGATGCACGCGACGCGACGCCTACACGGTGCCCACTATATCTGTCATTGTTAAACCGAAGGAATGGGTTGGACGCTGTCCATTGCCGCTGAAGTGGTTTTTACTTATTTTAATTTTTACGAGCCGTATACCGTGATTGGTAAGAAGAATACTCTATATACATATCAAACCATAAATAATGGATTTGATCCTCTCCCAGTACAAAAGAATGTGTGATTATTTACTTAAGTATGTAATTATAAATGTCATATCATTTAGCTAGTTGGAACGAAGTTCCTTATCCCACGTTGTGAAAGGGGGCTAGACGGAAAAAAATCTTACGAAAAAATTGTCACGACACTTTTAGTGTCAAAAGTGCGTTGACCTGTCTCCCTCTCTCTCTCCCTCTCTCTTATAGAAAGCAAGCCAGATATTTTCATTTCTATTTATATATATATATATATATATAACTTCGTTCCATCCGGGTGTCCCTTGACACCTCTCAAGTTTTTTCTATAATATAAGCACATAGAAAAAAAAACTACCAACAATACCATTTTAAAAGTCAAAATAAGAGTTACGGAATAAAGAGGCTTTATTATTATTATTTAAATTTTTTTCTCATATAATGTTTCCCTTATTTGTACTATTTATCATTTGCGTTATACTCGTAAACTTCTTAGCTGTAACTTTAGTAAAAAAAATACACAAAGCCTACATGGGAATTGGCTCTCAAGTGCAGCTGTCGGAACACACCTATAGGTGCTTGGCGACAGATTTTCAAGTAACCAGTTTTTAACTATACAAGTAACCAAATTGACATCAGAGATTCATAAAACTGATGTTACATGCTCTGTATAAAATGGGAATCAAGTAATGTAGTCCATCTGAACAGAAATGACCGCACACAGATTGTGTTGTAAAAGCAATATATTGTGCACAGAGAGCCGTGTCTGCGCTATCTGACCGTTTTGATGTACGACCTCGTGTAATGCTAGCCAGTCCGCGACTAAGGTGTGAATCTGAAGTTGTGGTACTGGATTTGGTATATGCTACTTCTTTTTTATTTTCCACGTTCTTGTCGGAAACTGGGATTTCTTTGACAAAAATTTGAACTGATTTGATTTTGATTTTTGAACGATAAACACCTTTTAGTAAATTTAAAAAGTGTTAAACCAAATTTTTGAGATCAGTGTAAGACCCGCTGCCCAAACCACACCATAGAAAATCGCATATCACCTGTTGAGAATGAAAAAAGCATAAATAAAGATTTAGTAAAAAATATATGGAAAGTGTTTGAATTTTCGATTAATTTATTTCGTGGCGATAGTTTTTTTTACAAAAAAAGTAATAATTAAAAACTATCAACTTTTAGTACAAACGCTGGGTGGTGAAACTTTTATCATCATTTTACGTTTCTTTGGGAGTGTCGTGTTGTTTTGGTGTGTTCCGGCAGTTGCACTTGAGAGCCAGTTGCCCTTGCCCTTAAGGCATTGTAATAAGGTGTACAACACGTTGGCAGTCCCCGTGGTATTGCTAATTTCTATAGGCGGAAGTCACTTACCATCAGGTGACCCGCCTGCCTCGTTGTCACTAGTGACATAAAAAAAAAAATGCTATAATTTTTACTTTAACTTATAAATGTGGTTACATTATAAATATCTTGATTCATCCTTGCATGACATGTAAGGATGAATCAAGACAGTTACAATAAGTTGACAACATATTGGTAATGCTTCAAGAATTACTAACGTCTATTGGCGATGGAGTTACTTACCATCAGGAGACCTTCCGGTGATCTCTTTCATTTCTATTCCAAGTAGTTATGTCCAAATAATTTTCATCTCAATTCATATAAGAATTGAACACATATTTGCTTTACCGACTGAGGTTATATGACTCATAGATATAAATAACTCTTAGATCGAAAAATTTACTGCGACGATACGGCTTCACGGGCCTGCACCTCTCACAACTGGACCCACTATATCTCAACCTTATACCGCCCCCTAAGTCCCTGTGACTTATGAGGGTGCTTCTGAAATAAAAGTAACTTAACTTGTACTAAAGGGGAAATATTAAGTTATGGGCGGGCCTGGGGAAATGTTAGTTTTATAAATGCTCTACCTATTTTATAGTTTAGTGAAGGTAGTTTAATGTAATTACATTGTAGTAAATACGTTGGTTTTCGTAAATAGATACCATCCAATCATGCTACCAAAACAAAACTTTCAAAGCCAATATAAAACGTGTAGAAGCCAAGTAATTAAGGGGTCGCAGAGCTAAAGTTTTAACACCGCTGGCCCAACCAAGTGATATTAGAGGAGGTCGTGACCGCTGTAAGCCCGTATGCTCTAATCAGATTAACAGAGAGGGCACTTCCCTAGCCCCGACAATATGTGGACACAATGACTAAGTGACTATTCACTTATTGAATGATGATATAACTTCTTATAAGGATATTGGAAGAATATTCCGTTGATAATAAGGATGTGAATATCGATGATAATATTTGCGTAGTGCCTGCTTGTATACTTTTTGAATGAATGATCGAAGCGCTTGATAGTATCTCATAAAATAATGAATGCTTTGGCAAGGTACAAACCTCTATAATAAGTTTTTTTTTTAATAATGCTAGTTTTTTTTTTTATTCTCGATAGGCTTGTATTTGACCACAATCTCACCATGGTAAGTGATGATGTGGCCGAAGATGGTAAGCACACAAAGCCTAGATGGGAACTGGCTCTCAAGTGCAGCTGTCGGAACACACCGATAGGTGTTTGGTGACAGATTTTCAACTTGAGGGTGGTAGCCAGCCAGCCGGGTACTACAAAGTACCCTACCACCGTGCTATGGTTTCCTCACGATGTTTTCCTTCACCGAAAGCTCAAGCTCATTGTAGGATTCGAACCCACGACCTTCGCCGCGGTATTCGACGTCACTTACCACTGAGCTATCATCGCTAGTACTGTTGGATCAATATTATTTATCTCACATTTTTTTCTAATTAGGGTTAGCCCATTTTAAAGCAATGATAACTCAGTGAGGAAACCACAGCACGATTGTAGGGTACTTTGTAGTACTCGACTGGCTGACTACCACCCTCAAGTTGAAAATCTGTCGCTAAGCACCCCTTGGTGTGTTCCGGCACGCCTTTAAGGCATTGTAATAAGGCTTATAACACATTGGCAATCTCGTTGGAATAGCTGATAAATAGTTCTTTATGGTTACCTAATTAGTAACTAGTAACACTCCCAACAATTGACACTAAATAGAGACTGCAACAGTCACGTAACCTATGTCATTGTGCAACAAACTAAATAGGACAGTTTCCATCAAAGCTCGGTACCAATTAACCAATTGGGTAAACAGGATGCATTCGTTATGCCTAACGTATACAGTACAGACAGACCACCTACAGAAACGCTTATAAGGATGTGAACTAGCTTGTTTTTAATATGAACAATGTGTAGGTGGGCTCCAGATTCTTTCCCACCTTAATAATGAATCCTAAATTGTAAATCGCCTATTTATGCTCTGGTAATTTAATAATTTTGCGAGATTTACACCCACAAGTTAAAGAACCGCAATTTTCTGATAAAGGACTTAAAACGACTATTATTAAAAAGTTTAAGCAGTGACATGTATGAACGACAAAGATATAGCTCGCAATTCTCCTAGATAGATGGCGCCACAGTAAACGATAGCTGCAAGATACAATCTTATAGAATTCTACATCGCGCTATAGAAGTTTTCCAAACAATCTGCTTATACGTATTTCAGTTTTCAACATTTACAAATTAACCTTGGTCCCCAGCCACGATGACATAGCCTGGCGGAAGATCTTCCCTCTTCAATGGAGGATTTTAACACATCGCTCTTCCATAAATATAACAACAGCTTCTGAAATAGTTTAGGAGGGGTTATGAAAGTGATTAGGACTTAGGAAAGCCGACTCCTTCTGATATTTCCACCATTTAGAATTATCAAGAAACTCTCAAGCTTTCCCATACAGTTATCTCGTTCTTAAATAGTTTTTATATTTTTTCGATTTGTAGCTAAATTCAATGAATTTTAGAGGACAATAAGTTCATCCAAGTTCTATTATCCTACCTGTAAAAATGCAGCAAATTGAAAATTTCTCAGTAACCCTTCCAAGCAATCAGAAAGACAATCCAATTTTCATTACACTTTTGAATCAGTCATCGCAAACTTGGCGAAATTGGAAAAGTGACGAATAGAAATGCAGGAGTACCCTCATCTCGCTGTGTGGACCCAATCGATAATGTCTCGGCCTGAGCAAACCAAATCAGACCGCCGGTCGTTCCTCCCCCGTCCCTAACTGCCGATATTTTTGTACACTTCCCGACTTGGTAAGTAAGGGATGCTATTTACTTTGCCTGTGTATACCGGATGGTACATGGGGAATTAATTTTGCTACTATTTTCTTTTTATAAAAAAATATGGGCAATATTTCCGGTCCTTCATTTGCGATGACTTGAGGATAATAAATAATGAGTCAGTCTGTTGATAAGCTTATAAATTACACATTACTTTCCTCGTACACAGAATAGGGGTTCTCACCTAATGCATTAACTATTTTCCTAGTACCCCTCTTTATTTTACTTTGATGATTGTATCGCAAGTATTGATTTGAAACATGTTATCGGTGTATCAAGGTGGACTGTAGCTTAAAAAAATACTTTTACAAGGGAACTTGAGCTTTGTTAATAGCAATATAAAACTGAATTTGTTGATGATGGATCATTAGTAAATAAACTATAGAATAGGACGAACATGGATTATGAATAAGATTAATCGTTCTTATTATTTTTGAAAATTTAAAGAACAATATTATAAAAGTTTAAAAATTCCTATGTTGTAAAAGAATAAGGAACATTTGGTATGGCCGTACCTGATGACATGTCGTCTCTCAGTCTTTGTGTTCTCATCACCTTTGGTCATCTCATCACTTACAACGGGATAGTGGTAAATGCAAACTATTACAATAAACATAACAAATGCTACGCTTACTAATATTCTTAGCTGTCTTCGACTAGGCAAAATTCTACATAATCCAAGCAATTGTGGTTTAGTTATGAATACAAAAGCGTTATGGCATGTCTTTACATTTACATATCGCGTTTGTTTTTCTACTTCCCTGTTTATTGTGACAGTAAACAGTGAGTGACTATGAATGGCATGATAATAAACCATCTCTTTCTCGCTAGTGATATTATCGTACAAAATTATTTCTTTCTCGCTCGCTTTATATCTATGGAATTCAAAGTTTATGGGCATGTTATTAAACTACAATTTCAGTGCGTTTGTATGGGGATATATTTTATTATTGTTTGGAACGCATACTTTGGGCACAATAATTCTATACAATTATATGGCTATTCAGAAAATGAATAGCCTTTAGTTTATAAATTTTAATCGCTTGTCAGGAACTTGTGTCTTGCAACGTATGTATGCAGGAAGGTTCACTGCTGAAAAAAAATGCCTTGCTGAGTTTCTTGCCGGAGTCTTCACAGTTTAAGTGTATTCCGAACCGGTGGCAGAGTCAATTGTAACGTTCATAAGGAATCTAATGTTTTTGTTCTTTGCCTTGTCGGGGCCTAAACTGAATAAATGAGTTTGGAGTTTATGTTTGGGTCTAAAGTCATGATGTTTGTAATTTGGTATTTTTCGGGAACTTTAAGAAGGTACAGTAACCTCAAAACTAAAGAATTAAGACCAGAAACTTTTCGGGAACTTTAAGAAGGTACAGTAACCTCAAAACTAAAGAATTAAGACCAGAAACTTTTCGGGAACTTTAAGAAGGTACAGTAACCTCAAAACTAAAGAATTAAGACCAGAAACTTTTCGGGAACTTTAAGAAGGTACAGTAACCTCAAAACTAAAGAATTAAGACCAGAAACTTTGTCCCAAGCAGCCATAATATCAATTCACGAAGGCATAGTTTAGGCAACACGTGATTTCTCGGCTTATGTAAAGGTAGTACCCATTTTAAGCTCGTCACAGAATCATTTATCAACTCTCATGTACAGGTGCATTTGACGTCGTATAACTACCATGTACGTTTATCCTTCTAAATTCATAGATGGTTATAAACACACGGCATATAGAAGGAATGAGTTGGTTTGATGCTCAATTACTATCTAAAATTCATTATGACCAGTCATCACCAGTCCAAAGGTAATGGCACTCCAACGCACACATGAATAAATCAATATTGCAATGTCCAAACTACATAACGATATCTCATAACACACGATAGCTTATTTGGGTTTTTTGGGCCATTTTTAATTGCACTTGGTACGAAAAGTGCATCTGTTGATGCCGGTGCTCTTTAGCCTCCTACTTTCGGAGCGCATAACCTATCTAGACCTTTTTACTTATAGGTAATATCATTGGACCTGTCGATCAATGAAACCACAGTCAGCCATATTGTATACGTCACGTTAATTAACTATACGGATTGACATCTATTTTTGGAACAAAGTTCCTTATCGCGCGTTGTGAAAGGGGGCTAGACGGAAAAAAATGTTACGACACTTTTTATGTCACTATGTATGTTTATTAAGCTGTGCGGCGTGCGCATGTTTCTCTGTCTGTCTCTCTCTCTCTCTCTCTCTTATAGAAAGCAAGCCAGATATTTTCATTTCTATTTATATATATATATATCTTCTTCTTCTCTTCCTTATCCCACGCTAGGTGGGGTCGGCACAACATAAATATAAATAGAAATGTTTTTTATATATATATATATGTATATATATATACTCTCGACTTATATAACTTCGTTCCATCCGGGTGTCCCTTGACACCTCTCATGTGTTTTTTTATTGGAATAGATAGTCAATGATAAGGAGATAAATATTATTTCGTACATTATCGTTTGTGAAGAACTCCTCTGAAATGATTTATGTCATACATCTTGGCGGGTCACCTGATGGTGAGTGACCACCGTCGCCTTACCTTGAAGACAACTAACTGCATCTCAAGTGCAACTGCCGGAACACACTGATAGGTGCTTGGCGTACTAGCCAGCCGGTCGGGTACTACAAAGTACCCTACCACCGTGCTATGGTTGCCTCACGATTTAATTTCGCATTACCTATTTCTTCCTATGTCGATCTTTATGAAATAAGGAATACGTTGTAAATTCTTTTGTGTAATTATGGCGTGAACGAGTAACCATGCATAATTAAAAAATCAGGTCAGATTTTAATTCCCAGCCTGATTTATTAGAAAATTATGTCGCAAATACCACTTCTCATGATCTAAAAACCAATAGTACTCAATTAACTATTAGGAAATAGTCCTGGACATCCTCGTTGTGGTCATCAGCCGGAAGACCATAATTTTATAGATTTAATCAATTTAATGTTAGATGCATTATTAACATTGGGTGTCCCTTCGTATTCACGGAAATTGTCGGCTATTATAAACCGATTTGGTATCGGTTTGTTTGGAAATCGCTTTTGTTATAAAGTTTTGGGTATTTGAAATTGGTATTATTTGTATTAGCTTTTAGGTAATTATTAAATGTTGTTTAGAATCTCGATGTGATAGTACAATTAAAGAAATTATGTATTTATTATTTACGTACATCAAGTAGGTATATTAAGGTGCATTTCGATTCACGGTCGGGCTCTAGCGATTACATAAATAAATTTGCGTTCCTATTCAAATAACTTAACCTAAAACTGGACATAAAAATGGATCAACGCACACATAATAATTAGCCATATACATAATTTGCTAACCAATTTTATTTTGTTACTCTATGTAAACATTCCTATAAAGTTTATTACTTAGTTATGACATAAAATTTCGGAGATAGCTCAGTGGTAAGTGACGTCGAATACCGCGACGAAGGTCGTGGGTTCGAATCCTACAATGAGCTTGAGCTTTCGGTGAAGGAAAACATCGTGAGGAAACCATAGCACGGTGGTAGGGTACTTTGTAGTACCCGACTGGCTGGCTACCCTCAAGTTGAAAACCTGTCGCCAAGCACCTATCGGTGTGTTCCGACAGCTGCACTTGAGAGCCAGTTCCCATCTAGGCTTTGTGTGCTTACCACCTTCGGCCACATCATCACTTACCATGGTGAGATTGTGGTCAAACACAAGCTTATCCAGAATAAAAAAAAAAAGTTTTGTAAGAATAAAAATTATAGTTTTTGATTCAAAGTTTGTTAACGATAATGATGCCAAATTATTTTCGGATAAAAAACGTAAGAAAGGCATAGAAGACATTTCCTGGCATCAACTGTGACTTACTTAGACTCACTTACTAAAATTATCGTTTACCAAAAGAGGATAAGAATAATAAGACTTAAATGATAAAAAGACTTGAAGGACACCTGAAGGTCAATCTACAAAAGTTACCACCGGTTAAGAAGTCTGCGTTTAACTGAGAAGAACCGGCAATAGACTCAAAATTAAAGAAATATATATTTATCACAATATGATTTGGTTATTATTTTCCTTCAAAAGTTTAGCTATTTTATAATATACTTTTTTTTTATTTTATTTTTTATGTCACAAGTGACAACGAGGCAGGCGGGTCACCTGATGGTAAGTGACAACCGTCGCCTATAGACATTGGCAACACCAGGGGATTGCCAACGTGTTGTACACCTTATTACAATGCCTTAAAGGCGAACTGGCTCTCAAGTGCAATTGCCGGAACACACCAACAGGTGCTTGGCGACAGATTTTCAACTTGAGGGTGGTAGCCACCCAGTCGAGTACTACAAAGTACCCTACCACCGTGCTGTGGTTTCCTCACGATGTTTTCCTTCACCGAAAGCTCAAGCTCATTGTAAGGATTCGAACCCACGACCTTCGCCGCGGTATCCGACGTCACTTACCACTGAGCTATCATCGCCTTAAAACAATTACTTACAAAACAATAACATTAAAAAATGAAAATAAATAATTCATCAGTTAGAAACTTTTGCTGTCCCACGCACTTTCACTGCATACTGTGTTTCACTATAAGCCACCTTAGAAAAATGTATTTCACACCTTTAACTTGAAAGAACTCACCAGTAAAATAACCCTGAACTTAAATAAAGTGGAATTTTCCCACAAAACCAACAACATTGCCTATCCCGCCCTAGAGGCCTCTACGTCTAACTAACCCGGGAATACCCCGGACTCCTGACTTTTATGTATTTCGTCCGTAACACCATCCGGGGAACATGGCTGCTATAAACACTTACTTTGTTCTTTTGTCGAGGGGATGGTCTGGTATTAGAACTTTGTGGTCTCTGGTAGGTACATGTTGTTTGTAAGACTTGAATTCTGGAAATGCAATGCATATTAATTAATTTAGACCACCTTATTAAGTCGAGTACTGTAATTCTTGTGCATAAATGTGTATTACCACTCGCTTATTAATCACGAAATCTCAGAAAGTATAAATGCTACAAACTTTAAATTTGGCAGGAAGATTCCTCATAGATTTTCGCTAAGGATGGATTTTTGTAAATTCAACCCCTAAAAGGTTCGGAACACGAGTGAAACCGCGGGAGACAATTAGTTTACTAATGGACAATTTAATTGTGGTAAGATAATTACGATAATGGCGAAGAATGGTAAGCATGCATAGCTAATAATAGACCTAAATGGTATTTACGTTTTATTATACGTATTTCCGAATGTGCCTATGCAAGGATATTGCTAATTGAAACTGAAAATAGTGATTTTTTTTTTAAATATGAACTTGCAACTTTCCGCAGATAATAAAAACACCTTGACGATATTCAAAAAAGTGTTTAATATTTTTCACACTTTCTTCAAATAAATTACCTTTCCAAAACCTTTTCAAGACACCTTTTTTGCCAGCCTATTAACTACAGAGCTTTGTACCTTACATTAACTTAATTCTCAGAAAAATCCTTTTACCCGTGCTAGGTATCCGTAAGGTCAAGCTTGAAAGGTCACAAAAGGGATACAAGATAGCAACATCGCTCCCAAAAGTGTATTTCAGCCTTCTGTGTCGAAATAGGTTTTCTTTTTCATCTACTTAAGAGCGACCAGAGTAAAATGGCCCCGGGAGACCGTTGGCTTTTACGAGCTTAGAGTAGAATCACACGTGCAATATTTGTGGAGAGGTCTTGGTATGTTGGTTGGCGTGTCACGAAATAGGTAGAGCAAAAGTTTCTTCGGCGAATGTGTGTATTCGGTGGTAAATTATAAGATGACATGTCATATTGTTATTTGGTGATAAAGTAAATAGAATTTGTAGCACATTCATGTTTGTTCGAAAATTGTTTCAGTGTATTTCTTTTCGGCGTTTATTTTTTATTTGTTTTCAGAACTTTTGCCTGTTGTTGTAAAGTTTGAAAATTCACCATCTTACTATCTTACTAATATTATGAATGTGAATGTTTGGATGGATGGATGGATGTATGTTTGTTACTTATTTACGCCAGAACGGCTGAAGGGATCTGGATGAAATTTGGCATATTAAAAACTGTTCTACAACCTCATTAAAAAGTGATGATAGCTCAGTGGTAGTGACGTCAGATACCGCGGCGAAAGTCGTGGTTTCGAATCCTATAATGAGCTTGAGCTTTCGGTGAAGGAAAAATTGTCAGGAAACCATAGCACGATGGTAGAGTACTTTGTTTCGACTGGCTGGCTACCATCCCCAAGTTGAAAATCTTTTGCCAAGCACTTTTACCGCCTTTAAAGCATTGAAATAAAGTGTACAACACGTTGACAATCCCGCTGGTATTAGTAATGTCTATAGGTAACGGTAGTCACTTATCATCAAAAGAGTAATTGCTGAGTTTATTGCCTGCTCTTCTCAGCAAAAGCAACCTTCCGAACCGAGCGTTAGAATTTTACATGAATCAAACAATTGTGACGATTAAAAATAAGTACTTGTGATGAGTTTATTTAATAAAGATATTTTTGAGTTAGAGTTTGGTATAAAAGACATTGAAATACTATGATCTTTTTTGTTTTTTGAACGAAGTTCCTTATCGCACGTTGTGAAAGGGGGCTAGACGGAAAAAAATCTTACGAAAAACCGACACTTTTAGTGTCAGTTGGTCAGGTGACAGTTGTGTGTAGTAAGCTATTGTAAGCTGTGCGGCGTGCGCATGTTTCTCTGTCTGTCTCTCTCTCTCTCTCTCTCTCTCTCTCTCTCTCTTATAGAAAGCAAGCCAGATATTTTCATTTCTATTTATATATATATACTCTCTCGAATTATATAACTTATATAGGCTTCGTTCCATCCGGGTGTCCCTTGACACCTCTCAAGTTTTTTTTTTATGTCACTAGGTTGACAAACAGGCAGACGGTCCACATGATGCTAAGTGGTCACCGCCGCATATGTACATTTGCAATACCAGAGTTGTACCAATATTGCCAATGTGTTGCCGACCTTGAAGAGCTCTTTTTACGCCCTTTTTGAAGTACAATTTCAAGTTACATATACATACATACACGTGGTCTCACAAGTGTTTTGAGAAGGCGATGGAGCGGCTTGCGGCGAGCGCATGAATTATTAACGCGCGTACACGCTGCCAGGTCGAATTGCAAATGTCTCATTCACTCCCCATATGAGTCACCTTGTGGTGCAATCAACAAGCGGGAAGAGATCAAAGTAAACAAAAAAAAAACAAAAAATTTACGTTCTAAATTCGAAATACAATTGGATGTTTAATTCTAACTGAACCTCATTTTTTGACAGGCCGATACTTATCCCACTATCCTACTAATCCTACTAATATTATAAATGTGAAAGTTTGGATGGATGTATGTTTGTTACTCATTTACGCCAGAACGGCTGAATGATTCTGGATGAAATTTAGCATGGAGATTATAGTCCGGAATAGAAATACTTTTTATCCCGAGAAAAGATAAGATCCCACGGGAACGCGGGTGAAACCGCGCGGTACAGCTAGTAATATTATAAATGTGAAAGTTTGGATGGATGTTTGTTAATCTTTCACGCAAAAACGGCTGAACGGATTTTGATGAAACTTGGCACGAGGCAGGCGGCTCACCTGATGGTAAGTGACTACCGTCGCCTATAGACATTAGCAATACCAGGGGGACTGCCAACGTGTTGTTCACCTTATTACAATGCCGTAAGGGCAAGGGCAACTGGCTCTCTATGTCAGTATTTTGAGTCCTTTATACCTTATCATTATCTTTCGTAACTTGTACCACAAATAAATATAAAAACTTGAGAAGATGATGATGGAACGAAGTTAAATAAGTTATATAAGTCGAGAGAGTATATATATATTAAAAAAAACATTTATATTTACATTTATATATATACATATAAATAGAAATGAAAATATCTGGCTCGCTTTCTGTAAGAGAGAGAGAGAGAGACAGACAGAGAAACATGCGCACGCCGCACAGCGCTCGGTGACTTTTGTCACCGACACAAAAAATCACCGACATCTTTAATGTCGGGGATTTTTTTTCCGTCTAGCCCCCTTTCATATTTCATAACGCGCGATAAGGAACTTCGTCCCAATAGTTTACATTCGAGTGTCACCGATTAGTCATTATAGATTAGAATTTTCCCAACACATCATATTGGGCAAACAATTGGCTTAATTTATACGATGCATAATTGTATTCAAATTTATTTTTAATTGTCATCTAATTACAGTTGAAATTGGGTTAATGGGCTAATGTATGCGGCAAATCAATTGGGTTGATTTGTGTAAATGTGTGTATTTTTATGATATGCTGATGACCTTGTTAGTGTCACTTACTGATAATTCGATAAACTTTGATTAGTGCACTTTTATCATTATAATATTGTTTTGTTAGCTTAATTTATTACCTTGATAATAAGCTTCTGTTTGATCCTGGGTTCAAATGTGCTTTTGCTGAATATAGTGTTGGCTGATGCTGACCAGATAACACTCAAGATAGTCTCGTCGCTGCACTCAAGAGCTAGTTTGCTTTGGTTTTTGCGTTAATCCTTAATTTCAAGATTTATCTATACAAATAAATAAAATTGAAGTATCTGTTTGTAATGTCAAACTTACAGTACTTTAGTAATGTTTTTTAATTACCGGCTAATCTCCGAAACGGCTGGCTGGATTTTTGACAAGACTTTTACTGGTAGATAGCTGATAATATAATGATGAATAACTTTAGCTAATAGGGTTCTGCGCAAAAAAAATAAAGCCCATAGACTTGTGACCAGAATCCAGTTCAAATAGGGAACGCGGGTGACACCGCGAGGGACAGCCCAAGTGCCTTAGTCACGAGGTTTGTCTTGATGAAACTTGGCACACAGAGAGATCATATCCTGGAATAAAATATAGGATACTGTATCCCGGGAAAAGAGACGGGAACGCGGATGAAATCGCGGTGGACAGCTAGTAAATATATATATATATTTTTTTTTTTTTAATTCTGGATAGGCTTGTGTTTGACCACAATCTCACCATGGTAAGTGATGATGTGGCCGAAGATGGTAAGCACACATAGCCTAGATGGAAACTGGCTCTCAAGTGCAGCTGTCGGAACACACCGATAGGTGTTTTGGCGACAGATTTTCAACTTGAGGGTGGTAGCCAGCCAGTCCAGTACTACAAAGTACCCTACCACCGTGCTATGGTTTCCTCTCGATGTTTTCCTTCACCGAAAGCTCAAGCTCATTGTAGGATTCGAACCCACGACCTTCGCCGCGGTATTCGACGTCACTTACCACTGAGCTATCATCGCCTTTTGTTTTCCATATGTAACATTACATTAGTGTTTTCAATAAATGCTCCAATATTTTTATAGCACACTACAGCTAGTGTTTGTTCTATAATGGAGTAACATAAATAATTCAACGAAGGTCAGGTATTGCCGATGCAACATGCATGCTATGCCATAGGTAATACGTCTTGGTTTTCACCTTGACCTCGCCTTGCTATTGATTCTTATAATCGACACGATGTATCGCTGTAAGTTCTTGAATAGATTGACTAGGTTTTATTGATAACATTTTGGACGTTGGATACCGCGGTGAAGGTGAATTCGAATCCTACAATGAGCTACGTGAAGGAAAACATCGCGAGGAAACCATAGCACTATGGTAGGGTACTCTGTGGTACCCGACTGGCTGGCTACCACCCTCAAGTTGAAAATCTTTCGCCAAGCACCTATCGGTGTATCATAAGACGTTGCTTCGTAACAAATTTCAAGATTCTGAGTTCACGGGAAGTACCCTGTAGGTTTTGATTCCCTTGCGAATTTCGAAAATTTGCGGCATAAACGGCTGTATCTTTTGATTGCGTTGGCTTAGAAGTTTGATTTTTTCACAGCTCCAAGAAACAGTAAACTTTAGTATTTTATATAAATTCCAGCTTGATACCTCCTCGCGTTCCTGAGAAAAAGGGTCTTGACACACGGACGGACAACAAAGTGAACCTATAAGGGTTCCTTTTTTACCTTTTGAGGTACGGAACCCTAAAAACGAAAAACAAGTTTTGTCCAGTGAAAACTAGATTCTGATACTTGGTCATCTGTTAACGTGATGGTAATTGACTATCAGGGGGATTGGTAATGTGATGCCGAAATTGTCAAAGGCTCTCAAGTGCGACAAATTCTCAACGTGACGATCGTAGCCAAGTAGGTACAGGTACCATTTTGGCATGGTTTCCCCGCGATGACGTCATTCATCAAAAGCTTCAATCTATTGTTGGATTCTTCCAACCTACGTCACAATATTCAACGTCACTACCACTGATCTATCAATGGTTGCAATTTGTTTACTAAATAAAGAATAATTGCCTGCAACGTTTATATTTTAAACCTTCGTATTGGAACGAAGTTCCTTATCGCGCGTTGTGAAAGGGGCCTACACGGAAAAAAATCTTACGAAAAACCGACACTTTTAGTGTCAGTTGGTCGGGTGACAGTTGTGTGTAGTAAGCTATTGTAAGCTGTGCGGCGTGCGCATGTTTCTCTGTCTGTCTCTCTCTCTCTTTCTCTCTCTTATAGAAAGCAAGCCAGATATTTTCATTTCTATTTTATTTTATTATATTTATATATATACTCTCTCCACTTATATAACTTGGTTCCATCCGGGTGTCCCTTGACACCTCTCAAGTTTTTTTCTTACCAAATTGATATTATTTTACGATAAAGTCTGTTAATAATACACTTCAAATACATTCATAGTTCTATCTTATAGATATTATTTATACTACCTATCACGCCGCAGGTCGTGGGTTCGATTCCCATCCAGGACAGACATTTGTGTGTATGAACATGTCTGGGTGTAATTATCTATTTAAGTATGTATTTACAAAAAAAAGTAGTATATGTAGTATATCAGTCATCTGGTTTCCATATTACAAGCTCTGCTTAGTTTGGAATCAGATAGCCGTGTGTGAACAAATGTCCGAGGATATTTATTAATTTATTTAAGCTAAAATTGATCCCAATATCTGAACGAAAAGGTTATAACAACAGCAGTTCAACATCTGAAATCACGAACCGAATTTCAAGAAAACATTATACAATTTCAAATAATCTTTTCTCTTACCTAAAACAATAGAACAACAAAACTGAACAACCGCAAACACAATGATACTGTCTTGATATCCAATTCACCCGAAGGTCGGCTTGCATTGGTACGTGACTTGCATATTGCACGCTCGGCCTTCCGAACATGTCCGAGTATGCCCGACCTTGCGGCATTGCTGGCATGCTAGAGATTTTAAACATAGAATAATAATGATGGAATTGGTTTATTAGATTTCTTCCAACTTTTTTTTATCCTGGATAAGCTTATGTTTTGACAATCTCACCATGGTAAGTGATGATGTGGCCGAAGGTGGTAAACGATAGGTGCTTGGCGACAGATTCTCAACTTGAGGGTTGCTAGCCAGTCGGGTACTACAAAGTACCCACCGTGCTATGGTTTCCTCACGATGTTTCTTGAAGTTATAAAAAAATACGTTTGTCCATACACAGAACACACTGTCACAACTGTAGAAAATTCTGTAACAGATTCATTAAGGCGATGATAGCTCAGTGGTAAGTGACGTCGGATACCGCGGCGAAGGTCGTGGGTTCGAATCCTACAATGAGCTTGAGCTTTCGGTGAAGGAAAACATCGTGAGGAAACCGAGTACCCAACTGGCTGGCTACCACCCTCAAGTTGAAAATCTGTCGCCAAGCACCTATCGGTGTGTTCCGACATTTGCACTTGAGAGTCAGTTCCCATCTAGGCTTTGTGTGCTTATCACCTGCGGCCACATCATCACTTACCATAGTGAGATTGTAGTCAAACATAAGCTTTTCCAGAATAAAAAAAAATGTTCTAAATATTTACTCACTCCCTTCCATGAATAAAAAAAAATTGGTACTTCAACTTGACATTTACACAATTCAAATATTTCCTCAATCAATCAATCAACTTGTTTCTATACAAGTGTACCCTTGAAACCCGGCTGATAAGTGACCTGACCTATTCAGGCTCCCTGCTGGCATATTGTCGCAGCAGGGTTCAAACCTTGACCTGATTGCCTTCAAGTCTTTATCGCTTTGTTTCCCTCTATTATCGAATGTATTTCACGTTTTATTTAATATTAATTTTTCTTAGATTCTAGCTATTGATTTGAATGTAAATTGTTAATCTACAGTTATTTTCTCAATATGAATATGATGACATAGTGAGCCAGTCTTCTTTTCTAGGGGGAATTCCCGAAAATCATATCATTAAAGCCATATAATATAGGCCAGTTAGTCGCAGATTAGTAATATTTTGGCTTAAATATTATCTTGCTGAAATTTAATTCATTCAAATTCAAATTCAAAAATATTTATTTCAGACTAAGCGTGTCCATATATTGTTAGTAAAACTTATCCTATGTTAGTAAAAAAACCCACAAATAATAACTTAATTAGGAACCTACTTAACTAACATGTAATCGAACTAAAGCCACAATATTGGGCAGTCAGCACGGTTAGCTACAACGCGTAGAATGCCGTTGTCGCCGCCGCGGACACGATTGAGCATCGAGGCAGCTCTCTTTCTTAAAATGGCATGGAAACCGTCGGTGTGCGCATCAGCAAACATGCCTGATGCACTGCAGTGCCTCGGCAGCCCCAACAGCATCCTAAAAGCGTTGTTGTATTGTACACGCAGGGCGTTGATTGTCTTCTGCGTATAGTTGACCCATAGAGTGCACGTATAAAAAGACTGACAGTAGGCTTTAAATAGCGCTATAAATCAACATCGACTTTTAATCAATACAAAATATTACTAATATCCAGTTTTTGTGCTACGACTTACACTTGATTTCACTTATTAAGTAGGTATTCATAAAAACAATAAATTTAAAAAAATCTCTTGATTGATTTAACTGGCCGACTGACTGCCTGACTAATCTATCAAAAACACAGACTAAACCGCTGTTCCTTTTTTATTTTGTAATGTAAGCCTCCACTATGAAAATGTTTTTTTATTCAACCAAGTTGTTGATAATTTCTGTAGCTCGGCCTTCATAAGTGCCCTTCTAGGGCCTAAACTGAATAAACCCTGGGGGTAAAATAGGGGCTTAACCAAAACATTAAGTTAGTCCTTAATATTTGCTATTTATAACTACATTTTGTCACAAACGCTTAATTCGAAAACGCAGATTACTAAATAGCAAACTCAAAGGTTTGTTCCCGAATAAAATACCTTAATTCAATTTATAACAGGGCTAATGAAAACCGAGCCCCGTTCCTTGAATCCAGCGGAATATTGCAACCTTCAATTACTTAGACAAACTCTCCTTTGAGATGCTTAATTACTGGTATCCTTTCTCATTTAAATTTTACTCTGGTATTATCTTGGGCCATAGTATAAATAGGGACAGAAGTTACATACCTTTTAGTTTATGCCTAGATATTTGAAACGGTAATGTTTTTTTTAGAACACTAGTGATAACCAGGAGTCTTTTTTCTTTTTACTTTTAAGATAATCTTGTGTTTAACCACAATCTCATCATGGTTAGTGATGAAGCGTAGATGGGAACTGGTTCTTAAGTGCAGCTGTCGGAATACACCGATAGGTGCTTGGCGACAGATTGTCAACTTGAGGGTGTTAGCCACCCAGTCGGGTACTACAAAGTACCCTACCACCGGGCTATTGTTTCCTCACAATGTTTTCCATCAGCGAAAGCTCAAGCTCAAGATCGAATTTGAATTTCCATAGAACATAGCTTAGAAAGAGTAAAAGGTATTTTTATCCCGAGAAAATATTAGACACCTCAGCAATCATGACGTAGCCTATTAAATAACATAAGTTTTTTAAAATCAATATTCTTTGGCAATACCTTTAAAATAAATTGATACCGTTCATGCCATAGATTCGTTGAAGTGGTAGGTATTTAGTATTGCCAATCAGTTAGGCTAATCCGCTTAATTAGGTACTATGATGAGAATAAATTAAATTATATTGCTAGATTTAAATGTTTGGTCAATTCAGAGACAGTCCTTACATCTGCAAAGGAATTTACAAAGCTAGACTAAAATATTAATTTCACCCGGGTTTCACCCGCGTTCTCGTGGGATCTTATCTTTTCCCGGTACAAAATATAATCTATGTTCATCAGGGATGAAGTAGCTTTGTAATGGTGAAAGAATTTTTCAAATCCGTCCAGAAGTTTCAGAGCCTATGCAATGCAAACAAACAATCAAATCTTTACTCTTTATAATATATAAGTATAGATAACTAATAACATTTTACTAGAAACCATAATATCTGTACCATAGTACCAGTTATTGAAGTCAAGAACAACACTCGTCTAGACATCTCGAAAACATCACCAAAAAATCCTACAAAACGATACTCAGCAAACTGAATTATCGCGGACAACCTGATACAGCCATACCGCTCGCTCGTTACGAGAGAAATAGTAGAGAAAAAAATAACCTCTTTGAGGTCTGGAAAACATTCGTGCAACACACCACGTCAGCAATAAAACGGGGGGTTCTATCCTCTTGCGCAGTTCTTCTCTGGTAATTACTGCGCGCCACGCCTGCGGGCAGTCTCCGACGTGGAGGTTCCATCGAATGGATCTGGTATTCAGAAAATAGGTTTCTTTCGTGTATGCGCCATTAGAAGCTTCGGTATTTCTAGCACATTTAATAGGGTATTACACCCATTTTTAAAAAGTGTCTCAATTAAATTCTATAGTCCTAATAAGCCACTAAACAAAACACATTTTTTTAATTTAATCAATAAGTGCCATAAAAATGCATTTAAATTTTACATTTTCAAATTTCGCGCGTAATTTGACGAGAACGCTGATCTCAGCAGTATATAGTGTATTATCTATGAACTCAGCTGTTATGACGTCAGAGGGCTTGGTAAACAAATGTTGACACGTTTTATTTTGCTTGCTTCAAGTTTGTTTACATAGCCGGATGACGTAATAACATGGCGGCTACTATTTAACTGTGTTAAAAAACAGATTAAAAATACTAAAAACTTTGGATTAAATTTAAAAATCTATTTTGTAATTTTATGAACTAAAACTAACATTTCCCGACTGCTTTTTGCCTAAGCTATCTCAATAATATATTTTTAGTTTTTTTTTCATATAGAGTAAAATACCCTATTGCCAATAAATGTCACTTATTAAAATCTATACAATTGTTATACGGAGATAAAGTTGGTATGTTTGGATGCATAATGCTTTGCTATTGCGATGATGACAGCAATAAAAGCATTTACATCAAAAAGACTGCACTTAAAGTGCCTCATGTCATACACCACCACCTTGTGACGTAAAAAAAATTTTTTTTTTTTCAAAACTTTACGAGAGTCAAAATTAACAATGGCTATTATGATATCTTTATAGTTTCTTCGCACGTCACTTCCTTTTTTTGGATAAAAAGACTTTACCTAGTTACCTGTTTGTTTGCTTAAACTTTTTTTTCTATGAAATTGAATGCCGCATCTGATGCACATTTTAATCACGCTCCATGTTCACGGTTTCGGTAGCAACGAATATCACAAGTTAATAAAGGCATCTAATGAAGAGTTTTCTTTTAGACGGCAACGGCTTAAGCTGTTTGAGTTGCCGGTGTTGCCGCCTCAGGGATTTATGTTGGCGGCCAGTGTTTGCTTTATAAAACTTTTAATAGTTGTAAGTTTATTTATCCATTCCCAGCGCAAAGGGAAGATTAAGACTCGGGAAATTATTTTTCTTCGGTGTCTAGAAAATTTTATAGAAAAAAAAATACTGGCATAATTTTTTGACCTTACCTTTGAGAATTTGCGTTTGAACATAACCTAACTGAAGGAACGAACGAAGAAGGTGCTTTAAACAGTATTTTAATTAAATTCTCGTGTAGAAGATAAGTAGCATTCCTTTTAAAAAAGACCAACACAGCTACATTTTTAAATCTAAATCTCCCGAACCAGTTTCTCCAAGATCGACGGAGGAGAGGGCAAACAGAATTAGAAATTCATGAGAATGTTAATAATTTTTACGGAGGTATTTTTTTCCTCTCGAACTGATAGAAGGGGCTTATTTATTTAGGGAGGTTCCAAGGAGAATGTACTTAAAGTGGATATACTGTAATTTGAATCTTAATATACCGCCATTATTTATTTTAAGTCGAAAGAAATGCATAAGTCTTTGTAATGAAAATGGTCCGATTTTTCATGCTGATTGAATTTTAAAATGACAAGCTGAGTTCTTTTTATCAGTCGCTCAAGAATAATATTAGGGTGTGAAATACTTTGAGAGATGAATCTCTTTAACAATTATGAGTTTGATTGTATTCGCCATTAATTTAGTTAAAGCCATAATTCGTGTAAAATAATATGTCCGTTTATACAGGGCGTGTAAAATAGAAAGCCCGTGATTTTATCCCTATTTATTTTAACACAACAAAATATTGCTTGTTGTTCTACTGGATAAAATATAAACGCTGGTCAGAAAAGTCCGTGTCCCGGAAAACCGGCAAATACGGAAATCCCGTTTTGGTTTAGGGAATCTATCTCTGTCATCTTATATGTCACGTTCCGCAAACAGAAGGCGCGGAATGCCTAAACGGAACTGGCGTAAATAAATATTTCACTAAGTTTTGTATTTGCACTACTCTCGCAATGTAAACTGAGTCGATGTACGGATCCTGCGCTCTAATAGTTTTGGTTGTACTTACTCGTACATAAGAGTATTTACTGCTATTGTCTTGTGATGTCTACTTTATTTGCAATGTGAAATTGGTAGTCAACGCGGAGGCTTATTGCTTTATTTGGTTCTTTTAGTTTATTTATTTATTTATTTATTTGCAATACTAACATTATGCTTACATTTTATTAGTTACAAAATGTTATGGGTTTTTTTACTTGTAAACACAACAATTAAAAGTATTGACAGCATTCTTAAAAAAAAAGATCAAGCTTAAGACTAAACAATAATATAAGTATCTATTTAAAATTTCTAACAAAATTTAGATTAAATCTCTGACCAAAAATACAAACACATGCAAAAATAAAAGAGTTTAGAATGTTTATCGTCAATTAATTCTGGAATTTATCTTCAAAATAAAATAAGACCAAATGGAAAATGAATGGTCATAGTATACTTCAGTCTTGCGTAGTCACCGTGTAGTAACTTTAAATCAATTGTTACTTATAAAAACGTTGTAGATATTAATTAAATTTATATTTTTATAACTACCACGTCATATAATTATCATATTCTATTTTCACATAACCTGAAGCATTACCTACAGGTTAATAAATCTTTCTATAGCCCAGCCGTTTCGCTATTAAAAAATCATATTTTTCTATTATTTACAGTAGTGGAAACGGGCGACGAGCCAGCAGCCTGCAGTGGCCGGCGCACCCTCGTACTTGCCAATCATCAGAGCACAGCAGACGTGCCGATGCTTATGGCTGCATGGAACCCGCGGCCTGGAGTCCTGCCCAACCTCATGTGGATCATGGACCGGGTATTCAAGTTCACCAACTTCGGGATCGTCAGCGTGCTGCATGAAGACTTCTTTATACAAGCGGTAAGTGGAATTAATATTTGATCTTGACATTTAATCATTGATGTATTTTATTACGGGATTCCGGTAAAATACACGGGAAACTAAATATTCGACACAGCCTGTATATGATAGTATATTTCTATTTTTAATAAAAACATTGCTGATAAGTCCAGGAAACTCAAACCCACGCTTGAAAGGTTTACCAGTATTGCCCATCCGATGCTTGTGCATTGAGTAATTATTAGCGTAACTTAGCACTCTTGCGCTACATTGCAAATCTTAGACACAGTACAAATACGCTACAGTATATTAAGTTACATACTTAATGAGAAATGTCTGCAAAAAATATTGCAGAAATATATTTATTCAGCATTGGAGTATAACATAAATAAAAATTTCTATTTACGTTTGATTTTACTTAAATAATAAAGTCGGTCAAGTGCATGGACCACGCAGTGTTTAGCGTACCATAGCATGGAGAAAGTGGTAGGTACCTAATGTTTAACATTTTTGTAGTGCCTACTGTTGGACGGTCACTATAGAAATAGATTAAATTTGCATTTAATTAATATCGCAAAATGGTTCTTCAGTACATATCTACATTATAAAAAATATAGTTTTTTTCGTTGTCAAGCTTTCGTTTAGGTTGTGCGTTGAGTAAGTCAGATGTTATCATAGTCACAAATTTTATCAAACGTTTCAATTAATAATTGTTAAATAAATGTAAATTTATAACTGCAGCTACTATGTTGGCTTTTCTAGTTCTGTGCAATTCCCATCCATTTTTTTTCTATTTTAAATTGGCAGTCGATTTATTGCATAAAGAATTTAAATGAAGACGAATGCGTAGTTTGCTTGCCCAGAAAATGCCTGTTCACAGTACTTGACAGTTGACAGGCTGTATGTGTCGTATTCCACTGGGTGGTGATTCAGTTACACTACTGCAGCGGCTATGTACTGTGTCTTCGTTTGTCGTAACGAGCCATTGCTCTTGTTAGAGAACGCTTCACTGAATGTAGTGTTAGTATAATACTTGCGTTACGCTCTATTGTTGAAGAAAGTGTTTTGTTTTTCTACGTTTATAAAACGCAATCTTCTAGATCGTAATTGATAAAAATAGCATTGTTTATAGTTGAACAGTTGATGATTTTTTTACCTAAAAGTTGTTATTGTCAAGATATTAATGGCTCTATATTGTTATAACTTCTTCTCCTTCCTTTTCCTATCCCACGCTAGGTGGGGTCAGTACAACATGTTTTCCTCTTCCACTCCGCTCTATCACTACGGCTCGAAGGACCAAAACTGTGGCGAGATGGCGTGTAAATAGCCAACACCAGAATTGTACATAGTACGAAACTAACCGACATGCCAAATATCCTGACGCGCAGACAATGAAAAGAAGGCCCACGTACCTGGTATTCCTGCAGCCTCTTCAAGAGGGATACACAGTCCGTAGTCGTGTCAGTACTCACACCCTTCATAAACATATCATTCTTCACGCCTTTAACATTTTAAATAATTTAACTGATGATAAATATACATCCTGGGATCCATTATTCACACACGGCCTGATCCCTAACTAAGCAGGATTGTGATATAGAAACCAGATAACTGTTTTTTTTTTTTTTTTTTTTATATCATAATATTTACACCTACACCTAGAAATAGTAAACGGTAACACCGGTAAACGGTCACCATTGCGCCGACTAGTTCACTCTTTCAATACTAATTTCAACTCCATCGATATTGCGGCAACGCGTCCTAGTATCTTTAAAAACAAAATTAATAGTTTTTTAGCGTAAAGCTACCATTTTTAACGAATATTTGCTAATCTCTAATATTTTTTTTTTAACAAGCTGTGGTAGGCGGTGTTGGTGTCATGATTAAGAAGTCGTATTATACATATTTTATTTTATTTATTTTATTTTATTTTATCATTAATACAAAATCCACAGCACTATTACTATATATAAAATTAATCTTAATATTATCGCATACTGCCAATTAAGGATTTACTTTATTTAGTTCAAACATTATATTTGCAGAGCGGAAGAGAAAAGAAACGAATAAAAAATAGAAAAAAAATAATAATGAATAGCATAATAGTAGATTGTTATACAAGGGGCTAAAATGACCCATTATATACGTGGTAGTTTTACTCCCGAGCTTTAGCGAGGGACTAAATAGAAACCGAGTTTTAATGGGATTTAGCGCCGTGTGTTACACTAAACTTTTCACTACGATTGCGAAAAAATAAAACAATCCAATACAATATGAAATATGTAGTTTATAATTTCTATTTTTTTGTTTCTTCTGTAGCCGCAACACATTGCATGCATTCTACCAGAGATTTTCAAAATTAAAATGAAGTTCTTTTTTTATGAAACAGTAATAAGTCGAGTCTTTATTCATGATTATTCTACTTATGACTAAAGACTTTTTCGATTTTGTAGGCTCATTGTCATTTGACACAAAAAAACAAAAAAAAAACTTTTTCCCCTAGAGGATGAATTGCTATTTTTTCACCGCTCTGGTACGCTACAATGACGGTCTTTTTGAGCAAGAGGAGTGAAAAATATATTATGTCACTGTTTGCTTACCCTAATAAATTGAAAAAAAAAATAAATTGTCATTTTCTAAGGTTTGTACTGGTCGAGAATCGAACCCGCAACCTGCAGAGTTGTTTGTTTGTTTGTTTGTTTTGGCAGGGCTGTTTCCGCACTTAGCCTCTTGATTGGGCCATTGTACGTATTTAAGCTTCTGTGTCTTCTCACTCCAACCAGCCCAGGTCATCCCAGAAGGCTAGCAGCCTTTGTAGACTGCCAAAGGCTTCCGGAAGTGACGCTGGTGAATGGAGGATTTGTGCCCGTTTGTCTGCCACGCTCCTGCATTCCATAAGCACGTGCTGTGGCGTTTCTTCCGCCTCCATGCATCCTCTGCATAGGGGGCTGTCTGTCACACCTATGGTAAATAGGTGTTTGTTCAGTAGACAGTGGCCGGTTATAACTCCTATAACTTTGCGGATTCTGTCCCTTTTTAATCTGATGAGGTTGCGAGAAAACTTTTTTGATGCCACCGGAATTGCATTCTTTGTTTGTCTGCACCCTTCATTGGTTTTCCATTGCGTTAAGTGTGTTTCTTCAGTTTTTTGACGTAGCCATGATTTTATTTGGGCCTTAGGTATGGGTAGTAATGGTTCCGGTCCATATACTATTGTCTCCGATCCTCTTTTGGCCAGTTCATCGGCTGCGTCATTGCCCAGTGAGTTGCTATGTCCTCTGATCCATTGCAGGGTTACTTTGTTTGTGTTTGCAATGGATTGGAGTGCGTTGTGACATTCCAGTATAAGGACAGAGGTTATGGTGTTATTTTGTAGTGCTTGAAGTACTGATGCACTGTCTGAGATGATTTTTATATTGAAATCTCTGACATCTCTGGCTGCAATCACTTGAGCTGCTTTGGTGATACCAATGCATTCCGCTTGGAAGATTGTGTTTAGTTTGTCTAGTGTGGTTGATATTTTGATATTTAGGTCATTTGAGAAGACACCAGCTCCAGTGCCGTGAGTGGTTTTGGAGCCATCAGTATATATCCTAACTTCATGGATGCCAGAGCTATCTTTTTGTTCTTCGGTAAGTTGGATATTGTATCTTCGATCAAAAACATGGTGGTACGGTATTCCGTCTAGGGGTGCCTCCAGGAGTGGTATTTCCTTTAAGGTTTCCTGCAGAATTTTCGTATGTGTTGTTAGCGTGTTGTTTTTCCATAATCCGTTTGCTTTTAATCTTAAGGCAGCTGCTTTGGCCTCCTCTTGTATGATGAGATCCAGAGGTCTCAGCTGCAGAAGATACTCTAAAGCAGCCGATGGAGTGGTTTTCATACATCCAGTAGCGGCCATACTTGCTAAGCGTTGCAAGCTCTGGAGTTTTGCACGCACGTTGCACGTTCCCACCTTGGGATTGGGGTGATTTTTTTAGAGAGGTTTTCTTCCTCGCAGCCCTGGCGGTTAAGCCAAGACCCCCGGCCGCCTGGTTACGGGTTGTTGAGCCTGCAGAGTTGCAGCCCGGTTAAATAGCCTCCACACTAACCAGCACTGTTAATAAGGATGTTGCCTTTATTGAAGAAAACATATCTCTAACACTAACAATAAAAATACTAGAAAATAGCGTTTAAGTTGTTTTCATCCACTTGTGACGTCATGTCGTTATGTATGACGTCAAAAGCCAGTATTTCCTACTCAGTGAACATACCTGTTAGTAATTCCATCAAAAATTAATTCAGTTGATAAGAAAATAAGCAGCAATTCAATTACAAAACTCCCAATAAAAAAGGTCAAATCCTGTAATGACCTAGAGCAATCAAGAAATCTGTGACCTACTTAATACCGTGATCCAGGTCAGACTGTCAAAGCCGTGAGGCCTTAATTACGCGAGGCTATAAATTACATGGGGCCACATAAATCTGCCTCATCAAATTGCCTTTTTACACTTTATGCCCACCTTGGCTAACGTAATAAAACTTGGTTGATTCTATCACGAAAAATTTGTAGATAGGTTATTTATAAGCGCTCCGAAATTGGGAGGCTAATTAGCCTACTTTGACCTGTAACGCGTTGCCAGCATCAACGAATGCACTTCATGTACCGGGTGCAGTGACCCAAAACAACCAAAAACGCGATCGTGTTATTTATGTGTGTGTTAGAGTGCCATTTCTTGGCGAACGTTGTGTTTTTTTTGGAACGAAGTTCCTTATCGCGCGTTGTGAAAGGGGGCTAGACGGAAAAAAATCTTACGAAAAATTGTCCCGACACTTTTAGTGTCAAAAGTGCGTTGACCTGTCTCTCTCTCTCTCTCTCTCTCTCTTATAGAAAGCAAGCCAGATATTTTCATTTCTATTTATATATATACATATATATTTTTTAATATATATATATACTCTCTCGACTTATATAACTTCGTTCCATCCGGGTGTCCCTTGACACCTCTCAAGTTTTTTTTAATTTTATGTCATTAGGTTGACAAACAGGCCGACGATCCACCTGATGGTAAGTGGTTACCGCCGCCTATGACATTTGCAATACCGACATTGAAGAGCTCTTTTTACGCCCTTTTTGAAGAACCCCATATCATAGCGCGGAGTAAATACCGTAATGGGGAGCTCATTCCACATCCTAATGGTCCGCAGAAGGAACGTCCGGCTGAATCGGTCGGTGGACGATCGAGGCGGCTCGAGGATATGAGGATGAGCTCCACATCGCCGGCGAGCAGTGCGATGGTAGAATGATGGTGATGGCAGTCAAAAAGTTCTTGAGAACTCTCCCCATTATACAGACTTATCTATACTCTTTTTACTTGCAATATCATTGGATTCTATAGCATTATGTAAGTAAGTCCTAACAATGATTTTTGTTCCATCAATCATTCTTGTGTTACGTTCGGTAACGAGTTACCGAAATTGAATGGAAAATGCTTATTGATTTAATTTTGATGATTATTTTTAAATTGTAAGCTGTTTTGTGGTGGCTATATTAATGGATATTTTATGAACATGAAGTAAATAAGTACGTACGAGTTTTTTACTATTGGATACGCTTGCGTTTGACTGCAATCTCACCATGGTAAGTGACGATGCGGCCGAAGGTGGTAAGCTCACAAAGCCTAGATGGGAACTGGCTCTCGAGTGCAGGCGGCAAAACATTAGCAATACCAGGGGGATTGCCAATGTGCTGCCGGCCTTTTTTACAATGCCTTTAATATACTCATTTGGTTTATGAAATAATAAGCTTATTATAATTATTATCTGGGACATTCTACCATGTACAAGTAAATGTACATGTACATTATATTTACTAATATATAATGTACATACTTAAGTATATTTACACAACTAACCATCCTGGATGGGGTGGTAGATAGATAGTGTATTTAACATCGGCCCGTCAAATTATTACAATGGTTCTAATGTGTCCTCAAATTACGATCGGATCGATTTGTAATGAATAATTTAGAAGATTATTAGTTGCGTGCCCTCTGCATTCGCGACTGTTTGTGTTTGTTGGATTTGTTGAAAATTGTATTTGAACAATAAGGGATCGTCCATTAATCACGTGAGCCTCGAAAAGGGGTTCAGAAAAATCCACGTGATTTTTGATAGGGGGAACGCTCAACGCTTCATGCCTTGGCTAGTAATTTCGTGGATTAACTCAATGTTCAATGGAAATTGATTCGTTATGAAATAGTTGTGTCAGCATAATCCTACTAATATTACAAATGTGAAAGTTTGTATGGTGTTGCTCAATCACGCAAAAACGACCGAATGATTTAGATTTTTTTTTTTTTATTCTGGATAAGCTTATGTTTGACCACAATCTCACCATGGTAAGTGATGATGTGGCCGAAGGTGGTAAGCACACAAAGCCTAGATGGGAACTGGCTCTCAAGTGCAGCTGTCGAAACACACCGATAGGTGCTTGGCGACAGGTTTTCAACTTGAGGGTGGTAGCCAGCCAGTCGGGTACAAAGTACCCTACCACCGTGCTATGGTTTCCTCACCGAAAGCTCAAGCTCATTGTAGGATTCGAACCCACGACCTTCGTCGCGGTATTCGACGTCACTTACCACTGAGCTATCATCGCCTTAAACTTGGCACAGAAGTAGATCATATCCTGGAATAAAAAAAAGGATACTTATTATCCCGGGAACAGATAAGATCCCTCGGAAACGAGGATGAAACCGCGACGCGGTAAACTAGTTCCTAATACGAGTATAAATAAAACTTAAATGTTTTCGTTTCATAGTTTCGTTAAAGAAAATCACGTACCTATCCTAAATCCTGATTTGAACGTGTGTTTTTAAGAAATTGTCTATGAGACAATAATTCTATTTTTTTTATATTTTTTTTTATTCTGGATAGGCTTGTGTTTTGACCACAATCTCACCATGGTAAGTGATGATGTGGCCGAAGATGGTAAGCACACAAAGCCTAGATGGGAACTGGCTCTCAAGTGCAGCTGTCGGAACACACCGATAGGTGTTTGGCGACAGATTTTCAACTTGAGGGTGGTAGCCAGCCAGTTGGGTACTACAAAGTACCCTACCACCGTGACTATTTAGATTCTATTTAGACTTAATTGGTACCCAATATGGTTTTGATTGCTGCAAAAGCCTAAATCAAGATGATCATGTGTGCAATTAATTTGTAGAGCTCTGAATATGGTACTTTAAACTTGGCAAAAATGAGTCTCATTTCATGGAACTACTCATACTACTCATTAAGTTGTTTCTACAGATAGCCCGCGTTTTGTCTAAGAAACAGTAATTAAAAGCGACAGTTTAGTCACGCCAGTATTTATGTGTGCGGCGTACGATTTGGCCACGATTTGGTATTCGTTTCAGTGATGTGATTCACAGTATTACAAATGAGAGGTCAATGTTTATAGCTTCCGATTTAGAAGCGATTGCGGTACGATATTTTTGTGTTTTTAGGGTTCCGTACCCAAAGGGTAAAAACGGAAACCCTATTACTAAGACTCTACTGTCCGTCTGTTTTTCTGTCTGTCTGTCACCTGACACCTGGACAGTTGAAATTTTCACGGATGATATATTTATTTCTGTTGCCGCTATAACAGAATAAAAAAAAAACTTGAGAGGTGTCAAGTGACACCCGGATGGAACGAAGTTATATAAGTCGAGAGAGTATATATGTATATATATATATATATATATAAAAACATCTGGCTTGTTTTATATAAGAGAGAGAGAGAGAGAGAGAGAGAGAGAGAGAGAGAGAGACAGACAGAGAAACATGCGCACGCCGCACAGCTTAATAAACATACATAGTGACACAAAAAAGTGTCGGGACAATTTTTCGTAAGAATTTTTTCCGTCTAGCCCCCTTTCACAACGCGCGATAAGGAACTTCGTTCCAATAATAATAAAAATCCTATATATTATTGAATACAAACGAGCATGTGTTAGTTTAAATTTCCACAACTAAAAGCTAATTAATAAATAATTAAATTCACGTGAACAAAACCGCGGACGCAACATAGTTGGAAACAAACTTCCCACTTCTATCTAGGTGCAGTCTACATAATTTGTCTCCTATATGACCGTGCTATTATAGCTTTTATACAACAGCGATAAAGACTAAAATAGCTATAGCCTGTCTGACATATTTACTCACATATCGTAACGTCACCAACTTGCTAGTTGCAAACTGATAAAACTTTAAACTTAACGCGACGAACTTATAAACAACTAACGTAAGTTACTCTTACAAGAACACTGGCAATAAGTTTAGTATAATTTAACTTTGAGAAATACTTGAAATTTCAAGTCAATTAATTTCAACTCGATCTTGTCCGTAGCTTCGTCTGTAATAAGTACAATCACAGTGAAATTAAATTACTATAGGGTATTTACATTTATTACACCTCGGGATTTCATTGCTAATGATAGTTGAAATATGATTTTTCAGGCGATAATAGCTCCGTGGTAAGTGACGTCGGATACCGCGGCGAAGGTCGTGGGTTCGAATCCTACAATGAGCTTGAGCTTTCGGTGAAGGAAAACACCGACTGGCTTCCACCCTAGTTTAAAATCTGTCGCCGAGCACCTATCGGTGTGTTCCGACAGCTGCACTTGAGAGCCAATTCCCATCTAGGCTTTGTGTGCTTACCACCTTCGGCCACATTCACTTACCATGGTGAGATTGTGGTCAAACACAAGCTTATCCAGAATAAAAAAAAATGTTTTTTTTAAATAGATTCGTAAAAGTCTCCGAGTGTAAATGGACTCAGTAATCATTCATTGTCTGGAAAATGTCTTTGTAGACTCGTTTGAGCATTTGACTAATCGAGAAAGTGGAACATTTATGATTGTACTACAAGTGGTCACTGTTGTTCCTCACTTTTTTTGCATGACAAAAGATTTAAAGCAGCATTTTGTTGAATAACTTTGTGAAAAATTCGCGATGATTCGGTAGAGAACCATTAAAGTCATAGCCCACTTACACGACTCTGCTCCAACACCGCTCCCACCCAACACCGCCCTAAACTAAAAGTCTACTACCGAGCAGTCTGATGGCGGTAAGCTCGCTGACAGCGAGCTGTCCGCTAATTTATGTTGCCAATATAAACTATATCTAAAGGGCACGTCCTGAAGCCCATATTTGAATGATATTTTATTTGTCGGGTTGGAGCGGAGTTGTGTAAGTGGGCTATGGCCTTTATTCTTCCGTAAAAATAAAATAAATCGTGCCTCCTTGAAAGTATTGTAAACGTATTTGTTTTTACTATCCTTTTCAGGATTAAGATGTAAATTCTGTTTTTTTTTTCACCCGGCTTATTTGGACCTCGGTTCCAAATTTACATTTCAACGCTTAATAATTTATGAAGACCTTTAAATCTTACTCCATTGCGTACTTTCCCCTTCTTAATCCTCTTAGAGATTACTCCGGGCCCTTCTGCAATGTCAAACATTTCATTCCGTAGTCATATTAACAAAGGAAATCAATGTCTTATTAAAAAAACATACACTGTAGCGAGCGGATATGACACGTACGTGCAAGGTACAATGTTGTTTCATGCACTTTTCATAGTCGCTATTGTGACGTAATAAAGTTTAAATTTAATCGTTTGACATGTAGAGGGCGGGCTGATGGTTTTGTTGAAGGGGTGTAGTACAAGTGTCTGACTTCAAGCGTTTATATTTGTGAAGTTTAATTTATTTCTCACTAGCTTTCCGCCACGCGGTTTCACCCGCGTTCCCGAGGGTACTTATCTTTTCCCGGGACAAAAAGCGGGGATAGCCTATGTGCTATTCCAGACTATAATTTATCTCTATGCCAAATTTCATCCAGATCTATTCAGCCTTTCTGGCGTAAATGAGTAACAAAGAAACATCCATCCATCCAAACTTTCACATTTATAATATTAGTGGGATTATTATATCTATCGTTCTAATATTGGTAATTTTTTTTTATTAACTATTACTTTTTATAGAAATTATTTTAATTAATGATGATGTGTTAAAGGTTTACTAAGTCTGGATGGAAACGGGTTCTTCAATGTAACTGCTTGAACACACAGCAAGTATGTACTAACAGATTTTCAACATGATATTGATAGCCAGTGAGGTACTACATAGTACCCTACCACCGTGTTTTGGATTTGACACAAAATTTTCACAACCAAAATTCTAGTGCTAAAACTGCATTTTCTCCTCACAAAGAGGACACAAAACTGTCCTCATAAATAAATCCGCCATTTTGTGACGTCATACAACAAAAATTTGGTTTATCGTAAAGTCTGGATTCAACAAAAAATTTAATGAATCATCTTACTTAGACAGGAGTTAAATTTAATAAAATCTCATCACTAATTGACGACCCTTGTATATTCTTCACTATAATGACCATCGTTTTTTTTTTTTTTTTTTTTATACCACTAGGTGGCAAACAAGCTTACGGCCCACCTGATGGTAAGCGGTTACCGTAGCCTATGGACGCTTGCAACACCAGAGGCGTCTCGAGCGCGTTGCCGACCCTGCATAAACCTTCTTACTCCTCTTTTGAAGAACCCCATACTGTAGTCTTTAGGGAACACCTCACCGTTACTAAACCCGCTACCTCTCACCCCCAATACCAAGCGCAAAAGTATTATAAACAATGTCGTATACCCCTGTGCTGTGCAGGTTTACGACCCCTGCCCTCTTTATAGACACAACTAATAAAGCAGAATCGTTATACTACCGGGTCTACCGGCCGTGCATAACTAACGCATACACTACTGTTTTAATGAGGCACCGTCGTAGTTTTTAATGTATGGGGGCTTCCGGTTGTATCGCGGTTTTTATTTTACCCGACTACGGCAAAGATAAAGATGGGTTATTTTATTTGAAAGTTAGTGACTCATTTACCTGCCATATTTAGTATTTAAATGCTTTGGATAATATTAAAAATAGTAAGTAATTAAGTTTGTTATCCATACTAATATTACAAACTCGAAAGTGTGTCTGTCTGTCTGTTGTTACCTCTTCACGCTTAAACCGCTTAACCGATATTGATGAAGGTATAGAGATTGACAAAACCTTGCAGAAAGATAAAGGATACTTTAAAAAAAAGGAAAAGATAAGATTCGGGTGAAACCGTGGGGCGGAAAACTAGTTTTATATAATTATTAAAAAAAAATTGTATAATGTCAATGTACCTACAATGTAAAAAATAAATAAATTGTATAATGCATAATGTCTGCTTAGAACAAACTCTGCTTAATTTAGTATCAGATGGCCGTGTTTAAAACATTATAAATCGCATCGACAAACTACCCTAAAACGGTAAAAAGTGTCGTTTATTTTGAAATTAAATTAAATGTTTATTCATACAAATAGGCCTTCACAGGCATTAATGAATAGTCAGACTCTAAAGCACGGTTCGGAATGTCGCTAACATAAGCATACATTTTAATTAAATATAGTTGAATCTTTAACTATGTTTAATAAAACATTTATCCGCAATTTAGGCAAAAATACTCATTAAAACAGCGAAAACACTGAAAAAGCTCGATCCTATAATAATCCCAAATCTCGTCCCATTCCCTGAAGGGCCATCGTTCTATCATCAAGAAGTGGTCATTGTAACAAATTTGCGCATTAATCGAGCTATTAGCCGAGTAATTACAATAGGCACCTTTATCGGCCTTAGTTACGTTATTACAGACAATTTCGCGAAATCCCTAAATTCTATTACCGGTAAAGTCCTTGTAGGTAAGTGTTGGATTGAATTCAGTAGATCAAGTAGGAAGTTACTTTAAGATTTTTATTAGAAAAGTGATAATGTACGGGTTGGTGTGGTTGGTTAAACACTACCTATCGTGCCATAGGTCGTGGGTTCGATTCCCATCTAAGGCAGATATTTGTGTGCATGAACTTGTCTGTTTGTCCTAACTCTGGGTGTTATTATTTATCTGTGTATGTATCTTAAAAACAGTAGTACCTATGTAGTACTAGTTTTTTTCCGCCGCGCAGTTTTACATAATAGTATGATTTTATTTCAACACCATTTATCCCGTAATAATTGCCTAATGATTTCTAGGAATTGCGCTTAATAACTTTTTTTCAGTAATTTATCTCCTGTCCAATAAACTATGTGTACTGTGACATAATTTGAAATTGTAAGATTGTATCGCGATATAAATTGTAGGATGGCTGTTTATTTTGGTAGGGTGTTACGATAATTGAGTTTCTTCCAGCGCCGACCGAGACGGTACCAATAGCAGAATTTAAAATTAACAATTCTTACCGATTGGAAATCCTATGGTATTAAACATGTGGATAGAAACACTGAATGTGTCTAATAAATTTAATGTTCCGCATTATTATAATGAAGGTCTATTTGGGGTATATTGACTTTGGTATAAAGAAAAAATAACCTTGAATAAAACTAAGAATACAACTGCAATACATCGTGGCATCAGTTTATTTCTGACTGATGTCTAAAAAAACCGGCCAAGACTCTCCGACTTGCAACTCACGCACGAAGGGTTCCGTAAAAATTGCCCTGGGAGCCCCCTTAAATATTGATTTTATTCTGTTTTTAGTATTTGTTGTTATAGCGGCAACAGAAATAATTCATCTGTGCAAATTTCAACTGTCTAGCTATCGCGGTTCTTGAGATATAGCCTGGTAACAGACAGACAGACGGCCGGACGGACGGACAGACAGCGAAGTCTTAGTAATAGGGTTCCGTTTTAACCCTTTGGGTACGGCACCCTAAAAACGAAGTCTACTAATTAATATATTACACCGCAGCCAAAACTTCTAAATCAATATCTACGATTACCTCTCCAAGTTTCCTTGCCGCAGAAATCATTTCAGCATCGATTTTAACATTCCTACCACGCTCATAATACTTCCAGCATTATAGATCTGTAAACGCATAAAATATGGAGGTGTTATCGCCGAGCCCAGGTGGAGGTACCTGCCCTCAATTTCCCCGCCACCTGATTTCCTTGTAATTAAAGATGGGATTTTGAACTAAGGAAGGGGTGGGCAGTTAGGATAATTTGTTGGAATTAATTTGCCCTAAAGGCCGCTTATATTGTAAAACGGCTCCAGTAATAGTGATTCACCTTTTACTTTTAAATTAGAATTCTTAAATTCAAGATTTATTACTCAAAGTTCAGGTGAAAATATTTGATAAGAATTTGTTGAGTAACAAGTACCAGGGTGTTTTTTTTTTTTTTTTTTTTTTTTTTATGTCACTAGTGACAACGAGGCAGGCGGGTCACCTGATGGTAAGTGACTACCGTCGCCTATAGACATTAGCAATACCAGGGGGACTGCCAACGTGTTGTACACCTTATTACAACGCCTTAAGGGCAAGGGCAACTGGCTCTCAAGTGCAACTGCCGGAACACACCAACAGGTGCTTGGCGACAGATTTTCAACTTGAGGGTGGTAGCCAGCCAGTCGAGTACCACATAGTACCCTACCACCGTGCTGTGGTTTCCTCACGATGTTTTCCTTCACCGAAAGCTCAAGCCCATTGTAAGGATTCGAACCCACGACCTTCGTCGCGGTATTCGACGTCACTTACCACTGAGCTATCATCGCCTTAAAATGTAATAAAAGCCTGTGTAATGAAATAAAAGAGGTCTTTTAAACTCTGATCTATGTAAAAATGGTTTTTTATTCAAAATAAATTATACTGTGTTCTATGAGTAAGATTACAAGTCCAAGGAAACCAATATTAAACTCCCGACCGAAATGTACAACTTCATAAATCCTAACACAATAGCTGCATTATGTAGGTGTCTTCCCGGGAATCGAATCCAGTACTAGACCGCGACACGGCCGCGATTGGCATAGTGCCAATAGGGTTAGTAGGCTACATAATAGAGTGTACAACCACTGCAATTACGTATTTAATACATTGTCCTTAGAGATTATTTTTTATACTGTTAAAATACATAGTATTTTCAGAAACATTATATTCAAACTGTGTACCGCTTTTTCGCCTCTGTTTGAGGCGTTATTCTTTTTTTTTATTAGAAGCTATAGACAAGCTTTGGAGTTATCAAAGAGTTTGTAGTTATTTTTCACCTTTATGTACTTAAATTTAAACATTGAAAAAACCGGCCAAGTGCGAGTCGGACTCGTGCACGAAGGATTCCGTAAAAAAGGCAAAAAAATCACGTTTTTTGTATGGGAGCCCCCCTTAAATAATAATTTTATTTTGTTTTTAGTATTTGTTGTTATAGCGGCAACAGAAATACATAATTTGTGAAAATTTCAACTGTCCAGCTATCGCGGTTCTTGAGATACAGCCTGGTAATAGACAGACGGACGGACAGACAGCGAAGTCTTAGTAATAGGGTCCCGTTTTTACCCTTTGGATACGAAACACTAAAAAAGGGCGAACACTTGTTGTTATGATAACCCAAATCTTATCAACGATAAATGACTCTAAACTAGTAAATCCATACTTGGGACTGCGTTTTCTCCGACAATAATATCACAGTATAAATCGCTTTGAAAAAAATATTGCACCATCCCGTCGCATAGCATTAACTTTTACCCATTTCCTTAGGAAGCACTTAAAATACAGTATAGAGAATTCACGCTACCACATTTCTTGGAGAAGTCGTTGGTGTTCTTTAAAGCTGGCAACACCTTTGGCTCAGTGCCAGGAGAGCACGACGCGGTGCGGGTGAAAGCGGTTCGAACCCTTGTCACGATTCGAGTGTTTCAAAGAACTCCATTGATGTTGTGATGAAGAGGATCGTTTTATTTAGGTATATCTGGTTTGTTTACTATTTGAAGATGTCTGGGGTGAGTCTAACTGAAATACTGAATCCTGCACATTAATCCCCTTTTTAGGGTTCCATTATAGGATCACTCGTGCGTCTGTCCGGTCATGTCACAAACATTTGCTCCGAATCTACTGGACTTAATTACATATACTTTAAGTCTATGGAGGAGCGAGGTATTAGACTCCATTTAAAAGGGAAGATCTTCCGCCAAAGATCTATCTAGGAGTCGTGATGAAGTCGCCACAGGTCTTTGGGCTTTTGAGTCATGGCTGTCCATGATATATCTAAGTAATTTTAATGTCGGGTTATCCATTTTTTTCCCATCTTTTCATTTCCTGATTCTCCACTTGGCCGTAGCTAATAAAATTCTCTCTACATTTACGTTTAAACTTAGCTACTTATAAATCTCAACAAACTCCAGTCATAAAGAAGAAATTTAAAGTAGCGGCAGTCATATTTTACGTGTAGCAAACTCCCCGAGGTATTAAATATACAATACACTCTCCTTACCTGGGAAATTGCAAAATAAAATAGGCTCAAACCTGTTCTAGGCCACTATGAAAGTTTCAGACCTTCGGAGCTGCTGAAAATTTCACAAGTTGTCTAGGTGGCGTTGGATCCGAGCCAACTGGAGCGACTCGTATCCGCGACGTATATTATTGTGTATTTACCAAGGAAGGCGAATTATAACCATGCTATATTTCTGTCAAAGCTAATGATCTGTTTAATAGATTTTTTGGGAAGAATCGGTTGAAAAAAATCATTAGAATAATACTAAGCCTTTGTAAATGCTAACTTAAAGGCACTTATGAACGTTACATTTGACTCTATCAGTTCGGAGAAACTTAAAGTAAGATTTAGGCAAGAAAAAGATAAGATACACTTCGCCAAGGGGATGCAAGTGCAAAGAGAAGCTACTATTTTGGAAGCTTTCTTCATTACATCGGCCCCCCGCACATAAACCCCGATTGCTTTTCGTGGCCAATGATGTCTGTAAATCTATTGATATGTGTGAAAAGGTCTTTAAATTCTCCTTTCAGGGATGTAACGTCAATACGTCTGTGGGCGATCATTCAGTGATATTATTATTTAATACGTCTGTGGATGAGGCATCGGTTTATTTTTAAACTCACCAAAACATTTCAATCCGGCCTTAGTTTTATAGAATTTAAAAATAAGACAAAAAGATGCTGATATGTCACTCTAAAATTACCAATTACTATGCTTTCTCTCACTTTACTATAGTATAAAAAATACTATAAAATTGAATGTCATTTCAAATTCAGAATACATTGGTAAAATTGCGGCCGTCTCGCTATGTCTCACGAACTTAAATACAAAGCATGTCACATATTCATATGAGAAAGTACATTTATACCTTTTGAATAATATATGGCACTAAAACGGATGCCTTCCAAATAGAAACGAAGTTGCTCTGTGTACCAGTTCTCGTACATTTATTAGTAGGGGGCTTATTTTGGTATGCTCGAAAACTATCTCTTACAACTATTTCAAATGGCTGACGTTTATTGAAAAAATAAATTTAAATAAATAAATAAATATCCTCGGACATTTTTCACACACGGCTATCTGATCCCAAACTAAGCAAAGCTTGTAATATGGAAACCAGATGACTGATATAATACATATACTACTTTTTTTTTTTGTAAATGAATAGATAATTACACCCAGACTCAGGACAAAAAGACATGTTCATGCACACAAATGTGTGTCCTGGATGGGAATCGAACCAACCAACCACGCCAACCGGCCCGTCAGCTTGAAAAAACATTTAAAACTTTACCTTAAGGTTTTTCTATTAAAGCTTGGCTAGACGAATTCTATGTTTGTTAGAATATCTTAAAAAAATATCAAAGGATCCAACGCTTATCCTCGATATAAGTTTTAAATGTTTTTTCAAGCTTAGGTCAATCTATGTAGGACGTAGATATGTGCTTAGTTTTATCCAAATTTAGGTATTGTTTATATACCACCTTGGGTCGCATCATCACTTACGAGTACCAGTGTGAGAATGGGGCCAAATATTCATGATAAAGAAAATATTACATGAAAAATTACGGGATTTTTTAAGCTATTGTATAAGCTTTTATCGCGGGCTTAGAGCGCGGCGATCGAATCAAGAAATTCCGTAACGAAAAAAACCTAACACCCCCCTGCCATGTATTTTGTTTTCAAATATCACAGCGACTATCATATTTTTGTCGTCGTCGACTGCAGTCCGGGGTGTCCAACGACAACACACTTTTTTTTTTAAATATTATTATTCAGCTATTATTCGGCGGCGCGACTATGGGCCGTCGTACCAGCCAGTCTTTATTCAAACAATATTTGCGTTCGATTTCTTTGGCGCTGAACACTAGGATGTTCCAAATTCAATAAGTGCGCGGCAAAGATAATTGCGGCGCACTTATAAAATAAAGATGATTAAAACCTCATTACTGCCCGCTAAAAGTTTCTTATAGAAAACACCACCTTTGGGTGCACTTAAAGGCGAACCAAGTCGTCCTTTTCGAATAGATGGGATGAAAAGTATAATGCTATCCAATAGCTTTTGCATGTACACACAGTCACGAAGTACACTCAAAAGCGGGTTCTCATAGAGGGTGATGAAAAGTAGAGTGTACCACACGGGTGCAAATATAGTTTTGGCTCGGGCGACGTACTTTGAATCCCTCGCTACGTTCAGGATTCTTCTAAAGAATCCCTCGCAGCGCTCGGGATTCTACTCTAGAATCCCTCACTTCGTTCTGGATTCAAAAAAGCGCCCTCGCCGTAAAAATATTATGTTGCTTCCTTATGATACAATCTACTATACCACAGGTTTTTGTTTTTGTTTTGTAGTCATATTTTGTTATTAAAATTTTATTGCGAAAGAAAGACAATATTTCGTGTAGTTTTTTTAACCCTTAGTATTTTTTTATTACAAAGCCAATTCCGAAAGGACAAAGAAAAACCTTTTTTTTTTCAATAATTTTATTCAAAATAATCATTTTTTTATGTAACAATTAGAAATAGAGCTTATACTGTCCTATAAACTAACGAAAACAACAACTTCCTACCAAATGTCACATCCATTGTTCAATCGACATTTCGTCTATCGTTTTCGACAATACCACCCTACGGTACAGTGGAACCTTTTCGCGGTCCGTTCAGTGGGAACCCACCTTTAAATGACATTTTCTAGTGATATACCTCCCCTACCTCCCCTTTGGTGCATACGTGATGCTTTGAAAGTCTGGCGGTTACAGTTTAATGGGACCCAATCCTTTTGGGTGTTGGAAACATATTTTACTTTAGTAAAGCAGAATGATTCAGTTAGTAGTGTATTTTTGAGTGGTTTTCTTTCTTTATATATTCGAATTTTGAATGTTGTTAGTTTTTTTTTCTTGTGGAAATCGTCTCACATTTCTGCATGAGTCGACGTAACATATATTTGAGTTTTTGAGTTAATCCTTTTTATTGCCAATGGTTTTTCATTGGCGCCAGGGCTTCAACTATCTCTCCAAAAGCAACCGTATCATCGTTGACCATAATACAATCGTTTGGCAGACAGTTCGGTGAATGACGGTCATATAACCACGTGTTGCGCCAGTAATGTGACCACACTTTATTAATTATAGAGACCGTATTGTGGTCCACGAGAGTGTATGCGTCAAATTGTTTTAGACGCTTTTGTAATGGAATATTTCTATGGAGTTAAAAACGGCATATATATTTTTGGTATAAAACAGTATCTTTATTAGTATATTAGTATATTAGGCTATTTTCTATCCTTGGGCATTCTTCAAACTTTAAAAAATTACATTAATTTACCGTAAATAAATTAAGCGTTGAATTCAGAATTCTAAGAAACCATAGTTTATTTACTGTTCTAGACTAGTGTTTCGAAAGGAGGGTCATAGGTTACATGGCCATAGAGTTTAGGTAGTTAACCTTTGGTTGCAATTTAAGTGGCCATGTATAGCTCGATTAATGAACTTGATTAAGATATCCGTTTGCTGTGAGCCTATTGTATAAGTAACCTTTGCATATATGGTGCCTCAAAAAAGTCTTCGAATTATAGTTGTAGAAGGCGATGATAGTGGTAGTGACGTTGGATACCGCGTCGAAGGTCGTGGGTTCAAATCCTACAATGAGCTTGAGCTTTTGGTGAAAGAAAACATCGTGAGGAAACCATAGCACGGTGGAAGGGACCTTTGTAGTACCCGACTGGCTGGCTACCACCCTCAACTTGAAAATCTGTGTGTTCCAACAGCTGCATTAAGGAGACAGTTCACAAGCTTAACTAGAAAAAAAAAGGATATCGTTGCCATGGCAACCTTTCTTTTAACTCAACTTCACAAAACAATTTATACCGTTTCCGTAGAAAAATTGAAAAAAAAAGTACGTAAAAAACATTTGTCTATTAAAGTGCAACGTTGTGTAAAAATTTCAAGCCACTCTGTCGACCACTTTTTGGGCTTTGTGGACACAAACATACGGAAGCTGAATTTTGAAAGAGACATATTTTTTTTTACTTTAATCATCACCATTCACCATGCAGTGGAGCTCATCCTCATATCCTCGAGCCGCCTCGATCGTCCACCGACCGATTCAGCCGGACGTTCCTTCCGCGGACCATTAGGATGTGGAATGAGCTCCCCATTACGGTATTCCCTCCGCGCTATGATATGGGGTTCTTCAAAGAGGGCTTAAAAAGAGCTCTTCAAATCACCCTGGTATTGCCCACTTACCATCACCGTGGATCGCCTACCTGTTTGTCAACCTAATGACATAAAAAAAGCCGAAAGACGTCTACTACTGGACACAAAACACTTTATACCGTTTCCGTAGAAAAATTGAAAAAAAAAAGTACGTAAAAAACATTTGTTTATTAAAGTGCAACGTTGTGTAAAAATTTCAAGCCACTCTGTCGACCACTTTTGGGGCTTTGTGGACACAAACATACGGAAGCTGAATTTTGAAAGAGACATATTTTTTTTTACTTTAATCATCACCATTCACCATGCAGTGGAGCTCATCCTCATATCCTCGAGCCGCCTCGATCGTCCACCGACCGATTCAGCCGGACGTTCCTTCCGCGGACCATTAGGATGTGTAATGAGCTCCCCATTACGGTATTCCCTCCGCGCTATGATATGGGGTTCTTCAAAGAGGGCTTAAAAAGAGCTCTTCAAATCACCCTGGTATTGCCCACTTACCATCACCGTGGACCGCCTACCTGTTTGTCAACCTAATGACATAAAAAAAGCCGAAAGACGTCTACTACTGGACATAGATTTCAATATTTTTTTTGTTTTATCTTGATTTGAAAAGTAACATAGTGAACGAAATTGTCTTCTTTCTGCCTTTTAACAGATGTTTATGCAAAATTCTCATTACACCTGTATTGTAGCACTTGCCACACGCACGTCGTCTCGGGTCCTTCCTCACATTTCTCAAGCAAATTTGATCATTTCTCACTCGAATCTCACCGTGATGCGATCTAACAATTTCGTTCCATCGTTTAATCACCTCAGAATGGCGCTCACCTAATTTTCACTCGGGGCGAATAATTTATACCCTCTGTCGCAATTCTTAATGGAATATTTGGATGGCAGGGATGTCGATTGAGGATTTTCCTTTTTTTGATTTTTCGGTTAACTTTATCAAAAGTAATATAACATAATATTACGGGTATTTTTTTCTTTTTTTTCATCGTCTGCTGCTATTGTTATTGCTGTTGAGAGAAAATATATAAAATTCACGTTTCCTCAGCATTGAAAATTCTGCAAATTTTACAGTAAAATAATTATTAATCATATATTCCCAAGACAACGGGTAAATTTAAGAAGATAATCTCGAAATCAACACTTTAATATTATAAATTCAAAAGTGTGTTTGTTCGTTTGTCTTTCTTTGACGCATCAACGGATTGACCAGATTTTTATTTATTTTACTAATGGGACGGACACATTCCGTTCTTTTTATCTCGAAAACGCGGGTAAAACTGAAGGGTAGTTCCTATGAGTAACTATATTTGTGCTTAAATCTTAGAAGTGATATAAAGATTAAGGTGCCAACCCTACGTGTAGTCGCTTTGGTCGACTTTAGCACTGTTATCTGACGGACGTCTTACTTTTCATAATACTTTAATAAGAAAGTTTAGGGGCGTCTAAATTTTTGTCGTTCTGTACGAGTCAAATATAAATATAAAAAAAGTTAAATGGTTTTTCTGTGTTCGTATGATGGAGGGTGACATTGCCAGGATGTCATCCTTACTTATTAACCTGACTCAAAGTTTTATAAGCTAAAATATTTTGAGTTAGGTTTCCATTTTATGCTACCATGTAACAATAACATATTTATATGAAGGCAATTATTGAAACAAACTAATCATCTTCATCATAATATTAAAATTCATTTATTCAAGTCATTATGACTCCTTTTTGTTGGTAGACTTATAATAAATGTACACATGGCAGCACCGACGTATGTTTGAGCTCGTACACACGAGCAGCATGTTGCCGACTGCAGCCGCCGACACGCGCCGACGGCAGCCGTCGACTGCAGTCGGCCGCTTTCGGCTGCTGTCGACATTTCAACGTTTCAGCCGACAGCAACCGACTGCAGCCGACGACGCGAGTCAGCAGCTGCTGTCGGCAACATGCTGCTTGTGTGTACGAGCTCTTACGGCAGTCTAGCTTGCACAATACTTTTTGCTCGCGATTGCAATGCGATGATGGTTCAATGGTAGAGTCATCGTATGCCGTGATGTAGTTCCTTATTTCGTATCCTAAATGAGCTCCAATCAGTGAAGAAAGGCACTACCACCCTCAATTTGAAAATCTATCGCAGGTACTTTCAAGGCATTGCAATAAATTGTTAATGTTTATCGGTGACAGTAGTCATTTACCATAAGGTGACCATTGCACGGTGTATGGTACTTTGTAGTACGCTTGGCTGGCTACCACCCTCAAAATCTGTCACCAAGCACCTATCGGTGTGTTCCGACGGCTGTATATGAGAGCCAGTTTCCTTCTAGGCTTATGCTTACCACCTTCAGTCACATCATCACTTACCATGAGATTCTGATTACACATACAAACTACAGTAAAAACTAGAACTTTATATATTCTCTCGGTTTTGCTATCAGATAGAATTTCTAGAAAATTCTCAGTCAAATAATGTACTCCACATAAATGCATATTTGCAAAAGCTAGCATTAATTCTATTTAACATAAGTTTAAAGTTTGCGTTTTTAAAATTTGCAAACAAAAAGCGCTCATAGCGTATTTTAGCGAGATTTCGTTTTGAGTTAGTAATTTGAAGTAGAAAGGTGAAACGCGCTTTATAAAATCTTGTTCGTATTATTTGCTTTGAATTGAATATTATTAAAGCTAAAGTACCAAAATACACCGAATAATTCTAATATACCAAACACGAATCCAAAAGCATAAAATTTTCGAAAAATAAAAAATAAATTGAAAAAGAAAATCATAATACCCAAAAACTATACCACTATTAAAGGTTAACCTCATATAATTGTTTGGACACAAAATGATTCTGTAAACAAACTTTTTTTAAACTAAATTCGATCTCAAGTCGCTCTTCCAATCCCCTGGCACTAAGCTCCAACCCCACAAGGTACGGTAACTGATTGAAATTCCATTATTATCGAGCCCTTGGTAATAGTAAATCTTTATAACTTGAAGGTTTTTCCTTTCCGTCGGCTTTGAGGCTTTCCCTTTGTAGTTGCGGATTTATCCTGGATTATGTGAACGATGGATAGTGTTTGAAATGATTAAACTTGTTATAGTTTTTCAATGTTTTTTTATTTTCTATGAAAATATTTTATTAGGATGCCATTTTGGATAGGCTTTTGTCTTACCATACTCACACAAAGCCTCTACGGAACTGAATATAAATTATCAATTTGATGGCGGTGGTCTTGAGAGCACTGCAAAGAATCCTACCACTGTGTTGTAAACTACCTATTTACTTTATGTTTATCACTAAACCACCATGACTTTTTATAATCACTATAATGCCATGGTAACCGTCACCGTCTCCGTTACCTAAAGCGATGATAGCTCAATGGTAGTGACGTCGAATACCGCGGTGAAGGTCGTGGGTTCGAATCCTACAATGAGCTTGAACTTTCGGTGAAGGAAAACATCATGAGGAAACCATAGCACAATGGTACGGTATTTTGTAGTACCCGACTGGCTGGCTACCACCCTCAAGTTGTAAATCTGTCGCCTAGCACCTATCGGTGTGTTCCGACAGCTGCAATTGAAAGCCAGTTCCCATCTAGGCTTTGTGTGCTTACCACCTTCGGCCACGTCATCTTTTACCATGATGAGATTTCGGTGAACCTTATTAAAATGCTTTAAAGACATTCCTTACCATCAGGTGTAGCATTTTTGAAAAGGCTGTAGGTATAAGAAAAATTTAAAAAGATATATCTAATCCAGTTGTAACATAATCCAGTATTTTCACCAATGCTTTCATGTACCTACGAGTAATGTATAAATTGTGGAATGCGCGTGAAATTTCCGAGATTGGCTCCAACAAGGACTTTGGTAAAAATGACCACTGTAAGTACTATATATTTATTTGTGATCTCAACATTTTGTGAGTAGATCTGGGATGCCTTCCATCTGGGAGGCAAGGGGTTAGGGCCCTACGATATGGGGTTCTTTAGCGGTTTTGTGGCAGTGATGATTACCATCAGGTGAACACAAAAATGACCTGGTGATTTCGATTAAATTTACTCTCACATTGCATCCTACTTCCTACTAATATTAATAACAGCTCCACCTATTCTGAAGTCGTTTAAAAATGTGAAAGTTTATATGTTTGTAACATATAAATTTTCACAAATAACGGCTGTACGGATTTTGATGAAACTTGGCATACAGGTAGATCATATCCTGGAATAAAACATATGAATTTATTTATTTATTTATTAATATACTTTTTATCTCGGGAACAGATAAGGTTTCACGCGTACAAACATACAAACTTTAACATTTGGAACCTCGAGATATCTGAAGGATAAACCTGAAGTATTTTCTTAAAGTTTATTTAAACCGAGCTCAGAAACTGAAGCTGAGTATATTCAAATGAACGACCATAGACTAAAGATAATGTTTATGCTCATCAAGTATAGTCAACATAAAAACATGGAGGACGATCCAAAATGTACACTACATTGTTATAATTATTCGCCAAGTTAATTTTTGCCGAACGAATAGAGCTGCGTTCAGAATACAAGCGACTTCACAAGCGCTTATGTGATGCTATGATTTTTTATAATACGAGTAACTCAATACAGATTTGATAAGAGTTTGATAAACATGCAAATAAGTCTCAAGTCTCAAGATTTAGTAAAAAAAATGGCTCGTGAAAAAAAAATACAAATAATTTTATGTTCCGTACTTGTGTTAGTTTCTTTCAAAAAGTCATAAAATTGCTTATTGGTGTAAACTACTGAAAAAATGAGTTTGAGTAAAAAATTCTAACAGAATATTTGTAATATAGGTAAACTATATTTACTGTAACCGCAGCCTAAAATGCATAATTTCCGTTGAGCAAAAATGTTTCACCAAAAACCGTCTCCGCTACTATTTACTTAACAAAAATCTCTGAAGCGCTGTCCGACGTGGAAATAAAAATGAGATGAATATTTTACTTTTAAATACAGTGGAAATTCTATGAACTTGCATTTAGATGCTCAGGTAGGTATTGAAGTTAAGGTTCTTTATTCAATCTATCTATATATATAAAAGAAAGTCGTTTTAGTTACTCCACTTATAACTCAAGAACGGCTGAACCGATTTAGCTGAAAATTGGCAGGGAGGTAGTTTAGAGCCAGGAGAAGGACATAGGATTAAAAAATACGAAAAATTCACAAAAAACAATTATGAACTAAATTATTTTTGTCATACATTTTGTATAGAACGACTTTTTGACATGTCTCGAGATCGGACTGACAGATGGTTTAGTTTCACAATTGGTGGCGCTGGAATCGGGTTCTAAGTTTTATTTTCAGGGCAGGACAACGTCTGCCGGGCCCACTAGTTTATAATATAATGAAAATTTCATTGATGGTTATGTTTCTTTGTTTAAAAAACACCTTTTTAGGGTTCCGTACCCAAAGGGTAAACACGGGACCCTATTACTAAGACTACGCTGTCTGTCCGTCTGTCTGTCACCAGGCTGTATCTCAAGAACCGCGATAGCTAGACAGTTGAAATTTTCACAGATTATGTATTTCTGTTGCCGCTATAACAACAAATACTAAAAACAGAATAAAATAAATATTTAAGGGGGGCTCCTATACAACAAACGTGATTTTTTTGCTATTTTTACGGAACCCTTCAAGCGCGAGTCCGACTCGATATACATATTATAAGTAAAAACGTATACATAGGCTACACAGCATTTGTTCTTCAAAAATGCTTGGGTGTAGCGCTCGCTCTTACAGGACACATAATCTTATGTAATAATTCTAAGGTTTGAAAAGAGTTGTTGCTGAGTTTTTTTTTTTATGTCACTAGTGACAACGAGGCAGGCGGGTCACCTGATGGTAAGTGACTACCGTCGCCTATAGACATTAGCAATACCAGGGGGATTGCCAATTTGTTGTATACCTTATTACAATGCCTTAAGGGCAAGGGCAACTGGCTCTCAAGTGCAACTGCCGGAACACAGGTGCTTGGCGACATATTTTCAACTTGAGGGTGGTAGCCAGCCAGTCGAGTACCACATAGTACCCTACCACCGTGCTATGGTTTCCTCACGATGTTTTCCTTCACCGAAAGCTCAAGCTCATTGTAGGATTCGAACCCACGACCTTCGCCGCGGTATCCGACGTCACTTACCACTGAGCTATCATCGCCCTTTTTGCCGTCTCTTCAGCAAAAGCAACCTTCCGAACCGTGCAATAGAGTCTAGACTATTCACAGGTACCGTGAAGGCCTATTTAGATTTCATTTCACATGCAAAATAACAATCAATATAATTCAAATTTAACCATAATAAATTCCAACTTACGAATACACTACAAAAAGCAAGTCCCCAGTCTCCTCGAGTTCAAGCAAGACTCGTTCAGCTGAGAAATTTAAAGCCATCCCGGGTGTACGGGGGCGGAATGGCACACTGCTCGATCCATCAGTAAATGAGCCTCTGGTGTGTATCGAGCTTTTTTCAGATTGATCTCTTCACTGGGAATTTCTCAGCTGTGTGTATTCATCCCCTACTATCGTTTCGAAATTTTGGTTAATATGTTTTGAAAGCCTGAAAATTAAAAGTGTAATATTGAATATATGTATTATGTATAAATTCTTCTGTACGTGTATTTGTCACCTGACTTCTCCTAATCGACTGGACCGATTTGGATGAAAATTTTGTGTGGTTTGAAAACACAATTGGACCCGGTAGGTGGCGCTGGAATCAGGTTCTTAGTTTTATTTTAATTTCAGGGCAGAATGACGTCTGCCAGGCCGCTAGTATTAATATAAATTTTAAAACTGTAATGTAATGTACTCCTTCATTTTCCTCTTAATAATTGAAGAGGTTTTATTTTATCATACATGACAAATATTTCAATTAAATAATAATATTTCGAAATAAACAAGATAAAGAATTGCATCAAAATTAAATGTGTCGAATAACAATAGTAGGGCGGAACAAAGGTAGAATTGAAAATGCGACCTTTTCCAATAACCTCCTTCCCCTCTTTGTAACATCAATCAATTAATTCTGGTATTTTCCCTGCTTTTATCTAACAGTCCCCCGGTGTGAGTCCTCGACAAATAAGACTGAGGCTTTATAAAATTACCAGCAGAATAACATTTTGTTTTAACATTTTTTTTTATTTCCGTTGATATTGTGAACGAATGTTGTAAGCACATACAGCCTCCAAGGGATTGCTCTCGATTGCAGGTGTCAGAACACACCGGTAAAAGCTTGGCGATAGATTTTCAATTTGATGGCTGTAGCGTCCAGTTAGGTACTAAAAAGTATCCTATGGTTCGTCGGTTGGATTCTCAAAAGAAATATTAATTTAAATTTAATTTACAAGCTTACTTTTTTAGATTTCCATTAAAATATTAATGATATGTAAAAATCAAAAAAGGTGTAGTTTTAATACTTTACCGCAAAACACTATAATGACCTTATTCATTAAGATTTGGACGATTTTTAGCAACTGTTTAGCAGATTCTTAATTCGAATTTTCTATAGAGAATTCGAATTAAGAATCCGATAAGCACTTACTAAATACCATCGATTTTATTATGAATAAGGCCATAATAATTTAGGAGCGAATATTACAAAAATTAAAATTACATTGTAATTGATTCTAAGCAAAATTTCAGGTCTTTATTAAAAATGATATTGTTTAAAGGCCCAAGACGATAAATCCTGATAAAGACGAATACAATACCTAAGTACGTCTACCTAAACGCTATAGCTTTTCTCTTCAACATAATTATATCGTCAGGCAGAGGTCACGAACCCAAAGACTATCGCCTTCCCTTTTTTTTATCTCCGAATTCATTTTCTGAATATAAATTTTAGATTTTCAACCTCATTACTTCTTATCGACGATTTACGGAGTCTAAGAGGCCAAGATCGCTGCGGCCAGGAAATCTCTCCTATTATATTGTCCCTACCCTGGCATGAATATAATTCGAAATAGGGAAATGATTTTTTCTTTCCACGGACCGCTTTGACTGCGTAAATTGGAACGGTTATTTTCTTTATAGGTTTTCCTGGGTGGAAAAATTACAATTGTTTTTTTTTTACTTGAATTTTAATGTGAATCTGTATTACTAGTTCTACAGTTTGTGAAGACGACAGTTTAATGAGAAATGTGGTGGTTCTGTCTACAAACTAAAGTTGTTTAAACCTGATAAAAAAATAAATTGCAAATATTATGTGTAATTTATTTTGTCCTGACCAAGCGATTTTGTAAATACAGTCGTCATCAAAATAAATCAAAGTCAATCAAAATCCGTTCAGTAGTTTTTCCGTGAAAGAATAACAAATATCCATCCAGCCATCCATCCAAACTTTTACATTTATAATATAAGTAGGATAGTATATAATACATAATATTACTAAGAACTCTATATTTATATGAAAATGGATTTGTATTATTTTCAATGCTTGCAGCTAAAGTGATTAGAGTTATAAAGAAGAAGTAAAATATTAAATGTCTGCAACGTCTGAAAGCATAAAAAGTTAATGCCATATCCATTACCTTCAAAGAAAATAAACATTGCAGTTGAAATTAAAAACATCTACAAAGAGAACGTCGTAAACTTGACGAAAAGTAACAAAAGGTAAGAGATCGATCGTATCTTTATGTGTCCCCTCTGCTAATACATCATCACTTACAATCTTACTATTGCATGTTATAATACAAATATCACTCTTAAGTTAACTGTGGAAGGTTGAATATTGACTGTAGGGCAAGTGAAGGTAATTCTGTAAAGAAATACGTAAGAATAGCAATCCTTTGTCGGCAGGTGTATAAAAAAATGAGAGATTATTATAGTCTAGCTTTTCGCTAGTAAAACGAGTTTAAAGGTGGTGATTTTTACGTCTTAACATAAAGAGATCTTTATGATTATTTTGTTAAGGTATCTTTTGCTATGTCATTTCGCGTTATTATTTATGATTATTTTTGATGAATTGCTATAACACCTTATGTCCTTGAGAGTGTGTTTGTCACCGCTCAACACCTCAACGGCACTACAAATCGTGATGAAATCTGGCACGCAAGTAGCCTATGACATGGAGAGAGAGAGACATATACTTTTCATGCCGGGAATGCAGGTCAATTCAACTGAAGTTGTCAGACTCTAGAGGCGATGTTAGCTCAGTGGAAGTGACGTCGAATGCGGTATTCATCGTCGAAGGTCGTGGGTTCGAATCCTACAATAAGCTCGAGCGAAGAAAAACATCGTAAGGAAACCATCGCACGGTGGTAGGGTACTTTGTTTGTAGTACGTGATTGACCCTCAATTTGAAAATCTGTCGCCAAGCACCTATTGATGCGTTCCGACAGATGCACTTGAGAGTCAGTTCCCTTCTAGGCTTTGTGTGCTTACCACTTTCGGCCACATCATTACTTAACATGATTAGATTGGGGTCAAATACAAGCTTAGCTACTAAAGGCGATGATAGCTCAGTGGTAAGTGACGTCGAATACCGCGGCGAAGGTCGTGGGTTCGAATCCTACAATGAGCTTGAGCTTTCGGTGAAGGAAATCATCGCGAGGAAACCATAGCACGGTGGTAGGGTACTTTGTAGTACCCGACTGGCTGGCTACCACCCTCAAGTTGAAAATCTGTCGCCAAAACACCTATCGGTGTGTTCCGACAGCTGCACTTGAGAGCCAGTTCCCATCTAGGCTTTGTGTGCTTACCACTTTCGGCCTCATCATCACTTACCATGGTGAGATTTCGGTCAAATACAAGCTTACCAAAGTAAACAATAAAATAATAGTATCTTTGTAAAAAACAACTTGTCGCTTGTTATTGTCTCATTTTACCTTTATTCCTTTAGAAAGATTCATCACTTTCACAGTGTAATGTAAAAATGTTCCCCTTGAAGTAGACTCGATTGGCCAATAACAATCGATCACAAGGTGGGTACCTCTGAACAATAAGGGTGTTCGATTTGTATATCTCTATTACGTGTAATGATAGATATTGGTTGCGATTAAATGTCACTTGACACTTTATTTTTACTGTGTAAAGAAAAAGATTTAAACATTTATAAGAGCACTAGTTGTCCCCCGCGTTTTCACCCGCGTTCGTGGATCTTATCTTTTCCCGGGATAAAATTTGCCTATGACACCAAATAAAGTGGCTTTCTATTGGTAAAAAAAATTTCAAAATCGGTTCAGTAGATCCAGAGATTACCCCCTACAACCTCACAAACTTTACCTCTTTATAATATAAGTATAGATAAAATCTATAATCATTCCATATAAATAGAAACATGTAATTTTTTGTTATATTTTTGAGGTTATTTTAGTGATATTGAACTGAGTTTCAGCAAGTCGTCCGTACACTACAAATACTTATTTCAAATACTTTACACAAGCACATACACGTAAATACCCTTGTATCGGTAATAAAAGTTGCCACTTAGAAATAACCTAAAAATAATATACCTACCTACAATCAAATCAAGAATTATATATTCTAAATGGATAGGTAACTCTAAATACCTACTTGAAGCAAATACCTATGAATTGCGAAAAAGAGAAAGATAACAACTACGTTGGGACAATGTCTCTTTTTAACCCTGCTTACCCTTAATGAAAGAAAGAGAGATAACGTAGTTGTTATCTTTCTCTTTTTCGCAATTCATAGGTATTTGCTTCAAGTAGGTATTTAGAGTTACCTATCCATTTAGAATATATAATTCTTGAATCTAATCGTCAAAACAACACGTAATAACAACCGCGGTATCAAATCCAATGGGAGGTCGTACCTCCGCTCCGCTCACCGCACCAAATTAATCCCTCCGAACCCTCAAAGCATTAAGCATTCATACCTTGGCAATTCCGTTATTTCTCCCAAAAGCACCCCGTTTTTTCTATTACACTCTGTGCCTACTTTGCTCGTTCGAGACACGGCTGCGGTTAAACAAAAGGGGATAATGCAATATGCTTTGTAAATATTTTCCACTTGGTTTACCCGTGATCTAAAGAAATATAATTATTTTCTTTATATTAAAACTTTATTTATTTATTACATAAGATTACTATTTAAAAAAAACCGACATACTGCCATGAAACTCTTCATGGTTAAATCTTTGATACATTTTATATTCACATTTTTTTTAAATTGGATAAGCTTGTGTTTACCTGTGTTTAGCTGTGTGTGGCCACACAAAGCCTAGATGGGAACTGGCTCTCAAGTGCAATTGCTGGAACACACCGATAGGTGCTTTGCGACAGATTTACAACTTGAGGGTGGTAGCTAGCCAGGGGTACTACAAAGTACCCTACCACCGTGTTATGGTTTCCTCACGATGTTTTCCTTCACCGAAAGCTCAAGTTATCATCCCCTTGAAATAAATAAATAAATAATAAATAAATAAATATCCTAGGACATTTCTCACACACGGCTATCTGATCCCAAACTAAGCAGAGCTTGTAATATGGAAACCAGATCACTGATATACTACATATACTACTTTTTTTTTGTAAATACATACTTAAATAGATAATTACACCCAGACTCAGGACAAACAGACATGTTCATGCACACAAATGTCTGTCCTGAATGGGAATCGAACCCACGACCTGCGGCGTGATAGGCAGTGTGTTAACCAACCACGCCAACATTATCAGCGCAGTAAAGTGTACACTTCTGTGTAGGCTCCGAGCTCTATAGTTTCTCCTGTCTCTAGTTACGCATATTTTTATTTCAGTACACAAAAACACGAGTCATTCGCCATTTTCTTCAACAATTCCCAAAGACATTGTTATTTGATATTGGAACAGGCAACAAAATAATGTTAGTATAATTTGTTTCTTTTCACGATATAAGTGTTGTTTAGCTAATACGGCATGATTGCGTAACAAAATATAAACGCATCATTACTACACTAGAAACAGAGATAATATAGAACTAGTGCTTTCCATGGTAATAAACTGATTTTAGTATCTTTGTGGCCCAAACACTTCATTGTTGACATCGAACACGGTCTAATCGCACATCACAAAATAAGCGCGCCAAAATGGCCGCGTTTGAATCACCCGAAAATGATAGAGATTTTAATATATTTTTTAGCTTAATGGTTAAGATTTGTTATATTTTTTTTGGTAATTAAATAACCCGTAGAAACGTTTAAAACAATAAAAAAAAATACGTGCATATTTACTATGTATATACTAAATATTTTAATCGACTTAAAGTTTCTTTGTTCGACTGTATGTATGTTTTTCCTTTAATTAATGTTCACTGATTTCTTCATCAATTTTAAAAACACTTTGTTTTTAATGGGTTTATTAATAAAATATACAATATACAGGGTAAATATCTCGAAAATGGTGACACTTTTACTAAGGTCATTTTTGTATGTCTTCGGTTGGTCGTACTATTTACCGAACATATGGTATACAGGATGTACCATTTTTTCCATACATCAATTCGTGTTCTATACAAGTAAGCTTTTTACATTATGTATTTACCATATCCTATATTAGATGAAATAGGTTGATTTATCTTCTAAAATTTCAATCTGTATACATACCGTATTTGTTTCCGTTGTCGGAGGATATAGAATTTAATTAAAGCGAACTTTGCGTTTGCTTTCACTTGTGTAATCATACTGAAGTGTAAATAATTCTTAATTAAAATCTAGACGGGATCATATTACCCTAGCTCGTGCCCTACGGCTGTTAAAGAAAGTTAGCATAAACACTATTAAATTATCTATAGTTTGATCTTACTTAGAAAAAATACTCGTGAGTAAATTAATCTTCTTTTCCATTTTACATTTAACTTTAAGCAATGAGCGTGATTCATCTTCGTCGTAGTCGCTTTCCATCAGGCAAAATTGAGGACAAACGTGATTTCAATTAAACATAAAGCCTTTGAAAAATGTCTCTTAAGCACAGCTCTTAAAACACTTGTATGTAGGTAATTTAAGTTTGGTATAATTTTCAAATTAATAAAATTATTTCTTTTTACGTCTATCTATATACTATTAATTAAATACATACCAACCGTGGTATGTATTTAAATTTATTTTAACTTATATTTTTAACATCTACATAAATAAATGATAAACACGAAAGCTTACATTTAAAAGTATGATCAGGGATCCTCCTAAGTACTTCATAATCCTATATTGCGTACATAATGAAAGCGTTTGATTCTTACTGTAAAATATAAGTACAAGAGAGACCTAGTCTATACCGATAAAAATCTTTTCTTGCCAAAATAATTAATTCTAATCTATCTAACCTTCCTATGCTGTAATATTATAACATTATTTTGTTTATTATTATGATGACATAAGTAAAAAGTGTAGATAGGTTTCCTACACAACATTCGATCTTAAAAAATGGCTCTCTAACGCACATATAAACAGACGATATCTCATAAGTTCATGAGACGATGGCATTTTTTTTTTTGTCACTTTTACTTTTAATTGCAGTCTGTACGTGAAGTGCATCTTGATGCCGGCAACGCGACACAGGTCAAAGTAGTCGGTACCGCTTTCGGAGCTATCATTCTCTCCCAGGACATACTTGTATGCATGAACATGACCATTTCCTCTAAGTCTGGGAGTTACTATATAAGTATTTATTAAGAAAAATAATGTACATCAGCTATCTGGTTTCCATAGTAACAAGCTCTGCTGAGTTTCGAATATTTATCCCGGTTTTTTTTTATAAAACATATTTTTTTTGTTTAAAATCCGGATCTTTAAAAAGAGCAAGATCAAATATCTACTTTGCTTAATATTCAGTTGGCAGATAAAGTTTGCTCGCTCATTCATTAATTCCGACAAAGAATGTTTAATGCAATACAAACGAGTCAAACTAAAGCAAGTTGGGGTTACAGAGTACAAGGTGGTGAACGAGCCATCCACTTAGATAAAATTACTCTAAACTGGTCGTCCTTTGTTTTCGTCTACATAAAAAATGTTCTTTATTTGAAAAAAGTAGACAAACGAATTAATCTACTCCATTGCATTTGGAGTGGTCTTAGGTTCCCCCTTGTGGTTTTATCCGCTTGTCCGGGATAAAAAAAGACACTCAGTCTCCGGCCTATAAACTATATGTATGCGCAAAAAATCACGTTAATCTGTCGCTCTGTTGATACGTGAATGAATGACTAATTTCGCATTTATAATGGGGTATCCATACCTAAACCTCTACAGTCAATGACATGTAATAAATACCATGAATTTTGCCTGATTTAGTGTGTAACCCTGTGCATTGACAACTTAAATAAATATATTGATGTTTTTTTTGGTATTTTTTCGCAAATGAGTCGTTTAATACGTAGGGGTTGCTTTCACAAATTGATTATAAGATGAGTGACTACTAAGATGGGAGTTTTTATAAACTGTATATAAGTTTTTGTACATTATAGTGCCCAGTTAGTATTTTATATTTCTATACGATCACCGCGTTGACGACATTGTCGCAAAATGTCACAAAAATATTTTCATAAATTATACAATACCATTTCGTACCAATAGATGGGTGCTAATCCATTCTTAATCCACCAGTAGGTGGGAAAACGAATGTTTGCGGAGCAAAGAGGGGTGAACTCACCCCCTTCCCCCTTACACCCCCCTACGGTTCTCGCGTCACGTGACGTTTGATTATGGCATGACAAAACACGTCGCGCGCCACTTTTGTTTTTGTTATCCCCTTTTTAGGGTCCCATGGTTAGCTAAACAGCGGAACCGTTTGGGAGAAAATTAATTGTTTTATCTTAGATATATAACTCCCAGCAAATTCAAATACAAAATTACGATAATATTTCAGGAAGTAGGTAACTGTAATAAATGTTTAAGAACGTCCATACCTATTATAAAGAAGTAGATAGCTTTCAGTAAGCTTACCATTCATCATTGTCAACTTCTAACTTTCCCGCTTCTGATAAAAGACTTTTCACTCCTGAAATAGTGCAGTCTGGGACTTTTATTTTACTTTTCACGTCACTCATTTTTGTCACCCTTTTAAATGTCTGTGTGATATATTTAAAATCCTGTAAAAAAAACTTAAAATCCTACATGTGGGTAGATATAAAAATTATTGGTCATAACAAAATATAATACACGGAACCCTCCCTACTTAAAAACAACTCGTACATCATATTTTTATTTACCTTTCGAAAGTGAATTATTTTCATTCTCACACGTTTGGAGGGACACATGTAGTCCTTATTCAGTTGTATTTTGACATTGTTGTTTTTAATTATAAATGTTTATGTTTATTCGGGATGCGTCATTGTTTAGGTGTTCGGTCGATGGTGCCGCAGTGTCGTTACATGTTTGCGTATGGGATTTGTGACGAGATTTTGTCCGTTTTAATTCAGAGGACGTTGTGTCGATTTAAAGCAAATATTAATTTATTTTCTTTACAACTATTAATTGATTTCATTTAGGTATTTATTTGCGTAGAATTTAGCGACTTCTTTAGGGTTTATAGAGAGTTAAGGTTGTCATGTCACATTTTCCTTCTTTGTCAACGGTTTTTTTGTAGTAGCTATTAATGAGCTATTAATAAAAAATACTATTCGTTTTTTCTTCATCATATCAGCCGGGAGACGTGCACTGCTGGACAAAGGCCTCCCCCAAGGATCTCCACAATGACAGTTCTTGCGCTACTCGCATCCAGTGGCTTCCCGCGACCCTCACAAGATCGTCGGTCCACCGTGTGGGAGGCCTGCCCACGCTGCGTCTTCCGGTTCGTGGTCGCCACTCAAGAACCGACCTGCCCCATCGGCCGTCGGTTCTACGAGCTATGTGCCCCGCCCACTGTCACTTCTGTTTGGCAATTCTTCGAGCTATGTCGGAGCACTTTGGTTCACCTGCGGATTTCCTCATTTCTGATTCGATCTCGCAGGGCAACTCCGAGCATAGCCCTCTTCATTGCTCTTTGGGTGACTTTGAGCCTTTATAGGAGGCCCATAGTAAGCGACCAGCGTTTTTTCTTACATCTCTTATTTTCGTTTCATACTTAATCTATTTGATCCTTCAAACTGCCAAAAAACTAAGTTGACAGCGTGATGTCTTAGAAATATTATCTTTAATCTATATAACAAGCGCATCACGCGTTCGGTCCGTTTGACTTCTATATTAGGTCGTGCTGGGCCCCCGCTAATAAGCCCCTGGCCATGCTAGGCACGTCCCTGCCTTATGCCCGGGGAATTCCACTTATTATGCTACACCCGCTCACCTTAGATGCTGGAGTATGTCATTTGGATTTTTTTCGGATGAAATAAAAAAAAATGTTTCTTGTTAGTTTATTATTATTAAGTTTTATTTTCAATGGTGTCGTTCTATTGGACACAGAACTGAACTTAGCTTAATTTGACAGGACTAAAAATATGTCTGTACCTTTCCCACTATATGAGGGTTAGAGACAACACAATTTTTGTCACAAATATTTTTTTATGGGATTATTGTATTTATCAATTATATTTTCATTTAAAGTTTGATATTCTTATTTTTTTAAAGAATCTCGTAACTCTAAATTTGTAACCTTAAATATATAAACTCAAAGACTGCTAATTAAAAAACACTTAAAAAGATTAGAAATATAGATACTTCAGCAAAAAACTCCTCACTCTAACGCCAGAAGTAAAATAATTTCCATTTTCCACTCCCGTTAAAGCTTTCAACTGAGTTTACAGTTTCAACTCATTTTATACTGAGTTTCAACGAATTTCCTATTCTATGTAGCGCTTAACGCTTATGGCTGTATAAAAGTTGCCGTTGCCTTATCGCTATCTGAAAAATTAGTTGAAAGACGTGTACTAAAAGAGGAAACTGTGTACTTATAACTTGTCTAGTACTGTGACGATGCTTGCCCTATATAACTTTTTAATTTGAGGGTAGAAGTAGAATCGCGTATAGACAAAAGACACTGTAGTTGATGGTGAAGTAATTTAAAATTAAATAACGGTTTTAAAGTTAAAAAATAAAGGCTTATTCAATACTCGACGTGCTATAAAAAATATGCAAAAATAATAACGATTTTTTTACTAATTTTATAGCTCTCCCCCGCGGTTTCACCCGCGTTCCTTATCCGCGATTTCATCTTTATCCGAGATAAATGGTCTATGACACTCACAAATAACGTGGCTTTATATTGGTAAAAGAATTTTCAAAATCGGTTCAGTAGACCCAGAGATTACTCCCTACAACATCACAAACTTTACCACTTTAAAATATTAGTATAGACAATGTGTCACAATTATCCAGTTTAATCAGAAAAAATTATTTAACCAAGAATGGATACATTATTTTCCATGTCGAATAAGTTACATGCTTCTATTTATTTACATACGGACACGCCAACATTTTATACACATAGTGTACCCTGTTGGAGTGTGCCGCAGCGATATACACAGTTCGGACATTGTAATAAATGACTGTAATTGGTCAGGCTGTCGCTTTGTGTTTCGTCTACAAGTCGGGCCAGGGTTGCGAGATCTCGGATTACTTTCGGGTTACCGCGTGATAGATCGGGGGAAGTGGTTAAGCTGGGATGTGATATTGTGGAATCGATACTTTTCTTATTTTATTTTGAAATTTTGTAACGTATTTTTTTTACTAATATTCGATGAGTTTGATAATTAGTTTTCAATTTGAACCTGTGTTTTTCATGAATTTGTGTAATATATGGTTTAGCTAATCAATTGTCAATTCCTAATTAATATTTTTGTCACCTATATAAAAACAAAACAATTTCATAGTTTATTTATATCATATTTACTCGATTCCCTCCATTATTAAAATTATGTTATTTTTAAATGATAATTTTATTTTTCAAGGATGAATAAGTAATTATAATAAAGTATACAATTTATCTGTAAAATCATTCATTTTTAGACAACGCTGTATTACAAACACATATTTATTAAGAATAAAATTAGACAAATTATCGACTTTATGGCGGAAACTAGCGAAGTGACCTAACGATTTCATTTATTTTGTTTAAAATAATGTATTTTGAATTTAATTGAATAATACTGATGGCATTTTGCTCACTAAACTTCAATCTAAGTACATCAGTGAAATAAAATTTAAAGCGTGTATCGTAACTTTACAAGCTGGCTCAAGAAGTCTGTGAAATGTTTTAGTGAAACAGCCACCAATTTCACTAAAACCTGACCCTGACTTGTACGAACGGTGACTATTTTTACTATCAAAAGCGATATAACGTGAATATAACACACTTTAACGTAACATAGTAATACTGACATGGTGGACACGACATTAGCAGAAATGATCTAAAGGACAATTGCCAGTACATAAAAAAAAAACGATTTTTCACATGAGAAGTAATTAAACATGTACTTTACTTGTTGCTCTCGCTAAATTACAGGAATGTCGTTAACTTTTTACGATGTACAAAATGGCGACCACGGTAGGAAACCTCACCAAACTTTCAGTATCCGTACGTTATTCAAATATAGCTCTTTTAGCTGCTAAATAAGAGTTATAAAAGCTGTATAAGGATCGGTTCTATGTCTTTTCGAGATTCGCCTAGGATAGACTTTAATAGGTCGTCAGGGGCTGCCTCGCTACTTCTGTCGTAACATTTACTCGTAAACTGAAGTTTGTGGTTTTCTATACGGGGGGAACTGAGGGAAGGTGTAGTTATATGCAATTGCTCGGCGGACCGCGCCGTACGATGAATATCATGATTAAAAGTTGGAACGGTATGGGGTTGTTCGGATAGCCCAAACTTTTTCGCTTTAGTAATTTTGAGATGGTCTTTACTGATTTTTTAATTATGTGTTAGTAGAGGTGCGTATATTTAACACATAAAATAATAATACAGACTGTCCGGTAAGTAGTACCACAGGGTGTACACTTAAGGGAGAGATAGGTGGGCAGGTCACCTACTAAATGTTCACCTTAGAACCAAATTGGTCGCGTACAGTGCGGTTTGAGAGACATTTTCTTCCGCGTACGATCAGGCCGTGGAATGAGCTCTCTGTAGAGGTTTTCCCTAGAGACTACAACATGGGGTTCTTCAAAAGAGGAGTAAGAAGGTTTATGCAAAGTCGGCAACGCGCTCGTGACGCCTCTGGTGTTGCAAGCGTCCATAGGCTACGGTAACCACTTACCATCAGGTGGGCCGTAAGCTTGTTTGCCACCTTGTGGTATAAAATTTTTTTTTTTTTAATTTTATATATTAAATATGGAATGAATACTTGAAATGAAATGAAAAAAATATATATTGTCTCATTACATTACCACATAAAAAAACACATACAAGTACATAGGGTAAAACTGACTTTTACTGAGGTCATTTTTTATATGTTGGTAGGTGACCCGCCCATCTATCTCCCCCTTAAGTTTGTCGTACAACTTACTGGACACCCTGTATACATACATATGATGTGTAGATTTTTTTTAGCTCTGTTTAATTTGAAATCAGATAACGATCTAGCAGAATTCCAGGATATTTATTTCATTCGCTTTTAAATCAAATTCCATATGTGGTATAATCGATATATGAAGCTAATACTCCATCAATAGACCGTCAAAAAACTGACGCTGATGATGTATCGAGTGCCTACCAAAATTATTAAATGATCGATCAGATTGTCAATTTTCAGACACTTCATAAAAACTCCCTTATTATTCAGTCGCTGTGACGTAGCAATTTTCACCTTTACACCTCTTTATGTGGCCACTATGGCCGCTATGCAATAGGTACTCCCCGAACTAAATCACATTTGAATTTTAAAGCGCGCTCTCACAAAGGGCTGTGACATGTTAATTCTGTTTTATTAATGTTTGCCGTTTGTTTCAGGTAAGGGGTTTTAATTTAGAAGCGATAGTAAGTAAGTATAGTATTTTAATGAGATGCTCCACGGTTGCGTAAAGGTTGGCAATTTACCAGGAATGATCACGGTCATGGCCAATACCACGGTCATGGCCAACTTAGCTTAGTTGGGATCAGATAGCCGTATGTGAAAAAATTACTGGCAGGTATTATAAATATGGCGAATGTTCAAATATGTTCTCACAGGTTTTAGCTAAGCAAAGTCAAACTCATTTATTAAATTTAGGCCCTAGGATCTTGAATTTATATTGAAAACAAAGAGTTTGTAAGTGCTCTTTTATTAAATTTTTCAATATTAGTTTTAGAAGGTGACTTACAGAAACAATTTTAATAAAATTTCTTGAATAAGTATAAGCCGTATGAATCTGAAATTAGGGATGAGTATCATAATGAAAAATAAATTTAATGACCTAACTGTCAATTTAGTTAATATATTAGTTTAAAAAATTAAGTCAAAGTCACCTCTACGTGACATTGCTTTTTAAATATAGAAACAATTAGTACAATAAAGAGTTTATGTCTACGTTTCTTGACAAAACAAGAATATAAGTACAAGTAGTACCTAAATAACAAACACCTACCTGGCGTATTCCAATGCTACCTTGTGCTAGACTTTGTAAAGATCGGCAACATACAAGAAATCCCCCAGGGGATCACCCTGTTATCAAATTCTATCTTCACTACACAGTACTTAATAACTTCACTTAAACGTAACCAAAATACAAATAAATTATACTAGAGCCGACATAATTTTACGCCATATATTAATGTTATGAGAATTTTCCTAATATCTATTAATTTAATGAGCATTTTGCATTCCAAATTCAAGTGTACTCATGGAATAAATAGTCTCGATACTTCACTATTTACTGGATTTTCATTTAGTTAAACTCTTGTCTACCAAATTATAAATATTTTTTGTATATTTTTTTACCTCATTATTTTTAATAAGCAGCTAGATAATTAAATTGAAATATTTCTTTAAATTACTTTTTCTTACTTCTAAAATACCTGTTTGTAAATATTTTTTGGATTTTTCATTTAGATTCTTATTTATATTCTGTAAACAATATGACTAAGCTACTTATTAATTTTATTTTAAGTACCAAACACTTAAAATATCAAAACTAATTGTAATTACAACCCAGCTTAATTTGAAACGGACCTCTCGACTCACTTTACATCGCACTTCATTTATTATTAATGGCAATAATAAAACACGAGCGTACAATAAACAATACAGATTATACAGTTGCGGGCCATCTCACCTTCGAACGATAAATCTGGAACCTAAACCACCTGAGCGTTCGACATCCCTGTGATTATGAATGGGACGAAACACCCCTTATTCCCCCCAAAAACGGGGTGTCTAACTCCCCATCTCCGTATGACACGCACTTAGAAATTATGAGCGGGGGAATCTTTAGCTTTATTGCGATGCTATAGAGTTCATTTTGAACCGAGAACAATTGGTATTTAGCGATAACCGAATTATCGTTCGGAAAGCAGACCCTATTCCAAGCTGCATAGCATACAAATCGCTAATTCAACTTCAATGATAACTTCTTATTGGAATTAGAACCTTATCGTTGTACGATAAAGTAGATTTTTCATTGAGGGTTAAGAAAGGGGGGTTTTTGAAGGGTCGTTTACACCCGAGGGAGGCCGACAGCGGCCCGGGCCGAGCTCGTCTCCCGGGCGACCGGCAGCGACCCCATAGACCTCATACACCCCATGGGGTTGCACTTGCACAAAGTGGGCGCCAAGTGTGCGATGCTCCTAACTCGCGCTCTAGACGATTGGCCACTGTAATTTGCGAATGTTGATTTGTGAGTGGCTGAATACTGTGTTCCTTTTTTGAATGTTCGTTCGGTAGATTAAAATTTTGTTGCTGAACTCAACATAGCGTGGTAGATATAGTGAAACCAGTTTTTAATTGGTGTTTGCTTTTGTTTCTACCTCCTGTTCTATTGTAATTAACCTTTTCTTTCTTTTATTTTCTGTTCCACTAAATTATGATACTTATTTTTTTTTTAATTTGCAATAAGCATTCTGATTTTAAAATAATTAAGGAATACATTGTTAAAAGTACATACAAGCTGAAATGCAATAAAATATTATAAAATAAAACTAAATGAAGACCGATGACAAAATAAAGCTGCTGGTCAAAGCATTGCATGTAAAATGTTAGTTAGTAAGCTAAATAAAACATGATATATCCTCGACTCCATTATTTTTATCATCAATTAAAGATTGATATTAATCTAAAATTCCAAATCAATGACAAGCACTAGCGAGGGTGGCGCCATCTGAGATAAGCTTCGCTTGTGCCTTCCCATTAAAGTCAACCTAGCTAGTTATAAAATAGAGTTCAAGGTACCCAATAATGAGAAGCAAAGAAGGCTGTTTATCCAGCACAGTGAGTCAGGCAATAGAATGGAAATAAAACCGCCCATTCAGGCTGGTTATCGTCGGGCACCGAACACGGGGGTAGATTTAACTAGATGGTTACCGTGAACTACGCAACGCAACGTATTTCCCCTCCATAAAACCATAGATTAACATTTTTTGTAAAATACTTTGGTTGTTCAAGTATTTCTACCTACTATTATATTGTTTTGCCTCCCAGAGACAACTTAGATTATATGTATTTTTTTGATCATTTCATTTTCTACGATCTCGTCGTATTCAAAAAGTAAACAATGTAAAACAGGGATTAGTAAATTAATGAAATAGGCGTTCATATGCAATTTTGAGAGTCAGACTGACAGAGTTGTCATTCTAACACGGTTAGGAAGGTTGCTTTTGCTGAGAAGAGCCGGCAATAAACTCAATGAATCAAAATCACTCATCCTTATTCAGACCATAATGTAAACGTGATTAGAGAAGGTATGTAATTTAAAAAAACGTGAGGATAGCAGAAAATTGATTGGGATCCTATTGTAAGTCAATGGAAATTAAGCCATGTATTTGTAACTTATAGGTAAAATGTAATGACCTGGATTGCCTGTACGTGTCTAATCTATGAAAGTTCTAGCTAGAAAAGGGCGTCTTGAAGAAAGCGCCTCGGATATTGCCAGTAAAACGTATGTCGATATGACCCCCGCTTCCCGCACTCCTCGCCCCGCACCCCGCACCTCCTCTGTACTTAGAACTTGGCTGTACAGTCGGCTACGCTAAGTTACGTGTAATCTAGCTGAACTTTCTATATATTTTAACTCTTTAAATTGTCTTTCAATTTGAAACTGTTTCGATTCTCGGTAAAAATTGCGCTGGATTTTCTGAAATGGAAATTTATATACATTTTCTCTTTCATTTCAATTCATACTTTTCTGCTTATTGGACAATTTTAAATTGTATTATCAGAAATGCTTATGGATTATAAAATAAAACTCCTGGTTCAAAATTAAATGAAATGAAATTGTTTATTCATCCAAATAGGCCTTCACAGGCACTTATGAATAGTCAGACTCTAAATGCTTGGTTCGGAAGCTTGCTTTTGCTGAGAAGAGCCGGCAATAAACTCAGCAATTACTCTTTTCAAAAAACTACTTACACCTAATTACATTCAGTAATTATTTATCTAGTCGCACTGACAATATTTGCGTGTTATGGCGGCAAAAATAGTAATCTATGGAATTTAATTATGACTGGCCTTATAAGCAACAAACTCGCACAGACCAGCCCCCACAAGCAGCACCTATTTACAAGTATGACGCGTGTGGCAGCCACCGCCCTCCTCGCACATATTATAGGGAAGTGAGCGACCCGTCACACGCTCACGCCTTCATGCTCCTGTATCAACTTTGTTGCTGCAGGTCATCTCCAAGATGTGCCATTATATCCAGACACTCTCTCTTCAGACACACTGCTATATTCTACGTCTAAAAAGATCTCAAGTACAGCAGCCAAATATTATGTGTTGAAGGTAGTAGCTAGCCTGAGGCTTACTGTTAAGAATCCTACCACCGTGGTATGTTCTTCACGATGTTTTTCTCTACTTTGTATAACTCTTTGTAGGTTTAGTAGCAACAATCTTGCCCACGGCACTACCACAAATCTTTAATAATTTAAAAACTTAATTACTCCACATTACCTTCGAAATAAATTTTAATTATCATCGAAGAAAATTCCTAAAATTTGTCATTACTCATCCCATCCCTTTGTGTTTTTGACGAAACAAAAGTTTGGCAACAATTCTCTTATTTTGTATCGAAGTTATAATTTATACAGCCTCAAGATCTTCTTTAACGCAAACAAAATTATCGTGTTTTCTAATAATACTTGTAACTTTCCTTTTTTCTCTTATTCAAATGAGTTTTTCTTTTATTCTCGGTAAATGGAATACGTTTGTTGTTTATATTTTTATGTCTTGGTTTCACAATTTTAAACTTTGGCGATTGACATTTTCATTTTAGGATTAAAGCTAGGTTTTCTTTTATGTTGAGACAGATGAATAAAAAATTTAACGCGTTTAACATAGTTTAATAGAATAATTACAAGTGTTTTGATAGACATTATTCATATAAAGTTTGGAGTATCACAAGGAGCTTTATTGTACCCAAATAGTTTCTTATTTACACTGGTGAGTTATGAATAATTAAACTATAAAGAACAGTTTCTTTAATGAAAAATATTGTCAACTGTACTACAAACGAGAACTAACAGTGAACAACCGATAGATTCACCATGTGGGTGGTTGTGGGCGCGTATCAGTTTACTGATGCAACTCTCCAACAAAGAGTTGCACAATATGTGTGGAAGTGGGCCAGCCCTGTTCAGGACTGTTACGTCATTACTGTGAGGAGAATGGCAGTGCACGATATTGTTAAGTAGGCCAGGCGAAGTCCTAGGTCTATACAATGATGTGAGGTAGCATATTCATTATACAAATTATATCTTTGGAACTATCCATATCAATAGTTCGTGAATTGATTATTTGAATATTATAATTTTAAGAACGAAAATTCTGTTCTAAAAATAACTTTAAAATTAGATGAAAGTTTGGATGTTTGTAGCTCAATTACGCTAAACGGATTTTATGAAACTCAGAAAACAGGTAGATCATATTTTGGAATAAAACAGGATACTTTTTATACCGGGAAAGATAAGATAAGAAGACTCGGGAGCGCGGGTGAAACCGCAGGGCGGAAAACTAGTCTAAAATATTATATGTACTGCTATTTATATTTGTGCTGATTCTCATATTTATAAACTAAACTAATTTAATCGCATTATATCTTTCCTACAGACGTTATTGAAAAAAGATAATAATTATTTAAAGCTATCGAATTAGTCTTTGCCAATATTAGGTTAAAAAGCCGTAAGCAATTTCGATACCGACTAAATCCACGTCGAAAACAAGTGTTTAGAGTTATTTAACAAAACTAAAAAATCTTATAAACATTTCGTATGTCCCTTGATAGAAAGAAATACAGGGAAACTAACTTACATTAGTTTGTGAAACATAAAATTAGCATTACTGTGTTTACTAATGTATTATATAGAAAACCAACTATTTATTGATGAATGTAATTTTGGTAAAATCTGTAGACACCAAAAACTTCTTTCATACTTTCATGTGTAAACAAAACCTCTCAAAATAAGACACTTGAACCCCATGAAGGATTCAACGAATTTGACATTTGGAAGAAATTGCCGTATCGAGGATCCACTGGGGATAGATAGCAAAATTGCGTCCATATCCCTCGGGATACAGCCGGGATGGATGGGTGCAAGAGTAAAAATACAGAAGCATTCTTTGTTCCCAGACGCCGAGTGATTTATCTTAAACGAAACAAGGGTCTTATTGGGGCCGTTTCGGAAACTTTTCTGGAAACTTGGCGATTTGATGTTTTAAGTTTCTTGTATCTTATTTTAATGTTTGTAGTTGGAGTTTACTACACTTTTTATGTTTGCCTTTGTGGATATAATTTACTTTTCTATTTCTTATGTATGGGCTTATTTTTTACTTCAATATCACGATGGTAAGTGGTCAAAGTTGATAAAGATACACAGTCTAGTATGGAAGTCGAAACTAGGTGGTCATACATTACTAGCTAGTTTAGCCATAACTATTTAGTAATCTGTGGTTTAGCATTAAATTTTAGCTGAAATAAAATCGTATCAACTCAGAAACAAGTGTTTATGGACCCACTAATAACGTACAGTCCGCTAGATATTGAGACATTATAAAAAATACAAGTAATAATTAAACTTGGGAACAATTAAAAATAGCGGGATCTATTTTCATAGCTACCCAGTTTCATATCCCCCAAAACTTATTAAGTTGCACACAGTATTTCATACTCGTATTGCGAAAGTTTCATACCACCGACGCTGTACGTAAACCATTTTAACATTCTCCACACATAAAAAAAGTAAATAGTGAACACACACTTCTCTGCTTCGTAGTTGGACATAAAATCCTCGTAGAAAGCGCTGCAGTCGCCGAGTGGGGGCCTTTGTCAACATTTTTAGTTCGTAAAATGCATATAAAACAACGTTTGCCAGTTCAGCACTTATCTGTAAGTCGGTTGGTTTTTGTAAAACATTTAGTTCTCCGCCGTGCGAGTCCTGCTGCAAACGTACGAGATTTTGTGTAAATTTGATTTTCATTAAAGCGACGAGAGTCTCAGTTAAATAGAAGTTTATGTCAGCGAGTTTATTAAATTTTATATCACATCTTGCGTGCTTCTAATCATGACGGTAAAACGCGACATGAAAATGTTTTCGTTTCATTTACTGTTTATTACGCACATTGTACATTTAGCTACATCTAAAGATGTTTCCAGCTTCGCCCACCTCATGCTGGCTAATACCTTTATTTATGCTCTCATAGCGGTAAGTAGGAAATAAATCACATCCATAATTTCATTTCGAATTTCGAAAACGCTACCCCAATTTACGGTTGGATAAAGCGAATTTTTAGCCTGCCTGCCCACTACCCATGCGTATACAATGCAACTTAATGAATGCATTCCGAAGTCACACGTCGGGGCTGGCTCCCCTTTAGCCCCCAGTGGCCTTTGTTTGAGCTTCAGATATCTGTGTACCGTACGTATTATTGTGCACGGCAAATATGAAGCTGCTATGTATTTTCGGTCTATGAATTCCTGGTAGGTAAGTGAATCTATGTTGTGTTATGGATCGACGGATGTGAATATGTTTTATGGGTATATTGTAGGTATAGGTATATTGAATAGACGTTCCTTCTGCGGACCATTAGGATGTGGAATGAGCTCCCCATTACGGTATTCCCTCCGCACTATGAGATGGGGTTCTTCAAAAAGGGTGTAAAAAGAGCTCTTCAAGGTCGGCAACACATCGGCAATCACCCTGGTATTGCAAATGCCCATAGGCGGCAGTGACCACTCACCATCATGTGGACCGTCTGCCTGTTTGTCAACCTCTTGACATAAAAAAGGTGTCTTTTTGGACAAGGTGAAAAATTGCACCAACATTGTTTGAGCTTTTGTTGCTTAATTAGACTGCGTTGTAAAATCAGACACTTTTATTTCATCAATTTATTTTGTTCAGTTCTATACGTTTCATGTATCTACATCATAAATATTCCAAGTAAAATTATTAGAATCAGCATCTAAAATATGCTGGGAAATATGTCACAAAAATACACATTCTTTATACATCAGAATAGGCGAGGCTGAATATATGATGAGAACCGCAAGAATAATCTGCAAATATGATTACTTGTCACAGAGTTTGACATTTATGTGTGTTTTATTACGAGTTCTGTGTGTGTTTGTCCTTTTACGTTCTTCTGGACTTCTACTTGTACTATGTGCTAGTAATTATTGTGAGGATATAATCAGAAATACATAATAATATGTAGTTGATAAAGATGTATATTGACATTAAATGATGAAAGACTTAGGAGAAGGCAAGAATAATAATGATGGTAATAATTGAATTAAATAAAATTCAGAATCAAACAATACAGAAAGACCAGAGTGTTCTGACAATTTAAAATAGCCATTGGTGTTACTAATGCCTGCGGCTTTTCAGACTTCTAACATGAAAAAATATTTGTAATTCTTTTATCTAAATTCTAGTGAAAGCTCCCTCCGTCTAGTCGCTCTAATATCTATACACCTTTATTTTAAAAGGTTAAGCGTAAATGGCTTATTTGAAACCTCACCCTGGGAGAGAGCTCTTGGATGACCCCTAATCGTCTACCAAAAGAACCACGACAGTCGTATTAATTTAAAAAAACAACCCTAAATAAAACTAATCGGTGGTCCATGCTTTATACAGAATTTGTTTCTGAAAAATTATAGAGATATAATTTTTATCCAGAATCAATTTTATCCATATAATTGTATTTATAGGTAATGTCTACAATACGTTTCTAAAATAATTTGAATATTACCAGTTTTTATATACTTTCCTTGTATCAGATTTTATATGCTCATCTATGAATTGTATGGGACCAATTACTAAGGAAAAAGATAAATAGAGTAACCATTGTCATAAATGTATCTGAGACGGAAGTAAAACGAAATAGCGAATATAAAACAATAATTATGTTGATTTTCTCCAAAACTGAAACCTTTAGAGCTCTGAAAATATTATTTTACCTTTTTGTTACACGCTGTATATATAATAGACGACATAATTTGTCATAGATATGACAATCGTTTGAATGTACGCAAGCAAGCTTACCACATAAATATTAATGCAATAGCATATTTACTTTACCAACATCCATGGTTTGTGTGTGTATTCTGACGTATATGTGTAAATGACACAATTTTGTTAGTGGCCGAACACCCGGGGCGCCGGCAGATGAAAGACATATTAATGTATATGTGCGTGTGTGTTTCTGTGTATGACATGACGTAATAATGATTTCGGTCAAAGACTAAGTGCTAATAGGCTGTAGAAGCGACACACGCAAGCTAAGATTTTTTGCTTTTTTAATTGAACCTGATCTACACGATGGCGATGATAGCTCAGTGGTAAGTGACGTCGGATACAGTTGTAATGTGTCGCCAAGCACCTGTTGGTGTGTTCCGGCAATTGCACTTGAGAGCCAGTTCGCCTTTAAGGCATTGTAATAAGGTGTACAACACATTAGCAATCCCCTGGTATTGCCAATGTCTATAGGCGACGGTTGTCACTTACCATCAGGTGACCCGCCTGCCTCGTTGTCAATTGTGACATAAATAAAATAAAAAAAGACACGCAAAACTTTAAATATTTTGGTAAGGTACCATTTTTTTTTTTTATACCACTAGGTGGCAAACAAGCTTACGGCCCACCTGATGGTAAGTGGTTACCGTAGCCTATGGACGCTTGCAACACCAGTGGCGTCACGAGCGCGTTGCCGACCTTGCATAAACCTTCTTACTCCTCTTTTGAAGAACCCCATGCTGTAGTCTCTAGGGAAAACCTCTACGAGTCAGTCAACAGTTTAATGCTCTCACTATTAATACTGATCTGTTTTACACTAGCACTAACACAATTACTAAATCATTAGCTAAGGAGCACCAAATTGATCAGTGGTTATTTGTAGCAGTTATTTTCTCATACGATTATTATTATTATTTTTTGTAATATTTTTTATGTGAAGATTTTTAAATGTCATACAGTTATATAATAATGTTGTAAAGCTGTAAATCTTCCAAAATACAAATCTGGTACATTATTCACACACGGTCATCTGATCCAAAACTAAGCAGAGCTTGTATGGAAACCAAATAACCAGACCAACCAGCCGTTCATCACCAAAACAGTAGTTGGTATTAATATCTCAGCTAATTTTGCCTATCAAAAAACTATATAATAATCTTTGACGGTAGTCTATTTTAATTAAGTCCGGCAAAGGGCCGACGGAGGACCGTACGTTTGCTTGTTCATACCTCCGTAACTCTTGAGCGGCCGTATTTATTTTAACCTCGCTTTGATGAAATATTCATAACGATTGCACGCTCAGAGTGATACCCATTTTAGATTTATCTTCATTTTTAATCGTTCACTGCTCAAAAAGATTCAATGAAAGGTATATATATAAGTAGAGTTGGGTCTGGGTAAGCTTTTGAAATAAAGTTATTCGCTTGAAAACATATTTAATTCTTTGATATACATAGGTTGGAAATTATTGTTGTTTCGTTGGTTAACTCATTTGATATCTTATAACTAAAGATACTCATCAGCTCCGACGGTAAACATGCTCGTTTAAGATATATTTTGGCTAGCAGGTATGAGTCGTAAATTTTTATTGCCTTTGTACATAGCTTAGTGAACAAATTAAAAAAAATGACTAGTACCAAACATAATTTGAGACAGTTTTGAGAGAACTTTTGCTTGGGATTGTTTATCATTGATTATTAGATATCAATGGTTATCGTGATATTACATAGCATTTTATATTCGTCAGTACACCTTGTTGCAAAAATTTATTCCGCCCCGCGGTTTCACCCGCGATCCCGAGGGATCTTAACGTCACTTACCATCAGGTGAACCGTCTGCCTAGTTGTCACGTAGGGGGTAACTACAAACAAACTTACCACTATAATATTAGTATAGAATAAAAAGCTGCGAATGATATTAATAATGTTCGCAATCCCATCTCTGAATTCCCAACGTCACTGCGAAAGGGACCTGCGTAGAATTCCTGACGACGCTTACTAATAAACAGCGTATAATAGAGCGAACAGTACGAATAACTTGATGTACGAATGTGTCATTTATCATTTTGATATGACACGTATGTTAAGAGAGTAGCTTATATATTAAATTTAATAGTTTTGCAAGCATTTAAATCTGGGAGTACGATATTGCCAGCGCCAAGACTAACAAAAAAGCCGAGCCGTTTCGTCTCATTTTTAAACCCTCGTAGCTTCATCCCAGATAACACAAGAAAGCCTGAATTCACAGGATAAGATGTATTAGGGATCATATTAAATAACAAAGTTTCATTGATCTAGCTTTTATACTTTAGATTTTGGGGTAAATCCCGATATCCTAGAAAACTTTCATTTGGTATGGAGCCTAATTTACATACAAAAAACAGAAAAATTAAGAATCTGTAACTTTCGCCCTCCCACCCCTATAAAGAGATTGCAGGTTTGTATACAGAACTAGTTAACTCATAACCAGGAAAACCCAAGCTCCTAAGCCCTGACTTTTCTAACCCTACACCTTGGTTTGAAAGAAACTAAAATTTAATATCGTAAGACTCATTGTTGATTTGGTTATGGATAGCGTCGTAGTGTTCTATCTGCATACAAATGGATGTAATTTCGAACTGACAACCCTGAGGCGAGTTACGAGACAAATGTTTACGGATAGGGTTGCCAGACTCGCCATGATTATTGAGAGATAGCTGATATCATCCCTTAGGGCTGGCTCGGCTTTGATTTGTTTCGTGTGCTAATGAGGGGGTTGTTTTTTCGTTTTTATTAGTTAATTAAGGGATGGGTTTGGCAGATCGTATTTGTGTTATTTTATTTTTAATGTCTGAGTTGAAAGTCAACATGGTTAGCCATCCTGCTAGTTTTTTTTAACTCTTGGATAAGCTTGTGTTTGACCGCAATCTCCGCACACAAATGTTCGATGGAAACTGGCTCTCAAGTGCAACTGCCGGAATTCACTGATAGGTGCTTGGCGACAGACTTTTATCTTGAGGATGATAACCAGCCAGTCGGGCAATACAAAGTGGGTCCTACCATCGTGCTATGGTTTCTTCACTATGTTTTTCTTCTCCGAAAGCTGAAGCTTATTGTAGAATTCAAACCCACGACCTTCGCCGCGGTATCCGAGGTCACTACCACTGAGCTATCACGCTTTGCGTAACTTACATTTTTAAAAACTAACTTTCTTGAATACTAGTTGAATTTAAAACATATTGGATAATAAGTCAAAGTCAAAGTCAAAGTCAAAACCATTTATTCAGTTTAGGCCCTAGAAGGGCACTTATGAAGGTCGAATTACAGAAGTTACCACCGGTTCGGAAGTCAGCCTTCAACTGAGAAGAACCGGCAAGAAACTCAGCAAGGTTACATTTTTTAAATATTTTTGGACCATCTGACTATATTGGCTTTTTTTTTCAAATGTTTAACAATTTTATTCTTAAAGTAATACAAAAATACATAAAAAATTATAACCCGCATTAGTTACCTACATAGTAAACTAAAACAAAAAATACCAAGCTAATAACAGCGTATTAAAAAAAAAATGGTAATTAACAGTAAAAAAAAAAAAACAATGTGTAGGTACTTGTACAGAGTGCAGCTACCTCCAGACATCTTTATCCTCAATATATTGGGCTACCTTGTAATAAGCTTTTTCTTTCAAAACTTTTTTTATGTACGATTTGAATCTAGAATCAGTCATCTTGGTAACAGATGCTGGTAATTTATTATAAAAGCGAACACTATTCCCAAGAAATGACTTTTTAACTCTAGCTAATCTAAAATACGGAACAACTAATTTATCTTTTTGTCTTGTATTGAAATTATGAATCTCTACATTTGATTTATACAAATCTACATTTTTTCGAATGAACATAATATTTTCATATATATACAGTGAAGGTAAAGTCATTACGTTTATTTCCTTAAATATTTCCTTTAATGATTCACGTGGACCCATATTGTAGATTGCACGAATGGCTCTTTTTTGTAATACAAAAATTGTTTCAATATCTGCAGCAGCTCCCCACAGTAAAACGCAATATGATAAAAGACTATGGAAATATGCAAAATAAACTAATCTGGCCGTCTCAACATTCGTCAATTGTCTAATTTTTTTAACAGCAAATACAGCAGAACTCAATTTACTAGCTAAAGATTGTACATGAGAACCCCACTGTAGTTTAATATCAAGTGTTATACCCAAAAATACAGTTTTATCAACTAGTCCCAGACTGCTGTCATCTATTAATACCCTACTGTCTACTTGCGGTACGTTTGGAAGAGCGAATCTTAAACATTTTGTTTTCTTTGAGTTTAATAAAAGATTATTTACAGCAAACCATTTAGAAACTATTGACAAAGTATCATTTACTCTAGTAAGTTCTTTGTCTTTTCTATCTACTTTAAAAATGAATGAAGTATCGTCAGCAAACAAGACTACATCTGAGAGACCATTTACGACCGACGGTAAGTCATTAATATATACTAGAAATAGAAATGGCCCAAGTATGGAACCTTGAGGTACCCCCATTTTGACTACAGAACCATTGGACGTTGTACCTTCAACTCGTACCTTTTGTTGGCGATTAGTTAAATAAGACAAAACAAGTTCATGAGCAGTTCCACGAATACCATAATAATTAAGCTTTAGGAGCAGAGTACGGTGGTCAACGCAGTCAAACGCCTTTGATAGATCACAAAAAATGCCTATGGCATCCTGTGAGTTTTCCCAGGCTTCATAGATGTGCTTCAATAATTTTGCTGCCGCATCTGATGTAGATCTCCCCTTCGTGAAACCGAACTGATGACCATGCAGTATCTCACAACTATTGAAATGACCTAACATTTGATTGAGCAACAGTTTTTCAAAGATTTTACTAAGTGCAGGAAGCACAGATACCGGTCTATAATCAGAAGGATTATTTTTACAGCCTGATTTAAATATTGGAACTATTTTACTATACTTCATTAGGTCAGGAAAAGAACCCTGATCAATACATTCATTGAAAATATCCGATAAAATAGGTGCAATTACTGTTATTATTGATTTTAAAATCGTTACTGACAATCCCCATAAGTCTTCTGTATTTTTTAAATTAAGGCTATTAAATAATTTTAAAATATCACTAGAAGTGACGTGACAAAATTTAAAACTGGGAAAAGATTTTTGAATATGTTGCCTAAGAAGTGCTTCAGCCGCTTCGGGACACGAGTTAAGGCTTTTAGTGGTTTCCTCTGGTATACTTGTGAAGAAATCTTCAAAAGCAGTGGCTACTTCCAACTTATCTGACACAATTTTATCATTAATTTTTAACGTGAGCTGCTCGTTTTTATTGTTAATTTTACCAGATTCCGTATTTATGACATTCCAAACTGCCTTGATTTTATTGGTAGCCTTACCTATTTTATTACTTAAGTATATTGATTTTGCCTGATGACATACTAATTTAAATAATTTTGAATAATTTCTAACATATTTATGGAATGCCTCGTCACGAGTGAATGATCTTAAATGATAAATTTCATACAACTTATCTCTGCTTTTCCGAATTCCTTTAGTGGCCCAATCACTAAACTCTAGTTTACCGTTTACCTTCACTTTTTTGATAGGACAGGTTTTATTTAGTTCATCGCAAATACTAGTTAATAAATTTCCATATAAAACATTGGGCTCATTACTATTTTTTGTCTTACAGTTTAGTCTGAACTCTAAGTTATTTTTTAAGTTATCTAATCGCACCTTTGTAATAGGTCGAATTTCCTTTACTTTCTTAGAAACATTTAGTTCATAGGGTAATTTTACTATTTGAGCCATATGATCAGAGCGAACACCACTTATAATTGATTTACCTAATATACTGCTATTACTTATTATATTATCTATGCAAGTAGACGAAGTGGGTGTTGACCGTGTTGGCTCATTGAACAACAAATCTAAGTTAAATGATTTTAATAAAGCAATAAAGTTACATTTTTCATTTGAGTTGGTTAGAATATCAATATTAAAATCTCCACATAAAACTATGGACTTCTGAGAATTAAATAATTTGTGGAGAATATTTTCCATTATATTAAAGAAAAGTGTTAAATTTGATGCTGGAGGTCTATACACACAAACAATTATGTAGCTATCCAACTCTGCACAAGACACCTCACAAACGCGCTCAACCGAGAGACTACAAATATCTTTCCGTTCTTTGAATTTAATATTATTATTCAAAAGAATAATTGAGCCACCGCCTACAGCGGATAATCTGTTGAATACACTGGCTACTACAAAGTTTTTAATATTAAAAAGCATAGTTTCTGGTCTGAGCCATGTCTCCGTAAAACATAAAATATCTAGATTAATTTTATCTAATAATAAATCAATATCAAGAATTTTGCCAAAGAAGCGATTAATATTCTGGTGAATTAGTACAATGGAACTACTAGGCTTCTCTGTTGTCGAAACTAACCGTTTAAATTATTATTTATATTAATGGAAATTGTATTATTAATTAATACTGTACCATTCCTTAACCTATTAATATTATATGCTACAAGGGTAGCAATAAGTTTTTTACATTTTTTAGGAATTATTAAAGTATCCCGAGTCATTTGTATATTACTAACAAACTTGTTAGAATCAAAAAAAGTAAAAACGTCACTATGACGAAATGTCACGTTGTACATTAAATTATTTAAATTCCATATATAATTATTATCTTTTTCAGAGTACTTAGAACAGTATGGAAAAGCACATAACATTACATTCATTACCCCTAAGTCCTTAGCTTAACAGACACAAATGGCTTAATACGACAAAGCGTCAACAACACCTAATTGAACCAAAATAGTGTTCTGTTCACGAAATAATTCGTATTCAACACTCGAGCGAAACCAAATATGTCAAACGAATTCACCAAACTGAAATGACTGTTCAAGTTTATGCCACACGGTTCTATTTACTTTGAGTGCCCTGAAGATTTACAACGTTGCTAGTTTAATTGGAGGAGTTCTGGTACGTAGGTGTGACATAGTTCTATTTGAGTTCTTGTGAACTACGAAATGTAACTTTGTCGCAGTGTGGAGTAACTGAATCATGACGCTAAGTTGGCAATGCTTCTTGCGGAACTGTTGGCTGTCGGAAGAGTTTATGTGTGGTTTAGGTAATATGAAGTGATCGTCCTCCAGTTTATTAAGTAACGTATTAAAAAAAAACGAGCGAGTCAAACAAGGGGATGATAGCTCAGTGGTAAGTGACGTCGGATACCGCGGCGAAGGTCGTGGGTTCGAATCCTTACAATGAGCTTGAGCTTTCGGTGAAGGAAAACATCGTGAGGAAACCACAGCACGGTGGTAGGGTACTTTGTAGTACTCGACTGGCTGGCTACCACCCTCAAGTTGAAAATCTGTTGCCAAGCACCTGTTGGTGTGTTCCGGCAATTGCACTTGAGAGCCAGTTCGCCTTAATAAGGTGTACAACACATTAGCAATCCCCTGGTATTGCCAATGTCTATAGGCGACGGTTGTCACTTACCATCAGGTGACCCGCCTGCCTCGTTGTCACTTGTGACATAACTATTTTTGCCGCCATAACACGCAAATATTGTCAGTGTCTCACTGATAGATAAATAATTATTGATTGTAATAGGTGTAAGTTGTTTTTGAAAAGAGTAATTGCTGAATTTATTGCCGGCTCTTCTCAGCAAAACCTTCCGAACTGAGCATTTTGAGTCTGACTATTCATAAGTGCCTGTGAAGACCTATTTGGATGAATAAACAATATCATTTCATTTCATAATACCATATATGTAGGACCATCCTCTTTGAGTTTGAGGCTGTACAGGCTACTACCCTTTGCCTGCTCTACAATTCAGGAAATTCCTATGACAGCCAACTCTACCAGTTCTCATGTAACTTTTTTTTCTTTTTGGTGGATAAGAAGGTGGCGGCCTGAGAGGCCATGTACACCGGTCTCTGGATGTATGTACTGGATTTAAGGTAGAGCCAAAAGAGAGTAATTTATATCTGACAGTTAACTTGGAAAACTCAATAGAGACCAAAAACCCGGTAACTCTATAATCATGTAAGAACGACAGTATACAGGATGATTTTAAAGACTGTGAAGACTATGTAACATATTTATTTATTTAATACATTGTGTGATGTACATTTTGTACAGTAAATATTGCAATTTTGTAAAAAAAAACTGATGTGTGTAATGGAATTGATACAAAAGATAAGGTCGATGATAGCTAGGTAGTGACGTCGGAAGGTTTATGCAAGGTCGGCAACGCGCTCGTGACGCCTCTGGTGTTGCAAGCGTCCATAGGCTATGGTAAGCGTATAAAAAAAAAACGTTAACAGGGTGGTAGAGTAATTTATAGTAGACGCTTGTCTACCACTCTCAAGTTGAACGCCAAGTCTGTTGGCGTAGCCCAGAACTTGAGAGCTTTCTGTGAATTGTAAAGGTCGTCAAAACACTAGCAAAGGTTTGCTATTGTCTAATGGCTGACTGTTTATCAGCATTTTGACATAAATTACTATTAAGTAGTACTCTACTTCCACTAATATATTTATGAAAGTTGTGAGTACTGAGACGACTAGTGCTAGAGCGGAGTGGAAGAAAACATGTTGTGCCGACCACACCTAGCGTGGAATAAGGGCAAGAAGAAGTACTGCTTCCACTCCTGCGAGTAGATAATATCAAACGTCATAAAAATAATTCTGTATATCTTAATATTATCATAAACCGTGGCCATGAAGTGGACGACAACGATTATTACGGCGCCATTTTCACGACAAGTTAGGGTGGCAACAGTGAATAATAAATTCCTCCGTCTTCGTTTGATGTAACACTTTCTTGTTTATCCTAATCGTAATAATTATACTATAATATGTATCATTAATATTTGTATGTTTGTTGCTTAACGTTTAAACTGATTTTGATGAAACTTGGCACACAGGTGGATTATATCCTGTTATAAAACATAGGATACTTTTTATCCCGGGAAAAATTAAGGTTTTTTTTTTATTCTGGATAAGCTTGTGTTTGACCACAATCTCACCATGGTAAGTGATGATGTGGCCGAAGGTGGTAAGCACACAAAGCCTAGATGAGAACTGGCTCTCAAGTGCAGCTGTCGGAACACACCGATAGGTGCTTGGCGACAGATTTTCAACTTGAGGGTGGTAGCCAGCCAGTCGGGTACTACAAAGTACCCTACCACCGTGCTATGGTTTCCTCACGATGTTTTCCTTCACCGAAAGCTCAAGCTCATAGTAGGATTCAAACCCACGACCTTCGTCGCGATATCCGACGTCACTTACCACTGAGCTATCATCGCCAAGATCCCTCGGGAATGCGGGTGAAACCGCGTGGGACAGCTAGTATTGTAATATGAGTTTATTGCCGGCTCTTCTCAGCAAAAACAACCTTCCGAACCGAGCATTTAGAGTCTGACTATTCGTAAGTGCCTGTGAAGGCCTATTTGGATAAATAAACAATTTCATTTCATTTCATTTCATGTGTGTGTTTTTTACTCAGCTCCGTAACGGGTTGAATGGATTTGAATCAAAATTGGGACAAATGGTGTTCTTCAAAGAGCCAGTTCCCAACTACATTCGTCTAGATCATCACATCTTTATCCTTATATAATGTATATCATAGTGTATTTTCTTTTATTCTTGGATAAGCTTGTGTTTGACTACAATCTCACCATGCTAAGTGATGATGTGGCCGAAGGTGATAAGCACACAAAGCTTAGAAGGATGAGTATGATAATTGGTCGTATGTAATGCACAGGATTCTAATCCAACCCCTCCACCTTGAACTTAGGGCTTACTTAGGGTTTCTTTTTCTACTTAATTTTCGCAACTTTTGTTATTTTCAAAAAAACATTATTTACAATAAAAATGAGACAGAAGTTTGAATCTAATGTCATTGCAATAAAATTCAGATTTCTGCTTTGAATATTTAAACAGATGTACATTTCAATTGATGCATACTTCATTAATTATTAAAACTTTATGGCCACAGCGATAAGATCTCGTTAGGGCTGTCACATGCAAATTACAAATTGGCACACGCGTTTTTCACGTGCAATTTTGGTGCTTTTTAATTTGTCAAAGTGCCTGACACAAGGGTACAAAATTATCACACCCCTACAATTTCGTTAAGGGTAAAGGGTGTAAATTTTGTTGCCTTGTAATTTGTTTAAATTGAGTCAAATTGCTATTTTGTAATTGGAGAGAAATGGATACCTTTTCTTTTGTAGTATTTTAGGTACTTACAGTCCGTTGTGTTTGTGTTGCTCTCAAAACTACTGTTTACTAGCTTTCATCCGCGACTTAGTCCGTGTGGAATTCGTTTATCAACAAATAATCCTTACATGCCGCTTTTTTCTTCCACTTAGGCGTAGTTAAAAAAAAACTATTCCCAATGTTCAAGATATCCCCATACTAAATTATATTTAGAAGATAGACATACTATGGTAAGTTCTATCAGTAGGCACTCATGTGCAATCAAAAAATCAAGAACAAATGTGGACAAAAAAAAATAAAAATACGGTCGAATTGAGAAACACCTCCTTTTTTGAAGTCGTTTAAAAATAGGTACACTTTTTTAAACTTTTTATAATTTGAAAAAAGTGTATTTTACTTCTAACTTAACCTTTCTAAGATTATCTTCATTCACCATTATCATCATCATCTTATGTACTTGTCCTTGTATGTATATACGTACATAATATAATCTGTTATGTAAATAATTAAAATTTAAATAAAAATTAGCATAAAGATCACACATCGTGGGTAAACTGAAGCCAGCGTAGCTTTGACAATCAACGTGTTCGTTGTTCGAAACTTTCCCATTGTCAAAAGCTGTAAAACAATAAAATTTCAGGGCTGCCCCGATGTTATGATTAGGGATTGTAAATTTGGCAGCAAGGTCGGCCCCGACCCGTAGCGTGGATTATGCAAATGATATGAAAATCCGGGGCCGTGTTACTTTCGGCAACTGTTACCGAACAAGAACGCGAATCGAGTGACAACCCTAGCGAATCGACGTCATCTTGTGGAATATGTAATCAAGTATCTTTGGGTATGTAAAGTGGGATCTTATATAACTAGCTTTTCCCTGTGGTTTTACCCCCGTTCCCGTAGTAATTTTAGGTTATAATTTACCTATGTACCAAATTTCATAAAATCTGATTAGTCGTTATGGAGTTTAGTAAGAACTTACACACACAGATATAATAACAGTAAATTATATTTGTAAAACGGGCCGGTTGGCGTGGTTGGTTAACACACTGCCTATCACGCCGCAGGTCGTGGGTTCGATTCCCATCCAGGACAGACATTTGTGTGCATGAACATGTCTGTTTGTCCTGAGTCTGGGTGTAATTATCTATTTAAGTATGTATTTACAAAAAAAAAATGTAGTATATGTAGTATATCAGTCATCTGGTTTCCATAGTACAAGCTCTGCTTAGTTTGGGATCAGATAGCCGTGTGTGAAAAATGTCCGAGGATATTTATTATTATTATTATTATTAAAACTCCATTATTTCATTTATAAAGAAGAAAAACATTCATAACAATTATTATTTCAATTTATATGAGCTCGCATTAAAACTGTTGCATACAAAAATATTACAACAGAGTAATCCTTAAATAATGGCAACATCGATTCTCGAGAGCTTTGCACAATGAAATTGTTAAAACAAAAGCTCCGAGTGCTGCCCTGATTGATCCGCTGTGCAGGGACGGAGTAAGAGCACTTCGTTTACGTATTTATTTATGTAATTTTTTAACCAAGTTTATCCATATGCTGTTCAGTAATTTGATATACTTTTTTTATAAATTATTTACTTAATCTATACTAATATTGTAAAGAGGTAAAGTTTGTGAGGTTGTAGGGGTTAATCTCTGGATCTACTGAACCGATTTTGAAAATTATTTTACCAATAGAAAGCCACGTTATTTGCTCATAGGCTATAAGCACAGCTAAGTAGGTAATACTTACAAAGGAAATTAGCATACAAAGCCTAGCGAAACAATGCGTAGCAATTTTTGATTCAAGTTAATGAAGATGCCGTCCTATGGTCCCCCCCATTTTTCCTTCAATTTTCTACGCAGCATTTGATGTCACTGTCATAGCAAACACTCTTATAAAATTGGATCATGTATGTTATTCACTATTATACCCCCTCAGGGGATACATTTTGAATCAATACTAACTGTCCCCCGCGGTTTCATCGTGTTCCCGAGAGATCTTATCTTTTGCCGGGATATAAAATATCCTATGTTCTTCTCCAAGTTTCTACCAAAATTCATAAAAAAAAACTTGAGAGGTGTCAAGGGACACCCGGATGGAACGAAATTATATAAGTCGAGAGAGTATATATATAAAAAAAACATTTATTATATATATATATAAATAGAAATGAAAATATCTGGCTTGCTTTCTATAAGAGAGAGAGAGAGAGAGAGAGAGAGACAGACAGAGAAACATGCGCACGCCGCACAGCTTACAATAGCTTACTACACACAACTGTCACCGACAGTGACAGTGACACAAGATTTTTTTCCGTCTAGCCCCCTTTCACAACGCGCGAAACCCAGACAGACATATAGACAAAGAGTTATAGTATTAGATAGTAATGATTCGATGTCATAAGAAAACAATTAATACATACTTCCTTTCCCCAATCCACACAGTGCCACACACTGTGTATTAATGACATAACATGACCCAAATGAATAAATAAATACAAGTACAAAATACCCATTTACGGGGAACTGGGGATTGTTTCTTCCTTAAATAATTACGGCACAGTTTGGGTGATAAATAATACTTATTCTACAATTCCGCTCATATCTCTCTGAGACTTATAGCAAAAATATAAAAAAAAACCTACTAATATTATAAATGTAAAATCGTTTGTTCCTCAATCACGCAAAAACGGCTGAACGGATTTTGATGAAACTTGGCACACAGGTAGATCGTATCCTGGAATAAAACATAGCATGCTTATTTCCAGGGAAAAGATAAGATCCCTCGGGAACAAGAGTGAAACCGTGGGGGACAGCTGATAAATTATAAGTCGATGATAGCATGAAGTACCTGCTTGGCTGACCTCCAAGTTGAAAATCTTCAAGCACCTTCCCGGTGTTACAGTGTCTTCACTTGAGAGCCAGTTTCCTCCTAAGCTTTCTGTACCATATTTACCACCTTTGGCCACATCATGACTTACCACTATGAGATTGTGGTCATAAACATACTCCTTTGTAAATCCCACTATCCCACTGGATGGATGGATGGATGTTTGTTACTCAATCACGCCAGAATGGCTGAACGGATCTCGATGAAATTTGGCACAGAGATAGATTATAGTCCGGAATAGCACAAATGATACTTTTTATTCCGGGAAAGGATAAGATCCCTCGGGAACGCGGATGAAACCGCGGGGGACAGCTAGTGAAAAATAAACGCATAAAAATATTTCAATTCAAAAAGTATCAAGTCTTTGTGTACCAATATGAATGGACTTCAAATGTTTTTTAAACAGCAATCATCGAACGGTCTCCATTCCGATTTCAAATAGACCTGTCACCGCCACGGTAATAGCGGAAAAGTTTCAAATACCGTTCTTTTTTCAAAGTTCAATTTGTTTCATAGTGAATGGAATCGGAATCAATTAGCGGAACGCGCGGTCAGTGCGGATATTGCAAACGGCGCCCCTACGCGCCCCTTCACACCCCTTATGACTGCCGCCCCTCACGATAAGGCTTTTGTACACTGCAAAAATAATAAATATCAAATGAAATGTTCATTCGTCCGAAGGCCTTGTCTTATGAATTATCACTCTAACGTACAGTTCAGAAGGTTGCTTTTGCTGAGAAAACTGCAATAAACGTCCTTTCATTTGAATTCTTACATAAGATGTGTCCTACATGCAAACATTGTCGTCATTTAAATATTCGTTGGTTGGTTAGAATGCTTTCTGTACTGAAACGGTCTTAATATGTTTGATATTGTTATTAAATACAATCAAGTCATGAGCAATCTAGAGGCACGGTAGTGCCCCCGCAAAGATGAACAAAAAAGAAGGCGGGGCACTACCTAACGTTTCTTGAATTTTCATTGTACTTCTAATGAAAGTACGTGTAAGAATGTAATTAAAAAATGCACCTTAAATCAGCACAAAATTTGTAAATTTAATGAACCTTTAATCTGAAAGCAATAACGTTTATTTTTCAATAATTTTAAAAGTTAACCATAGTGTTGATATCTTTAATTCACTCGAGTATTTTTTAGGGTTCCATACCCAAAGGGTAAAAACGGAAACCCAATTACATACTAAGACTCTGCTGTCCATCTGTCTGTCACCAAGCTATATCTCATGAACCGTGATAGCTAGACAGTTGACATTTTCAGATATTTCTGTTGCCGCTATAACAATTTGTACGGAACCCTCGGTGCGCGAGCCCGACTCGCACTTGACCGGTGTAATACCTGGGTCTAGGTGTATTTATCAACTTTCCATAGTACAAGCTGCTTGTTTTCGGATAAAATAGCCTAGGATATTTATTTACTGAGTGATACATTAGCGTTTATCAGATGGTAAACTGATCTGGATAAGCTATAAACAAAGGTAGATTGATCACACTGTATCTCTTGCACTGTACAAAGGCCTATTTGCTGGGTACAGCCGGGCTGGGCGCAACTGATAACGCTAGTGGCCAGCACACATTCGTTTGTTAATGGAAACGCACTGCGAAATTGGTGTTCCATTGAAGATTGGGCTGCATGGTGTGTGCTGTAGTGCAATCTACGTTAGATTTACAGATTGTTTTCAATGTGAAACTATTTTTATTCATTCTGTTGTCTGTATAGCGATATTTTTGAAATCGGCTCCAAGATTTAAGTCTCCGCATAATCATCGTAATGCTTGTATGGATGTGTGTGAAGATGTTTGTTACTCTTTCATGCAAAAACGGCTACACGGATTTTGATGAAACTTGGCACACAGGTAGATCATATCCTGGAATAAAATATACAATACTATTTGGACATTTGTAGTGCGATTCTGTAGTCCACTTTACTATACATTCTGCTAGAAAAATCAATAAAATAAAATACTTGGGCATATTATGACGATTGTTATTTGTTAGAAAAATAACTGTATCGTATATTTTTGCAATTATTGAGTTAGTTTTTATAAACCTTAAATAATTGATCTGGAGTGCACTCAAGTTTGTATTTCCATAAAAAAATATTTAATTAATCACAATGCAAAGATGCCTTTTAATTAATCGAATTGCGATCCCTTAAATTATTTTTATTTTAGGTAGTCTTGCAACTTTAAGTTTTTTAAATTATTCTAGACTGAGTACCTATTTGAAACAGAATTGAAAAATACGTATTCAAAAATCCTTACTGCATAATGAGTTCATCATGGTAGGTAGATAAAAGTTTTAAAAGCAGAACGGTGTTTCTGAAAATAGCAATACAGGATTAAAGTATGAATTGTACAGTTGTTGAGTTAATTTTAGTATGGGACAGGTCTGTTAAGATTTATTGATATTAATTTACTGAAAAAAATCTGTCGTAGTCAATAAGTATTAGCATCATTTATACATATAATTTTTGGTACTTACTTACAAAATTTTATAAAAAATATAAAAAAATTCAATCAACTATCATTCCTCCTCTATTATACCCGAGTCACGATGTTGATTCGCGATGAATTCCGAAACAACTAAACCACTTCAACAACTATCGTGATGAACTTGACACACAAACAGATTTTATCCTGGAATGAGAGATAGACAACTTTTGATCCCGGGAAAAGATAAAATCCCACGGAAACGTGGGTGAAACCATAGGAGACAGTTAGTTATACTATAAAACAACTATAATTAGTAATTTCAACAAATATTCACACATCAGCTTCCAGACTACATACACATCGAGGGGAAGCATTTAAAAATAATAAAAATTTGACCATTATTGCTCTCGGACATGCTTTTTTCAGCGTCGACAGCGCTTGAAAATTCTGAAAGCCTGGACATACGCCGGACGCTATGCCCCGAAACGTTTCCTGTAACAGCGCTTGAATCTTGCTTTATTTTTAGACGTAGAATTGTCGGTTAGTGGTTTCGTGAAATGGCTCGTGTTGGACCCTTCGTTTATTTATTGAACAGTGCCCCTAGCATGAGTTGGCACCAAAAACACACATCAGACGGTAGCGGAGAAACGCGCATCGAATAGTTTTTGGTTAAACTTGTTCCTACACGCTAGTAACTAACGTTTTTTATCCATTGCTTTTAGAATATCGGTACCGTGAGTCACAAAGGGCATTGTCCACTTTGTATGGGGTTTTGGCCTGGAGTGAACAGTCACTGAGAATAAAAACAATATGTAGAATTGGTAGCTTTACCCTGTAGGAATATCAAAAATAATAAGGTTTTGTATCCAGGTGTTTCTAATAGTTTTTTAAGAAACATTTATAAGATGGCTTAAGCGATAAGGCCGCCTAGATTGTATTCACTTTTTTATATATTTTTTTATTTTTGTGTCATGTATTATTTGTATTTTGGTGTATAGAATAAAGAGTATTTCATTCATTCATTAATGGTTTTTGAAATAAAATATTTTTTTCCTCATCTTATTTTTTAATCAGATTCATAACTTACAAAAGCTCAGCATATAGCAGACATGTCTGAAGATTTAGTCCATTATTGGATTGAATTAACAAAATCCCAATCCCAATAATTAATTTTATATCTGCCTATAACCAACATGTAGATATATAAAGCCCCTATCCAGCTACAACATCAGATGCTAATATCACATCAAATTATTTCATTATGAATCAAAACCGTTACACAATATTTTCAGTCTAGAGACATTTTTATGATTGATAGGGCTTCAGAGACTGTGTGCAATTGTTAGAACATAGCAATTATTAAGTGCAAATCTATGCATCTTTGCAAGAACACCAGTTCACATTTTGTATCAGTACGTAGACGTGAGATCTTGTTCTTAATAAAGAACATTTATAGCTAACACAAAAACAACGTTGCCAACCACTAATAGTAGAAGACTCTTCATTAGCCACAGTCGAAATGTTCAAAGCCAGAGTCCAGCAAGAATGCCATACTACAGTGCTATTAGTCACCTGTTGACAAAGCAAATATACCACACCATAAAAAAATAGGCTGCACGGGGACATGATACTATTCAAAGATTTGTTGGATAACAAATAGCGAATTAAACACTTACCACTTGGGGTGAGATCCACTGTATTACCGACATCACCTCCACCAGATCAAGGTTATGCCTTTTCCTTTGATTAAAGTCGGAATTACAATTGTTGCATCTCAATTCCATAGCATCGGACGTACCTTCCATAGGTATTACATCCATGGTAGGAAATAGTAGGAATCAAGTCAACATTTGGGCTTGGAACAGTATCGGTAGGAATCAAAGAGGATATAATCACCACGTTCTAGTAGGAATGCCAGTGTTGTCGTAAATAGCGTCATCGGTGTCTATTATGATTAGCAAAGTTCGAGGTATAAAACGGAAAAACAACAAATAAAGAGGAAACGCTGCCAGCCTTCTGGGAACCTTGCCGATCGGCAGCAGCGGCAGCCTCGAAGAAGTTTTTTATATATTATAGTTGTACATTTGCTTGTATATTTTGTACATTTGTTGTAAATAAAATAATTATATTCACAAATAAATAATAACAAAACAAGAGATTACGATAACTTGAAATGACAGACAAGTCAAATCAAACCCCAGTCAAACTCTGTCAAAGCTGTCAAACTGCTTAAACCAGGGCTGCCATAAAAATAATAATTATATCGATTATCTTGAATAATCGAAATGCAATAATTCAATAGTAACATTACTTCTTTACTTGTAAATATATGAATGCAGTACAACGTGATTTCACGATTTTAATGCCTTTGTTAAATGTTTTGAATAATTAAACATCCTTCTTATGAAGTTAAATAAAATAGTATTATTGTAATCGATATAAAATACATATTTTAAAATCGATTTTTATTAGTTGTAATTGTTTTTTTTATGCTGGCAATGTGACGCAGTCGTAATGCCGACAGGAAAAAGTAATTATGATTTAAAATACTTATTTATTTGATGTTTTTATCAGTGTAAATCTACACAACTAAAAATGACCAATATTCATGGTTTAATTAAAGATATTTTTTGGTACAAATGTTTTTCTCTAACAATTCTGTTCACGCCAAGCCGAAAATGAACAATGCCCTTTGACAGATGTCATCGAGAAATACCGTCTCGATTATAGTTAAGTAACTCACGGGAAATTGAACCGTGAGATCTTCGATCGTATAGTTTACGTAGTGTTTATATACCTACTCTTTGTAGTTTTTAATGAAAGTTTATAAAATTTGAGTGTTATTTTGTTGTACTTGTAATGAGTTTACTTAATAAAGATATATTTGACTTTGAGTTTGAGTTGAAATAATGTGGGCAATAAGTTATTTAGCATATTTTAGTTTGGAAATTCACTTGAACATATCAGTGTGGTTTATAGGCCGTGATATTATTGAGAACAATTACATAAAGGAATAAATACTTAGGTACTATTACTTACATACAATTTTAATCCTAAGCCACATTCCTCAACTATAAGCATCCACTTGAAACATTCACAGACAAACACATGTTTCTATAAAAATAACCTACTTATTTAAAGTACATTATGTATTATTTATTTACAAACGTATTGTTTATAAACACACACCACAGCACACACACACACATGCGCATGACCTAGTGCGCACGACTGACTGACTGACGACGGGGCGTGCAGCGCAGCGAGCAAGCGGGACGACGCGACGCTCCGTCTCACGGTAGATATGGTTGTATACCGTCACCGTGTAGTGAGCCACTACACGGTGACGGTATACAACCATATCTATTTAAAAATCACTAAGAATAAAAGCAAATGAGCATTCGTCTATGACGTTTTCAATTAGCAGGGTTATAACTGAATACTTAGATTTTTTGGGAGTATATAACTTACTCAAACTCAAACTCAAACTCAAAACTCATTTATTCAGTTTAGGCCCTGGTAAGGCACTCATGAACGTTACAATTGACTCTACCACCGGTTCGGAATACACTTAAACTGAGAAGACTCCGGCAAGAAACTCAGCAAGGCAATTTTTTTTTTAACAGTGGATCTTTCTTACATTTTTATAAGTACATTTAGATACATTTTCAAATATTTTACACTACGCCAGGGGGATGCAGGTGCAGAGAGAAGCTACTACAACCATATATTTCTGTCTTCCATGTAATGAGCCACCTTATAGTAGGCTTTGTTCATTAACCTGAGTTTAATAAATTTTTTGAATTTAAAGTAAGACATTCCAGCTACCTCACGTGGGATCCTATTGTAAAAACGAACACAATTCCCGAGAAAAGATTTATTAACTTTCGCTAGCCTGAATCTAGGGGTCACAATTTTATCTTTGTGTCTTGTATTAAAATTATGATGATTACTGTTTACTTCAAACAAATTTAAATTTTTTCGAACATACATTATATTTTCATATATGTACAGCGAGGGCAACGTTAATATCTTAAATTCTTTAAATTGATTTCTCAGTGACTCGCGAGGACCCAAACAATAGATCGCGCGAATCGCCCTTTTCTGTAAAATAAAAACAGTATCCAAATCAGTCCCTGAACCCCACAGCAAGAGGTTATAGGACATCAGACTATGAAAATATGCAAAGTAAACTAACCTAGCTGTAGCAATATCTGTTATTTGTCTAATTTTCTTTACCGCAAAAGCAGCCGAACTCAATTTGCTAGCTAAATTTTCTATATGAGGACCCCATTGTAATTTACTATCTAAAGTTATACCAAGGAAAACTGTCTTGTCAACTAGTTCAAGTGTTCTATCATCAACTAGTACGTTGGTGCTGCTCTTAGGAACATTTGGAAGAGAGAATCTAATACATTTGGTTTTGCACGCATTAAGCATAAGATTATTGGTGGCAAACCATTTTGACACTGTTGCTAAGGTCTCATTGAGATGGGTAAGGTCAGCGTCTTTTCTATCTACTCTAAAAATTAGGGAAGTATCATCCGCAAATAAAACTATATCGCACAAGTTATTTATCATGTAAGGCAGATCATTTATATAGACCAAGAACAAAAATGGCCCTAGAATCGATCCTTGCGGTACGCCCGTTTTAACTAAAGACCCTGGGGACGTAGTACAACCGATACCTACTTTTTGTTGTCGACTAGATAAATATGATGATACAAGACAAAGAGCCGTGTCACGGATTCCATAGTGATGAAGTTTTAAAACTAGGGTCTGATGATCCACGCAATCAAAAGCCTTGGAAAGATCACAAAATACGCCGACCGCATCTTGAGAATTCTCCCAGGCCTCAAAAATATGCTTAAGAAGTTTAGCCCCTGCGTCTGTCGTGGATCTCCCTTTAGTGAATCCAAACTGGTTAGTATGCAAAATCCCGTTATGTGTGAAATGAGCTAATAATTGGTTTAAAATTATTTTTTCAAAAACTTTGCTTAGTGCAAAGTACTCTGCCTTTACAGTATAGTTAGAAAGAGGCAGCATTATTCGTTGTGAAGTAAGAAACGTTGCTCGATGTGAGCAAACACTAGAGTGTACGTAAACCATCACTTGACTCATGGTGCGTACTACCAATTTTAGTTCTTTACGTGACCGCTAGTGGCGCTGTGCACATTTTCCATACAAATATTTTACGCAGTCGTGAGCGTGTGCGGTTTTTGTAAAGTCATGGTAGACGTACAGACATATTGTGGTTTCTTTGTCCGACCCATACATGAATTGTATTGTTGAGTTATTTTTTAAATTGATACATTCTTAAAAATCGTATTCATGTAATATGTTATCCCACTAATCTTACTCATATTATAAATTTGAAAGTTTAGATGGATGTATGTTTGTTACTCATTTACGCCAGAACGGCTTAATGGATCTGGATGAAATTTGGCATGGAGATAGATTATAGTCTGGAATAGCACACGGCTACTTTTTATCCCGGGAAAAGATAAGATCCCACGGGAACGCGGGTGAAACCATGGAGGACAGCTAGTAACCTTTAAAACCATCTGTTTTCCATTATTATGTTTCTGATGACCGTTCGAAAACCCCATCTAACTTGTCCATACATGAAAACTTGTAAATCGATCACATTTCAATACAAATATAACAAAAAAATATCATTCGACGCAATACACACTCTCGCCTTCGGGCTTGTTACGAAATTAACAAATAACTACCGATTTCTCGTGCTAGACGAAAATAAACCTAAAAAACACTCCACCAAAGCTTATTATTTCATACAGATCATATTCCAATTTTATCATGTATCCAGTGTAATCGAAATTCGACCTTTCTTGTGAAGGATTAAGAGATTTGTTTCGGTAAATGTAAAATTGTTTGTTGTTCATGGTGACCATACGAGTATAGATAATTAATTATATTGATTGATTGGTAAAATAGGATGAGATGAATAATTATATTATACTTGCATATAAGTTACTGGCAATTACATTAATAACTCGGTGGTAGTGACGTTGGATACCGTGGCGAAGGTCGTGGGTTCGAATCCTACATTGACTTTGAACTAACCTGTATAAGTAATGTCAATTATGTAAGTTCCCACAGTTTCGCTCGCGTTCTCACGGAATAAAAAGTATCATATTTCATCGAGAACGGTTTCGGAGTTAATCGCGAACCAACATCGTGAGGGAATTTTATGTCTGAATCTGTTACTTATTCTAAACAAGCCATAAATACATTGTAGGTTTATTTATCCCGGGATAAAAAGTAGCCTATGTCCTATTCCAGACTATAATCTATCTCTGTGCCAAATTTCATCCAGATCCGTTCAGCTGTTCTGGCGTGATTGAGTAACAAACATCCATCCACCCATCCATCCATTCAAACTTTCACATTTATAATAGGATCCATCCATCCATCCATCCATCCATCCATCCATCCATCCATCCATCCATCCATCTATCGATCCATCCATCCATCCATCCAAACTTTCACATGTATAATAATAGTGAGATTTAAAACATTTTATTGTATGAAAAGCGTTGTTTTCTTTTAAAAAACCTACGTAATCCCTTTCAAAGGCGTTTCTAAAGAGTTGCAGCTAATTAAAAAAAACTAGGTCCTTCTACTTTCATGAAATAAAATAACTTACAGACGTATAACGTGAACGTATGTATGTATGTATGTACTTTATTCACTGCTGCATCCGGCTTCCGTAGCACATGCCACCCTCCGTAGAGGAGCTACGAATGTCGTAGAGGTGCTACGAAACGCCAAAGTGACGATAGTTTTAAAGAAACAAACATTTAAAAATAAATCAATGAATGAACAATTCTATGTGAAAGTAGCTTTAACGTATTTTTTGTGAATTCTAAAGATTTTGGATTTATATTGACTTAAATTCATAACATATAATAATCTATACTATATAATATTATAAAGCTGAAGAGTATGTTTGAAAGCGCTTATCTCAGTAACTACTGGTTCGAATTGAAAAATTATTTTAGTGTTGGGTAGCCCATTTATCGAGGAAGGCTATGTAACTGGCTATATGGCTATATAACTTCACGCTATGTTACGGAAATTCCACGGGAACGCGAGTGATACCACTATGGATAGATATTTCTTAGATAAAAAGTGTCTTCTTTTTATTCAAATATTATTTATATTTGAGAAAACACTAACTCGTAGCTCTCGTAGGCTCGTAGCATGTTGCTACGCCGTAGCTACGTAAATCACTGCTACGCCTCCAGTCAAGTGCTACGCGGTATAAATTATTTCCCGAATATAAAATATTTTGTTAAATCATACTTCATATTAATATTGAAAATGTGACGTCATTCTTCAACGGCAGAACCAATCGTGATGAAATTTTGCTCCCAAGTAGCTAAGGTCATAGAAAAAAACATATGGCTGATATTTTTTATCTCGAAAACATAAGAAAACCTCTGGCAAATAGCTACCTAATCAAAAAGTAAAAATAAAACATCGAAATATTTTTTTAAACGGATTCTCAATTTCACAAAAATACGCGCAATAAATTTATAAATTGAACAAACATAAAATATAAAAATATCTCGACCAAAAACATTAATCAGTATAAATATTCAGCGGACCGTGGTCTGATAATGATACAGCCAGAAAAAAACATAAATAAAAACCTAAAATACATTACTCTTTGTCAGGCTAATCTAAAGGCAATTATTTTAAAGGTTCGATGTTTTTGACAAGCCCTTTGTTTTCATATTTGAACCTATAGTTACTTGCTTTCTCCCTATTAAACTCGACCCTTTTGTGACGGGTTTTTTTTTCATTCATTTCATCATTCACCAACGTAATACGGAATTTAAAAAAAAAACATCTTTTTGATTTTAACTTAAAACATCAATAAATTTTAAATTAAAACACTTGCTGGTATAAATATGAATAGTAATAATTTATTTCTTCAAACTTTAGATTTTAGGTTACAAGGTGAAGAGATCCCCAATTAAGCAAAGATTTGCTATGGGAATTGCCAATATGTTGTTGACCTTTATAAAATGCTTTACAGGCAACTGGCTCTCAAGTACAACTGCCGGAATACACCAACAGGTGCTTGGCGACAAATTATAATAAGAAATATAATAAGAATTCAAATAGATATATTTCGGACGACCGTCTCATCCGCGAGAGGATTATATTTAGTAGGTATAAAAATGTCTCACAGTATTTTAAAAATGTTTTACGGATCCAAAGATTTTTTTTAACTGAAAATGGTATAGTGGAAAGGAAATACATTTAATCTATGAAAAATCTACTACGCGTCGTGTCATGTACGTGCGTAAAGTTTTGGGTACACTGAGAGCATCATATACGTTGCACATAATCATTTAAAAAAATACAAAATTATCAAAAAAAAACACCTACAGTACCTATTGCTGATTTATTACGGGAACATGATTCATAGTGACATCAAATACATTTACAAAAATGTACGAAGTTCCTTATCGCGCGTTGTGAAAGGGGGCTAGACGGAAAAAAATCTTACGAAAATCACCGACACTTTAATGTCGGTGACAAAAGTCACCGACCGCTGTGCGGCGTGCGCATGTTTCTCTGTCTGTCTCTCTCTCTCTCTCTCTTATAGAAAGCAAGCCAGATATTTTCATTTTTATTTATATATATTACTATATGTACTATATACTATATGTTTTTTTATATATACTCTCTCGATTTATATAACTTCGTTCCATCCGGGTGTCCCTTGACACCTCTCAAGTTTTTTTTTTATTTTAATTTTTTGTCTGCAAATCATCTATTTATTAATTATTTTAACATGACCAGCTTAACCTGTTAGAGGCTGTGGTTTTGATTTCACTCCATGGCAGTTCTTTCTTCTGCGCTTCGGGTATGTCATCAACAGTTTTGCTGAAACAGTTAAGCTTGTTTTAGGCGAGGAACCCAGTTTTATATACTTCAAATGGCGATGATAGCTCAGTGGTAAGTGACGTCGGATACCGCGGCGAAGGTCGTGGGTTCGAATCCTACTATGAGCTTGAGCTTTCGGTGAAGGAAAACATCGTGAGGAAACCATAGCACGGTGGTAGGGTACCATGTGGTACTCTACTGGCTGGCTACCACCCTCAAGTTGAAAATCTGTCGCCAAACACCTGTTGGTGTGTTCCGGCAGTTGCACTTGAGAGCCAGTTGCCCTTGCCCATAAGGCATTGTAATAAGGTGTACAACACGTTGGCAGTCCCCCTGGTATTGCTAATGTCTATAGGCGACGGTAGTCACTTACCATCAGGTGACCCGCCTGCCTAGTTGTCACTAGTGACATAAAAAAATGAATGGTTTTTGATTATTTTTTTATAACGATCGATCGTCAGCAAATTTTTTATAACACCTCATTGTATCTTCAACTTTTTGAAATGAAATCGTAGGTACCACAGTGTAATTCCAAAAGTCCTACACCACAGACGGTGCATTTTATTTTTACGCAGGTGCCAAAAAGGGTCGGTGTTTCGCACGTCGCGCGTCGCCCGGTCCAAAGAATGAGTAAAATTTTGACGAGCAAACTTTTATTATTCCGTGTGCTATTTCAAATATTTACTCGCTACACGTTCGAGTTTATTGTTACTCTTTATGCAGTACTAGCTGTCCCCCGCGGTTTCACCCGCGTTCTCAAGAAATCTTATTTATTCGCGTAATAAAAAGTATCCTATGTTTTATTCTAGGATATGATATATCTGTGTGCCAAGTTGCATTAAAATCCGTTTGGTAATTTCAAACATCGTCATATCTATCACCATATCCTATAACACTTTCACATACAGTAATAAGATTACTTTATTAATTACTAGCTCCCCCCCCCCACCCCCGGATCTTATCTTTTCCCTGGATAAAAAGTATATGCGCTATTCCAGACTATTATCTATCTCTGTGCCAAATTTAATCCAGATCCGTTCAGCCGTTCTCTTTCCGTTCACATTTATAATATTAGTGGGATATTCGAGTGAACAAATTGGTCTTCTAAGAACATCTTTTTAAAATGTATACCCTAAATCTATTACGTCCTAATACCCTAGAATATAGGTAGCACGTCACAGTTCGAGTATTATATACAATAAAACCACTGAGACATTATAACACGGGTCACGTAGCGCTCATTCTGAGTGGCCCCCGCCCCCGCCCCCGCCCCCGCCTGAGTACGATATTAGGGCCGAGAGGAAGGTTTTTTAACTTATTATTGCCCTGGAAACCCATTTTGTCTGCTCCGTAATAAAATAAGACGTTTTATGGACAGAATTATGTGACGTTTATTAATGTAATATCTTTGGTAATAGTGATTCTATTATTTAGGAATTTGGGTTTGGTTTAGTTCTATTTTAGGGAGTAATAAAATATGAAGCTAAAATATAAGTGTAGGCACTATATTGATGAGCGACATTAGTAGTGAAAAGCTGACAATATTATTGTTCCATTTATAATAATCCCACTTTTTTTATTAGCCGGGTAAACAAGTTTAAAAAAATAATAAATACAGGATCCAAGGATTAAGGCGATGATAGCTCAGTGGTAGTGACGTCGGATACCGCAGCGAAGGTCCTGGGTTCGAATCCTGCAATGAGCTTGAGCTTTCGGTGAAGGAAAACACCGTGAGGAAACCATAGCACGGTGGTAGGGTACTTTGTAGTACCCGACTGGCTGGCTACCACCCTCAAGTTGAAATTCTGTCGCCAAGCACCTATCGGTGTGTTCCGACAGCTGCACTTGAGAGCCAGTTCCCATCTAGGCTTTGTGTGCTTACCATCTTCGACCACATCATCACTTACCATGGTGAGATTGTGGTCAAACACAAGCCTATCGAGAATAAAAAAAAAAACCAACAGGATTGAGATCAGGGTCCTAGTCACCGGTGATTAAGGACCTAGAATGAGGAACGTCCTCACTATGCGTGCTGACTTCAAAAACAATGGTTTTTGATGGGACGGGACGGCCGTCCCAAAACCACTTAATAATCTACATGTCGTCAGTCAGTCTATTCGCTCAGAGATTTTTATCGGAATAACTAACCTCGGCATTTATATAAATAGTAATTGAAGTAGGTACATAAACGTATAAAAAAAAATATTTACATTGTCTTTTAGTTCTGAGTATGTAAATAGTAAATTATGTATATCCTTATCCTACTAATTATAAATGTAAAAGTGTTTATGTTTGAATGTTTGTAGCTCAATCACGCAAAAACAGCTGAACGGATTTGGATGTAACTTGGCACACAGGTAAATCATATAGAATACTTTTCATCCCGAAAAAGATTACATCCTTCGATAACGCGGGTGAAACCACGGAGGACAGCTAGTCTATATAAATAAAAATGGATCTTCGAAATGTAACGCTCATAACTTTCGAATGACTGCACCAAATTGGATGATTCTTTGTTTTATCAATTCGTTAGTGTTAGGCCAAGGGTTGTTAATATGAAAAAATCCACGGGATCGCGGATCACACTGGAATGCGGGTAAAACCGCGGGGGACATCTAGTTTATTATAAAAACAATGACAAGCTGACCCAAAAATCATAGATACAAGGCAACATTAGTACTCTCAATAAGCAATCAAAACAAACACGCCAGCATTAGCTTAAGCAAACTCGGAGACGCTCCGTCCTCCATCGTAGTAACATTGCCAATATTTGAACACATCTCCAGTCAGAAATTCATGACAAAACCATGACTGCGTCAGAAAAGGTGCGTGCGATCTCGTTACTTTACCGGAAATTAACATTTCCCTTCGATAACTTCCCGAGATACGTAACGTAACGTAATATTCACGTAAATTACGTAAACGTTTACGTTGAGAGGAGTTTCGTATTATAAAGTGGAAGGAAAATGGGTGTTCGGATTGTAAGGGTGATTTTATATTGGAACTGGAAATGGAATTTATGGTATAATTACACGTAGATTATGGAACCGAGAATCGGAATACGAAACATTAATTTGCACTTTATGTACTTAAGGTACACGTAAGGGTATGGACGTGTTTTATTTTTTAATTTGAACTGGTGGTTAAGGGTTGTGGTACCACTTCCCTTAGCTCGCAAATGTATTGTTATAACTTGGCGAGGTTATAAAAGGCGATGATAGCTCAGTGGTTTTGCGACAACTTTCTATGGGAAGTGACAGGTTTACTGAAAATAGGAAAGGACAGTCAATGACCTTTATTGCCAATTCATATCGCACAGACTATAGTACATACATTTGTGTGCATAGATATGTCTATTTGTCCCTAGTCTGGGTGCAATTAGATATTTATAACTTGAATCGCAAACAAATGTTGTTATCTTATTGTTTTCCTTGCACTTTTGTCCCTTTGATAGCCAATATACCATATTTTTGTTTAGTTTTTTTTTAAATACAGGGAGTATGTATTTAAAAAAAAAACTAAACAAAAATATGGTTCACGTAATAAAAGCTCTGCGTAGTTAGTGATCAAATGGCCGTATATGAAGAATGTCTCGGGATATGTATTTACTCATTTAGAAGGACTAAAATGATTCTATACCTTTCTTAAGTTTTGTGATCAGCATCATTATTAGTAAATTAAACCCCTTGACAGCCAGGTACTATTACATTCGGTTTCATCATTTGTGATCAAACACAAGCAGTTTTTTGTTAGATTTAAACATATCTTAAAAAGTAAAAAATTGCATAAAGCAAAGTCGGCAACCGCTTACCATCAGGTGGGCCGTAAGCTTGTTTGCCACCTAGTGGTTCCTTCCTTTCCAAAAAATGATCATTTTGATATTCCTCGACTTTTTATGTTGTTAATCGTATGAATTTACTTACAAACGAGCACTTACGCCAATTGTTTGACGAAACTCATAAAAACCTTCATAATACCGCTTCAACAAAGAGGACCTTTTAGATTTTATCGCATTACATTTACATGTCAAACATAACATTATAAACGCTTACACCTAAGTTACAGCGGAGGATGAAAGCCTTTAGCTTTGGTATTATCATTTATATACTATCACTTGAGTCTGCCTTGAGTTTGAATTAATTTGAATAATATGCTTTAGTTATAATTTATTGCAAAGCTATTATTTATATTTTAGATTTGAATTTAAATCGGTCTTTATAAAATTGATTAAAAACATTATGTATGCTTAATTCAATTATGTTTTTTACTCTTTTCAATTGACAAAGTTAACGAAAAAAAGTTGGATAAAGAGTTAAAAATAAACCATTCAAAATTAACCCTTGAGATGATACTAAAACAAAAACAGCATTTGCATATTGATAGAGTGACGGAAGACTTAAGTGTTTGTGAACCGAATAAAGATAAACACCTATTGAAGATTCATGTTTTGACAGACACGAGAAAATTGAACAAGGTATATCTTAAGACTAAAGATAAAAGCGTGATCATTCGCGTATCGAGTAATTTGAATAATAAAAGAAACGAAGAAGTATAAAATGAATAAGCGGGAATAACACAAGTTGGCAATAAAAACATTTTCATAGCTCACATTAAAACAGTGGCGAAAGTGAACGCCCCGGATAATCAATACAGGCGCCCCTCTCACGGCCAGGCGCGCCCGGCGCAGGTACGGCCCCTCTCGCCCCGCATACGCCCCGCCGGTGTATCATAGACTAGACAGATAAGAGTGGATGCGGTCGTGTCTGTGGATGAATTATGTTTTGATAAATATAATTAAGGATGGTAGTTATAAATACGACGTAGGTAAAATATGGTAGATGCACAATCAAATTTTCCACTTTGTTATTACAATGGAAATTATTCTTTTACCGTACAAATAGTTTTGATCTTTTAGAGAGACAAATCTTGTTATGAGAAAACAAAATAAAAGTAATCTTTTACATAATGGTATGTTATGTAGGCGTGTGTATGAGTGCGAATGTTTGTGTATGAGAGTGTTTTAATAGTATAAAAATAGTAATATTTTACAATACGAGTATGGTTTTGATACTTTTTGTAAAAAAATCAGTAGAATTATAAATCTATGTTTGATCAAGCCGTTTTGGTTTCTTTTTTTAAAGCTACGTAATTATTTTTAACGAGTTTTGTCGAGGTGATATCTTAATTTATTTTGATGAAAGATCAGAATTAAATAGCACTGAGATAACAATGAGAAATTCTTACAAAGGTCTGGAACTAGGTATCTTTACAAACATTACCAACATTAGGACCAACTATACCTTCTAGACTATATAACTAATCTATGACCCCAGCATCCAGTCAACGCGCTGTCTAAACCGATTGATGCAACTGAATTCAGTCCATGAAATGAAATTTCATTCCGTTTCCAATGCGCTTAAGAGCTTTGCCGAGGTGAACAACCTTTTTGCTATTCACTTTTTTACAAACAAACTCAACTTACAATCAGAACAACTGTAATTAAAAATAATTACGATATTGTAATTTTATCTATAGCCAAGAAATGTGAAATTTTGACTAGTTTGACTATTAATCTTTGTAATAATGGTTTTACTTCATTATATCAGAATTTACTACAGTTAACATCCAAATGTCAGTAATATGCGATTAGATTACATAAATGAAAAAAATATATGTGATGCGTGTAAGTTTTACTAGTAATTGATCATAATGGACAACACAATCAATCAATTTCAAATCAAACACAGTGGGAACAAATCACCTCTCGTTTATTTATCTTGTCTACCAAGTCAACGGATTAACAAGAAATGACTGAAATCAGAATTTTCTCAAGTCAATGTAAACTCAATATTAAAGAAATGTAGCCTTTATTTTAACAGACATAGAGGTGACTATAGAAAGATATGAAGAAAGACCGCAGTGTAGTTAGTTTAATTAATCATCCGTCGTCGTGGCGGAAAATTGTGCAGCTGTTCCGATAACAATATCGTCTGTATAGTTCAAAACCCTGACAAAGATTTTGACGCAGAATCTCCATTTTGTGTTTTATCACTGTCAGACATATTTTTAAGCTCAAAAATGCATTAGTAATTGATGAACAGACATCTACTTAAGAAAATTGTTTATGAAGCGATTAATCATCGTTCACAGGTATTTGATGGAAGTCTCTTTATGGATCTATAAATAAATATCAACGTTATTGTTTAAGACTCACTTAAAAAATGGTTATAATGTAAGAAGTCCCGTGCTTATCATCATACTTACTGTGTGATTAAATAAATTTTGAATGAAATCAAATGTAATGTTAATTTAACTAACGTTTACTGGATTATACATGCTGATTGTGAACCAAAAATAACGATATTATTACTGTTCAATGTAAAATACTTCCATACTGTATACTGGCAACCTTGAATGATGCTTTGCCTTGGTACTGTCGGGCCGTGAAAATGTAATACGAGTGAAATAAAATCTATTTTCATCAATGTGTATGTCTTTAGTTTTTTGGTTTTCAATCCATCAATTACTTTTCTATAAAATTACTGTGATAACATTGCGGCAAATAATTCTTAAGTAATAATTTATTAAGCGTTAGAATTTGTGGTTTCTCTTATTAATTAAATTGGGCTATTTCATGAATTTATCTTGGCTTATATTAAATCTAAGACAAATTAATTAGAGTTATCGTTGATAAACCGACCCTAACCAAACCGAACAAAAGTTTCTGAACACAATTTCAGTAGATACCTATTTTAGAGTTAATATTATTAATTAGGTAATTTATAGAGTAACTATAATTTAAACGCTAATACTATTCTGATTGTTTGTCTTTTCACTTTAGAATCTTGTTCTTTAGTCTCAAAAAACCACTATAAAACATTGGTAGCCGCAGGTGTGTTGATGAATTTTTCTTTTTCTTTTATACCGCTAGTGACAACGTGGCATGCGGGTTGCCTGATGGTAAGTTTCTACCGTCACCTATAGACATTACCAATATAAGGGGGATTGCTAGTTGTACACCTTATTACAATGTCTTAACCTTAAACTGGCTCTCAAGTGCAAGTGCCGAAACACACCAACAGGTGCTTGTCGACAAATTTTCAACTAGAAGGTGGTAGCCAGCCAGTACCTAGCTCAGAAATGTCCAATTATTTTAATTAGATACGTTATAATATAACAACTCATTTCTAATAATGTTATTTATATGCAAATTCTGAAGCCCAACTATAATATTTTAAGGGGCAATAGTAAATTAATAAAGGCTCATAAAGTGGATCGCACTCAAAGCCACCGAAGCGGGAGAGGCCATTCATTAAAACTTGCAACAATGGACATGGGTAAGAGATAATTCAATAAGCCACTGGATCCCGTTCGGAAACTTGCTCAATATTTTACAAGTGTGAATAGATTCATAGTATAGATAACTAACAGTGTGAAGTTAACGCTAAATCTATCCAATATACAGTATAGTTTGTATTCTCTGTTTAATAACATCAGCCAGTGAATGGTGCTTTTAGAGTTTTGATAGGTTTGTTTTTTGGCAACAATTTTATCGGGATATTTGATCCTGTGGCAAAATGGTAAACACACAAAACCTGAGAGAACTTTATTGTGTTACATTTACTTTTATCATAATTTTAGTATCTAACAATAGGGATGTATACTGACATATCAAATCAGACCTTTATATAAATACTAACTGTTCTTCGCGGTTTCACCCGCGTCCCCGTGGGAGTTTATCTTTTCCAGGGACAAAAATATAACCTATATTACTCAGGAATAATGTAGCTTTCTAATGGTGAAATAATTTTTAAAATCGGTCCAGCAGTTTTTGAGTTTAATTGTAACAAACAAAGGAAAAAAACAAATATTTCCTCTTTATAATATTAGTTTAGATGCAATCAATAGTAATATATGAGGTTCTCTATTTGTCGTTAAATTGGTAATTAACAATCATAAAAGGATGAATTTTACAACATGATTTTCGAGTATTTTGAGATGTTTAATATTAGGTATTTTCTCTTAAATACATCCTAATTCTAAATAAACATTAGTGACTTTCAATGGATACTCAAGCCATTTGATTTTGGTAACGTAGACAAATAATTTTATGTTTTGCTTCCAAATAATTTCCCAAAATCCTACAGTCACCATTAACTCAAAGAAATAGCAATGACCCATCGTCAGTGTGGTAATGTTTAATAATTAGAGGAGAATCCATAGCATTTTTACGTCCATCATCATCGTTTCAAACCTCCATTCCGTAATACTATAGATTATTGTTTAACAAGCTCGTTGCTACGAAAGCACGTACTTCTAATCCCACGTCCCAGCATTATAAATACTATTAGGTACCCCCTTTAAACCCCCTACTCCTTTCCCTTAGGGATCGAAAACCCCCTTGCAATTTTCTCCAACCCGAAACTATCCACATTAATCCCTACAACACGGGAGAGGTAAGGTTTTTATTATCCACCTATGAAGAAACAATTGATATGTTGGGATCCCTTTAGCTTTTATTGTACACTATTATAGGCTTATAAAAAGTGTAGGTAAGCTGTTCCGTTGGTCGCCGTCAAGAATTTTATTTCTTCATTTTTTATCCCTTAAGTTAAGGTGATTCCAAAAAGTGAAATTAAACTTTAATAGGAAATTCGAAATATGCTTACCTTTATATTTTGAGATCTGACAGTTACAGACAGTCGCTTCAAAGTAAATAATATATATTTTCAGAACATTAATTGCAATAAAATATGAATATGAAAGAAAAACGATATTATGAAATATAACAAAGAAAATATCCTTTCTTAGAATTGTACGTAGGATGAAGGATGAAAAAAATACACTTATCCATTACCAAAGAACGGCAAACAAATAAAATATTCACATCTCGCATTAGGGATCGCCCACATATCAACTTACGTCTAAATACCAAATTATCTCACGTATTTCGCGGGACTTACTACAGGTGAAGCGACGGACGTACCTCCGCAATATTTTTCCTTCAAATCCGCATTTATATGATAATGTGAAGCCCGAAGGCGGAATTCGAAACTGATCCGGCAAGTTCCGATGAGTTCCGAAAATTCCCGAAGTCGTAAATCTAATTTCGCGCCCACCTCATTCATATACGTTCCTCCGTTCACTTTTTGTTTGAGAATCGACCTTTATGGAAAGTTATGAGTACTGAAGGGTTCCTGTATGATATTTTGTTTTCTTTTAGTGGGGGGAGAATTTTCACGCATATGAAATTCTTGCCGAAAAGTTGGCGAAACTATATTGGTACATTTACTAACATGTGAGAGGAAATCTGAATAACCTTTTTGTTGGAGTTGTTTTTTGAATAGGCTTAGGATCAATTGACACTTTCGAAAGCTGTTCCGATAAAAATGCGCTTTGCGGAAATTCTGGTTTTAACCATCTTGTTCTTCTATATGATATTAAACTTTATTATAGATCTTTATATATATTAAACTATGAACTAACATTGGTGGGCGAACGTTTCTAACCAATTTAACCAACTGTTCACCGATTTTTGGACTGTGTCCTCTTACAAATTATTTATTGATGTTCTTATAACAGTCTCAATTTAGATTTGTTAATCTAAAATAAAGTTCCAAATTCAATTTAGGTACCTAATACTGATATAAGTTATAAACTGTTTTGAATTAGACAACATAAAGTTAGTTAATGTTTTTTTTTACATTATAAATGGAAGAATATTTAGTATTATAAAACTTGAGAGGTGTCAAGGGACACCCGGATGGAACGAAGTTATATAAGTCGAGAGAGTATATATATATAAAAAAATATATAAAAAAAACATTTATTATATATATATTTAAATAGAAATGAAAATATCTGGCTTGCTTTCTATAAGAGAGAGAGAGAGAGAGAGACAGACAGAGAAATATGCGCACGCCGAATAGCTTACAATAGCTTACTACACACAACTGTCACCAACAGTGACAGTGACACAAAAAGTGTCGTAAGATTTTTTTCCGTCTAGCCCCCTTTCACAACGTGCGATAATGAACTTCGTTCCAAAATACTAAATCATTTGTTACCAGAAACATCTGTAAGTTTATTAATTTTAGTTGTCTAATGTCTTTAGAAAGCTTATTGACTATCTTTATTACAATATATTATAAATATATATATTTAAATATATATATAGTAGAAGCACAGAATAAATCATAGTACTAGGTAGAAGGATTGATTTACTAAGGTCTTGACAAATATTTGATAGTTTTTTCCTTAAAGGAACAATAAATATTACGCCCACTTTCATCTATAAAAGAGTCCTAAAGCGTTAGTAAATAAATAACAAGGAGATAGGAAGTAAATAAATGTAAAAAAAAGGAATGACATATGGAGTCCGTCTCGTCCGGAAAACGCACGAAAATATTACCTTCTGACGTAGGTACGACTGGTGGAACTAATGTTTTAGGGTTACCCCATAGCGAAGATTAAAACGTTGGAAGAATTAGGGGTGTGCAACAAAATTATCATCACCAACGTTTTTACTAAAAAATATAGTTTGTGAAAAAGTTGTGAATTGTCATATCACTCATTCCACAAAAGCGATGCATATTTAAAATAGTTTGAATCACATTTTTAAATTTGATCCGCAATCCCAATTGATAGATAAGATTGAAAGGGATAATAACTTGAATCATTTATTATTAGTATAACTCATTTATTTTTTGGGTTCCTTCCTTGTATTTCGTTTTTGTAGTTGGTTGACTAGTTACATATTTTTACGTGTTCAGAACATAATATAGCATAGAATTTCTTAAAGGGCCGGTTGGCGTGGTTGGTTAACACACTACCTATCACGCCGCAGGTCGTGGGTTCGATTCCCATCCAGGACAGATATTTGTGTGCATGAACATGTCTGTTTGTCCTGAGTCTGGGTGTAATTATCTATTTAAGTATGTATTTAGAAAAAAAAAGTAGTATATGTAGTATATCAGTCATCTGGTTTCCATATTACAAGCTCTGCTTAGTTTGGGATCAGATAGCCGTGTGTGAAAAATGTCCGAGGATATTTATTTAAAATAAAATAAATATTTCGGCCAAAATAATAAGTTTTCCGTTCATAGCCCTAGCATTTCACAGCCCTATTACAACCATTTTTACCTTCCAAAAACCGGCCCGATATCTCTTTAGTCTCCACACAGGGAAATCTCACTTGAAAGGGAAAAAGGGTTCGCTAATTTGAAAAAACGCCCTTGCAAAAGTCACAAGCAAGTATGCGGAACCCGCGGTAAATTACATTAAATGCCGAATTAATTAAATTCGGGCGAGGACACGCTACCGAACGCTCCCGAGAAATGTAATAAAAATTCATAACTTAATATTAAGTGGGTCTTACGGCCCGGCGCTAAGGTTTTAGTATAAATGAGAAAAGGACTCCAAATTATTATTTAATGGTATAGATTAGCCTGTTGGTATGCTGATTTTAAAATAATGATAGCACATAAGATAGCACACTAGGTTTCACGCCGCAGGTTGTGGGTTTCATTCCCATCCAGGACACACATTTGTGTGCATGAACATGTCTGTTTGTTCTGAGTCTGGGTGTAATTATCTATTTAAGGCCAGGTAGACCGAGCAAAGTAGGTATTTAACGCTACCATCCTTTACGCGAGGCGAGCCGAGCGCAGACGTTGCCGTCGTGAACTCACATGAACCCAAATCTGTCACAGTATAAGTAAACGTGTCGTGTAGGCAGAAGGTCAACTTATTTTATTAATAAATTGTCTGCTTGTTTTATTATAATATGTAGTCATCGGGAAAACCTAACATTTATGTGTAATTTTGAATAGATGTTGTGAATGAAAAATGTTGTGAGTCATAATTAATTTATTTGAGATTTAAGTTTCTTACATTGTTTTGGAACGAAGTTCCTTATGGGGCGTTGCGGAGGGCTAACAAATACAAAAAGGGGTCGTGGATTCGATTCTCTTTACTTGCATCGAAGATGTAAATCCAAGATGGCGGCTGCAAGAAATTATCAACTTTTTCATCATGGGTGTCGTTTATATGGATTTAGAGGGTGTTGAAGCCGATACTGCTCTCAAAATGTAAATCCAAGATGGCGGCTGCAAGAAATTATCAAGTTTCTCGAGATGGGTGTCGTTTTTATGGTTTTCGAGGGTGTCAAAGCCGATAGTGCTGTCAAAATCTAAATCCAAGATGGCGGCTGCAAGAAATTATTTAACGCTACCACTCTTTACGTGAGGCGAGCCGTGCCCAGACGTTGCTTGTTTTATTATAATACGTAGTAATCGCGAAAACCTAATATTTATATGTTATTTTGAATAGATGTTGTGAATGCAAAACTTTGTGAGTCATATTTAATTATTTGAGATTTAAGTTTCTTACATTGTTTTTATCTCACACGCGCTTTATTTGTTGTATCCAAGAGTAAAAACACGCTGTGCTGTGATTGTGTGCGTGTAGACGAGTAGCGTTAGTACATGACACACACACACACACACACACTTCCGACTTATCTATTGTCTCAGACGATACCGAAAGCTCCTGCGCTTACACATTCAATTTTACAGTGTGTTTGTACATTTCGTGACCACAAGTAAAGCGCGTGTCATTTTGGGAGATAACCTACTTATGTTTTTGCCCGTAACTATATTAGAATCACTATTGTAAGAATTGTATTCCTATCACATACTAACAAATGGCACAAGTAATGACAAAAAAAAATATTTTGGTTGGACGACTATACAAATATCGTGGTTGAGTGAGGAAAAAAAACAACTTCGAATTTCTGATAACAGTATTTTTTTTATATAACATTTAATAAAAAAAACACAAAATTACTGTAAAATAAAAACAGTATGAAATTGCAGTATTAGTATAGTAGTATATATAAATATATCCATGAAGTCAAAATTCATCAATATTGACCACGCGTGAGCTTGGACCCGGTTGCGGTTCAGACAGTGACGACGATGTGTATCTATTGGGCTTCATGTTTTCTTTATCTTGCAATGCCAGATCTCTAATGGGCATACCACGATCGTGTCTGTTATATATAAATATATTGTGTTATAATTAATATTTCAATTTCAATTTGTAATAGGTTAAGCTTTGAAGATAATAAAGATTATTATTATTGTGAAGAAACTTACCTGGCTTCTTGTCTAAACTTCCGCACCTTATATCTGGCTACTTTCTTGTTTTTATTTTTATTTCCCATACTTCACAAAAAAACAACACTAACAAAAAAACTTATATTTTAGACTACTTTCGTACACAGTATAAAGATAAACAGTATGGAAACCTAGTTGATGAAATGTTGACACCCATGACGAAAAAGTTGATATATTCTTTCAGCCGACATCTTGGATTTAGATTTTGACAGCACTATCGGCTTCAACACCCTCGAAAACCATGAAAACGACATCCATGACGAAAAAGTTGATAATTTCGCGCAGCCGCCATCTTAGATTTAGATTTTGACAGCACTATCGGCTTCAACACCCTAGAAAACCATGAAAACGACATCCATGACGAAAAAGTTGATAATTTCTTGCAGCCGCCATCTTGGATTTAGATTTTGACAGCACTATCGGCTTCAACACCCTCGAAAACCATGAAAACGACACCCATGACGAAAAAGTTGATAATTTCTTGCAGCCGCCATCTTGGATTTAGATTTTGACAGCACTATCAGCTTCAACACCCTCGAAAACCATGAAAACGACACCCATGGCGAAAAAGTTGATAATTTCGTGCAGCCGCCATCTTGGATTTAGATTTTGACAGCACTATCGGCTTCAGCACCCTCGAAAACCATGAAAACGACATCCATGACGAAAAAGTTGATAATTTCGCGCAGCCGCCACCTTGGATTTGAATTTTGTGTTATGTTTTACGAATTTATTATGATCGATCACACAGACGATTACAATTTTAAAACAATAAATTATTCTCTAGCGACAACCGCTTAGTTTATACTGTGGTTCGTACGTAGTGTGAATAAATCGTCCGATCTAAGTCAACGTGACAGCCGTGCGAGAGCAAAAGGAACACAGGTCCTACCTCGTCAAGGCCCGGCGGGCGACTGAAGCCACGTCCGCAAGCCGCTGTATTATATAATAATTTATTAATAAAATAATTCAACTATTTTGCAAAATGTAACCGAGGATTATTGTTCTATATGTTATTAACTTTGCTTAGATATTTTTTTTGGAAGTTAAACTTTCATATGCTTCAAGTAAAATAAGAAAAATAATCGAATTAGACCCCTCTTCGGAATTTTTTTTTATCGAGTGAAGTTTTCGATATCATGTTTTGAACCGAGAATTATCTAAGTACATATAGTGAACTATGATATGTATTTTTTTTGGCTTTAAACAATAACTCTTTGTTTGTTAAAAATTGAATCAAAGTGATGTAAAATGGGTCTACCTGGCCTTAAGTATGTATTTACAAAAACAAAGTAGTCTATGCTTCGATACCTATATCTATGAGTCTATGTATTATATCAGTCATCTGGTTTCCATATTACAAGCTCTGCTTAGTTTGTGATCAGATAGCCGTGTGTGAACAAATGTCCGAGGATATTTATTTTGCGTGTGACAAAATCTTGTATCTCACGAGTAATGACACAGGTTCATTCCTACTATGGATATAAGATACATTGAGTACTAAATGTGACGATGTAAAGATGGATACTTTGACCAAATATTTAAGTATATTCATTCGTTGTTAATAACATCTTAAGGTAATAAATATTTCTAAAAACTCATTTTAAAAGCAAGTAAATATATCCTAGGAAAATAAATGTTGTTTTGTCCTTTTTCAACGGAGTAATAGATCGACGTCATTTTTTCGACGACATTGTTTAAGGGCTGAAGAATGACATAGGCTCCTTTCACCCCTGGAAAGCCGGCAAATCCGCCGGGCAGAAACTAGTGTTAAAAAAACACACATTAGTGACTCGATTAAAACTAGAAAGAGACATATCTCAATAGCATAAGCAATGTATACAGTAAATTTTTTAGACAATTCGCAAAACGTCTTGATGGCGATTTTATTTCTTTATTTGATTCACAGATACATTTTCTGTGTACCCTTTTCTTAATTTTATTTGCTGCAACCTGCAGATTTTTAGATTGCTTTTTAAGAATTATATCCTCAGTATTCTCAAAGTAAACACAATCATCTTAATCCCAAATCCTTTCAAAAAACCGATTTCCTATTCCAAGGATCGCTATTAAGCGCAACAAAATTAAATTCACCAGCCAACTTAGGGAATTTAAGATTATTTATTCCGCGACTGAAATTATTTACATTTCCACCAGTTTGTGCTTTACCGTCTATTTCAACTTTATCTCCTTCCGTACTGAGTCCAGAATCGCTTGATTTATTATTATTTACTACCTGCCAGGGGGTCAATTCCACCCGCGTAATGAATTTCGTCCTAACATTTATTCTATTATGTACTAAATGTTTTCCGAGATAATAGTCGAAAGCTTTGATAATAGGAATACTTTAGGAAATATATTTGTACTTAAAACGTTATTTCCTCTTTAAAATTGATGAACTGTTTGGAATTTGGCTCCAAAATAATGTCACCTTAATTCAAGTCCATTTCTTGCGTTGTTGAAATTATTCGAATATTTGCCTGTTTGAAATGAATGGTTGATTTTCAAAGAATTTTCCGATAAATTAATGAGAATTTAGCGTTATATTGCTTTGTATATTATATCAGGTTGTATTGTATATCTATCACCATACTGTTGATAGATATACAAATAAAGATTTAAAATTTTACTTTAAATGTAGCTTAGGGATACATTTTTGAGTTTTTTTTTAAATAAAGGGACGAACAGTGTCATCCTCTAGTACAACCTATACTATGAACTTCTTTATGCTTTCTTCTCAAGTATTGATATAATCCATTCCTATACTGGCAGTTGGTGTTACTAGCCATAGCATCATAGCATTTGCCACCTATTGATCATCATCGATCGCCACTAATTTTCCTATCGTTTAACAGAGAAGGGTCCTTGTTCACTACATACATAGTGAAGCTCGCGCTCGCTTAAGAGCACAGGTAATAAAACGTATTGCGTATTTATAAGATGCCGAATGGCCCTACGGTGAAGGGCACTTGATAAGAAGGGTGTAGCGTTGGAAACCCCCCCGCTGATACGTATCTGCGGGTGACCATGACCCTTCAAAGGACCGGCTGCCCTTTTATCTGTAAATACCTTTTCCTTAATTGGAGGTAAAATTTCGAGACGGCCAGTGACTGAGAGTGGATTTATAATTGAGGACGATTGAAGTTTTTGAAGTCGACTGCATAGTAGATAATTGTAAAGAAATATAAATAAAAATAAAATAGTATCCAAAATAGCCCTAACACTAAAACGAATAAAATAAATATAATAATGTAAGTAAGTTGATCTTCTTTACCATTTTAAACACAGTGAAAATGCATGTGGTCCACGCATATATTTTTTCTAACCAAAAAAGACGTTAAAATTGGTTTACATGAAGAAGTCTGAAGATATCGCCCACATACACACTCAGAAAAAAAAAAAAAAGCATAAAGTCGAAATGCGAACCTACTCGTTTATTAAAAACTGGAATACTGATCAATATATTTATCTTTTTTTTTTATTTTATTTTTTTTTATTCTAGATAAGCTTGTGTTTGACCACAATCTCACCATGGTAAGTGATGATGTGGCCGAAGATGGTAAGCACACAAAGCCTAGATGGCAACTGGCTCCCAAGTGCAACTGTCGGAACACACCGATAGGTGCTTGACGACAGATTTTCAACTTGAGGGTGGTAGCCAACCAGCCAGGTACTACAAAGTACCCTACCACCGAGCTATGGTTTCGTCACGATGTTTTCCTTCACCGAAAGCTCAAGCTCATTGTAGGATTCGAACCCACGACCTTCGTCGCAGTATTCGAAGTCACTTACCACTGAGCTATCATCGCCTTTAAAATTCTATTATTATACAAGGGAATGTTAAATAAGGGAACTGAAATAACGTCAGATACAAAATAAATACATAATAATATACATACAGATACAAATACTACAAAAAAGACTACAAAATCAGCTTAATAACCTGTTTGAACATAATTCACTATTAAATTTTTAATATCTTCATCATGTTTCCACATCAAATCCAGACTGTGGTCTTACACATACATCTTAAACAGCTAATGCGTTAAATCCATCATAACAAGCTCCATCATATTGAATAAGCTTCTGATTTCAACGATCAATAGTTGATGTAATAGGATTAGCGAGGTTTTAACGTTGTTGAGGGAGGCGAACACTTGATACCAATGATATTATAAGCAAAAGGTGCAAACGTGGTATTGTACGCCTAACGGGGCAGAGCTTAGTCGGTTCCTACTCATTATGTTAACATCTTTTATGACTTGTGTTTCGGACACAATGCCTTTTTTTTTAATTCTGGATGAGCTTGTGTTTGACTACAATCTCACTATGGTAAGTGATGATGTGGCCGAAGGTGGTAAGCGCACAAAGCCTAGATGGGAACTGGCTCTCAAGTGCAACTGTCGGAACACACCGATAGGTGCTTGGCGACGGATTTTCAACTTGAGGGTGGTAGCCAGCCAGTCGGGTACTACAAAGTACCCTACCACCGAGCTACGGTTTCTTCACGATTTTTCCTTCACCGAAAGCTCAAGCACATTGTAGGATTCGAACCCATAACCTTCGCGCGGTATCCGACGTCACTTACCACTGAGCTATCATCGCCCCATTGCCTCTCACTTTTGGAGCGCTTATAACCTATCTACACTTTTTATACTTATAATATCATTGGTCGATACAGACTAGATATAACTTTAGGGCAACAGTGAACTAGACAGTCTGGCTACTGCAGTCTATTTGAAGTGGCGACATGGTCGGCGAAATCATTTCCAAATGTTTAGTCTGTATAATTGAGTGACTTAAAGTCAAAAGGCATTATTTTTGTCGAATTGGATGAGAATAACTATTAGTGATGATAACTCAATTTAAAAACATTCAGTAGGTACACAAAACCTGGAAGCAGTTTGTTTAGAAATAAGTACCAGAATCGATTGTATCTATATGTTTTTTTAAGTTATGTTATACTTGCTGTCCCCCGCGGTTTTACTCGCATTCCCAGGATAAAAAATAATCTATGATTTTTTGCAGAATATGGACTAACTACCTGCGTGCCAAGTTTCATCAAAATCCGTTCAGCTATTTTTGCGTGAAAGAGTAACAAATATCCTTAACAAGATTATTTAGCAGTGAAAATTATTATGATTGCCGCTTTGAAATTAAGTATAACTTTAGGATTTTTCATTTCTTTTTTTTATATTCCACTTTTTCAATTAAATGAAAATTATAGGCTACCGTACTAAAATTGTACTGAATTTTGCCAACACAAATTATCGTAAATTCAACTTCCTCTATACAAAAGGAGCAATACTCATAAATCCATCTTCCATAAACAATAATAAGTTGTCCTCGAAACCAGTGAATTCATGGCTTTCAAAAAAAAATCGGTTTTATTAAATATTTCTCGTCTCAATGGGAGCCGAGCGCTAAATAACAGGCATATCTGTGAATCGTTGGCGCGGGAAATTTTATAATAAATGAAAATATTACGAGAAAAAGAATTCAGGATATACGTTTTACATTTCAAGGAAAGAAGCGAGGTGCGTTGATGTTTACAGGCTCATTAGAAGAATGGTAGGTGTTTTTTTTATAAATTACGCAATGTTATTTTTATTTTCCTTGTACTTTTTATTTAGAAAAAGTTTGATTATTATCTTGAATGACTGCGGATGATATATATGACTCTCATATTATAATTTCTATTAAAAGACTTTCAAGTCTTGACAAATAGGTATATTAGATTTGTGTAGGTATTTCTCAAAGAAGTACTAAGCTCGTTAATTCTGTACAAACTTGTCGGGCTTGTCTCAAATCAGTGAGGCCCACATGACACTGATTACGTCCCCACTCGGATCCCCTTCGGCCATTTTCTTTGTCTTATTAGAAACGCTAATTTATATCTTGAAACTTCTACGTGAACGCGTCTTTAGGAATGGCCCAAGTTACGAGCAATCGCGTGTTGAAAATGTTAATAAATGTAATAATTTAAATTATTTTGCATATCTGCGGTTTTTAGAAAAATATCATTTGTAAAACAAAATTTATTACTAGTATCGAATCAGTATTGGAATCAAAAACCGTTGTAAATATTATATTGATATTCAAGGCGTTACTAAATGCTTAAAATATTATTGATGTTACCAAGCTTAGGTACATTAAGTAATTTTTTTTTAAATACACAAACACACAATACCTACGGTTTAACCAGCGATTTCGAGTCGAAAAGTATATGGTTTATAGCAAGGACGATGTGGCTTCCTATTAATGAAAACAAAATATTAAAAATCTGATCAAGCGTTTCGGAGAACATCCAAACATTACTTCTGTACATAACGTTACGCTGAAAAATATATTATTGTATCCCTCACAACTTATTCCATAATCTTAGGCCGGGTACACACAATAAGGAAGACGCCGGGAGGTGTCGGTCCTTAGGCCTGTCGTCTCACCGCCGCGCGCCGGGAGGCAAGTGTAGGGGGAGGCAAGTGTAGGGGGAGGCAAATCGGCCTCCTTTGATAATTTATTATTGAAACCTCGTCTTTATTCTTTCCTTTTGTAATATTGTCTCCGCTAACAGCTTATTTGTTGGAGATGTAATTTTTTTCTTTTTGTTATATTAGTGATCGGTTCCCCTTTTTTTTCAATTTATTCTAATTTATTTCTTATTTATTCTAATGTAAGTGTAATTTAATGGAGTATAGAAAATTTAAATAACCTACTCGTATTAATATTTTTATTTATGCTATCAAATAGTAGACAAAAACGTGTTATTTTACTCCTAATTGCCACGAAAAAAATATTTTTTCACATAAAAGTTTGTTAATTTATCTGAACTTCTAGTCAGTTTTGTCGGAACGAAGTTCCTTATCGCGCGTTGTGAAAGGGGGCTAGAAGGAAAAAAATCTCACGAAAAATTGTCACCGACACTATTGTGTCGGTGTGCTATTGTAAGCTGTGCTGCGTGCGCATGTTTCTCTGCCTGTCTCTCTCTCTCTCTCTCTCTCTCTCTCTCTTATAGAAAGCAAGCCCGATATTTTTTTTATATATTATACTCTCTCGACTTATATAACTTCGTTCCATCCGGGTGTCCCTTGACACCTCTCAAGTTTTTTATTTTATAAAATCAGGTAATATTATTGATTATTTACTTTTTAAGTAATAACAATTGACTTTATTTTTAATAAACGCGACATTTTGTAGTTAACGTACTAAGGTAAACAAGCTGAAATTAATTTGAATTTAGGCTTGGCACGCGCGAAAAAATTTAATAAAAACATCACCTGCGCACCGGTGCGTATTTAGATTGGACAGGGACGAATTAAGGATAATGAAAAGAAGGAGCAAAAAGGTTGCTCGCGTAAAGTTGATAATATCAAAGGACAAATTAGCTGTACTTTTTATCATACTTTGTGTAGCGAAAAATACTGTGTTAAAATAAAAAGGCGTTAAACATAGGTAGTACCTTTATTCATAAAAATATTAGTCCGTCATACTGAAAATAGCAAAAATCTGAAACCAACTTTTTTTTTTATTTAATTAAAAAGAAAATTTAATCCAAAATCACAACCATAAACTATTTTTTTTTCATTAAAGCATAATTTACCTGTAAAAATTGGCGTTCAAGATCAGCTGTTGCAACTTTTCCCTCACCCCACTAATAAATACCTCCCTGGACTATTATATTTGTATGTAGATGGATATATTCCGGGAGACAGCAGGTTTCCACTTCACTCGTGTTCCTGCCGAGGGGATCAACAATGCCCCTCGTTTGATAAATTGCGATATTGTCACCGAATCCCGCCCTGTGCGCACCGTCCATTAACACTTGACCTTTGAATCGTATACAGTGTGCTACAGTAACAGAGGTCAGAACAGTTTGGTTGTTGTACGTGGATTTTTTCGCTGATTTGCCGTCAGTAATTTCGGGTGGTTCATTGAATTTGCACGTCTGTTACTATTGACGTATTCGTTGTTTATATGGAATCTGACTGGGTATTTTTCATAGTTCTGTTTTAAGGCGATGATAGCTCAGTGGATTCGAGCCGCTTTCGGTGAAGGAAAACATCGTGAGAAAACCATAGCACGGTGTTAAGTTACTTTGTAGTACCGGACTGGCTGGCCACCTCCAAGTTGAAAGTCTGTCGCCAAGCACCTATCGGTATTTTCCGACAGTTGCACTTGAGAGACAATTTTCTTCTAAGATTTGTGTGCTTTTACCACCTTCGGCCACATCATCACTTAGCATGTTGAGATTGCGGTCAAATACATTGTTTTGTTTTATGTAATTTTTGGTCTAGTTTGTTTTTTTTTTTAAATTGCGCATCGCATGAAAAAATGAAAATATTGCCTTTAGATATTTTGTTTAAATGTGTTATTTATAAAGATAGATAATTGATTGCAACTTAATTTTTATAATATACTAGCTGTTCCTCGCGGTTTCACCCGTGTTCCCGAGAGATCTTATCTTTTCTCGGGATAAAAAGTATCTTTTGTTTAATTCCAAGATATAACCTACCAGCATGCCAAGTTTCATCAAAATCCGATGAGTAGTTTTTACGTGAAAGAGTAACAAACCTTCATATCCTAACTTTCACATTTTCCTAATGACCATAAACTTTCCTGAAAAAATTCATGGCATCTTTTATTAGCCATACTAAAGACCTTGCCCAAGTTATCTGGGAATGATCTGCGATGACTTGCGTCCCTGTGACGTCCCTGACATGGGCATCTGTGCTCATTAGTAAATGGACGGACAGCACTTAGGGACCACTGGCGAGGGGTAACATTTTTAATGAGACTGTCTAGCAGAAATGTTGACTGAAAGATGGTTGCTATGTTATGGGAAGTATTTATGGTTTGCGTAATAAGCCGGTACAGACAAACAAAAATTTTTAAAATTGATTGTTATGAGCATTGTCTATAATTTGATATTATGAAAAATAAAATCAATTTATTTCGGACAACCATGGTCCATACTATTGTTAGTAGATTACACACCTTTTATAGTTGAGGAGCTTCTTTTCAAAACTTGACTATTCCACTTTTGATAAAACAGATTTTTTTTGTTCATTTTTTTTTAATGTTACATTCAAATTTACACGCCGCGAAAATAAAATTGGGTCAAAACTTGATATTTAAACCAGAAAAAAAAGATAAAAGGCAGGATTTCATCAAAAATTGATTATTCCACGTCAAAATGACATTACCTATAAAACAATTTTCTCAGATTGTGAAAAAACACAATAAGTGGAATAGTCAAGTTTTGAAATGAACCTCCTCAGTTATGTTATTAACAAAATATCTATTTTTTTATACTGCTTTACGCACCTTTTAGATGAACCTCCCCACCATAGAGCTATTAACCCTATCTGCAACAAACCCCAGGACTCTCTCTATACCGGTTCCCCCGCACCCCGCACTATTTGATGCAGACTTTTTGCGTATTATCGCAAAAATGACATCCGTCTTCGCATCTGCGAACATACCCGAAGCACTGCAGTATCTAAATTTAGTAAAAAAGCTGTTATTTTGACGTTACAAACAGTCCCTTTTTTTGTATAAAAATGGATAGAGTAATCAAAGAGACAGGTCCAATATTGTAATAGTAAATCTATGCAACCACAAATGTCAGGATTATGCGCGTAATTTCAATATGAGCCGCGGTTTCTGGTCGCGGCAAATATGGAGTCTGGATGTTGAATGCAGTTTGATATCAACTGTAATGTCAGCAAAAAACATTGATAAAAAAGATATCTCTGTAATTGCAGTAAAAATAAAATATGGGGAGAAAAAAAAATATAGCTGTGTTAATTTGCAAACTGTACAACAATATTACTACGTACACAATTAAATGTTTTTTAACACATTTACCCGTTTTTTAACGGTTTTGAAGCTATCGGAAGATTGTTTTTTAGTTAGAGAAAAACGCTCAGAAACTTTGTTAAACTGTGCATTTGAAGTTGCTAAGATATGAAAATATGTCACAATAAACATTTTCTCATAGAGAATTCGATAAAGAAAAATTTGAAAATACCAACCTCAATTGATTTTGTTATCGGTACTAAGTTCCGATAACGTCGCATAGTTGCAATAGCATCGTTAATGTATTTGGTGTGGCTAATTGTGCTGCAGACTGTACCTGAAACTACATGTTATAACTCCTGCACCTTCGGTAAAAGACATAAAGTTCAAAATTGAATGGTTAATGACATTGTTAGGGAAAATGGCCTTTAAGTAAAATACTATATGCAACGGTGCATGCCATTTTAGGTAATGTGGCTTACTGTTAAGGGCGATAATTGTTTGTGATATAGGAATGTTATCCATGTGTGTGCTCGTAGTAGTGTGTGTGCAATTTCAAAATTGGAAAGCGTTTTAGAGTGAAGTGCATTGCGTGGAAACCGCACTGTTTGTAATTAGTATTTATCTTTGTATTAATAGGCTTTCATTGTGAAATAATTTTGTATAGGCATTGGATGAAATTTGTTGATTTGTTATTTGTTGATATTATTTTTATTTTATTTCTTACTATATGGAATTACGTTGTTGTCTGTCATAGGGCAGGCATAATTTTAAGATTATTGCACCACTAAAATTTGCGTTATTTACCAAAATTGTAAGGCTCAAACTAACTTTTTTGACTATGAAAATATTTTAGGTCATTTAATAGTCAGACAGGTATCAATTAATTGATCTCTTACTCTCTCTCTCTCTCTCTCACAGATAATGAGGTTGTTTCCATAGTAACATAGGTACATCAACTGATTATACCTACGTAACATTCATTGTGTAAGAAAGAATGAAATGAACTTTGATGGTAATTCCAAAATTTTAAAATTAAAATTTAAAAAAAAACACAATTTAGGTATAGCCAAATCGGTCCTGGCGTTCTCGTGTGATGCTTTAACGAACAAATGTATTTTTTTTTTTATATGAAGAACTATAAAATTTAAACAATGCAGTTTTATTATATCTTTAATCTACAGGATGTAAAATTACCCCTCATTAAGAGAAACACATTTATCAAACAGGGGTTTGAATTGTGCCATAAATTTCCAGGGAACAAATGTCGGCTTGCCACAGTAGATATTTAATACTGAAGCCAAACAGTAGACAGACCCAATTACCGTGTTCGCGCTTCGTTTGATACGTTCATGTGTTATTGTGCCTAATGCCGACTAATCCGATATTATACGTCAAATAATGTAGATAAGTTATAAGTGCTTCGAAAGCGGGAGGCTAAAGAGTGGCTAAAAACACAATTTCATATATTTTCTCAATCACTTAAACAAACAAGCATTTTTCTATTATTGTTTTTTTTATTAGATTTAATGTAATAACTGTACAGCATTTAAATTACCTTAACTACATTGTGTCACTGAAGTTTGGTACTTTTGTTACAAGGTTTCCCTATTTTAAGTACCAGCTGTACTAAAATATTGATATTTGATGTCAACTCACCTAATGTTATTTTGAATGTATGTATTATTTGGTATAAATTATCTTATCTAACTTGACCTGTGTCGAAGAGCCGGTCAGCCGATGTGGACGCCTCGATGTGATCACGACCGCTCTGCCAAGAGCGATGCAACAAAGAAGAAGAAAACCTGTGTCGCTTCGCTGGCATCAACGGATTCACTTCAAGTACCGAGTGCAATTAAAAGTAAAAGTGATCTAAAACAACCAAAAATGCCATCGTGTGTTATGAGATATTTTAATATAGTGTGAATATAGCAATATTAAGTTATTCATGTGTGCGTTAGAGTGCCGTTTCTTGGCAATTTTTTGTTGTATACGTAACCTATCCACACCTTTTGGCTTATAATATCATTGGATTAATCCCTATTTAAATGTATTCTATGGGTGTAAGCGCTATAAACGGACGCAGGTTTATATTCTATTGAAAATATAATTTATATTTTATATCCTATTCCTAAATGTGTAAGTCATAAAATTGTATAATCCTTTCGAATTGATATTACACTTTTTTAAGGATCCTCTGATATATTTATTGCAGCTATCAGGATACATAAGGAGGTGTCAGATGACAAGTATTTAAATTGAAGATTGGTCCTTATAAATATGTTAGTATATCTATATTATAATAAAAATCTATGTATCTATTTACGCTTTTACAATTATTTATAACTTTTTTTATCTTCAAAAGGTATGCTGATTTTTTTCTTTTTAAATTACTTTTGTTTTAACTTATTCAAGAAAAAATATCTGACACGAACCCGCGTTAAAACATCTAAAATATTCTTAAATACCTACGTTTAAAATTCATCCTTTCTATGATTTTTAATTACCAATTTAACGACAAAGAGTAAATTTTTTGATCGTGCATATTTATGATGTCGCACACATGCCAGTCATACAAAACTTAATGTAAAACCATTAACAAATTACCAGGTACCCAGGGTACTACAAAGTACCCTACCATGTGCTATAGAATCATAATTAGGGATTCCTTTCCTGCAAGCTCAGCTAGTAATGTATAATTATATTTTGATTAATAATTAATTATTAACAATAAATAATAGTAACAGTTTGTACCTATACAATTTAAAGTCCTAATATTACATGACAAAGGCAGATCCTTTGTGCCAATTAGTAATGGGCGAAACTCGTCGATTGCCACGAAACTTGGCAATTAGTTATTCAAAGTAAAATTATATAGCAAACAATTATTGGGATGGAAACACAAATGGGTCGCTGCCGAACATGTAGTTTTATTGGAAGAGACTAACTTAATATCAAAAATGACAGTTCTGTGGAAACTATTTGACTACAACTCCGAAATTCTCGTGAGTTCGATTCTACCCACGATTAACACGACAACTGCACTTGAGAGCCAGTTTCCATCTAAGTTGTGTGTTCTTACCGTACGCTCCTAGGCCACGAAATTGTTCATCCTGAGATTGTGGCCAAGCCACATATTTTGACTGAGGTGTAGAGTTCGTGAAGCTTGGCTCTACATGGGATCTGACAACTTTTTGACAAACTGACATGACCAATATATGCTCTCGTCTTGGCAATATTTTACATGAAAATGTTTTGGTCGTATCCAAACGTATTTTTTTTATTTATCCGTTTGATATTTCCCTGCTTGTCATTTATTATATTTTACTAATTAATGATTCAAATAGAATAAAATCTTTTTATTTAATTAAACACTTATGAATCTTCACTCTAACGCACTATTTGAAAAGTCACTTTTGAAATGCTTGAGAGACAATAAACTCTGCAATTACTTTTCGAAACAAACTTAAATGTCCTACAAATCCGAGCGATACAATCAAGCATTTAGTTCATTCATATAATTTATGTTATAGTTTAGTTATATCCAGTTTCTGTATTTCCTCGGTTGAAAGTGCGCTCGATGGGTTCAAAATAGGTACTTACCGCTTCTTCCCCAACCATCCTAAACACCGCCATAAGTTCAAATACTTGATTATAAACTTCACCATTAATATAATTGATGTTCTACATTACCATTTGTTTCAATTGTATAGATTTGTCTCTTCTGAATGTTTGTTGTTGATTTGTAGATATATGGTAATTATTTAAACTTTGTTTATCTTCGACCATATCTTAGAAAATACATGGTTTATCTCTTATCATATTGTCATAAAAAAAAAACAATCTTCATTAGAAATAAGTTATAAGTTAAAAATACTTTTTTAATAACAAGCTTTGTATTTAGAGTGGCGTCAATTTATTTTTCGAGTTATTCTCAGCAATCCCTTTCATTTGATACCCATATTTTAGGATTGCATAAAAAAATAATAGTCCGCAATCTTAGGTGTTCCGCCATGTTGGATTTAGAATGACGTCACACAGCTGACCATGCATTATAATAATAATAATAATAATTTTATTTCTTTCTCCTTACAAACTAACCAATATTACAAATCAGACAATAGACAAAGGACAGAATAGGCATTTTATAGTTTGTAGGAGAAACTGGTATCCAAGCTAAGCCAAAGCCTGTGTTATGGATAACCAGCCTCTTCCACCACGGACTATTATAAGTGTCTATATGAATGAATAAAAAACATGCATGCAATTATAAGAAAGATATTAAACATTGAAAAACTGCGTATCTAATATATTAAATGAAATGGTTAGGTGTGCAGTGTGGAAATGTGCGTGTGTGTATGTAAGTGTGTGTGCGTGTGCATGTGTGGGTGTGTGTGTGTGTGTGTGTGTGTGTGTGTGTGTGTGTGTGTGTGTGTGTGTGTGTGTGTGTGTGTGTGTGTAAGTGAGTGTGTGCGTAAATGTGAGTGTGTGTATGTAAGGTGTGTGAGTTTATGTGACTGGTTGCCCTACGGATAAGAAAAGAAAATGCCTTGGGATCGAGAGCTTCGGGACTTTTAAGTAATGAAGATGCACAATCAGGTGAGTGGGAAATGTGTGTGTGTGTGAGAGCGTGAGTGTAATTTGCGAAAGTTTTAGTGTATGTGTGTGAAGGTCTCTGATAGCCCTACGGTCAACGTGTATAAGTGCCTTGGGATCGAGAGCCCCGGGGCTTTTAAACCACGGGGATGCGCAATCAGGTGAGTATAAGCAGTGTGAGTGAGTTTGAGTCTAGCCTACATGCATTGTCATCCCAACTAAACGTTTATACAAAATTTCAGCTCAATCGGTTAAGTACTTCTAAATTGAGTTGCTAGATTCACCCCGGAAAAACATACATACATTGCAAGCTAATATAAACCTTGTAAGAACATGACCATTTTGACATTACTTAAACATGAATATACAAGTTTTTCTCATGCTTTGTCTCAATGTAGTTGCAAAAAATAAAAAACGTCAATGTAAAGCAAAACAGAGAAGCAGCTCCGAAAAGGTCCTTTCATCATTTCTGAAGGCGGTTGAAATTCTCCGATCTTTCCAACTCGTTGTGGACCACGTCAGGAAATGAAGACCGCAAACTTTCCTCCATTTTGTTGTCGGCTCGTACCGAACTTTGGGCCCGTAGGAAATTAACCGAGGAATACTCAGCTGGCTCGTCTTTATTTATCTTTTCTGTGTTCTTTGAGATTTTGTGAGTTTTTCTTGTTGTGTAGCATCGTAATTATCTGCTCGGTATCTTTGTAAAGTTTTTGCGATTTTAGTTATAGGTATGGAAGGGTATTGGTTCTTTTTTACTTTGAGTTACTTTTTAGTATCCTTTTATGTTTTTGTTCGTAATTTTTTTTTTACTTTTACTGTTAGTTTGGGTCGAATCTTCCAATTGAATTTAAAACCAGTACCACCAAACCTACTGCTGGAATTTTGCCCACATTTTGAGTGTTGGTGGCAATACAATGTCGAATACTCAAAAACTTGTTTATTAAAAAAGTATTTTAAAGGAAACTTACTTTTTTCAATAAAACAGGTGTGTATAATACTCGTATGTCGGTCATTTCTAGTTCTTCCACATAATGTGCCAGTATCTGACTTTAAATGTGTGTTGCTACATACAGGATGATTTTAATTTGGTAATATAGGCTGAAAGGGCCTTAAGCATTAAAGTATACACCTATCCTATCCTACTAATATTATAAATGCGAAAGTATGTTTGGATGTGTGTGAAGATGTGAACATGTGAAGATTTGAAGATGTTTGTTACTCTTTCACGCAAAAACTACTGAATGGATTTTAATGAAACTTGGTACACAGGTAGATCATATACTGGAACGCGGGTGAAACCGCGAGGCGGAAAACTAGTGATACATAAAACAACTGAAAACAACACAAAAATACTTTCACATAAGATGCCAATTTACATAGTGGCATAAGCCGTACTCAAGTATTTTTGCTTCTGACTGAAGACGCTTATTACAGTAAAGATAGCTATCTGGCAAAAAATTTGAAGGGTTATTTGACAATAACGTACACTATCAGAAGTTCCAAACAACATCAACCTGTATATTCGACCTATTGCCCATCAGAGCGAGTCCACATAGTAACAAGTTATTAAATAACATAACAGTAACTGGCGCGTGGGCACGTGTTGCGTGCGCCCGCGCATACATCCGGTCATAGTCATAGAGCATTTATAAAACAGACAGGCTAATGGCTTCTGGGAAATATGGTTTTGTTAAGTAAGTATGTATTAATTAGTTTTGATGGCAGATGGGAGCTGTTTTATATGGAACCCGAGCTCATGCTTTTAATTGTTACATAAGCTAGATTTTTTAGTATTGCTATACTTATGTTTGAACACAATTAACCACAATAAGGTGATGATAGCTCAGTGGCAGTGACGTTGGATACCGCGGCGAAGGTCGTGGGTTCGAATTCTAAATTGATCTTGAGTTTTCCGTGAAGGAAAACTTCGTGAGAAAACCACAGCACAGTGCAGCACCCTCAAGTTGAAAATCTGTCTGTTGGTGTATTACGGCAGTTGCAATAGAGAGCCAGATGCCGTTAAGGCATTAAAAAGGTCGACAGCACGTTGGAAATCACCCTAATATTGGAAATGTCTAGGCGACGGTATTCACTTACCATCAGGCAACGCGCCTGTCATAGTAAAAGTGTCACCATTTTAGAAATACTTATAACCAGAAATCAATCATCATATTTCAGCCAATATACACAAAACCTTCCTCATTAATCACTCCATCTATTGGTAAATACTGTATAAAAATCTGTTCAGTAGTTTTTGATTTTATCGCGAACATACAGACTTTATTATATAACATGTAAGGATAAATCATATTTTATCTAAAACTTCTTACACTTACACTTTACTTAGAAACAAAAGTAAAAGTAATAATTAGAACCAAACATTTATAATTAAAAATGAATTAATTTCACACGTTCACTGCACGCTTTGTGTATTAATCAACTTGTACGGAGTAAATGTTTTCATATTATAATTAGGTGCAATTGTGGCGTAGTTCCGCGCACCCGGCCGTGACCGCGACCTCGCTTCATTTGCACATCGGCTTGCGCACGCGCCGGTTTAGGGTTCCATCTTCATTTCACGCAATAAAAAAACCTTCTTGAATTTGTGGTTTACGATTTACTAAAAAAAAATTGTGATATTTTTTCTATACACATTCAATCCCACAAAACTTTTTCTATTTTTTATTTTGGCACTAAAATGCCCGAAATAAACGAAATAATATAAATACAGTAGTAGGGATAGGCGATTGATATTTGATTTTAAGAAAATAGCTTAGTATCCAACTTAATAGCATACCTACACCTCTCTATGCTGTTATATTCCCTGAGAAATGTTTTTTTTTCTACTTAGAGTAGTTGTTTCTGTAGCTTCGACATTCGTAAATATGGTACTTAATGGTACTTACTGACCGAGTGCCTATAAAATTGATTATACAGGCCGAGTGCCTTTAAAACTGATTATATAGGCCGAGTGCCTATAAAACTGATTATACAGGATGTATGGTACTTAGTACAAAAAAAACCTCAGTAAAAAGGTTACCATTTTTAAGATATTTCGATTTTAAAATTAGAGATATTAAATATCTTGAAAATGGTGAGACTTTTTTGTGGCCATTTTCATATATTTGGTTGGTGACCCACCCACCTATATCTCACTTAAGGTTGTAGTTCTACATACCGGACGTTCTGTATAGGCTCTCTACAGGTAACGTGAGTAGGTGTTTCTTTTTTTTTTCTAAAATTTAACTTTGTTAAGACCAAAGAAAAGTTTCAATAAAACAAAACGGAACCCTCAATTAATAGATTGACTAAATCCGACTTAATTATATTCGTTCAATTTGCATCACAAGTGTAAGCGTGTTACGTGATGCGTGATGATGTTTTGTAATCATTTGACCTCATGTGGCTTCGTTCACGGTTGGATTATCATCACCGTCAGCATGTACGTACAGGGTAAAATTAGTTTTAATTAAATTGTTTTGATGTTTAGGGGTCTAGTTGATGTACGACTTAAAGTTCGATGAAAATCATCGAACAATCATTTGGAGTCAAAATTTATTTAGGCGCGTTGGTCGATTTTTGCCTGCTAATTCTAACGGCATATTCTACTAATATTTATAAATGTGAAAGTTTTAATGTATTGTATACGCTTAAACGGCTGAACGGATTTTGATGAAACTTGGCACGCGTAGATCAGATCCTGGAATAAAATTTACGATTTATATTAATTTGACATTAAAATGTATTCAAGTTTTAAGTTTTAACTTCTTTCGGCAGTCCCCATTGATTGTAATTTTTTCATTTTATTTTATTCGTCTTGATTTTTGCAAGTGGTGGATGACCACTTGCAGCATACTTTACAATCTTTATTTATTTTCTTTGAAAGTAAAACTGAATACTTGGGGCAGTTAAAGAACTTTAATCAGAAGCTGTAAAAGTTTTTTTTTTCTACAGTCCAAAACAAAAGAAAACATTTTAAAAGTTATATTCCATCGGGTGATATAACATTAATGAGGTCACCTTATTTTCTGCTGGAAGTTGTCGCCACGCAATTAAAGCAAAAATAGAGGAAGGGTCTACCGCAAGTAATTAAGCTTGCTTCTCTATGAGAAAAGCACACGTAGCAAAGTTTAACGCGTACACTTGCGGACACTTAGAGAAAAACAATGATTCAAATATCAGTTTGAATCAAAGAATTAATGTATTACAAATTATGAAGCTATTTTTGGTTAAGTAGTTAAGCTTGAGATCTTTTGGTATGACGTTCCGGGACGCCTATTTAAAACATTTTTGTCTTTTCTTATTTTTTTTTGTAAAACAAAGAGTGAATTGAGTTAATTATTGACATAATATTAAATTATAATGACTCATATTTTCTTATCTTCATTGTGACGTTTACACGTCACAGGCATTGAAAGCCAACAACTCAAAATATTTAAATAATTAACATTTTAATAGTCACTTTTTCATAATTTTAATGTTACTCTTGAAAAATTTTGACTCTAACGCACGGTTCGGAAGGTTGTTTTTGCTGAGAACAGCTGTTGTTTTCGTGTTATGGGGGTAAACCTATTCACAAGTATGACCCGTGTGGTAGCCATCGCCCATATGGGCGTATGAAGAATATACCAGGATACCAATTTCTTTTATCAAGGATACCAATATCGTTTAATCCTTTATTAATGACACATCGGCCGCAAGTGTAAAGCGTTAACCGTAAGAATTTTTTCCCTTATCTTCCGCGTGGAGCCGGTAACGAGGCAAAACTTTCACGTCTAGATACACCTCGTTAAGAATCCTTGGACATATCCAACGCGACTTTTTTCTTTTAACGAATTCACTTGGACAGTTTTCGTGCGAGTTTTTGCTATGCAATAAGTTTGTAGGATATTCGGAAACTAAGTGATTAATTATTAACTTGTGAATAATATTTATTATACATGATGCGTATATTGAGGTCGCATATTTTCAAAACCTATAGTTATCACGCTAACCATCGAATAAATGGTTCTTTAAAAGGGCGTAAAAAGAGCTGTCCAAGGTCGGCAACACATCAGCAATCACCCTGGTACTGCAAAGGTCCATAAGCGGTGACTACTTACTATCAGGTAGACTTGCTGCTTTGTCAGTTTTATGCCATAAAAAAGTTTCATTTCTAATTTATCGAGCAAAGTTAACCTTTTCTATAAAAAACTTTGTAGTTATACTAGAGTATATTTGTGGCATAGTTATTATGGTCTATGACTTTTAACCCCCCCCCCCTCCCAATCACTTACTGGCTTTACTTTAAGCGCTAGAGTACATAGCCTAAAACTTTCCTCAAACAACCCCTTAGGGAACTGTGAAAACCACGTCAGAATTCATGCCGTGGTTTTCGAGTTATGCCACACAAAGGACAGACAGGCAACGAGACGTTGTGTTATAATATGTGTAAGAATTTATAAACTGTTTGTAGCTTGGAATTAGTAATGCCCGAACCGGCGACAATGCTTACCTATTAGGTAATGTTTGGCGAAATTATGTACAATATTCAGACATTAATTAAAAAAAAAAAACGGTCTCGTGTTATTCGGAAAAAATGTTATTCGGAGTCGCGTACCGGGGGTTCCGAACAAATTTTGTGGTTTTAATTTAAAAAAAAAACTGTTTTTAGTATTTCTTGTTATACAGGCAACAGAAATACATCATCTGAGAAAATTTCAACTATATAGATTAACTATCACGGTTCATGAGATACAGCCTGGTGACAGACAAATAGACAAGATGACAGTAGAGTCTTAGTAATAGGGTTTCCGTTTTTACCCTTTGGGTATGGAAACCTAAAAACATATCAAACCACTTTAAATTCTGTTCCAATTTAGGTACCTACCTATTCCAACGATAAAATTTTCTATTTAGTTGGAGAAAATCTAATTAACCCGATACGCCGTATTGCCTTAACAAGGGTCCCAGCTAATTAGTAACCACCCATTTATAATATGCCTATCTCTACTTTAAAACAATATCTACTACATTCTGCTTGAAAAACATGAACATTATTAATCTGAAAGTTTACATAAATTAAGAAAAATATTACTTTAATTTATTTATTCAGTGAACAGAACATATACTTCTTGGGGTCTATTATATCTACGAAAACGATATTGCGTACTTTAATCTTAATAAAAATAATATAAAATGAAAATATGTTTATTCCGAAAAAAATAAGTTATTTTGGAGAGCTCTTCCAATGCAATTGATATTCGACTCAATTGAATACAACTTCTAAACTTTAAATTGCAAATTTTCTCATTTATAGGTAGGTACATCCCCTGTTCTTTACCTTTTCCCTTCATATGTAGAGATTATATTGAGTAACCTTGCCATGTATGTATATCAATATTGAAAAAGTTTAAAATTACTGTTTTTCTATTTACTTTTTCGCAGCTATATTACTGTACCGATGTAATCATTGTAAACTGAAATAAATTGCACGGTGGTAGGGTACTTTGTAGTACCCGACTGGCTGGCTACCACCCTCAAGTTGAAAAATCTGTCGCCAAGCACCTATCGGTGTGTTCCGACAGCTGCACTTGAGAGCCAGTTCCCATCTAAGCTTTGTGTGCTTACCACCTTCGGCCACATCATCACTTGCCATGGTGAGATTGTGGTCAAATACAAGCTTATACAGAATAAAAAAACATAAAAAATTGTATTGAGAGTGCAGTTAAGTTGATACTAAGATGGCCAGTGAGCAATTACAATAGGAACTTGAAATATCGGCTAGCGTTCCTTTGGCAACGGTTCGACGCACGCCCGATTGCACCGCGACCGTAGTTCCGTGAGTGAGCTCACGACAAGCGCGCTTCTCCAATCTTATCGACACATACGGAAAAATAATACTAATTTTTACTATTACTACCTATTATAAATTACTATTATGAATGAAGGCACAAAGCTATGTGTGCAGTCTTTCTAATATTTTTTATAATTTATTAGAACTCGAAATCGTCACGTAAGAAAAAAACGTTATGACGCCACACGAATTTTTGCTTTGAGAAAATGATAAAAATAAAATAAAGGAATTTCGTATACTTACATAGTACTATAAGCGCATTATTTGAAAACGGTAGAATCAAACCGGGAAAATTTGAGAAAAACTAAAAGTCCTTATTTGTGTGTTTTTTTGGACAAGACGTCTATTGTGCTTTCCGCTTTTCTCGTAATCCATGTGAAATCACACCAGTATCGTATTCCTATTTATCGACCACAATTACGGTATTTCAATGTCATTAATAAAATATAAACCGTCAAAACTTGTCGGCTACATTGGCGAACACGAACGCAATCCGTCCGTCGTTAGTGTTTTCATAAGTCCTGCCGATCGGTCCCGATTGGATCTCCAGGAACGGAATCGTTCCCGGTTGGATTCGGTTCACTGCACCCGTGGGAAGGGGCTATATGCGTCAACTGAACCGAGGATGCAACTACGTTTCTTACCGTAGGGTTGACAAAATATAGTTTGCTAATTGGTACTCCATTTTGCTGTTTATTTCTTTCACCATTCAAACATACAATTAAAAATATAATGACCTGTGGCACTCGGGGACTGCCGCGGTAAAGCTATTGCATAGCATTATACTTTTCACCCTATCTATTCGAAAAGGACGACTTGGTTCGCCTTTAAGTGCACCCAAAGGTGGTGTTTTCTATAAGAAACTTTTAGCGGGCAGTAATGAGGTTTTAATCCTCTTTATTTTATAAGTGCGCCGCAATTATCTTTGCCGCACTCTTATTGAATTTGGAACATGTTAGTGTTCAGCGCCAAAGAAATGGAACGCAAATATTGTTTGAATAAAGACTGGCTGGTACAACGGCTAAGTCGCGCCGCCGAATAATAGCTAAAAAAAAAGTGTGTTGTTGTTTTTTTTTTTGCAACTGCAGTTGGTTGTCGAAAATATGATAGTCGCTGTGATATTTGAAACCAAAATACATGGGGTGTTAGGTTTTTTTCGTTACGGAATTTCTTGATTCGGTCGCCGCGCTCAAAGCCCGCGATAAAAGCTATACAAGTGTCTACGAAAGGAATATTTTTTTTCCTTTTTGTACTTCTGTGCGTGTATCAATGTGGTCGGTGGAAGATAGCATACAAAGGGTTCTGTTTTAAAATTTATTTGCAATTTGAAACGTGCCATCCCTATTCTAGCAATCCTAGATTTAGTTTATTGTCGGTGTTTTTATTTGCCTAAAAATGGTATTATTTTTTAGGTCCCATACGTGACTTTTTCTAATCTTAATCGGGATTTTTATCAAACTTCTTTCAAATATAATAAAAATGAAATATGATGCGCGTGATCGTATCAACTTTGGAGTTGAATTATTGTTTAAACCTGTTTGTATTTTAAACAGCATTGACACGTTGAAAAATAATTTGATTTTTTAATTTGAAAATGGAAGCTATCTTCAAGTACGTGATACGTAGTTGGTCTGCTTGAGTTTGTTATTTACTTAGTCAGTCATAATTAAATTCTATTTTTTATTATTTTGACGCCTTAACACGCAAATATTATCAGTGAGACTAGATAAATAAATAATGATTATTTATTTATTTTTGTAAATAACCAAACTAAAAAGTAGAAAATAAAATTAATAGTTTTTATAAGATTTTTTATAAAAGCGTGTTTTTTTAAACATTTTTTTTTTCATTTTCGTATATTAAATTCGATAGAACTAACTTGGGAATAAAAGTGTAACCAATATTCGAATATAATATCCTAATCTCGCAACAACTCTTAAGCCGGCCACACTGGTGGCCAATCATCAAGGGTGGTCGAAAACTGCAGTCTCATCCAATATCGACATTATCCATTAGACCCCCAATGATGACGCATACGTTAACAGTTAACATATTGTGTGGGCGAGCCTGCTTTAGTGGATTTTTCATGTTTTTGTTGTTGAATGTCCGTGTTTTGAAAATGTATTTTTTCTTTATACAGCAAAAAGTAGTGGCTAATTTGCCCTAAAGATCATCATGGGCTGTCATTGCTTGACTTATACAAGTAATATTGGTGTTGATTCTATGGAAATCACAATAAACTGGTTTCACATCAGTCTCATTCTTGCGAACATTAAGGGAATAGTTCAAATTTTGTTGGCGACTAATAATCCCAAGCAGTATTTGACATTAAATTTCTTAAATCATTTTCTTGTTTTTTGTTAGAAAGATTATGGTGAGACTAAATTTTATTAATACCTAAACGAAGAAATAAACACAATTATGTCGTTAATCCATAAAATTTCAGACTATGACGAGTATGGGAAAATTATCCTATTAATAATTAAACTAATTTAAATCAAAAACTACACGACCGATTTTAAAAATTATTTCACCATTAGAAAGCTACATTATCCCTGAGTTACATAGGCTATATTTTTATCCTGGGATAACATAAGATCTCACGCGGGCAAAACCGTAGAGGACAGCTAGCTATGTAACTGTTTTATTTCCCAAACTAGCTAAAATAATCCAAAACCTTGATCGATCTGTCTTCTTCCACAGGGTAAGGCTAAACGTGAGCAGTCTCTGGAAGACTTGAGGGCGCACATCTACAAGTACTACGTGCCTCTCGGACGTCAGTTCATGGTGCTGTTCCCTGAAGGTGGCTTCTTGCACAAGAGGAGAGAAATCAGCCAGAGGTAATCAATATGATAATGATCCGTAATTAATAGCAGTAAGAGCAGAATTTGGTATCTATCGGCTCCACCTAGCTATCATAGTAAGCCTTCCATGTATTCCTTTATAAAAAAAACTCCGTGGTGATACTGCCTTTGCTTTTGTATTGAGCTAACGCTGGAGCTAATTCTCTTCTTCTTAATTGTTAGTAAGTCAGCATTGACGGTGGATTAATAAGACTTACCATAATAATGGAAAATATTGCACAACTATCTCTGCTAAAGGTCTATACAGACTTGTATTGATTAGCAGAAAATTTTATGTTCAACAATGAAACAAGTGTAATGAAGATTTTATCTTAATATCTTCAGGTTTGCTGAGAAAAACAATCTTCCTAAATTAGAATACGTGTCTCTCCCTCGAGCTGGTGCTATGAAGGTCATCATGGAAGAAATCGGGCCTCATAAGAATGAAACTGCTGGAACATCCAAAGAAGATACTAAGAAGGGTTTGTTATGAAACTAAAGTTACTGAGCTAGTACAGAATAAGATCAGACTCTGTAGTAGATCTAGATTAATCCAGAGATCGGAATAAAATAAGACTTGGTCATTCCTTATACCAATTGAGTACCTACTTAGTACCCAGTTTTTAAGGAGAAAGAAACTTAACTATTGAATGAGAAATTTTGGAAAATCTTTTGGTTTGACTCTTGTATAAGCTAGTGTTTGACCCCAATCTCACAATGCGAAGTGTTGATGTGGCCGAATGTGGTAAGCACACAAAGTTTAGAAGGAAATCGATCATCAATCATAATATGATTATGGAAAATATATTTTTAGTTTTTAATATAGTTTAGTTTTGAAATTGATAGGTGCTGATTTCGTTGTTAATAATTAAAACTTATTAATTCACACTTAATCTTTTTCTAATAAAGAATATAAGAAAATAATTAGATCCATCCTGTCAATGTATCCCAATTACTTGTCTTCGACGGCCAAAATTGGTCTCGTCTGTTTTCCCGTAATTGGCATAGAGCATTTGACAGCTTTTCAATATTTATTGCGAGAAAGAGCTACTAGAACTAAGCTATAGTACAATTTTGATTGATCATTTCTGTAATTTACTTCTTGCTAATTTATCAGATAACAACTTCAATCAAAGCAACTTACCTTTGCTGAGCAATAAAATTGGGGACAGCATCGAGTGGATCTTGGACGTCACTATCGCTTATCCAGAACGGATCCCACTCCATCTCCAGGATGTCGTCTGCGGCGTCAGGCCAGCTTGCACCACTCACTTACATTATAGGCTATATCCCAGTCGAGAGGTAAGAGCTTCGAGTCTTCTCAGTTTAAATGTATAAACGTTCGTAAAGCATGCCAGGTCAGGTCAATTTTGTCTTTTAATAGTCACACAAATCACTTTTTTTTTAAAAGCTACCTTTGTATTTAAAGCAAATAAGCAATTTAATATGGCCGATTAGAAAGTAAGGTCTTCCTCAATATTTTTGGAAATGGCAAAAGCCTTTAGTTGCAATGCAAGCAAATGATTTAAAGAAATGGAATGAAAAACAACAAACTGGTAATGCAATTGCAAAGATTTTAAATATACATTATACTTATATTCTATTTCTTCTTAAAGTGTTTACTTAGGATAGACCTTCTATCATATTTACCATATCTTCTCTAACTCTTAAATGAAATCTATACTTAATAATATTATAAAGAGGTAAAGTTTGTGAGGTTGTAGGGGGTAATCTCTGGATCTACTGAACCGATTTTGAAAATTCTTTTACCAATAGAAAGCTAGTTTGTTATAAGTATAGGTACTAATAAAGAAAAACTGTTTTTCACCACGGGTTCGTGAGTGAACTGAGAACAGTTACCATACTGTAATATACCGTTGTTGACAGGTTCCATCAGATACAGAAGGCATGACCCAATGGCTCTACGACAGATTTATAGAAAAAGAGAAGATGCTAGAAGAATTCTACCGCACTGGCAAGTTCCCTGGTAAAGATAACACGCCTCAAGTTGTAAGGCAAGTGCGACAGGACAATCTACGGTACTTGATCCTACATAGCTTCTTCATCGCCTCAACTTTCCTACAATATAAGTTATTTAGTGAACTCTTTAGTTATTTTTGGTAACACATTTGGGAACGTATTGGTAACACGCGTGATTTAACCAGAGGTCACACACGAATACATATAATATAGAAGTAAGAACCCTGGAATCTTGCGCGTGGTTAGCAAACATTTGTCAATTAGACAGAGTATCTTCTTAATTGACCAATGTTTGTTCAAACATACCAATGTAAATGTTCTTGTGGCACTGATTTTATCGAGGTAAATGAAATGACATATGCTGTAACAATATTCAGTTAGACAAAACATCGGTCAAGTGCAATTTATTAAACGTATGTAGCGCCAATTACAAAGTTACTGTTGCGGTTACATCTGATAATTTCCTGAATACTTTATTTGAAAGCAATGTTTATTAACGGCAAGATATTTAATCGACTATGTCTAATGAACTACACGATTAGTTAGTGGCGATAGTTTTCCTTATAATTTCAATCTTTAATCTAGCAATGTATTTACTCGTAATTTGAACAATATGCACTTCGTAAATGGTAAATTTAATCAAACACTGTTGTTATTTTGAGCACCCAGTAGTTTACTAGTAATATTCCTATAACATTCGGACGGACATGACGAAACTGCATCGGACTTTGGGACCCTAAAAAATAATTTTATAAATATTTTTAGCGTCTATCGTTAGATGAAAGGGTTTTCATACATTTACCTCGATGAAAATATTGTCAGAAAACTGGACGAGAAATACCTTTTTAATGCACAATTTTACAATTTAAACACAGTTTCGGGAACAATTTTAAGCTATGGACACATGTACAATAACCGGTAAATACAATCGGTTTTAACTTCGGCGTCGGCTTTACAGACGGACTTGCATAGAGGTTCCAAGTTTAAATTGAATCTATTAGGACTCATTTTTGGAGTTCATTATTACATGTTCAAATATGTAAGCCATATTATATTTTAGTTTAATGTAAAGGTATTTTGCGTCTGGTTTTCCATTTATTATTTTGACGAAGTTTCATACTAATGTGTTTGGATATTGACTGTTATAATTGTTTATGGTTCTCTCTTAAATATAAACTTAGAACTAAAAATACCTCAATGAATACTGCCATCAATTCAGTGTGCCTTTGAGCCATTTATCAACTTTTTCTCGATGTAGATATTTTAAATATCATTTAATGAATCGGCTTTTTGATGATACTATACACATACATATCATATGATCCTATTTAAGACTGAAAAGTCAATTTATTTGTCAATTTATTTATGTTTCCGCTTAATTATAATAAAAACAGTTAATATCCAAAACTGATGTTGCACTCATTTTAAGGTGCATGGCGTAAGTACATTTTTTATAAATTTTATTTCGCGTACTTCTAGAATTAACTTTTAAGTTTTGTGTTAGTTTTAATACGTCCTAGTAAGGTTACCTCGAGTTTGACATATCGAGTCCCTCGATTGTTCGTGCCTTGGGCACATTAAATATAATTAGCGATCAAGAGCACTTTCTTTTAGTGAGAGTATTAAAATTGGGACACGCTTTCAGAATTACTGTTTTACGGTTTGAATGAACGGTAAGACTGACAGTGTGTAACAAGCTTAACACTTCGCGATGTGTTAATCAAAGCGTGCTGTGACATACAAGTCAATATGTAAGTAAAACAAAAAATATCTATAAGTCTTGTGCTTCGCGCTGTACCAAATTTTTAATCCCTTGTGACAATAAAAATACCTAAAGTTAATGCCTAAAGTAAATAGACGAGTTCTTATCCTTCACTTTTATCACGTCTCACGTTCTATTTAATCAGATTCTCTCGCTTCTGACTTTGAATTTTAAAAATCGAATTTTATTCGAAGAGTTTTCGAGTCATTTCGTGTGGGGAATTCTAAACAAGTTGCTAGATTCGTTCGGGGTGGACGTTTGAAAATTGATCAGTAATAAATGAAATGGTTTTTAGTTTACTTCAGTAGGAAAATTCGGTTAGATGAATATATTGTTTGTAAAAATAACACAGTATCTGACTATGGAAATCGAAGCCTTAGCTGGATCATAAAACTATACTAAAAAGTGATAAGCATTTTATTTAACTGTATTTTTCTTTTATATCTTCGACAAAATATACTGACTTTTTCAAACGTCATATCCGAAAAAGAATATAGTTTTACTAAAACCCTTATCAATGTCTAAATTAGTGTAAGTAATAAATAATTATCATTACATTTAAACTAAGTCACGTATTTCTATCGAAATGTGGGATCGTTCCTTTAGTTTTAGCACGTAATAAAATTATACAGAATATGTACCTATTCAAATTATAACTAAAGAATTTATACTTAGTGGTTTTTTATGTGTTTTGTGTAAAAAGTAGAACACTTCTCTTCATTAAAAAAATGTTTATTTATCCTGTATAAAAAGCATTACATTATTTTTTAACACTTTTTATTTGAAAGTCTTTTGTGATATTTCAGAAAAGGAAATATATATAATTTATGAAATAAATGAATTCCTAAACATTCTTTTAATGAAGAGAGTTATTGGATATGCCAAAACATATTTGCCGAAAGTGCCTAGCCTTATTATATTGGTCATTATGGTAATATAACATTGTAATTCATTAAATCAATTGTAAATAAATGTAGCACGCTTTATAGAACTTGAAAATCTATTACGAAGTCAGAAATTAAAAAAAAACAATACTAATATAAAAGTAAAGTGACTTTTTTGACACTAGTCTAATAGTTTATTTATTAACTATTTATTATACATTTGTTTATAATATTTCAAAATAAATTGTCATTTGTAGTTTACGCTCGAATTTTTTTTGCGTCTTTTGGTATTCCGAATCTAAAACTATGGTTTAAATATTTATCATGAAAATGTTCACAAAAATATTGTACGGAATACCTAAATATTCGTAACCAAACCACCATGTTACACTTGACAACTTCCTTGCATAAAATCTAGTTTCTTATCATGTGAATCCAGAGTCTGGATAAGAATGTAATTGGAAAACGAATTCTGTCTCGGGCCTGCGCCTTCAATTTTGTTTTAGACCACAAATTATTTTAGCTTTTTTACTTTAGTATTTACTACCTATTGCAATGCTAAAAATAATTCCTGAATTATGTTTGGGTGATTCTCAAAAGATTAATTATAATTTTAATATAGATATATGATTTAAAAACATACCACGCAATTATTTTAGCTTTCCTTTATGCTGTTCAAAAAAGGCATAGCGACTTCTTAAAACTTACAATGAATACTAGCATATTCCTTAAGTATTATTTAAATATATATATACGATATATTAGATCTCAGAAAGATTATACTACTATGTTGTGCGATTTTGAGCTGGATAGGAATGAATATATATATATTTAAAAAATGCTTTACTTCGTAAAAAACTCCTGAAACTTGATCGTACCTTTAAAAAAAAATTAGAAAAATATTCATATGGTGACAAACATTTTGTTTTGTCTATTACGTAGCAAATTTTTTTTTTGCAAAAATAGTCTTCATTTTTTTTTCATTTTCATGTAATTGTAAAACATAATTAGGAATAACATTTTTTTAGGAGTAACAGGGAAATACGGTCCGAAGCGAGAATAAAGTGAATTTATTACAATAAGTGTAGACATCTGACGGTGAAGTGATGTGTAAATTTTAATTAGAATACGAAATTAAATCTAATTTTCATCAACTGCTTTCTTTAAACATATTTTTAAATTCACGTCATTCTTTTTTGTAATTGGTGTATAACTTTAGTTTTTATGTTGGGAAACATGGTGATCATACAGTGTGATCATACATTGATAGGTACGTTGTTATTTTCTTTTAAAAATGAGTTAAGTTTGTCACTTTAGTTGGTAAGGTGTAGAATAAATAACAAAAAATATGTGATGCTTTGAATGTGTTTCTAACTATTTTTCATATAAATATAACTTCTTGCTTGCTGTTTCATTCTGAGAAATAGTTTTTTTTTGTAATTAATTACTTTTTATTTTGGTGAGAATATTTCAAGATGAGTATAAGTAATTGACGTTAAACTCCAGTATCTATGCGCATCAGCGCCTCTCATGGAATGAGTATGGTTTTTTTTTCTTCCAATTTTTTTGTTTCGAATTATATAAAATTTCAAACGTCAATAATTTACACTCAAAGTTTGAAGGAATGGCGGCAAGTCATTATTATGAGTGAGATAGCTATAAGAAATGTATGGCATGATCAAACATTGAGTGTTGTACTGTTGTGTCATATGAGATTTATATTAATGGCCATTTTTACACACAAGACTCTCTGACCTTGAACTTGTATCTGAGTCTAAGCCTGTACATTGTAAAGTCTTTTATTAATGTATGGAGATACTTTTATCCTCAGAACACGCAAATTATCCGGACGGAACCGGATCCGACTCTGATTTCCATAGTCGAACGAATACCGTAATTTGGTATTCACTGTGATTTCCGTCCGGATTTTTTTGTGTCACCTAATTATAATTTTATTTGTAACTAAACATTAATGAATGGGTCGTGTGCTAATCGTACCGAATTAAAGTGTCTATTTACCTTTAATTTATTGTGTAAATGTCACTAAATAAAAATATGTGTCAGTTATTTTTCAAAAATATTGGGATCGAGTAAATATGACGGGTCACGTAGGTACCTACTCAAAAAACTAGTATCTTTTGAATTAAAAATGCTACAATTTTAGTTCCATTTGGATCCCAATGATGTTTGAGAATAACCCGTATATTTTGAGCAGATCGCTTAGCTCGCTGTACATAAACTTATTATGGACCACGGTTTGTCAATAAAGCACGTTTGTGGCACTAATTTTGTGTTTTATTCGATTTTATTCTGTTACAAATAAACTGGGATCAAATTCCAATAGTTACATTCGACAAATTAGCAGCATTTGTTATGTTGTTGTTTTCACACAGGTTTCTTTAAGTTCATATTTGAGGACGGTAGAGCGGCGAACATAAAATGTATATGAAGCCTGAATTTTCTTATAACCGAAAAGCATCCTTTATCGCCATTTTCCAACAATACAAGAGTAAACACAGCCCCTCCATCTTCCCCTCAAAATAACCTCAGCGACCTTTCATACATTCTGCGGCACGTTCGAATGTTTGTACACGATTTCATCAAACCAATATTGGAAACTTCTTACGATACCTCATGTCATGGTGGGAGTTCACTGAAATATATTTTGGGGCCTCCCCCTTATTATATTGGTAGGTACCTACATTTTTCACTTATTATTATGAGAGAGAAAGAGATTTGATTTTTGGTAGGTATGTTTGTACATTTTCTTTATAAACTCTAAAAATACGCAACTGATTTTAAAAATTCTTTCACCTGTAAAAAGCTGCCTTATCAGCAAGTAATGTAGGCTATATTTTGTTTTAATTCCCTCTCTCGTACGCGGGTGAAACGGCGGGGCGGAACGCTAGTATAATTTACAATGGTTTGTAAGCTTACATTTATCTAATAGGGATGTTGCCTGTATTCAATAAAAAATATCTAACACTAACTAACCGTGTCCGTTTCGATTGTTCGGACACAGTGTCGTAGAAGAAAAACGACTACGTCAACATTATATAGGAATTTGTAAAACACTAATAATGAAAGTCGCAAATTCGTAGAAAGTTTTAAAGGTTTAACCATGGCCGCGCGGTCGAAACATTGAGAACCGCGCGGACACACAGTTCTCTTAAACGGAGCTTTTTTTTTTTATTGTGGATAAGCTTGTGTTTGACTACAATCTCGACTCAAACCTGTGTGAAAGCGCGGCCATGGTTAAACCTTTATAACTTTCGAAATATTGGATCTACGAATTTGCGACATTCATTATTATTGTTTTACAAATTCCTACGTAATGTTGACGTAGTCGTTTTTCTTCTACGACACTGTGTGCGAGCAATCGACACAACACAACTAACCAGTGTATTAAACACCTAAAAATTCTCGTAAATAGCGAACATTTTGTAAAATTCAACCATTCTATGATTTTTAATTAGCAATTTAACAACAAAGAGTAGATCATTTGACGGTGTATATTTATGAAGTCACAAGCAAGTATTTCATATAGTATTAACAGAAGTTCGAACTTTATTACCTACAACCTACGAATAAGTAATCAGGACAAACAGACATCTTTATACACACATATCTGTCCTCGATGGGAATCGAACCCATGACCTTTTTTTTCCGCCATAGTGCATTGACGCACGTGCTACCTCCAGAACGTGCGTTTGTCCGGTCCGAGCGTACAGACGCGCGGATTTGGTACGGAGCGGACCAAATCCGACGCGCAAACCATCGGACCGGACCGAACACGAAATAATAATAATTATGTTCGACAGACAACTCTCCAGACGAACGGATATGGTACGGAGCGTACCGAATCCGCTGTCCGGACCGTACCAAGTTCGAACGTCTGTTAATACTAATACAAACCTTCATATAATCCTATAATTTTGATATTTAATAAAAATAAGCTGATTTGATATGTCAGTCAACATCCCCATGTACTGTGTTACTGTAATAACAAATTAAACTAATTTATTCTCACTATATCTTTCTACCAAGCTCAGTGGTAGTGACTTTTAATACCATGGCAAGTATCGTGGGTTTGTTTTACAATGATCTTGAAATACGTAACCTTTTAGTACCTGCCTAGCTGGCTCCCACAAAGATGTCTTCAGAATTTACACTTGAGAACCAGTTGCCATATAAAGGTCGGCAACTTATTGGCAATTCTCCTGGTATTAGTCTATAGGCGGCAGTGACTTACCATCAGGTGACTCACCTGCTTGTTCTTCTGACATAGTAAAATATTTTGACTGCAACTTCTACCGTACGTATATGTTTCTTTAAAAATATCATTCCCATTGAAATATTAAGTAACTTTGTGGAGATGACAGCGCCCCGCTGCGGTCCTGGTGCCGGAAATGAAAGTCTGTTTGTCTTCCTTCAACGCGTACCTGGTGAATTTCCGGTTCCTTTTTCAAAAAGTATCTTTCAATATCATCTAATTATAGCCTTATAGAAGTTTTCGTGATATTGCATGCAATTTTATAATGTAATCATGAAATAAAATAAAGTTATTACTAAGTAAGTAAGTAAAATACATGGCTCGAAACATTTTTAATGAGATTCCTAAATCAAATTTATTTTTTAATATAAATAGGTAGTGTATTGGTAAAAAATCAAATTCACAAAAGTATTTTAAGTAGTTTTTGCACGTTGGTAGGGTACTTTGTAGTATTCGACTAGCTGGCTACCAACCTCAAGTTCAAAATCTGTCGCCAAGCACCTGTAGGTGTGTTCCGGAAATTGCACTTGAGAGCCAGTTCGCCTTTAAGGCATTGTAATAAGGTGTACAACACATTAGCAATCCCCTGGTATTGCCAATGTCTATAGGCGACGGTTGTCACTTACCATCAGGTGACCCGCCTGACTGGTTGTCACTTGTGACATAAAAAAAATATTAGCGTAAAAAAATTACAAAAGAAAAAAAACAACGAACCGTCTACGCGTTTATTTGAATTAATAATTTTTATTTTTGCGAAAAAAATATTGTTTTCGTCCTTTAAAGGGTGAGACAAACGGCCCATAAAAGGAAACTACCGACAGCAATTCCAAAAAATTGTTCAATGCATCGAAAATATTTACGTCACCGCAACGTTAGGGGCTTGAGACAACAAACGTTAGGGTGTGTACCCTTTAGTACCCTCCCTCGGGACATATGGACACAGCGTGCATAATCGCGTTAGCCATGAGACAGGAAAAAATTGCGGGATATCATTTAGCGTAGAACTGCACTTTTTATTTATGCTTTGTTTCTGTATAAAAATTACAGTAGGTAAATTTTATGAATAGGGTATTTGACAGGTTTTAAAAAAGTATCTAAAATTCATTTTCTTTAAAAATAACCATCAAAGTTTATATTAATAAAAATACCACCAAACGCTAAGACGCCATAATGCAAGGTCACGTGATAACGTGACGTCACCTGCTCGTGAACAAACTTTTAGTTGTCAAAATATCTTTCATTACTTTACCGTCCATTTTGCTGTGACAAGCAGGTGACGTCACACTCAACATACTTTCATTGTAACAACGTCACAATAAAAATCAATTTTCAATAACACGTTACAATTTCCACAATTTTCAACACACACTATTTTTACACTAAACTATTACCTCGTGGCAACGCATACATACTCAATACCTACAACCATAGCACTGGCGGTTTAACAATTTCCTTGCGGAACCCAAGCACGTTACGCCCCATCACGGGACGTCATCGACATTCAATTAGCCACGGGCAAAGTGCTACAAGCGTGACGGTGCCTTGGCGCAACGTCACGCAATTGTATGGCATAAGTGCCGAGCGTTTTAAGGCGCGTGCATCGCTAACACGCATTATGACAATGAATTTACGAACATCATTGTTCTTTGGAGAAACGTTGAGCATGTATTGAAAGAGTGAATTCTTTGCTGTAAGATATTAATATGAATAAAAAAACTGGCCAAGTGCAGGTCGAACTCGCGCACGAAGGGTTCCGTAAAAACGGCAAAAAATCACGTTTGTTGTAAGGGGGGCCCCTTAAATATAGTATATAGCGTTATAGCGACAACAGAAATACATAATTTGTGAAAATTTCAACTGTCTAGCTATCGCAGTTCTTGAGATACAGCCTGGTGACAGACAGAAAATCTGTCGCCAAGCACCTATCGGTGTGTTCCGACAGTTGCACTTGAGAGCCAGTTCCCATCTAGGCTTTATGTGCTTACCACCTTCGGCCACATCATCACTTACCATAGTGAGATTGTAGTCAAACACAAGCCTATCCAGAATAAAAAATAAAAAAAGACGGACAGACAGCGAAGTCTTAGCAAATAGGGTCCCGTTTTTACCCTTTGGGTACGGAACCCTAAAAATAATAAAATATTTTACATGTTCTTGTGAGCTATACTCTAATGCACGATTCGGAACATAGCTTTTGCCAAGAACTGCCATGAACAAATTCAATTATTACTCTATATAATAAGCTTTAATTTATTTCCAGCCCATAATTCTATAAAGGGATTATAATCGTTCACCACCTGATATTGCTATAAATGATACTTATACTACCAATGATAAAAAACATAATACCTAATGATGACGACGATCTTGTGAGAGTCATGGGAAGCCATCGGATGCGGGTAGCGCAAGACCGGCCACCGTAGAGATCCTTGGGGAAGGCCTTTGTCCAGCAGCGGACGTGCATGATGATGATGTCCATGTCGGTGGCGATGCCTGCTTGTCAGAGTTCTGACATAACCAATCAATAATCTTTGAGTACCTACATTAGGTACATAAGTAGGTTTTAGGGCTATGATAGCTCAGTGGTAGTGACGTCGGATATGCGGCGAAGGTTACGAGATTGAATCCTACAACGAGCTTGAGCTTTCTGTGAAGAAAAACATCCTGAGAACACTAGGCTGGCTACCATTCTTAAGTTAAAAATCTGTCGCCAAGCATCTGTTGGTATGTTCCGGCAGTTAGGTACACTTATGAGTCAAACCATTAAGACGCTGTAAGAAGGTGTGCAACACATTGGCAATCCCGCTGGTATTACTAACATCTATTTTTTATTTTTTTTTATTCTGGATAGGCTTGTGTTTGACCACAATCTCACCATGGTAAGTGATGATGTGGCCGAAGATGGTAAGCACACTAAGCCTAGATGGGAACTGGCTCTCAAGTGCAGCTGTCGGAACACACCGAAAGGTGTTTTGGCGACAGATTTTCAACTTGAGGGTGGTAGCCAGCCAGTCGGGTACTACAAAGTACCCTACCACCGTGCTATGGTTTCCTCACGATGTTTTCCTTCACCGAAAGCTCAAGCTCATTGAAGGATTCGAACCCACGACTTTCGCCGCGGTATTCGACGTCACTTACCACTGAGCTATCATCGCCTTAAATCTATACGCCAATGTAGTCACTTACTTCGCCTGTCTGGTTGTAACTTGTGATATAAAAGAAAAGATAAACGCTGCACGCACCGCTAAACGCTACACAACTGAGCCCTCTCCCCATGTCCCCATGTCTTAGATGATACGTTCCATTGACGATCCTTGTTTCAATTTTAATAAAGTCGTTGAGGAGCGCGTCGGCTGTTGTGTCAAAGGGTCGCATCTTGTCGTCGTCGTGTCTACCTTTATTACTTTCTCAAGTACCTATGTATGTCACTTTATGATGTCAATCCTTTGTCCAATTATTTTTAAATGTATATTATCGTTTTTTTACAGGCCTGTTGGCGTGGTACAGGTCGTGGGTTGGACAGATATTTGTATGCGTAAATACAGTTGTTTGTCCTGAGTTTGGTTGTAATTATCTATTTAATAGAAAAGGGAGTATTATGTAAGTAGTATATTAGTTATCTGGCTTCAATCAAGCTCTGTTTAGTTTGGGTTCAGATGAAGGCCGTGTGTGAAGAATATCCGAGAATATTTATATACCATTGTTTTTTTTACTTGCCGAAGGTGGTAAGCACACAAAGCCTAGATGGGAACTGGCTCTCGAGAGTAACTCGGAACATACCGATAGGTGCTTGGCGACAGATTTTCAACTTGAGGGTGGTAGCCAGCCAGTCGACTATAAAGTATCACCGTGCTATGGTTTCCTCACGATATTTTCCTTCACCGAAAGCCCAAGCTCATTGTAGGATTCAAACCACTGAGCTATCACAGCCTTAACCTAGTTTAAAAACAATTAAGTAGGTAAATACTAACACCCCTTGATACATATTTTAATCACATATAAATCCGATAAGTAAATACATAGAAAAGCCACAAAGTTAAATCCCGAATTTGCCCAATTTGGTATTGAAGGGAAGTTCAACAAGGCAGTGTTTATACAGACTAACGATTTGGTTGATTCCCCGTTTGTTTAGGACCTTAATCTAATTGATATACTGGATATCGTTAATTGTGCCGATCTTGGGGACTGGGTTGATTGTTGTTAGTTAACCTATAACATCTACCTAGCCTAGTATTACGTGAAATCCCATTTCAGTCGTGGTTCAAAAATATTGATTAATGTAACCTTGCTGAGTTTCTTACTGGTTCGTTTCAGTCGAAGGTCCTCTTAGGGCTTCAACTGAAAAATGGTTTTTATGCCGTTGACGTTTATAAACCGGCGTCCACTTTACATTTTACTCTTTCCATTTTTAAAATGCATGTAAGGCAACTGGCAGTTTGACTTAAAATCATGAATAGGTGGAATTTTACAACGCGTGTCCAAAACTGGTTGGTATAAGATAAATTTCCTTTACCTACCACGATAGGTGTTGGTTTCAGAATTTAGCGGGTAAGCGTGAGAAGAGACACATGAGTGCGAGAGTCGCTTCACCAACTCAGCCATCAAACGGCCCTCAGTTTAGGTGCCAAAAATGTGGACGCCACTGTCGCTCCCGTATCGGACTGTACAGTCACTCTAAAGCCTGCCACAGACGCTGTTTAGATCATCTCAAACTAAACTCGCGAGGAATTTCTAATCAATTGTTATGCTATTGTATGATTGGTACGGCCGTCCCACTTAAGAACCAACCAACCCGGTTAAGATGTATAAGGCCTTTAAATATCATACCATGGTATAACAACAATTAAGAGAAAACTTTAATGGTCAAAATATGTTTGCTTAAAACAACGCTTGTTGCAAGTCAAAATAAAAAATCCCTAAACACAAACTGAAAAGTACTTTCATTCACTTCGCGTCTACTTACAGGCTATGAAAAGCTTTTAAATATAAGCGGTAAACCATCATTCGCCAGCCAATAGCAATATTTCAAAGGAGCCAGCGAACGAATAAGGCACGTCAACACGGACGCATCTAAAAAACTGAAAAGCAATAAAGCGCCTACACTTTTATGAGATTTTATTCGACAGGCTGGTAATTAAGGCAGTATTCTCAGGCAATCTAGGTAGATATTTGAAACAATCACTATTGTGTGGCGCTTTGGAGCGCTTAGATGCTGATAGTTAAATCAAGTATCTCGGGAATTGTGTTCGTTTCTACAATAGGATCCCACGTAAGGTAACTGGAATGAACAAAGCCTACTATAAGGTGGCTCATTATATGGAAGACAGAAATATATGGTTATAATAGCTTATCTCTGCACCTGCATCCCCCTGTACTGTGAAATATTTGAAAATGTATCTAAATGTACTTTTGAAAAAGAAAGATCCACAGCTGAAAAAAAATGCTTTGATTTTGAAAAGACGATCAGACGTTGCATGTTGCATGTTTGCGCGTTGTGAAAGGGGGCTAGACGGAAAAAAATCTTACGAAGAATTATCACGACACTTTTTATGTCACTGTGTATGTTTATTAAGCTGTGCGGCGTGCGCATGTTTCTCTGTCTCTCTCTCTCTCTTATAGAAAGCAAGCCAGATATATATATATATATAAATAGAAATGTTTTTTTTTTTTATATATATACTCTCTCTACTTATATAACGTATATGACTTCGTTCCATCCGGGTGTCCCTTGACACCTCTCAAGTTTTTTTTTATGTGAGACAAGAAGGCTGACAAGTAGGCAGGCGGGTCACGTCAAGTAGGTAGTACCATCGCCGTTAGTCGTTAGCAATACCAGGGTTTGCTAATGTGTTGTCAACTTTTTATAATACCTTAAAGGCAACTGGCTCTCACCGACAGGTGCTTGGCCGCAGATTTTTTACTTGATGGTGGTAGCCGACTCACAGTCGAGTACCTACTACAAAGTCCTACCACTATGCTATGGTTTCCTCACGATGTTTTCCTTCACCGAAAGCTCAAGCTCATTGTAGGATTCGAACCCACGACCTACGTCGCGGTATCCAACGTTACTACCCAGTGGTAGTGATGAGTTTGTGCTACCTTCTCTGTCTTCTTGTTTTGATGTTTGACTTTGATATGGCAATAGTCATTTTTATTTATGTTTATTTGTTTCAAAGGCTGTAAGTATAATATTTTTGTTTTCTACTTTTTGTTTATTTTTTAATTCGTCCGTACGTCACCAAAGGCATGAGCTGAAAATCAGCGTTGTGGTTTTGCCGCAGCATTATGCTGAGCTCAGGCCTTTTCTGACATCGCTGCGCGCTATCTGCATACACTAATATTCTCGTTGTGTGTTATTTTCTTGTTATTGTCTTGTTTTCAATGTGTATATTATGTTTGTTGTTGTGTGCAGTTGTGTCAGAATAAATGTTTTCTTTCTTTCTTTCTTTCTTTCTTCTTTCATTATTTATTAGTCAACAATTTTAATTCCAAAATTACATCATTACGACTTGAATTAGTGTTTACGACTTGTATAGACTATGAGCTAGTAACTAAACGAATTCCAATGGAGCATGGTTTAAATCACGGCTCAATTTCGTCTACACAGGGTTATTGGGGGCGACGAAGCACGAAGCAGGCTTTATCAGAGAGGTACCACCTTTAAAAACTTTACAATAAAATAATCTACGTGTAAATTAAATTCTAACTTTTCTGCATGAATCGTCGTTTGCATGATACGTTTCCCATCCGACTCTCTCCTTCCAACATTGGTGAATACACACCCCATGGTAAAATCATCTCGCTTGGCTTCGGCTATATAAAGCTTGTGATTTTATGAGTACGCGATGAATGTTTAGAAAATATGCTTTGTCTCATTTAGGGAGCACAAAAAGATGCGGAAAATATTGTCTGGCGTTTGTTTGGCAAATAGCGCAATAGCCACAGACTATTGTCTAACTAGATAACGCAAGTACTTCAATTTGTATGAAGACTAACCGTGCCACTTCTTGGTGTAAATTAACGTATCAATTTACAGGGAAAATGTCAATTATTTGGATTTTCCTGTACAGTTTTTACAACTTAATACGGAACAACCAGTAATTTTTCTAGATGTCGGTTGACGTCCGAAGGCAATAACGGTCGATCGCGGACTAAATGAAGACAAATAGAAAGGAGACAAATTGACTGCCTTTTGACTAATTTTGACACGCGGTACACTCGCCTAGTTAGATAATATGTGGCAATAGCCTTCCTTTCGCTACAAGTTAGAGCCGTGCGATGTTTCTGCAATGAACTGCGATTGTGAAATATACTCGAACTAAAATATCCTACATAATGATATTTGTTTTTTTTTTCATACATATTTTTTTGCAATTTCTCTTTACTTTTCATAAAATTCACTTTCTTTCTACATTTTACCTATGTCGTGCAAGTCTCAAAGTAAATAGGCTGTAATAGGCAGACGGATAAAACTAAATTATACTGGTTCCTTTTTTAGGGTTCCGTACCCAAAGGGTAAAAACGGGACCCTATTACCAAGACTTCGCTGTCTGTCCGTCCGTCTGTTTGTCACCAGGCTGTATCTCAAGAATCGCGATAGTTATATAGTTGAAATTTTCACAGATGATGTATTTCTATTGCCGCTATAACATCAAATACTAAAAACAGAATAAAATTAATATTTAAGGGGGGCCAAACAAATTTATTTAACATTCCCATACAAAACACGTGTTTTTTTTGCCATTTTTACGGAACCCTTCGTGCGCGAGTCCGACTCGCTCTTGTCCGGTTTTTTTATTTGGAAACGGAACCCTGAGAATTCATATACTTAACCCAATTCCGTTCGCAGAATCTTCATCAAGTAAACACGATGTTTACTTCGTCTGGAGAACGTGACGCTACGTGACGGGAATGTTTGACTACCCTCGTTAGCGCTTGTTTCAGCGCCATTATCACGTGATCCACGTAAACTCCGTAATAAAGCGCGGATACGTGAGAGTTGCGAGTTATGACGAGTTTGTGCTACCTTCTACGTAAGTACAGCTTTATAAAGAATACAGTGTAATATGGATCGAATCAATATGTTGCCGTATCTATACTTATATTATAAAAAGGTAAAGTTTGTGAGGTTGTAGGGGGTAATCTCTGGATCTACTGAACCGATTTTGAAAATTCTTTTAGAAAGCCACGTTACATGTGAGCGTCATAACTTCATAAGCTAAATATTGACCCGAAAAATGAAAAGATCTCACACAAAAACGAAATCTCCGTGTTGAATTGGATCATAAACTATAACCAAGTTCGATTGAAACTTTAGCAATATAATGTGGTTTTCATTGTTTAAAAAAATATTTGATATTATTTCAGAAAATTTTAACCTTCAGTTTTTGGACGACCTTTCCACATGCGAGCTATGAGGGTAAAATAGTAAAAACTAATTAATCGATTTAGTGTCTGTTGTGCAAGATTGGTAAGCTTTTATGTTACTCAGATGTAAACATAATATTTTCAATTCATCAGACAACAACAAGAAAGAGCGCTGACGGAAATGTGAAAATAATTTTCATTCCCTCTCACGAATAGGGACACATCTTCGATGGAAAATCTTGAATTTCCCTCAATCCAACTGCCACCCCCAGATGAGGATGTTTCGTGGAGAATATTGTGAACAACATGTGTCCAGACCCGTTTCACGGTTTGTTTGCAGCCTTAATGCTATACGACACGTTTGTATGTGAGTAAGGGCAATACCAACCGTGCGATTTTGCGATTTTTTGTCGCAATATTTTTTTCTTACGATTCATAAATAATGGTTTAGATATTTAAAAGTAAGTACCACTAAAATCACGTTTGATTTTAGATTATTTTTGGAGATTATGATGCTTATTTCCGTATACAACAGGTATGTTTTGTTCGATTTTCAAATTGCAGCTCTATCGAATGTTCTTAAGAATGGTTATAGCAAGAATAAGAATTTAAAATTTACTGAACTCAACATTTGATAGATATAATTATTTTATTTACAACAAATGTACAAAATATACAAACAAATGTACAACTATAATATATAAAAAACTTCTTCGAGGCTGCCGCTGCTGCCGATCGGCAAGGTTCCCAGAAGGCTGGCAGCGTTTCCTCTTTGGACGGCCAAGCTGATGCGTTGGCGGAAAAAAAATATGAATTATAAAAAAAGGATAAATAAAATCAGACACTCTCAGGAAAATTCAAAATGCTTATTGTTATTGAGATTTTTTGTCGCAAGTCTATATGCAGTTTTATTTTTAATACGAATAGAATAATAATAATACCGAGACAAATCGACCACGAACGGCGAGGGTACTGCCACGTCACTTACTTAATCAAACAATATTTTTGTATTTCCCCCATTGTATCAAGTATTTATTATACAGTCAAATAAAAGGACCGTGGTGGGTAGGTACCTTTATAATGAAAACTAGGTATTAATTATAAATAAACTAGCTGTTCCGCGCGGTTTCATCCGCGTTCCCGAGGGATCTTATCTTTTCCCGGCTATTCCAGACTATAACCTATCTCCATGCCAAATTTCATCTAGATCCATTCAGCCGTTCTGGCGTAAATGAGTAACAAACATACATCCATCCATCAAAACTTTCACATTTATAATATTATAGTCAGTTTAATTATTATAATAGGTCATTTTTCACACACGGCTATCTGATCCCAAACTAAGCAGAGCTTGTAATATGGAAACCAGATGACTGATATACTACATATACTACTTTTTTTTTGTAAATACATACTTAAATAGATAATTACACCCAGACTCAGGACAAACAGACATGTTCATGCACACAAATGTGTGTCCTGGATGGGAATCGAACCCACGACCTGCGGCGTGATAGGTAGTGTGTTAACCAACCACGGCAACCGGCCCGTCCGTATGTATGTTTGTTGTAATTATCTATTTAAGTAAGTTTTTACAAAGTAGTATTTTAGTTATCTGTTTAGTTCGGAATCAGATGGCCGTGTGGAGTGTTCCAAATTTAATATTAATTATGAATAGGCTTGAGTTACCTTAAAGATTTAACAAGCAGTTACAGTTTTGAAATGGTTGTGCAAGCCCTTACATTTTACTATTGTACTAAAATACACAAATTACTACAACATAATCAAAACTGTACAATGTAGAAAGTTCCGAGAATTAACCGTTAACTATATACGTAAATGTAAACCACAATACATTCACATAAAGACTATAATACTCTGCAACAACTCAATACAACAATAATTTCCTATGTGACAACGTTTATGGGAAATCACGCATGTTTATAGAACAATGTTATTATAGAGTTGATTCAAGGGAAAATTAACTTAGTTCACTAGTTAATAGAGTTGTAGTGAATGGTGATTATAAGTTTGTTACAGTTTGGTCGTCATTTAATGATGTCACATAGGACACGCTTTGATCTGCTTTGATGGTTGTGTGGTACAAGTTAAAAGCTTTAAAAGTGTTTTTTTATATTTTTATTAATTTATTTATTTCAAAAATTTACGATATTTTTATGTATCTAAACATATAAATTGCTGTTCAACTACTAAACTAAAGTATAAATGTAAAAGTTTGAGAGTGTGTGGGTGTATGTTTGTTGCCAGTAACTCGGTAATGGGTGAACAAATTTAGACGGAATTTGACACAGTGATAAATTATATCTTGGAGTCCGGGAAACGGGTGAAACTGCGGAGGACAGCTACTAGGTATAATAGATCATTAAATACTTTAGGAAACTATAATATGGTGGTGAGGTTGTGGAGCGAGTTGAATGCCACCAAGCACGCGTGCGTTCCATCAGTGGCACATTAAAACAATTCCCATTGAATTTCTAGGTTTGGAGTGTGTAACACGTTTAGATAAATCATCATTTACCGTAGTTATAGCCATCTCAAAGCTATACACGTACCTTCATATACTAAACTAGCTGTCTCCTGCGGTTTCACCCGCGTTCTCCTAGGACCTTATGTTTTACCGGCATAAAAATATAGCCTATGTTACTACAGGATAGTGTAGCATTGTAATGGTGAAAGAATTTTTGAAATCAGTCGGTTGAGTTTATTCGTTACAAAAATACAAATCTTTCCTCGATATAGAAGTATAGGTCGGAATTATGCGGTATTTATTTCCTTACTTTTAATACATATATCTTTTAACTTGTCCCAAACGTTTCCGCTGGTAAAACTTATCCGCAACCAATAGTTGCGGGTTACATCAAAGAGAACCCAACATCGGTTTCCTTCGGCAACTTTCGGAAACTTGGATCAAAAAGAGTCTTTTTCAGATTAGTTGCTTTTGCTACGTAATGAATGGATGTTATCTACTTTATAACTTGTTTAATTTCGGCGACACAAGTTTTCTATCTGTTCTGTATATGAATTTGATATAATATGTTACCAAAATAAATATAAGGGTGTAAAACTCAATTCTTATAAAAGTGACATGTTTGGTTCAGACCACGTTCAGACCAACAAAAAAAGTAATTTAAGTCACGAACAAAAATAATAAGCACATAAATTCTTGCCGGTTTGTTTAGTTTTAGCAGAAATTGGCAAAAAACACCTAAAATAATATAATTAAATATTGTAGTTTAAAATATCACAGACTCTTGGAGATGGTATTTTAGCACCCCTATTTAAATACCAATAATATAGCGCTAAACACGTACTCAAGTGTCACACACAAGGAGATAAATATATTCACACTGCGACACCGCAAGGGATTGATGCAATCTATATGCAAATATGCGTTCCATCCAATTAGATATAACACTTATTTTCTACGCACTGGGTGGAAAAAACGCTGCGATTGTAACGCTTGACTTGCCATATCTCATATTATTAAGGTACAAGGTTGGAGCCCAGTCGGCTACAGCAACAGCAGGCAACGTGTCGCCGCGACACTATCCATCATCATCATCAGCCCGTATTGGTCCACTGCTGAACATAGACCTCTCCTAAGGCGCGCCACTGCTAATTGCCATTGCAGGGTGTGCCCATAATCGCCACGCCACGGGTTGGCGATGGCAGGGTGTAGATTTTTGCACTAGTGACGCTGCTGCCCGTTACCAGTCTGTAAATTTTGGCTACGCCAATTTTTTTAAATGGTGATACCGCCATTTATCGGTCGTCAGCGCCTAGTCCGTTGATCAGCAGGATGTACCACGAGCAGGTGAGGTTGACTTGGAGCAACGAGTTGCTATTTGTACTCCCTTACATCCCTTTGAATTGCTGTGACGCTATTGGTTTCTATGTATTACTTTAAAAGCCGCTAGTTACAGAATGTATTTCATAGTAGATAATATAGAAACCAATAGTTTCGATTCTGCTGCTGCTGCCTGCAGTTAGCTACAAACTGTCCCTTTATGCTTTTTTTGAGTGATAAAATTGCTATAATTAGATCCAGTCAATCCAAGATTTATATTCAATTAACTGTGACATTTTTTATTGTACATAATAAGTAGGATTATTATCCAAGATTTATAAAGTAAAATATTTTTAGTCAACTTTAATTTAATTGAATGAAGTGATAAATAAATATTTTACTTTCGTTGATATCGATGTTTATAAATTAAAAACATCTATTCGTTCTAAGGTAAAGTCAAAATCTAAGACATTTATTCAGACGTCAGTATAAACTAAACTAAAAAGTTAACCATACTTATGAGAGAAGAAAAAACAGCAGAGTTCATAAACGCTAGTGCGAAAAAGCTTTCATTGAGAAAACCTATTCGTTCAGATTATTGCATTGGGACGTCATTGGCATCTGTTATTACAACTATTTTAGAATCGCAGATGAGATTTCTTGTTTTAAATAGAATAATAGAGAATTGAAATAGACAAGGGATGCATTTAATTAAAAAATAATCCGGCTCAAACTCAAACATATTTTTATGAAATAAACTCATTACTACTATTTTTAATCGTCAATTTGATTCATGTAAAATTCTAACGCTCAGTTTGGAAGGTTGCTTTTGCTGAGAAGAGCCGGCAATAAACTCAGCAATTAGGTACTCTTTTTAAAAAATCAACTTAGACCTATTACATTTTATAATTATTTATATAGTTTAACTGATTATTTATGTGTGTTATGGCGGCAAAAAAGGAATAAAGAAATTGAATTTAGTTACGAGAGCTCAGTTTAGGATTCAGTATGTAGGTACGTACATACCTTGGTTCTGTGGTACATATATTACATTCGTATTCTATTCCATATCTAAGGTCGAAAACAATGTCATCCACCGTTGTTAATCACAAGATCTTGCGCCCACAGACTTCCACTTTTCCGTAATTAGAGCAACTTCTTGGCAGGAAAAAAGATCAATATCGGAGAAGCAGTACATAATGTCTTGAAGATTTTGTTGCTTCCCGTCCAAAGTCTTCGAGAAAGGCGTCGATAGGACGTGATTCTCAATTCAGACATTTGAAAAAAGGAATCTTTTATACCTTTTAATTGTAAGTCCATGTTTATCTCTAGAGAATTTGTAATAAGTCGTCAATTATCCGAAAGTGATTTTTACAATGTTAAAGTCTAAACCACTTATTTAGGCCCTAGGAAGGCTCTTATGAAGGTCGAGCAACAGAAGTAACCGGTTCGGAAGTCAGACAATAGCTGAGAAGAACCGGCAAGAAAGTCAACAGGGTTACATTTGCTAGCTTTTTTCTTTTAAATATATAACACATAAAAATTACAATAGTATATCAAATCCCTTTAAATCTGTTCTAATAAAAATATTCCTCGTTACCCGACCGCGCTTGAATCGTCCAAATTGGATAAAGTCCTTTTTATGAGCCGCTTTGGGATCCGGTTTGAGCCGGATGAGACAAAATGTTTTACAATTAGGGTGTGTGTATATAAGGCGGGGAACGTTTGTAATTAGCATTTGATTAAAAAATACAATTTATTTTTAATACGGATGGTGACTGACTTATTTTTATGAAATGTCAGAACTATGTTTTGTATGAAATACATACCTACTTGTGATGTCATAAATATACACCATCAAAAAACCTTCTCTTTGTAGTTAAATTGTTAATTAAAAATTATAAGGCGATGATAGCTCAGCGGTAAGTGACGTCGAATACCGCGGCGAAGGTCGTGGGTTCGAATCCTACAATGAGCTTGAGCTTTCGATGAAGGAAAACATCGTAAGGAAACCACAGCACGGTGGTAGGGTACCATGTGGTACTCGACTGGCTGGCTACCACCCTCAAGTTGAAAATCTGTCGCCAAGCACCTGTTGGTGTGTTCCGGCAGTTGCACTTGAGAGCCAGTTGCCCTTGCCCTTAAGGCATTGTAATAAGGTGTACAACACGTTGGCAGTCCCCCTGGTATTGCTAATGTCTATAGGCGACGGTAGCCACTTACCATCAGGTGACCCGCCAGCCTCGTTGTCATTAGTGACATATGACGGAATTTTGCAATGTGTCTGCTATTTTTGAGTATTTTTAGATGTTTTATACACTACTTAGTGTGAGGTATTTTTTCTTGAATACAGGCATCATCCCTATTATACAAGCGGATATCCGCCATGTCTTTTTGATGGATGTCAAACTTCGGGGGTCAAACTGACGCGCGACCTATATGAGTAATTTCAAAGGAGTTTTTGCTACTCAAACCGAGTATTAATGATTTTCAAAAGAAAATACACTAACAATAACGGTATTACCGAAAAGTAAGCTAGCTCAGAGCTAAAGTCTATTCAAAATACAAAGTGACAGATAAATAAACCTTATATACTTACATAAAAGGACTATTTGTATCTGTATATAATCAACTATTCAGTTCATTTTTCTACATGTTTGTATTATGTGATTTTACATTGCAAAAATAATCCGTTTTATTTTCGTAGTTACTGGAAACACAGGTGCCCTTAGTTTTTCTCTTTTTTTTTTCTCGTACATTTTTTCTCTTACTTCGATCATCGCTGTGCTAGGAACCAGATAGTAACCAGATAGCACATTACCTTATTTAAAGTTCATTCTGCATTTTTATTCACGACGTAATCCTATATCCTATACTAAAACATTCCTAATAGACAATAAGTACCTTGGTTATATTAGTACTATTATGATGGGGTCACTTTTAACGCCCAAGAAGAGCAACCCCATGCAAATGCTAGAACTTAATGAAATCAGCGGATAATTGTCACGTATGTAAACTTCCTTATTTTACTCTCGAACAACCGCAATATGCGAATCGTGGCGACGTTGTCCTAATTCGGACAAATTCGTTGACTTTCGGTTAATTTAACGGGTCTCAGTGGATACATAATTTTGACTTGAATGAATTATTTCCAATGTGGAAAGGACATTTGGACTAATTGATGTAGGCTTTTATGGTGGATTAATATATGAAACCCTTTTTACGGTATTTTTGCTTTTGGTTTCTATATGTTGTAGGCTGACCAAAATTATATAACACAGAAGGGTTACTAATAAATAAACTTTTAGTAATTGTACTATATCTCTTTCTAACACAGAACAAAAGAAAGGGATAGAATGATTTTAGTTCTCTCAAATTAGTCTAATCGCTTGTTTTCAAGGTAAATACCAACATTACAGACCAATTTGATTTAAATTTCTTCTATCCCTTTTTTTGTCCTTATTAGAAATTGGCATTTTATTTATTTATTTATTTAAGCCTTTATTTCCCCAATACAATAAAATATTACATTCATTACACTTTCATAATAATTTTAACATGCACAACAAATATAGATTTTTAAATAAAGAAATTGTTATTGTAAATTATAAGAGTGAGTTGTCTTTACTTAATATTAGAAAGAGGTATAATGAGATTAAATTAGTTTAGTTTCCAAACAATCAGCTACTAGAACATCCGATATGATTGTGGTATGATCATGATATTTTTCTTCGAGTCGTCAGAAATTTTACTAAACTAAGCATTGATCTCCCCAAAAAATGGGATAACCAACTTTTTCCTTCGAACACCCACAATTGGCTCAACTGAGTGAATCCCGCTGAGTCACACTACCTGTGAGGAACGAGCGTAATCGCGAATAAGCGCTCGATCGAGCGAAGTGAGCGAGCGACAAAGTGAGGCGTGAAACAAAAGTGGAGCGAGGAATTAAAGAAAACAGACGAGGTACGCCATACGGCTAGCTATTGGGGGCTAAGAAATGCAGCCAGATGCATTACAAATCTTTATTTCGTTGTTATAACAATAACGCAGTTAGTGCGACCTAAAAACGATCGCCAGTTCGAACCACAGATAAAGGAAAATATATGTTTGTTTAAATGTAGCAAGGGGTGTTTCATAGATGGCAGTGTTTGACGTTTAAAATTAGAAGTTTATTTTTCTTAGTAGTTTATATTCGTCTCACGCCCACGCGAGTTGTTTGCAGCTTGACGTTCTGCGGCGGTGACAGCTATGGCGGAAAAATATAATTGCCGTATGTTGATTCAAGGTTAATTCATGTAACACCCTCTTTAAAACATAATCCATAAGATACATTTTAAAATAAGCTGAGCATTTTATGACAGCTACGTATTTTGATCTGCTGATTATGGGATGGTGTCTGTTTGTTCCAAGTTCAGATGATATGTGATTAGTATCTAGTTTCCATAGTACAAGCTCTGTTTTTTAAAAAGCTTTTATTTTAGAATCAGATGGCCGTGAGTGAAGAACTTCCCAAGATATTTATTACTCAATAAGAAACGCGCGATGTCTACGAATAAATTATCGTAGCTACGGCTACGGTGCTACGATTTATTCTCGTAGCATTTAGTGAGTGCTACGACAATATTTAAAACATGCATTGATAATAAAGAGCCGTATTATTATGAACTTAAATAAATATTTATTTATTTTTAGTATTAATAGCTTTTTAACCAAAATCTCTGTGGTTATGTAGTCAGAGCTCATCATTCGATGTCACCACCGCTGACCTAAAAAAAAGAATCTCAGAGTGTGACTTTTGCTTTACTGTCGAGGTTTCTGTACTATAAAAAAAAACACTAACGTCACCTCGTCATAACCTTCAAATATATCTTATGTAAGAAATTAAATAATAATTACAATAATAAATATCCTGGGTCATTTTTCACGCAAAGATTGTACTAAGGAAACATGATAACTTATAGTTATATTACATAAACATTAGATTAGAGATTGACGGGCCGGTTGGCGTGGTTGTTTAACACACTGCCTATCACGTCGCAGGTCGTGGGTTCGATTCCCATCCAGGACACACATTTGTGTGCATGAACATGTCTGTTTGTCCTGAGTCTGGGTGTAATTATCTATTTAAGTATGTATTTACAAAAAAAAAGTAGTATATCAGTCATCTGGCTTCCATATTACAAGCTCTGCTTAGTTTGGGATCAGATAGCCGTGTGTGAAAAATGTCCGAGGATATTTATTTATAATTACAGCTAGACTCAGGACAAACCTGTTTAAGCATACTAATATATTTCCTAGATGGTAAACTATGATCTTTTCAAGAGTAAAACCTTTTTTTTAACATTGACTCTTCTATACTTTCCTTATATCTATGTAAAAGTGTCTCCAAGGAAGGAGGATTGGAAATCACTTAGTCGACGGTTGTGGTGTCGAGTGGCTCGTATCGGGTTACCGGTCCCTTATATATCGTTTGAGAAGGATATGCTGCCTGAAAATATATGTAAATTTTAATAAATCGATATTTGAAAGACTAGGTTTTGTATACATTATAGCTGCATGAAAATATTTCACTTCAAGTGAGTTGGTGTTTAAAGAAGTTACGGAAAACCCACCTCTCCCTTGCACTTGGTATACCTGCGGGCACTATGAGCGATGGCTATAGTTATTTCCATGTTTCGTATTCTATGTTTAATTTACCCTATAGATGAGCGAGGTGTTGGACTGGACTCCTCCATTGAAAAGGGAAAATCTTCCGCCAGGCTAGGTCATCGTGCCTGAGGACTGCGGTCCAACTGTGATCTTGGAAGCTTGTATATATGCAGATCGCTTGGAAAATTTCGATAGCGCGATGTAGATTATTGGAGCGCCATCTGTCTAGAAGTCGTGAGAACTATAATCCTATCTAATAACCCCCAGGCGGATTGAATTTTATAAAACATGTCTTATTAATTCGCGTTTTTTTATTATTTCAAGTATCTTTCTTTAGCGGTATAAGCTGTGTATTGATAGTGCAATCAGTCAGTCAGTCAGGTCAAGTCTTTACTGATATAGAAAGCTGCTCCGAAAAAGTTATAATTCATAACAAAATATAACTGTTTTAAACTTTCAGGTACACTTTTAGTGATGGCAGCCATGTTTTTTTTATTTCATATTTTTTTACCGACTCTCTCACCTTATAAGGATTTTAAAAATACGACACAATAAAGAAATTGTTTAAGTATTAAGAAGTTATGTGAACCCTAAAAATATTTATTACCTGAAAATGTTAGTAAGAAACCACGACTCCAAAAGTTACTAAAACAACACTTCACCGCTTTATTTATAGGATGTAAAATGGCTACTCGATGACTTTGAGCTATTTGGAGCATTTTGTAATCAAGCCAAGTTTAGTTGGTGGGGGAACAATGAAAAAGTTTTTAATTAAACAAAGTACTTATTGGCGTTTCTTCAAACTTTTGATCGCCAAAAGAAGATTGATTTGAATTATTTTAATGGCGAAGTAAAGGATTTAATTATGAACGGGGGATATTAAAAGGGATTTTACTGGCGTGGAATGAAATAACAGTAATTTAATTACCTTTCTGCGATAAAATAAAATGTTCTTCCGTTTTGTAAACAAGCTTTATATTAGGTAATTGGTTAGATTTCTCCTTGAAATTTCCATTATTATTTTTATAATAATTATGATTATATTTAGTTATATAAGTACAACGTAAAAAGACTTGTTCTGATTAAAGGCTTTTTATTATTTCAACCCCTACGGGGGTAAAATAGGGGATCACGGGAGAAATCCATCGGATTTTTTATTTTCCATATAGCTAATTTATAGTTCATTTAAAAATAAAGTTTAACTGTATGTAATGAAAATATGAAATTTAAAAATGTACACAAAAGTTCTGCGAAAGTGTGTCTGTCTGTCTGTTACCTGTTTACGCTTAAGCCACTGAACCGATTTAGACGAAATTTGGTATAGAGATAGATGAAACCTTGGAGAACGACAAGATACTTTTTATTACGAGAAAAGATAAGATCTCTCGGGAACGCGGGCGAAACCGCGGGGCGGAAAACTAGTATCTATATATATTTTCCAGAACGATGCACGCTGGCGTATACCTCGCCCAATAAACCAGCAATTCCGCAGGCATTCTGGGTACGTTGCTTCCCTACTATAAACGTTTATAGAATATACGAAAATTATATTAACAAAATGTTGTTTTACTATAAATATTACTTATTAAAAACATTGCTACAAATTACATCTACCTTTGATACATCACATAAAGTTACAAACATTCTCAAAAACACATTGAAACTATTGGAACTCTGCAAGTAGTTCCCAACTCGCAGCTATGACAACCGTGTAATATAATTAATTGAGAGTTCGTCGGGTTCCGTGGCACCTCGCTGCCAGCCCTGGAACTCGCAGGTGCATTCTACTTGGGACTTACATTAAATTACACATTTAATAAATAAATTGCTATCACAAGCTAAGCTTGTGCTATAGAAACTAAATAGCTGATATACTACGTATACCTATCACTATTTTTTTTAATGCATACTTAAGCACACAAATCTCCGTCCAGGATTAGACTCGAACTCACGACCCATAGAATGAAAGGTCTTTTTAAAAAATCTCTTATATCTTTGTGTAATGCCGTTATAAGTTGATAATAAAAAGTTTAAAGGAAAAGTTTATTTTTCTTTTTAGCGCATTAAGATTTTTTTTTTACTTTTAATTATTTTTTTAGTAAACAAGATTGTATTGTCACCAGTTCATGTGGAATTGGTTTACAATTTAATAACTCAACTTGCTTACTAGATTATATTGTTTTTCTGGGACATCTGTCCCTATTATAGCCAATAGGATAATAACAAGATATGATTTAAACATACTAACATGAGTATTAGTAAAAAAAACCTTGTCGATCGGCAGCAGCGGTAGCCTTGAGGAAGTTTTTTTATAAGTAGATTGTATATTTTGTACATTTGTTGTAACTAAACAAATATTAATAAGCTAGTAAAAAAAGTCAACTATTCTAATTTTGAAATGTATACTTGTCTTTTTTCAAACTACCTTTCAGCTTAATGAAAATGGAACAAAAATTCTTACATAAAAACAAAGAGGCAGTAAAGCTGAAAAGATACAACTCACTTACAAATCGAGAAGGAAATTCCTGACGCCATTAACGATTTTGTCCAAAAACTGTAGTAGGTACCTTTACGTTCGTGATGATTTAGTACTGTGACTTTTTAAATGAGAGGTAGTGGTAGCGGAAGCGGGGCGGTAGTGTAAATGAATATAAAAATAAACTTTCAATTTTTTTTTAAATATATTATTTAATGGGTAAATAAACTAAGACTAACTAATAAATTACAGATAATCTAATAACACAAATAAAAATAAAAAACAAAAAACTTGACTACACTAAATAGGCCAACTGGTCCAGATAGCTGTCAGGTGGTAGCGTGCCCAGAACACTGGCAGCATTGCCTCTTTGGATGGCAATATAATAATATACTTTCAATTGTATTGTAATGTATATTATTATGTATATATTTAAATAATACACAAATTTTAATTATAATAATATGTTTCAGATAATAAAAACAAAAATGGCCTATAATTTTATTAAAAACTAATTTAAATTAGTAATTAATTTCAATTAGTATTAATTAATAATTTACGAAAGGGAGAAATTTCTTCTGACGATATACCTATACCTATACATGTACCTAGGCTATGCTTTTATTTGACGGGCCGGTTGGCGTGGTTGGTTAACACACTGCCTATCACGCCGCAGGTCGTGGGTTCGATTCCCACCCAGGACAGACATTTGTGTGCATGAACATGTCTGTTTGTCCTAAGTCTGGGTGTAATTATCTATTTAAGTATGTATTTACAAAAAAAAAAGTAGTATATGTAGTATATCAGTCATCTGGTTTCCATATTACAAGCTCTGCTTAGTTTGGGATCAGATAGCCGTGTGTGAAAAATGTCCGAGGATATTTATTAATTTTATTTATTTATTTATATTCATTAAAAAAAATATTTTTAATTAAATACTTTACTACTAAGTACTAGTAACTATTCTCATTCATTTAGTTTAATTTAATAAGGTTTAGTAATTAATTAAAATAAGATTTGAAAACTAATCTACAATAGAATAACCTAATATAAAACTTACTAATATAATACATACCATCTAAAATATAATTAATTTTAAATATATAAATACAGAAAGAAAAAGAAAGAAAATTTCAACTGTCTAGCTATCGCGGTTCTTGAGATACAGCCTGGTAACAGACAGACGGACGGACAGACGGACAGACAGCGAAGTCTTAGTAATAGGGTCCCGTTTTCACCCTTTGGGTACGGAACCCTAATAAAAAAGAACACGCATAAATATAAAATATATTAATTTGAAATTTATACAATTAGATTTACCTTTTAATATATTTATGTACCTACACTCTTTTATTTAGCATCCGCTCCCTAGACCAGTGTGTCACAAGCCTAATCCCATTATCGTAAAAAAAAGGAACAGATTGTAAGGTATCAGTAAGCGTCTAACGTTAGTATTCCGGAGTGCGGAGATAATATATGTTATTTTATTGGATTGCTTCAATTATTGCTACATTGTTTTCTTTCAAAACCTTATTTCACAATACAATTGTTCATTGTTGACTTACCCGGATTTAATATTTATTCGGGTCAGAAGAATTTGATTATTATATATCTTATTCTATTAATATCAAATTGAAAAATACTACATTAACATATATCTGTAGCGACATCTATCTACACATACATATAGTTCGCACGACTCCTAGATAGATGGCGCTCCAATAATCTACATCGCGCTATCGAAGTTTTCTATGCGATCTGTATATATACAAGACTAGCTGTTTCGCACGGTTTCACCAGCGTTCTCGAGGGATCTTATCTTTTCCCGGGATAAAAAGTAGCCTATGTGCTATTCCAGACTATAATCTATCTCCATGCCAAATTTCATCCAGATCCGTTTAGCTGTTCTGGCGTAAATGAGTAACAAACATACATCCATCCAAACTTTCACATTTATAATATTAGTGAGATTCCAACATCAACAGTTGGACCGCGGTCCCCAGGCACGATGACCTAGCCTGGCGGAAGATCTTCCCTTTTCAATCGCCATAACACACTTATATTATATCAGTAAGACTATAAATAATTATAAAATGTAAAAGAACTAAGTTGCTTTTTTAAAAAAGAGTAATTGCTGAGTTTATTGCCGGCTCTTCTCAGCAAAAGCAACCTTCCGAACCGAGCGTTAGAATTTAACATGAATCAAATTGACGATTAAAAATACTTGGAATAAGTTTACTTAATAAAGATATATTTGAATTTGAATTTGAATGGAGGAGTCAAACACCTCGCTCCTCCATATATCTATCAGATAAACTATCAAGGACTTATCTTAAAGATATAAAACGGGTCGTAAGCAGAGTAAACCCGCTTCTATGCTGCGAAATGACAAACTTCCAAAAGCGTCAGCAAATAGGTACTTGTTGACTGAATTCATTCGCGAAATCTACAGACAAGTCTACTGATAAGTCCATAAACAAATGTGGTTTATTTTAAATTTCGAATACACATTTGGAGGCTGTTAGCGGCGCGAGGACCAATTCTTAATCTAAGTTATTAAGGTTACATATGTTAGCTAATAAGGTGGAATTTAGAATAATTACATCAATATCCAACATAAGATTTGAAAATTAATTACTTCTAAATATCCACGTAAATATTAAATTGAATTAATTAATTAACTATTTTTTAAATTTCTAATACGCAAAAGTAAACTATTTATTCACTTATTAAGGTATTTACAGTCAATACTACCGGTTCAGAAGTTTAAGAAGATTCTTTAGAAACTGTATAATTTTAACAACAGTAGACAATAAAAAACACATGAACAATATTGTTTTAACATAAGAATATATAAAACTAGCAGTTGTTAAAAAAAAGTAGCCTATGTCAAATCTTTGTGCCAAATTTCATCCAGATTCGTTTAGCCGTTCTGGCGTGATTGAGTAACAAACATCCATCCATCGAAACTTTCACATTTAAAATATTAGTATGTTTTTTTTTTTATATTCGATAGGCTTGTGTTTGACCACAATCTCACCATGTTAAGTGATGATGTGGCCGAAGATGGTAAGCACACAAAGCCTAGATGGGAACTGGCTCTCAAGTGCAGCTGTCGGAACACACCGATAGGTGTTTTGGCGACAGATTTTCAACTTGAGGGTGGTAGCCAGCCAGCCGGGTACAACAAAGTACCCTACCACCGTGCTATGGCTTCCTCGCGATGTTTTCCTTCACCAAAAGCTCAAGCTCATTGTAGGATTCGAACCCACGACCTTCGCCGCGGTATTCGACGTCAATTACCACTGAACTATCATCGCCTTAACATTAATAAATCATAAATCATAACACCTCTTAGGGCTGTACAAAATTAATAACTTTTCATAACATAAAATACATTCGGATTTAACATAAAGGCAATAGGCGTAACGCAAGCGAATGAATCGACAAATGTAGATATAGGTAGAAGTAAAGTAAGTTCATTAGATCCTGCACGCGCCGGAGCCTTAAAAACACCAACCTTACACGTAACACAGGGGTGTACCTACAAGTACGTTAATCCCCAAAATAACTTGTCGACACTACCTCACCCTACGTGAGTAGGGTGACCACGTTGTTGTTGTTTTTTGCCTAAAATTTTGGGTCAAAAAAATTAATAGTTTGTCAAAGTCAAAGTCAAAACCATTTATTCAGTTTAGGCCCTAGAAGGGCACTTATGAAGGTCGAATTACAGAAGTTACCACCGGTTCGGAAGTCAGCCTTCAACTGAGAAGAACCGGCAAGAAACTCAGCAAGGTTATATTTTTTTTAAATATTTTTGGACCATCTGACTATATTGGCTGCAATATAGTCATTTTTAATTTGATTTTTTCTAATACGGTTGCATGCACAAGAAAATGAAACCGAAAAGTATTTTTTTAAGGCACCCGCCAGGTATTAAATCCTTTTCTTGTCACTGTTTATATTGTGACATTTTAATCTTTTTTTGAATATAAGTTTTAATATTAGTCTTTTCCTTTTTTTATATTTTTTTTAGTATTACAGTTAACACAATGCTTGCTAGTTCGCGGCCATATTTATTTGCGCATTATTCTTATTACTATACTGATAATAATTGAATACAGGACAAATTTCATTTGTAGACATTGTGTGCAACTTTACAAAGACATGAAGACATATTTTTGCAACCAAAAAGTATAAAATACGGTTTAAAAACTTTACTTTTTGGAAATCTATCAATTGCTCACCCATTGCGTCTCGTATTGCTTGAAGTGAATAGCTATAATTACCCAAAAATGCGCGTACTACTACAGACATACACATAGACTAATTTGACAGCTATAGTGTATGCCTTTCAATAAAGTTAGTAGGAGCGGGACATAATTAGATTATACCTAATTAATATAATTTTGTAGACAACAGCATCACGACGAAAATATACAAGAAATAAATATTTTTGTTGTGTACCTACTAATTTATTTAGTATATCCTAACTAACTTTATCATAAAAAAAATGTACAACATAACTATGAAATGATGGTGACCACACACGACTAAGTTTCAATTAAGCGTCGGAGGGAAGGTTCATTCTGCGAGGCTCCCGCTAAGCTCACAGAGCCTAGAGCCAGTGTAGGCACCTTCTAACAAATAGATTACAGGGTTTATTCCACAATTGCTTAGGCTCCACAGAACAAGATACTAACTAAAAACGTCCATGCTCACGATTACGTCGTTTTTACGAAAATACTTTCGCTTTTAATGTACTTTTTTGCTATTGGTCATAGATATAACGTCGTATGTGCTATAATCCGAGCGATATTAAAGTGATAGTCTCCATTTTGAATTTTTTGAAATTTCTGGCGGTTTTTAATTTATTACTTATGCATCAATTATCATGTGACTATTATTCGTAATAAGTTCGATTATCGTAAAGCAGAGCATACTTTGTATTGCTTGTTAACGGGGAAAGCAACATGTAAAAAATCCTTTTTGAATTTCCATAATCAATTTTTAATTTATCATTCGAATTGGCGTTGTAATCGAACTGCTTAAATTCTTGAAATTTTAGAAATGTGTTTTTTTGGATCATGACTTTTCATAACATAATACCTATATAGCATAAGTCAGGTACTACGAATACTCTATTGTCACGTAGTTTCAAAGCCAATTCATTACCTTGGTAAGATATCGCTTTAAAATTTAGATAGAAGAAAGAAGAAAAATATAATAGTTTATCAATACGCGGCATTCGACAAATAGCAACAAAAAAACACCGTTTTTTTTTCATTTTTTAGCTACCGCATAATAGGTACAATGTGCAATACTGCGTTACACCCTTCATTTAAAATAATAAATAATTATTCTGTAAGTAAAGTGAATATATACAAATTTCTACCTTTTTTAAATAAAGGAAGTAGAAAATAAATTAAATAATAATGTTATTGGAAGTTTCTGCGTCATTTTAATAATCATATTTTTTTATAGCATCATTGCTCAAATCCCACACCTAAATCTAGCGCAGGCAAGTAACAAAAATACACAAGTCATATAACGAAAAACCTAGTTTTATTACGCCCCCGTCTAGACGGCGACCTCTGTCGTGGGTGAACCATTATTGGATATCACCCGCTGAATGGGGCTTCTTCGGTACCAACGTTCATTGGGGATGACCAGGATTGGGGACAGTTTCTGTGATGCTGTAAACGTAAGATTGTATTTGAGAGGCATTATGTTGAGGAACGATATTATTCTGATATGAGTCTCCGATTTATACCGGTATAATAATTACTGGTATGTGTCATAATTTTAAATAAGATATGTTTATGCTCATACATATTGTTTTGTAGGAATCGAACCCGCAAATCTCACCTTCACGCCAACTGGCTCACCATAATCAGCAAGTTGATTTAATAAGTGTTGGTCGATATAACAATAACAAATTCTCAAGTACTTATAAATACCTTTTTAAAATTATATCAATGTTCAATAAATGTACTTAAAGTAGAATTGTAAAAAGATGATACAATAATGGTTAAGTATTGGCATAACGCTGTTTTCTTACGTGACGATTTCCGCCAGTTCTCTCTACTGTAAGCCGCGTAAAAGAACTTAGTTCCAACAATGAAACATAGTAACAACTTATACGGCATTTTCGCAAAAACAATCTTAATTGAAAGTTACGAAGGTGAATTTAAAATATATTTTTTTGTTTCATATCGTTTCTATATCGTTATTAAATCATAATAATCCCCGTATTACAGTTGAGTCGGTCCGTCGAGTCCTTTAATAGGATTGATATTGTGTCGGTGGCCGGTAAAGTCCGTATTGAATTATGTCGAGAGTGACTTGGAAGATGGACTCTATTCTCGTTTACCTGAATAGAAACTCTTGTGATTTATCTAACGTAGAGAAAAATTCAAGCTTCCGTGAATTAGAGGAAGTAAAGAGAATTATTTTTATTTTCTGAGAATCATAAGAATATTCTATGTAACAGATGCCTAATTCAAAACATTAATAGGGCTAATTGATTTTATACTCTACAGTATTAATAGGTAGAATATTCAAAATCAAATGCCTACCTACTGACAATGTCCATCTTTCGAGCTACACAAAAGCTAGTTTAAAAAAAAAGCCAAAATCCTTGCTGAGTTTCTTGCCAGTTCTTCTCACTTGAAGGTTGACTTCCGAACCGGTGGTAACTTCTGTAATTCGACCTTCATAAGTGCCCCTCTAGGGCCTAAACTGAATAAATGGTTTTGACTTTGACTTTTATTTTGACTAGTCGTCATTACATCATCCAAATTCAAATTCTATTAAATAGAAAGACGTAAAAAGAAGCCTGAAAAAAAAAAGCAAATGGAGAAAACCAAATGAAGTATAAAATAAATTAACCTTAGAATAAGTACTCACCGATTAATTTATCAAGCTTAACAAACGTAGGCGTTTCTTGATTCACGCCTACATTACAAGAGGTCAAGGAAGGTCAAATAAGTACGCGTACTAAGTATTGAACAACAAAGACTATTATCATAAGGTAAATGGACCGGCTTTCTTGAAAGTTGTTAAGGCTTGTGCTACACTGTGATTTTACGATGATGGTATGATGGTATCATTGAGTGGCGACCTATAGGTATCATGCCGGATGTCTTCTTTTGAGTCGCCATGCTGGTCAATAGGAATGTTGACTGACATATCAAATCAGATTCTTTTTATTAAATGTTAAAACAATAGTTTACATGGAGATTTGTATATAATATGGTGTCAAAAGACCTACTCTTTGTAGTTAAATTTGTAATTAAAAATCATAAAAAGGTTTAATTTTACAATATATTTTTAATTTATTTTTAGATAAACTTTCTTGGATGTATACATGAAACATCCCAATTCAAGCATTGATAACTAACACTAGAACGACTTTTTGGCGGGAACTTGCGAAGTGACGTTGTGTTTTCGTTTTATTTTCATTAAATTCGTGTATTTTGAGTTTTATTGAATAATTTCGGTGGTGTTTTGTCCAATAAAGATCAATCTAAGTGCACAAGTGAAGTGAAATGAAATGAATTAATAGAATGAGAGAGTGTATCGTGACTTTCCAGGTTGTCCCAAGAAGTCCGTGAAAAGTTTTAGTGGAATAGCCGCCAATTTCACTAAAAATAGACTGGACTTGTACGGATGAGGACTAGACTTTACAGTGAAAGTGACAATAAAACATGACTATAACATAAAAAATGAAATATTTAAATTAAGAAATGGCTTAAAGCTAAGAGCTAGATACCAAGCCAAAAACCTTGAAAAAAAAAATAACACAAGAACTGACAGTTCAATAATAATTGCCGCCAAATAGCATAGCAGGGCAGTCCCTGACAGCTGCCTAAGAAAGTCAGTACTCTCTAAGGCAGCTGTCAGAACACTGAGAGAGAGAGAGTGGTTCATGTTGTAATGTTATATGATCCATGTATGACACTTAGTAGCAGAATAAATGAATATGAATACAATAAAATTTTAATTTTTTTCACTGAAAACTTATGTTTTATTTGTAGGTGATTCACGATTCGAACACATAATAGTCGTCTTGGCATTCGACTTCACAACTGCTGAACAATCATAGCTATTAAAATTCAATAATAAATTCGTCGTTCAGAAAATGTTCAGAATCCAGGTAAATGATGATTTACTCAAAGCCCTTTTAATTATTTATTTATTTAATTGGAAAATCAACGGCGTTTCACAGATCTAATAATTAAAACTATTAACATGATATAGTAAGGCTAATAACAGATTTCCCTAGAACAATTATAACAATAATTACCACAAAATATTACATTTAAATCCTCAATATATATATATTTTTATTTTATCTCTGTGTACCTAACTACTTACCAAACACCAACGCTCGTATCGCTCTTATAACTCCCGTTCTATTTATGTCACGTAAGTACGTGACGTATCACGCGTATCACGCGTGACATCACAAAGTGTGTATCCGGCTTTATACTCAAGGGTGTTGGGTCTGAACACGTTGTTCCCATCAACTGTTTGACAGTTTGAATCACTGTTCACGGTTTGGGACAGTCAGAATAAGTTTTAGGTAGTGTATTTGATGATTATAGTCCTCATAGTCATTTATTGTATTAGAAATTATACGCTTGAGAGAATAAATATTTAAAAAATGTAACCTTGCTGAGTTTCTTGCCGGTTCTTCTCAGTTGAAGGCTGACTTTCGAACCGGTTGTAACTACTGAATTCGACCTTCATAAGTGCCCTTATAAGGCCTAAACTGAATAAATGGCTTTGACTTTGATGTATGATAAATTCGGCACCATGGAGGGAGAAGTAAGTAGGTGTAATGATGATTTGAATTCACAAACTTAGTGCACACGATGTTCTATTTACTTTATCCTCTAGAGGATAATAACGGCTTTTACACTCAGATATCGATGAGCAAAAATACTCTTTCCGAGATGGGGGGATGAAAAATATATTTTACATAGTCATAGTTCTGTATTTCTACGTTATATAATTATATTATTATATCTATCGTATCTTATATCTCTATTATTATATATATATATATATATATATATAAATCACAGGCTCTATAATATCTACACGGAAAAAGTAAATAATCCGATCGTAGGTAGCCGTTCATTGGGCGATCAGCAAAAAACGAGGCAGACTCAATATCATATATATCGTTTGGTGTTCTGTGATCTGAACGACATCATGGATGGAGGTATTACCTTACTCGGAAATAATGCTGCTTATATTTATATTGTTTTACACTTAGACAAGATTGAGTTGACAAACGCGAGGCAGGTGAATCTGATCATTTACTTATCAAGTGTAGAAATTGATTATTTGATTTAATTCGGAGTTTTTTTGATACTGGTAAATATACTACAGCAGTCATGCCTGAAGTAATTTCATATTTTATCTTACTAAACTAATATTATAAAAATAATAGATCAAAAAACACTTTTTTTTATACCACTTGGTGGCAAACACCTGATGGTAAGCGGTTACCGTAGCCTATAGGACGCTTGCAACACCAGAGGCGTTACGAGTGCGTTGCCGACCTTGCATAATCCTTCTTACTACTCTTTTAAAGAAACTCCATCCCCATCTAGGGAAAACTTATATGTATTATGAAAATTATAGAAAGCTGCATTATCAGCGAATAACATAGGCTATAGTTTATTTTTATTACCTCAGTAATGCGGGTGAAACTGCGGTGGAAAGTTAACAATATAATAATTTAACGAATAAATTAAAAAAGTTTAAATTGTATCAAAATAAATAAAGAGCGATCTCGACCTCGAAACATAAATAAGTTTTTCTAAAGTGAAAATTGCGAAAATTTCTATGTAAAAAATGTTATGAAAAGCGAATGATTTATATTGGTCTCCTTAAAAATTTACGAAACCCAGACATGGATTTATTACATTCGAATGTAGAGTTAGAAACATTAAGAATAGCCGAGGCATTACAATCTTATATGCAATAACCTGTGTTTTAATATAGATACCAATGTCTTGTCGCTTACTATGGGCCTCCTAAGAAGACTAAAAGTCACCCAAAGGGCAATGGAGAGGGCTATGCTCGGAGTTATCCTGCGAGATCGAATCAGAAATGAGGAAATCCGCAGGCGAACCAAAGTGACCGACATAGCCCGAAGAATTGCCAAACAGAAGTGGCAGTGGGCGGGGCACATAGCTCGTAGAACCGACGGCCGATGGGGCAGAAAGGTTCTCGAGTGGCGACCACGAACCGGAAGACGCAGCGTGGGCAGCCTCCCACACGGTGGACCGACGATCTTGTGAGGGTCGCGGGAAGCCACTGGATGCGAGTAGCGCAAGACCGGTCATCGTGGAGATCCTTGGGGGAGGCCTTTGTCCGGCAGTGGGCGTCTTCCGGCTGATATGATGACCAATGTCTTCTGTATCTAAATAAAAATAATTTTACAATATCCTGTACACGGTGTATTATCAGCTTTTGAAGCTGAATTCCTCTTATGCGAAAAGAGCACTTACTAAGTAATTACTTGTATTAAACCTACTTACTTTTACTTCGACTTCATGTATTAACATTTAGTGTACAATAGTACATTACAATACGTGTGACCTAAGTAGGCTATTATTGCACGGTGTGAAGTTGCACGTGCAATAATAGACAACTTCGGGCACAAGTATCGTATACTATTTTATAGCAAGTGTGACATAAACCCGCACTTTACGCACACTTCTCCGTGCAGAAATAGGCAACTTAGGTCACGGAAAAGCGTGCGTAAAGTGCGGGTTTAGGTCACACTGTGCTATAAATAATTATATTCTATCCTATTCTTTTCTAGCCAGTAGTTAAAAGCCTTACCAAAGAAATTAAAATTTCACATGGTAAAAGCACTTAAATTTTATGTCTTCCATTTAATAATTACGTCAATTTTAACATCAAAGTCACTTCTATTACATTATTAAGTCTATTTCCTACCCTCCTAATTTAAACGTCGCTTTATTTAATCTCATGATTTTTATTATCGGAGATATATTTATTATTTTTGTAAGCTCAGACTTTGTAATTAATTAAAATATCACAAAATTTTGCTAAATATTTCATTTATTTTTCTCAGGACGAAATGATGAAGGTTTTTATAAGTACTTGTGGTATAAGGCTGAGTAGCTGCCGTTTATGTCTATCGCGACCGGTTCCGACAGCTGCACTTGAGAGCCAGTTCTCTTCTAAGCTTTGTAAACTTGGAACCTCTAGCCTGGTGTGATAATGGACAAACTCCACTGTAAAAAAATATTAATGTTTTTCTTTTATTATTCTGAAACAATTACTGACAATGCTTTCTACATGTACAGACTCAATAGCTATATATAGCCAATAAATTCGCCCAAAGAGCGAATTTATTGGGGCGAAGATATTTTTAATAGTCATTAGAAAATCGCAAATTGTTCTGTACTATTTTGTATCTACCATAAGCAAAATTCCCATTTCTTAAACTGTCAAATTATTGCCTAATTTAGAGCCTCATTTGTTTCGTGAAAATTTTTCTAACATTTATTTCAGACATTTTCACCCACGCATTTTTTTCTCACGCGTCCCATTTCGCTTTAATCCTAGAGATATTCATCATTTTCGGGTAAATGGCGTTGACCCGTAAAAAATAAGGGTGCCTGATAATATGCTTACATTTTGGTAGAGACTAGGTTTTTGCTTGACATAAATAAGATAGGTTGAATTGCTGTTTCTTTTATATCGTTATTTTCTAAAATGTACGGTGGATATTATCACGGATACCTTATTTGAGATGGCTTCTTGTGTTATAAGCTTATAGTGTGTATATGTGTGTCTGTCCGTGGTATCATAGCTACTGAACGGATGAACCAATATGATTTAGTTTGAAAGTTTCAAGAAGTAAGAGTTATTGTAGAAATGATACCTGCTAAGGAGATGTTTCATTTTTGGACTGGACATTGTACACGTATTAAAAATAAGCTAAATAATTATTCAAACCGATAAAAAATATCTAATTTTATTTTTCTTCTCGATAAACGCTGTACAATAATATTTTTTATTACTACCAAATATTTCACAGGGCAACTTAGACCGCCATATTGCTTAACGCAAGAATTATGTATACCATCTGGATAGAAGCTCTCCATACCTACTTGAAGCAAATACCTATCAATGCGAAAAAGAGAAAGATAACAAATACGTTGGGACAATCTCTCTTTCTAACCCTACTTACCCTGAATAAAAGAAAGAGAAGTTGTCCCAATGTAGTTGTTATCTTACTCTTTTTGACGTGACGTTCACTTCGCAAGTTCCCGCCAAAAACACCCGTATCATCGAATATTTATTTAATAGGGTCAAACAAGACCTAGTTCCGTGGTCTTGTTAAAAAAAATAAGGGTAGCTGTTGTAGGGATGAGACATTCAACATAAAATAATGATTATTAAATAATCGATTATTTTATTATGTATTTTAAACTCAGAGCATTTTAAACGATTAAAAAGTAATCGATGTGGATAATTAAACACGATTATGTTTAATTATCCACAATATTTATTATCCTGAGATATCACATCAAACGTCTGAAATATCCCTAGTTGTAACTTCATTAATTAGGTAATCGACAGTATTAATCAACAGACAGTAGGTAATATTGATCAACATTAATTATACAGAAAAAATCTTTATCAAGGGTGAAGAAATAACAGCTTTGGTAAGTGTAAAAAATGTATTGTTTAATCTTTCCTCGCAGCATCGCAGTAAACAATCAATAGTGAAAATAAAAAGAGAATTCAGTTAATCGATTATTTTAACTCGATTATAAAAATCTATTTAGTTGATTTTTTTATTGATTATTTTTTACATCTCTCTCTAGGAAGATGTGACCAAGAATTATGTATTCGCAATTAATAGGTATTTGCTTCAAGTAGGTATTCAAAGTTACCTATCCATTTAGAATACATAATTCTTGGATGTGACAGACAGCACGAAACTCGAAAGCCACAACTTTTGCTGGCATTATTGATTGTTTTTAACATGAATAACTTGCTTGTATTTTGATGCGCTTGAGTTCTTGATTGATCAATAATAAAATGTTTTTTGAGTATTTGAATTCGGGCTTTGTGTCCAGCAAGATGTACAAAACAGATTCGACTTTCACATAATAATAACTTCATGCAATTTCTTCTCAGAATCAATAATTTGAAGATTGTAATTCAGTAACTTGGTAGTATACTATTTATTATAAAAGTAAAACTGGGTGGTTGTATGGATAAGTCAATAAATCAATTGTACCTATTTTTAGTCAATCAATTTATCTATCTAGTAATATATTCTCTTTGTTTTATTTAATGTCAGTTTGACAGATTGACGTAAATGTAGTAGTGGTCGCCATTAAAAAAACATGCAATGAAATTGCCATTAAAAATGTCAAAACACGCCTTGTACATGAAAACAACGTAAAATTATTAAAAATAAGTATTTTTCTCATGTTTGATTTATTTTTCCACGACTTTTAGTCATGTGTACAATGTGCAGTCCAAGACTCCATACAAATCTGAAACATCTCCTTTACTATTTTATATCTTCTATTTCACTACTATTTTATTTTTACTAATAATAATATTATAAAGAGGAAAGATTTGATTGTCTGTTTGCATTGAATATGCTCTGAAACTACTGGACCGATTTGAAAAATGATTTTACCATTAGAAAGCTACATTATCCCTGATGAACATAGGCTATACTTTGTCCCGGGAAAAGATAAGATCCCACGGGAACGCGGGTGAAACCGAGGGGGACAGCTAGTACAACATTGGTTGCATGTGTGGGCAACTCTGAAATCACAAAAAAAACCTTCATACTAGGTGACTCTTAAATCCTGCCACAGTAAAATTGTTCAACATGACTAGTTAATTAAACTATAATAAACTTAGTTATAAAAAAAGTTGTCTTTATTTTATACCTAAAGACACAGAACAAATAAAAAAATAGAAGGAGCGTACGTAAACAACAGTCTCCAAGGAAGTGAAGCAACGTGTACGATATTGTGTGCGTAACCTGCACATACGTTATCTCGCTTGACTCGCGTCGCCTAGGAACGCGATCGGCTTCGTATTTCGAATTCGGCTTCCTTTACTGTTCTTCACTTTAAGTGTGTGGGGCTCTTTTGCTCGTTCTACCGCTTTTATTTGTTCTAAAGATTCTAGGAATGATTATCCTATGGCTGATTTTCTCAATAACAGTAAAAAAATAAACCTTTGGTAATAAAAGCATACTGCAATGAAAACCCAAATAATCAACAGGAAAATAACAATACCACTGGAAGGGTCAATTGTTTACCCAACCCTACGGAACCCAAATTAATATCACTTCCGTCTGTGACATGTGACGTATCGAGTGGGGCAAAATCGACTATTACCCACAGATAAAGACTCGTTACATCTCATGGGGTAATTGTTATATGGGACAAGAAATTTCCTTAGAAACAGTTTTAGAAATAAACAAAATTAATCTTTCGTGTCCACAGTATTTTTATTGCAAAAGTGAAATTATTTTCGATACTGGCAAGTATTCGATTAAAACTTGATTAATAAATTATTAACTAAACTAATAAGATCACTAATTGTCTTGTATTGTAACACTAACTTGTCCGCCCCACGGTTCCACCCGCGTTCCCGAAGGATCTTATCGTTTCTCGGGATAAAAAATATCCTGTGTTTTTGTTCCAAGATATGATCTATCCGTGTGCCAAGTTTCATCAAAATCTGTTCAGCCGTTTTACATGATTGAGCAACAAACATCCAACCAAACATACTATCTTACACAAACATTCACATTTTGAATATTAGTCCCCATAGGTAAAAGCTTCCTCCATCCTTTTCCACCTTTCCCTATCCTTGGCCTGGCTTTTGTGCTTTGTTTATTATGTCATCAGCCCATCTTTTCTTTGCCTTCCTACGCTTCTTGAGAATTCCGTACATTTAATTGCTTAGAAGAGGTACTTAAATGTGAAGATCGCATATCATAGATCGATGCTAGTGGAATCTTGTCTCTAGGCACAGACAATTTAACCTGTCTGTGACTCTTGGTAAATCATTAATATGCATTAGAAATACAGTACATCCGAGCCCACTGCCTTGTGGTATTATATTATTTATTGTAATTATTTCGGACGATTCTTCAAGTTCGGTCTTTGTTATAACAATCTATTTGAACGCATCTACTCGTACTCTATATGTGCGTTTATTCTCATAAAATACTAATAAGTTACTACCTGAATAAGTTAAAACGATAAGATAAAACGATTAAATTAAATTTTTACGATCAAACCAAAAAACAATTCTGAAAGTATCAGCTAGGTTAAATAATACAATAATTTCTATTGAACTTTGAAGAACTTTGATATTTCATTCAAATTCTAATTAAATGACAACAAAATTCTCTAACTCCTACGTGACGTTTTCGCAGAACCTTGCCAAAGAATGACAGACATGACGAGAAATTTTAAACTTGTCAGAATTACAAGGTTGGCAAGAGCTGTTTTGGAGGAATATTCTTGAACTTTATGACAGACTCGCTTAACATCGCTTTATATAGCAGACCAGAATTTCAAACATAAGGTATGTATTACATACTAGCTTTCCGTCCGCAGTTTCACCTGCTTGTTCTAATGATACAAAGCTATCTGACAATTTTTTTTGTAATTTTGATTTATTGATATAGTATGTAGCTCCGAACTTAATAAAAACGGTTGCTACCTCACGTATTGCATATAAATTAAAGTTTACTAGTTTTCTGCCCCACGGTTTCACCCTTCCCCACGGTTTCTTTTCCCGGGATAAAAAGTGTCCTATGTCCTTCTCTAAGGTTCCATCTATCTCTATACCAAATTTCATCTAATTCGGTTCAGCTGTTTAAGCGTGAAGACTTAACAGATAGTCAGACACACTTTCGCATTTATAATATTAGTATGGATTAGTATAGATAATTTATTAGTTTTTAAATTCTCATGTCAGTTAATTTATGTCTTATTAGAAAGATTTATTTATACGTAAAAATATGCTACCTACTCGTAATTTTAGACATAGACATTGTCTGAGATACTAAATCAAAATATATACAATTCCATGAGAAGGATCAAATCATAAGTTTCCTAAATTGCCACTGTATCGGAAATCGGATTAAACTTCGACATAAATCAAATTAGCTACATTTACAGCTCAATCGCTCTCATCGGTTAGGTATCCTTCAATAATTCCAATTAATCCAGAATACAGCCAGATTTTCGGCTGGCATATCTCCACTGCGATCTTACACTGATCTCTGCCTTGTTCTCGCTAACTTTTCACGCACCTATGAGGCAAACTTGTACCGCCCTCGGAATTTTAATGCCACAATCTAGCTGTTACGTCTTGTTTTATTTTTGAATATTATTTGGGTTTTGATGGGTTATTTAAAGTCAAAGTCAAAACCATTCATTCAGTTTAGGCCCTAGAAGGTCGAATTACAGAAGTTACCACTGGTTCGGAAGTCAGCCATCAACTGAGAAGAACCGGCAAGAAACTCAGCAAGGTTACATTTTTTAAATATTTTTGGACCATCTGACTATATTGGCTTTTTTTTCAAATGTTTAACAATTTTATTTTTATAACCCGCATTAGTTACCTACATAGTAAACTAAAACAAAAAAAATCCTTTAGAATGAGGTGTTTCCCAATTTCAAAATATAGTCCACAAACTCTTTGCCTTTTATTATGTATCAATCACAAGTTGCCAAGATTGCCCCGAAGCTGTCAAATACATCAAGTATTCCATCTAAAATTAAGGTAAAAATAATAAACAGTGTAAACACTAAAGTATTCTGAAATGGGGTGACGGCACGTCATTCCTAACACCCCCTTAGGCGCGGGTGACACTGGAGGGTGGATGAAAACTTTTTGATTAATTACATTTCGCTCGCCGTAGAAATATTGCCACATTCCAGGTAGGTAAAAGTTATGCGAGAGGATGTAGACATGAAAATTTTTAGACAGACGCTACTAGATTTCCCTCGAGAGAAAATATTCTATGTCAATCTATATTGAAAGAAATAGTAATGTCAAATTATATTGTTTGAAAGCCATACTTAAATAACTCTTCCACTTTTAAAACAAATAAAATCATCAAGTTATGTTCAGCGGTGGCCGCGTATTTTTCAAAAGACTATTAATACTATGGCATAATGTTTTGAGTGCATGAATAAAAAATTAAATTTAAAATATTTAAATGAAGAAAATTTCAAAGTGTGATAATATTTTTCATGTTCTCCTTTTCAAGTATTTTTGTTGACCACTGACTTAATTTCAGTCGTTAAGTCTTTTTTGTTTCTCATATTTGGTCGTGTCTAAATGTTCGCAAGTCTAAGTGAGAAGCGTTGAGCGCGACTTTCAAGTTTATTACCTGACATGTTTGAAATACCGGTTTTATTGTAGGGGGTAGGGAGGTGGGAAGAGCCTATCATGGTATTTTTATATATTCCATTTTAAAAATGTATTAGGAAATTTTTATAGCATCTCATTCTTACTGAATCGATTTTCGCGTCCCACAAAGTTATTGGAGCAAAAGTTTTTATGATGAAGCTATTCAAATGCATGACTGCATCTAAGTATCTGATCATGACTATGGCAGAGACGAATTGGTGAAGGAAGTTCTTGTGTTTTAAATTGGAAGCCTTCCCTTTTGCCCTCAGATTAGTTATCAAAAAATATGTAATCCTACGTAACATTGTGAATGTTTGGATGTCAATCACACAAAAATGGCTCAACGGATTTTGATGAAACTTGGCACACAGGTAGATCGTATCCTGGATTAAAACATAGGTTACTTTTTAACCCGGGAAAAGATAGGATCCCTCGGGAACGTGGGTGAACCGCGGGGGACATAGTGTTTCGATAAATTCAATAGCTTATACTTCTAGAAATATCTGATATTAAATTCGCAATAAAAAGTAATTGCAATTTTGCTTTCGAAACAAAACTGGTAAAAACTGAATTTTCAATCCACAAATGCATTTAAAAAATACTCAGCCAAACCTGATGGTTGCGTTTCGACCATCGGTAGTAGAGTTAAGTATTTTAAACGTTTCAGAGTAAATAAAAATTTATTTTGCGTGAAATTATCTGGCACATTTCCATTTTACAAACGAGATAGAGACTTTCAATGAAACTGGCAATACATACCTATATAGATTTAAAAATGGAATGGAATATGTTTTTTATAATTTGATAGCAATTATGAGCTATAAATTTTACTACATGTACCTACATGCCTACAACCTCAAACTCTTTCATCGAGCCAAATTATAAATAAATAAATATCCTCAGACATTTGTTCACACACGGCTATCTGATCCCAAACTAAGCAGAGCTTGTAATATGGAAACCAGATGACTGATATACTACATATACTACTTTTTTTTTTGTAAATACATACTTAAATAGATAATTACACCCAGACTCAGGACAAACATACATGTTCATGCACACAAATGTCTGTCCTGGATGGGAATCGAACCCACGACCTGCGGCGTGATAGGCAGTGTGTTAACCAACCACGCCAACCGGCCCGTCAATCATTATAAAACTAACTATGAGTTAATTTATGAAAATGTTAAAACAAAAAAACACTGAAAACTAAAAACAAATATAAAAAATCTTACTTAATATTATAAATATAAAAGTATGTTTGGATGTCAAGATGTTTGTTACTCTCTCCCGCAAAAACTATTGAACAGATTTTGAAGAAACTTGGCACACATGACAGGTGTTACCAAACAATAACCTGGAATAAAACATAGGGTACTTTTTAGCCCCGGAAAAGGTAAGATATCTACGGAACCCGGGTAGTACCCATTGTAGAAAAATAAAATAAAGACAAAAATTGGATCTTTTATAGAAAAAAATACATGTTACTAACAAATACTTACTATTGATATTTAACATTAATATGTACATTGACTCAAAACGAACAACCATTTATCTCGCAGAGTTTTTTTTTTTAATTTTTATCCTCGATAGGCTGGTGTTTGACCACAATCTCACCATGGTAAGTGATGATGTGGCCGAAGATGGTAAGCACACAAAGCCTAGATGGGAACTGGCTCTCAAGTGCAGCTGTCGGAACACACCGATGGGTATTTCGCGATCCTATGGTTACGGTTATGGTTTCCTCACGATGTTTTCCTTCACCGAAAGCTCAAGCTCATTGTAGGATTCGAACCCACGACCTTCGCCGCGGTATTCGACGTCACTTACCACTGAGCTATCATCGCCTTAAAATTTAATGAAAACTCAAAGGGAGCACCGCCAAACCATTCCCAAAAGAGCAAATCGATTAATTTGTTGATCAAACGGAATTCCGGTCACCGGTTATTTCGAAACCGTATTTCCCCATAAACTAACATTACAAACGTAGATGCTATAAACATCTGAAGGGATATCGCCTAAGGGTGTATGAAAGGGTACTTACTTTAATTGACCTCGTTTTCTGTAATGATAGCGGGCTATACGTTTAGAGTAAGGCATAAATTGACATTTTTGTTTTTATTTTTTCATCGTAAATAGTCAAGACCCGAGATTCGTTTCTAAATAAAATCCTCCGTTCTTAACTGGTAGGTGTCGAATTTTACAAAATAAGCATGATAAAATTATACCTACCAAAAAAACGTGGTTACATTATGAACTAACTTTCCACCCCCGATGCTTTATTTTACCCCCTTTAACGGTTGAATTCGAGTCCCTAGGACCTACTACAAAAATGTATATATTGAACCTTGTTCTGCTGTGCGTTGATAGATGAGTCAGTAAGTCAAGACACGCGTTTTTTTAAATATGGATTTAATTTTTCTACATTTTAAAATACTAGATAAATCCTGTAAGTGCACGTTAATAAGATATAATACCTCTTCTAGTAGGGAAGTTATCAAGTCACCAACTAATGAATCGGGGACAAAGTTATTTCAATTATAATATAAATAAGTTGAATTTGGGGGATGTTAAGCCTCATACGATTTTAATTTATCTATTTAAGTATGTATTTACAAAAAAAAAAAAAAAAAGTAGTATATGTAGTATATCAGTCATCTGGTTTCCATATTACAAGCTCTGCTTAGTTTGGGATCAGATAGCCGTGTGTGAACAAATGTCCGAGGGGTATTTATTTATTTAATTGAATTTCAGTCCCCATTTTGTGTTAGGTAACATGACATCCTTATACCCAGCGTTGTTCAAAAGCAGATTGTTGTTTTAGGTTTAATATGGGCATAAAATATCCAAAGACAATCTTCTTGGTCATCTGAACCCAAACTAAGCAATAAGCATGTACTAATTATGGAAACCAGGTAACTTTTTAACTAGGTACTACACCGGAAGAAGAAAATCGAATAATAGCTCAGTGGTAGTGACGTCGAATACCGCAGCGGCAGTCGTAAGTTTGAATCCTACAATGAATTTGAGCTATCGGCGAAGGAAAACATCGTGAGGAAATCATAGCACGGTGGTAGCACTATCTGTGGTGATAGGGTACTTTGTAGTACCCGACTGGCTGGCTCAAGTTGAAAATATGTCGCCAAGCTCCCGTCGGTGTGTTCCAACAGCTGCACTTGAGAGCCAGTTCCCATCTAGGCTTTGTGTGCTTACCACCTTCGGTCACATCATCACTTATCATAGTGAGATTTCGGTCAAACAAAACTGAGACAAGACGATGTTGTGGTTACCTAACCTGATTAATTGTTGCAAGCAAAATTAAGTCTTGTAGTAATGACCCAAGACACAGATTAAATTTTACTGTATAAATTGTATCAAACTTTCTATAGGTTTCTATAAGAACCATTATTTTGAAGTCTATTTGCAGATACAATATTTTCTGATCCTTCCCAGTCTACATTCCTTCAGACACTCGTGCTGCAGCTCACGCCCATCTATTTCAGCCTCTAAATTACCATTTTAAAAGTAAATAAAGAGAAGATAAAGAAGCTAAATAAGTAAGGAGATCACTTTTTCCCGGAGAGATTTCATTTAATCTTAGCTGAGAGTTGTTAAATCACCACCATCAATCCGCGCGATTACTGCGCTCTCCGCCTGCTATTGTGTTTTGTGCTGAGTTTCCACTAGGTATTTGGCTTTGTCTAAAGTCTAATAATGTAATGAACAAATAAATACACATCTTACATCTCTACCGTACAATCTATGGTACTTTTAATCCATTTATCCTACTAATCCCACTATCCCTCCCACTATACATATCCTATCCTACTATCCTATCCTACTATCCTACTCCTACTATCCTACTCCTACTAATATTATAAATGTGAAAGTATGTTTGGATGTGTGTGAAGATGTATGTGAAGATGTTTTTTAATCTTTCACGCAAAAACTACTGTATGGATTTTAATGAAACTTGGCACACAGGTAGATCATATACTGGAATAACATATAGAATACTTTTTATCCCGGGATAATGAGATCCCTCAAGAACGCGGGTGAAACCGTGGGGTGGAAAACTAGTAATATTATAAATGTGAAAGTTTGGACGGATGGATGGATGGATGTTTGTTACTCTTTCACACAAAAACGGCCAAACGGATTTTGATGAAACTTGGCACACAGGTAGATCATATTCTGAAATGACACATAGGCTACTTTTTATCCCGGTTAAGGATAAACTCCCTCGTTAAGCCGGTTAAAACCACGGAGGACAGCTAGTATTATAAATGTGAAAGTATGTTCGGATGTTGGTTGTTCAATCACGCAAAAACAGCAGAATAGATTTTGATGAAACTTGGCACACAGGTGGATCATATTCTGGAATATTCTGCTGAGTTTCTTGCCGGAGTCTTCTCAGTTTAAGTGTATTCCGAACCGGTGGTAGAGTCAATTGTAACGTTCATGAGTGCCTTACCAGGGCCTAAACTGAATAAATGAGTTTTGAGTTTTGAATAAAACAGGATATTTTTTTTATCTCGAGAAAGGATAAGATCCCTCGTTAAGGCGGGTAAAACCGCGGGTGACAACTAATCTATTTTAAATAAAACGAATTATAAAAACGTACCAAAACGTAATTACAAAATGTGTAAAAATTGACAATACACCCAAAAGCAGTTGTACGCGTTATGCACCATCTCATCGGACTATCAAATGTTAACATTAAATTACAAAATTATACATCCGCAGCAAAATTTTGGGAATTCTCATCATCCGCGGGTCTATTGGGCCTTTATTTTGGGCCATCACGTTGTTCTGGCCCAAAAGTATATGCCCCTAACACGTAAAGTTTTCCCTGGTGCGCTGTAAAACTACCCCTTCTTATTCGAGCATTGCCTGGGGATAAAACCTAGAGGCTAGGGGAGATCCGTCAAAGATTATGTAAGATTGTAGAAAGTACTATTTACCATGATATATCTACCTACTTATAGTCTTCGTTTTGACTCGCATGCTCGTTCCAGTAATTTTCAATATTAGAAAACACGTTACTAAAATTACCGCACATTTTGAGGGTTCCGTACTTCAAAAAGTAAAAAAAGGAACCCTTATAAGATCACTTTATTGTCCGTCTGTCCGTCCGTCTGTTCGTCCGTCTGTCCGTCTGTCTGTCCGTATGTCACCGCCAATTATCTCAGGAACGAGTAGACCTAGCATGTTGAAATTTATACCAGATACTGAAGTTTATAGTCCCTATTAGGTGTATAAAAATCAAGGTCCTGAGTTTACATGATAAAAAGATATGGGCAACTTTAGATTTTCGCGAAAACTTGTAAGTACCAAAATTAACCTTAATTTTGTTTTATTTTTTGGATTTTTCCCTTTACTTGTGCTGTAAGACCTGGCTTTTAACCAAAATTTACTGTTCTAGGTCAACCGGAAGTACCCTATAGGTTTTGGGTCGAAAACCTATATGGTAGTTCCCGTTGACCTAGAATCATGAAATTTGGCAAAAAGCAAGATCTTACAGCACAAATAAAGGGAAAATTCCAAAAAATAAAAAGTTTGAAAATTAAAGGGTGTCCCCATACATACATAGTTCCACCAATTAAGATAGACCTCTGAGTTGTATCGGCGTTGATACAACTTAGAGGTCTAGCTTATTTAAAAAAAAATTAAAATCTCCTCGGGACTCCATTACGGAACCCTCGGTGCGCGACTCGCACTTGACTGGTTTTTTTTATCAAAAGAGCGATTACTTCGTAGACTTCAGTAAAAGCCGTAACATAATGCTGACTAAAATTCTGACGTTAACCTGATGGTAAATAGCCACGATCCCTTTAAGATATTAGGAGTACCAGGGTATTTCCAATTTGTTGATGTCCTTGGCAAAGCCTAAAAAGAAACTTAGTTTCAAGTGCAACGGCTGGACTGTAAGTAAGTGCTTGGCGACAGATATGTAGGATATTTTCCATATACGATTTCAATCTACGACATCCATTACGGCATCCCACATCACTACCACTGAGCTATCGTGGCATAAACAAAATTATTTGCAGTGAATACAGCTTTTCATTTTCTCTTAAAGAAGAAAAGAAAAACGAAAATTAAAATCAAATAGACTCAGTAGCGACTGCTTAAATCAACTTTCATATAAATACAAACGAAACTAAAACAGCAGCAGTCGTCTTAGAAGCTGTCTCATAATATCCACATGAAGTACACTCGTCAACACATCTACGCTAACTTATCACAGGTCGTACGCCACATCCGGTACTCTTTACGGCCTATTAGCAATGAAGGAGTTTTACAACCGCCTGTATCCTCTTATTTCCAGTTATATTCAGCATTTTTATATCACCTGACGACGTATTTTTCACAACAGATGCTCTTGACGATTTTAAATGACGCTTGTCAGAATTTATATACGCTTTCACGATTATTTTTTTGTTATTATTGTCAGACGAAAATGCCTTATATGTCTTTCTGTGTTGATAAAGGCGTGAATTAAATATATGAAGATGGACATTTGCATGAACGGTATAAATAATGTACTTTCTACGTATCGATAATGTACTGTAATTGCAAAAAAATTAGACAAAAAAATACATTCATTTGAAAACCTTTGTATTTTTTTTTTATTCTGGATAAGCTTGTGTTTTGACCACAATCTCACCATGGTAAGTGATGATGTGGCCGAAGGTGGTAAGCACACAAAGCCTAGATAGGAACTGGCTCCCTCGTGCAGCTGTCGGAACACACCGATAGGTGCTTGGCGACAGGTTTTCAACTTGAGGGTGGTAGCCAGCTAGTCGGGTACTACAAAGCACCCTACCACCATGCTATGGTTTCCTCACGATGTTTTCCTTCACCGAAAGCTCAAGCTCATTCTAGGACTCGAACCCACGACCTTCGTCGCGGTATTCGATGTCACTTACCACTGAGCTATCATCGCCTTTAACGTAGCCTGTATAGTCGTAGTTATATTAACAATTCTACAATATATCTGATGGATATTTAGATATATCAGAGTTGGTTCCGTAGTAATAGTTGTTCAACTAGACATACCAACAAAGGCCTTAAAAATCTTGAAGTATCCATCTTGAAATTTAAAAAAATCCTTCTGACTGCCGCTGCTGCCGATCGAAAAAGATGCCGGCATTTTTCAATCCTTTCTGTCTATTTAAAATACCTACATCATTATAAGTTCAGACTGTAGTAATAAGGACGACATAGCATCCAACATATCACTCAGGCATCAAAGTTTGTTATAAAACAATGCAGACGCGAGACAAAGACCAATTACCGAACGCAACACGTAGAGGTACAGTTCATTCATGCAAGAGCTTGTTAGACTCTCGTCTGTGTAGTCTTAAGGTTGCGTTCTGTTGTTGCGACTTTTTTTATCCCGGACTCGGCACAAATGCGTAAACACAGGAATGCTTTTTAATTTATTATATGCATAGATTCAGTGCATATAAATAAATTATTTATTAACATATAATGTATCCATCGCTCTGTAAGTAAACTTTTAATGTCTTTATGGGATAAAATTTTAAACTTGATTTGGATTTATACGGTTCAACTTCCAGATCTTTTTACTGTAATGTTGAAGTTTATGATAAGGGTCATTAGACATTTTTCCACCAATAGTTTTTCGCCCCACCGTTTCACCCGCTTTCCAAAGGGATTTAAAATCAAATGTAGCATGTATTTCTCGCTGATAATTTACCTTTCTATTGAGGAAATAATTTTTAAAATCTTTTACCAACCATACCAAAAATCAATCCTTTCATTAATAATAAAAAATGAGAAATTGCAATTAACACGTTGTTTATGCATTATCTTTGGTTCTGAAATCTGCGTGCATTATAATCTCAAGTGCTACTTGACGCGTATGTGAGTGCGTTCCATAGACAATCCGACGTCAGTGTGTATGTTTGGGTGTTTGTCTCTCAATCACGCAAAAACGGCCGAACGGATTTTGATGAAACTTAGCACACATGTAGATCATATCCTGGATTAAAATAGAATACTTTTTATCCCGGGAAAAGATCAGATCCCTCGGGAATGTTGGTGTAACCGCGGGGCGGAAAACGATTGCACTTGGAATAATATGGATTGGCGCTAATACGTGCTAAATTGGTTTTCATGAAACTGCACCTTATTTAAGGATGAGAGAGGGGCGACTACCTGAGAGGGGGGAGGCCAGACGTCAGATATCGATTATTCGAGAGCGAATACACAGGACCCGTTCGAGACCCGGGAATGCGTTTCCTTCGCTAACATCATAACGACTACACCCTAACAACCAAGCAATAACGCTCAAATTCCCATAACATCGCCTATAAATCACTCGTGCTCATCCATGTATCCATAATAACGCTTCAATCTGTCAAATTTATAACTTAAGTCGTTGCAGATAAGGTTCACAATACGATGTAGTGAGCTCGCTAGTATTATGACGGAATCAATTTGCTTGTATGTAAATTTTTCATAGAATGATTTTCAAGAATGTATTACTGGATGTTTTGAAGAAAATAAAGCGCAAATTCGTGAAATAACGTACAGGTAATTGTGTTATTCACTTATTGATAACATTGGTACAATTAACTTAAGTACACTCTAAACCAAACCTTATTGACTTTAAATATAATATAGGTAGTTAAATAAAGAGAAAAGACTTGATTTACTATCTTTTTTTGTAATGGATTAAGGTGATGATAGCTCAGTGGTAGTGACGTCGGATACCGCGGCGAAGGTCGTGGGTTCGAATCCTATAATGAGCTTGAGCTTTTGGTTAAGGAAAACATCGTGAGGAAACCATAGCACGGTGGTAGGGTACTTTGTAGTACCCGACTGGCTGGCCACCCTCAAGTTGAAAATCTGTCACTAAGCATCTATCGGTGTGTTCTGACAGCTGCACTTGAGAGCCAGTTCCCATCTAGGCTTTGTGTGCTTACCACCTTCGGCCACATCATCACTTACCATGGTGAGATTTTGGCCAAACACAAGCTTATCCAGAAAAAAAAATGTATTTAAAAATATTTTACCGATTTTAAATATTCTTTCTCATATAGAAAGCTACATTATCAGATAGTAACATGGGCTATTTATTTAGATTCCTTCAGGAACGTAGGAAACCACGGGGTGGAAAACTAGTATTTAATAATATCTCAAATGGAATCAATACACTCAAATATAAGTACCCAGACACCGTTCATTAACGACAACATCAAACAACTGCGCAACTAAAATCATTAAGCATATATACAACGTAATAATAATATAATATTATGTATTATATACAGGGTGTAACAAAGTGAAACGATATCGAAAGATATGCATGTATATTGAGTAGAGAATCGGTTGTAATTTTTTTTATTTAATAATAATTATGTAACTGATTTTATTGGCCACAGTGTTTTATGACGCTGAATTTCGCCGAACTGTTACGTTTCTGATTATTTTATTTATCCAACTAATCCCACGAATATTATAAATGTGAAAGTTTGGATGTTCCTCAATCACGCAAAAACGGCTAAACGGATTTTGATAAAACTTGGCACACAGTTATATCATATCCTGGAATAAAACATAGGACACTTTTTATCCCAGGAAAAGAAAAGACCCATTGGGAATACGGGTGAAACCGTGAGGCAAAAAACTAGTTTATAATAAAATCCACAGCTCTTAAAATGAATACGATTTTAATCTTAAATCCATTTACGGATTTTAAATTTATTGTTTGTAAATTATATAGTAAAAACTTGTCCAGTGTATATTTGTGTAGAGTGTGTATGTTTCCATTTAGTGAAAATGTTTGTAGAGGAAACGGGAGTATGTGTGTGCATGCGTGTGTGTGTGTATGTGTGTTAGTATGCGTTTCACTTTTTTTTATTACCTATGATTTAGGTATTGTGTAATAAGATCTATAATTAACCAATTTTAGTTCTCAAGAAAAAAACACGTATACCTATTTAAGTATCCACTCTGTATAAACAAAATACGTAAATAAAATTAATAAGCAATAAACTACCTTATTTTAAACTGTACAAGTATATTATTTGTATAACATTCGACAAGCTCGGTTGTATTACAGCCTCGTAGAAATTACAGTAATCCCCTGAGCCTCCCGTAATGGCGCGGGATTCATTAAGTTCCTGGGGATTAAGTTAGTCTAGTTCGGATCGGGATGTCGGCACGATTGAACGTTACAAAGTAGGTATATTGTGTTATTGGTTACTTTATTGTAGTGGTTTTGAAGTGGGTTTTACTATTTACTAGCTGCACTGTTATTCTCGTCAAGATGACTTCAGAGATAAGCGCTTTATATTTAAATAGCTATCCTCCGCAGTTTCACCCGCGTTCCCGCGGGATCTTATCTTATCCCGGGATAAAAATATAGCCTATGTTCATCTGAAATAATGTAGCATTCAAATGGTGAAAGAATTTTTTAAATCGGCCCAGTCGTTTTTGAGTTTATTCGTTACATACATACAAATCTTTCCTCTTTATAATATTAGAATGAAGAAAGATTCGTGTAGATAGATCCCCAATAATTTTCAAGTAATATTTTTCTATTGTATGCCATCAATTAATTTAATTAGAACAATAATGTATCTTTTAATTCGTCCGTACGTCACCAAAGGCATGAGCTGAAAATCAGCGTTGTGGTTTTGCCGCAGCATTATGCTGAGCTCAGGCCTTTTCTGACATCGCTGCGCGCTATCTGCATACACTAATATTCTCGTTGTGTGTTATTTTCTTGTTATTGTCTTGTTTTCAATGTGTATATTATGTTTGTTGTTGTGTGCAGTTGTGTCAGAATAAATGTTTTCTTTCTTTCTTCTTTCTTTCTTTCTAATGTAAGTGGAGGTAATTTTGTTTACTTACAGAAATATTTAGATTATGCAGGTATGTATGATGGTTGCCATGGTAGGGTACTTTGTTGAACTGGACTATTCTATGAAGCCGCCAATGCCGCCATTATTAATTTGAGTTCTTCTTAAACACACAATATAAATTAAATGAGGTATACTTGGATACCCTTTTTATCTACAATACTCAACCAAAACTACTCAGTATTTTCGTAATTAAAAATAATTTTGAAAAAAAAAACTATTTATATAAAAATTTTGTGTCACAGTACCTACTAGTAACCAAACTGCTTCGAAACGGCTTGACCAATTTTTATGATTTTTTGTGTATTTTCAGTAGATCTGAGAATAGGTCGTAAAGTAGGTATATTCAAAGTCAAAGTCAAAGTCAAAGTCAAAACCATTTATTCAGTTTAGGCCCTAGAAGGGCACTTATGAAGGTCGAATTACAGAAGTTACCACCGGTTCGGAAGTCAGCCTTCAACTGAGAAGAACCGGCAAGAAACTCAGCAAGGTTACATTTTTTAAATATTTTTGGACCATCTGACTATATTGGCTTTTTTTTTCAAATGTTTAACAATTTTATTCTTAAAGTAATACAAAAATACATAAAAAATTATAACCCGCATTAGTTACCTACATAGTAAACTAAAACAAAAAATACCAAGCTAATAACAGCGTATTAAAAAAAAAATGGTAATTAACAGTAAAAAAAAAAAAACAATGTGTAGGTACTTGTACAGAGTGCAGCTACCTCCAGACATCTTTATCCTCAATATATTGGGCTACCTTGTAATAAGCTTTTTCTTTCAAAACTTTTTTTATGTACGATTTGAATCTAGAATCAGTCATCTTGGTAACAGATGCTGGTAATTTATTATAAAAGCGAACACTATTCCCAAGAAATGACTTTTTAACTCTAGCTAATCTAAAATACGGAACAACTAATTTATCTTTTTGTCTTGTATTGAAATTATGAATCTCTACATTTGATTTATACAAATCTACATTTTTTCGAATGAACATAATATTTTCATATATATACAGTGAAGGTAAAGTCATTACGTTTATTTCCTTAAATATTTCCTTTAATGATTCACGTGGACCCATATTGTAGATTGCACGAATGGCTCTTTTTTGTAATACAAAAATTGTTTCAATATCTGCAGCAGCTCCCCACAGTAAAACGCAATATGATAAAAGACTATGGAAATATGCAAAATAAACTAATCTGGCCGTCTCAACATTCGTCAATTGTCTAATTTTTTTAACAGCAAATACAGCAGAACTCAATTTACTAGCTAAAGTTTGTACATGAGAACCCCACTGTAGTTTAATATCAAGTGTTATACCCAAAAATACAGTTTTATCAACTAGTCCCAGGCTGCTGTCATCTATTAATACCCTACTGTCTACTTGCGGTACGTTTGGAAGAGCGAATCTTAAACATTTTGTTTTCTTTGAGTTTAATAAAAGATTATTTACAGCAAACCATTTAGAAACTATTGACAAAGTATCATTTACTCTAGTAAGTTCTTTGTCTTTTCTATCTACTTTAAAAATGAATGAAGTATCGTCAGCAAACAAGACTACATCTGAGAGACCATTTACGACCGACGGTAAGTCATTAATATATACTAGAAATAGAAATGGCCCAAGTATGGAACCTTGAGGTACCCCCATTTTGACTACAGAACCATTGGACGTTGTACCTTCAACTCGTACCTTTTGTTGGCGATTAGTTAAATAAGACAAAACAAGTTCATGAGCAGTTCCACGAATACCATAATAATTAAGCTTTAGGAGCAGAGTACGGTGGTCAACGCAGTCAAACGCCTTTGATAGATCACAAAAAATGCCTATGGCATCCTGTGAGTTTTCCCAGGCTTCATAGATGTGCTTCAATAATTTTGCTGCCGCATCTGATGTAGATCTCCCCTTCGTGAAACCGAACTGATGACCATGCAGTATCTCACAACTATTGAAATGACCTAACATTTGATTGAGCAACAGTTTTTCAAAGATTTTACTAAGTGCAGGAAGCACAGATACCGGTCTATAATCAGAAGGATTATCTTTACAGCCTGATTTAAATATTGGAACTATTTTACTATACTTCATTAGGTCAGGAAAAGAACCCTGATCAATACATTCATTGAAAATATCCGATAAAATAGGTGCAATTACTGTTATTATTGATTTTAAAATCGATACTGACAATCCCCATAAGTCTTCTGTATTTTTTAAATTAAGGCTATTAAATAATTTTAAAATATCACTAGAAGTGACGTGACAAAATTTAAAACTGGGAAAAGATTTTTGAATATGTTGCCTAAGAAGTGCTTCAGCCGCTTCGGGACACGAGTTAAGGCTTTTAGTGGTTTCCTCTGGTATACTTGTGAAGAAATCTTCAAAAGCAGTGGCTACTTCCAACTTATCTGACACAATTTTATCATTAATTTTTAACGTGAGCTGCTCGTTTTTATTGTTAATTTTACCAGATTCCGTATTTATGACATTCCAAACTGCCTTGATTTTATTGGTAGCCTTACCTATTTTATTACTTAAGTATATTGATTTTGCCTGATGACATACTAATTTAAATAATTTTGAATAATTTCTAACATATTTATGGAATGCCTCGTCACGAGTGAATGATCTTAAATGATAAATTTCATACAACTTATCTCTGCTTTTCCGAATTCCTTTAGTGGCCCAATCACTAAACTCTAGTTTACCGTTTACCTTCACTTTTTTGATAGGACAGGTTTTATTTAGTTCATCGCAAATACTAGTTAATAAATTTCCATATAAAACATTGGGCTCATTACTATTTTTTGTCTTACAGTTTAGTCTGAACTCTAAGTTATTTTTTAAGTTATCTAATCGCACCTTTGTAATAGGTCGAATTTCCTTTACTTTCTTAGAAACATTTAGTTCATAGGGTAATTTTACTATTTGAGCCATATGATCAGAGCGAACACCACTTATAATTGATTTACCTAATATACTGCTATTACTTATTATATTATCTATGCAAGTAGACGAAGTGGGTGTTGACCGTGTTGGCTCATTGAACAACAAATCTAAGTTAAATGATTTTAATAAAGCAATAAAGTTACATTTTTCATTTGAGTTGGTTAGAATATCAATATTAAAATCTCCACATAAAACTATGGACTTCTGAGAATTAAATAATTTGTGGAGAATATTTTCCATTATATTAAAGAAAAGTGTTAAATTTGATGCTGGAGGTCTATACACACAAACAATTATGTAGCTATCCAACTCTGCACAAGACACCTCACAAACGCGCTCAACCGAGAGACTACAAATATCTTTCCGTTCTTTGAATTTAATATTATTATTCAAAAGAATAATTGAGCCACCGCCTACAGCGGATAATCTGTTGAATACACTGGCTACTACAAAGTTTTTAATATTAAAAAGCATAGTTTCTGGTTTGAGCCATGTCTCCGTAAAACATAAAATATCTAGATTAATTTTATCTAATAATAAATCAATATCAAGAATTTTGCCAAAGAAGCGATTAATATTCTGGTGAATTAGTACAATGGAACTACTAGGCTTCTCTGTTGTCGAAACTAACCGTTTAAATTATTATTTATATTAATGGAAATTGTATTATTAATTAATACTGTACCATTCCTTAACCTATTAATATTATATGCTACAAGGGTAGCAATAAGAATTTTACATTTTTTAGGAATTATTAAAGTATCCCGAGTCATTTGTATATTACTAACAAACTTGTTAGAATCAAAAAAAGTAAAAACGTCACTATGACGAAATGTCACGTTGTACATTAAATTATTTAAATTCCATATATAATTATTATCTTTTTCAGAGTACTTAGAACAGTATGGAAAAGCACATAACATTACATTCATTACCCCTAGTTTCATCAAGGAATTATAACTATTAATTAAATCTTTTTTACTTATATTTATTGCTTGGCCAATTAATATTACAATAATAGTTTGCCTATCAAATTTAGTTGCTAATATTTTATTTATTATTTGGGAATAAGATGCTCCCGGCATACAATAGTTTGTAAGAGAATGGTTGAGGTGATTAGACATAATTGAGCCAAAGTCAGTCCCTATTTCATCTGAAAACACCACGGTATTTACAATTGGTGGAGAAGAGCAAATTGATTTGTCACTGCCACCCTGCTCAGCACCCTGGCCACAAGAAAACACTGGAAGCGACCCACCAGCAGACAAATGGTTACAGTCACATATCTTGTGAGTGTTTGTTATAGAAACAAGTCTCTCCTCATTGTACTTGCATAGGTCAACAAGTTGGGTCGCTGCCAGTATATGCTCATTGATTTCTTTTTGAGCATTTTCATATCTGGAAAATAAGTCCTTAAGACATTTTTCTTTGTACTCAAGGTCAGAGAGCAGTTGCTGAGTGTCAGTTTCATACTTGTTTTGTGTATTTATTAAGTTTTTATTACATTCTTTTAATTTTCCTAGAAGATTCAAACGCTCTTTTCATTTTAACACATATTAATGTCATAAGGCTAGATCCCACGGGAACACGGGTGAAACCGCGGGGGACAGCTAGTTTTGATATAAAATTCTTTGATTTATTAAAAAGTATGGTGAAGTAGACCATTTATTCACACTCAATTTGCAAGTCTTTGAACTGTATCTGAATAAACAAATAAAAGGGGGGTTCCGCACAAACGTTTTCGGAAAGGAAGACACTTAATTATAAACACAATGGACAGACAGTCTGTGGCCAACTTTTTACAATAGGGATACCCTTTTTCGCTTACCAGTTTTCTCCTATAGTATTTTTTTAAGGTATGTACATACAGAACCTTTATAAATTAAAGAACCAGCGTGTTTGTAAATTGAATATAAATTACCTAAAACTTGAGATGTCTGTTTGTTTTTTTGAACATGCTTATCTCCAAAACTAATTAATTTTGATGGTGTGTTCACTGATTAGTTTTTCTGTGTCTGACAAGTAGCGGTGCGAGTCACCTGGTATGTGACTACAGTCGCCTATTAGATATATACAAAACCAAGGGATTGTCAATGTGACGCCGAACTTTTACAATATGGCGAGGAAGGCGGTGGCTGCCACACGCGTCATACTTATTAACAGGTGCTGCTTGTGGGGGCTGGTCTGCTTGAATTTATTATTTACTTAGTCAGTCATAATACATTTCTATTTATTATTATTTTACCGCCTTAACCGACAAATATTATCAGTGAGACTAGATAAATAATGATTCAATAAATGTAATAAGTGTAAGTTGTTTTTGAAAATAGTAATTGCTGAGTTTATTGCCGGTTCTTCTCAGCAAAAGCAACCAGTCCATCCACAACCGCTAACCGACCATTAGACTCTATCTAGACTATTCATATGTGCTTGCTTGTAAAGGCCTATTTGAATAAAAAACCATTTTCATTTTCACTACCGCTCACTTACCATTGTGTATAATTGAATTATGAACTTAATATATTGAGCAATTATTTATCTTATTAATATTATGTTTACTGCCTTATTCACACCTCTAAAACCTTTTTTCTCTCTAAGGGCAGAAACAATGGCCACTAAATAGATAACGTCATATACTTGAAATGGGTGAAACTGTTCAGTTTGCGCGTCAAAAAAAGGTTTTGTTCATTCGTGTAGAACTATGGCGATAAAAGTATTTTTAATTTTAGGGTTGGGCATGAAAATTTGTTAAGTATTTTCTAAATTATAAAAGTATTAGTTTTACAAATTAGTAAAAATATTATTTGCACAAAAAAAAAATAGAACTAGCAAGATTTTTATGAGTTATCATTATTACTTTCTTTTTTTAAATAAAGGCAGAAGTAAGTAATCTCGTATATAAAAGTTATTTTACGCTGCAGCGTGAGTCAAAATATTACAAAGTGCAAAATTTTCAGGGAATATGAAGATTAGATTAAGTTATGAAGATGTTTGTTATTCTTTCACGCAAAAACCGTTTAACGCATTTTGATGAAACTTGGCACATAGGTAGAACATACCTTGGAATAGAGCATATAATATTTTTTATCCCGGGAAAATATACGATCCCTCGGGAACACGCGTGAAACCGCGGGGGGCAACTAAATATCCAAAAAACCAACCGATATAGAGTATAGAGTATATTACCTTATTTTACCACCTTCAACCACATTATTTCTTATCATGGTGAGGTGAGATTGTGGTCAAACAAAAATAAGTATAATTCAGATAGATACATTAATTAGATAGGCTTTGAATGAAAATGAAATCAGGTTAAAGTAATAAAGTTCTTAATGTAAAAACTATCGTAATAAAACTTAACAAAAGCCGTCATTACAATTATTTCTCCCTGATATTGATTGGCATTCTGGTATTCATTGAAATTGGTTTGATATGACAAGCCTGATGAAAAGAAATCTTACTCCGTTTTATTTAAAAATAATAAAAAAATTGCTGAGATTCAAAAAACAAAGAAGATAAAGGAGAAACAGATTATTAATTTTTATAGTTCTTTTATGAAAATTCTTGAGATAACAAACATTATTACGTCTATAAAAGAGGTATTACAATTTCCAATATCTTCAATAGCGTTTTGGAAAGAATTCCAATAAGATATCAACTTGTTTTCCATTAGAATTTTCATCGAAGAAAATTGTTTTCTCATAAATTCTACAAGTTTGTTTCTTGAAACAGTTTAACAATGAAAATTATTTATTGCAATAATATAAAATGAAATTTCAAAATGTGTACTAAGCGAGTGAAAACGGCAAATAAGGCAGCTTAAAAAAGATTGGACTTTTTCTGTAGCTACAAGTCTCACATACATACATAGTACTACACTAGCGGTCCGCCCGGCTTCGTACGGGTTCATTTTTCGGTCTTAGTACGATTATATCCTAATTTATCAGTTGTTTTTCCAAATCGAGACATTAGGCGACTAAAAGGAATGAAAATTCCTTCCAAACATGCAACTGCTTGTTTTTCCTTTTCCTCGATAGTTCTTTAAACAGTTCTTTTACTGTTGCGGTAAACACTAACATGTTTCTAGCATGTTTCTGTGCTCCCTGATGGAATTGGAGAGCACCGAAACAAATCAGTTTCGCAACAGCTGTACGTGTGGATGTGTGTTTCAGTTGTTTATAAACATGGCGGTAGTGTGGGACGACAATAGCATTTTTAAAACGAAGCCGATATCATGGAATACCTCCTCAGGCGACATATTTGAAACAACTGAGATGTGGACGGCCAAGACCCCGATACGTTGTTTCTGTAAACATCTACGTTTTGTTCCAGAAAGTTTGCATCTGAAACATGTTTCTCAGTGAATACATGGCTTAACAGTATTTCAATATATATTATAATTAAATATTACTGTCAATAATGTTTAATTGGCTATTTTACATGATTTTCCAGTCGGCAGAACATCGGCATTACCCTGGTTCTGCTAATGTCCATAGACGGTGGTGACCACTTACCATCAGGTGGACCGTCGGCTCTTTGTCAACCTTATAACATTAAAAAAATAGCCTCGTAAAAGAACATAATTATGTAGTTCCAAAAAACAGAATGTCCAATTAGAGAATATTTATTTGTAGTAGCTAATTTTGAACCCTATATGATAGAATGAAGGCGATGACAGCTCAGTGGTAATGACGTCGGATGCCGCGGCGACAGTCGCGTGTTCGAATTCTTCAATGAGCTTGAGCTGTTTGGTTACCACCCTCGAGTTGAAAATCTGCGGCCAAGCACATAAATGCAATTCGTCGGTTTTTTTTATTATTTATAACCCATACAAAAATTTCCTACATTTTTCCACTATAAAACAAAAATGGAGTTAAAAATCGGTAGTTACCTATCTCTGATTTCACAGGCCGATGGCGTTCAATTAATAAAATTGCCTCTCGACTCATCAATCTGTCAGAAATCGTGGAGTCAATTAATTTCTATACAGATAGGTTTTACCCATCGAAATTTATTCAAAAATATTGGCTATTTTATTGAGGAAAAAATGATAAATTTTGATCGAGTGTTTTTAAGGAAAAGGTTGGAACGTACCTTATATTAAACGCGAAAGTAAAACAGTTTATTTGGTTTCATGGCTGAAATGAATGTTTGAAATCGACCCAGTAGTTTTTTAGTTTATTCGTTACATACACACAAATGTACATGTATACAAATTTCCTCTTTATAATATTAAGAAAGAAAAATACATGCTATACGTAGTTCTACGTCAACGAATGCGACACAGTTGTGTCTGTGCCCCTTTTTATTTATTATTGGGCAAGGGAGCTTGCGGGTCACCTGATGTTAAGTGATCCACGCTACCCATTCTAACCAGCATCACCAAAAGGATCACAGTTGACACCTTGGCTTTGGCATCACGTTAGATATCCTCCTGGTACTGCTAACCACCATACAATGTAAGAGGAATCTTAAAACCATTCCTTAGAGTCGTAATTAGCTTATTATATTCTCTGATTTTAAGGTAATGTTGATCTTTCGTCTTAACAATCTAAATCCTGTACCTAAAAAATAGAATAACCGGCTCCCTTTTTCATGAAGGGAGATATTAATTAAGTTAATGTAAAATTATTTCTTCACCTAATGGACTGGAAACATTTGGAGCGCAGGAAATTAGGCATGTTTTCCCTTTGGCAACAAACTTTGCAGGTTTATGAGAGGCATTAGCAAAGTTTAGTGTTATTTTAACGTGTTTTAATGGAAAAAATAATAATAAAACGAGTTTTTCACCCTTGGGTTTTTTCTGTATTTGTAGGTATTAGGTAAGTAAACCACAAATCCGGAATTTTATGATAAAATATTATACTCGTATGAGTATGTATCTTTGTATTTGAGCAGTAGTGGAAGAGGGGGTGGGGAGCTGTGGTTCAAGCCCTATGGATCCACTTAGTACCTACTGTGAGTATTTGAGGGTTAATAAATAGGGAATTAATAGAAAAAGGGGGCCTATTTATCTTTTTCTGTTTTATTTTTTCTTAAAAAGTTTATTGTTATTTACTAGCTACAATCATACTCACAGTAAAACAAAACATAGTTTTAAACAGCATCTAGCGGCGTTATTAAGAACTAAACCCTATGTGTAATTGGCACAAATACTCATATGCCTTATATCTTTAGTTCCGTAAAGTATCAAAAGATGGCGTTTTCATATAATTTTATTTCACTATTTTATGATTGTACAATAACTTTTTATGGTTTTATTTTTAACTAAGGACTAACTAAATATATGTTTGTCCCTTTTCCACTCTATGAAGATGACAGAGATAAATATTTTTTGGGTCACATACGAATCTTTACCAAACACAATACCTACTTAACTATTTATCTAGAAACGAAAAATATTAATTAATTAGCTATTTCAAAGAGGTCTTCGTTTCAAAATCTCCGGGAACTCTCCATCTACATTAAATTGTTAGCGAGAAAGTAAAACATGTGAAAGTTCCTAATTATAATGCAGGTCTCACAAACAAGCCCTGCCTTGAATGCCTGATATTCATTGATTAGTAGTAGTCCTTGAGGTATTTTAGATTTTTTGTTGAATTATTTTCTGCTAACTAGGCCATTGTGATTAAAAAGTTATCATTCAATTTTATTATTCTCAAAACGCCTCCACTTTCATCAAAACACATTCGCGATACCTTGTTTTTGCAAGAACAATACAAAATTCGAATATAGGTGTTCACTTTCTCATGATCCATTACAAATTACTGTAAACAATGGCTTTTGATTCCCACACGACGGTCGTACATAAGTACATCAGTGTCGGATAACGTTAAGGATTGTTTGTTATCATCAGTTTCAGTTTTATTACTTTTTGTTTGTACTTTCATAGTACAAGTACCTACCTATAGAGTGGAAAAAAGGTAAGCGGTGGAGGAAAAGTACTTACCTACTTTTAAAACAATGGTAAAAATTCGCTATTTTTATAATACCAATTGATGGGTTGGCGATGATAGCTCAGTGGTAAAGACGTCGGATACCGCGACGAAGTTCATGGGTTCGAATCCTATAAGGAGCTTGAGCTTTCGGTGAAATATCGTGAGGAATCCATTGCACGGTGGTAGAGTACTTTTTTATTACTCGACTAGCTGGCTACCACACTCACGTTGAGAATTTGTCGCCAAGCACCTATTGGTGAGTTCCGGCAGTTGCACTTGAGATTCAGTTTCCTTCTAGGCTTTGTGTGCTTACCTTCGGTCACATCATCACTTACCATGGTGAGATTGTGGTCAAACACAAGCTTATCCAGAATTTAAAAAAAACTCCATAAATTTCGTCGACGAAGTGTGACTTTGTGTAACAAGGGGTGGGTCTAGGGAATGCAATCTCGATCTCGCGAGATCGGGATCTCGCGGGATCTCGCGGGATCTCGCCTCATTTTTCGAGATCAATCTCGAAGCATAAAATTACGAGATCAATCTCGAAGCATAAAATTACGAGATCTCGGCCGAGATTGACGAGATCGAGCGCCAGTAGAGAAGAGACTTTGAAAGCATGTAAAAGTCCATTCACGCGGGTTACTACGACTACAGACAGGCTAGAGTCCGTGATTAAAAAAGAGATGGATCTCTATGAGTGTGGACGTGTGGAGGATCGAGGGGTATTTTTTTAAATTTGCTTACAACAGCTTGCTCACGCTGGTACCAACTAGTGTTGAAGCTGAGAGGGCGTCTTCAGCCGTTAGCTACATAGCGACTGACATAAGATGCCGTTTATCCGACAGCACTTTAAGCACTACCTATTTGTTTTTTAAGGAGCTATTTCCAAAATCACTCCTAAAACCATTTGTTTCTTGTTTGTCTCACTTTCATTATTTTAACGGGTCTGAATTGTGATTTGTCTGTTCATTATAAATAATTATAAAAATAAAGACTATTTTCAATAATTTAATGTTGTATTTTACTCGCATCATAATCACATCGAAGCAGTTTCAATCATGTTTCACTTATCTAAGTAAAACAATACTTTTTGAAAACCATTCGAGATCTCGAAAATGCTATTATAATCGAATCGAATTTCTAATCGCTCGAGATCTCGACTTGGCGATCTCGTCTCGAGATTGCATTCCCTAGGTGGGTCCTAAGTTTCGTGATGTCACATTTCATAATTAGATATTTCAAAGTCCATCGATTGAAGATAATTAAGGCTGTATCTTACATAATGTGTCATCATCATTAATGGTGTTTAGTTTTTTTTTTTAATAAAAAAAAACAATTTTGATAAATTCTAGACGTAAAAAAAATATAGCAAAAAAAATACATGAGACATCACAGATTTTCACATCGAAAATAAATATGGTGCAAGCTTCTATGCTTCTATAGGATACGGCCGTAATACTTGTTTGCCACCTTAGGAGTATTCAAAAAATATTCATGGATATTGTTTTTAGACGTAGAAGAGGAATAAGAAAGGATTTTTCGAAATTCAATCCCTAAAGGGGTAAAAAAGAAAGGGTAGGTTAGGTACCTATGATATAAAAAGAGAAAGCCTGACTCACTGACTCATCAACGCACAGCCTAAACCCTTGTACCTAGAAAGCTGTTTTTTAGAGTTCCGTACCCAAAGAGTAAAAACGGGACCCTGTTACTAAGACTTCGCTGTCTGTCCGTCTGTCTGTCACCAGGCTGTATCTCAAGAACCGTGATAGCTAGACAGTTGAAATTTTCACAAATTATGTATTTCTGTTGCCGCTATAACAACATATACTAAAAATAAAATAAATATTTAAGGGGGGCTCCCATACAACAAACGCGATTTTTTTGCCCTTTTTTGCTCGATAACAATAATGGCAACAGATAGGCACTTTATTAAATAGATATATATATATATATATATATATATATATATATCAATAATTTTGTTGATTGTCCTTTAAGGCTCTTGCTTTGAAATTAAAATATTATTCTTTACTTTTTAGTTTATGTTTGTACATAGGTATAGGTTACAGTTTTGAAGTCGAAATATTCACAAAATACTTAATTGTATATTTACTGTAATAATAAATTTGTGTACCTACTGTTGTTTTACCTAGTCAATGGTATGGAACCCTTCGTGCGCGACTCCGACTCGCACTTGGCAGGTTTTTACAACTGTTATTTTATAACGTACACAAGAAATAAGCATGTTTCGAAAATCAACAACTAAAGGGGTAAAAAAGAGTGAATCCGCGGGGTCGAAAGCTTGTCAAGTATCTAAGACTATAAAACACAAACACTATTGAAATTTAATTCACTTTTACTGCACTGAACTGTTTCTAACGCGTAATCTAGTAAAAGTTACTCACAGTTAAAGGCTTAAGGTCGTTTTCCATCTGTCACTTACTTCAAGACAGGGCTCTTAACTGGTGGTAAAATCATTGCGCTATTACCTATAGAGACGTGCGCTCGTTTAAAACGGTGTGGTATGTAATACTGTTATTATTTTTGGTTAAAAAAATGCAGTGTTAGTGAAGTGACTGTTTCGGCTTTTTGTCAAGAAAAGTTGGATTAAATGTTACTGTTTATTTGTCCTTGAGTGTAGTTCGGTGTTTTTGGAACATGTAAGTAAATAGTTTTGGTCAATATTATAATTATTGTTTTATTAAAATTTTAATGAAAATATTTTTATTAAAATACTTAGGCCTTTATAAGCACTTGTGAATATACTGTAGTAATGCACGGTTCTGAAGGAGATAGCATCAAACCCATTTTATTTTTGGTTGTGTCATTTGTTTATCTTATTTTAATTTTAGTAGGTAAACAAATTTAATAATCATAACAAATGCATAATAATATTATAGGTAAAATTAAAAAAAAAATAACTAAAAACTTTAGTAGAAAACATTTGAAATAGGTTTTAAAAGAGCCTTATCCGTGTTTCCTACATAATTCTCCACAGATAACAAAAATATACAAAAAAAAATAACCTAAACGTAGCTGCATCTTATTTAAGTAATTTAAACTTTTTCTTTTTAACAACCGCGCTTGATGCAATTTTCCTCCGTCGATATGAAACTGGTCTAGAAACTCAGTAAGCGTCCTTATTAAGTTCACATACTATATATACATACATAGCGGAACAATGATTTATATCTAATTTTGTTGCATACAAGCCCCCGCGGTTTCATCAGCGATTTGAATCGGATTTGGTTCACAATTTTTTTTTTAAGTATTTTTTTTTGCGACGTACCATAATTCTTTTTACAAAATAAAAGCAGCCTAACTTACTTCTTGTAACATCAGATATATGCCTGTAAAATTAACTGTTTAGGAGATTAGTTGGAACAAAGAGACAGACAGACAAAAGTTGATATTGTTATTATTGCCGTACATTTGTACATTCATAATGGATTTTATTTACAGCTTAACCTAACATACTTCACGTCAAATAAAATCAAACCTATGAAAATTTTAAATTTGAAATGATGTGGGTATAACAAATCCCCGTAGGGGAATCTCTTAATACAATTTTAAATGAACAAAGTTTATGATAAAATAAAAACAATATCATGACTCATTCGATTACGTAATTGTATGGAAGTCCCTTATTTTATTGTAAATAAAATGAGGGAAGTACCTTCGAGCACTAAATAGGTTTAGGTTTAAAGAATTTATTCTCAATAAAAAATACAATTTCACTTACTTGAGAACAACAGGTTAACTTAAACAATAATTATAATTCGTCGTTTCTTTAATACTCATCTAATGCATTCATGTTTGAGGAGACTTATTATTCGCAATTACACATTGAGCTAATTGAGTTTTGAATACATTATATGAGTGTACATTTTTAATAAATAGGACTTATTGATTCAAAATAACCTACCTAAGTTGTAATTTAGGAAGGTTATTTTGAAAAAATCCTAGATTATTAGCCGGCGTCAATAAAGGGGTTCCTAAACTCGTAATTATAGAAATGTACAACGTTCTTCAGCTGTTTTTTTTAATAAAAAAAAATGTGGTGGCACTGGTCGAAATTTCTTTTTAGACCATAACCATATTTTTAAGAAATCATGATTTAAAAAAAAAACTTTTTCCATATTTTTTGATAACGTTCAAGCTCGTCTATGCTACTAAAAACAAAACGGGTTTGTCTTTGCCTATTTAGATAAATTAATAGCTTATTAAAAAAACAAAGGAAGAAGCTTTCCAATCTACGTAGCTATTGCTTTTATCACAGCCTTTGACATTAACTTGACCTTAAGACTTAAAGGTTAGATCTATAGCTAAATGCACAATGTAAACCGTGCCTGTAAACTATGGCGGAACAATTACTATGGCAAGCTCAATTGCAGTCATTATACGATTGTGATCGGGTCGCGGTGGTTGGCGACAACCGATGCGCCTGCGACGTTGTATTACAATAATTACTGCGGTTTTGGCTTTATTTTCAACCGTAATTGATTCTGAGGTCTGTAAGAAAACTATCTTTACTTGGTTAGTATCCTCATCTTCTTCTGTAAGTATCTAAATCTTGATTTAATGAAGATCAAGATCTTGGTCAAATATTGCTTCATGTATTTTTTATTATTGATAATTAGGTTCTGAGGTCTCTAAGAAAACTATCTTTACTTGGTTAGTATCCTCATCGCCTTTTGTATCTAAATCTTGATTTAATCAATCAAGATCTTGGTCAAAGACTGCTTCATGTATTTTGTATTATTTATAATTTATTGAATTACTACTGGCCACCTTTATGTTAAAAATCTGTTCAGAAGTGCCAAATGGTCCGGTAGAAGCATTTGAAGGTTTACTTCTAGGTTTGGTATGCTAAGCCATACCTAAATTATTCATAATAAGAACTTTTTTTTACTTCTGGATAAGCTTGTGTCTGACTCTGACCACAATTTCACCATAGTAATTGTTGATGTGGCCGAAAGTGGTAAGCACACAAAGCCTAGATGGGAACTGCTCTTAAGTGCAGCTGTCGGAACACACCGATAGTTTCTTGGCGATAGATTTTCAACGTGAGGGTAGCCAGCCAGACAGGTGCTATAAAGTACCCTTCCATCGTGCTGTGGTTTCCTCACGATGTTTGTCTTCAACCAAATTTCGAGCTCAGTGTAGGATTCAAACCCACGACCTTCGACACGGTGTCCGACGTCACTACTACTGATCTATCATCGCCTTAGAACTATAGTGAGTAGTAAAAAGCACTTAAAAATATAAATGGTTTACCACTATCTGGTAATTGCTCCAGGGTGAGGAACTTCTACTGTATTGACCATTTGCGAGTCGCAAACAACCGAGACGATATGCCTGAAGGATTCACCAGAGGGCGTTGCCATGTCTGACAGATTTAGGTGGCGTCATCAACCATGTACATATTTGCACAGACAAAACTTTCGGTTTCCGCAAAGAGCTCAATTAATTCCAAGTTTGGCTGGAGGCTGAGAGTATTGAGACTTTTTACCTCCTTGCCCTACAATCATCTTGCCCATCTAGGCTTTGTATGCTTACCTAGAGATTGAGGTCAAACAGGCGATGATAGCTCAGTGTTAAGTGACGTCGAATACCGCGGCGAAGGTCGTGGGTTCGAATCCTACAATGAGCTTGAGCTTTCGGTGAAGGAAAACATCGTGAGGAAACCACAGAACGGTGGTAGGGTACTATGTGGTACTCGACTGGCTGGCTACCACCCTCAAGTTGAAAATCTGTCGCCAAGCACCTGTTGGTGTGTGCCTGCAGTTGCACTTGAGAGCCAGTTGCCCTTGCCCTTAAGGCATTGTAATAAGGTGTACAACACGTTGGCAGTCCCCCTGGTATTGCTAATGTCTATAGGCGACGGTAGTCACTTACCATCAGGTGACCCGCCTGCCTAGTTGTCACTAGTGACATAAAAAAAAACACAAGCCGATCCAAATGTAAACAACTTAGGTACTCGTTCAAACAGGCTTCACATATTATTAGTTATTAAGACACTCTATTATTCAATTTACACTATTTTTAATGAGCATGCACATTCATTGAAATCAATTAGAATATACATAAAATTGTAAGTAATAAGAAGGAAGACCCATAGACTTTCCAAGAGATAATTTACATGACTACGTGGAACGGTTAATGACTCAGATTTTATTGAGATATCAATAGAAAATTAATGGAATGTCATATAATTATCAATTTCAGCGATGCGAAACAAAGATATACCTATGCAAAATATATAGTGGATAAGTACATGTAAGCACAGAAATGGTTACGGTATGGTGATATGAAAAAGTGAGATTATCATTTGAAGCTAGTCATCAATTAAGTAGATTTTGACGGGACGGTGGTTAAACACGCTACCTATCACGCCACACGTCTTGGGTTTGATTCCCACCCAGAACAGATATTTGTATAGATAGTGCACTAGCAAAAGGATGCAATGTAAGGAATTAGGAATTATAAGTTAAAAAGCTTTTTTCAAAACAAGCTTTGGATTCAGAGTGACGTCACTTTATTTTTTGAGTTATTCTCAACAAACCCTGTCATTTGATACACATATTGTAGGAGGGCATTAAAAATAATAGTCCGCCATCTTAGGTGTTCCGCCATGTTGGATTTAGAATGACGTCACACAGCTGAACGTGCATTGTCATCCAAAACTAAACGTTATACAAAATTCTGCTTCAAAATTATTTTTAAAAATAAAAAACAAAAACCGACTTCAAAACTGTAACCTATACAAATAGTGTACAAACATAAACTAAAAAGTAAAGAATAATATTTTAATTTCAAAGCAAGAGCCTTAAAGGACAATCAACAAAATTATTGATATTTATGTTGAGTAAATGAAGATCTAACAAACTAATGTGAAGAATGTAGTTTGGGCAGAGGTTTCACCCTACTATTGTTAACTTCAGCTGCCGGAGTTAGAATGCCGAGCTACGGCTCTGCTATCCATTCGCTAAAACGCTCCCCCTTCCATCGCCATCTTTCCTTCTTTTTTCATCACTACTTTATGGAATACTTTTAATGACGGTGTTGCCATTTTTGAAATTGATACTTTTATTTAATTTAATCAATAAATTATTATTTTAAGATAAAGTAGCTCTAAAATCATATGATAAACATAAAAATCATGACATTCGGCCATCCGCCATCGTACAGCCTCCGGCGTACGATCAAACAACACAAAAACTGGGGTAAATGAAATGCAATAAGATATAAGTACTTAAGAATATTTTAAAAACTTTGTTTCCATTATTATTAATAATAAATATAATAAAAAGATACAATTTTATCGAATCATAATCATGACATTCGGTCTGCATAAAAATATATTTTAATAATCTGACTCTGTAAGTAGGCGAATCACTGGCACTGGAACTAAATCAGATCAAATAAGTTATAACATCAGAATCATGGCGATATGTGAAGTCAAACGAAAATCTCGCTCACTGTGCCAGCAGAGGTACATCGGCAACACAGCTTCAAGATCATTTGCTGTGGTGGAATAGGCCCATTTGGCTCTCAAGATTTAACATTAACTTTGATACTGAGTAACCAGAATATTTCACAAATCAAGAGACGAAAAAAAAATCAAAGGCAGTTAATGTCGTCACAAATCAAGAAAGAAACGACATTATAGAAACGCTGATTACAAGATTCAGTATTTTAAATCGTAGTAGCATGGCTACGTCAGAGTAGTCACTCTTAAATCAAAGAATGGCTTCATAAAACGTCCTATTAATCAACGATCAATTTTACCTACAGGGTGAGAAAATCATCAACAAACGCAATCAAATCAGTGCATTGAGCCAAACGGCGTTACTCATTTAAATCCGCTATGATGGCGTTGCTCTTTTGAAAATAGTTTCAAATGCATCATGTTTGAATAATATGTCAGAGTTCAAAGATAGTCAAGTGATGTACTTTGATAAAATTTACAGCATGGGACTGATAAAAGATAACTGGAAAATACTTGCATATTACAACATGAACTCCAAGCAAGGCATAGCTGCATTGAATAAGACTAAGTATATAAAGCATCTAGATGAACAAAATATTCAATGCGAAGTCCTATGGTTTCAGTTACGTCATGGCTGTTCAGAGCTCGACTACTACGATCATAATATGTTGCAAAGTCAACATTCCGACGGCTCCTCCGGCGACCTCACCGGGGCCTTATCGACGGTGTTGGTTACGTCGCCAACCGCCTGTTCGGTTTATTTGATCAGAGTTTTGCGGAACCGTATGAAATGGATGTCGAACTGCTTCGAACTAATCATACATCTATTATAGATCAGAATACAATGTCTTAAAAATAACTGAAAGGTTAATCGATAAGCAAACAAAGCTTAACAATCAGCATTTGATGAATTTAGATGCTACAACAAATGTTTTAAACAGGAACTTCAATAAAACTTCGACATGGATCTGTTTACATTAACAGCAAACAATATGCTACAAAACCTAAAGAGTACACAGAAGATGCTAGCAGATACCATCGTTGACCTCTATCATGGTCGATTCAAACCTCATTTATTGTCTCCTGAACAACTAAAAAGAGAGCTAAGTACGTAAGTTAAACATTTAGCACTGCCTATAGATGACATACAAAACAATCTCAGAAACATCTATCAGCTATTAACAGTGTAAACAACGACTTCAGAACAGTACCTACTGTCTTTTTGATATCAGGGTCCCTCTCGTGAGCCAGAATCGAATCGAACTTTATAGGTTTATACCTATACCTCAACAATCAGGAAATAACAAGATCAGAATTGTGGCAAGAACAGACTTCGTTGGTTTTAATTTACGGAAAGACTTCTATGTAATAATGATAAAATTCGATCTGGAGTCGTGTTTAGACAGCAGAGCTCAGGAACAGCTTTGTGCCGTTTACAGAAACCAACATACCACCTTAGAGAAGATAAAGATCTTTTTGAAATGAACTATCAAACCAATCAAAGTGTGAAACCAAGGTGGAGACATGTACTAATCAATGGATTAGAATGAGCAATACAAATAATTAATAGTAATAAATGTTTGCTGTAATCAGTGTCAAGGTTGAATCATGTGCGAGGATCAAGTTCCCGCACAACAATTGACTTTATCATTTCAAAAACATTCAATATACCTTGCTGGTACAGGCACACATAATTTTACCCATAGATATAGGTATAGCCATAGATATCGAGTCACGTACAAAATCCAAGCTAAATGCTATCCGCGTGAGTATACTTTTACAGCTACATTTGTTTAATAACAAAGGGAGAGAAATGTTTTAAAACAGTTTTAAGTTCAACCTAATTACAACCATAGCACCCAGTATTAAAGTCACAAATCTTCAAAATATTCTCTAACACTTTCGATCATTAGTCACATAAAACGAGCAAAGCAATAAACTACTCCTGTCACTTAATAGAAAAAGACATAAGTTAAAGAACATTTAGTGTGAAATCAACCTTAAAGAGCAACAAATAAAGTATGTTTTCCCGTTATGTTGCCTTGAGAGCTACATCGTTTTGTTTCGTTTATTTTTTTCTTCTTCGAAGTTTGTGCGTGTGTTGGCGAGTTTGGCCAATCATTTGTAGCGTTGGTAGCGTGGTATAAAATATGTAATTTTGTTCAAAATTGTATATTATTTGTTAGTTTAAAGCTTAAAATATATCTTATTCTTTATGTTCTTACCGAAAGTAAGATACCCCGGCCGTTAAATTGCTTTTTCGAGCATTATTTTTGCAACTTTTGAATACACACTGCGGCATTGTGAGACGTGTTTATATTGGCTGTGTTCAAGCAAACTAAACAAAATAAGAGCTCACTTTTCAAGTGCGCTCTTATTTACCGAGACGTATATTTTTGTGCCGACCCTAAATCTATAGCTATTGTGGATCGAAGATTTTACCTCATACTTATAATTATAAGTCTATACTAAAACTGAATGTATAACAAATAATACATTATCTCTTACTTCATTATTCATGCGTGTCGCTCATTCTAATCTTAATCTCAAATTACAATCAATTTCTTCACAGTTTGTGATTATACCTATCATCATTATTACATTTATTTTTATTAAAAATCAAAACTCACTCAATCAGTCTAGGGTCCGGCATGGCACCAATGAACGTTTACAATTGACTCCACGTTCTTTTTTTTTTATTCATTCGCAATTTCAAAAATATATAAGAAACATTTCCCAAATACAAAACAAAACATTCCAGTCACCCCACGTGGGATCCCATTGCAGAAACGAACACAGTTCCCGAGAAAGACCTATTTCGACTTTAGCTAGCCTGAATTCGGGTGATGAGGATTGCTATTGACCTCAAACAAATTCAAATACCTTCGAACACACACAATGTTTTAAAATAATAGATCCACTGCTCATGGTAGACACCCTGTGGTAGGCACTGGCAACCGTAAATTATTTACATTGAAAACTATAGTGTCAGGCTTTAACCACGTTTCAGTAAAACATAAAACATCAACTTTCATCACAGTATAAAGATATATTATACTGTGCTTTCATTTTGTTCAACAAGTTCAACATCATGTATTTTGCCAGAGAAGCGATTTATATTCTGATGCAATAAGGTGATATTCTGCCTATAGGCTTCTCTATTGTCAAAACTATATATTTAAATAATTAACCACAATAATATTATTAGTATGACTAAATAAAAGGCTGGGTCACTTCACCTACTGTTTGTTATACTCACTATAACCATATCAATATGATATGCTATCAATGTAGCCATCAAGTTAAAAAAAAATCTGCTTTAGCGGCGTTGCGCACTTTTGGGATGGATAAAAAATGTTAAACTCGCATCACCGTCATTTTTAGGGATTTAATTCCACTAACAAACTTATTAGTGTCGAAAGATATAAAACTGGCATTAAGACAGGTCAACTTATTAATGTGTTATTTAAATACATAATATAACTATATTGTTTGTCAGTATAGTCAACTGACGCGGGGAAAGCACACAATATATCTTTCATTACCCCCAAAATTTTTTTTTTTTTTTTAGGGACTCATAAACTATTAACTAGGTCTTTCCTATGTATATTTATGCCTTGACCAACTAATATAAAAATATTGGTATACCTACTTGTCCAATTTCATTTGAATAATTATAACAATCTGTATGAATGAAGCACCTGGCATACAATAATTAACCACTGGTTGTTTGGAATGGTTATTTAGAATTGAACCAAAATGAATAGGTATCTATTTTATCCGTAATAACTACTGTTTTATATTCAATTGAGAAAGAGCATACTTCAACAATGGCAAAGATTCCTCAGTAGGTAGTAATGTGTACTACAGCTACAAGTATGGTTATTAGAGAGTGACTCAAATCTATCCTCATTATATTTACACAGATCTAATAATTGAGTCGCAGCCAATATATGCTATTTTATTTCTTTTTGTGAACTCGCATACTTGATTACCAAATCATTTAAGTAAGGCTCTTTATGCTGTAAGTCAGAGAGCAACCGCCGTGCACTCCACAATAAACCTTCAAACGCACACAATCCAGCAAGTCTAACCAGTTTCACATAGGCTTTTATGTCTCAAACCTCAACGAATGTACACAATCACAATTAATTTCAACAGTGTCTCAATTGTGTCACGTACATTTATTTAAAAGAAAAACAACACACACATAATATTTAAATAAGTTATAAGTTTAAAAAAAACTTTTTATAAAAACAAGCTTTGGATTCAGAGTGACGTCACTTAATTTTTTTTTGAGTCATTCTCAGCAAGCTCTTTCATTTGATACCCATTTTGTAGTATTGCATTAAAAAAATAATAGTCCGCTATCTTAGGTGTTCCACCATGTTGGATTTAGAATGATGTCACAAGCTAACCATGCATTGTCATCTAAACTAAACGTGTATACAAAATTTCAGCTCAATCGGTTAAAGATATCTGCTTCAAAATTGAGTTGCAAGATTCACCCCGGAAAAACATACATACATTGCAAGCTAATATAAAGCTTGTAAAAAGAAACACGAGACGTGCTCTCGCGTCTACCGATTCTCAGCAGAACCACATTAACTCACATTTACGAACCACGATAAGTACTCTCACGTCTAGCGATTCTCAACAAAACCACATTAACGCAGAGCGACCACATTTATCGAATAACACAAATCTGATTACCACACAGGCTATTACCATACAGGATAGACAACACAAAAGCTATTGCCACACAGGCTATTGCCACACAGGCTATTGCGCCACACAGGCTATTGCGCCACACAGGCTATTGCGCCACACAGGCTATTGCGCCACACAGGCTATTGCGCCACACAGGCTATTGCGCCACACAGGCTATTGCGCCACACAGGCTATTACGCCACACAGGCTATTACGCCACACAGGCTATTGCGCCACACAGGCTATTGCGCCACACAGGCTATTGCGCCACACAGGCTATTGCGCCACACAGGCTATTACGCCACACAGGCTATTGCGCCACACAGGCTATTACGCCACACAGGCTATTGCGCCACACAGGCTATTGCGCCACACAGGCTATTGCGCCACACAGGCTATTGCGCCACACAGGCTATTGCGCCACACAGGCTATTGCGCCACACAGGCTATTGCGCCACACAGGCTATTGCGCCACACAGGCTAATTTTACTACGAGCTTTCACACTAAACAAGTTAATCTAGCTGCACAACTCACGTCTACAACAGCACCACGCTCGCTCACGTGTGCGAAACCACCAGACGCGCTCTCACGTCAACAAGATAGTACAAAATAAAAAAAAATATCACTAGCAAGATATTAAAATGATGATAAAAGCTTAAAAATTATTTCAGTTGCCAAATATTGGGTTTAAGTATGAAATTGCCCATTTGTATGTGGAATTAAATAAAAAAACCATTTCCAATGTGTTGAACAAATAAAATTATTCAACACTAAACTCACTCACTAAATGCCACATGTTTAAAATAAAAGTTATGATTAGTTATAAATGGCAAATTTTGCTAACAAAAACAAGGAATCACTTATTAGAACCGTTTCAACCATGTAACGTTCTAGGAAGTTTTTCTTCATCACTTTTGTATTTTTCACAGGATTCGAACCAGCGAATAAAATGGTTGTACTATTTAAGATAATTAATTCTCTAATTCTCCTCGTGAAAGGGTTCACTAAACAATACATTATTCCACCCACCATTACGTTGCTGCTTTTTTTTTTTTTAATTATTTTGAATAAAAAAATAATTTCAGCATATTGTTAAACGACAGTATTAAGATTATACAATATTGAAATAATTATAAGCGAAAGTAACGATTGACACCACATAGCAACGCGGTTTATTTCCAAGCATATGGCGGTACCTTTTAACTTTGGTCGTAACTATATTTGCAAGTTCTTGATATTATCGACGATGTAAAAGAATCTAACGCAATTTGTAAAATATCAATATATCGTTCATCAATTTGAGTGGAATAGTCTACATTGAACTTCAATTAACATTCTAACACATTTATATTTAAAAATAAGGAGGGTAGTGAAACTTACATGAAATAATTCTTGATGTGGGAGTAGATTACGAACACTTCTGATATGTTGAGTAAATGAAGATCTAACAAACTAATGTGAAGAATGTAGTTTGGGCAGAGGTTTCACCCTACTATTGTTAACTTCAGCTGCCGGAGTTAGAATGCCGAGCTACGGCTCTGCTATCCATTCGCTAAAACGCTCCCCCTTCCATCGCCATCTTTCCTTCTTTTTTCATCACTACTTTATGGAATACTTTTAATGACGGTGTTGCCATTTTTGAAATTGATACTTTTATTTAATTTAATCAATAAATTATTATTTTAAGATAAAGTAGCTCTAAAATCATATGATAAACATAAAAATCATGACATTTATATATCTATTTAATATTTATAAACAGTTCTTTTTGGAGTCGGTGCCAGTCAAGAAGAAGGACAGTTTTGAACTGGACACGAAGTGTTCATACGAGAAAACGTCTTACGACACCTCTCCTTACGGTAATGTTCCTTAGGTCTGCGCCGCCGCTCCCCTACTTTTCGAAAGTTTGTTACAAAGGCAGAATTAAACTGTCCTTCTTGGCTGGCACCGACTCCAAAAAGAACTGTTTATAAATATTAAATAGATATATAAATATCAATAATTTTGTTGATTGTCCTTTAAGGCTCTTGCTTTGAAATTAAAATATTATTCTTTACTTTTTAGTTTATGTTTGTACACTATTTGTATAGGTTACAGTTTTGAAGTCGGTTTTTGTTTTTTATTTTTAAAAATAATTTTATTTTTTAATTTTTAAAGTTTATTCCTTATTATATGTTATCCTAGGCAAAACTAGTTTGTCCTGAAATCGGGTCTGGCCGGTAAAATATAATATATAACTAGCGGGCCCGGCAGACGTCGTCCTGCCCTGAAATTAAAACAAATCTTGGAACTCGATTCCAGCGCCACCTACCGGGTCCAATTGTATTTTAAAACCATCGAAGAACCCATTGAAGTATACACACGAAATTTCATCCAAATCCAAAAAGTCACGCTCAACGACTCAGTTTGATTCACAAAGATTTATCAAACGAGATAGATTTTTTTTCGTTTTGTTTGATTTTCTCAAAAAGTGCTTAATCAATTTCGACAAAATTTAAATGGGACCACCTCTGAAGTAGGATCTACCAAACAAAAAAAGAATCATCAAAATCTATTCATAATTGGCAGAGAAATCGAGTAACAAACATACAAAAAAAAAAAAAAAAAAAAAAAAAAAAACATACAGACGAATTGAGAACCTCCTCCTTTTTTTTGAAGTCGGTTAAAAATTGAGTTGCAAGATTCACCAAGGAAAAACATACATACATTGCAAGTTAATAGAAAGCTTGTAAAAAGAGCGGGGCGCGTGGATTAGCGAATAGGTATATTTAGGTATATGCATGAACAAATCTATTTGTCCTCTTATTCCACGTAACAAATTTCTTTAAATATAATTATGTTTTTATTTTTTTATTTTTAATTATCAATTTATGCCTTTTGCGGTTGAGACCATGGGTCCGTGGGGGTCTGAAGCTCGTCGTTTCGCAAATATTTTATGTAAAAAATTAATCGAGGCCTCGGGTGACCGGCGGGCGGGGAGCTTTTTCCGCCAACGCATCAGCTTGGCCATCCAAAGAGGAAACGCTGCCAGCCTTCTGGGAACCTTGCCGATCGGCAGCAGCGGCAGCCTCGAAGAAGTTTTTTATGTATTGTAATTGTACATTTGCATGTATATTTTGTACATTTGTTGTAAATAAAAGTTTCATAAGGAATTATGTTGTTCCTGATTATATTTTTGGTTTCTTTGTTATATGTCCCCATGGGTAAAAGCCTCCTCAATCCTTTTCCACTTTTATCTATCCTTGGCTGCGTGCATCCAATAATTTCCGGCGTTGCCTTCCAATTTTAAATAATTTTCATTGTTATTTAAAAATATAGTATACTAGCTGTCCCCCGCGGTTTCAGCCGCGTTCCTGCGGGATAAAAAGTATCCTTTGTGCTATTCCAGACTATAATCTATCTCTGTGCCAAATTTCATCCAGATTCCTTCAGCCGGTCTGGCGTGACTGAGTAACAAACATCCATCCATCCAAACTTTCACATTTATAATATTAGTGGGATTAATTATCTGTTTTCCATATTATATACCAGATCATATATATCAGGCGGGTATGTGAACAATGTCCCAGTGTAAAGGACATAATGATTAACCAATTTTATATAGTATATAGGTAATAAGATAAGATAAGATAAGATAAGATAAGATAAACATTTATTTTGGACTCACACAGCATCAACATAGACAGTTTCATTTACATCACAAATTACACACAGAGACAAATATAGGAACAACAACAAAATTATACAAAATACATACACTGTGTGAGGCCAAAAAGGCACCTATCTCAGCATTAAGCTGCGGCCGTAGGTACCGCAGCGCTGGTATTCTGATAGGGCCAATGGTGCCACGGACAGTCGCGGCACAGGCATCCAAATTATATTAAATTTATTTGCATGCTTATATTAAAGCTAAATGTGCTGAATTTTAATTGAATTAATACCTTATTGTACTTAACCACATTTAAAGCAAAATAAATATTTAAAGCAAAATAAATAAGCAAAATAAATATTTCATTTTCATTTCATTATAATATATTATTAGATTAAAGTTATTACTCTGAAGATTTACAAAATTTAGATAGGCAAGTTACCTACTTATATCGTATTCAGAAAGAAAACAAGATGTTAGTTCAACATATCAGCAATTCATTCGAGATGATTTTTTATTCTAAATCCTATGATGATAGACTTAAATCATAAAATACAGCAAAACATGCCAACATCGGAAACCTAATAACATAGTCCCCTTAGTGCCCCATTGTTCCCTGAGAAAGTGGGTCCAAGTCGGGGTCGCTGTACTGGCGTACGGTGAATAATGCATAAATAGTTTGTTACCTTAAAGAAACGCATGGTGATGGTGGCAAAATAAACCCTACATACATACAGTAAAGGGCTATTTTTGAAATTCAGAAATATGTTCAAAAAGTTTACTACACAAAAAAATGAAACCGATTAAACATTTTAAAATTAACAATAAAAATAATTCATCAATAAAATTATGTACAAAACGTAAATAGGTAGTAGAGTTGAAATAAACATAATTAGGTAGGTATGTATGTGAACCAATTAATGGTTATTCTTATAATGTACCTATTTTTAGATTTTTCATCAATTTTTCATCTTTCTCTTGGCATTAATATCAACGAACTTCACATAAACATCGGATATTGCTAGAACTTCACCATTCGATACATGCTTTACTGTAGACTCTACTTTGCATCTCTCAAAAGGCCACGTGTAAGGGAAATCAGGTAAAACCAAACTAATATTCATTATTTGATATTTACCCTGAAAAAGGCAATAAAAAATGTTATAATTGCTGTGAAAGCAAGAATTTTAAGGCGATGATAGCTCAGTGGTAAGTGACGTCGGATACCGCGGCGAAGGTTGAAGCTTTTGCTTTCGGTGAAGGAAAATATCGTGAGGAAACCATAGCACGGTGGTAGGGTACTTTGTAGTACCCGACTGGCTGGCTACCACCCTCAAGTTGAAAATCTGTCGCCAAGTACCTATCGGTGTGTTCCGACAGTTGCACTTGAGAGCCAGTTCCCATTTAGGATTTGTGTGCCTACCACCTTCGGCCACATCCTCACTTACCCTAGATAGATTGTAGTCTAACACAAGCCTATCATGAATAAATAAAAAAAAAGATCTAAAAAAAAAAATGATTTAGATTGACAAACGCGTAAGTAAATATTATTATGTTATTGGCGTGTTCCAGTTGTTGCACTTGAGAGTCAGTTGCCTTCTAGACCATGTAGGTCGGTACATGGCAATCACCCTGCCTGGAACTGCTAATGTCTGTGGGCGACGGTAGTCACATACTATCAGATGACACGACTGTTTGATTTTCAGACTTCTGATTTAAAAAAAATTATTCCATTACTTGTGCTACATGACTTTCCTTTTCCAAAATTTGAACCATGAAATTTGGCAAGAAGCAATCTTCTTGACATTGGTCTTGGAGAGTCCAAATTTTTGGCATAAATGGAGCATAAACGACCGTTTTTTTTTAATGCGTTGACTAAGAAGTTTGATTTTTTCACTGCCCCAAGGGATTGCAGACCTTAGTATTGCGTAATATGCGTATCTGAGACAAACGGGTAATGACAGACGGACAGACGGATGGATGGACAAAAAGTCAGAAGAACAGACCGACCACAAATAGATCCTATAAGGGTTCCGTTTTTACCTTTTAAAGTAGGTACGGAACCCTAAAAGTTATATATTGCATACTTACACTAGGCATAGGGCATATGACGCCAGCGGATCGTAAACCTGGTCCAACAATCTGATCAAGATTTATCATATCGCAAAACTTGAAGTGAAACTCCACAAATGATCTTCTGTATTCATTAGATAGGTATTCATAGAGAATAAAGTCAACCTATAAAATTAACATTATTTGGTATAACAGGCGATCATAGCTCAGTTGTAGAGACGTTGGATACCGTGGTGAAGGTCATGGATTCGAATCCTGCAATGAGCTTGAGCTTTCGGTGAAGGAAAACATCGTGAGGAAACCATAGCACAGTGGTAGGGTACTTTGGTAGTACTCGAATGGCTCGCTACTACCCACAAGTTGAGCGACTGTCGCCAAGCACCTATCGGTGTGTTCCGACAGCTGCACTTGAGAGCCAGTTCCTATCTAGGCTGCTTACCACCTACGGCCACATAAATAATTACTTTGGCATTTATGATTTGTTAGATGTTTCACACGCGTTCCCGAGGAATCTCATCTTTTCCCGGGATAAAAAGTATCCTTCGTTTTATTTTAGGATATGATCTGCCTGTGCGCATCAAAATCCGTTCAGTAATTTTTGAGCCACTACCACTAAGCTATCATCGCCTTGAATACACCTCCCCCCAAGGTTTGGGGGGGAGGGTTAGGAAAGTTAGTTTTAATGTAGATTTAATATTACCGATATATTGTTTGCCCAAGATTGCAATGTAGTCATCTCAGCATTGAGATAGTAGATGCTTCTTCTGTTGTATCTCCTCACTAACAACGTCGCGTGAGTTACGTAATCTTTATTGAAATATCTTATTTCACTTCGCTCTGGTATAACACGAAGACTCTGGAAATTTTAAAAGTAATCTAAATACAGGATGGGTTTAAAGTCATAGCAGGAGTCATCACTAAAGGATAATTTTGCACTTTGTAGTACAAGACTGGCTGGCTACCACTCTGAAGTTGAAAATCTTTCGGTGTGTTCCAATAGCTGCACTTGAGAGCCAGTTTCCATCTAAGTTTTGTGTTCATAAATCAGTATCAAGTAAACTTACAGAAATAAACGTATAAAAAACTCCAAAACATATCAATAGATATAACATGATGTTCGTAGAATCACAAATTCAAAATGAATGCATTTTATTATCACGAAGAAATATTGAAATAAAGTGAATAATAATAGATAGGTATCACTAATGCACCAACAATTACCAAAATTGTTTTGGAAAAATTTATAATTTAGTTTTTTGCACATGGCTGCGCTCGCGTTGACTTCATATAATTTGTATTTTCTATGCCCAAGATAGAGGTCCACTAAAATCCATTGATGGATCTTTTCGCACTTCTTTGTCCACTTTAATCCTTTATCGTGGATTTTTTGCAAAGTGGATTTTTTAGAACAAACGAGTGTTTTTAGGATAACTTCAGTTATAAGCAAGATTTCTTGGCACTTCCAGGTGTAATAATAAATCTATAGGTAGTAATATTAAAAAGAGGAAAGATTTGATTTTTTGTTTCTTTGCATTGAATAGGCTCCGAAATTACTGTATCGATTTGAAAAATTCTTTCAACATTAGAAAGCTACATTATCTCAGATGAACATAGGCTATGTTTTTCTCGGGAAAAGATAAGATCACATGCACGGCTTATGTCAGATGATTTAGATAATTTTATTAAGTGTCGATAAAAGTATCTTCTGTTAAGGATTTACTTCAGAAGATTACATAAGTTTCTTTGTCTATCCCACGAGAAACATTGCCTATCAGTAAATTTATCATACTAAGTAGATTCTTTTAGTTCAAATTCATCTAGTAATTTCAGCGTGATTCGCAGTTAAATCAAAACACAGACAGACAGGCAAATATAAAAAAAAATACTATTGTGGTTTTTGTATTGATATTAATGTTTCATTCAATTGAAATTTTCTAAATATGTTTAATGTTATTAGACTCAGTACAGTTTTATTATATGCATAACATATTATAATTTTATGATTACAATACTTTAAATGGAATTAGTGATTACAAATTATTAGTTTGTAGGTGATACTAGTGTCACCTACAAACGTAAACTGAGCTCAAATCAAAAACGAATTAAGAACTGGTGAGGCTATCAGTATTAAAAATAACTCAACTGTCATAATAAGATATTAAAAGATAAATTGAACGATAGTTTTAAGTTTTACTTTTTAGATGAGCTCTCCTTTTCTAAAATTCAACTGTATTTATAAATTAATAATTAGCATAAGTCAATAAAACTCATCACCAGTTTCTCACGCGGTAGCTCTGTAGATTCTTACTACAATTTTCGATAACTTGCTTATGAGTTACCGTCTATAGAAAGATTCGAGCTCTTTATCAATCTTCGTACCCTTTAGTACAAAAGACTTGTTTATATTCAAGTAGAATACTGCAAACATCGTGACGGCCTCTCATTTCGATTTTTGCTACGATTATTTACTGTCACGAATTTCGCAAGTCGTGCGTACATTGCCCCAAATATAAGCAATATTGTATTCTTTATGTGACACGTTCCGTACACTTACACCGTTGAATATTGCAGTGATTAAATCTGTTCTTAGTTAATGACTTAACAAGATTCTCATTCTCATTTTCTGCTTAATGTTGCTTTGGCTCTTGTTTCATTGGAATTATTTGTACAACGCAAATGATGTCTTGTGTATCGTGTGTTTTTACTGTATTCTATTTATTGTATTTCTTATTTGCTATACAATATAATCATTAGTTTAGTTTACAATATAATCATTACATTTTTTTTTATTCTGTATAAGCTTGTGTTTGACCCAATCTCACCATGGTAAGTGATGATGTGGCTGAAGATGGTAAGCACACAAAGCCTAGATGGGAACTGGCTCTCAAGTGCAGCTGTCGGAACACACCGATAGGTGTTTGGCGACAGATTTTCAACTTGAGGGTGGTAGCCAGCCAGTCGGGTACTACAAAGTACCCTACCACCGTGCTATGGTTTCCTCACGATGTTTTCCTTCACCGAAAGCGCAAGCTCATTGTAGGATTCGAACCCACGACCTTCGCCGCGGTATTCGACGTCACTTACCACTGAGCTATCAAGTTGTTTTAAGCATTATACTCCCTATGTAGACAAGCAAAAATATTAATTTAAAATACACGTTCTGCTTTTAGTAACATGCTCTAATTCACAATACAGACTTTCATTAACTTATATGACATTGGAACCAAATTGAAGATAAGAGTACCTACAACGATTTTACTCTCCCACAGTCATGTGACAGTGAATCCTATGTACAAGTAAATAAGCCATTGTTTCTTTCAAATTACATGCTGACATTATTTTAAATATCTTAAACGCTTTTACAACAAAATAACTAGTTTCTCACGTTTATAATGGAAATGCAGAAAGTACGAATCGTTTACCTGATTTACTTTAGATATAGAATTATAACCGATTTTAATTTTAAAACAAAATAAATCAGAATTATGTTATGCCCTTGTTTAAAATTTCAATCTAGACGTTAATTCTGTTCAAATATAGGCTTTACCAACCCTATAAAAGAAACTCAAGCCGATTTCGTCGAGGTGCCATTAACAAATAATTAGACCAAAAAATATATCTGCATATGATACAAACAAAAAGTAAAATCTAATCACACTCTTCTCGTTACAGCTCGATACATCACCGACAGTCGTTAGGAAGAGAAAAAAGAATAAAATGAATTATGAAAGGAAATTATTTTATTGTTGATTATAATAGCTTCAAAGCTTGATGAGACAAAAGAGATTAAGGTTACTAAGATTTAAACTTAAGCTGTGATTCATATTGAAGAGGACTGGAAGATTTAGTGAAAAGGAAATTGTAAGAAAATACAAAACATCTACAAGAATATAACTTTTAAAAAACACAGGAGATACCTTCAAAATAAAGTTGAGGATAGATTGTTGGCAGTTTACATCTAATTGACATGATCAAATGTAATTACTAACATTGTTAAGTAATAACAATTGTGAATGAATATCAAAAGAAAGAAAAAGTGACATTAATAGCCGATAAAGCACTGTAATATTATTACATAAAGACAAAGATAAAATTGCTGTTGATGATATAAAAGATCACAGTAAAAGTGAAGAATCTAATAGGAATTAAACTGAATATGCTATAGCAGCAACAGCAAATGTTAATTTGTAAAAAATAACGTAACCTTTGCAGAGGTTAGACAGAAACCGTACCGTGAGTAATAGAGACGTTATAATAATCTGTAGAATAATAAAAAGTACTTTTACTATAGTAATTGGTTAATACGTGACCGAGAAATGTTATGGCACAAAGGAAAGTGGTTCGAATTATTTTTAGATGAAAAGTGATCTTGAAGAATGAAGATTGGATTCTAGCAGGAGCTCTTCTGGAGATTGGACAAATGATTTTTCCTGGTGAGTACTTAGACTTTAATTTTTTTATCTTAAATAAATGGTCATTGGTAATAATGATGTGGGATAAACTGCAAGTTACAATCTTTAAAAATTTTAAATATGATAATACAATTTTGCAACACGTGGTTTGTAAAATTGTAGTTAGCATATTTGACTTTAAAATTTACTGCGGTTAGAAGCTGTACCTACTGTTATCTTTTTTATACTAGAATTTCTACTTATACTAGTACGAGTGTTATATGTCGTCATGCCCATAATAATATGTTAACTGTGGACTGACGCTATTTTATTCTAATTAGATACGTGTAGCGTTGCTTTCGAATAGAATTTTCAAACGGTCTCTATTGAAATCTTCATATATTACCTAGGGCTGTTTGAAAGTGGTTTTAGTTTCCGAAGCTATTGAGAAATTACGATATGATGGCAAATAATGAGAGGGCCCTACAAATAAAACTACAGGAAATAAACAATTCATGCTCAAGCTTTGCCTCTACAATCATTTGTATGAAAGCTTACAGTAGACATTATTTATAAAATGTGTGAAAGTCTCAAACACATTAACTCTAACGACATGTTTGTTTGTATAACTCGTGAAACGATAGTAACTTTTGTCATGGGGAAATTACACTATTTGCTACTTTAGTTCGACTCAAAGTTTGTGGTTTTGGAAACTTAATGTCTGTCTTTTTTTGTATATTTATGTAATTTAATGATATCTACACCAAAATGAAAGGCCGGAGACTTTTTAAGAAATCTGTCTTTATTGTGATGCATTTTTTGTACCTTTCCCACAAGTTCTTTAAAATTTTCAATCTTTTATTATCAGCTAATATCTCTACTGCTGGGGTAAAGGCTCTCTTTGCATTTCTAGCTTGTAGGTTATAGTTTACAAGCATGCAGGTTTCCTTAGCCACATTGATTTTTCACTGAAGTCCATAGAGAATCAACAAAATCATGTCACCACCAATAATCGGCTTCCAAGAATTTGTTTGACTAAAGAATTTCGGTTCTCCACTGAATCTACAAATTCATACAGAAGATATAAACCCTTAAGGTGGTGATGTACCATAGATAAAGGAATATTTAATCAAAGATGACTGCTGCTAAGCATTATCACCAATTCCAAGGCTTCCAAGAAATTAAAACTCTTGCGAAAAAAAATGCATGCGTTTAATTGAGCTCCTGGAAGTAAAACATTGTTAGGAAACCAAAACTAGGTCCCTACCACCTAAAACAATCCCTGTTTTGAGTATTCCGTCAGAGGTTTTCAAGGCATTTTAAAAGGTAGTCACTTACTTTGATGGTAAGTGACTACTATCGCAGTATTCAGGTGACCTATCAGAATTCTGACGTAAAAGAAATACATTCCAATCTTTTAACTTTACAAACCTTTGATCAAGATGGTATGGAATTATTATTAAGGGTATTGATCTTTATTAGTACAGTAAGTAATAATATAATGATCCAATCATTTAATCAAGTTCTACTACGTGATGCAGTGCTTCATATGACACTTGAGGCACTGATGATACTTCAACTTTCTTCCACTTATTATTGGAGTGTTGACAATGAAACAAACATTTTGTTTTCACTTTCGAATCAATCCAGCTTCTCTTTTTTGAATGCCTAGTGGTAACTGGTACTTTGATGCTAGAGTTGGCCAGCTATTTATCGATCAAGGAATTATGATTTTTTTTATTATTGAAAATTGTTTTTGTTATCTCCATTTTGACGGGCCGTTTTGCGTGGTTGTTTACACACTACGTATTACGCCAAAGGACATGTGTGTGCATGAATATGTCTTGTATATTTATTCTGAGTCTAGGTGTAACTATCTATATGAGTAAGTATTATAAAAAACTACGTGTAGTAAATTAGTATCTGGTTTCCAAAGGATATAGTCGTAAATTTTTTTCTTTGTTGATTCTTTTGTTAATGCAAGTACCTTGTTCAAACTTCTGTCAAAATAGACTAACTTTAAGTGGAATAAAGTTTATGGTACGCTACACTAGATGATAACTTTATTTTTAGCTACCAATAAACGAATAATAAATATACTTATATTCCACCTACACGATTATGTCTATGACTTTTTTTGAAATTAGCTACATCTAGTTTTCGCCCGCGTTTTCAAAATGAAAATAGTCTATAGCACTCAAGAATAATGTAGTTACGTATTAATAAAACCATTTTCAAAATCGTTAAAGTATTTATGTACGTTTCAATTGACTCTACCACTGGTACCAAATACAATAAATGGTGGTAACTTCTGTAATTCGACCTTCATAAGTGCCCTTCTAGGGCCTAAACTGAATAAATGGTTTTGACTTTGACTTTGAATAAAACTAAAAATACACTAGCTAGGTAATTTTATTTAAGAATTCAACTATAAAAAGTTGTTGATTTTTAAATTTTTAAGCAAACTGTCGAAATAAATGTCGATATTTCACAACACTGGCAGATAAGAAGTCGGTTAAAAAAGGGCCGCTTGTTCAAAGGTTCCATGACAAAAACATGGTAGTGATGAGATGTTGTTTTGGTGAAATCAAGCCTCATAGAAGGCCTATTCTTGCGTCTTTGCCATCAACGGTAATTGACGAAAACATGTGGACATCTGTTCTATTTGTTGGTTTTATGATAAACTAAATAAGTAAATTGAATAGTTATTGAATAGTTGTTTAATAGTTTAATCAACCATTTAAAAGGATTATAAAATCATAGAGTTTGTACACTACATCATGATTGTGGAAACAATAATTACTCTCTATCTACGGAGTTCTTGCTGAAATCAGGTCCCATAAATTCGAATCCTTGTATGTTCTTTGCTGTAGTGTTATTCATCATCTAACTGCCCTGTTTCTAATTTTATTTGGGGTCGGCGCAATATATAAATTTTGTTCCATTACGCCCTTCTATCCGTCAGATTGTAATTCACTCCATTCTTACTCATATCATCTGTCACAATCCATCCTTCTCTTTTTGGTCTTCCTCTACCCGTGTATCCATCCACATTCTTAATGTAACTCTTTTGGTTACATGACTATCATCCCTCCTCATAACATGTCCATACCACGACAGAACCTCTAGGTAGCTTGCTGTACTATTATTGTAAAAATTGTAAAAAAAAACCGGGGAGTTTGTTTCGCCGTTTCTTCTCCAGACAGGTCTTTATTTGGAAATGGTGGTAACAGGAACAATAGCATTAAAAATAGCAATAAGACGTTCAATAAGTGTTCCTTAAGTGTCCCAAAATTTAATAAAACATTTTGAGTTTGAGTTTGTACGTGTAAAATTGTCTTGTCCCGTCGCCAGAAGTTCAATAAAGTAATGAAATGAAAACTGTACCTACCTTCATTGAAGAGAAACAGTCATAACAGAGCCAGTGCACAATCATTTTCATCTTATCTCTTAAATGTCTTTAGTTAAACTGCCGACCCGGCACGCTTCGTGATTACATCTGATGACGACTGCTTACAGAAACTTTTATATTTTTTTTCTCGGACATTTTTCACACACGGCAATCTGATCCCAAACTAAGTAAAGCTTGTAATATTGAAACCAGATGACTGATATACTACATATACTACTTTTTTTTTGTAATTAAATAGATAATAAAAAATTGTATGTTATTATTTGTTTTATGTTCATATTTATAAATTTTATACCTACTTGGTATCCGTTTATTTATTTTGTATTATTACTAAGTTCCGCCTGGTGTTTTTACCCAACACTAGGGCTCAAGCTCATTGTAGGATTCGAACCCACGACCTTCGCCGCGGTATCCGACATCACTACCACTGAGCTATACCTAATCGCCTTGTGAGGACAAGGTAGGAGCCGAGTCCTCCAATATTAGCTTGATTTTTACAAATGCTGTGAGCAGACTAGAAAATGGGACAAACACTGATGTTTCTAATAAAGCCGGTCGGTAGGTACGGTACCCGTGGAAAGTGTATGAGTTCGATTGTATTCGCTTTCTTGTTAGTTTAGTCTGTGATTTATGTTTTTATTTACGACTGGCATCTACCCGCGGTTTCATTCGCGTTCCTGAGGGAATTAAAATAAAATATAGCCTATATTAGAACTGCCTAAAATAGGCTATATTTTAGTTTGAATTCTAGATAATGTAGCTTTCCATAGGTGAAAGAATTTTAGAATCGGGTCCTATTAAACCAAAGATTACCCTACTAACAAACATAAACAAACCCTATAACCTAATCATAAATAGTATAGATTGGTGTAGACTAGCTTTAAGCCTTGCAGAAATAAGTTTGCTTGTACGGTATAATGAAAGTGTTATGAAAGCAAAGCTTATACATTTAATTAATTTTGTTATAATTATTTATTTCAAATTTCATTATTAGTTTATTATATGACCGCCATCTACCGAAAGCAAATGATATTACCATTTCTGTACTCTTACTCTGCCATCTAGCGGTAAAGCTCTTAATCATTTCAATGTAGATCAAGTTAAGACTCATCTTTATTGTAGTACGGCACAATACCGGTAGATGGTGGTATTTTAAAAATTTACTTGATAATTAAAATTAAGCGGAACCATCATTTTTAGAAGGGATTTGGTATTGAATTTGATTTCAATTAATATCTTAGGAGATATAATTATGTTTTAAAATATATTCTCAGCAAAATAATGATCAAGTATTACCCCCAAAATCAAGTCGTTGGAAATCACTAAGCGATGACCCTATCTTTACGTATTGGACTCGATCCGTAAGATTGGCCTTATGGTATTTAGACGCGATGAACTCCGAAACTACTAAGCCGATTGTGATGAAACTTGGCATACAAATAGTTTATATCCTGGAATAAGAATACTTTTAACCTGGGAAAAGATGAAATCCCACGGGAACGCGGTTGAACTGCGGGGGACAGCTAGTGGTTCATAAAGTGATACTTAGGTACCTCTATTTAGTATTCGAACCGATCTAGTACCTATAACTGCGTGATTTCTCTACTTACTACCCTTTCCTGAGCAAAACTAGTCTAGACGATCGCGATCGTACAAAATCATCAATTTCAGTCTTCAATTTTCGTGTTTCAGCCGAGTTTCCAAGGGATCTTATTTATTCCCAGGATAAAAAGTATCCTATACCCTTCTCCAATCCTATCTATTTCTATACCAAAATTAATAAAAAAATGTTTCATCGTTTTAGGCGTGAAAAGTTAACAGAAAGTTAATTTCGCATTTAAAATATTAGTATAAAATAAGTATTTTCACCTCATAAAATTGTTTTTTGAGCGTTTTTGGTTAAATTACCAAAAACGCTCAAAAAACAATTTCACTCTCAATTACCTTTACTTTCTTCTAACCCAAAACATTATTAGTTTATTTATAAAATTATTATACCGTTATTAAGTTTTGGTACAAGTCGATGGCGTGGCGTGTATGTGGAGTGGAGTGGAGTGGAATGGAATACACTAGGAAAGGAAGTGGTACATATTACCGTTAGTATCATCGCTGGCCAGTGACTTGGTGAACGCAGTGCCAGTCGTACGTGTGAACGCGGCCTTACGCGATTAAACGCAAGTCCGCGCGACTTTTTAGTACCGCTTGTTTACTGTGTAACGGTGAGTTTTATGTTTCTGTTTTTTTTAGTTTATGGTATAAATATTTGGGTTTATAAATTGATCGTCGATCTTTCCAATCTACGAGTATTCCCTGTGTAAAGGTGAAATTAACACACGTAATTTCAATGGTAACATGAACTTTTTCAGGTAGATTCGTAATTGGTTCATGTTCCTCTTATCCTGGGAGGTGTTCGTTAAGAAATGCAACCCCTAAAGGGTTGCCTTGAGAACGCGGGTCAAGCCAACAACAACTAGTGTTCATATTTCGATATATGTTGTATCGAAAATAGTGGCACTTTTAGTAATGTCATTTTTATATAATGGGTAGTTGACCCATCCACCTATATATATCATTTTTAGATTGAGCTTCTTTATTCACTAACTTAACAAAAGAACCCAAACTTAAAACCTAAGAAAATAAAAAATTTAACCTACTTACTTACATTTATGTACAGTTATTTTTCCAGCAGATTTTATTATTCCCATTGGTGTTTAATCCATTCAAATAGTGAATGAATACTTATATAGTACAGTATTCCGTGCTTCACGCTAAATTGAATCTTAATTACTGCAATATTATTGCCTAGTTTCGATATCCATGTTTCTAGTAATAATCTATTTAGTTCGATCATGAAATGTTTCTTCCACAATTTTCCGTTAACATGTTTTCTAATCGGCAGATTATCAGTGTGATGGTATCTCTTAGCTTGATATTGAAATGGGTTGACTTTAAAACAGGTTTTTGCCGCTAATGCCTTAATATCTTAATAGTCTGTGATCCATCTGCCATGATGCGATGATAGCTCAGTGGTAGTGACGTCGGATACCGGCGAAGGTCGTGGGCTCGAATCCTAATCCTACACCTTTTTACAATGCCTTAAAAGCTCTCAAGTGCAACTGTTGGAACACACCGATAGGTGCTTGGCGACAGATTTTCAACTTGAGGGTGGTAGCCAGCCAGTCGTGTTGTCGGTACAAAGTACCCTACTACCGTTCTATGGGTTCCTCACGATGTTTTCGTTCACCGAAAGCTCAAGCTCACTGTAGGATTCGAACCCACGACCTTCGCCGCGGTATTCAACGTCGCTACCACTGAACTATCATCGCTATAACGCACTCTGTGCACTCTTAGATACTTCTTAGATATCATAATTATTTTGAAACTACATGTATCTGTTTTTATTTAATAACAATCAGGATTTGCTTAGTGCTCAAAGATAGCATATAAGTAGCGTCAGAAACCGTAACGACGGTCTTGGTTTCCTAAAAGCTTTAGTTTTCAGTGAAGGATAACATCGTGAAGAAAGCATGGCACGCTGGTAGGGTAATTTTAGTACCGGCTAGGTGGCTGCGACTCTAACGTTGAAAATCTATCGCCTAACACCTATAGGTGGGTGGCGGCAGTTGCATTTGAAGGCAAAATGCCTACATCGCGAAAAAGTTAAGAAACGCAATCTTCCTGGTACTGCCAAAGTTCATAGCGACGTACCTATCTTACCACCAGGGAAATATGAAATCCCTTTATGTGAAATGAAATATTTATTCATCCAAATAGGCCTTCACAGGCACTTTTTTTTTTTTATTCTGGATAGGCTTGTGTTTGACCACAATCTCACCATGGTAAGTGATGATGTGGCCGAAGATGGTAAGCACACAAAGCCTAGATGGGAACTGGCTCTCAAGTGCAGCTGTCGGAACACACCGATAGGTGTTTTGGCGATAGATTTTCAACTTGAGGGTGGTAGCCAGCCAGTCGGGCACTACAAAGTACCCTACCACCGTGCTATGGTTTCCTCACGATGTTTTCCTTCACCGAAAGCTCAAGCTCATTGAAGGATTCGAACCCACGACCTTCGCCGCGGTATTCGACGTCACTTACCACTGAGCTATCATCGCCTCAAAAAACTTATGAAGAGACAGACTCTAAATGCTCGGTTCGGAAGGTTGCTTTTGCTGAGAAGAGCCGCACCTATTACATTCAATAATTATTTATCTAGTCTCACTGACAATATTTACGTGTTATGGTGGCAAAAAAAGTAATCTATAGAATTTTATTATGACCGACTTATAAAACAACAAACTCGCACAGACCAGCCCCCACAAGCAGCACCTGTTCACAAGTATGACGCGTGTGGCAGCCACCACCCTCCTCGCACATATTATAGGGAAGTGAGCGGGAGACAGATAGATGATTAAACTGTGGCTATAGTCTGACTATCAATAATCTTAAGGCGAAGCTCAGTGGTAAGTGACGTCGGATACCACGGCGAAGGTTGTGGGTTCGAATCCTACAATGAGCTTGAGCTTTCGGTGAAGGAAAACATCGTGAGGAAACCATAGCACGGTGGTAGGGTACTTAGTAGTACCCGACTGGCTGGCTACCACCTTCAAGTTGAAAATCTGTCGCCAAGCACCTATCGGTGTGTTCCGACAGCTGCACTTGAGAGCCAGTTCCCATCTAGGCTTTGTGTGCTTACCACCTTCGGCCACATTATCACTTACCATACTGAGATTGTAGTCAAACACAAACCTATCCAGATTAAAAATAAACACGGATAATCTTAAATGAAGAATACCTCCTAATTGCACATTTAGTAACATTGACCCCCTTATTGAAACCTCTTCATATTTAGCAGTATCATGATGATCAAAGATATTAGAATGACTGGTGATGATTTTGCAATAAATGATAGGTAAACAATGACTACGGTACTAATGATTTGATCCTTGATATTGCTTTGCAAAAATGTTAAAGTGACAGGCCTTTTGGCGTGGTTTGGTAAGAACAATTGGCATGCCACTCCATCCAGGACATACACGATTGGTCCTGAGTCTTAGTGTTAAAATAGTATCAGCTATCTGGTGTTCATATAATATAAGCTCTGCTTATAATAATTATTAGTTTTAAAAAATTTGGTTATTACTAAATAAATAAAGAAACGTTTTATAGATACTAATAGGCGTTTTTTTGTATATTTCAATATTAACGTACTTAATTACCTAACTATTAGAGCATTAACAATATTCTATGAACAGTAGAAAATATATAAACACAAAATACATTGAGTTATCAAATATTATTGCCTGGAAAATACTGTGTAAATAGATCGAATATAATTTTCCTTATAGACCAGTGAACACACGCACCGAAAAGATTCCTTACATTGCATGTGAGAGAAAGCAATGTACAATGTATACTCTGAAATAATTACATTTATCGTCACATCCTATCATAGACATGATAAACAAAAAAATATTCAAATCGTATGTTTATGGTTTTTTTTAGTAATTAGTTTTTGTCAAAACATGGTTCGACTACTTAAAAAACTATCAAAATATATAAAATAGATACCTACGTAATAAATACGATTTCGAATTATTTTTTTACATGTACTAGGTCAAAAGGCCATTCAACTCGTAATTTTCGGATTCAGACCACGAGCTAGTTATAAACATTAGGATTATTTTATCTTGAATTGTTAATTGCTAACTGTCTCCCGCTGCTTCACCCACGTTCTTGAGGGGGTTGAATTTTCAAAAATCCTTTCTTAGCGGATACCTACCTACACCCTATGAGGAATCTAACTGCCAAACAAGTTTCTAGCATTTATACTTTCTGAGTTTGTGAATAATCAGTATTCGCGTTTATATATATTTATAAGACAGAAAAAAATATAGCCTAAATAGTCAGATTGTAAAACTTAGCTTCTAGCGCTCCCAGTGGCGAATAGATGTACTAATCTGAATAATAGTAAAGTATATATTATACAAAAAACGTACGTAGAAAGGCACCAAATCATACTTAATTAGCAGTTTTATACATGCTTTGATATGAATCTTAAAAATATATAAAATACTTGTGGAACCGGCAGACGTTGTCCTGCTCTGAAATTAAAACAAAACTTAGAACCCGATTCCAGCGCCACCTACCGGGTTCAATTTTGTTTTCAAATCATCGAGGAACCCATTGAAATACACACAGATAATTTCATACAAATCGGTCCTTTAAAATCGGTACTCCTCCGAAACGGCTTGACCGATTTTATATGTATATTCAGTAGGTCTGAGAGTAGCTTGTTATTTATTTTTGGTACCACTAGTGGTAGGGGAGGCAATGATGCTAAATTTGTAGTTACTCGAGCGTCTTTGGGACCTACTGGAATTTGAAGATTAGGTGGAATAAAGAAAAAAAGGTTCTGTGATATTTTCACCTTCAGCGGTGGGGGGAGCGTCTACAGGGTTTCAAAAATGTAAAAAAAAACAGTCACCAAGAAATACTCGAGCGCGTCAGATATTAATAGGGTAGTCGCGCCACGTCTGTCTGATAACGGAAAAATAATAATCTGCCGTTTTGCGTGGTGGGGGTGGCCGTACGAAGGGGTCGAAAATATTTAAAAAAAAAAGTTACTCGAGTGTGTCAGACATTGATAAGGGATGTTAAGTGAACCCTCCAGTAGCTCCTATTTTAAAGACTGACGATTTGGACGCGACCATCAGTCAGGGCCGATTTTTGAAAATGCAAAAAAAAATCGTGACCTTGATTTACTCGAGCGCGTCAGATTTTTATACAGGCGGTTCTTCTTGATGGCCTTGTTGTACTGACCCATAATCTGACAATTATGTTGAGGGATTTCCTTAATCTGACGGTTTGAAAAAAAAAAATATATAAAAAATATCGAAATCTCGAAAATGGTTCAAGATATCGAAAAAATTTTTGTACAAAAGTTGTAGAGAATTTAATTTTCTACAATATTTATTATGAATACATATACCAAAAAACCCATAGGAAACGAGATATTTGCAATAAATGATTTTTTGACCTTTGACCTTGAAAAATCAGTAGTCGCGGGCACCCTAAGATAAGTAGCTTTTGAGACAAGTTTAAGGGTGTCAAAATAAAGGTTTATGCAAGTTAATAGCTGACTATCTCTCATTCTGAGGTGAAACTCACAATATTCCTGGACTATACACTTAATAATGATTTTAGCTACTTCGGCTTGTGCAAATCGGCAGATTAAGATATTTCCGTGATTCGTGACTAATTTCCTTCAAAATAAAAAAAAAACTAATCGCGCTCGAGAAAATCCAGGTGACGTTTTTTTTTTGCAACTTTGCGAGTCTCCAATTTTCTTTCGTCACGCCCAAATTGTCAGATTATTGAAATGTACACTATTTTGCATGTAACTAACTTACCTTACCTTAATCTGACGCGCTCGAGTATTTCAAACCATAGATTTTTTTTTACTAATCTGACGGGCTACCCTAGGCGTTCGACACTACATAGAGGGCTCAGATTTGGTGAGAGTACTTCACAAGGTGCAAGGTTGCCCCCCTTATGTTAATCTGCCGCGCTCGAGTAAATCCCGAAATCCCCTATTCGCCTCCCCTACCATAGATCCCACGGGAACGCGGATCCTACGGGAATGCGAATGAAACCGCGGGGGACAGCTTAATTAAATACCTTTATAGGTACTAGGGCCAAAACTTAGACTTAGACAACGAACAAATTAATCTCGATCTTTCTGGTGAAAGTGGGCAGGTGTGGTACATTCCTTTCTATGCGTCTCAGTGCATCTGGCGACTGGTGTGTGGTTTCCAGACACAGAGAATTAAGGTTACTTTCGCCTGGTCGACAATCTTAGTGCTATATTCAAGGGCACTTTCCTTAAGTTTCAGTTGCAGTAAACATTATTTATATAGGTATCTATTACTTACCCGCGTTTATGTACGAGAAAGCTTGTGTAATGAAATGATTTTATGGGAGTGAAATTTTGAAATTATTTGCGATGAAATTAAATGAGTATCAATGATGATGATTACGAATGTTAATGGTTTTTTAATAGCAGTTTTCTGAAAATGTTAACTATATCCTTGGAATATTATAAATGCCAATGTTTGGCTGTTTGTTGCTCAATCACGCAAAAACGCTGATAATTAATAAATATCCTCGAAGCTTGTAACATGGAAACCAGACAACTTTATTTTTGTAAATACATACTTAAATAGATAATTACACCCAGACTCAGGACAAACAGACATGTTCATGCACACAAATGTGTGTCCTGGATGGGAATCGAACCCACGACCTGCGTCGTGATAGAACCACGCCAACCGGCCCGTGAAATGTAGCGCTCTGTCTATTGATGAAAGAATTTATAATATTTTATACGCGGGTGAAATCCTATATACAAGATAAGTACAAGTTAATTTTGAACTTTCACTAATCCTTCACTTGCTCTGCCCCACATTTAACTCTCGTGAAACAATAGAATATTGCATTGTGAACGCAGTCCTTTCATGTTAACTCGGTTATCGTTACAAAAAGCCAGTTTTATTTATGGTTAAGTATGCCAAATAACGACCATGGGCCACGAATCGGTCCACAACGGGACTTTAATGGGCCCAGACAATAACTGCGTGGTTTCCGACTGTCTCACCTCTGTAATTTGTTTAAGACACTACCTATCACGCCGCAGGTCGTGGGTTCGATTCCCATCCAGGACACACATTTGTGTGCATGAACATGTCTGTTTGTCCTGAGTCTGGGTATAATTATCTATTTAAGTATGTATTTAAAAAAAAAAGTAGTCTATGTATTAAATCAGTCATCTGGTTTCCATAGTACAAGCTCTGCTTAGTTTGGGATCAGATAGCCGAGTGTGAAAAATGACCATTTAAAAAAAAAAAAAAAAAAACCATCGTTTTATTAATAACAATAGTGACTTTCGAAGTCTGAGGAATTGTCAGTTTTGAGGAAGTTTCAGTGATTAAAAGTGAAATGCTGATCGTTGGTCGCGTCACTTGAGAACGGCTGGACTATTTTTCGTCTTAAAATGGTGCTAATAGTCAAAATGCGGTTCGTATGGAAATAAAATTTAAAAAGTTACATGGAAAAATAAATAATTTGGGATTAAAAGTATTATTTGAGATATAGATTTCAAATTACCAGTGTCTAAAAATGTTATCAAATGTCAACAACTCGAGGTAAAATATTTTAACACATCGGAAAGTGTTGTGTTGTTTTCAATATCCAAAGTAGTTTGTGGTGTTATGTTGTACATACCTCAATAGACTCATGCGCACGTTGTTAATAGTACGATAATTGCGCTAAAAAATTTTAAACTTTCACTGATTGGTATAATAAAATGTACTTTCTCTTAAGGTCCATTAAATGATTTTTCAAAAATTATGATGACGTAACCTAAAGTATAGTTAATAATTAGAATTAATGTTAATTTAATTACAAATATTCAATACTTATAAAGGCACATCTCAGCCACTATAAATTGAGAAGGGCTTTCAAGTCACCCATTACGACAATGATTTTCAATGAATATGAATTAATTTATCCAAAGACTTGATGATGTTTACAATAATGTCAAAAGTTTGAATGCAAAAACAATTCTGTTAATAATGCTAACCAATTACTGAATGATTTCATAACATCGGCATTTAAAGAAAATTGACGCGTTACACGTTTTCTTTCAAATAACAGCCTTACGTTATGAGGAAACAAAAAAATCGACCAAGCGATATATTCTAGCATCAATTTTAAGTAGAAACAACAATTTTCATGTCACACAGTCCCTTTTATATGACAAATATGTCTTTAACACTGTAATAAGGTATGTGGCTACAAAGTGACATGAAGCATAAAGTGACATAAAGTGGAAAGTGTTTCCGCCACTGATGAACCAACTGTATTGCACACAAATTACTATGTATTCTTGAATGCCGATCTAAACTATCTATTAATGTTGATGAACTAGTTGCGTATATCAAGCGTGATTTACGTTATCAGTATTGTATGTATTCTTGAATGCCGATCTAAACTATCTATTAATGTTGATGAACTAGTTGCGTATATCAAGCGTGATTTACGTTATCAGTAGAGCAATAACTTTGGGGATGCCACTCAAATGTTGAAATCCACCAGCGCTGCCAGAATTAAGACTTAAGATCTTGACCAATGCAACAAGGACGTGCATGAGTATCTGGAATTCCCAACAGTCATGGAAGAAATAGAAAGGTCTTCCGTGGACCACGATTTGGGTTAAAAACTCCTGAATACAAACGACTTCATACTTCGGTTGTAAAAAATCCATCTAGCTTCAATATGAGCACTTAACAAAGTGCAGGATATAAGATATGACACATCACAGCATGTGCCTTCTCAACGTATATTAGCTTAACATCAGATCTCATTAAAACCGTGGGGCTAATTGCAGATTTGATTGATAACAAAAAGTAGAGAGCTATCGGCGCGCCTTATAGAAACTTCCGGCGACCAAAGGGCTGGCTCGTACTTTGGACAACGAATAAGCCTCGCTATACAGCGAGGTAACGTAGCCAGTCTTTTGGGCACGTTACCCATAGACAGCGATCTAAATTCTGTGTTTTATTTATAATTTAGTTTTATTTATAGGTATTTTAGTTTTATTTCTAATTTAAAAGTAGAGCAATAAAGAGATAGACAATGATAGCTCAGTGATAGTGATGTCGGATACTGAAAGTCGTGAGCTTAGAATCCTAAAAAAACGTGAGCTTGAAGGAAATCATCATGAGGAAACCACAGCACGGTGAGTGGTACTTCTTAGTACGCGACTGGCTAGCTACTACTGGCTACCAACCGTGAATGAAAATCTGTCGCCAAGCACTTAACAGTGTCCCGCCAGATGGACTTAAGAGTCTTAGAGGCATTGTAAAACGGTAGACAATACATTGGAAAACCCACTGGTATTGCTAATGTCTAGGCGTCTGTAGTTTCTATCAGATGACCTGTCTGCTAGTTCCAATATTAATTTCAAATAAAAGACTGTACGTAATTTTACTATTACAAAAATTTAGAGACCAACCAACTCACTGTGTTATGCTATGTAATGCCGTAGAAATAGGTGTAAGGAAACAAAATCTAGCTAGAAAGACTCTAGTTATCAATCAAGTGCAGGTGTTATTGAACCTGAGGTGATCCAAGACCTAAATTACTTGTTTATTTTCAATCAATTCAGTAAAAATAATAATCTTTTCATGACCAGACAAGACTAATTATTGAACAAAACGTATTTAGATCTATTAATCAAATGTAAACGATAGAATTGAACTTGCATCGTAAAACGCATTGAAAGCTACAACTTTGCAGCATCTAATTGAGAAACAGACACGCGTCGAGCATCTATTATAAGTTGACACATAGCATAATTACTACTTTTCTTAACACGTCCAGTTAAAGTTCAATTTAGCGTATTTTACCTGTTGCTTCACAGATAACTAGCGTCAATGCCGTGCCAACTTATAATTGCTCTGTATGGGTAGAAATGGGAACGCATGCCGATGCGCGCGCGCTTCCAGTTATATCATTAACATAATAATCATTCGCAACTTGTCTGTGACGTGTCGATGGTGATGAGCGAAAGCGGAGCAAGGGTCTGGCATAGTAATGATGAATTTGGAAGTAGTGTAAATGATTTTATTGTATACGATTTTGAATCCAAAAAAGAATTTGTTATGATAGGGAATGATGTTTGCATTAGTCAAGATGATGATAAATTTGGGGAAGCTGGAATGATATAATATATTCTACACCCTGTAAGGCGAATAAACTTACAGTGGAGATAGGTGGGCGGGTCACGTACCAAATATACAAAAATGATCTTCGGTCTTTCAGATTTTTTGAAAAATGTGCACCAGCTCAACGTTTTTGAGTATAATAGTTAAAGTTTTTTTCATCTGATAAAACAACTACTTATTCAAGATTATTTTGCGATAAAAACAAATGTAAAAAGTAATAAATTCCGAATACCACAACCAAAGAGTAAAGTAATATATACTGGGGACCACAACTCAAAAACGCGCGGGTGTACATTTAGAAAAAAGTCAGAAATGCCATAAGAGAAACCATAGATTACGCTATCTATCACTCATAACTTAAACCACAATCTCAGCGCACCTTACATCTGTAATTAAGTAGTTGAATGTTACGGTCATGTACCATAAACATTAAATATGCAAGTGCAGCACCTAATAATGAGATACTAATGTCGTACAAGGAAATCAGCTATTTAGTGAAGCTGTTTTTTTTATGTTACCGGAGAGAAAGGCGAGGAAAATAATGTAAACAAATCATAGATTTTTCCTTATTTAACGGTAGATCTATCTAGTCTAATATTATTGAGAGGAAAGATTTGCATTTTTGTATGTTAGTAACGAATAAACTCAAAAACTACTGGACCGAATTCAAAAATTCTTTCACCATTACAATGTTGAACGCAGGGCATTGGCTGCTAGATGCAATATGCTGGCTCATAGGTTTACTCGATGTAGTGAGGAAGCTAAAGTCACTTTGTTCAAAGCATACTGCCAAATGTTCTACACGAGTGGCCTGTGGGCTAACTGTACGCAAAAGGCGCTCAATGCCCTAAGAGTGCAATATAATAATGGATTCAGGATTCTGTTGGGACTTCCAAGATATTGTAGTGCCTCGACCATGTTCGCCCAGGTTAGAACTGATGATTTCTACGCAATCATGCGAAAAAAGACCTTTTCACTACTCTCAAGGATGCGGTCTAGTCCCAATAGAGTTCTGAAGACATTGGCGGGTAAATTTGATGCGCCTATGTTGAAACATTTTGTATCTGTTCATGTTTAATTTAATTTATATATTTTTCTATTACATTGAATTTTAATTAGCTACTAACATAGTCCTTAAGAAATTGTAATATTTTATCCCGGGAAAAGATAAGATCCCACGGGGGTGAAACCGCGGGGGACAGCTAGTCTATTCATTAAAATTGAATCTGACAGTTAAGCAATAATTTATTTTATTAATAATCATAGCAAGATATCTCTAAACTTAATAATCGTGTCAAGATTTTGGTCCGCGCGCGATGACATTCGAAACTACTACACCGATCATGGTGCAACTTGGCACACCAATAGATTATATCCTGGAATAAGAGAGGATACTTTTTGTACCAGGAAAAAATAAGAACCCAAAGGAATGCAGGTGAAACCGCGGGGGACAAAGAACTAGGTCTCATAATCTCTCAAAATCCATCACCACAAAAAGCCACATTAATAACAAGTAAATCACATAATAAATTTAATTAATAGCCTGTTTTTAAAAACAAAATAAGCTCGCCAACACAATTTAGGATACAATTATAACGGAACGGGCTGAACCCAAAAAGCCTGTTCCGTGTTAAACCAGGTCAGTAAGTAAATAAAAAAAAACCTGTTGACGGTCATGGCCGCACGGTCATTCACCTGTTGTGATCACTACGGCTACGGCTAGTATAGACTGAACGATTTACATTGAAGTGGAGGTACCATTATTTATGTAGAGATAATCATATCGGTCGTCAATGTACGCTTAGTTGTTATTTGGTATCGTTTTATAATATATGATTTTTAGATTTTTTATTAGATTTTTATAGGTTTTGATGGGAATAGTGGCTTATTTATGTATCTTATAACCTAAGATCAAGTAAGATTGTAGTCAAACGCAAACCTATTTAACAATAAAAAAAAACTATTTTGCTACTCTTTTCAAATTATAATAAACTAGCTATTCCTCGCGGTTTCACCCGCCTTCCCGAGGGATCTTATCTTTTCCCGGGATAAAAAGTAGCCTGTGTGCTATTCCAGACTATAATCGAAATCGTTCTTTCTTTCTTTCTTTCTTTTCTTTCTAATCTGTTTCTATCCCAAATTACATCCAGATCCCTTCAGGCGTTCTGGCGTAAATGAGTAATAAACATACATCCATCCATCCATCCAAACTTTCACACTTATAATATTAGTAAGATTACCGCACTCTAAGTTCCAACCCAATTCTGTTTTCCGCGTTCTCGAGGTTTTTAAGGTTTTTTCTGGGATAATCTTTTATTCTACCTTCCACACTTAGCATTCATAATATTAGTAGGATTTTACGCGAAAGTTGTATACAAATATTAATGTAGAGGTTTAAATTAGCATATTTAAAAATGTTTGGCAGTCTTACATGTAATTATGTTAAACGTCTTGCATTTAAAGTTTCTAAGAAAAGAGTTTCGAATGTGGTATTCCCAAAGTATTTGTATTTGCCTTGTGTCATAAAAGTTATTAGTCACTTCTTTATACAAATATTTGATTACAATCATTTAAATTCCTATAAAATGAAGACAAAAAAAAACATTATTGTTTATGCCATAAAACCGCAAGGTTTCTTTTCAATGTTTGCTTATTCCCGATGTGACATGAATTTTAATTAAAACTTATTTTCATTTCATAATAAAAAAGTAGTAAATAATTTTTAACTTATCAACAATATGTACACTGGAATCCAATAATAAGTCATATAATCTTAAATGTGACCACGGTATGTTACGTATCCCGGAATAATATTACTAACTAGCTTTCGCCCCGTGGTTTTTTTTTTATTCTCGATAGGCTTGTGTTTGACCACAATCTCACCATGGTAAGTGATGATGTGGCCGAAGATGTTAAGCACACAAAGCCTAGATGGGAACTGGCTCTCAAGTGCAGCTGTCGGAACACACCGATAGGTATTTGGCGACAGATTTTCAACTTGAGGGTGGTAGCCAGCCAGTCGGGTACTACAAAGTACCCTACCACCGTGCTATGGTTTCCTCACGATGTTTTCCTTCACCGAAAGCTCAAGCTCATTGTAGGATTCGAACCCACGACCTTCGCCGCGGTATTCGACGTCACTTACCACTGAGCTATCATCGCCTCACCCGCGTTCTTGAGGGAATTCAAATAAAATATAAGCCTATGCTAGACAGTGATTACTCGTATGTAGCTTTTCATTAGTGAAAGATTTTTTAGAATCAATTCAGTAGTCCCAAAGAATCCTACAAAGAAACAAAAAAAACTTTTATACTTATTCCAAACAATACGAGTAACACACAATTTTTATTAATAAAATGTAGAATTGGATTTCTGTTACGGTGATAATTTACATGAAGGCCTAACGGTTTGAACTAATATGTAAATAATAATGATATTTAACACAAATAAATAAGACTGGTTGGTTCACAAGTAGCAGTATATAATGATCATGGAAATTGTGGCTTGGTTCTTGTATAAAATCATAACGGTGGTGGTTGAAATGAAATGAAATGAAATTGTTTATTCATCCAAATAGGCCTTCACAGGCACTTATGAATAGTCAGACTCTAAATGCTCGGTTCGGAAGGTTGTTTTTGCTGAGAAGAGCCGGCAATAAACTCAGCAATTACTCTTTTCAAAAACAACTTACACCTATTACATTCAATAATTATTATTTATCTAGTCTCACTGACAATATTTGCGTGTTATGGCGGCAAAAATAGTAATCTGTAGAATTTAATTATGACTGACTTAATAAACAACAAACTCAAAAGTTTGTAAACCCTTACGCACGAAGCGATTTGCTTCCTCATTTATTATGCGTACTGCTAAGGAGTGGAACTCTTTGCCTGAGTCTGTGTTTCCCGATAGTTACAACCTGGGAGTCTTCAAGTCTCGAGTGAATAGGTTATTTCTAGGTAAGCGTGCACCATCGTAGACCACATCGTCATCTACCATCAAGTGAGATAGTGGTCAAACGCGATACCTATTGTTAATAAAAAAAAAAAAAAGTCAATGGGTTAACGGCCAACTTTAATAGATATTTTATAAATATTCGTGTTATTTATCATTTTACTGATATCAGTTATCATGTTAAGAGAGACGATGATAGCTCAGTGGTAAGTGACGTCGGATACCGCGGCAAGGTCGTGCGTTCGAATCCTACAATGAGCTTAGCTTTCGGTGAAGGAAAACATCGTGAGGAAACTACTGCATGGTGGTAGGGTACTTTGTAGTACTCGACTGGCTGGCTACCACCCTCAAGTTGAAGATCTGTCGCCAAACACCTGTTGGTGTGTTCCGGCAATTGCACTTGAGAGCCAGTTCGCCTTTAAGGCATTGTAATAAGGTCTACAACACATTAGCAATCCCCTGGTATTTCCAAAGTCTATAGGCGACGGTAGTCACTTACCGTCAGGTGACCCGCCTGCCTCGTTGTCCCTTGTGACATAAAAAAGAGACATACTGCAATGAAGCTTTATCAATGGTTGTTATAGTAGAGTTCTAGTTTTAGGTTCTTCTGTTTCAAAGATGGAGATTCAAATAAAATTGTAGAAAACTAGCCTAATATTAAACGAAAATGAAACCATCCGTTTTATTATGGATTACTTTCAGCTATTAACATGCAGATTTATGTAAAACTTCTTATGTTATAACCAAACTGATTGGGCTATGAATGAAATGTATGAAGAAAGTTAGAACTTAGAATATTTTCGATTTGATTATTTTTGGACTTACTGCCTTACTTATATATTTTTTTCTATCTTTACAGGTAGAACCTGGGCCGTAAACCATGACGCGACGAAAATGTGTGTGTTTAAAGTGGACTTTAGTTTTATTAACAGTAGTTTTATGTCCGTTTGTGCATTCGCGACCTCAAGAAACATCATCAGCCGTTACTTCTGAAATTAGTGTACAAACAGACAAATCAACAGAAAACTCATTAAGGTATAGAAATAAGAATTCTGGTATAAGTTCAAATACTCTTAAGCTATCCTTAAACGTTTATGTAAATAATAATTCTAAAAGTGATAGACTTCCCAAAAATATTAATAGCACAATAGATATAATAAGAAGTAATATCAAAACAAACATCAATAGTTTATTAAATATAAATTATCAGAATAGAACAAGTCGTTTGATCAATAAAAAAACAGTACACGGCGTTGTAAAAAAGATACATAAACAAAATCAACCAAGAATTAAATCTAATTCAAATGATAATGAAGAATCATTAGAAAGAAAACGGCCTGTGATAAGAAAAGTTTTAACTAAATGGACAGATAAAATAAATGATGATGTTAATTTTTCGTATGAAACTACATCTGAAGAGAGTGATACAAATACTGAAAATTTAAATAAAAAACTGTCTACCAAAAACTATCCTTTACCACATTCAAACCCAATCAATATTTATAGACCTAGACCTCAAACGTCTGAAGAAACACACGTTTATTCAACTAACGTTCATATACGTGACCCTTATACTTATAGTAACGACCGGCCCTCCTACTTAATAACATCATCACCTTCACCACATAGACCCCCTTATTTTACCACTCAATCACCGTCACCGAATCCAATAATAACAAATGTTGGTTACCCAAAACCTTGGTCCCAAAATTCACAAATATACCGTAAGCCAACAACTCAAAAACCATTAAAAGATTATAATTATTATAACTCGGTGCAAAATTATCCACAGTACCCTGGAAATTTTGAGGTCACGACTTTCCAACCGACTACAGCCTACACGGAAAGAATTGTAATAAGACCGAACGAATATAATGCATCACCGGATGACTGTCCTACAATATTCCTTACATTGAACAATACTTTTCAAGGCCAAGGGAAAGAAGCGTGTCCTGATTTGAATATTGCAGTAAATACAAATGTAATAAATAAAAATGTTGTTATCGAGTCAGAGGAAGAAGAAACTGACGGCGTTTTTCCAGACATATTTGGATTACCAGGAGGAGATGATTCAGCCACCGAAGATGTTTCAAGTAATGATTACTTTGAATCTGATGAGAATCCAGCTGAGAGTGCGTCGTTTGAAGGAACAGAATTAACGCAATATCAGGCTGCAAACTCACCAATTCAAGTAGCATCACCTGAATCAGGTGGCTATGGTTCTGCTTCATCTCCAAGTGCTGCTATTAGCAGACCTGGACGTCCAAATCAAGATAACGATGATATATTCAGTTTTTCATCTATAATGGAATATTTTCGACCAGCGATAAATGCTTTTGGATGGTTAGCGACACTACCTTTTGGTTTTGGTCTGTTTCCATTATTATTTGCTCCTATAGCGTTTATTTTTGCTGGGACGTCTACTTTAACTCAATTGTTTTCTCCGTGGATTCTACCTTACGGTAGAGAAGCACCAAAAGTAGTTCATGTGTATAGACCACACTGGCATTGGGATGATAAAATAAAAACATGGCATTTACATTCCTTCCCAGAAAATAGAAAATCGACTTATAGAACTTCTAGAAAGAGTAACGAAATTGGAAACGTAAATCAGTCAGTTACACCAACTCTCTTCTTCAAGTTCAAAGAGTGGATGAAACGAACAACAGGTAAATTGAAAGATTTGATGAAAAGTAAACAAAATTTAACGAGGCGTAATAATAAAAGGAGGAAAAGAGATGTTTGGACAAGAAGGGTCAAATAGTTTGTTAATACGTCGGGTTAGTTTATCATATCAGCCGGAAGTCGTCAATAGCTGGTCAAAGGCCTCCCCCAACCCAAGGATCTTCATGATGACTGGTGTTGCACTACCCGTATCCAGTGGCTTCCCGCGACCCTCACGAGATCCGTGTTGGAGGCCTCCTCACGGTGCGTCTTCCGGTTCGTGGCCGCCACTCGAGAACCTTTCTGCCCCATCGGCCGTCAGTTCTACGAGCTATGTAGCCCGCCTACTGCCACTTCAGTTTGGCATTTCTTACGTCTATGTCGGTTACTTTGGTTCAGTTTACGGTTTCTTTTGGTTCGTTTAGTTACACTATTTATTAATTGAGAACGGCTGAATTATTTATTTTTGATTTGTTGGATTCGTCTCCGCCCCAAATAGCAGAATAACAAAAAGGAAAAAAAATACGAAGAAAATTATTTTGGTCATATATTTTGTACAGAACGACTATTTTGATAATTAAGTATATTGAGATGGGATTGATTGATGGTTTGAGATTCACAATTGGACCCGGTAGGTGGCCCTACAATCGCGTTCTGGGTTTGTTCAGGACAGGACCCACTAGTAGTTAGTATATTTTTGTTGATAGAAAGATCCAGTTATACAAATATGCAGATAATTTTTAAACATAATTAAAGTTAGTAAATAAGATACACTTAAAATAATTCACATTATTAAATTATAGTTAACGCTTTCAATTTATAAGCACTTATTTTTATTTATTTATTATATTATTTAATTATGTTGTAGTTATTTCATATTCAAATTAGGCATATTGGTAAAAATGTACAAATTAGATTTATTATAATTAAATTAAATTTAATTATTACAAGTTAAAAAAAATACAGATATTAATAAAAATTGAGATACAATTTGTAGTTTTTTTTTAAACATTAATTAGTCGTGATAAATGCAACAGCTTGAAGAAATTACTAAGGTACTTACGCAAAAATCTAGAAAGTAGTTAACAAGTGTAGTTCCCAGGATATACAGGTAGGTATTTGACGACCTATTTTTGTGGTAGGAAGCCAGATCTTGGAGTAAACACCTTTGGTTATGAGCTACTGAGAGAGGTTCAGAAGAAAAAGTAGGAGACCAATATCCAGAATTGATTGATGAAAATTTCCATATCATCACCAAAAATTACATAAGTTTGATTGGACCTGATATTACAGGTCCCGTTCGGTAAATGCAAATGTGTAAGTGGTTTGTACATCTAAACTAATATAATAAAGAGAAAAGTTTAATGTTTGTTTGTAATAAGAGGCCAGTCGTCAAGTCCGTTCTCATCTCCTTTGAGTGCTTTAATAACTACATACTTACAGCTAGAGTGTGTGTCGGCAAAACAGCGTCTCTTACTGGTTCTGGCATCAAACTACAGATGTCGCTACGACTCTACGAAGCGTGCCAAGTAGACGTGGACGGACTTGAGCCGCTGGCCGGACTTCCCCCCCTTGACCTGAGATATAAAAATTCTTAAAAGATTTTAAAAATCTTCCTATAAATTACACCTATAAGAATACTTCCATTATCAGCGAGTAACATGGGTTGTATTTTATTTGAATTCCCTTTAGAACATGAGTGAAACCGCGGGGCGGAAAGCTAGTGTTATATATTTATTAGCATAATATAATGTATTTAATCAAAATTAACCAGATGAAACTACCGGAACAGGTGCTTGGTGACAGAATTTCAACTTGAGGATTGCCAGCCAGTCGAATACTATAGAGTACTTTACCACCGTGCTGTGGTTTTCATCACTAAAAGCTCAAGCTCATTGTAAAATTCAAACCTAGACCTTTGCCGTGGTAATATCTCCTTAAAGTTGTCACACTGTTAAGTTGTCACTTTATCAATGTCTTCCAAACAATGTGACGTTATTTATGTGACCATTTAAATAGTATTTTAGTTTAATACCGTTTTATAACAAGATACTACAAGACCTTTGAATTTATATTACTTTATGATATCAATCATCTAATCTTTTCGTTTTACTTCTATTACAGAAAGACAACACTGAAAGTCATCGAAGAAACAAAAACCCCGGTAGAAATCATTCAAACAGAATCCACTCCTTCATCGCTTGCCACCTCCGAGCCGAGCTCGTCACGAGATGTTAAAACTAAGGTTCCCATTCGGGAGTCAATCAAAATGGTTACCAATCAACTACTTGAAAAACCAAACAATGCATCAGTTGAAGCACCCGTCATACCCGATACAAGAATTCCACCAAAACTTAGAACACAAATTACTCATAAACATAAAATAAAAACCAGAAACGAGGATGGAGACGAAACTCTTGAAAATGCTCATGTTGGTGAAGCAGTAGCCGTAACAATAGAAGAACTGGAAACTGAAAATAAAGTAAGCGAATCATCGACTTCTAATGAAGGAATTTCTACCTGGATTTTACTGAGCAATCCTGTCAATTCTTCAACATCTACGGAGCCAACCAAAATTGAGGACACTCATAATAAACCGAAACCTGTACCTACAAAGATCAAAACTAAAAGACCACAAAGCAGTAAGCCATCAAACGCCAAACGTCCTATCATTGGAAGTACTAACAAAGCAGATTTGATAGCTGGAGGCTCCGCTATAAATGAAAATGTTTATAATAAACTCAAAGACACTGTGTTGTCGAATGTACAAAAGAACAAAAATACTTCTACGCAACGCACGACTTCAGTAAGTACTACAACAGCATTACCCGCAACAGAATCATCAAAAGTGAAAAAAGAAGTTACTAAAGCTCCTACTTCCGTAATCCCAGTGTCAAAAGTAACATCCAAACCAGCTAGAAAGAAAAATAAAAATAAGCAGAAAGTTAGTACCACGTCAGCGCCAGTAATAAGTGAATCTGCTTTATTACCAATGGAACCAAAGGGCCCTGAAATTGAATTGGAAGTTAGCACTCCGCCTGTTTCCACCAAAAAACCAAAACGTTCTTCAACTAAGAAAAAGAATAAGACTAAAAAACGTAAAACGACTAAGCCTAATACAAGTGTTGCGGAAGTTAAAGTAAGTAATAAGACTAAATCAGCAAAACCAGCAAAGAAACCAATAATTGAAACAGGTGCTATAACATCGCAGATTTACAATTACTTTTCTAGAGAAGTCATGCCTTCAGTTAGTGTCGGCGTTATTGGCTTAGCCAGCTTAGTAGGACTGGCTGGTTATTTTCTTTATCCGTTCTCTACTCCAGTACGAAGAACATTTGAGGTTGACAAGAGGGATGATTTATACAAAAATAATGCTGAAGAGTATGCAAATGATGGTAACGGACAAGCGGAAGAAGAGATGCTGGGAACAGTTCTTGCTGGAATGCCGGCTCATGCTAAACAGAAACTGAATCCTTACGCTGCTCAAACTGCTCATATTAATAGATACCCTATGAAAAAAGAACAAGATTTAAGATATCGTCACGTTACTAATAAATACGAACCGAATTATAGTGTTCGTTACCCGCAGCAAAAAACTGGAATAGCACATGCAGCTGTTTATCCTAAACCAATTAATTATAATCCACAACAGTATGAGACCAGACATGTATACACGACTGAAGGAAAGTATAGTTATGATATGGCTCCAAGCTCTTACAGTCCCTATCCAGCAGTTGAGCCTATTTATGCGGCACCTCAGACTGTCCCATCCAGTATTTCTTCTTATGGCAGTGAAACATCAAACTCTGTAGTATATGGTGTCAAACCAGCAGCTGAAACAGACTTCAAGCCAGTCTACCCTTTTGACGCACAGTTTTACAGTGAAACAACAAGTAGCCCGGTAACTTATCAACCAACTTCAATGTATTTGGGCTCAAACGTTGAGGATGAAGATAAAAATGACAAATATGATGACGATACAAGTGATACCATAGAAGATGAAGATAATAAATTTGTTGTTGGGAACGTCCCAAAAGAATTAGTCGATTCTGCTACACCTGCAGTAGTACCAGAGCATGGACCGAGAAATTTAAACAGAAGGAAAAGGAGTGCAAATAAACGTAGTATTTCGGGCTCACTCGAAGAGATTTTGAAAGCTGAGAAAGACAGAGATGTTTTTATAAGCAACGAAATTGATGACGCGATGAATTATCCAATTAGAAATCTTGCACCAGAACCAACTGATGACGTCAGTGTACTACCGAAAGAAAAAGATGTTATTCCAGTTTATGCTATGTCTATAGATTCAATAAAAGAAGAAATAACTACTGTGAAAAACGAAGTTATTGAAAGCGTATCTACTCTCCCCATTGATAGTAATAAAGAAGAAAAAATTACAACTGAGCCGGATATGTTAAATGAAATGGATGTAACGACGAAATCCTTTAAGGTATATGAAGTATTTACTACTGGTAATCCAGAAGTTAGTGAAGTAAATAGTCCGCTATATAAATCTGAAACGACCACGTCTATAAAGAACATGATGACAGAAACAACCACTGAATTGAAATCTGAAACAACTTCTACGATGCCTCCATCTCCTTCCCCGATCGATCCTGTATCAACGTTCAGACCAACAAATAGTCCTGATGTGATCACATACCCTCCATTAAACCAAGAAGGAGGATTCTTTACTTTCTTAAAACGTCTTGTAGATTTCAAGTATAGATTAGGATTGAGTATACTGCAGTCTACGTCGGAATCTTTGAACAAGTACTTGCGCAGTATGGAACATACAATGCAGAAGGTGGCTAAGGCATCACATAAATAGAATTTTAATCTTTATACTCACCGAAGAGAATTTATTGTTTTTTAAAACAAAAGTATTTTAACTTTAGGATGATTAAGACCTTGAAAAGAGGTGCTGTATTTAACAAAAATACTTGGAAATTCATAATGTAAAGTAGTAATGATTAAAAATACAGTTCCTTTTATGCTACGGCCACATTATCGGGATTCGGCGAAGATTTCTATTGTTATCTCTTTCACAATCACACACCTCGATAATTTGGGGGAGAGGAATGGCTACAAAAATCCGATCATGTGACCCCAGAGTTAGAATAAATAAGTTCTTTATAAGTACAGGCACGGAATAAATATATTCTGTGGTACAGGGATATTGTAGACTAAATAATTGGTATATTTTCGATCTGATTTATGATTTCAGAATGTTGTCCTCGGTAGATATTAATAAAATTATATTCTTATTTTTGTATTTCGGAAGCAACTGAGGGAAACCTGCTGAATTTATATTGTGATAAAAAAATATGAAGAATTTTTATAATGTTTATAGACTCATATTTCTATAATAAGAAAATATTTTATATTGTAAGGAATTTTCTCCAGGAATTTTCATTGTAAATATTGAATTAAAGATTTTTTTATATAAAACAATTTTATTTTCATATTCTATATCCTTCTGGCAAAGCTACTTTTGTCTTACTGTACGATATTTCTCTACAGTAGCATCTCAATAAGCAGGTAATCTACAGAAGCGAAATACAACTCACTGATTAATCACGAAATCTTAGAATACTTTCTAAGATTCAAACTTGTTTGGCCTGTAGATTCCTAATAGGGATCTGCTAAGAATGGATTTATGAAAATTCAACGCAGGCGAAACACCGGTGGAGAGCTAGTATGTAAGATATACAAATATACACACATTACTGGTATCAAATTATAGCAGCAGTAGCAAATCTACTAAAAATTCTAAACAGCGCCATCTATGAACATGACATGTATTTAAATTGAATGATATTTTTCTGTTGATACCATACACCCAAGTGTTAATTTTAGTTATTCATAATTTCAAGAGATGGCGTTACTATAGATTTTAATTTTTCTTTAAAATATTTAGCCATAAAACTTTATACTTAGTTATAAAACGTTTATATTTATTCATTTGACACATAATCAAACAAAACTCAGTGGAAATAAAATAAGAAATGATTTCGTCCTTCATAATATACTCTGTATTGAACACTATTATTTTCGTCTTCTAACCTAATCCCATGCAATTTAACACAAACATCTCACCTCCGCGCCTCCACGCTTGTTCTGCATGAAGTGCAGCGGTTATATCATTGATTTCGAAAGCTTTGTGGTGAGTCTGTTTACCTGCCGTATAATGGTTATTGTGGTAGACCACAGGAGTAATTACAGTCTACGTGAGTAGCCATTCATTTCGTGGAGTTTGCAAAGAAAATAGAGTTATATGATCTGAAATTATTAACACAACCTCCAAATTGAACATGAATACTCGATCAATATTGCTAGTTTTGTTAAAAAGGGAACTCATTTTATTCAAAACAATTTATAAAGAGCCCCTGTCTCGTACAATATTTAGGTAAAACATTATTTACTATAAGTTTTTTATCCGCAATATTTAATTAATAGCAAGACTCTTTTTCAAACGTGTTGTCGCTTCCAGTTTTTTGGTATGTTTGTCTATTTCAAAGTGCTTTAAGATCAATACAATTTTTTATAAGGTTTATTTATTTAAGGACTGTTTCAATTAAACAACCTATTGCATTTGAAATTGCGTTTTCTCTATCTATACAGGGTATATCTCCATTGGAGAATGTTACTAGGTATGCCAAATCGGTTGAAAGTTTGTCACAGTGAAGCTTGTATGTATACAAATACACTAGTTTTAGTTGTAGTCAAAAATACCTATTAGTTTTGATTTTACAGGCATTTAAACTTACGATAAAATCGAGTCCCGCTAACAGTCACGTGACCGCATTTGACGTCAATGTGCAACACTCGCTCATAGCGGAGCGTTGCACATTGACGTCACACCGTCACACGAGTACGTCACATCGAGTACGAGTCCGCATCGCACGTTTACTTCTATAAATCGGAAACTAATTGACGTAGCGTAGTAATTCTTTAACTTGTATTTATTATTTTTGACAGAAAATATGGAGAGCTAATATTCAAAATTCGGTATCATTCTTCATTACACAGAGGTAAAGTTTGAATGTAGAAGGTAATATCCGAAAGTACGGAACTGATTTTTGAAAATCGCAGGCGTAACCACGAAACGGAAGCAGGTCTGTAATATTTACGATGCCTCGGACAAATTGTAGTGAAAGACTAAGCTAAAAACAAAGGTTCTTGATGAGACAAATCCCGAATAAATACAAATAAGATTCCTACAGACTTTTCTTTATCTCTCTTGTTTGCTGTATTTACGCCATGTATGGACAGCATAACTAACCCTGTAACTGCCGATGTCATTATTTGACCGACAAATGTCACAAAGACCATAAACGACCCCTAAGTTTACTTTCCCGCAATAGAGACCTAAGCGAAAACACAAACGTCTTTTATAAACGTTAGGGGAAGGAAAACATTAACCCTTTTAGTTTTCCCCTTAGTGACGTTTTGTGACCGCGAGGTTAGAGGTTTATTATTTAGGGTTAACCATGGGTGAGCCTTTATTGTCCTGTTGGCTTATTATGTGATGGTAATTATTTCATTTCACATTGATGTCATTAAAGTGAAAATGTTATTGTTTGCCCACATCAGATAATTTGTATAATTATTTGGAGATATTTCTATAAACTGTATATGTAAACATAATATTATGTGTATTCTTCTTCCTGTAAATGTGTATGTCACTCTACTCCACATAAACGGCTAGAACGATTTTTGAGATATTTTTATGCGTGTGTTTGTGGTGTGCTGTCCCTTGATGGTTTAGATTCATAATCGTCTGTCAGGTGAGCTAGCCTTTTTTAAATAAAATTACTTAAATAATATTTATTTACATTATAAGATATCCCATACTTTTTAGCTCGCTGATCGCAAAACAATGAAGGGATAGCAATAATTATTCAAAAATAAAGTTGCAACCAACAAAGTTCAGATAATATCTACAATAGAGACATGTTTCCTTAATACACGCATAGTGGTAGGGGAGGCAATGATGCTAAATTTGTAGTTACTCGAGCGTCTTTGGGACCTACTGGAATTTGAAGATTAGGTGGAATAAAGAAAAAAAGGTTATGTGATATTTTCCCCTTCAGCGGTGGGGGGAGCGTCTACAGGGTTTCAAAAATGTAAAAAAAAAACAGTCACCAAGAAATACTCGAGCGCGTCAGATATTAGTAGGGTAGTCGCGCCACGTCTGTCTGATAACGGAAAAATAATAATCTGCCGTTTTGCGTGGTGGGGGTGGCCGTACGAAGGGGTCGAAAATATTAAAAAAAAAAATTTACTCGAGCGCGTCAGACATTGATAAGGGATGGTAAGTGAACCCTCCAGTAGCTCCTATTTTAAAGACTGACGATTTGGACGCGACCATCAGTCAGGGCCGATTTTTGAAAATGCAAAAAAAAATCGTGACCTTTATTTACTCGAGCGCGTCAGATTTTTATACAAGCGGTTCTTCTTGATGGCTTTGTTGTACTGACCCATAATCTGACAATTATGTTGAGGAATTTCCTTAATCTGACGGTTTGAAAAAAAAAATATATAAAAAATATCGAAATCTCGAAAATGTTTCAAGATATCGAAAAAATGTTAGTACAAAAGTTGTAGAGAATTAAATTTTTTACAATATTTACTATGAATATACATATACCAAAAAACCCATAGGAAACGAGATATTTGCAATAAATGATTTTTTAACCTTTGACCTTGAAAAATCAGTAGTCGCGGGCACCTTATGATAAGTAGCTTTTGAGACAAGTTTTAGGGTGTCAAAATAAAGGTTTATACAAGATAATAGCTGACTATCTCTCATTCTGAGGTGAAACTCATAATATTCCTGGACTATACACTTAATAATGATTTCAGCTACTTCGGCTTGTGCAAATCGGCAGATTAAGATATTTTCGTGATTCGTGACTAATTTCCTTCAAAATAAAAAAAAACTAATCGCGCTCGAGAAAATCCAGGTGACGTTTTTTTTTGCAATTTTGCGAGTCTCCAATTTTCTTTCGTCACGCCCAAATTGTCAGATTATTGAAATGTACACTATTTTGCATGTAACTAACTTACCTTACCTTAATCTGACGCGCTCGAGTATTTCAAACCATCGATTTTTTTTTACTAATCTGACGGGCTACCCTAGACGTTCGACACTATATAGAGGGCTCAGATTTGGTGAGAGTACTTCACAAGGTGCAAGGTTGCCCCCCTTATGTTATTCTGCCGCGCTCGAGTAAATCCCGAAATCCCCTATTCACCTCCCCTACCATAGCTGCTTAGTTTAGGATCAGCCGTGGACCCAGGATACTTATTTAATTTATCATGTTACATATTCATTACTTGTGTACAACTTAATGTAGATCCAAAAGTTCTAAAAGGGGCCACTTTAACTAATATCCCAGTGTTCGTGAAGAAACCTAATTACTGAAGCTTGTAACAGAACCGGCGTTTAGTAACACAAAACCGTCTTTCATTTAGCCACTCTTGAACGATCCTAAGTTAACTTAGAGCAAACAAAGCCATGAAAAGAACTTAGTGTAGCAATAAAACTTTTCGCCTCTACGCAATATCGTAGATAGAAGCTCGTAGATTAGAAATGGCTTTGTTACAAAGCTTTTGTATTTAAATCGGGGCCCAAATCATTCTGTAGTTACGTCCATCCGAACAATGGGTCTTAATTTATTCTGAGGGTTAATTTCGTATACAATTTTGTTTCGCCGGCCAGGGTCATGCCGTGGTTTTCGGAACGTGAATATGATAAGTGTCACTATTTATTATGCGATGAAATATTTCTATTTTTAGACAGCGTTGATAAAGTAGTAGGTTTCAAACTTCGTGTAACATTGTTGAAATTATTTGAATGTTTAAAATCCACCCACAATGTAATCATCATAATTAAACATCGTGCTATTTTAGATTTCGTATAAAATGTTGCTAATCAAATGGCTAGACTAGTTAGTTATTTTTTAACAAGTTCTAAAAATAGCAATGGGTAAAATTAAATTATAATTTTGGTATCTGTCCAAAGACAAATCATTGTAGTCTATTTTTTCTGTAGCTAATTTGACGTCCAAGAATTTAAAAGAGTGAGTGGAATTAAATACGCCAATCCGTCTACAATAAACATTAATATAATTCTAATTATTTTATTCACAAAGTTGTCACAAACGCACCCTTTTCGATCTACATCTATAAATCCCATAATCACTAAAGCAAATTTCACACAAAATAATACTATCAATGCATTCACTTGGAAACTTATAATTTGCATTACCCGTGCGACTAAATAATTTGATGTTATTAATTGCGATCGAATGGCGTAGGAGACCGGGAGACCGGGAGACCGGGAGACCGGGCGACCGGGGTACCGGCGAGCGGCGGGCGAGGGTTAATGTGCTGTGACCACACGATTTGACACAAAAGGACTCGATTGCAATGCATTCGAGTGTGGCATGCGTTTGAATTAAAATTTAATGGGAATAAAATGTTCACTTTATTATGTTCTGTACTGTACTTAGGTAATGGTTTTTATCTACGGCGTCTGTTCTTATAATCTGTAGTTATTAAGACCATAGATTATATTAAGTTTTTGGTAGGTTTTTGCCTGTTTAGTGGCCGAGTGTTTTAGCAACTTATTTAAGAAAATAAGATATTTTAATTAATTACGGTGCTTTATTTAAATATATTTTAGCGTCAAAAATGTTAGGTATAGTGCTTTGCAGCAATCTAAGATTGTGAGGGAAAAATGATTTTCCCTCACAATCTTAGGATCAACCAACTTTTATTAATTACCGAGCTAACACTTTTATGTTTAAATTATCAATCACAAAACTGTCTAGAATCTTGCACAATTAAGATTTTCCCTCTTTCTAGGCCACAGTCGGATAAAACACTCTATTGACCTACATTTTGTTACCAAAAAGAATGCATACTACATTAAATCAACAAATTATGTGTCAAAAACTCTTACAAAACAGCATCGACGTTTTCGGATCGAAGGGTGTGGGGTGTTAATAAAAAGAAATGAGAATATTATCAAGTGGTACCCGCTAGGGTAATGTAGCGAATATAGGGTGACGTAAGAAAGAAGTGGAGTAGCCTTGAGTGTTTTTATTTTGACTGGATACTTGACATCATGACGGCCGTGTTTCTGACATAATTCTTTAATAGTTTTTTTTAAGAAAAACTTTTGTGTTTTTTGTAAACACTATAGAGGTAAAAGGTATAATTGTATATATTGCATTACACAAACTAATATTAGGTTTTAGTAAAAAAAAATTAGGATCCCAAGTATTTCTAATTATCCAATGATTATTATCTTATCCACTGACGTTTCTCTGATTGTATTTATATGGCTTCTTGTGCATTATGAAACTCATATACATTTATTACCCAATTAAAAATACTTTGCGCTGTAGGAATTATCCAATCAGTATTAATTAATGCAAAAAAAAATTAAGTGATATAAATCTACAAAACATTTGTACACTCCATACCATTTGTTGTTCGCATACAAAAATCCTAATGTTTCACCAATAAATCAGCAGACTGTCAACTAACTTAACATTTTCATCAGCTTCCCACGTCGTGAGAGTATAGCTCTGCTGTATTGTGGTCGCCACGACACTTACTGTACTAGCATCGTTAAACAATAATGAGTGTTATGATGCGTTATTAATTGGGTTGACATTTTATTGGAGAAATTTATGTAACTATTAATAGTTTTTGCACGCCACTAAATCAGAGTGGAATTCGTTTATTGGTGAATAGTAACCTTTTTCACCTACTTTAGGGATGATTTCCAAATAATATGTCTGAACTAAGGGTTCAAGATAGGTGAATTTCATTAAAATCTGTTTAGCTTTTAAAACCCAGCAGATGGACAGACAGACCAAATTACTTTCGAATTTATTAGTAGATAGTGATGTCAACTTATTTATGACGTTTTTTATTTGTATAAGCCTACGAGACTTTAAATATTTAATTACTTGTAATATTGTCTGCCATGTTTTATTTTTATCATTGTTTATTAATAACTTTAATGGCTACTCCTGGTTTTTTTTTTGGTAGTTTTAACACGATCGTCCCATCGGCGTGGCAAGGGTTAATTTCTATAAAATTCACCAAATTTTATTACGTAAAGAAATCTAGTTACTTATCCTAGGTACATCTTATTAATACTTATTACCAAAAAATGCAAACGTTTGTATGTTTGTTTGTTGGCAGTCATCACTGTAACGAATTTGTATAAAACTTGGCACAGGGATAAATCATATCCTTTCATATTTTCACGGTGATAGGGTACTTTGTTGTACCCGACTGGATGGCTACCACCCTCAAGATGAAAATCTATCGCCAAGCATCTGTTAGTGTGTTCCGATAGCTGCACTTGAGAGCCAGTTCCCATCTAGGCTTTGTGTGCTGACCATTTTCGGCCACAACATCACAAAAATAAAATACAGTATTTTTTTTTCACCACATCCAACAAAAAAAATGATAACAAATAGGAAAACAGAGTCTAAGCGACTTATGGATAAGTCTAAGTATAAAATTATAATAGTCGGTATTATAATTTTCGGATACTACAATAAATTTATATTAAATAAGTATAATATTATTTTATGGAACATTTTCCATGTTGGAAGCATAGATAAATTAGTTTTAGTATTCAGAAATGCAATATAAAGCAGTCACTACAAGAACCAATTCGTATTGGAAGCCTCTCAGTGGTTTTGTTCTGTTCCTGACACTATTGGAATCCTATTCTATTTGAAGCCTTGAAGGCAAACCGAAGATGTCAACAACCTCTTATGCTATTGTACTTTTATTCAAATAACTTTGTTATTGCTTTCTGAGTACACCACTTGTAATAAAGAAAAAACGTACATGTGTGTCTCTGACTTTCGCACGCTGTATTCCGTACCTGAAAGAATATGCACGTGACTTCAAAATGGACGATTTATTTATGTAATTCATGTTGTTACAAAAACATACCTATATAATTATTTTCAAAAAGTTTCATGATTTAATATCTAAATTTAATCATCAAAAAGTGTCTGTTTTTAAATTCTCTCGAAAATTTTCAAAGCGCCCCATGTCAAAATCGTTTGTAATCGTGACGTCACTTGGAAACTCGACCTCAGAGTTTGTAACCACTACGCTTTAATTTATAGTAATTTATAAGGTTTCTGTGCTTTTCCATGGTAATAAAATGATTTTAGTAACTTTGTGAACCAAACACTTCATTTTTGACATAGAATTCGTCTAATCTCACATCACAAAATAAGCGCGCCATAATGGCCGCGTTTCAATCACCCGGAAATGATAGTGATTTTAATATATTTTTTTAAGTAACATTTTGGTATGGTAAGTATTTTTTTTTGGTAATATAAAACCCGTGAAAATGTTTAAAACAATAAAAAAATACGTGCATATTCCCCATAAAATTTTTTTTTTTTGGTTAGCTTTTGATATAAAAAAATAACCATGCGTAATAAATCTATTGTTTGAGCAATAAATAGGTAGTCCCATTATGAATATTTCATATTAAGGCGATGATAGCTCAGGGGTAAGTGACGTCGAATACCGCGTCGAAGGTCGTGGGTTCGAATCCTACAATGAGCTTGAGCTTTCGGTAAAGGAAAACATCGTGAGGAAACCATAGCACGGTGGTAGGGTACTTTGTAGTACCCGACTGGCTGGCTACCACCCTCAAGTTGAAAATCTGTCGCCAAAACACCTATCGGTGTGTTCCGACGGCTGCACTTGAGAGCCAGTTCCCATCTAGGCTTTGTGTGCTTACCATCTTCAGCCACATTATCACTTACCATGGTGAGATTGTGATCAAACACCAGCCTATCCAGAATAAAAAAAAACTCAGACCAAATAAAAAAGGTTGACTTAAAGTGAAGCGTGCAGGTTACGCACGCACACAGCTTCGTGCACGATGCTTCACTTTATTGAGACTATTTTTTACGTATGCTCCTTCTACCTTTTTTATTGGTTCTGTGTATTTTAAATGTAAAAAACATATTTAAAAAACCTACACTCATTACCATATTCACAATATAAAGTAAGTATAACATATTAACGCAAAATACGGCGCCGAGAAAAATCATAAACTCCAATTTTCATTCGAAAACTCGGAAAGAACAAAAGGCGGTTCAGTTCTTTTATTTTTTCACGATTAAAATTTACATAATATCGTCCGAATACCTCCACAATGGCTATTCAAAACGATTATTCCTTTATTACGAGGACAATGGGTCAATTTTGTATTGGAGAGTGGATTAAGCTCGCAAATCTCATTTCATAAATTTTTTATTTAACTTTTTTTTAATAACGGGGTGCGGTAGATGGAAAATAAAAGGAAGGAAAATGTGTTTTTAACTTTATTGTCGAAAACATGATTATTTTGATGAATGTGTTACAAAGCGCAGGTTAGGCCACATCTGGAGTACTGCTCACATCTCTGGGCTGGCGCACCCGCTTATCAGCTTGATCCACTGGCCTCGGTGCAAAGGCCACTCGTGTCGTTGACGATCCCGAACTCACCAGCGGTATAGAACCACTCAGCCTTCGGAGAGATATTGGCTCTCTCTGTGTGTTCTACCGTCTGTATAATGGGGAGTGTTCTCAAGAACTTTTTGACTTGGTGCCATCATCACCCCTATTCCCTCCGCGCTATGAGATGGGGTTCTTCAAAAAGGGCGTAAAAAGAGCTTTACAATGTTGGCAACACATCGGCAATCACTCTGGTATTGCAAATGTCCAAAGGCGGCGGTGACCACTTACCATCATGTGGACCGTTTGCCTGTTAATTCTAGATAAGCTTGTGTTTGACCACAATCTCACCATGGTAAGTGATGATGTGGCCGAAGGTGGAAAGCACACAAAGCCTAGATGGGAACTGGCTCTCAAGTGCAGCTGTCGGAACACACCGATAGGTGCTTGGCGACAGATTTTCAACTTGAGGGTGGTAGCCAGCCAGTCGGGTACTACAAAGTACCCTACCACCGCGCTATGGTTTCCTCACGATGTTTTCCTTCACCGAAAGCTCAAGCTCATTGTAGGATTCGAACCCACGACCTTCGTCGCGGTATTCGACGTCACTTACCACTGAGCTATCATCGCCTTAAAAATTGCCTGTTTGTCAACCTATTGACATTAAAAAAAAATAATGCATAGACTTTAAGGCTCGCATCCACAATCTAGATTCTGGGCGTCTAGAATTTAAAATATAATTTCATATACTACACAATTTAATATGAATGTGTGTTTGTTAGGTTCTCGTTTCACGCAGCAACGGATCCAAGATTTTTGCAGACAGATAGTTTATGGATCGGAGACTGAAACTAGTACAGTTTATCCGGGGAATGCAAATAATATACAGACAAGAACACCACCTCTCTCACCACAGATCATGGGTTCGATTTCCATTCAGGACAGCAGTGTGTGTACAATGTACATTGTCCTGAGTTTAGGTATAATTACCTATCTATTTGCTTGAACATAAAAAAAAAAGTGCGTACACTGCTGAGAGCCCTAACACACGGCTAAGAGCCCTAAGCGCTCGCCGAATAGCCAAAAAAAAAAAAAAAAAGTAAACAGTTATCTAGTTTCTATAGTACAGGGATTTTGGGATCAGATGGCGGTGAGCAATATTATTATTATAGACTACCTGTCGCCCGCGGTTTCACCCGCATTCCCGTAGAATCTTATCCTTTCCCGGGATAAAAGGTACCGAGATCTACCTGTGTGTCAAGTTTTATCAAAAGCCGTTTTTGCGTGAAAGAGTAACAATCATCCATCCATCCAAACATTCACATTTATAATATTAGTGGGATATTTATCCCAAGAAATCACAAGATCCCTTTAAACCGTAAAGTTGACGAAAGACGAAAAATAGAACCGGATATGGGCGTCTGGTACAAATTTACTTTCAGTATAAACTTGTGTGTTGGCCACTGAGAAACTTCGAAATAGTATTTGCTAGTGGCGCAAACAAGTAAAGTTAGGTTTGCGGACCACTGGCTCTAGTTACACGCCTGAACTCCGCAGCTCCTCATATAAATACATTTCAAACCTACAATTTTGTTATGAAATTGAAAATTCGTTTAAAATAACCATTATTGGCTACCAAATAAAGTCTACATTAAACTTCGTAGATTCTCAAAGGCATTTAAAATGTTGAGTTTCGAACTTAGCATGTTCACGAGAGTTTGATAAAATTTATAATTTTTTATCACAAATTGCACTTTTATAAGTGGAATTTAAACTCAATAGCTATCACTGAACTATGTCCAAGATATTTGTGACAATTCATGCGTAAATGGCTGAACAGATTTGGATGAAACTTGACACATAGATTAACGTGTTTTAGGACAAAAACACATTGAGTTCTAAGGAGATCGGCGGGCAAGGAGCTTTTTCCATCAACGCATTAGCTTGGACATCCAACATTTTCTTTAAATAAATTGTTAAATGTTACTGCCTTTGCACATGGATCGTAAGTTCGATTCCCATCCTGGACAGACATTTTTGTGCATGAACATGTCTGTTTGTCCTTAGTCTGTCCTTAATCTTTTTTTTTATACTGGATATTCTTGTGTTTGACCACAAATCACAATCTCACTATGGTAAGTGATGATGTGGCCAAAGGTGGTAAGCACATTACAAGCTCTGCTTAGCAGCGTGTGAAAAATGTCCGAGGCTATTTATTTATTAATATTGGAAAAGTAACTGTCCCCTATCCTCCAAATAGGGGACAGTTACTTTACTTTTTGATGTTATTTAATAGAACGCTTGAACAAAACCTAGTTCAGATCTAGGGTGATGATGCAATAAAAGGCATCAAATATAATGTAATAATTTTATTGGGATACTAATTGCACCCGTCGTTATTCTCAATTTACAAAAAATTGTTCAAGGTATATAACCAATCTGAGAACCGAACATCGATATAGGTATAGACCGAACCATAGTGCGATTTACGAATTATACAACGCCATCTAGTGACGGATAGATCAATTACAATAATTATAATAAATCAAAAACAATCATTATGAATCTGAACAACGCTGATTACGTATCAAATATAAAAGGCATTAAGCTACAATAGTCTTCATCGAATTACCATTTTCTCGAAGTAATGTTAATATTAACACAGAGACAAGGCACAGAATTAAAATTCAGATATGCAAATTGGGTAGGATCTAAAAAAAATAGGGTGATTGGTTCGTGATTAGAAAACTACTTGTGAAAAGGTTCGCCTGTGAGTGTTTTGGGTTTTTATGAACACACACATTCTCTTCATCTTCAAACTAATTATTTGAGTAAATAAATAAACATAAAACTAGCTAGAAAGGTCTATCCCACCAAAAACATCTAACAGCTCGCACTGTCGAAACGTAATCAGATCTCATATAGAGCCAAGCTTCTAACTCTACACGCCCTAACTCTAAAAAGCCTTTGTTTCAAAAATACTTAAATAACAGTTTTATTATTATTTCAGAGTGCCAAAGGCCTTGTCTAGCTCCTTCTAATGTTCCTTGTTCTGTACAACCCGCTTCCAGAAGGGTCCACCTGTCAGTTTGATCTCATCTTCTCACCTTGTAACCTTTTTCTACATCTTTTCCCGTCTTTAGGGTACCAAATTGTAACTATTTTGCTCCATTTTTAGGGTTCCATACCCAAAGGGTAAAAACGGGACCCTATTAATAAGACTTCGCTGTCTGTCCGTCCGTCTGTCTGTCATCAGGCTGTATCTCAAGAACCGCGATAGCTAGACAGTTGAAATTTTCACAGATGATGTATTTCTGTTGCCGATATAACATAAAATACTAAAAACAGAATAAAATAAATATTTAAGGGGGGCTCCCATACAACAAACGCGATATTTTTACCCTTTTTTGCTCGATGTCAATAATGGCAGCAGGTAGGTACTTGAAATATTCACAAATACTCAGTTATATTTTTACTCTTGTAATAAATTTGTTTACCTACTGTTGTTTACCTAGTCAATGGTACGGAACCCTTCGTGCGCGAGTCCGACTCGTACTTGGCGGGTTTTTCATATTTATTTGCTGCGAATCATGTGTCGTGTCCATCACCATTTTTGTTGCTCGGACGTTAAATAAACCCATAAATAAACCGCAACGACATTCGTCTGACCTTATCTAATACATAGTTATTTTGTAACCAATTTATTAAGTTGCCAAAGTAATTTGTACAATTTGAGAGCACAGCTTGACATCCCTACACGTGATCGGTCAACTCCCAAAAGGGCAATTTGAGGGTCTACTTAGAGACATGTCAGTTGAGATAAGGGTCCAACCGCGAATATCAGATCGATTTCACTATGAGAACTCGATTGTTACTCGATAGCTTCAATTATACAACACAATATACTTTGTGCTCAAAACGAAGGAATGTGTACCCTACTAGTACTACTAGACTATTCTAGAGCATTTGATTCTATAAACATAAACTTGCTTATGTCCAAATTATGTTATTATGGTTTTGATTGTGAAGCTTTGAAGTGGTTTAACAGTTACCTTAGTAACCGTTACCAGTATGTAAAAATTAATCATAATAACGGTTTATCATCCATGTCAGACAAAATAGCCGTCAATAGGGGAGTACCACAAGGGTCAATCTTGGGACCAATTCTTTTTATTTTGTACTTAGCCGATATTAAAAACATTATTACACATTGCAAGTTCCATATCTATGCAGACGACGTACAACTGTATATATCTTGTGTCCCAACTGAAATCGACAGTACGATAAATAAACTGAACGAGGATCTTTCGCGAATAGCTGTATGGTCAACAAACAATTGCCTTTTGCTCAACCCCAACAAAACAAAATATATGATCTTTGGTACTAAACATCAATTAGCGAGCCTAAGTCCAACGGTGAGTGTTGTGCTCATGAATGAACCTATTATGCGTGTTACTGAAGCCCGCAATTTGGGATTACATATGGATTCCGATCTACGATTCGAAAAGCATATAGCGAATATTATCAAAAATTGCTTCTATAAATTGAAAATATTGTATAGAATGAGACCATTCTTGAATGAAGGTTTGCGCATTCAGTTGGTAGAGTCACTTGTTCTATCCAAGCTAAATTATACAGATGCAGTTTTCGGCCCACGTCTGCTTTCAAGAACGCAAAAATTTGTCCAGCGTCTCCAAAATGCTTGTGCCCGCTTTTGTTTTGACATTCCATTAAGAGCTCATGTGACTCCTTATTTAAATGAGCACAATATTCTTAAAATTAAACATCGTCAAAAATTACACTTGGCTTGTCTTTTATTCGGTGTTCTTAAATATCAATCACCCACTTATCTTTATGAAAAGTTGTCCTGGGTGTCGAACCGAAGATCCTTTGGGTCTCGACAGTGCGCAATGCAACTCGCAATACCAAGACATCACACAGCCGCCTTCAGAGGCAGTTTCCGTTACGCTGCTTCAAAATGTTGGAACAACATTCCACCGCCGATAAGGAACCAGCAAAACATTCATGGGTTTAGAGTTAATATGAAAAAATATATTTTTGCACATCAGATATGTCAGGAAACTCATCGAAACGATACAAGTGCTATTTAGTAAGTATAGGTACAACGAATTTCATTATTGTTCTAATTTTCTTATATTATTATTATCTTTTGTATCACTCACAGTATCACAGTGTCCTACAATGAGCATACTGAAATTGTTGGTACGTTATTGCCAGCGTTATTGTTCCATTTGTCATTATTAGGTTTATTGTCATTATTTTTAAAATTGTTTTTTTTTTTTTCATTAATTATTAAGTTTTGTGTAGTTTAAATTTTATTTTATTTTTAATATGTTATGTGGTATCCGCACCGTGACGTCACCTGCTGGCTCCAACGGAAGATCAGCGCAGGTTTAACAACCTGCAAAATGCTGAGTTGGGGCCAATTTGTAACATTGTTCGTCAATCGTTTAATTAATGACTTTTCTTTCTTTTTTATATGTTATATGTTACAAATAAATAATATTTCATTTCATTTCATAAATTGTTTACTTATGTTAATTTGATAGGATTATCGATTTACGAAAATCGAATATAATTTATAATTCACCTCTTAGTATAGACTAATATTGTAAAGAGGAAAGATTTGATTGTTTGTTTGCAGTGAATAGACTCAAAATACTAGACCGATTAGAAAAAATATTTCACCATTAGTAAGCTACATTATCCCTAATGAACATAGGCTATATTTTGTACTGGAAAAAGATAAATTCCTACGGAAACGTGGGTGAAACCGCGGGAAACAGCTAGTTAGTTATATTATCATAGTTATTTTTTTTATAATTTGGATAAGCTTGTGTACTTCACTTATCAAGGTGACTGCAATCTCATCTTGGTAAGTGATGATATGGCTAAAGGTGGTAAGCACAAAAAGCCTAGGTAGAAACTGACTCTCAAGTGCAACTGTCGGAACATACCAATAGTTGCTTGGCAGTCATTCTATCAAGATAACGTGTTTATTTAATCATGCTATTTTAATTAAATTAATTGGATTGGAAGCATCAATTTTTAGAATATTTGGCGTGATATTTTTACATAATGCATTCAAAGTTTTTATTACGTACCTTTATTAATCATTATTACATAACCAGTTGTTTTCCGATCGTGGTTTCACCCGCATTCCCGAGGGACCCTTATCTTTTCCCAGGATAAAAATATCCTATGTCCTTCTCCAAAGTTCCATCTATCTCTATACCAAATTTCATCTAAATCTGTGCAGCGGTTTAAGCGTGAAGAGGTAACAGACAGACAGACACACTTTCGCATTAAAATATTAGTATTCATAATATGGATATACTAGCTGTTTCTCCGCGATTTCACCCGCGTTCCCGAGGGATCTTATCTTTTACCGGGATAAAAAGCCTATGTGCTATTCCAGACTATAATCTATCTCTGTGCCAAATTTCATCCAGATCCGTTCAGCCGTTCTGGCGTAAATGAGACAAACTTACATCCATCCATCCATCCATCCAAACTTTCACATTTATAATATATGTGAGATTAATATGCTTCATGCTCTATGGTATTACAACTTTTTTGTAGCGAATATACAAACATGTTATTATAGTAATTTGTCACGATTATTTATTGTTTATTATCAACTATAATATAAAAGGTAATAGGAATGGTAAACTGGAAAAAAATACATAATATTTCTTTTAAATGGAAACATATTTCACCGTGAGCAAAATGTATTTTATAAAGGGGAATTACCTAAACTCTTACTTAATAAATAAATGAAATAAATATCCTCGGACATTTGTTCACACACGGCTATCTGATCCCAAACTAAGCAGAGCTTGTAATATGGAAACCAGATATAATACATAGACTACTTTGATTTTGTAAATACATACTTAAATAGATAATTACACCCAGACTCAGGATAAACAGACATGTTCATCGACACAAATGTGTGTCCTGGATGGGAATCGAACCCACGACCTGCGGGTTGATAGTGTGATCTTAACCAACCACGCCAACCGGCCCGCTCGCCACTAAAATAGTAAAACAAGCGCTAAAATATCGATTCACATCGTTTTTAATCCTCATTATTTCCCCAGTTGTTAACACAACATCAAAAAGCGTTTTATTTACAAACAGGGTTGAACAAGTACTGTTCACCACCGCTATTTATTTATGGGGCTCAACCTTTGATCTTAAGCCGCTTCGATGGTGTAATTTTTTCGGTTAAAATAACGTTTGGTTCTGTTTTTGGTGTAATAATAAATATTTTTTTTTGTAATGTAACATTTTTACCTTTTAGCATTTTTTTTTAGTTTGGATAAGCTTGTGTTTGCGCAATCTCACTATGGTAAGTGATGATGTGGCCGAAGGTGGTAAGCACACAAAACATAGATGAACACTTGGTGCTTGGTGACAGATTTTCAACTTGAGGGTGGTAGCCAGCCAGTCGGGTATTACAAAGTACCCTACGACCCTGCTCTGGTTTCGTCACGATGTTTTCCTTCACAGAAAGGTAGTTCCTCATTGTAGGATTCGAACCCACGACTTTTGCCGCAGTATCCGACGTCACTACCACTGAGCTATCATCGCTCTAGTATGGTTTTTCTTTCTATATGTTATTGGGTCTAAATAACACATCACTTAACGAGTTTTCAAGTTAGACATTATAAGTAAAAGGTGCAGATAGGTTATAATCGTTCAGCGAGCGGTATGTTAAACATTGGCTAATTAGACAACTTTTATCCACATGACCCAAATCAATAAAAAATTCCGTCGTGTGTTATGAGTTATCGTAATGTATAAATAAATAAATATAAATATCCTCGGACATTTGTTCACTCACGGCTATCTGATCCCAAACTAAGCAGAGCTTGTAATATGGAAACCAGATGACTGATATACTACATATACTACTTTTTTTTAACCGACTTCAAAAAAAAGGAGGAGGTTCTCAATTCGTCTGTATGTTTTTTTTTTTTTTTTGTATGTTTGTTACTCGATTTCTCTGCCAATTATGAATAGATTTTGATGATTCTTTTTTTGTTTGGTAGATCCTACTTCAGAGGTGGTCCCATTTAAATTTTGTCGAAATTGATTAAGCACTTTTTGAGAAAATCAACAAAAACGAAAAAAAATCTATCTCGTTTGATAAACCTTAGTGAATCAAACTGAGTCGTTGAGCGTGACTTTTTGGATTTGGATGAAATTTCGTGTGTATACTTCAATGGGTTCTTCGATGGTTTTAAAATACAATTGGGCCCGGTAGGTGGCGCTGGAATCGAGTTCCAAGATTTGTTTTAATTTCAGGGCAGGACGACGTCTGCCGGGCCCGCTAGTTATATATTATATTTTACCGGCCAGACCCGATTTCAGGACAAACTAGTTTTGCCTAGGATAACATATAATAAGGAATAAACTTTAAAAATTAAAAAATAAAATTATTTTTAAAAATAAAAAACAAAAACCGACTTCAAAACTGTAACCTATACCTATGTACAAACATAAACTAAAAAGTAAAGAATAATATTTTAATTTCAAAGCAAGAGCCTTAAAGGACAATCAACAAAATTATTGATATTTATATATCTATTTAATATTTATAAACAGTTCTTTTTGGAGTCGGTGCCAGCCAAGAAGGACAGTTTAATTCTGCCTTTGTAACAAACTTTCGAAAAGTAGGGGAGCGACGGCGCAGACCTAAGGAACATTACCGTAAGGAGAGGTGTCGTAAGACGTTTTCTCGTATGAACACTTCGTGTCCAGTTCAAAACTGTCCTTCTTCTTGACTGGCACCGACTCCAAAAAGAACTGTTTATAAATATTAAATAGATATATAAATATCAATAATTTTGTTGATTGTCCTTTAAGGCTCTTGCTTTGAAATTAAAATATTATTCTTTACTTTTTAGTTTATGTTTGTACATAGGTATAGGTTACAGTTTTGAAGTCGGTTTTTGTTTTTTATTTTTAAAAATAATTTTATTTGTAAATACATACTTAAATAGATAATTACATCCAGACTCAGGACAAACAGACATGTTCATGCACACAAATGTGTGTCCTAGATGGGAATCGAACCCACGACCTGTGTGACGTGAAAGGCAGTGTGTTAACCAACCACGCCAACCGGCCCGTCGTGTGGATACTGCAATATTAAGTTATTTATGAGTGCGTTAGTTTAAAGATCGCATGTTGTGTAGAAATCACTGAAATCTAAAATATTAATTAGTTTAAGAAACAGAACAGAAAAACCGTGTAAAAACCTTTTTCAGCACAATAAATTAATATTATTAACTAAAATTCCACCCCGCGGTTTCACCCGCATACCCATTTTTACACATTTAGGGGATGAATTTTGTCTTAAAAACAATAAAATATGTGAAAAAAACTGCTTCCTTTAGGCTGGGCGTTGATAAGTCAGTGAGTCAGGGCTTCTCTTTTTATTTGATAATGTCAAAGTCAAAACCATTTATTCAGTTTAGGCCCTAGAAGGGCACTTATAAAGGTCGAATTACAGAAGTTACCACCGGTTCGGAAGTCAGCCTTCAACTGAGAAGAACCGGCAAGAAACTCAGCAAGGTTACATTTTTTAAATATTTTTGAACCATCTGACTATATTGGCTTTTTTTTTCAAATGTTTAACAATAATAGAGTATGGTGATAGATAAAACTATGCATAATAACATATTATTAAAAGGTAATAAACCTATCTACCTTTTTTCTTATAATATCTTTGGTTGGCATCACATAAAACACTGGCCACATCTTCAAACAATGCTACAGATTCCTATTCTTGTATCTGTAGATTTATTTCATCAAACACAAAGGTTTAATTAGACCACAAGCGAAAACTAACTGAAAGCGATCTGCCCACGAATTTTACCGACAATTTCTCTACGTAACTGTGGGCAGTCAATTACATGGCGTTATTTCTTTTAACGCGCCCCCGAACATTAATGGTTCGAAAAGCAATATGTTAGGAAGTCGTAAGTCTGCTAATAATGGTAGATAGGAATTAATTGAACATAACTTGTTACACATGTAATGTCGTTTCAATTATTATGCCCATAATTCATGGACTTAGAGGAAAGTGAATGTTAGTTTGGTTAGATTTCGGATATGATGTGATTTTGTTGCTACTTTTGAATAATATTTTTTACAACGTATTAATGCGATAAGTACCTTAACCCCTATTTTCTTCTCGTGAATCCCTTGTAGGTCGGTATTGACCCCCAGGGGTTATAAACCACTTTGGGTATCAATGGTCTAAAAGTTCAGTTAAAAGTTTCTTCTCATAGATCTAAGTAACACATAAATGGTTCAAATCGTACCTAGAAAATCGTGAGCAATTTGTCGAATTAGAAAATTTCGACACAAAAACCGGACAAATACACATGACAAGATCAAAAACCTTGCAAACCCATAACTCAATTCCCCAAGGTAGTGTTCTCGGATGTATCCTATTTTTAATTTATATAAATGACCTTCCTAAAATAATTAATGACCATTGTGTGCTATTCGCAGACGACATCTCTCTTTTGACAAATTTGAATGATAAACATAATCTAAATAAAAACCTCACTGACATTTTTAATACTATAGTAATTTGGATGAATGACCATAATCTTGACATAAACTATTCTAAAACAAAAATTATGCACTTTAGACCATACCAAAAATCCCCGACGAAAATATATAATAAATTACCCGACGAATTAAAAGATGAAAAAAAGGACAACATATTTATGAACCGCCTAAAATGCTTCTTGGTAAAAAAATGTTATTATTGCCTTGATGATTTTTTTAATGACCATTTTACAAACCCTAATAATTAATAGAATAAATGTAGTAATTTTATAAAATGATTCGGTCCGTCTGCCTTCCTAGACTATTGTTCAATTGCTATACCCTATTAGGGTCATGAATGTGATAATTTTTTATCTAGCTATGCAATAAAATTGAGTATTGAGTAATTGGCAATTAAAGTTAGTCAGGTCCTGAGAAAAAGTATGTTACGGTATTTTGTGCTGTTAATTTTTTTGCCTTTTCAGGACATAGCTAGAATATATACCTACTGTCCCCCGCGGTTTCATCCGCGTTCCTGTGGGATCTTCTCTGTTCCTGGGATAAAGGTGTTTTTTGTTTTATTCCATGATATCGTAATATTCGTTATTTTGAGAACTAGTACAGAGGGTCCGTATTATTTCTCACTGTATAAAAGCAGGATAGTCAACTGCACGGTGGTAGGGTACTTTGTAGTACTCGACTGGCTGGCTATCACCCTCAAGTTGAAAATTTGTCGCCAAGCACTTGGTGTGTTGCGGCAATTGCACTTGAGAGCCAGTTAGTCTTAAAAGCATTGTAATATGGTGTACGACACATTGGCAATCCCCCTGGTATTGCTAATGTCTATAGGCGACGGTAGTCAATTATCATTAGCTGACCCGCCTGCCTCGATGTCACTTGTGACTGTGACATAAAAAAAAATAGACCTGTGTCGCGTTGCTGGCATCAACGGATGCACTTCACGTACAGAGCGCAATTAAAAGTAAAAGTGACTCAAAACAACCAATAATGCCATCATGTGTTATGAGATATGGTAATATTGCATGTTATTTATGTGTGCGTTAGAGTGCCATTTCTTGGTCAATTTTAATATCGAATGATGTGCAGGTAACCTATCTACACTTTTTACTTTTAGATAATATCATTGTTAAGATAATATTCCTGCAAGCTTTAACGAATCAAAAATTGTGCCCAATTTGGAGAGAACGAAACGTCACAGACATTTTCTGAGTGTCACGATCAGAATTGCAAATATCCGAGTAAATTTACAAAGAATACAGGAAAATTATGCGGGACCCGGTCAGGATGGGGGTTTTATTTCTGTAACATACGAAACCCTGCCTGTTAGGTTTCGGGATGTAAATTTATTGAAACATTTTTCAGGGGGACATTTGGTTAATGAAATGCTGGATAAATTATGTACCTTTACCATTAAAAATGCTTTGTTTTATATTTTATAAATGTTAATGTACTTAACTAGAGAAATACCTCACTGATTTATCACGAATTCTTAGAAAGTATACCTAAATGCTACACACTGATTTGGCGGGTAGATTCCTAATAGGAAGTAAGAATCTTTTTTTTTTTTTTATGTCACTAGTGACAACTAGGCAGGCGGGTCACCTGATGTTAAGCGACTACCGTCGCCTATAGACATTAGCAAGACCAAGTGGACTGCCAACGTGTTGTACACCATATTACAATGCCTTAAGGGCAAGGGCAACTGGCTCTCAAGTGCAACTGCCGGAACACACCAACAGGTGCTTGGCGACAGATTTACAACTTGAGGGTGGTAGCCAGCCAGTCGAGTACCACATAGTACCCTACCACCGTGCAAAAAGTGATTTTTGTTTTTTTTTTAATTCTGTATAAGCTTGTGTTTGACCACAATCTCACTATGGTAAGTGATGATGTGGCCGAAGGTGGTAAGCACACAAAGCCTAGATGGGAACTGGCTCTCAAGTGCAGCTGCCGGAACACACCGATAGGTGCTTGGCGACAAATTGTCAACATGAGGGTGGTAGCCAGCCAGTCGGGTACCACAAAGTACCCTACCACCGTGCTATGGTTTCCTCACGATGTTTTCCTTCACCGAAAGCTCAAGCCCATTGTAGGATTCGAACCCACGACCTTCGCCGCAGTACCCGACGTCACTACCACTGAGCTATCATCGCCTTGAATTCAACCCCTATAAAAGGTTCCCTTAAGAATGTGGGTGAGACCGCGGGGGATAACTAGTATCATGTATGTAAAAGTTTGTACGGATGTTAGTCACTCAATCATACTATTAATTAATTGTGTTTGGATAAATTTGATATGTAGACAGATAATATTCAAAACGACGTGGCATTATTATGAAAATTGTCGTAATAGTTTCGTAGTCTATATAAAACTTTTTTTTTTCAAATCTGATCAAGATTCAAGCAAAGCTTGTACTATAGAAACTTGATGACTGATATTACATTAAACTACTTTTTTTTTGTAAATAATTACTTAAATAGATAATTACACCCAAACTCAGGACACACAGACATGTTCATGCACACAAATGTCTGTCCTGGATGGGAATCGAACCCACGATCTGCGTGATAGGTAGTGTGTTAACCAAACACGCTAACCGTCAACTAAATAAGTAAAGATGGTAGAGTACCTATCGATATATTTTACCATTTCTAAAGGTTCGATGATGTCCATTAAAATATTATTTCAATAACCGTAAACTGTTATTTCAAGCGATATTAATTTCATCTAACAACTTTGTTTTTAAATAAATACTTAGAATACAATTTATCAGTTTTCCATGAAAACTAATTTGCTCTCGACTCATCAATGGGCTACAGGACTACCATTTTATGAAGACACTTGTTAAGTTATTAAAACTGATGATAATTGTATGAATGAACAAAGCTTTTCTTTGTGTCAAATTGTATTTGTTCACTTCACTTCACTTTTAATGGTCTATCTATAAATATACCTACAATGGCCGACTTTTCATTAATATATTTATTGGAGTGATTATTAGAAACCTATAATCTACACTTTTTTTATTCTGGATAAGCTTGTGTTTGACCACAATCTCACCATGGTAAGCGATGATGTGGCCGAAGGTGGTAAGCACACAAAGCCTAGATGGGAACTGGCTCTCAAGTGCAGCTGTCGGAACACACCGATAGGTGCTTGGCGACAGATTTTCAACTTGAGGGTGGTAGCCAGCCAGTCGGGTACTACAAGGTACCCTACCACCGTACCTTTATATTATAAAGAAGTTTTACCCACGTTCCCGAGCGATCTTGTCTTTTCCAGGATATTTTCTACCGTGTGCCAAGTTTCATTGAAATCCGTTCAGCCGTTTTTGCGTGATTGAGCAACAAACATCCAAATAAACAAACTTTCTCATTTATAATACCTACCTATTAGTAGGATGAGTAGTTTAAAAATCCTCCTTGGCTATCATAGGAACAAAAGTGCCAGGAAAACAATAAGATAACAATAGAATCTATTTTTAGCAATTCAAGTTAAAACACGCTTTTATCCTTAAGACATTGTCACTTCTTTTATGACAAAAAAAAATGTGGAGCTCTCTGTTTAAATTAATAAAAATTACACACAACCAAAAAGTGTCAACTAATGTCAAAAGTATAATATTGGCAGGAAATTCACTCCCTCTAACCTCGATAACATAATCAGAGCCCGTCCGGACATGACGTAATAGTATAGCCGTGCGACAACCCTATCACAATAATAGACAAGACAAATTGAGGACATCAATTCAGCCATATCGCTCGTGGAATACACCCATTGCTGGGTTCAGGAAGCCTCTGAATGTTGGCATATTATAGTCGTATGGGTGCAGGAAATGTGCCGATACGTTGCCATAATCTTGATCCTTGGTACTTTAAACGTTGATTTTGACTAGGAATTTGTACAGAGAATAGAGCTTAAGGGAATATTTGTTTCTCTTATGATTTGATCGAGATCTAGTTCATAAAATTATGAAGTATGGTATAAACTTTTCGCAGTATTTGGCCTAGAATATTCAGTCAAAATCTTCCTGTATAAAGCAAGCATAAATATTATATGCCTGCTGGGAACCTTGCCGATCGGCAGCAGCGGCAGCCTCGAACAAGTTTTTTATATATTATAGTTGTACATTTGTTTGTATATTTTGTACATTTGTTGTAAATAAATAATGTGTTTAGTTGTATTGTAAGTTATATGCGTAAAATATGAAAATAAATCCTATACCTATAAGATTTTTTGTTTATTGTTTTTTATATTTGGAAAGATACATAAGCACTGTCTAACATACAGATATTTTATTTTAATTCCTACAAGAACTCGGGTGAAACTGCGGAACTCAAGCTAGTAGATTATACAATGAAAAATAAACATTAGATAATTCTTTATCTCAGATAAACATAAGAACAGGGTGCGGATAAAACTCTAATCTTATTTCACAAGTTAAGTTCTAACAACACTGGATAAAGCTTGTTTCAGATCAAAGTGTGCAGTAAAATAGAATCAAATGAAAATGTCATAATAGAAAAAAAAATGTGCCGCAAACACACCTTCCAGTTGTAACCCCTGTCAAACATGACAGTTACGTTAAACCTAGGCCTCCAATGAATTTGCTACCTTCAGGTCACAGGTATTTCTGAAGCGAAGACATTTTTATTTTCTATACAAAGGTTTTTGTTATATTAATGTAAAGGTTCTGACATATAGTAACCTTGTTTTAAAAAAAAGTTTGACAGCTCATTTAATTTGACCGTACAGTAACTACATATAAGTAATAAATAGTTTCTAATTTTAATCTTATAAATATTTATATTTTCACTTTCGGCAACTATTAGAGTGATCGTAGTTCTCACCTGGCTGGTAATCTTCAAGTAGCTAGCTCAGTGGTAGTGACGTCGGACACCGCGGCGAAGGTCGTGGGTTCGAATCCTACAATGGGCTTGAGCTTTCGGTGAAGGAAAACATCGTGAGGAAACCATAGCATGATGGTAGGGTACTTTGTAGTGCTCGACTGGCTGGCTACCACCCTCAAGTTGAAAATCTGTCGCCAAGCACCTGTTGGTGTGTTCCAGCAGTTGCACTTGAGAGCCAGTTACCTTTAAGGCATTGTAATAATGTGTACAACACATTGGCAATCCCCTTGGTATTGCTAATGTCTATAGGCGACGGTAGTCACTTACCACCAGGTGACCCGTCAGCTTCGTTGTCACTTGTGGTATATAAAAAATATAAAAAGAGTTGGAAATTTTTCAAAAACCATTTACCTACAGTTTTGTTGGTAAAAAATTTGGTGCTTAAGAGATCATTTGCTTTACACTAGCAGCGGAACTATTTTCCCTTTCATTCTAATGCAAAATAGGAAAAATCTGTTTCTCTAACTCCTTTGTTGCGTTTCACAAAACTATACTCGGCCAAGAAAGGTCCCCGTTTGTCTTCCAGTCTTATCGTCCTACTTCGGAACGTGACTCCAAGATTACCACCCAAGTCATTCCATCAGCCAATATGGATCTTATCTGTAGAACTATAAGATTTTAAATCCACTGCAACAACTGTGCAACGCATGGTGAAACCTACACTATTTTTATGAGTAGCCGTATTAGCTTTAACACTAATGGTTTAAAGTTTATTTTAGTTTGGCTAGCTGGTGAATTTAAATTTGTTTTTTAAGTGGCCGACTGTTGACAGATGACAACATTGCCATGCTCTTTCTTGCCTTGTTTTCTTGGACCCTTAACTCGATTTGGGTAAATGAAAGCTGTGACTCGAGTCATCTATTAAAGAGCGAGATGCATATAGAAATAGAATGAGACGAATATATATTAGGTGAACATACTGGGACGCTTATTCACATCAATTTTTTTTTCAGTCTGGGATGGCTTTTATATTTTTTAGGAGACTTTATTTTTTATTTTTTCTGGTTACTACAAATTATGGTACTTTAGTAATCGGTTGCACTGAGGCATTTTTTTTAATGCTTGTAATAATCCAAATAATAAAATGTAGAGAATCGTAATTGTTGGAAAATCCGAAAGTTTCGAGAGATATTTTTTTTTCTACGGGTTTTTTGATGGAAAGCTATCTCACTCCCAGAAACTTATCAAACCGAATAAGAATTCATCGAATAAATAAAAGCTAGTGAATCAAACTGGACAAAAACCTGTCTGTAAGCGATCCGATAATGTGGACTGGCCTTAATCGTTTGGAAAAATGACTCTTATGTCACAAGAGGGTTCAGAATTCCCCAACCCTGCTGTGAATCAAGAGGCTCGGAGGTCAATGATGCTTTGTTTTCGTACCCAGCTTAAATGTGCATTAAAAAAGGATATTTATGTCAAGATATTATTCTACAATACATATACTTTGAGAAGTATTCGTCTATCTACTCCTTACAAATTACAATAATAACAACCTTGTTGTAGTAAAAGAGAGCCATATTTTTATACCAGTAAGACGACCAGATAGGCGGGTCACCTGATGGTAAGTGACTACTGTCGCCTATAGACATTAGGAATACCAGGGGATTGCTAATGTGCTACTTGCATACATTAACACGATCGCTCATGGGACGGTCGTTTCAAAATTATGGTTCATGTTATTAAAATATTTTTGGTGGCATATTCGTATACTATTACTAGCTGTCCCCCGCGGTTTCACCCGCGCTTCCATAGGATCTTATTTTCCCGGGATACAAATATTATTATTAATATATTATAACTTTTGAAATCGGTGTATTAGTTTTTGAGTATATACCTACGTTGCAAACAAACAAAAATACAAATTTTTCTTTGACCCAAAACATTGTACTACCCGGAAAGTTGCGTAAAACCACGAGCACAAACTAGTGTGAGTAATTATATATGTAAGTATAGCGGCATAACCCGGAAGCAACATTCATAATTACTACCTAATTAATTAATTTATAGGCTTAATCAAAAGCTCAAGCTTCTAATTAGTTATCAAAAGCTAATATAATTATGACATTTTAACAACTTAGAGCTACAATTTATTAGAGAAGCACAGAACAAAAAAAAATGGTAGAGGGAGCGTACGTAAACAATAGTCTCCAATGAAGTGAAGCGTCGTGCACGAAGATGTGTGCGTGACCTGCACGTACTTTATCCCATGTCACTCGCGTCGCACAGGAACGAGATCGGCTTCCATTTTCAAATTCGGCTTCCTTTACTGTGCTTCACTTTAAGTGCGCGGTGCTTTATCTACATTATTTTATTTAGTCTGAGTAGAGAAGTGGAATTATCGTGTGTTTCATCGTGGCATGAAATTAAACTAGAAGCACGGTATGGTGACCGTTTTGACACCCCAATCCATCTATGTGCCAAAAAGAGATAAGCATAGCGCGTCAAAGAGAGACACCCTCTTGTCAAAACGGGCATAATAACGTGCCGCTAGTTATAATTGCCGCCTTGAGGCGATGATAGCTCAGTGATATTGACGTCGCAGCGAAGGTCGTTGGTTCGAATCCTATAAAGCTTACGCTTTCGGTGAAGCAAAAAATCGTGAGGAAACCACAGCACGGTGGTAGGGTACTTTGTAGTAATTGACTGATTGGCTACCACCCTCATGTTGAAAATCTGTCGCCAAGCACCTGTTGTTGTGTTCCGGCAATTGCTCTTGAGAGCCAGTTTGCCTTTAAGGCATTGTGTGCAAGGTATACTTACAACACATTGGCAATACTCATAGTATTGCTAATGTCTAATAGGCGACGTCAGTCACTTACCATCAGGTGACCCGCGTGCCTCGTTGTCACTTGTATAAAAAAAAACATGGCGGCGCGAAAACTTTCTTACAGCTGGATTTCACGCCGCTTTCATAACTTAGGTAAAATCATATTTTTATCTAAATTTTCATCTCTTTCTCGTTATATCGGTAATTAAATATCATAAAAAGGATATATTTAATAATACATTCGCTATTTTAGATGTATTTTAAGTAATTTTAGATGGCGAGTGTTACATATTTTTGATTACTAAAAATATTAATTTAGTTCGAGAAACTTTTCGAAAAGTTCTTTATGAAATTGATTGTTTTAAATTTGATTTACGTTGTACTTCATTTATCAATTACAACACAGTCTGTTGAATTTATCAAGTATCTTTGTCTTGGCTCCATTATTACACAAATCAACGAATCAATTTAAAATAATTCTGGGAACCTTGCCGATCGGCAGCAGCGGCAGCCTCGAAGATGTTTTTTATGTATAGTAATTGTACATTTGCATGTATATTTTGTACATTTGTTGTAAATAATAAATTATATTTTATATTTAAAATAATCAAACTCAAAATCAAAGCTCATTTATTGAGTAACTCGTTGTTTAATCTTAGTTTTTTTTTTTATGAAAAAGTATTTAATAAATTCCTGCTTTTTTATGCCACGAGTGACAACGAGGCATGCGAGTCACCTGATGGTAAGTGACTACCGTCGCCTATAGACAATAGCAATACCACGGGGATTGCCAATGTGTTGTACACCTTTATTACAATGTCGTAAAGGCGAACTGGCTCTCAAATGCAATTGCCGGAACACACCAACAGGTGCTTGGCGAAAGATTTTCAACTTGAGGGTTGTAGCCAGCCAGTCGAGTATATACTACAAAGTACCCTACCAACGTGCTGTGGTTTCCTCACGATGGTTTCCTTCACCGAAAGCTCAAGCTCATAGTAGGATTCGAACCCACGACCTTCACCGCGGTATCCGACGTCACTAACACTGAGCTATCATCACCTTTTTAGCCACTCTGTTCCACATCATTCCTGTCACTTGTCTGATGTTGTCATTCCACCTTTTGTATGGTCTTCATCTTTTCCTTTTTCCTTCTCTAGAGTACCATCGTGTCAAGAAAGTCAGGAATGGAAACAGTGGCCTACGCCGACTGGCGAATACCTAGATCTACAGCCAATGTCGCCAAGCACCCGTTGATGCGTTCCGGCAATTGCACTTGAGAGCGAACAATAGTTATTTGTTATACAAGAGTGTAAAGTTGTTCATTAACCACGTGCTCAATTTTAAAGCGTAATCAAAAGAGCACGAGGTGAAAAATCTTTGCACTCGAGTGCAACACGTTATTTTTCATCCCACCTCAGCGAGGAAATGACTAAATGAAAAAAAAAAGAAAAAGGCCCGCGCAAAGCTAATAAGTTCCTAGTCTGAGTTTTTAACAAATTTAAAAAGGTTGTATGATAAATTCAGCACCATCGACAGAGAAGTAAATATAAAAGTGATGTTTTGAATTCACAAATTTACTTTATCCTCTAGAGGATAAAAACGGCTTTTCCACTCAGATATCGAAGAGCAAAAATACTCTTTCCGGGATGGGGGGATGAAATAGTAGATTGTTATACAAGGAGCTAGAATGACCCATTATATACGAGGTAGTTTTACTCCCGAGCTTTAGCGAGAAAGTAGAATAGAAACCGAGTTTTAATGGGTTTTAGCGCCGTGTATTACACTATACTTTTCACTACGATTGCGAGAAAATAAAACAATCCAATACAACATGAAATATGTAGTTTATAATGTATTTTTTTTTGTTTCTTCTGTAGCCGCAACACATTGCATGCATTCTACCAGAGATCGCCGATTTTAGTTCATTTTTCAAAATTAAAATAAAGTTATTTTTTTATAAAACAGTAATAAGTCGAGTCTTTATTCATGATTATTCTACTTATGACAAAAGACTTTTTCGTTTTTGTAGGCTCATTGTCATTGGACACACAAAAATAAAAAAAAAACTTTTTCTCCTAGAGGAAGAATTGCTATTTTTTCTTCGCTCTGGTACGCTACAATGACGGTCTTTTTGAGCAAGAGGAGTGAAAAAGCCTTTATGGAATTGTAATAAGGTGTACCACACATGGTGACCCGCCTGCTAAGTTGACACTTGTGGTATAAAAAAAAATTACAGAATCAGGAATCAAATACTTACTATAAGTACTAGGCTAGGCTGAAATGTAATATAATCTAATCACTTATATGTAAATCTTATACATACATACTTCAGCTTAGCATACAGTCAGCTTTTAAAATGTTTGTAAATAAATAAATTAACAAAAAAACATTGATCTGAATAAAAGGCAAAAATTTTTTTATCTCAAAAATACGTTTTATTGAGTTCAAAGATATGGTTACTTATATATATATGGCCTGATATAAAATCATTAAAATGAGTTCTTGTCATTTAAAAACTATAGTTAGTATAGTACAATACATAGATAGTTCTCGAATTTCTATTGAATACTTTGTTATAGAATTGTATACATTTCTTATGAAAGAATCCCTAACTTTGCTGAGCTGATTTGCTGGTACAGAAAGATTGTACTTATTTCTAGAGTTCAAGCTACCAGTGTCGCTATTCTTAGGAAAGTTTTGGATGTTTTTCCGATATTTTTTGATCTATAAGTAAGCTCTAACGATGTCGCTGGGAGTCAAAGTTAAAGTAATTTATTCAGTTTAGGTTCACAAGAAGATTGAAGCTTCAACTTTTCTCTCCTTTTTAATGACAGGTTTACTTGATATTAAGTTACTACTGTCGTCTATAGATATTAGCATTACCAATTTGTTGTCCACCTTTTACAATGCCTCCTAGAAGACAAGGTGCCTGGCTCTCAAAGGTGGTAAGCACACAAAGCTTAGAAAGTACCTATTTGATTCTAAGCAGGATATTTTTTGTCAATGTTGCTTAAGTATTGAAACGAATTGACACCTAAAACCCTTCGAAATAAGTACGCAAATGAAATTAGCAGCTAAAATATTCTACTACCTTCACAAAACCAATACAGAAGAGAAATTCAATTTTCATAGGTGTGACTTTATCAAATCTGAATATATTATATTACATGAAATCTTCAATGGCGTGACTCGGGAGTTTTACCAAGAAATTTAATAAATCCTCCATATGCCAATGTATTTTGCGAAAAAATTGGAGTATCACATTTGATTACCTTTACAAAAAGCGTGTAAATTTTATATGGAATGAAGTTTTATTGAATTTATAAAGACGTGTGTATTTGAGATTGCGAGCATTGATGGATTATAGATGAAATTTTTCACGTGTAAATTGCATTTTGGTTTATTGAAATTTGACATTGAAACCAGGTTACAGTCTATTCGTAACCCCCAACAAAAAAGAGGGTTGTTATACGTTTGGTGTGTATCTATGTGTGTGTGTGTCTGTGAGCCTGTCTGTGGCATCATACCTCCTGAATGGATGAACCGATTTTTAAATAAAACATTTTTTAAATAGTTTTGAGACTGCCAAAAATTAAAAGTCATTAGTAGGTACATATAAATTCAAAGTGAGCCATCCACATTGAGTCCTGCTTTACTACGTTGCGTGTTTTCTAAGCCTATTATTTTTTTAACTAACATGTAATTACTAAAATTTGAATGACATCATCAAAAATAACCATATCTGAATAATTTTCTCTCATAATAATAAAAGATACGTATCTTCGTATGAATAATATTTCAGAAAACGGTTTGCGTTAAAAAACGGCGATAAAAATGATATGGCATGAAATTCAAACCACATTGACTCCCGTAGGTACTTGATATGTAATGGAATTCACTTTTACATTTTACGGTTTTTATGATCGTATCGGAGTCGCAAGACAACACAGCTGGCTTGTTTAATTAGAAAAAATTAACAGATCTCATTTCCAAATTATATTAATATAAATATTAGACTATTAGCAATTAATAACGTCTATTATGAAAGTAATTATTTCAAAATTATTAATAAATCGATATATAAGAGTTTGTGTGGTTATAGGGGGTAATCTCTGGATTTACTGAACCGATTTTGAAAATTCTGTTACCAATAGAAAGTCACATTTTTTGTGAGTGTCATAGGCTACTAAACCGAAAAATTAAAAGTTCCCGCGGGAATTCGGGAGAAGCCGTGGGAGATAGCTAGTAATGAATAAAAATAAAATATTTACACCATTTAACTTTCAGATGCCTATACCTTCAATTAAAATAGATATTTTTGTAAAAAAATCGTGGATACTAAATGGTATTTATTCAGCAAATCGTGATAAACCAATATAAAAGGTATGGGGTATGGGGTATGGCGATCATCCCCTCGTATTTGCTAAGCGGAGCGTTTTCCATGTCATATTACTTGGAGGGGTAGCATTATCAATGATCAATCCTGATTTAATTTCAGAATTTCAGTGGTTTGTGAAGATTTCTTTGGATAATGTCTTCTGTAAACAAAATTTGAATTTTTATGAAGAATCTCCATTTTTATAAGTTTTTATTAAATATCTTTTACTGTCGCCAAGCAGTCTTGAGAGCCAGTTCCCATCTAGATTTTGTGTGCTTACCACCTTCGGCCACATCATCACTTATCTTGGTCGTGGGTTCGAATCTTGCAATAAGCTTGAGCTTTCCGTGAAGTTTACTTTGTAGCATTCAAAATTAAATGGTTGGCTACTCCAATTAAAAACTGTCGCCAAGCATATGTTGGTGTGTTCCGGTAGTTGCACTTGATAGCCAGTTGCCTTAAAAGCATTGTAAAAAGGTCGAAAATACATTGGCAAAACTGGTATTGCTAATGTCTTCCGTTATGGAAGACATTTACCATCAGGTGACCCGCCTGCCTGTCACTTGTGGTATAAAAACAGACATTGGAACCAGCTTAATCTTCAAATATATCAAGCATATTTAAGCTGCATTGTTATCTAAATTACAAATATTCTCGTAGTCTAGACATAAATCGACTTATTCTAGGTCTTAAAACATATCTTAAGCCCATAATCTCACATGGTACATAAACTAGGGACACGTTATGATTGCCGTTTTGACAGCTACGTACCAAAAAGAGACAAATATATTAAGTTAAAAAGAGACACCCTCTTGTCAAAACGGACATCAAATCGTGTCACTAATTTAAGTGTGGATGAGGCTTTTTTTTATTTAAGCATGCGGGTCACCAGATTGATTCACACACTCTTTTCTTGAAGGTCCCTTAGTCGTGTTTGTTCAGAAACACAGCCGCTGGAATCGATTCCACTGGTCTAGCGTGCAAGCTTTACAAGTACAGCAATGCTAGGTAGGTACTTGGTGACATGACAGACCAACAGAGTTGAGGGTGGTAGCCAGTTAGAGTAATACAAAGTTCCATACTGCCATGCTAAATAATCATCACCATTTAATATTCCTTATAAAAATTTAATATTGTGATCGGTGCAGTGCGTTCTTTTCTATTCAGCCCACAGAGGTAAGAATATCTATGATTCAGCCCTTATCCTTCATATTGGATGAAAAAAAAATAACCAAGTCCTAAAATAATAAAAGCGAAATACCATTGATTAATCACGATATCTCAGGAATTATAAATGCTACGAAAGCCAGATGCCATATAGGAAATAGGTATCCGCTAAGGATTTTTTCAGAAAATTCATCTCATGGCTAGGGAAGATAAATTTTTACTCAGTTAAAGAGCTTTTGACATAATATATAAGTAATGACGACATTTAATAATAACTAATAATTTGTACAAATATAATTGAAATAATTTTCCAATATTTTGTTAGTTTGATGTATGTACTCACGAGCATGCCTGCGAGCTGCGACATTTAACATTTGCATGCCAACACTGGCAGAATATGTGAACCACTCATTGTATTTCCATCCTATGTTACCATATTCTCGCAAATGAAAATCTTTATCTTTATCTCCTAAAAGGCTCTCTCGGAAACGTGAGTGAAACCACGGCTCACAGCTAGTTTAATATACCTAAAGTGACTACAAAAATATGGAAACCATACCCTATTGGTGCTGACGTCATAGTATTCCTTCAATAACTTCCATCCTAAAGTTAATCTGAAGAGACTTCGACAAATTTGCATGCAAATTAGGATTCAAAATGGATTCAACTGAACGCCCATAGTTAATACAAATACTATCTTACCTCATTCATTTGAAAATAAATCATTTCACCCTTGATTCGTTAACTTTAAGAGTCAAATTGGACTGGCTTTTCAATTTTAGAACAGTAGCGATATTGTGGTGTTCGAATTAGTGAAGCAATTTTAACGCTGCGCATCGGATGTTTTCTTTTAATGCTTATATAGTGTGCAATAGAGTCTAAAATTGTTTGTGTAACAATACAATTGGAGTAAACTAAATATTGTTTACATAGAAGTTTTAGCTTCTGAAGCGACAGCATGGAGTTACGATCTCGTATGTAACCTCAATCTATTTAAATTATTTGTTTTTGAGTTCTGCTATGTCCAGGGAACAAACAAAAAAAAATTACGTAAGAACTTTAATTTTCTCAAGCTTTCGAGATGAAAATAAGTTTATATCACTTTAATTTTTTTCATTGAAAGCTCAGCCTCATGGTACAAATTTCTATATTTTTTGGTTAGTAAAACACACTACCTATTGTCGCACAGGTCGTGGGTTCAATTCTCACCCTGGACAGAGTTGGTTTCCATAGTATTCGTTCTAGTTAGTTTGTTTGTTACTTTTAGAAGAATGTCCCAGAATATTTAATGGTTTATTGTAGGATCTTCGACGTCATTGCAGGCTGAACTATCATCACCCGCGTTTTCATATAAAATCTTTTAATAATCCTTCGAAACGAATGATCCGATTTTGAAAATTCTTTCTCTAATTTGAAACTACATTATTACTGTCTAATGAAGACTATAAATATCCTCGGACATTTCTCACACACGGCTATCTGATCCCAAACTAAGCAGAGCTTGTAATATGGAAACCAGATAACTGATATACTACATATACTACTTTTTTTTTTTGTAAATACATACTTAAATAGATAATTACTCCCAGACTCAGGACAAACAGACATGTTCATGCACACAAATGTGTGTCCTGGATGGGAATCGAACCCACGACCTGCGGCGTGATAGGCAGTGTGTTAACCTACCACGCCAACCGGCCCGTCTATATAGGTTAGCAACACATTGGCAACTGGTCCATCTGCTTGTCAGACATTTGACATAAGAAATTAGTAGTACCTACTGGGTTTGCAGTTGATCTCCATCTCCTAAGTGGTGAAGGTAACTAGGTGGTGTCCCAATTGCAACGTTGTTTGACGAGAGTGGACCAAGTGAGATTACTGAGAATTCGAATTCACTCCTTCATTCACAATCCCTAGGGTTACTATCACCGTCCACAATACCCGCGGTTCTAATTACCCCATTTAAATTGTCTTTCAAAGCAAGTCTTTGCATTTGAAAATAACGAAGTACCAACCACAGGGGCAGTTTCACCAATAACATTTCAAATCTAACCAATATTTGATCAAAGCGTGCCCATAATATTTGCTTAGGACATCAAACGTTCACGAACGTTTGTTTTTGATCACAAATATTTGTTTTCCACTGTCACTATTTCACGTATACCTATATATTGTTTGTCTTCATTATGAATGCTGTTTCATATCACGTTCAAAGGAGCAATGTTTGTTGCGTCTAATTCAACTGTGAAGTCAGTTTTCGCAAGCTTTTAGTTTCTAATGAATACACAAAATCTTAAAAAGGTTGAATGTTATTATTTTTATTTACTTTAATGTTTAAGACAATGACCCCTATTTTAGACCCTAGTTAGACTTTGCTGCCGATTTTGATGGTTACAACCTGAACAAATTTAATTAAATAAATAAATAAATATCCTCGGACATTTGTCACACACGGCTATCTGATCCCAAACTAAGCAGAGCTTGTAATATGGAAACCAGATGACTGATATACTACATAATAATATACAACTTTTTGTAAATACATACTTAAATAGAATAGAATAGACATGTTCATGCACACAAGTCGGTCCTGGATGGGAATCGACCTGCGGCGTGATAGGTAGTGTATTAACCAACCACGCCAACCGGCCCGTCAAAAATTGAGCTATAAGAGTACTCTTTCTAACACAAAAAATAAGAAAAAGATTGGATAGTCTAACCGGAGTAATTGTATGGATCCAAATTCTGGACAACAAAGAAGACTCATGAACAAAAGGTCAATATATCAATGAAATGGTAAAGCTCAGATAGGCGGGAGATGTAACAGCACTTGACAAAATCCACAATGAATACGAGACAGCTTTATTCGAGTAGCACTAATCACTGAAAAAACTATCTCTATATAACTCTCTAAAGAGGAAACGCTACCAGCTGCTAGGAACCTTGCCGAGCGGCAAAAGCGGCAGCCTCGAGGACTTTTTTTATATACAGATAGTATATTTAAAACGTTTGTTGTAAATAAATTATTAACAGAAGACAATGCATTTAAAAACACTTTTACTTATATAAAAAAATTAGAGTGGCCAGCCGTTCAAGTATACGATTGGCTAGTGTGCATTGACGGGAAAACCAGGGTAATATACCGAGATTCTAGATTGCTATCCTGCCTTGAAAAACTGGTCTCATGTATCCCGAGCATAAAAGAGCTAACAAAAAAATTATGTCCAATAAAACAAAACAAATGTAAGATATTTCTCGTCTACCAAAACCTCTCATATAAAGTTCTATAGGAAACAACGGATTAACCACTGAGTTATCATCGCCATTTCCTTAAAGCCATGATAGCTCAGTGGTAAGTGACGTCGGATACGGCGCGGCGAAGGTCGTGGGTTCGAATCCTACAATGAGCTTGAGCGTTCGGTGAAGGAAAACATCGTGAGGAAACCATAACACGGTGGTAGGGTACCATGTGGTACTCGACTGGCTGGCTACCACCCTCAAGTTGAAAATCTGTCGCCAAGCACCTGTTGGTGTGTTCCGGCAGTTGCACTTGAGAGCCAGTTGCCCTTGCCCTTAAGGCATTGTAATAAGGTGTACAACACGTTGGCAGTCCCCCTGGTATTGCTAATGTCTATAGGCGACGGTAGCCACTTACCATCAGGTGACCCGCCTGCCTAGTTGTCACTAGTGACATAATTTTTTATTTTTTTTTATAATTAAGGTTTTTCCTAGGTATATCAGTTCTACCGTTCTAAGTAAAACGGGGCTTAATACATATATTATGGATAATACAATAATATATTGTAATGAAATATAGTACATAATAAAGGGAAGGTAAGTTAGAGGGGTTTCTTTCCGACTGGATACTGTTTAAGGCGAAGTTTTTCAATCAAATTTTCTTGAACCAGTTTTTACGATTATTTTGGTAATAAATATAAACCTAATTTTGACATATCAATATTTTGGAAAATCTTTAGACACGGGAATCCAAAGGTAAAGATATACTACTTTTTATTTGAGACCCTAGTTAGACTGTTTATTTGAGTTTCGCGCTTTCCACCTCTCAGATTTAAATAAGGGAAGTGAGATAGTGATCAAACGCGATACCGATGTAGGGAATACTTTGGCATAAAACTCAGCAAGGTTTTTTTACAGTGCATCATTTTTTTTATTAATTTATTTAAAAAAAATTTTTTATTACACAATCAAAATTCAATAGTTGTTCCGACGACCCCTTAACTAAATCCCTTTACAAAGGGGTCCCTCATAGATTTGGTAGGTGTAACTACATATTGAATAAGGGCTGTATTGACACAGCCGTTTTTGCCCAAGGGCACTGGTGTGACGATGGAAAATAATATTTATATTGCCTCCTTCAGCGCCATATTGTCAAGTGGAGAGCAATTTCAAAACGTTATTTAATTAAGTGATGCGTAATTTGAAAAGATTGAGCGTTGATGTTTTGACAGTTTCCTGTTTTTTTTTCTGTTTTCTTTCTGAAAATTTTATATTGTCCTAGCTATGTAACTGTAAAATGTATCCTAGATTTCGTTGTTTTTTTTTTTTAATTTAAACTGTATATATATATCAAATGCAAACACAAAAGATTTGCATGACATTTCGGCCTCAATCTGGTTGAGATTATGTTGAAAAAATGAATACATAGTATATCAGTTATCTGGTTTCCAAAGTAGCTCTATTCATTTAACCGTGTGTAAAGACTGTCCTAAGATGATGATTATGGTGAACTGGTATAATACTGAACTTTTGATATTATAAATTAAGTTTTTGTTTTATTATTTAGTCAATAGACTTGTCTATATGTGACAGGCGTGATAAATATTGAGAGGATAAAACTATATAAGTATTCAAAAGTATATAGTCACGTAAAAATATTGAAACCCTCAAAAACCGCGGGTAAAACCGCAGGGCGAATGTCAGTTTTCGTTATAAAATAGCTTTGTCGTAATGTACTACAAAATCAATACAGTATGTGTATATTTGTCAGTTGGTACCACTGGTTTATTTAGGACGTCAAACGCAGCCACAATCAGATGACGTCACTGGCTTTGTACTCGTAGCTTTGTTACGTTGGTAACACTATTTGAATCCACTGAACACGATATTGCAAGCAAGAATTTGCTTATTCCCAAAAAACACTATTTGTGATGTTGAAATCATTTTTACGCGGTCGTCTGAAAACTTTAACGACGCGTACCTATTTTAATCATTGTTAAAAATATGATATGTTAATATAATAGGTCTTTACCTATGAAATTGCCGTTCTGCAGTACTGGCCATTTCAAATCAAAATATTTTTTGTTTGGCTAAGAATTCTAATTTCAAATTAATTTTATTTTAAAAACATGTTTTTTTTTTTTTCAAAAGTAGTCATTTGTTTATTGATTAGTGTTACATTTTCATCGCATTTCAATCTTTTTCGTCATCATGGATACGATAAAATTCGAGTAATTATGGAATATGAGTACCGTCGTGGCAGCAACGCGGCACAAGCGGCACGCAACATCAACGACGTTTACCTACGGAGCTAACACTACAAACCAACGCACCACCTGTTATTGGTTTGCTCGCTTCCATTCTGGAAATTTCGACCTGAAAAATGAACCTCGCGGTCGTCCGAAGACTTTGGTCGACAATGGCGAATTAAAGGCGATTGTGGAAGCTGATGATACACAATCTACGGCTGAATTTGCAGCAGCTTTCGACGTTAACGTCAAAACAATATTGGTCCATTTGCGTCAAATTGGCAAGGTAAAAAAGCTTGACAAATGGGTGCCCCACGAACTCAATGATCGCCAGCGCGAAGTACGCGTCGAGACGTGCCTTGCACTGCTCAACAGACACACAAATGAAGGAATTTTGAACCGCATTGTTACCTGCGATGAAAAATGGATTCTGTTTGATAACTGCAAGCGCTCAGCAAGTTGGTTGGATCCTGGTTCAGCACCTAAACAATGCCCTAAACGAAAACTTACCCCTAGAAAAGTGATGGTCACTGTTTGGTGGTCTAGCGCCGGTGTGATTCATCACAGCTTCTTACCAAACGGGGTGAGCATTACTGCAGATGTGTACTGTGATGAATTGAACACAATGATGGAGAAGCTGGCACATCTCCAACCAGCATTGGTCAATCGCTCGTCTCCGCTGCTCCTGCACGACAACGCGCGACCTCATACTGCACAGCAGACGGTCTCCAAGTTGCAAGAACTGGAGTTGGAAGCTCTCCGTCATCCGCCCTACTCACCAGACCTCGCGCCTACAGACTACTACTTTTTCCAGAATTTGGATAACTTCTTGGCGGGAAAAAAATTCAATACCCGAGAGGCAGTACAAAATGCCTTTGAAGAATTTGTTGCCTCCCCTCCGGCTGATTTCTTTAAGAAGAGCATCAATAAACTGCCACTGCATAGCATAATAATATCATAAATATTATATTATATTATACGGTTCTCTTTCCCTTAAAATACACATACTTGTTCCACTAAGGTGTAAACAGTACACGCGATTTTGCTCGCGTCACATTGACTTGTAATTTAAAAAAAAGTAAGACAGATGCCACACGGGCGTTGCGGTTACGCTGCGTCGTCGCAACGCAATGATTTCAACGCAGTCAATGCCACACGCGAGCTGCGTCGGCGCTGCGTCAACGCAGCTATCTCCGACGTCGCAGCATTGGTGTAGGATGTCTCAGTCTTTGAACGACAATGCTATGCTATTAAATACTGCGTTGCAGCTCCGTCGTTTCAACGCAGCTCGCTTCCCCACCTCGTCTCCCTCCAATCCTTGTGCGTTGCGCGTGCGTTGCGTCGCCATCCGTCATTTTAACGCATCTTGTGGCATGTCGTTCACATATATAATATGTAGAACGACGGAGCGTCACCGCTCAGTCGACGCAGCGCCAAAGCAACGCACTGACAACGCCCATGTGGCACCACTCTAACCCGTGGATAACGCATTGGACTACATTTTTATCTTAACATTCTTTAATTGTATAAGTTTATTAACTTGTAGTTGTTGGTTATTCCAAATAAATAGAAAAAAAAAAACCAGTTTGGTTGTATTCAGCTAGTCAAGTACTATAAAATAAATTAAACTCGCTTATTGTAGGAATCGAACCCACGATATGATAAGCAGGTAGGGATGACCCGCCCTTGAGGGTAAGTGACTACACGCACCTATGAGGATTAACAATACCAGGACTGACATTTTTAAATCCCAAGAAGGCAAGTTTCTCTCAACTGCAGTACACCAGTAGGTGACAACCAGGCAGATGGGTCACCTAATGGTAAGTGAATACCGTCGCCTATAGACATTAGCATTACCAGCGGGATTGCCAATGTGTTGTACACCTTATTACAATGTCTTAAAGGCAACTTGCTCTCAAGTGCAACTGCCGGAACACACCAACAGGTGCTTGGCGACAGATTATCATCTTGAGTGTGGTAGCCAGCCAGTCGAATACTACAAAGTATCCTACCACCGTGCTGTAGTTTCCTCACGATGTTTTCCTTCACCGAAAGCTCAAGCTCATTGTAGGATTCAAACCCATGACCTTCGCGGTAGCGGTATGCGACGTCACTATCACTTAGAAAAATAAGTTCTTATAAAATCTTTAAATATATTGAAATCACGACTTGCAATAAAATAAGATCAACCTCTGTAAAACAACATATTATGTAGCATATAGACAAAATCTCATAAAAACCCCATAAAAATGAAACTTTTTCAACCACCACGTAAAGAGGCGTGTGAAACCATTCGGAAAAATAATTTCCTTTCCCCGTATGTACATCAAATGTTACGTGCCAAACTGAACTGAACTGTACGCTATTGGTAATAAAGTCTAAAATGTTTTTAGTACCATGTTTTCATGCATCGTTGATAGGGGGCGTAGAGATGAAACGTGTCTTAGATATTTGTAATTAAAATGTATTTGGAATTTACTAATTGTTTCTCTAAATATAACATCATTACTGTTTATAATATTACAAGCTTTATATTAATTTGCAATGTACGTGTATGTTTTTCCGGGGTGAATCTTGCAACTCAATTTTGAAGCAGATTGAGCTGAAATTTTGTATACACGTGTAGTTTTGGATGACAATGCATTGTTAGCTGAGTGACGTCATTCTAAATCCAACATGGCGGAACACCTAAGATAGCGGACTATTATTTTTTAATGCAATCCAACTGTCGCGGATCTTTAGAAGATGTAATCCGCGAATGTAAATACAGCAATAATCGGACATGACAACATTACAACAATAAATTTATAGTGTGGCAACATCGATGGTACGTCAGTGATGGGACACGTGTACCTGTCATTTCCATACTACATGGTAAGAACCAGTATCCGTTTTATTTGTACTTAGTTAAAGTCTGATTAGAAGCTGTATATATCGGAGCGGACTTGTATCGGGATTGGAGCCGGCGGCATCTCTGGATTGAAAGCTGAGTACCTAATGATTTAAGATCAATTAATATTTCTAATTATCTACTTAGTGTGTTATTCGCTGAATCCATTGTCCTTGAGAATACTTATAGAATTACTGAATAATAATAATAACTTTGTATGTCGTATTTGTATATTGTAAGTAACTGAAACTTCTTGAGATCTCAATTAGTATTAATAAGACTGTGAGGTGGTGAGAATACCACGCCATCCTCTAAGTGTATGTTGGACTTGCGAGTTCTCCATAAGATAGTGAGGTGGTGAGAATACCACGCCATCCTCTAAGGGTATGTTGGACTTGAGAGTTCTCCATAAGATAGTGAGGTGGTGAGAATACCACGCCATCCTCTAAGTGTAAGTTCCTCATAAGACAGTGAGGTGGTGAGAATACCACGCCATCCTCTAAGTGTAAGCTCTTTATAAGATAGTGAGGTGGTGAGAATACCACGCCATCCTCTAAGTGTAAGTTCTCCATAAGATAGTGAGGTGGTGAGAATGCCACGCCATCCTCTAAAGGTATGTTTAGACTTCGAAATCTGCCGTCAATGATGAATGAGGCGTTTCCAGAGTATCATACCTTCCCATAAAAGTATACTTGATATTAAGATCTCTATAAGTGCCATAAACCATATTGGTTTCTCACTGTTGTGTAATGTAATAACAAGACCTAAGATTTAACAATTGGTTTCAGTAAATACCAATAACCTAAGAAACATAAAGTATCAAAGTCTCAGTGTCATCGATAATATATATTTACAGATGGTGAAAGTGGCTCCTGCGTTCAAGTCCTGTTGCTCTGTCTCCATAAAGAATCAATAAGCGAAGCAGATAAAGTAAACTCAGGTACAAGTTAGAAAGACTATTTTTTTCTCATTCGCTACATCTGCCTAAAGTTACACCTCCAGATGATATACACATAATACTCCAATATCAGATGATTCCTTTGAATAGTAGAATAATAAACATATAAAGGCAGACGTCGCGACATGGTGGAGATGCTGGGATTTAACTGGTTTCATGAATATTATGAGTACCATGAGAGCCTAATGCAGTTGTGACAAACAGCATCATCAGTAAAAGAGAAGTAATTTGAGTCCACTAATATCACCAACAGTGGGTAGAGTAATTATTGGTTGAATATTTAAAGACATCCATACCACACTAGAAGTTATGAATAAAGATTTAGTTACAGTATGCATTAATGTGAACAGAGCACACGGGATTGAGCGGGGGCCACCGACACTACAACGAATTTAGAGATTTAATTCGTTATACTTATCTTATTAACTACGAATTTTTAAAATACAATATTATCTTTTATTTGTAAATGAGGTTATTCCGATTGAATCACTAGATGGCGCTAGTTGCCTCAGTGTGTAAATAATTATTATGAACTATAGTTCAAAAGAACACATTGTAATTACGTATGTCACGTAATTAAGAGGTATATATTGTTTTATTCATTCGTATTAGATCGGAACATATCATTCAACCAAAATCATATTTTGAGAAGGATGATTGTTGTTGATCCGGTCGAAGGTTCGTCCTTTTCATGTACATTGTTGTCAAATGATCGACTAGCCAACTCTTGAATTGAATCTGACTTGAGAAATAACCCGGATTAAATACCGCACTAAAGAATTGAATTATCCTCAGTTTATTTATTTGTAGTTTACACAAAGTTTCCTTGCAGGTATGAATAATAAGTTGAAAAATTGATAGTACTTCAATTGACGAATCGTTCCATTAGGGATGTACGGTAGTGAATCGAATTTACATCATAAATGATACATTCACAATAATTTTAGTTTAGTAATTTTGAGATAATTTCATTATCCTAAATTTTGTTCATTTCATTTGTATTTATCAGTAGGTAAAACATGACGCGATTGCCCCCTGGCTATCCAAGGGACGAAAATACGAGAAAACGATAAGATAACAATAGAATCTATTTTTAGCGATTAAAGTTGTATAGCGCTGTGCATTTAGTTTTAATTCGGTATAAGTAATATTCTTTCATTTTAATGCATAGTTACTAGATAACCGATTGTAGTTCCGATTGATCTACTTTTCGCTCGATTATCGTGAACTTGATTTCTAATATATCTGACATAAAATTGAGAGTAAAATAATGATAATAAATATTTAAATTTAGTTCTGGAATTTAATCTAACGAATTAATGAGAAATCGATTATGAAAACCAAAATCGATTGTCGTTACGATTTATACGGGTGACTGCCCCGCACTAACATCAGAAAAGTTTTACATGTGATATCGTGACGAATGTTACGATTTATTATCGACAAGAAAAGTTTGAATACTTTAACTTGCTTTAGTATTGTTATTTGGTTTGTTGACAAGTGGTAGGGTCATAATCTATTGGTAAGTTTTCAATACGAATATTATTACTCCCTATTGACCCTGTCTGTTGCATGAATTGTGAATTTACTTTGAACGTGTAAAAAATTAATCATATTGAAGCGATTTATTACCATCCATGTAATATTTGATCATATCCTGATAAATACCGAATGGCCCATGAGAACTGCTACGTTGTCTTTGTAAAAAACATAAGGATTGATGTGATAATCGCGGATTTACAGAAAACACATCGTTGAACTAATATTTTACGACATAATACCTATTGGAAGGGACAGCCCCGAGAACGATCCGTCGTGTAGACGAAAATACGGATATCTATTGAGCTACTAGGTAAATTAGTGAGTTGTAATCATTACACTAGTGGGTAATAATAATTCAACGAGTTAAATAGATTTTTATTGAGATTGGTATATGATATCATACCCTTTCAATTGTTGTGCTACGAGTGTGCACCTACAGATAGATAAGAGGGCCCACTTGCGTGTTTTAGTAAAGTGACTCACACTAGTGGGACTCTGATGATTTACTTACTTGAAAGTTCAGTAATTACCAAGTACTTAAATAAGATTGTTAACTATCATGACTTATATAGGTGCGTGTAACATAGAAGGAGTAAGATCAATACCGAAAGTGAGACTTATTACAATATCTTAATATTTAGTTAAAAATTTGAGTAACTGTATCTTGTGAAATTAAGTTGTGTTTCTACCTTGGAAACAAAAGAGGTAGCAAGTACTTGTATTTATTGTATACTACACTTGAAGAACTTAACTGCCTATTTGTTTATTAATTAATATTGCATCATTTGGTCATATTTAATTATAGTTACTGAAGAATGGTTCATAGATTAAAATTGAGGTAAATTTGTAGCAAATATACATCAAGCAATCAACTACTTATAGCAGTGATTAATTATTATCATGAATGATTGGTAGTATAAGTGATCAATTTTTCAAATAGAAAGCTCATTTATTAAAATCACATGTGCTTTCCTATGAGAATGCAATTTGTCTGCATTTAGTCTGTTATATATAACAGGATCCTGAAGATTTCTGAAACTAAAATAAAATAAATTAAACATAATATATATATATATAAAGATAAAATAATTAATCTCAAGATTTAAACGAAATGGAATCTAAGTTTTTAATACATTGACTATAAAACAAAGCATAACCCTTACACATGCTATCATAACTAAAATAATTAAGCTTCTTGTAAACCTTTGCATGATGTAATGCATCCGAAAATAAATGGAAATTATTACCTATATATATATATAACATTATAATATTTATGATAGCCTGATTGTTTTGACGGGTTAACATTAAAAGGTACATATCTACTAAAACTATGAATAATAGGTACTACTATCACTCTTGTATTACATTAAATAAGTTTGAACATGATTTTATTAAATAAATTAACCATTCAAGTACCTGAGAACATTAACACTTAATTTACTAGTGTTGATTATAAACTTGTGTCTCTGCATACATTTCATGAAACAATTATTTAAGGAAATTAAGTGCCTATTGATGAGTAATTGATAAAGTCAGATTCAAAGAACTTTCTACAGGCTTGATCATGGTGACAGGTAGATGTATATATGCGTGTATGTATGTATGCATGTATGTATATGTATATATATATGTATATGTGTGTGTATGTATGTGTATGTATGTATGTATATGTAGGTATGTGGAGTATCTGATTGAATTTCGCAAACATCTGAATAAAGACTATTCATGATGGGGCAAAGACATCAGATTATTTTATTAATTTAATTTGTTTCATAAACTCATACACTTGCAGAGTTAGTCTATGAGTAAAGTGGGTATTCTTTTAGTATTGTTTGTCATAGTAAAACAATAATTACAAAGACGATTATGCTATGCAATTTAGTAAACAGAAAAAACTTGATACAAATTTCGGTTACAGGACCGTTACAAACAAACATGGAAGAATTATTGTTGCACCGCTTGCAATTATTAACAAATCAAATCGAATATCAGTCTAGCTTATCCTCCCGCCTCTCTATACATAACGATGAGACAAGATATGACGCAGAAATTATAAAAGTTAAACTTGAATCGTCGTTAAAAAGATTTAATGAAGATCTCGCTAACTACTTTCGTATGATTAACAATCCTTCCGCGGACGACATAGGAAAAATGAGCGAAGTTCAACTTGAAGCTGAACAAAACCTCGCCGAATTGAATGTGAAAATAAAAACATTTTCTAGGCTAAACAGCACAGTTGAACAAAGTACAACCCAAGCCAGCAACACTTCCAGCCGCCTACCAAAATTAAGCTTACCTGAGTTCGACGGGGACGTATTGAACTGGCATCAATTTTGGGACCAGTTCAGTTCTAACATCGACGCCAGAAACATTACCGAGGTCGATAAGTTACTATACTTAAAAGCATCTGTAAAAGGGGAAGCCAAGCAGGTTATTGACGGTTTCGACACTACTAACGCCAACTACCAGATTGCGTTGAGAACATTGAAAGAAAGATATGGGAAGACTTGCCATTTAGTCGACGCCCATTACTCTGCGTTATCTAAAATAAAAACTGCCGAAAAAACAACAAATGATTGCAGGAAAATACTAAACAATGTAGAACGACATTTAAGAGTCTTAGAGTCACTTGGTGAAGACATAAACCATAATCATTTGAGGCATCTAATCTTCGAGAAATTTCCCGAAGACCTAATTTATGAACTCAAGATAAAATCGACTGAGAACTCTATTCAAGAGTTGAGGAAACTTTTGGAGATCATCATTACTGCCCGTGAAGATGCGAGTCGAATAACACAAGAACGAAACCCTAAGGCAATTGAAAATTACACTGTGGAAACGCTACATGTTACACAAGAGAACAGGAAACATCACATTGAAACAAAGGAGAATATGATCAATAGTAAAGAAACAAGGTCGTCAAAGGTCAAGTCATCAGGAGAACCTCGAAGGAAGAGGACAAGGTTAAGCTGTATATTCTGTAATGGTAGCCACTTCAACGACCAATGCGATAAATATAAAACTTCTGCAGATAGAAAAGCTATGATAAAAAATCGTTGTTATCAATGTTTCCGCCTTGGCCACAGCGTCCAAAGTTGCAAATCGCAGAGGCCATGCTTTCATTGTAAAGAAAGTGGGAAACACAATAGAGCGTTGTGCCCCATTCAATTTCCTTTTCAAATAAAATCTTCTACACTGTCTGCAATAAACTATAAAGGAGCCACTGTACTGCAAACGGCAGTTGCTACCGCCACAAAGGAAGAAGAAGCGATCCGAAGCTTCAATGAAACTACCGATCTTATAGAAGGAAGGTATTACGTGCACTGGCCTTGGAAAGAATATCCACCCAATCTGACCACCAACTTCGGAATGGCATTCGGTCGCCTCAAGAGCCTGATCAAACGAATGGATTCTGAATCGATACAGTCATACGATGAAACGCTACAAGATCAGCGACAGAAAGGAATAATTGAAATAGTTTCCGAATTTTGTGAAACTAAAAATGAGAATAGATCTATACACTACTTACCACATCACGGTGTTCAACAACCAGGAAAGCCAACTAGAATTGTCTACGATGCTTCGGCTAAAGTTAATGGATATAAAAGCTTAAACGAATGTTTATACTGCGGGCCGATGATGCTCGAAGACTTAACTAAACTAATAATTAGATTCAGATCACATCAAATAGGTTTATCAGCCGATGTAGAGAAGGCATTCCTACAAATAGGATTACACAAGGAAGATAGAGATGTTACACGATTCCTATGGCTTAAAGATACCTCTAAACCGGTCACAGAGGACAACTTATTATGTATGAGATTCACTCGCGTTCCATTTGGTGTGATATCGAGTCCATTCTTGCTCAACGCTACCATTAAACACCATCTCACGAAATCAAAAGATTCCGTCATTAGGAGCGCGGCGAATGATATATACGTAGACAACCTAGTGACCGGTGCACGGACTGTGCAAGAAGCCTTGATTCTTTGTAAACACTGTAAAGATACCTTTCATGATATATCTATGAATCTGAGAGAGTGGAGCTCGAACTCTGAAGAGTTCATGCATGAGGTCTCTGACACATGCCAAAATCAGACCATAAAATTATTAGGTCTAGAATGGCATTTAAAAGAAGACACTTTACGACTGCGTTTTAATAACGATAAAACCGATGCAAATACTAAGAGAGACATCCTAAGAGTAATGGCTTCAGTCTATGATCCTTGTGGCTTCGCCACACCGACATTATTACCAGGAAAACTATTGTTACAAGAATTATGGAAACAAAAGATAAAATGGGATACACCCATACCTGAAAATTTCGCATCAAAATGGAAAGAAATTAACAACGATCTTGACGAGATTACAAAAATCACATTGCCAAGACGTTATACCAGACTACCTAGAGAGAATTGTGACTTACACTGCTTTACAGACTCGTCTATGCAAGCATACGCTGCAGTAATTTATATAGTGTCCAAAGGTGAATTATCGTTTGTAATCGGCAAGTCTCGCTTGGTTCCAATAAAGGATCAGGAACATCTAAAGATACCTAGATTGGAATTACTAGGAGTACTAATCGGAAGCCGTTTAATGAGATATGTAGTCGATTCTCTAAAAATAGAAGTAAGACGACAAATATTGTGGACGGATAGTCAGATAGTTATAGACTGGGTTAATTCCGACAAATTGTTACCACCATTCGTTGCACGGAGAATTGAAGAAATCAAGAGAAACAAAGAATTGACTATCAGATATGTTCCATCCGAATTTAATCCTGCAGACGTTGCCACAAGATCAGAGAGTACAAAAGAGGACAGAGACAAATGGCTAGTAGGGCCTCAGTTTCTGACACAAGGGTCCGAAATTTGGCCTACAAGTGAGGCGCAGTCCATTAACATGTTGTCCCGGGAGGGTCTCCCGAGCGAACCTCGAGTCGAAAGATATAGTGATAAAGAGTGTCACGATACACCGAAAAATATTGACAAGTCAAGAGAACACGAAAGAAATTCGCAAGTCCAAACGAGTGGATTGTCAAACAAGCTTGAAACGATTAAAAGGTTACAAGCCGAATATTTCCCACAAGAATACAATAATGAGGAGACTAACTTAAGTCGCAATTTGAGACTATTCAAAGACGTAGATGGCATCCTACGTTGTAAAGGTCGTTTGATGAATGCAGACTGGACCTTTGAAAAACGCTATCCTATTCTCATACCAAAGGAGAGTGAATTTACCAATAACATTATAACGAAAACACACAATGAAAACTATCATGTGGGTGTAAATCACACCTTGAGCATTATACGTCAATCCTACTGGATCCCTCAAGGAAAAGGCCAAGTTCAGAAACTTTTGAAACAATGTCAGAATTGCGTGAAACATAGTGGAGGACCCTTTAAACTTCCACCTATACCAGCACTACCGCCAGAAAGAGTAAACTATAGTGCACCGTTTACTTTCGTAGGAGTGGACTACATGGGACCACTTTTAGTGAAAGGAGAAAACGAAGAGACCAAAAGATGGATTTGCCTTTACACCTGTCTAGCAGTAAGAGCTATACACCTAGAAGTCGTTCAAGATCTGACGGCGGAGGAGGGCCTACTATCATTGAGAAGAATGATAGCTACCAGAGGCATTCCAACACTCATAACATCAGACAATGCCACGCATTTCAAACTTATGTCTGAAATACTGTCGAAACAATACTGTATCAATAAAGAAATACAGTGGAAATTCATACCCCAACTCGCGCCGTGGTTCGGGGGATTTTACGAAAGACTAATCGGCATAGTTAAAAATTGTTTGAAAAGAACACTTAGAAAACACATGCTGACACACAGCCAGTTAACCACAGTTACAAAAGAGATTGAAGCATCTGTAAATACGAGACCACTCACTAGCGTAGATTCAGAACTAGAACATGTTCTAAAACCAGCAGACTTTCTTACAATGGGAAAATGTATAACGGTAGAAAGCTCGCCTGAAAACTTGGTCAACGAAGGTACCGTAACCAAAACGGATCTTATTAAAGGTTGGAAGAAAGGATTAGTCATTTTACAAGAATTCAAAGAGATGTTCCTAAACAGATATTTACCAAGTCTTCGTGAGAGATACCAACATTCACACAAAGAACCAAGAGTAATCGCGAAAATCACACCAGCTGTGGGACAGACTGTCCAGTTGCGAGGTGATTCTAGAAATAGAGAAACCTGGAAAGTAGGAACTATAGTCTCACTTCAGGAGGGAATGGATGGACTGTGTAGAGTAGCTAAAGTAAAAATAGGTAACAAAGAATTCACAAGATCTCTAGCACATCTATATCCTCTTGAAATAGAAGACGTTGGAATTGAACTTGGTCGAGTATATAATGAATCTACGAGTGAGAATAAAGGACTTGACGCACAGGATATTCAATCTATAGATGTAACTATGGAACCTATAGATATAGGAAATACCAGTACAATTATAAATGATCAAAGCAAAGAAACCAACTGTGTCAGAGACGCATCAGTACATAGTGAAGAATCACTAGGGGCCAACGGGAGGATAGATGACGATGAGATTGATGACGATGAGATTGATGACGATAAGATTGATGACGATAAGATTGATAAGAATAAAATTAATGAATATAAGAAAAGTGACAGAGAAGTACCAAGAGAAAGAAGGGGCGCGGCCACGAGAGCTCTGCAGAAGATCAGAGAGTGGACGCAAAATCTAATGACATTACTTTAATTGCCCGGCCGGGAGTGTCGCGGATCTTTAGAAGATGTAATCCGCGAATGTAAATACAGCAATAATCGGACATGACAACATTACAACAATAAATTTATAGTGTGGCAACATCGATGGTACGTCAGTGATGGGACACGTGTACCTGTCATTTCCATACTACATGGTAAGAACCAGTATCCGTTTTATTTGTACTTAGTTAAAGTCTGATTAGAAGCTGTATATATCGGAGCGGACTTGTATCGGGATTGGAGCCGGCGGCATCTCTGGATTGAAAGCTGAGTACCTAATGATTTAAGATCAATTAATATTTCTAATTATCTACTTAGTGTGTTATTCGCTGAATCCATTGTCCTTGAGAATACTTATAGAATTACTGAATAATAATAATAACTTTGTATGTCGTATTTGTATATTGTAAGTAACTGAAACTTCTTGAGATCTCAATTAGTATTAATAAGACTGTGAGGTGGTGAGAATACCACGCCATCCTCTAAGTGTATGTTGGACTTGCGAGTTCTCCATAAGATAGTGAGGTGGTGAGAATACCACGCCATCCTCTAAGGGTATGTTGGACTTGAGAGTTCTCCATAAGATAGTGAGGTGGTGAGAATACCACGCCATCCTCTAAGTGTAAGTTCCTCATAAGACAGTGAGGTGGTGAGAATACCACGCCATCCTCTAAGTGTAAGCTCTTTATAAGATAGTGAGGTGGTGAGAATACCACGCCATCCTCTAAGTGTAAGTTCTCCATAAGATAGTGAGGTGGTGAGAATGCCACGCCATCCTCTAAAGGTATGTTTAGACTTCGAAATCTGCCGTCAATGATGAATGAGGCGTTTCCAGAGTATCATACCTTCCCATAAAAGTATACTTGATATTAAGATCTCTATAAGTGCCATAAACCATATTGGTTTCTCACTGTTGTGTAATGTAATAACAAGACCTAAGATTTAACAATTGGTTTCAGTAAATACCAATAACCTAAGAAACATAAAGTATCAAAGTCTCAGTGTCATCGATAATATATATTTACAGATGGTGAAAGTGGCTCCTGCGTTCAAGTCCTGTTGCTCTGTCTCCATAAAGAATCAATAAGCGAAGCAGATAAAGTAAACTCAGGTACAAGTTAGAAAGACTATTTTTTTCTCATTCGCTACATCTGCCTAAAGTTACACCTCCAGATGATATACACATAATACTCCAATATCAGATGATTCCTTTGAATAGTAGAATAATAAACATATAAAGGCAGACGTCGCGACACCAACAATATGGGTATCAAATGAAAGGGATTGCTGAGAATAACTCAAAAAATAAAGTGACGTCGTACTGAATCCAAAGCTTGTTTTTCAAAAATATTTTTTTATTTTAACTTATTATTACAGAACCACTAATAAGTTTTTGTGGGAAGCAACAAGAACAATAAGTTTTCGTGGAGACAACATTGTGACCAAGTAGCTATTATCATATTCGCTAGCTTCAAAATAAGATTCTAACTGCTGTTGAGGTGATATGATAAGGAAGGTATTTTTGTGTGTATGTAACGAAAAAACTCAATAACTACTAGATCAATTTAAAAAATTCTTTTACCGCGCACTTAAAATGAAGCACAGTAGAGGAAGCCGAATTTGAAAAAGGAAGCCGATGCGATCCAGTGCGACGCGAGTCCCGCGAAAAAAGGTACCTGAATGTTGATTCACTTCATTGGAGACTATTGTTTACGTGCATTCCGTCTACCTTTATATTTGTTCTGTGGTATAAAATAATATTTATTATTTCCTCAATAGTAACTACGTAAAAACAATGATTCCAAAAAAAGAGAGACGTGGCATGAAAGTTAGGTTAGAATAAGCTTTTTTTTTATTCTGGATAAGCTTGTGTTTGACTACAATCTCACTATGGTAAGTGATGATGTGGCCGAAGGTGTAAGCACACAACGCCTAGATGGGAACTGGCTCTCAAGTGCAGCTGTCGGAACACATCGATAGGTGCTTGGCGACAGATTTTCAACTTGAGGGTGGTAGCCAGCCAGTCGGGTACTACAAAGTACCCTACCACCGTGCTATGGTTTCCTCACGATGTTTTCCTTCACCGAAAGCTCAAGCTCATTGTAGCATTCGAACCTACGACCTTCGCCGCAGTATCGGATGTCACTAACCACTGAGCTATCATCGCCTTAAAAAGCTTGATCTGCAAAATTTCATTTGCATAGTAATTATTCCGGAGCTACTTGTAGGTACTGTAGTGTTGCGGTTAAAGTAACGGTTGTTTCAGTTCTTACTTAAGTGGAACCTATTATGTAGTCTAGACATATTATTTAATTTGCATAGCAACTATTCCGGAGCTACTTGTAGGTACTGTAGTGTTGCGGTTAAAGTAACGGTTGTTTCAGTTCTTACTTAAGTGGAACCTATTATGTAGTCTAGACATATTATTTAATTTGCATAGCAACTATTCCGGAGCTACTTGTAGGTACTGTAGTGTTGCGGTTAAAGTAACGGTTGTTTCAGTTCTTACTTAAGTGGAACCTATTATGTAGTCTAGACATATTATTTAATTTGCATAGCAACTATTCCGGAGCTACTTGTAGGTACTGTAGTGTTGCGGTTAAAGTAACGGTTGTTTCAGTTCTTACTTAAGTGGAACCTATTATGTAGTCTAGACATATTATTTAATTTGCATAGCAACTATTCCGGAGCTACTTGTAGGTACTGTAGTGTTGCGGTTAAAGTAACGGTTGTTTCAGTTCTTACTTAAGTGGAACCTATTATGTAGTCTAGACATATTATTTAATTTGCATAGCAACTATTTCGGAGCTACTTGTAGGTACTGTAGTGTTGCGGTTAAAGTAACGGTTGTTTCAGTTCTTACTTAAGTGGAACCTATTATGTAGTCTAGACATATTATTTAATTTGCATAGCAACTATTCCGGAGCTACTTGTAGGTACTGTAGTGTTGCGGTTAAAGTAACGGTTGTTTCAGTTCTTACTTAAGTGGAACCTATTATGTAGTCTAGACATATTATTTAATTTGCATAGCAACTATTCCGGAGCTACTTGTAGGTACTGTAGTGTTGCGGTTAAAGTAACGGTTGTTTCAGTTCTTACTTAAGTGGAACCTATTATGTAGTCTAGACATATTATTTAATTTGCATAGCAACTATTCCGGAGCTACTTGTAGGTACTGTAGTGTTGCGGTTAAAGTAACGGTTGTTTCAGTTCTTACTTAAGTGGAACCTATTATGTAGTCTAGACATATTATTTAATTTGCATAGCAACTATTTCGGAGCTACTTGTAGGTACTGTAGTGTTGCGGTTAAAGTAACGGTTGTTTCAGTTCTTACTTAAGTGGAACCTATTATGTAGTCTAGACATATTATTTAATTTGCATAGCAACTATTCCGGAGCTACTTGTAGGTACTGTAGTGTTGCGGTTAAAGTAACGGTTGTTTCAGTTCTTACTAAAGTGGAACCTATTATGTAGTCTAGACATATTATTTAATTTGCATAGCAACTATTTCGGAGCTACTTGTAGGTACTGTAGTGTTGCGGTTAAAGTAACGGTTGTTTCAGTTCTTACTTAAGTGGAACCTATTATGTAGTCTAGACATATTATTTAATTTGCATAGCAACTATTCCGGAGCTACTTGTAGGTACTGTAGTGTTGCGGTTAAAGTAACGGTTGTTTCAGTTCTTACTTAAGTGGAACCTATTATGTAGTCTAGACATATTATTTAATTTGCATAGCAACTATTCCGGAGCTACTTGTAGGTACTGTAGTGTTGCGGTTAAAGTAACGGTTGTTTCAGTTCTTACTTAAGTGGAACCTATTATGTAGTCTAGACATATTATTTAATTTGCATAGCAACTATTTCGGAGCTACTTGTAGGTACTGTAGTGTTGCGGTTAAAGTAACGGTTGTTTCAGTTCTTACTTAAGTGGAACCTATTATGTAGTCTAGACATATTATTTAATTTGCATAGCAACTATTCCGGAGCTACTTGTAGGTACTGTAGTGTTGCGGTTAAAGTAACGGTTGTTTCAGTTCTTACTTAAGTGGAACCTATTATGTAGTCTAGACATATTATTTAATTTGCATAGCAACTATTCCGGAGCTACTTGTAGGTACTGTAGTGTTGCGGTTAAAGTAACGGTTGTTTCAGTTCTTACTTAAGTGGAACCTATTATGTAGTCTAGACATATTATTTAATTTGCATAGCAATTATTCCGGAGCTACTTGTAGGTACTGTAGTGTTGCGGTTAAAGTAACGGTTGTTTCAGTTCTTACTTAAGTGGAACCTATTATGTAGTCTAGACATATTATTTAATTTGCATAGCAACTATTCCGGAGCTACTTGTAGGTACTGTAGTGTTGCGGTTAAAGTAACGGTTGTTTCAGTTCTTACTTAAGTGGAACCTATTATGTAGTCTAGACATATTATTTAATTTGCATAGCAACTATTCCGGAGCTACTTGTAGGTACTGTAGTGTTGCGGTTAAAGTAACGGTTGTTTCAGTTCTTACTTAAGTGGAACCTATTATGTAGTCTAGACATATTATTTAATTTGCATAGCAACTATTTCGGAGCTACTTGTAGGTACTGTAGTGTTGCGGTTAAAGTAACGGTTGTTTCAGTTCTTACTTAAGTGGAACCTATTATGTAGTCTAGACATATTATTTAATTTGCATAGCAACTATTCCGGAGCTACTTGTAGGTACTGTAGTGTTGCGGTTAAAGTAACGGTTGTTTCAGTTCTTACTTAAGTGGAACCTATTATGTAGTCTAGACATATTATTTAATTTGCATAGCAACTATTCCGGAGCTACTTGTAGGTACTGTAGTGTTGCGGTTAAAGTAACGGTTGTTTCAGTTCTTACTTAAGTGGAACCTATTATGTAGTCTAGACATATTATTTTAGCTACACGTGTCTTTACTTTAAACACGGCTCACAACGATTACTGCAAGGATTTAGACCTTTTTTTCCAAAGTCATTCCACATACACAAAGAAGGAAATTGTTATGCCACTATTTATTTATTTATTTTATTTATTTAATATTAGGGAGACTATCGACTAAGTTTTACAGTTTATGCTCTTAAGTATGTTAACAGAGAAGTCATTAAGAAGTCTCCACTGATAAACATTGAATATATAAGAGATATTACAATACAATTATATAAGAGATATAATACAATAACATAGAATAGTTACTGCACTCGCTAAAATAACTACATCAGGAAAAAAAATATATAATATAAAACTAAAAAGTTAAGCAAACTAACAATAAATGAATCTACACACGGCGCTAATCTACCAATACTTTCTAAAGAAGTTATCACTAAGCTGCTTCCTCAATGCGGGTACGCTTGCCAGGAATAGGTCAATGTCGATGTTACGGTTAAGTACATTAAAGGTTTTACACGTGCGATGTATAAAACAGTTCTGTCGGTAGTTTGTAGCAGCAAACGGCAGAGAGAAGAGAGGACTGTTTCGGAAGGACCTGTTAGGTGCATAAAAACTAATTTTAAAAAGTAAGTCGGGGCAATCCGTATTAGCGCCAATAATTTTCTTTAATGAGATTATGTCGGATATGTCTCGCCGGTAGTTAAGTGGAAGAAAATGATGTTTAGCACATGATTTTAGATAGTCGAACTCCCTAGAGTTTGATCTGTAATTAAGGTAACGAATAAATTTTTCTTGGACACGTTCTATTCGCTCAATATATACTGAGTATCTGGGGTTCCAAATTTGAGAGGCGTATTCCAAGTGGCAGCGAACATAGGTGCTATAAAGGATCTTTAGAGTTTTAGTATTCTTAAAGTCTTTAGATGATCTCATTATAAATCCAAGAGATTTTGATGCCTTAGTTACTATAGATGAAATATGATCTTGGAAGATTAATTTAGAGTCATGAATAACTCCCAAATCCCTCATCCCAGTCACGCGTTTGAGTACCTGATCTTTGAGTGAATAGTTAAAATAAATCGGATTTTTTTTCCGAGAAAAAGTCATTATTGTACACTTACTAACATTAAGGTCTAATTTGTTAGCCACACAATAGTGGTCTAACCTCGAGAGATCTTGTTGTAGTGCAGTTGCGTCCGCTTGAAATCTGATTGTTTTAAAAATTTTCATATCATCCGCAAAACTTAGAAGAGTGGAATTTAGAATACAGTTATCTATGTCTGATACAAAAATCAAAAAGAGGAGAGGGCCTAACAGTGATCCCTGTGGCACACCGCTTGGAACACACCTCCAGTTAGATATATAATTACCCAACACGACCGCTTGAGAGCGATTTTCGATATAAGACGTAAACCATCTCAAAAGATCACCCCTGATACCTAATCTGTGCAGTTTAGCTATAAGCAAACTATGGTCTATTCTGTCGAAGGCTTTGCTATAGTCAGTGTAGACTACGTCAACTTGCGACCCTCTTTCCATAGCTTCGGTAACAAAATCGTTTAATAAAATTAAGTTGGTGACTGTGGATCTACCTTTAAGAAAGCCGTGTTGTGATAGCGGTAGCTTGTTACTTAAGGCTGAGTACAATTGCTCATATACGATTTTCTCAAACACTTTGGATACGACACAAAGTTTCGAGATAGGACGATAATTAGTTACCTCGTTTTTTGGGCCTTTCTTGTGAATTGGCGTTATAAATGCTTGTTTCCATATTAATGGTACGTAACCTTCTTTAATAGATCTATTAAAAAGTATATGAAGAGGGACAGAAAGTTCATTGGCACATTTTATGATGAGAATAGGAGGAATGGAATCGGACCCAGCAGATTTAGAAACATCTAATGTTTTTAGTTTAAGACAAATTGAATGAGTTGACAAATTAATAGAGGTAATGTTCCCCTCCAATTCATGCGTCGTAGAAGGTAACAAATTTGGATTATCAGAATGGTTAGAAATTATATCTGGCGCCAGAAAAGTGGAATGAAAATAATCCGCGAAAAGATTACAAATATCGTTACCTGAATTCGACGTTCTGCCATCGTAGGTCATTGAGTTAGGAATTGAAGTGGATTGTGATAGAGATTTGAAGAAAGACCAGAAGTGCTTTGGGTTAGCATTGATTGAATGTTCTACCCTAGATATGTATAATTCATAGCAATTGGCCTCTAATATTTTAGCCCGTTTGTTTAAGAAATTAATTGTATGTTTGTCTGATAACATGCCGTAGCGTTTGTACCGACGATAATATTTGTACTTCTCTTTGAGAACTCTAGTCAGTGCGGACGAGTACCACGGAGGGAATGATCTTTTATTAATAGTTTTAGTCGGTACAAACCTATCGCGAAGTTTTTTTAAGATACTATAGAAGTAATCCACAGCTTCATCAAGGGATTTGTTGTCGAAATCTTTCTGCCAATCTATTAGTGATAGTTCACGGTTCAATGAATCAAAATCAGCTCGATTGTAACAATACTTGGTGCGAGGGGCTGCCTTGAGAGTGATTTCGCAATCAATATCGATTGTAACACCCAATGCGTTATGGTGAGGATCGATCGGTACCAGTGGGTCGGAGATGCCGCGAACTAGAATGTCAGTATTGGATAAAGCAAGATCTAACAACCTACCGTATTGATTAAATGTATGATTATACTGGTGCAAGTCCACTAGGTTCAATTCATCTATAAAGTTACACTCATTATGACCCATGACATTAAGGGGTTCGAGATAGTTGAAACGTCTATCAGATGACAAATCCCATTGAATGGAACTCATGTTGAAATCGCCCAGTACTAAAAAACGATCGGTTGGATTCGCTGTGATTATATCACGTAATTTAATCAAAAAGTTCGAAAGCTGTTGACTGAAATTAGAACCCAAGCTTTGACTGCATAGATATATAACACATACATGAAGTTTATTTTTATCACATGATAGTGATACCCACATATCCTCAGCTGTTGAACACCATTCGGGCCGCGGGGATACATTCAGATCTTTACTAACGGCGAGGAGCACACCTCCACCCATAGATTGACCCGTTAGGTCATACCTACGATCACGACGCCATACTAGGTATCTAGAATCGAATAGTTCGGAGTCCAATATACCATCCAGTAACCATGTTTCCGTCAGTGCAATGAGATCATAATTATTTAGCAATAAGTTACGGCGAAATGTTGATGTTTTGGTACGCAAACCGCGAACATTTTGATAGTAGCAATTGAGTTTGAACTTATCCACTTTCATTTAGTAACAATAGCTTAATAGAAGTAAATTTATTCCCGGGTACTGTTAATAACCGGGTCGGAAAAGTGAAGTAATTTATTAAATGTTCGTGGTTTGCACCAAATGGTACCGCAAAAATAATGAAAGTAATATATGGATGTAATAATAAATTCCTGTTCGGTGAAAGTGCATTTTGTAATCTAAGTTTTATGTTGATTTTAAAATAATGCTCATGAATTGTAAACGAGATAATAATACGAACATAACAATGTGCCGTAGCTAGCGGCAGCTCGGCGCATGCGCATCGTGTATATAATACATGTTTGTGTTGTAAACATACCTGAAGCGGGAGGGCGATAAGGATATGCAGCGGGAATCTTGTGATGTATTGAGTATTAATTAGTTTATCGGTAGATAGCGGTGCGTAGACTACGGAAACGAGATGAGAACTGACGTGTAAAAAAATAAAGTTGTTAGCGAGTGCAGATGTGTTTATCACTAGTAAAAGTGTGTTTTTAATCAAATAGATAAAGACATTGGCTTGCAAAACGTAAATGTGGTGTAGTACAATAGTAAAAATAGATACTAACAATGTTATATGTAGTAAAAAACAAATAAAACGGAAAAAAATGCAGATTAGAGTAACTTGTTTAAATCTGACTCGGTAATAATTGTGATAATATGTGATGTGTCGTTTTTCCTCACGTATATTTTGGAGAACTTGACCCATGTATACATATAACCTTTCTCTTTGGCAACTTGCTTGGTTTTTGTAAGCAACTTCTTGTAGTCTGGAGAGAGGTGGTCGTTAACAAATACACGCTGGTTGTGTTCGGCGAAGCCCAGATCGACGCAGGTTAGTGATTTGGTTAATCTCGCAGAGGCAATAAAATCTTCCTTTATGTATCTGTTTAGGAAACTGACTACAATGGATTTTTCTTTATTGTAGGTTGGAATTCGACTCACGTAGTTTATTTGTTTCCTATCTATTTTATAATTTATACATGTACCTATTTTATCAATTATTTCGAAAAGGTTCTCCGTCTTCTTCATTGGCACTCCCTTGATCTCAATGTTGTTAAGACGGGTCCACTGATCACGTGCAATATCATTACGTTGGCTTGCCTGAAACTGCGCCTTGAGCGCCAACAGCTCACTCGAGGTAGTTTCTAATGAGGTTAAACGAGCTTCCATTCCAGCTAAGTTAGATTCGAACTCCTGGATCTTCTTAGTAGCTCCCTCATAAGATAGTTTCAGGTTAGCAACTTCAGACTTGATGCCCTTCACATCGTCGATGAGGCTTGGTAGACATTCGAGTGACAGAGCCATGGAGTTGAGTTTAATCATAATTGATTCCAATGAAACCTCTGGACTCAGTGCCGCAGCTACATTAGGTGACAACAAACGACATTGCGAACACTTCCAAGCAGCGCGTCTCTCAGGTCCCAAACGACGATAACCCGCTTCAGTGATATTTGCACATCCAAAGTCAAGGTGTTTTTTGCAGGCTCCACACTGGACTCCATCGTTGAACTTATTACCACACGATGCACAGTTCATTTTAATTAAAATTTGGTTGTTAATTAATTATTATAACCTCTTAAATTGAATATCGAAATATGTGAGTACCTACGCGTGTTGATGACACGAGTGTTAATGTAGTAATAACTATAAATATTATTTAGGTTTATTTGATTTTATATTGCTTTTTAAAACTATTGTAAATTTAAATTATTGAGCACAGCGCTCAGCTGTTATCGGAGTTTAAAATTCAGTTTTGTTATTTTTGCTGTTATAATTTGTATTTATTATAATTTTGTATTCTGTTGCTGTGCCTTATTAAATAAATAAAGTTTGAAACACTGATTTAATTCCCTGAACTTACCTGCGTTGTTTTTTACATAGTAACCTAAGGAGATGATAACTCACTGGCTGTGACGTTGGATACCGCGGCGAAGGTCGTAGGTTCGAATCCTACTATTAGCTTGAGCTTTCGGTGAAGGAAACCACAGTACGGTGGTGTAGGTAATACTCGACTGGATGGCTACCATACTTAAACACGTTGAAAATCTGTCGCTAAGTACCTTTTGGTGTGTTCCGGCAATTGCACTCGGTAATAAGGTGTATAACACACTATCAATCCCTTTGGTACTGCTAATGTCTATAGGTGACGGTAGTCACTTGACCCGCCTGCTTCGTTGTCACTTGTAGCATAAATCAAATTTAAATTAAAAATGTATTTCAAAAACGAAATGCATAATTATATTTAAAGTACTGACGAATTACAATAGATATTAGAGCATTCGTATAACAAGCATGTTTTTGTAAATTTTCCATTTCAAAACTAGGAAGTGATTTTGCTATTCAAAGGATTTAATAACGACTCAAATCAACATTTCATGTGGAAAAATGACATTACTCTGACGTTGAAACTTTACAAAGTTACCGGTTTATATAAAGCCAATGGTACCACCGGAGATATAAGAGTATTTACTCAAATATGACTTTAGAGATCTTTGAGTTAGGACCATGAAAAAGATATGCTCTATACTTACTAATATACAAAGCTGAACTTTGTTCGAACGTGCTAATCTTTGGAACTACTGATGCGAATTGAAAAAATATTTTAGTATTTGATAGCCCATTTATCAAGGAAGACAGGGTATATAATAATACGCTACGTTGCGAAAATCCAACGGGAATGCGGGTGAAACCGCGGCGGAAAGCTATCAAATATGAATAGTTGGTGTAAAAACGAGATAAAATAACATAAAACAAAAAGTTTGTAGAAGGAGTTGGACTCTCTAGCGCCTGCCGAAACATAAAGTTAGGTGCCTGGCAACAGGTTTTTATGCTGAAGAAGGTTTTCAGCCTCGGGGGTACTAAGTGATGATGTGGCTGAAAGTGGTAAGCACACAAAGCCTAGATGGGAATAAATTTTGTGTGAAAATTAAAAAATACTAGCTGTCCTCCGCGGTTTCGCCCGCGTTCGTGGGGTCTTATCTTTTCCCGGGATAACAAGTAGCCTATGTACTATCTCAGATTATAATCTATCTCTATGCCAAATTTCATCCAGATCCGTTCAACCGTTCTGGCGTAAATGAGTAACAAACATACATCCATCCAAACTTTCACATTTATAATATTAGTTAGTAGGATACATTTAATTAATAATATTCTACGGAACCATCCAATGTATAAGTAGCCACTTAACTGCGACGAGAGTTTTTAATAAATTTCTTACCATCGACGCTACTGCGCCTGACATAATCTGAACTCTTGAAGGAACTTTGCGAAACGTCAATCATATAGAAATGAGCGAGTCTCGGGTCTTTTATAAAAGTGCCCAGTTTAACTTGACCTTTTATAATAAGAAAATTACCATATAAACTACATGGGTGAAGTGTATGGAGAGGTCACGCTTACTGGTATCCCGTCGAATTTAATTTCCTTTCAGTTTGAATAGTATTTTTATTAAAAATTGACATGTTCAGGATAAGTTTGAGATAGGTCTGTGGAGCTAAAATTATACGAAACGGAACTTGGCTTCAGTTGGAAAATAGCCATTTTACTATTGGCACCTTAATGTATTCTGTCTGAAACATTTTTTTAAGAATACCTGAAAAAATCTTTTAAACATTGTTAATATTGACAATAGTTTTTTTGAAATAAAAATCAAATCATATAATATTCACACCAGTTTTTGAAATAAAAATGAATTCGTAATTATTTAAATTTTTCTTTTAATTATAAGGCTGCATCGTTTTTTTTATTCGGCCAAAACAAAATATAGCTTAGTCACAATTTTAGAACAATCAACGTTCACTTGGAAACACACGGTTTAATTTAACAAACGAACCTGCTGCGTCAATATCTACTTGATTAAAGAATTGTCCATATGTAAGATGCAAGACCGGCCATTGTGGAGATCCTTGGGGGAGGCTTTTGTCCTGCAGTGACCGTCTTCCGGCTGACAGAGGCATCCTACATCTGGTATTCTTCCCCATATACCTATGGGTTATTAAATCAACATTCTTTTCCCCTTCAGCTTACAAAAACATTTTCGTAATTCCATTTACGATACAATTAAAAAAATCCTCATCACTGGAAAAACATTAATGAAACGAAATAATTAAACTTGCAGTGCGTTCTCAATAATGCAATCAATACTCATTACAAGAGGCCCAACAACACTGATGTATGAAGATCGAATTAAATGTATTTACCTGACTGTAATTTACCGGTCGTTCGTAATCCTTGTATATTATACGATTGATTGCGCGTTCGTTTAATGCAGCTTTATGTAATAGTTTAAATATTTACATATATGAACATAATAATGTGTTAATTATTAATTTGACATAATAATCACTTATCACGTGATTTGTGGAATTTCAATAAAAACAAATTTTAAGATGATAGCTCAGTGGTAGCGAAGTCGGATACCGCGGCGAAGATCGTGGGTTCAAATCCTACAATGAACTTGAGCTTTTGGTGAAGGAAAACATCGTGAGGAAACCATAGCACGGTGGTAGGGTACTTTGTAGTACCCGACTGGCTGGCTACCACTCTCAAATTGAAAATCTGTCGCCAAGCACCTATCGGTGTGTTCCGACAGCTGCACTTGAGAGCCAGTTCCCATCTTGGCTTTGTGTGCTTACCACCTTCGGCCACATCATCACTTACCATGGTGAGATTGTGGTCAAACACAAGCTTATCCAGCATGATAATAAAAAAAAACAAAAAATATCTTTATCAATTTTTTTAACAAAAATCAAAGGACGATGTTTAAAAAAAATATTATTTAAAACCCGCAGCTTTATCGCGTCTAACTTTGTAATGTGTGTTTACACTTGAAGCCCGAGGGCGACGCACTGTCCTCTTTCATGTGCCATCGAGTGGAAAAATGAATTATTCTTCCAATTTATCGAATAGCCTCCAACTTCAATCCTGTAACAGTATGGTTTAGTTTCAGTATGCACACTGCATTGAAATAAATGAATAAAATACTTCTTGATTAAAAAAAAAACTTTAAAAGTAATTATTTACAAAAAAAAAAACTGTTTTGAATCTAGAAAAATAAAAAAGACATTCTGCAAAAATCACAGATTCAGACCATAATAGGCAAATTATTGTACCGATTCGCTGAAATTAGAGTCAACAAAAGCCGGAATAAAATACTGCAAAGATTATTATTTTAGTAAAGTTATGACAGCAAGAGCGTTTTTTAATTTTCACTGATATCATTTCCATATTATGTAAATACGACTCAAAGTCATGATCAAAACTCGTGCATATGCTCATAATACTTAATTATTTTGCATATAGAATTGTAGTTGTCGTACTGTAAGTCCATTAAAATTTACTGTGGTTTCAGAATGGGAGGCCTATTTAGTTTATTTCAATACCCGACTTAATGTGTCGAAATTGCTTCCCGCTTCAGCTTTTTTATGTCAAAAGTACTTGATCATTTCGTTATCTGTTCCAAGTCGGAAAACGGCCTGATTCAGAGTTACGTAATTTAACTAAGTTAATAAAAAGCTAATTTTGTTTATGCTTATCTATTGATCAGTTAGGTAAAATTTTGAGATTATTATAAATATTGTGTAAGTTAATAAAATTCCAAATAACTCTGCAATTATTTTCATTTCATTCCCCTTACTTAATATCTCCCATGGGAAAATAAAAATGCTTAAGAAAGGTTTAAGGAAGAATTTCAGGATGCAATTTAATTATACACCAAATTGAATCCTTCCCGCGAGATAATTTTCATTTAAAATAGATATAAACGTATACATTTATGTTATGCATATAATTAAAAAAAACATACAGATGTACTTTTAGCCTTTTAAATACCTAATTATATAGATTTAATCATATGTCTGTATTAAGCCTACTAATATTACCTATAAATGTATTGCTCAATCACGCAAAAATGGCTGAACGGAATTTGATGAAACTTGGCACACAGGTAGATCATATCCTGGAATAAAATATAGGATACTTTTTATCCCGGGAAACGATAAGATCCTTAGGGGATGAACGGGGATGCGAATGATTTTAAGGCGGTGAGGGAGTGACGTCGGATACCGCGGTGAAGGTCGTGGGTTCGAATCCTACAATGAACTTGAGCTTTCGATGAAGGGAAACATCGTGAGGAAACCAGAGTACAGTGGTACTTTAGGTACCCGACAGGCTGGCTACCACCCTCAAGTTGAAAATCTGTCACCAAGCACCTATTGGTGTGTTCTGTCCGACAGCTGCACTTGAGAGCCAGTTCCCATTTAGGCTTTGTGTGCTTACCACCTTCAGCCATATCATGACTTAAAATTGTGAGATTGCGGTCAAACACAAGCTTATCCAGAATAAAAAAAAACTACCCAGTTATAAACCGTCTATGTATATTCAACATTAATCAAAGACAAGTAAATAAATCACTCGAACATTATTAAAAATTCATTGCCTCTCCTTTTGTGTTAATTTTAGAGAAATTCTTTAACTGTACAGCCCATTGAATTAATTTTATTCTGTTGATTGTAAATTGAAAATGGTTTTGTATCTGAATTGCAAATTCGTACGAACGAACTCAATGGTGTATTCTGGTTCGTTCGATGACTCGACTCGAGTTAATTGTGTTAAAATGTTCGACGAGACAATTTTTTTATGATTCCCAATCGACGAGGAACTTCGTTTGGATATGTTAAGTCATGTGATGTGATGAAAGTTTGTTAATGGTGTTTAAAAAAAGAATTTCAGATTTTAGTGGATGTACCTTGTACTTTTACAGAATTATTGATCTGAATCTTACTGCTGGCTGTTAAGTACAGCTGTAAATATATAAAAGTATCAAGAAATATCTTTCACAGAAAGCCTTAATTGCATGTTGCAAATCTACGTTTTATCATTGCGATGTCGAAAGCCGTGTCGAAAGTCGTGAGCCTTCTGATAACACTCTGTCGCCAAGCACCTAACAGTATGTTTCGGCATTTGCATTACCATTATTGCTAAAATCAAGGACTTGTGGCTAAAACTAAATGCTTGATATTTGTTTTTTTATTTTTTTATTTTCGGGGCAGAACATTAATCCATACTAATATTATAAATGCAAAGGTATGTCTATATGTCTGTCTGTTATCGCTGAACCGATTTACATGAAATTTGGTATGAAGATAGAAGGAACTTTGGAAAAGGACATAGAATATTTTTTTAATCCGGCAAAAGATCAAATCACTCGGGAAGGCGGGTGAAACCGCGGGGCGGAAAACTAGTATCCAAACAAAAATTAAAAAAGGTCTTTTTAATGTTGTTCGTTTCGAATTACATGACCAGAATAATAGCCCGCTACTGCGCCAGGTCGAGATCTGTTATTTTACATAGGCTGACTCAAAGATTGGTTTATTTAGGCGTACTCTCGGCACCCATCGTCTATTCAGCGACTCCCTTATCTTTATTCAAGGATATTTTGCGAGTTTATTATAATTTCGAATGAATTTTGAATTGTTAATTACGATTTGATCATTGTTAGTTGATTTTAAGTTACATTTTATTATTTTACCTTCAGTCAGTTCTCCGTAGTTTTCAATTAAGTCCATTGTCTATTTATACAGGTGTCCGGTAAATAGGTACGAGAAAATAGGTGGGCGGGTCACCTACTAGGTTAAATGGTGATTCTTTTACTGAGGTCATTTTTGAATATCTGGTAGGTGACTTGCCCACTTATCTACCCCTTAAGTTTGTCGTACTAATTAACGGACTATTTATAACTCAAAAGCTGAACCGATTTGGCTGAAAATTGATGGGGAGGTAGTTTAGAACCAGGAATAACACAGGATTAAAAAATATGAAAAATTCACAAAAAAAAATACTGATGAAAATTATTTTTGTCATACATTTTGTATAGAACGACGTTTTGACATGTCTCGAGATCGGACTGACAGATGGTTCAGTTTCACAATAGGTGGCGCTGGAATCGGGTTCTAAGTTTTATTTTCAGACTTCTGCTGGGCCCACTAGTCCTGTATGAAAGCAAAATAGCTACTACTATCTAATTAATTACGAATGCTATTTTGGCGGGTAGATTCCTAATAAATCCGTTAAGAAAGGATATATGAAAATTGAACTAGTATTTTTAAAGAAGCTCTTTTTAAAACAAACTAAAATTACACTAGCGGTAACCAACCAAAGAACAAAAAAACTTGAGAGGTGTCAAGGGACACCCGGATGGAACGAAATTATATAAGTCGAAAGAGTATATAAAAAAAAAACATTTCTATATAAATAGAAATGAAAATATCTGGCTTGCTTTCTATAAGAGAGAGAGAGAGAGACAGACAGACAGACAGACAGAGAAACATGCGCACGCCGCACAGCTTAATAAACATACATAGTGACATTAAAAGTGTCGGACAATTTTTCGTAACAATTTTTTCCGTCTAGCCCCCTTTCACAACGCGCGATAAGGAACTTCGTTCCAATAAAAAAGGTAAAAGGAGCGTACGTAAACACTGTTGTTTACGCTTCACTTCATTGGATACTGTTATCCAAGCAACGTGCACGAAGTTGAGTGCGTGACCTGCACGTATGTTATCCCGCGTCACTCGCGTCGCACAAAATGCGATTGGCTTCTTTCTTTTTCTTTACTGTGCTTCAATTTAACTGCGCTAACTCAGTCCTGTTCTTTCTTTTTTGGTCTAAGGCGGTAACCTATAAAAACCTCTCAAAGTGGTTTGAAAAAATTCATTCAAACCTATGTTTTTGAATAAAATTGGTGATACTTGATACCAGATGTATGTATGTTGTGTGAGTTTGTGAGTTCACTTGATTGTGTTTTTTTTATAAATACCACAAGTCTGATAAGCAGGTGGGTCACCTGATGGTAAGTGACTACCGTCGCCGCAGGGGGTTTTGTCAATGTGTTGTACGCTTTTTTACAATACCTTAAGGGCAGCTGGCTCTCAAGTGCAACTGCTGGAACAACAGGTGCTTTGTGACAGATTTTACTTGAGGTTGGTAGCCGCCAGTCGAGTACTACAAAGTACCCTACAACCGTGCTGTGGTTTCCTCACGATATTTTCCTATACCAAAAGCTCAAGCTCATTGTAGGATTCGAACCCACGACCTTCGCCGCGGTATCTGACGTCACCACCACAGATTGCCTTAAACGTATTTACGTCAGTAGTAATACAGTCCATTTGTATACTGTGGCCTTGAAACCAAAGGTTTACCCAAGAATTATGTAACTATCTGGATAGGTAACTCTCAATGCCTACTTGAAACAAATACCTATCAATTGCAAAAAAGAGAAAGATAACAACTACGTTGAGACCATCTCTCTCTCTAACCCTATTTACCCTGAATGAAAGAAAGAGAGATTGTCCCAACGTAGTTGTTATCTTTCTCTTTTTCGCAATTGATAGGTATTTAGTCAGATTTAGGTATATAGTCAGATGGTCCAAAAATATTAAAAAAATGTAACCTTGCTGAGTTTCTTGCCGGTTCTTCTCAGTTGAAGGCTGACTTCCGAACCGGTGGTAACTTCTGTAATTCGACCTTCATAAGTGCCCTTCTAGGGCTTAAACTGAATAAATGGTTATGACTTTGACTTTGTTTCAAGTAGGTATTGAGAGTTACCTATCCAGGTAGTATATGTAATTGTTGGGTTTACATACCCGCACGGATAATCTCGTAATGTAATTCTCAATGGACTATAGTATACATTGGGCGAGACCTAATTTCGCTTGAAAGCGTCAAATTAACTGAGCTTCTCAAAGAGGATGAGAAGTTTAAAGAGAGGGGACGCTTGAATATAAAAAAAAATATTATCACCCACGTTCCCGTGCTATCTTATCTTTTCCCGGGATAAAAATATAGCTAATGTTACTCAGGGATAATGTAGCTTTCTAATGATGAAAGAATTTTTGAAATCGGTCCAGTAGTTTTTAAGTTTATTCGTTACATACAAACATACAACTTTCCTCTTTATAATATTAGTGTAGATGTAAATTATGTGTTCGTCGTAGTAAAGACCACGAATTGGGAGACTTTAATATTTCTTCAATGGGAAAATGTAACGATCCTTACGTTTAAAAAAAAATGCCTTGCTGAGTTTCTTGCCGGAGTCTTCTCTGTTTAAGTGTATTCCGAACCGGTGGTAGAGTCAATTGTAACCATGGCCTAAACTGAATAAATGAGTTGATTTAGATTTTTGATTTTATTTCAAAAAGTCAAATCATTTATCTCTACTAATCATTAAAATAAAATAAAAAGTAAAGACTTCATTTTTATGGACGGGTTAACCCGATTAATTAACACTCGAAAACATAGACTAAAATAAAGCAGTTTGAGAAGCAGTGATCGTCAAATCGGTGAAATAAGTTCCCACAGCCGGTTATTACAAACTTAAATTATAGCAATACTGAAGGAGCCTCTTGGGATATTAAAAGGCTGTTATTATGTACTAATGTGCCGATGCTCGCCACACCGACGCCACGGAAGCTAAATAAATTACAGATTTGTACACACGTACCTTACTTCGCCCAGGCACTACACAGCGGGGATTTTGCAGCTGTTTCACTACCTAATTTATCTTTGTGAAAGATAACCTCAAAACTAATTAAATATCAAGTATGGAATGTCGTTTGAAGGAAGAAATGGATTAGGGATAAAAAAAGAACCTAGGAGTCTTCAAATTTTTATTATTATAAAATAGATAAATAGCGCGATCTATTTATCCGGCAAGCGGTATTATAACTGATACAATTTGTCCACCTAAAATCCGAAAAAAAAATCAAGTATAAAATACTTAAATAATACTCAAAGAAACGCATAAAATTTTCAATTTTATACAATAATGTTTAATTTTTTTTAAATTCTAGATAGGCTTGTGTTTGACCAGAATCTCAGCATGGTAAGTGATGATGTGGCCGAAGATGGTAAGCACACAAAGCCTAGATGGGAACTGGCTCTCAAGTGCAGCTGTCGGAACACACCGATAGGTGTTTTGGCGACAGATTTTCAACTTGAGGGTGGTAGCCAGCCAGTCGGGTACTACAAAGTACCCTACCACCGTGCTATGGTTTCCTCACGATGTTTTCCTTCACCGAAAGCTCAAGCTCATTGTAGGATTCGAACCTACGACCTTCGCCGCGGTATTCGACGTCACTTACCACTGAGCTATCATCGCCTTAAATGCCTTAATGTACAAATGAAATTAATTTTGTTGCATTTTGTACCTACCATAGATAATATCAGAAGTTTTGGTTTAGGCTTCGGTTTTTACAAGAAACCCCTGAACTACACGGCATTCTTATAACTTATCACGACGACGGTGAAAGCGCACTGTTTCGCGGAGACGGCCATTTACAAATGACATGGTCCTTTTGTGCATGTCGCGTGGACATAGACATGCCCCCTTGCCGTCTCTCCCTACCTCTGTGATACCTACAGTCCAATAATAAGTTAACTCCCTCAAATTGTCAATTCCTTATAGGTAATATTATTTAAAGACGCTGCCACAAGCTGTGGTTCCAAACAAGGCCTCAACGTATCTACTTAACTGATTAAACATCAACACTGTGAGTGGTGTTTCCGAATTAATTGTCTTGTTTTCTTTGTGAGGCCCGGAGGGGTATTTGCAATTCAAATATGGCCGCCGGGAGACGGCGTCTTGTCTAAACTTGTCACGGGACAGGATTCGCGGTGACAGAGCCACGTTGATTGCTGCCTACTTGCCTAGTGCTACTGTGGGATTTTGATTTATATTTTTACTATTCGTGCTTTCCCGCGATGTAATGCGAGATAGTATAAAATACCCTAATATTTTTAGACTAGATAGACTCTTCGCGGTTTCACCCACTTTCATGAAGATTCTTTTATTTTTCCGGGATAAAATGTATACCATATTTTATTTCAAGTTATGATCTACGTGTGTACCAAGTTTCATCAAAATCCGTTCAGTAGTTTTTGCTTGAAAGAGTACCAAACATCTTCATATTTATAATAATAATTAGTAGTACGATTATTATAAATTATAGATACTTTTAGCTAAATATAATAAACCATAGTAGTATATACCTTTTAAAAAATTAAATAATCCATAAAGTTACCGTTTATATCAGTCAGGATCAATTTCGGATCAAAAACCGTATTTAAAGCAAAAATTACGTCACAAACAACATGGCTGCCGAGAAACGTCTTGTCTGAACTTGTCAAAGGACGAGTCGCAGTGGGGAGCAGCGTTGATTGCTGCCTACTGTCCAACTCTATTACGGCACTTTGATGAAGCAAAATGGCCGTTGAACTTTTTAGGAAACTTATTTTTTCATAGTAAAATAAATTTGGATGCAATGTTATAAAATAAATTTAAAAAAATATGTAGTATGGTTCAAACTAAGACTCAGGTCAAAAAGCTTGAATCCTACGGTAGTAAATGGAATGGAAACAGGATTCCATTAAGAAAGGAAACGTGGCTTTTCATTGCTGGTCGTATAAATAAACTTGAACCCCTGACCGTATACCAAAACAAGTACCTTACAGGTTTTCATTTACAAAAACTGTAGGTAGGTTAGTTTATAGTTAGGAGACAGGTAGTCATGAGACCTGAGTCCCATCCTGGAATATTAACCGTTCGGTCTTAGTCAGCTCTATTCTTTCGAATACTCACCACCGATAAGACCGGATGCCTATGTAGCATTTATTCCATGAGAACGTCTACTAGCCGGGTGGTCCCGACCCACGCATTAGTCGATATGTAAAACCCTGTATCAGAATAGTTAGTCTTAAGCAAGTCGTCTAATAAATCACACGTATCAAACATTAAAATTTGTCTTTTTTAAAAAGACGTCCTGGTGCCGTCGGTATTTGACTAGATTAAAATATTTACTATCATTATTTTTTGTCTAAATATTGTGTCTTGTCAAAAAAGACGACATATCATTCCTATAAATTGATTTCCAAGAAAAAGGTACGTGCCTTTAATATTTATAGGGCGAGACGAAGTAAAAGAAACAAAAATGTTTGCCAGGTACAAACTAAGCCCGGGATTTATGTGTCCTATGATTTATAGAAAAACCTTTTATCGTTTTTTAGAACTGAACTTGAAAGGACAATAAAAACATTGTGGAAATTTAATTTCGCCCACAACAGTTACGGTTCGTAGCAGGTGCTACGAGGCAGAGTCTACGAGCTACGTCGTAGATACCAAGAGCGTTTCAATCTGTTAACTTGCCAGACAAATGTTGGACGTAGACTGTATAAGTATGAATATGTTGTTATATATATATATTTATATTAAATGTTATATTTTTGCTATTAATTTAGATATTCTACTCATCAAAAACCCTTTACTTTACGGCTTAATTACTTACCAGCATATTGAATAAACTCTATGCAAAAAAAAAAAGTCGATGTGTTTAATCTGTTGCTTTATTGAGGCGAAAAAGAAGGACAAACCGACAAATACTTTCGCATTTTTAATATTGGCGTAATTACCCATATAACCTAAGGTTTGAAAGAACCTTCCCGAGGGAATGATAATAAATATAGCTCATGTGAGTAACATGAGCTCTTAATATAGTTTCTTATATGTGAAATAAATTTTAATACCCAATATACATAATATTATATCTGATTCATTCACAAACGTCCCAAAATTCTTTGTTCTTTATACAAAATGCCGACAAAAGAATTTCTTGTGAAGATTCACCGATATACAAGCGTCAGATATTCTGTAACGTATCGGCTTTTGGTCCGACCCGGGTGTGTTACGACACGAATAAATGCACCTTCAATGTTCCACTGACTTTAGTATTGTTAAGACCTAGATACACGACCTCGTTGAGTTTAGTAAGAAATAAAAAAAAAAACAGAAAAATTTTGTAGATCGTGTGTCGAGCACTTTACATGTACCCTAGGAATATCCAAAGGTTTCTCGCTACAAGGTTATTTTTTAAGAAAGAGTAGTTTTGATTAGTCTAATCTGACGATCAGACTATGACTATGACGACCAGATCAAACTATTCATAAGCACATACTTTTGAAGTCCTATTTGAATAAAAATATTTTCATTGAATTTTTACTACTGTATTCTACATTATTACACAATTTTTTTTCGTATAGTTATTTTTATTGTAATTTTTTTTAAATTTATTTCTATCAACAGTTGTAGCACCTAAATAGTACACAAACCAAGGTGACACTACACTCAATTTAAGTTATAGAACTAATAAATCGCTTACATTTTATTATTATAAATAAAGTTTTCACAAAATAACAGCAGTAGCTGTTATTTTGTGAAAACCTGAGCCAGACTGACCTAAAAAGAGTTAAAATATTCAGTCCGATACTTTTCAGTTGAAGTCTGACATCAGAATGGTTGTAACTTCAATCGCTATGATCTTCATAGCTAAACTGGATGAATTTGTGTATATACATAAAGCAAAGTCGGGTTATTTAAACAATTATATAACTCGAGGACCGCTGGAACGATTTTCATGCTCTTTGATTTTTTGAACTCTTCTCCGCCCAAATAGCAGAATAACTATTAAAAAAAGGAAAAATTAACGAAAATAAAAAAAATGTGTACAAAACTATTTTTGTCCTACATTTTGACACATCTCGAGATCGGATTGACCGATGATTTATTTTAACAATTGGTGGCGCTGGAATCGGGTTCTAAGTTTTATAATCAGAGCAGGACAACGTCTGCCGGGCCAACTAGTTATTATTAAAATAAAGTCCATAACTCAATCATTCAATTAAAAAACAGCCTCCAACTTCCCAAAACAAACTAAACACACAATTAGTTTAATTTCCACACCATTTCAGAACAATGCTTTAGTTGATTAGTGAACATAGGTCTTTAGAACTCCGCCACCTCGCAACGTTCGCAGATGCCAAGCTTTAAGCTTGCTTTGAATACATCCGATGCATGTACTAGTATCTATGTGAAGTGTTTTGCTGTATACCAGTTAAAATTTAAATGAAGATGGATGTATTCTAACTTAAAAAAAAATGAAAATGATCTAGTCTAACTTTTGTAATTATGTATATTTTTTTATTCTGGATAGGCTTGTGTTTGACCACAATCTCACCATGGTAAGTGATGATGTGGCCGAAGATGGTAAGCACACAAAGCCTAGATGGGAACTGGCTCTCAAGTGCAGCTATCGGAACACACCGATAGGTGTTTTGGCGACAGATTTTCAACTTGAGGGTGGTAGCCAGCCAGTCGGGTACTACAAAGTACCCTACCACCGTGCTAAATCGTTTATTGTAATCTTGTGGTCGCTAATGACCTTAGATGTTAAAAAGCGACCAATAATAAATAATAAAAAAAAACACAAACGTGAAATTATGTTACTTATATTAAAAGGTTGGTAGAGGGTTAATTACAGGAAGCTTTTAGTTGGTGGGGTCTTAATTTTTCTTTGGTTTCTTTTTGCGTCTAGAAAAGTTGTAGTTTGTGTCGCATTTAAGAGTCACTGAAGTAAGATTATGTTACAAATATATCACGCTAGGTTCCGTTTTGTTTACAAGAAATAAATACAGCCTAATAATCACGTCAAATCGTTGATGGACGTTCCAAAAACATGGATAAAAGGGCAGCAACAGTAGCACTCTTTCTGGTAATGACGGGTATTCGATTATGTCGGTCACGAAAGATTATTGAACAAGATGTTAGCGTATGGAGTACGTGAAATTGCGTTAAAAGTAGTGGAATCTTAGAGATAAGGAAAAGATAATACAAATAAGTAGAATCTGACAGAATAAAATTGTAAACTTGTAAATAGTTCGTTCATCACGGTAATGGAGTCTCGAGGATTTTTCATTACCTTATTTGAGGTCGGCGCCAATTAAGCTAGACCTCTAAATTGTATGAGCGCCGATACAACTCGGAAGTCTATCTTTATTGGCGGTACTATGTACGTATGGGGACACACTAAAATTTTATTTGTGCTGTAAGACCTTGCTTTTTGCCAAATTTCGGGATTCTAGTTAAACGGGACTTAGAATTGTCAATTTTGGTTAAAAGCAGGGTCTTACAGCACAAGAAAAGAGAGCACTGAAGAAGCACCGAGATAATCGGTGGTGACACACGGACAGACAGACAGACAGACAGATGGAAAAGAGAGTGATCTTATAAGGGTTCCGTTATTTTACCTTTTGAGCTACGGAACCCTAAAAACCAACAAGCTATGCAAGTTTTGGGACGGCTGTCCCATATATCTAAGGATTAAGTAGATATTGAACTCAGAAACACTTTCTTTGTGCCATTACATCTTTGTTTTCCGTAGTGAAGGTTTTACAGTAATAAGTAGGACTTAAAAAATATCCTGTAATTACAATAAAGTAATTTATATTACCTACCTACATAGAGTAAACTAATATGTTATTTCAATAAATTGTAGCTACAGTTCTTTGTGATTATGTAAATAATTATATAGGTACATGTTTCTCATCACTAGATTTAATTTGTTATTAATTTCATAGTTTGAGTACACCATGAAAATGGACACAAAATTAATTGGAAAACGATCAAATTGAATCGTCAGTACTGACAACAGCCTTTGTAAACTACGTACGGCTTAAATGAAATAGTTTGAATAAATTAATTTTCATCTTTTGTTAGTTTTTACATTGTAATTTAAATAAAAAATATCATAATCGATTTTGGTCTTTACTTGTCAAATTTTAGATACAATGTCTAGCAAACTTGCGGGTTCATGCTACTTCATGGTCAGTGACTACCGTCGCTTATTACATATTAGCAATACCTACCATTGTTGGTTGCCAGGGGGATTGCCAATGTGTTGTGGACCTTTTTACAATGCCTTAAAGGCTACTGGCAAGTGTAACTGCCGGAATCCCCAACAGGTGCTTGGTGGGTGACAGATCTTCAATCTTCTTGTATCTTAACTGATAGATGATATTTAAATATATCCAAAATATAATAAAGAGCATTGGAATAATAGAAGACTGACAAAGAGGTGTTTAGGTTACCTACATTTTAAAAAATCTAGAAAAAAACGTTTTAGAATTTATTGTAAAACTAATCAACGCAAGAACTCACTAAAAACTTTTTTTACCGAATATTAATACAAAAAAACGGTTAACTTCAGCGATTCCGTAAGTAATGGCTGTTTCTTACTTCCTAGAATATTCCCACATAACATTTTCTATGATAACTTCGCCCGCCGTCGGCGACAATTATATTTTTTCACGTCCTGACTTCGTTTGATGGGGGACCTATTAAAACTTGACGGTACCTTAACTTTATTCGCTTTGAGTCACACGTACATAAGAATATTAGGTTAGGGGGAAATATGATACGACTGCTATTAGTATTTGAGTCTTTTTGTTTTGTAATAGAGTCTGAAGTCGTAGATGCGATTTTAATTACTATAATATTTGACAGTTTGACACTTAGTAACAAGTTTTGTTGGCACGAAAAGTAAATATGGTATATTTTATAATTTATGTGTTTGTTTCATATAAGTTGTTGATGTATAACATCTTTTTTCTTTCCTGCAATCAAGCCTAGATGGGAACTGGCTTCCAAGTGCAGCTGTCGGAACACACCAATGGTGCTTGGCGACAGATTTTCATCTTGAGGGTGGTAGCCATTCAGTCGGGTACTACAAAGTATCCTACCACTGTGCTGTGGTTTCTTCACGATGTTTTCCTTCACCAAAAACTCAAGCTCATTGTAGGATTCAAACCCAAGATCTTCGCCGCGGTATCCGACGTCACTACCACTGAGCTATCATCGTCTTAAATATTAGTAGGAGTCGCTGAAAATTTTATTGCTTCACAGTGCGGTAAAAGTATGATTAATAATTCATTGACTGTTCACTCCACGAGGAATATAGTGCAGAGATAATAGCTGCACTTTTCAAAAAATATTTAATAAAAATGTATTGAAATCCCATAAAGATTTTAGAAAGCATTTTGAAAATGAAAGGTATTTTAGACTTTTTTTTTAGAAAAAGAACATGTATATGTATGCGATTGGTTTATATTTTTTTTCAAAAAGGCTGCATCGTTTTTATAGGCTTTTCGCATAACACAAGAGTTACTTCAGAGCAGGGCGCTGGAGTTGTATGTGTTTCTCCAAAACAAAGGCTTAATTTTTTTTTCTTAAACCTCTTCACCAATATTGATATTTTTCACATTTCCTTAGGTCTGTCGTCGTGGAAAATGAAACCTATGACCATATGACTTAGGTGAGCCAATTGGCATCGTTAGTAAATACTGCTTGTCACACCGCATGTCGTGGGTTTGATTCCCAGTCGGGACAATTATTTGATCACATCCGTACAGTAACTGGTGAAAATGACATTGTTGTAATATTCTCTTCCCGTAGAAAAATATTCCAAATATTCAAGAAAATATTTGTAACCGAGTAAGGATATCAGATCTTTGAAGGCATATTTTCCTACAAAATAAACAAACAAATCAGAATTTCCCCGAAAAAAAGAGGAATACTTTGTACAAATCGCCATTCGTTAGCATTGCCCCGTAAATCATTGCGTTTCGTTTTAAAAGACGCAATTTCATGGTTCCCTTTTTATATTTGACTTGGAATTTGAAAGTACAAGATAAGAATCGAAAAGAGTAAATGTGTATGTTGAAAAAGTTCGTATGTTTGGATGTTTGTTGCTCAATCACGCAAAAATGGCTGAACGGATTTTAATAAAACTTGGCACACATGTAGATCATAATATCCTGAAATAAAACATAGGATACTTTATCCCGGGATAAGATCCCTCGGGTTCCCGAGGGAATTCGGAATTCTAGTATATAAATAAAAAAAAATGTGAGCAGGTTCATTAATTATGTGGTTTTTTGGATAAATAGTTTTTGGAAATTTTGAAAAAAAAAATGCGGTAAATATTTGCGAGGTCTCCAGCTCTCAGAGCCACTAGTACAAATATCTTGGGGCATTCTCCACCCCAGACCATCTGACCCTAAACTTAGCACAATATATTATGGAAACCAGAATAGAAATACTTATACTAAAATTAAACTTATACTTATATTAAAATTTAATGAGAAAAGACTTTAACTTTATTGATTTATAACAACTATCCAAAATTTACACCATCTTGGAAATGAAAACAAGACTCTAAGGTTTACTATTCAACCAGAGTATTGTTTACAAAGATTCAACAAAAATTTTATGAATATTAAAAACCCGCTGTATTACAGACAGATAGACTTGGATTACGATCGAATGAATACTTGATTAGTGATTGCTGATTTTGCGAATATAAAAATTTGTTCATACTCAAATTAATGAGGCTCGGATATTTTTTTTATCTTTTATACCACAAGTGACAACGAAGCTGTTGGGTCACCTGCTGGTAAGTGACTACCTTCGCCTATAGACATTAGTAATACCAAGGGGATTGCCAATGTGTTCTACACCTTATTACTATGCCTTAAAGGCAACTGGCTCTTAAGTGTAAGTGCCGGAACACACCAACAGGTGCTTAGCGACAGATTTTCACCATGAGGGTGGTAGCCAGCCATTCGTGTATTACAATGTACCCTACCACCGTGCTATGATTTCCTTCACCAAAAGCTCAAGCTCATTGTATGACTCGAACCCACGATCTTTGCCGTGGTATCCGACGTCACTACCACTGAGCTATCATCGCCTCAAAGGTGTGTGTGACATTCTTATGTCCCAGGATATTTAAGTCACTTCCTAACTACCAATACATTTTATGTACTCAAATATAGCTATATAAAATCGAAGCTAACTGACTTTACTAGTTAGTTGGTTGACCCTTACACTTCCCTTCAGGGTAAGTAATTGACAGTGCAACGAAGGCCACTTAATCAACCATCTCTGCTGTACAAAATTTCCACATTACTTAATAAGAAAAAATACCTTGTCTTTTGTTAAGACCTGTATTTTTAGGCAACATTGTTTTAATGTTTATGTAAGTGTTTTGTATGTTGGTCCATGATTAACTACTTAACCGGTCTTGATTAAACTTGGCACACAAATAGATTATACCTTGGATTAAATGATAGTATATTTTTATCTCGAGAAAAGAAAAAATCCTTTGGGAACGCGGGTGTGACCGCGGGGGACAAGTTTGATAATATTTGAAAATATAATCATTAAAGTAAGTTATATAAATTTCTAATCAGTCGGCTAAGTTAAAGAAAGAGATCGTAGTAACAGATACAAAAATGTCCTATAGTTAGGGTCGTTATCCGCTTTAATAGCTCTATGGTTGAGGGTCTTAATTACACCAAAGGTCTTAGCCAAGCCCTAAATCCTATTACTCGTTTATGTAAGCTTTAGATTAAAAAACTAGTAGTGATGTGCCAAATACAATTGTGGTGAAAAGAACCCTGTTTTCATTGAGATAATTATGTAAGTTATACATATGTATTAAAAGTTGTAGGTATATATATATATATATATAGTATATCGGTTATCTGGTTTCCATAGCACACTTAGTTCGATTGGAGAATGTCACAAGTTTAATGCAAAATGGTCGTAACGTACTTCTGAAAATGTAAATAAATTTAAGAAAGATCCACTGCTGAAAAAAAAAATACCTTGCTGAGTTTCTTACAGGAGTCTTCTCAGTTTAAGTGTATTCCGAACCGGTGGTAGAGTCAATTGTAACGTTCATAAGTGCCTTATCAGGGCCTAAACTGAATAAATGAGTTTTGAGTTTGAGTCTGAATGGTTTAATCATTTAATATCACTGAAATCTATGGATATTAGAAAATATTTTAGAAATGAGAATTATTATACGTATCTCACCTATCTCACGTAAAATGCTCTCTCATTTTAAGTACCGTAAAAAAACACTTAAACCTAAAATTAAGGTAAAAACCGTATAACATAAACTAGAAAATTTTATCCATTAAAACGAAACCGCTTTTCTACTTAACACATGCATAAAAAATAAAGGTACCTACCCAACACAAATAAAGATATATTCTTGTGAAACGGCCGTCCAAAGTTCAAGTAGGTACGCGCATCCCTTATTTATCAGGATTGGCCAAGGAATTAATTAATGAGGCCCACACAAAGGTCGTTAAATGGGACCAAAGGCGTTTCCCTTCGGTCCCTTAGAAAGCGCCAGGAATTTCGCTCTTGAGGACGATAACAAAGATATAAGCTTCTTTACGAACGCTTTTTTTTAAGTAATTGACTATTGAACCGTTGTTAAGTTGGTTCAACACGAACATCTTCATTCTTTTATGAGAACAGACATCGGGACTTAGAGTACAACTTGCTTTTGATACCGGCTTTGACTGCGGTCAATTAAATCGTTGGATGTCTGAACGTTTTAATGATGCTCTATTTTTTTTTTTTTTTTTTTTTTTAATTTATTTAAGGTCGCTTTTTAACATCTAAGGTCATTAGCGACCACAAGATTACAATTATTCTTCTTTCTGCTGTTTATTAGATTTAAGAGATTGCTACTGAAATATAGTTTTTAGACATTTTTTAAAGGCTATTGGTTTTTAATTGAACTAATCTTCTAACTTCTTTTTTGGAAAGATAAAGTCTTAAATAAAAGCATGACATGACTACGCAACATTCATTTTAATTATTCAATTATCGATATTTTATAAATTGTGTTACATTTAATTGAATGTTGTGATGGTCTACTTGATGTCATCTTTTCCTTTTTTTGTCGTTTTTAAGGGGGTAAACAAATAATTCATGAAAATTTCATACCTAATTAATTAATAATAATAATAATTAATAACGGAACATTAAATATCATCCACGACTGGTAAAAAAAATATACAAAATTATTTTATTGAAAATAATCAATCTAAACCATTGGGTTTTGTTTTGTTATTATAAGATTAAAATAATGAAACAATTAATCAGATCAATCGAAAATATATTTTAAATACAATAAAAAAAAAGTTGTTATCTCTAAAAGTACTCTTCTTAAACGTTAAACTTCCAAACGACTAACACAAAACGATGAAGGAAGCAAATCAACGAATTAACCGCCACTGCATCCAACTTTACACTTCGAACTTCAAACATTGCGAGGGAGTTCTCAAAAATTTCCTATCAAAACTTTTCGAAGATTCCCCAGTACTTAATGCACAAGTTTGGTGAACGGCAGATGGCGTTGTATTCGCGGAAAACGACAAGGGATGTTCTTGTCGATACATCCAGACAAAAATGTAGTACTGTTTTGCAACCCATCCTCTACTACCATACACGCACGGAATATACTTCAGTCAGTCTTACGGATCGGTGGGGGACTGTCGCGCGCTCGACGCCTTTTTGGCTCCCGTCGCGAGTTGGTTTTTGATATGGATTTTGATTATAGAAAAGTTTTATGTGTGTGATTGTACTTTGTTGTGGACTTTTGAGGGATGTTTTTTTATCTACGGCTGAATTTTAAGGTACGTTTTTTTTTTGGATATAGTTTTATTAAATGCTTAAGTTAATATCAAGTTTAATATTATTTTTGTTGACGCTAAAATTACGAACAAAATATTTTATTATAAATTTTTTTGGAATAAAATTATTGTATTACTAAAAAGGGAAACTTTGTACAACATTAAAGTATTGAACACTAAATAACATCAACTTAATAACCTACAACTTGGTGATTAATTTTAATTTCAAAATTTTGGTAAAAATAATGAATTTTCTAAGAAACGGGTTGTTTTTTATTTATTTTATGAATGAAAACTTATCCTTTGGAAATAAATTAAATATTGTTGGTGAGTTAATGTCTAGTTAGGTAATTGTAAATTATTCGTATCTAAGGGACATCTTATGAAAAGTAAACATCAATGTCAATTATGGTTAAGCATTTATCGAGAGACAAGGTTCAGACGAAAATACAAGCAATCACCGAAATTATGTCACGTTTATTCGATTTTTTCTCTGTTACGGAACACTAAAAATGAAAAGCAATGAAGTGCCTCATTTTCTCGTAATGTAACTCGATTTTCTTCGACATGATTTCATTTTCTTTTGAAAGTATTTTATTTGATTTAGTATAAATATTTTTTTGATTATGCTTGTATTTATATCGATTGAAACGTAATTTGAAGTTGTTTTTTGTGATTGGAATAAGGTTTACTTTTCAAAGACAAAAAAGAGGAGTTTTTCAATTCGAGTGTATTGTTTTGAAGTCAGCGAAAGATTGCATTCCTAAGACTTTTGTGGCTTACTAATTTGGTGTTATTTTTTAAATTATTGATATTGGTTTTTAAATTACAAATATCAATTCGTGTATTATTGACTACGTAAGTATGGAAGCTTTATATGCAAGCGTATGCTTGTGGACATCTATATCCTACTAGCTGTCCCCGCGGTTTCACCCGCGTTCCCGTGGAATCCGCGCTCCGTGGAATTTTTTACTATATACAAACGTTGTCCTAACAATAACGAATACATAAAACAAAGAATCATCCAATTTAGCGCAGTCATTCGAAAGTTATGAGCGTACATACATTCGAAGATCCATTTTTTATGTAGATTTTCAGTTGAGAGATCCGCCATAGGACCGAAGATGCCTCACCTTTATTAGTAAATTTTATCTCAGATGAATACAACAGTCACATTAATAACTTATCAGTTACTAGCTGAACCCCGCGGTTTCATTCGCGTTCCCAAAGGAATCTAACTTTGCTTAATTCCAAGATATGATCTATCTGTGTGCCAAGTTTCATCTTCACAAGTTATTTTTAGGTTGCATGCATTATGTGTGACACTTTAATGTTCGTAAATTTTCGTGTCCCCATAAATATGGCCTTCCCCAACTATGGGAAAGTTATTGCTGTTGGGCTGTGTAGTAAATAAAGTGAACCAGTTTTCACAGGCCTCAACCTGGTCACAATGACACATTTGGCTGCCGTCTCGTCTTCCATGAACATATTATTAGGAAACAGCGAACCGCCAGATGAACGCCACAAATCCTTGCTCCGAGCGAAATGTTCAAGCTAAATTTAAAATATTAAGTCATAAAACATTTTTTGCTAGGGAAAAAGTTTAATAAGCTAGGAAGCTGGAATTATAAAATGTTAAAAAAAAAAATTTTATGTTAGTCTTTTTTAATTCCAAAATGGTAACAAATAAGCATATTGCCTGATGGTAAGCTGTTACCGTAGTCTATAAAATATTTTAAGGCGATGATAGCTCAAAGGTAGTGACGTTGAATACAGCGGTAAAGGTCGTGGGTTCGAATCCACTTTCAGTGAAGGAAAACATCGTGAAGAAACCACAGCACGGTAGTACTAGACTAGCTGGTTACCACCCTCATGTTGAAAATCTATCACCAAGCACCAGTTGCACTTAAGAGCCACTTGAGAGCCAGTTGCATTAGATGTACAACACATTGGCGATCCCACTGGTATTGCTAATGTCTATAGGCAACGGTATTCACTTACCATCAGGTAACCTGCCTGCCTGGATGTTACTTGTGGTATAAAAAAATGTGTAGGTATCATTCCTTAGGAAAACCGTGTCTATAATTCATTAATCACGAAATCTCAGAAAGTATAATTGGTGAAATTCGGGAGGTAAATTTCTCATAGGGAGTATCCGCTAAGAAGGGACTTTTGAAAATTCTACCCCTACCTCAGGAATGTGGGTGAAACCACGTAGGACTAGTTTTATATAGGTAGGTACAATTGAATCCTACATTAAGCTAAATGTAGGATCCTTGTCTAAGCACCTGGTTAGTTCCCACTCCATTTTAAATAGTATCAAAGCAATTATCATAGTGTTTTGGCATCTGCACATAAAGCTGCGCGTCCACTAGGTCGGCATCGGCACCTACAGAATGAATAGAATAGGGAATATGCACGTTTTTTTTATTGTTTTAAACGTTTCTACGGATTATTACATCACCAAAAAAGTATATAACACATCGAAATCTTATCCATCAAGCTATTAAAAAAATACATTAAAATCACTATCATTTTCGGGTTGATTTAAACGCGGCCATTTTGGCGCGCTTATTTTGTAACGTCAGATTAGACGAGTTCGATGTTAACAATGAAGTGTTTGGTTCACAAAGTAAAAGTAAGTTTTAAGCATAGCGGTTACATACTCTGTGGTCGAGTGTAAAATTGACGTCACGATTTGTGCCACCAATAGAATTGCATTTTGGAAATTTGCGAGGGAATTTAAAAACAGACAGTTTTTGATGATTAAATTTAGCTATTAAATTACATTTTGAAAATAATGGTGTAGGTATGTTTTTATAACAATAAGAATTACATAAAAAAATCGTCCATTTTGAAGTCACGTGCATATTCCCTATTCATAATTGATATGATCGATATTTTTTGACCAAGTGTACGTTCAGTTTTAGGAAACTAAAACTGTCTTCTAAGGGTCAGTTCACACTGAGACGTTAAAAAGTAATATTTTGAGTCGCTCTATTAAAATGTACGGTTTTTTTTAATGTCACTAGTGACAACGAGGCAGGCGGGTCACCTGATGGTAAGTGACTGCCGTCGTCTATAGACATTAGCAATACCAGAGGCACTGCCAACGTGTTTTACACCTTATTACAATGCCTTAAGGGCAAAGGCAACTGGCTCTCATAAAAGTTGTTGTGAGCTGACCCTAATAATTTGGGGTTGTCGCAATATGTATCTATATATGAAACCTAAATTACACTCACTAATTAATAACGAAATCTCAGAAAGTTAAATGTTACAAATTGGAAAGATAGGTCGATTCCTAATTGGCAGTAGGTATCCATTAAGAAGGGATTTTTCACGGGTTCTCACGGGAATGCGGGTGAAACTGCGGGGGCAACTAGTTACAGCATATTCACCGAAAGCTCAAGTTAATTGTTGGATTCAAACCCACGACCTTCGTAGTGGTATCCGACGTCACTGCCCCTGAGCTATCATTACTTATGAACTTAGTACTTACACTTAGGTAACCCTGACACTTTTCACTGATGACATTTAGGTTCTAACGCGACAGGTGGTGAAAAGCGCGCTCTCTCGGGAACATTACTAATCCCGAGCAATGGCATTGAATAAATAATAGCGCAGTTAGGTTGTTTTTCCACAAACAGAGCAAAGCAAGAGATATAAACCCCTAAAATACGATCTTATTGACAAATTAAAATATCTATGTCTTTATCAAGCAGGCGGGTTATCTGATGGAAAGTGACCACCGTCGCCTATAAACTTGAGCAATGCCATGACTGTCAATGTGTTGTGGACCTTATTACAATTCCTAGAAGGCAAACTGCTAGTGCAATTGCCGGAACGCACCGATAGAATTTAACTACAAAGAACAAGTCGAGAACTACAAAAGGGTGTTTTGTATACCACAGTATAAATGGATATAGTACAACGATTTGATTCTTATGATAAAAGCCGACATAGTCTTTAGAATATCTCTCTACGCAGTTCTAGTGGAAAGCCACCTTAATAATCTGGTAATATTAAATGAACCTATCTAGACAAGAACACGTTGATTGCAACTTGCTTACCTAGGAATTGAATCTAGGACTTCGTTTCATCTAAATATATAATAACGAAGAATAGAAGATCAAGGTTTAAGGTGTTCTTACTGTAAATACCTCATAAGAAGGCTCTCACTCAGAGAGTTTCGCTACGAGATCGAATACGTAATGAAAAGATCCGTAGACTAACAAAGTCACCGACATAGCCCTACGGATTAGTAGACTGAAGTGGCAGTGGGCGGGCCACATAGCCCAAAGAAGCGATGGCCGATGGGGCAAGTTCTAGAGAGGCGACCACGAGGAAAACGCAGCGTGGGCAGCCCACCCCCCCCCACAGGGTGGACCGATGACCTGGTGAGGATCGCGGGAAACCGCTGGATCCGAGCAGCGCAGGATCGGTCGATGTGGAAAGTCTTTCGGCTGATATGATGATGACTGTAAAAGCTGGTTGATTAACATCTACTACACCGTACGTGGTAGACTCGTAACAGGACAGACACGAAGCATCCAGAACAATAATGCGTTTAGGGTGGTGTTGGGGCTGCCTCGCTACTTTAGTGCTTTGGGTATGTTTGCGGAGGCGCTCACCAAATGCTTCTATGCAACTATGCGTAAACGACGCGCGTCTCTAGTACGCAGGGTGCGGGCCAGCGCTAACACCGTCCTGGCAATAATAGCGGACAGACTAGACTGCCCGTAGATACGTCGGTGCTGTCATCTGCATATTTAGGTCGACAATCAGTTGTAGATTTAATTATATTAATAACAAACACTTAGATTATAAGCCTATTAACAAATATGAGTCATAGTCACTTGAATAAACGAATTAAAGAAATAAATAAATATCCTCGGACATTTTTCACTCACGGCTATCTGATCCCAAACTAAGCAGAGCTTGTAATATGGAAACCAGATGACTGATATAATACATGTACAACTTTTTTTTGTAAATACATACTTAAATAGATAATTACACCCAGACTCAGGATAAACAGACATGTTCATGCACACAAATGTGTGTCCTGGATGGGAATCGAACCCACGACCTGCGGCGTGATAGGTAGTGTCTTAACCAACCACGCCAACCGGCCCGTCCGGCCCGGAATTATATTATTATTATAAAAATATTCTTACATACATTTCCTATGGGCGTATTCTAATTACCGCGCGTGAGCTGATCGCGTCCGCACAGAAAATGTATGTAAAAGTACAGATTTTTTAGTAACAGCACAGGCTGTTACGTGTCTGCCTCATACAGTTTCTGTACATTTGTAAGAATTTTATGTTGTACTTTTGTTTTTCCCATTGTTTAAAGGATTTTGCATTAAATTACATAGAGGTAAGGTAAGTGTTTAGTTCAGAATAATAAATATAGCTTAAGGGCTATCCATTTTGCTTTCCCGCGTCCGTGTATAAATAAAAAAAAAAAAAAATGTCTATTTTTTTTTATTCTGGATAAGCTCGTGTTTGACCATAATCTCACCATGGTAAGTGATGATGTGGCCGAATGTGGTAAGCACACAAAGCCTAGATGGGAACTGGCTCTCAAGTGCAGCTGTCGGAACACACCGATAGGTGCTTGGTGACAGATTTTCAACTTGAGGGTGGTAGCCAGCCAGCCGGGTACTACAAAGTACCCCTACCACCGTGCTATGGTTTCCTCACGATGTTTTCCTTCACCGAAAGCTCAAGCTCATTGTAGGATTCGAACCCACGACCTTCGTCGCGGTATTCGACGTCACTTACCACTGAGCTATCATCGCCTTAATTCTGCAAATATAGCCATCTGATCTCGTAAAATCACCAAATAAATCTGCTGCTTGAAACACCTACTTTTTTACAATAAAACAGTTGTTTCTATTACGTAAGATCATAATGGTAAACCAACGACATGTAACAAATGTATAAACAGCCTACTTTATACCCTTACATAGTAACATATTATAGGCTCAAACTACTGATCCTTAATTCGCTTCGTTGGCACCGAGCCGATCCGAAGTCACACGACACTAAACGAAGTCAATTATTTTATAGAAAACTGCATTTGTCACACAAATTGGAAATGAAATCACCCTATAGAAAGAAATGTAAGAGAACTTTCACATACAGGACGTCAGCGGCTGAAGCGTTAATCCCCTATAAAAGAATCTCGAAGGGCCCTACCCCAAATCCGTTTTATTTATTAACGAGGGAGGTGGGGACTGTAGGAACACTACGATTATTCGATTTGATTTCGATGGGCTTTTCTGAAATTTGCCAAAGGGAGAGATTTTGATGGGAAAGAAATCCTTAAGCTTTTTTTCTTATCCAATATTGTGTTTGGTTTTTCTTTTTGTATAATCAATTTGTGATGTGCTATTTTGCTTTAAAAAATATAAACTGAATAAAAAAATATTTTTTGAGTTTACCTACTTCAAAATTGGATTTAAATTAAAGGGCCCGTTACGATAATTTTATGGATAGTAAAATCGAGAGTTAACAAAGTGGTGGTTTTTTATATGAATATAAGTACCTGGTAAAAGATGGCAACACATTTATAATTTTCTTTATAGCGATAAAAAATGTGTATAATATGGTATGGTAATGGAAAGAAGTACTTGTTTTTTTTTATTTCTTAGTAAATTCATTGCAATAATTATTCATTGAAGGGTTTCGTCGGGGGGAAGGGGTCATCACAACGTTTATTCATTTATTTATTTATCATATCCGACATATTACGTTTCTACAATGAATAGGCCACAATACCCTTTTCCTTTTCACGTTTTACTGAATCCTATCAAAGTGGAAGATTTCCGCTATAAATATAAATTCTGATTCATACTTTCATTCCACTTTCTGCATTCGCAAGTAAAATGAACAAAATAGTTTTGCCGCGTTCTTGACTCTATATGCCCGATTTACCCCTTTCGGGTATTGTTAGATCGTATAATGCTATGTTTTGTTGAATTAGCGTACGAATAGAATACATGAAGTATTTGACTACACTGTTTCTATTAACAATATAAACGGACCCTTAACGTAACTTGTTGCAATCAGGTTCAATCTTAAAAACGGATTATTAAAACAGTTTTTTTAGGTTCTAGTAACTGCATATACAAACGGAAAAGCTAGTTTTTAATAAAAACTAAAACTATCTATCAACTGTTGTACAGTTTGGTGATTTTTGTTGTCAATGTAAACTGTATGATTTTTTATTGAATAAATTGTTTAAGAAAATATATCATAGCAGCCGGAAGACGTCCACTGTTGGACAAAGGCCTCCCCAAGGATCTCCACGATGACCGGTTTTGCGCAACTCGCATCCAACATCGTCATAAACGTTTTATTATTTTTATAACCCTAGAATATAAATTGCAATAGCAACCAACATTCAGGTAATTAAGTTTAAGATAATCTGGCCACTTCATTCAAATAAGAAGATTACATTAATTATTCAGGAATATTAACTTAGCTATTCTCGATTTATATTACTAGGTGTATAGGTTTTATTTACAACAAATGTACAAAATATACAAGCAAATGTACAATTATAATACATAAAAAACTTCTTCGAGGCTGCCGCTGCTGCCGATCGGCAAGGTTCCCAGAAGGCTGGCAGCGTTTCCTCTTTGGATGGCCAAGCTGATGCATTGGCGGAAAAAGCTCCCCGCCGGCCGGTCACCCGAGGCCTCGATTATTTTTTTACTTAAAATATTTGCGAAACGACGAGCTTCAGACCCCCACGGACCCATGGTCTCAACCGCAAAAGGCATAAATTGATAATTTGGACCAATACAGGTTAATTATAATATATAATACAGGTGTATAGGTTAATTTATATTTATGATACAACTAACTCTTGGGTATTTATCATCATAATCATCCCTAGTGGCTCTGAGAGCTGTAGACCTCGCGAAAGTTTGACTGAATGGACAAAAATGTCCATATAATTATTGAACCTGATCACAAAAACATCTATATAATTATTGAACCTGCTCACAAAAAAATCCATGTAATTATTGAACCTGATAACAAAAATTTCCATATAAATATTGAACCTGATCAAAAAAAATCCATTTAAATATTGAACCTGATCACAAAAATATCCATATAATTATTGAACCTGGTCACAAAAAATTCCATATAATTATTGAACCTGATCACAAAAAATTCCATATAAATATTGAACCTGGTCACAAAAATTTCCATATAATTATTGAACCTGATCATAAAAATTTCCATATAATTATTGAACCTGATCACAAAAATTTCCATATAATTATTGAACCTGCTCACAAAAATTTCATGAGAATCAGTTGAGAAATGCGACCTGTATAGGAAAACCGCTGGACTGAACGAAAGCATTTAAGCCCAAGCTGAAATGGAGACTCTTTGCTCGCTCGGTCAAGAAGTTGGATAAAGAGCATATCAATGTGTGTTAAAATGTTCAATATCAGATGAACGAATGACATAGAATCCGCAAGAAGCAGCTTACTTGCGAGCAATTGCTACTTAGTTGTAACAACTCAGTGACTCCCTCTTGATATATTTTGAACTTTTATAATAATGTAGGTACGTATTTAAAAATAAAGTAGCAAAAATCTACGTTAAAATCTCCGAGCCTTGATAGAACACATCACAAAATCGCCAGTCCAATCTCGAACTTATCTCAAAACTTTTTTTCGCCCGTCTCCGTCCCTTAGCCGACGAAAAAACTAATTTAGGTAATAATTTAATACTGTCACTCAGAAGTTTTTAACATTAAATAAGACGATTAAGTTCCATAAATCTTCATGGTAGCCTCGTTAAGTTATAAGTAAATAATACTTCCTCTAGTCATCTCGTGACTCGATACAACGTTAAGTAGATGCCAGAAGCATAACGGTAATGGCGAGAGAAAAAAAAAGCTGGGTTTCACTCATCATTTATCAAAGTTAGGTAATCTATTTTCGGAGAAAAAAGGCGGCCGATTAATTGAAAGTTTTCGCACAAAAAGTATTACCTGCCCGTGCCTAATTAATATTGACCAAGACTAGGATTGTGCTATGACTCCGTTCATGTTTATAAGCCCAAAAATTAAAAGTTACGATGTTTCATAATGATCCTAGATTTTACACTTGTTTTCCAAGAGGAGAGGAGAGATCTAATGTCTATCTAATCGATGTCGATCTAATTTCTAATGATATTGGCATATTCATGGCTGATTTTATTTTTGATTCTTCACGAAAATTATCTTCTTTCTTTTTCTTGTCCTTATCCCAACGCTAGGTGGGGTCGGCACAATATGTTTTCCACTTCCACTCCGCTCGTTCACTAGTTCACAAAAAATATCTATTGTTTCGTCTTGATTGACTGCAGTGGTTATAATCTTGAAATTTTACACACAGGTTATTTATATCGAAGGTTTTTTTTGAAATTAAATACTTAAGGAGGTAAAATAAACGCCTGAAACGCAGAGCAGAAACTAATAACTATTTGAATTTAAATAACTTAATACTTACCTGCATGGTGATTGAACTTTCACTTTGATTTTAGAATGTATTCTTAGTTTTAGTCATATCAAACAAACATACATTTTTATCAGTATCAAATAATTTTAATTATGTATATGAATCTCTATCCAATGTAGAACATTCTTATTTTTCAAACTTGTTTACATACTTTCATGCTAATCAAATTGAATCGATGGGCAGGTATTAGCCACGACGGCTCAACAAAAAATCCACTCTTTCAACTCTTAAATGCGAACCACGAAAACATTTCAAAACCGAACTCTTTTCCGTTAACCCGTCCCGTGAAACAAAGGGCTAATTTGTCCATTCGAACAAAAAAGGGGAGAGCTGACGAGGGAAAAGTTATTATTCGTCTGAACAACAGAAATCTTTTCATTCTTCATTTCAGATGGCAGGAAGTGACAAATGCCTCAGAGACGCTCAGTGGCAAATGGCGCGACATTAATGCCTAATTCTCAAAACTCTCCCAGTTAAAAATGTGTTTTTCGACCCGTTGAATCTTAATTAGAATCCGTGAAGTGCTAATTCATCGTTTATCCACGGCGTTTATGTAAATGTTAGCTCGTTTAGAGTATAAGATTAGGGAATGACGGGGACGTGACTGCTTACGAAAATAATGATAAATAAACATTTATATTTAACTCGACGGTGTCAAATGGTATCCGTGCTCAGTGCCCCTTTTTACATTACTCCAACGCTTGTGGTTTCTTTTTAGACAGATTTTAGCAATCTTTGTTGTTGTGTTTTGGGAATGACGTCAATATTTGTAGCTATTGTCCTTGAGTTTTCCAATAGACTGATAAATTGATAGACGGTTGAATATCTTAGAAGATTTAGTTCACATAATGTTAGACAGTAAACGACTTACGAATAGTGTTGATTATTGAATAGTGTTTGGTTGGATACGGTCATTAATGAAGACAATTTACACATTACTAAGTGTTTAAAAATCTAAAAAGTGCATGTACGCTTTTGTACACTCTCTTACTATCCAGATCTCTATGCTGTTATTAACATGGTGTAAATTTTGTGAAATAGGCCTGTACATCATGTGGTAAGTACATCCAAGCCGAATTAATTTAGTCACATTTAATAGGTATATAACATGTCTGATAAAGAAATAACTGTCATTAGATTTTTGTCTATCTGTAGGACTATAACCATAACAATTCTCGAAAGAATTCAGATGGGACGACATAATAAAATACGTGATAATATCTCACATAAATAAAAGTAGTAATTCATTTCAGAAAGGCGGGCAAATCCGTAGGAGTCATATAGAAACAAAATAACCAAGTAGGAACCGAAAGTATTCGCAAAGCAAAAGAAATAAAAACTTTTTTATTTTGTACTTGGTATTTTATACCCCAACCTCTGCTTAAAGGTTAATTGTAATTATCCAAAGGTACGAAGTAAGATTTATTGCTCATAAAATGGGTATAAAAAGTATATCTTAGACATTTCGTCGAAGTAAATTTTTCATCATAATCAATGGAAAAGTTACCCCATCAGCACCTCGTGCAAATTATAGTTAAATGTTCCATTAAATTTATTCTCGAAATTTCTTGATGACCAATTTTTTTATGGCTTTAAAATTCATGTCAATTTACCTGACTTTTGAAAGTATAAAATCCACTCAAGATTTCCTCATCGACTATCGAATTCTCAAAAAAATGCTTGTAGTTTTCTTTATTTCTCATCACAAGTGTTTTTTTTTTCATATCTTACTAACTCTTGCAAATCATGCCAGAAGCATTTCTTCATCAACGAATCTCCTCTTAAATCGTCACTAGACACCATTAGCTCAGGGTCATGTACTCGTATTAGTGCGTGTTTTACACATATTATTTAATGTTTATTTCACTAAACCTTCTCATTGCCTTTTTCAACATTTGCTTTTATTTTTATATATATTTCATCTAGTCCTTCGTCGGTTACGTTAATAATAATTTTAGTCAGCTAATTAAAATCTTTGGAACAATAGCCAAAATCAAATTTACCAACTTACCATACAACAGGATCAGACCAAATCCTGACCAGCATGTCCAGCTAAATTGAATAGCAGACAATGTAAACGTGTTATCTTAGAATTAGATCTGTCTGATGCGTTACTACGGCTGATAATATGCGCATTGCTATGTAGAATTCCACGGACAGTAGGTCACTCAGTGGTATAACAAGTTTTATACGTAAATGATTATATTGAAGCAAGATACGATATTAGATGTAGCTGCTGGTTATATATATATTTTTTTAATTCTGGATATGCTTGTGTTTGACCACATTCTCACCATGGTATGTGATGATGTGGCCGAAGGTAGTAAGCATGGTATTGCCAATGTCCATAGGCGACGGTTGTCACTTACCATCAGGTTACCCGCCTGCTTCGTTGGCACTTGTGACATAAAAAAAAAAAAAAAAAAAAAAAGCATAAAAAGCTTATATAGGAACTGGCTCTCAAGTGGAGCTGTCGGAAAACACCGATAGGTGCTTGGCGACAGATTTTCAACTTGAGGGTGGTAGCCAGCCAGTCGGATCCTACAAAGTACCCTACCACCGTGCTATGATTTCCTCACGATTTTTTCCTTCACCGAAAGCTCAAGCTCATTGTAAGATTTGAATCCACGACCTTCGCCGCGGTATCCGACGTCACTACCACTCCCAAATAAATAGGAGCACAGAAACGAAGATGAATAAATTAATTAATCTAAGCTATAAAATGGGCAAAATAAAAACATGACCTAAGTCTTTGTAAAAGGATCTAGAGCTTAAAAGACAGAAATGTTCAAATCATTGGATCTCAGAGGAAAATATTCACAATATTGCTCCAACAGCGGCACTCAGATAACCTATTTTTATTTCAAAGCATTTTTTATTGTTTAAGACTTCCACGCTTATCCCGCTAAGAAACTCGGAGACTTTACGATACGACCGATTTCGATTAAAAGCGATTTTTAATTAAAACAACCGCTTAAGTTAGTAATATCGGGAGAGGAAGGTCTGAACGTAAAAGTTTTACGAAAAAAGATTGCTGATTTTTACGATCTGCACTCGGAAGTGCTGGTACTATTGAATCAGGATTTATTTATTTTGTTAATTTATAGATGAGAAGAGTAGGCAAGGAAAACATCATGAGGAAACCATAGCACAGTGGTAGGGTACTTTGTAGTATCCGACTGGCTGGCTACCACCTTCAAGATGAAAATCTGTCACCAAGCACCTATCGGGGGTTCCGACAGCTGCACTTGAGAGCCAGTTCCCATCTAGGCTTTGTGTGTTTACCACCTTCGGCGACATCATCACTTACCGTGGTGAGATTGTGGTCAAACATAAGCTTATCCAGAATAGAAAAAAAAAACCTGCTGAGAAAAAAGAAATGCATTTTATTTGCCAGAATTGGACGTAGGACATAGGACCTACATAAAAAAAACAGTCGAATAATATAAACTAAAAAGACAAATTAAAATGAACTCTAAAGGCGACTGAATTAAGGTAGGTTATTAATAGTGATAATTTATTATGACAACCAAGTTTTAACTAATATTGATTATGGGAACGTCGTTCCAAATAAACTTAATGAAGTTTTATCTGCAACATTTTTATATAGTACTATGCTATTGGGGCTTTATTGTGCTCTTGCCAAGATTGGCAACTGCACAATAAAGCTTCCTTATCTGTCAACATAATGAGCTTCTTGTAATAAGCTTTTCTTACGAGCTTTTGTGCGAGTTTAAAATTATTCTAGGTCGGCATAGTTTATTGATGTGGAATTGAAAAAAAATCTAAATAATTTTAGAAGTTAACTCAATTTCGTTGAATTCAAATTCTATTTTTTCTAACTATTCTCAAAAGCTATCGTTTCTTTTTATAATGCTTTATTACGGATCTAACTGAAATAATTCCAAATTGAAAAACAAATAGAAATTTTATTTCAGTGAATTTGAAGATGTCTCTTTCACGTAAAAACTACAGAACAGATTTTGATTAAAATAAAACAGAATACTTTTTATGTCGGCGATTATAAGGCGATGATTGCTCAGTGACGTTGGATTCCGCGGCGAAGGTCGTAGCTTCGAATGCCACAATGAGCTTGAGCTCAAAAACATCGTGAAGAAACCATACCATGGTGGTAGGGGACTCAATTTGAAAATCTGTCGATGTGTTCCGACAGTTGCACTTCCCATCTAGGAGAGCCAGTTCCCATCTTAGCATTGTGTGCTTACCACCTTCGGCCATGTCATCACTTACTATGGTGAGATTGCGGTCAAACACAAGCTTATCCAAAAAAATATGTCAGAAAATATAAAGTTGGTCGGGAAAGCGGATAAAGCCCTGGAGACAGCTTTCTTTCATAAGGTTCATCAATAAAACTAGTATAAGTAAGTGATCATGTTCATGTTCATGTTGCATTTTATTATAAAAAACATGATTACATTACGAGAATATCCTTCCTTACTGAATAATTCCATTAGTCAAATGTTTTACTACGATTTTATTATATTATTTATGAAAATTAGGCGGATGAAGGAGTATAAAATTTGGCACAGTTAAAGTTGGAGAAGGAGTTCAGAAAGCAGAATATTTATATTTTTTATTTCAACCCTTAAGGGTTAAAATAGGAGATCGCGGTTGAATCCTAGGTTTAAGGGCTACTCGTCCATAAAACGTAAAAACCTTAACAATGAATGTAAAAAGTATCAGTAATAAAATTTACATTTCATTTAACCCCTAAATTACCAACATGCTAAAACTTGGGGAAAAAAAGTGTTTAAATACCCCAAAGTTTCGGACCTTCGGGGCTTTATTACTGTTGTGGAAACTCTTAACTTATTTACCTAGTTAATTTATTTAGGGAAGTGAATATATTAGAGGCCTAAAGAATATTAATGTACCGAGTTTAAGATAAAGTGAGGTTATTATTTTATTAAAAAGATTTTACTTATGTTCGCCTTTTTGGGGTAAATTGGTTTAATAATTATGTTGAAGCTCTTTTTATTTTAAAATAAATATATCCATGCCTTTATTCTCAAGGAGGAAGTAATTTTGGAGTATACAGAAACAGACATATTATATCTTTCTTCTTTTTAAAACTACAAAGACGAAAGATTTGTAGGTAAAGAATAAATTCAAAAACTACTGGGCCGATTTCAAAATAAATTATAGGAAAAAAATACTTTCTAAAAACAAGCTTTTATTTAATTTTTCTAAAAAAGAAGAAAATATACTTAAAATTAAATCAAACCAATCAATTTAGTTCATGTATTACACTTTTTTTAAATGATATAAAAGCATGTCGCGCCATTTGCATTATTTTTTTAATTTACCTATCCTTTGGTAATTCATTCATACGTGATTGCGAATGAATCTGAAAGAGGCGAAAAGCTAGATTTCATAAAACGAATCGTTGTTGTCAGTTTTATCAAACGACTTCAAAAAAGGAGGAGGTTATTGTTCGACTGTATGTATTTTTTTTGTCTAAACGTTCACTTAAAATTTAAGCTTATGTTGTTAGTCTTTCGACTCACGTTTGACTAAAACAAGACAGAATAAATAACTGAAATCTAGACTCAAGTCTTCAAAGCTAATATAATACCTACTTGATGAAACATTTAAATATCTAAATTAAGTAATGAAATAAACTACGCGTAAATACCAAACAAAAAGCGATAAACATTTCTAAATCTACCAAAGGTCCGTTTAAACTCTAAAACTCAATCATAAAACTTGTTATAATTATGTTTACAGAACCCCAGTCTAAATTAATCTTAATCCATTTTGGATAAAGTTTAAAATCAAATGTGCTTACCACAGGGTTTAAACACTTTGGGTTACCATGCGTGATGGGGTCACATGCTCCGAATGCCACAATATCATTAGATCCTAAAATGATCCTTTTTGAATTCACTTCACAGTAAGTGACCTCTATTTAGACCGAAATGTACATAGAAATCTAAAGAAAAGGTTAGAAATGTTAGTTTATTTAGCTGATGTTTTATAAAATTTTATTATTACGTAACGTTTTGCCCGGCGTACTACTTATATCTTGAAGCGTGATTCTGTGTTTTTTTTTATTTTGGATAAGCTTGTGTTTGACTACAATCTCACTATGGTAAGTGATGATGTGGCCGAAGGTGGTAAGCACACAAAGCCTAGATGGGAACTGGCTCTCAAGTGCAACTGTCGGAACACACCGATAGGTGCTTGGCGACAGATTTTCAACTTAAAGGTTGTAGCCAGCAAGTCGGGTGCTACAAAGTACCCTACCACCGTGCTATGGTTTCCTCACGATGTTTGCCTTCACCGAAAGCTCAAGCTCATTATAGAATTCGAACCCACGACCTTCGCTGCGGTATCCGACGTCACTTACCACTGAGCTATCATCGCCTTTTTTATTAATTTAATTAAAGCGACGATAGCTCAATGAATATTGACGTCAAATGATGCCACGAGAGTCGTGTAGGTCCAAATCCTAAAATGAGCTAGATCTTGATGAAAAATATTTTGTTTATGCAAATTTATGATTTTAATGAGACGAGAAAAAAAACGATCATGTACTTGATTAGCACCACTGCGGTAGAAAATTAATTAAAATGCAACTTCTATCCTATAAAATTAGATTTCTATATTTAAGTGTGTGACACTATAATAAATGTCAAGCAGTTTTAAACCTTATCTCGCAGTAATAAAGGTGGAAACGACTTGTTACATCGGTATGGTAGCAATGTTTCGTAAAAGGGTAGGTTGAGATAATATCTATCATAAAGTTAAGGGATTAAAGATTCGGATTATTTGAAGATTAGAAACCTTTAAAGCATTATAAGAAGGTGTACAACACAATGGCAATCCCCCTGGTATTGCTTATGACTATAGGCAACCGTAGTCACTTGCCATCAGGTGACCCGCCTGGCTGGTTGTCTATTCTGGTATAAAAAAGAAAAGATAACACACCAATTTGTTTTGTTTCGCATGAGATAGTTTGTTTATAGGAAAATATTGAAATTTGTAGCAAATTCACAAGATGAAAATTGTTGTAACACCGTAAGCCATAACATAGAAGTTACACCTTCAAAATTACCATCATATGCAGGGTAGTGAGAACTACTCACTCTCTCATACATACATGAATGAATTCCAAAACATTAACATTTATGGGAACAATATTCAACACATCTAACATTAGAAGAGATAGTCGCAGCACTTTTATTACAGCATCTAAATAAATACTTACTATTAGGTCTGAACCCAGCCGTTTACCGTAACTGCTGGCCCTAATTAATTTAATGGCAATGGTCGTGCCTTCGAGAAGTGTCGTGATAATATCAATTTAAGGGGCAATACAGACACCGACTTGAACGTAAGCCACCCGTAAGCGCACGATGTGGTTTTGACCTAATATCTAAGCCCCTTAAATATAAGGGAATCGTGGGACTTAAAGGATAAGCGATGGTGTCAGTGGCTTGCTTCTTTATTGATGATGCTGTCAACATTTAAAGTTTTTTTTTAATATTTATATGTTACAGGGGGTGTTTTTAGTTTCTGTAATATAAGGCGATGATAGCTCAGTGGTAAGTGACGTCGTGGGTTCGAATCCTACAATGAGCTTGAGCTTTCGGTGAAGGAAAACATCGTGAGGAAACCATAGCACGGTGGTAGGGTACTTTGTAGTACCCGACTGGCTGGCTACCACCCTCAAGTTGAAAATCTGTCGCCAAACACCTATTGGTGTGTTCCGACAGCTGCACTTGAGAGCCAGTTCCTATCTAGGCTTTGTGTGCTTACCATCTTCGGCCACATCATCACTTACCATGGTGAGATTGTGGTCAAACACAAGCCTATCGAATATTAAAAAAAAAAAAATTGTTAAGTTTTTTGTTTAATATAGAGCAATGGCTATTATCATTTATATTTGGCTACTAGTTTTATGCCCCGCGGTTTCTCCCGCGTTTCCGTGGGATCTTATCTTTTACTGCTAGATCAGCTTAGATATGTGATAAATCGTATGTGCTTTTCCAGACTATTATGTATCTCTGTGCCAAATTTCATGAAGATCCGTTCAGCCGTTCTGTGATTGAGTAACAAACATCCATCCATTCATCAATACTTTCACATTTTTAATATTAGTGGGATTAGTATGGATGGGTATCTATGGATTGTTTAAGATAAATCTTAATTATACATGAAAGCAGTTCAGTAAAAAAATATTGGAATATACCTTTTATATGGATAATTCAAATCCGGAAAAGGTAAGATTATTAATGCACCTGTTGGTGTGTTCCGGCAATTGCACTTGAGAGCCAGTTCGCCTTTAAGGCATTGTAATAAGGTGTACAACACGTTGGCAATCCCCTGGTGTTGCCAATGTCTATAGGCGACGGTTGTCACTTACCATCAGGTGACCCGCCTGCCTCGTTGTCACTTGTGACATAAAAAAAAAAAAAACTATACGTATAAAATCCTTTTTTTTTTTTTTTTTTTGGGGAGGACTTAAAGGTGGAGGTCTGAGGGACCATAGACACCCTTACGCGGACTTTTCGGTGAGCGCTTAGGGCTCTCAACCGAGTTTACAAATTTTAGACGACTGACCGCTGAGGGCGCCCCAGTTGGGGCACGAACCTCGGCTCAGGGCGTCGTCGGGGGGCACAAAATAGTGGGACGGACTTCGCCTAAGCGATTTAGAGGGGTTTTAAGGGACGGTCGGATTACTGGTACGGCTCGGGCCAACTACTGGGGACGAGACTGACTGAGTGGGACGTCGCGACGGGCCTCTCCGGCGAGGGCGAAAACGCGGGCGGTGTTGTACTTGTTTCTTCAGGGCTGCGCGAGCCTCCCTATCCTTAATCTGAGCTAGAGTTGTAGGGTCATCCGGCTCGCTGAGGGCGAGTTTAGGCCTACGGATTTTTGAAATCTCTGAAGGAGTATAGTTAGCAGTGTTTACAATTAATGGGTTCGCGTGGTTTAGGGCACGATCGTAATAGCGGCGTGAAGCGCGCTTAATGAATTGCTTAACCGTGGGCAGATTGAGGTCTATGTGGAGGTCTAAGTTGCGCATGTACCACGGGGCGCCCGTGGCTTTGCGCATGAAGCGGTTTTGAACCACTTGGAGTCTATGGATCAGCTTGGGGGATGCATGTGCGAACACAGTGCATGCATATAGCATAACGGGGCGGATGCACGCGGTGTAGAGTCTCACCTTGCTTTTTAGGGCAAGTTTAGACTTTTTATTTAACAAGAAATGAAGGCGACCGGACACAAAACAGGCGCGTGCACGTACCTGTTTTATGTGGTCGGCAAAGGACAAACGATCATCCAGGGTAACACCGAGATATTTGGCTCGCCTCTCCCAAGGGATCGGCTCGCCGAACATGGTGACTGGAGGGGGGGGAGTGGGGATGAGTTTCTTGGCGGGACTGAAGAACAGCACCGCCTGACTCTTGGTGGGGTTAATTTCGATTCTCCATTTCCGAAACCAGGGACCTAGGGTGTGAGTCGCGGCTTGGAAAACTTTGGCAATTGCCGTGGGGCTCCTGCCAGAATAATATATTGCGGTATCGTCCGCGAATAGGGCTAGCTGCGCTTTGCTAGTTTTTGGGATGTCACTCGTGTAGAGTGTAAACAATAAGGGGGACAGCACAGAGCCTTGAGGGAATAAGGGGGACAGCACAGAGCCTTGAGGGAGTATAAAATCCTCTTTACGAAAAACCTTTGAACGTTTCTAGGTCAAGCAACAAAGCACCAAAACACAATATGACTCCTTTGTTTTCCGAACAGTCTAATTATCTCCAATGTTCCAAATTTAAATTCTTCTGATGATCAAAGGAATTCCATTCACGCAGATCGGAAACTGTTTTGAGAGCAAAACAAATCACTTAATTCGACTCTCAAAAAAATCCCTCTTTACATTATCATTGAAGATAGGCAAATACAAATTCTATCGAGCCTCTGCCTTCTTTATTCTGTCGCGACATTTTATTAACCGTGTACTCAGGCACATTTGCCTTTTGCGTCGAGGAAATTGGTTCCTTGGCTTATCTTCTCGCAGAAAAAAAAACCTATTTTATACTCATATATCACGCCAAGGTTTTGAGCCTTTAAATAATTTAATATTACTTGAGAGCTTCAGATACATGTTTAATGGAATATTGTACATTGAATTGAAAGTGAAATATTTTGGCTTGAATTTTCTGAGCTGTCCTCGAATTTGACTCAACTCAAAAGCCTTTTTTCATTACGAATTACGATCCTTTTTGAGAAATCTTTTGGTAGGTATTAACAAAATAAAGAAAGTGCGTACTTATGTATTTTATATCTACAGATATACTAACCAATCTATGTTTCTTAAAGCGAAATACCATTCACAAAATCTCAGTAAACTTGAAATTTGGTTAACTCCTAATAAGCTATCCGCTAAGGATATTTTTTGGAAATACATACATATCTATGTTTGTAGGTTGGCGGAAGGATATTTTTTGGAAATACATATCTATAATAGGTTGGCGGGAACTTGCTAAGTAAAGTTGCGATCCAATGTTAAGTATCCAAGTATCGTGACATTTTGGGTTGTCTCAAAAAACGTGCGAAAAGTTTTAGTGGAACGGTCACCAATTTCACTAAAAACTGAAATGACTTGTACGGAAAATGATTAACTTTACTGTAAATACAATATTGTTATTATGTGTAACTTGAAATCGGCAGAAATGACATAAATGATTTCCAGCAAAGAAAAAATGTGTATGATTATATTTTTTTTATCTTGCTGGGATAATAGATTTCAACGTGGACAAAATTACGAGCTACAACTAGTAATGTATTTAGCTTTTGTTATTTTGAATCCTCAGCGCTCTTTTTTGGTATACCACATTTATTAAAACTGTTAGAAAAATAAAAACGTTTTTTGTTTGGTTATCAAAAACCGCTGATATTATATTCAGTTACCAGCACTTTTTACCCCATAAAAGTTAACCGCTATTTCATTTTATAGTCTCTTAGTACTGGGTGATGGGTAAATTGTGAACACATGAAACACGTATGTAGTTTATGTTTAATCTTTCCTACAATCTGAGGGATTGATTTCGTGAAGGGACAAAAGTAGGTACGTAACAGGAAGCCGGGTTGTTCGATAGGGACGGAAGTGTGTAATTTTATTCCCTCTATTGTAGTGCTGGCAAAGGGTTTTAACCCATACAGCCTCAAAGTCAAAACTCATTTATTTACCAATCAGCGCGAGCGGGTGGTATGGTTATACATCAGACGCTACTATTGTATGGCTCGCTCGTTTTTAGGGTTCCGTACCCAAAGGGTAAAAACGGGACCCTATTACTAAGACTTCGCTGTCTGTCCGTCTGTCCATCTGTCCGTCCGTCTGTCTGTTACCAGGCTGTATCTCAAGAACCGCGATAGCTAGACAGTTGAAATTTTCACAAATTATGTATTTCTGTTGCCGCTATAACAATAAATACTAATATTTAAGAGGGCTCCCATACAACAAACGCTAGTTTTTTGCCCTTTTTTGCTCGATAACAATAATGGCAACAGGTAGGCACTTGAAATATTCACAAAATAATCAGTTGTATTTTTACTTTAATAATAAATAATTTTATTAAAATAAAATAAATATTTAAGGGGTCCCATACAACAAACGTGATTTTTTTGCCTTTTTTACGGAACCCTTCGTGCGCGAGTCCGACTCGATTTGGCCGGTTTTATATTTATAACTTTTTTATTTCTATCAATCGAGGTATTTTCCTGTGCTATCGGCAAGAAACTCTTCAGTGTCATTTTTCGGGTATAAATTTTTTTCATGCGAAAAAGTTTTTTTTTTCTTTCTCCCCCTTAAGTTTGACGTATTAATTACCAGACAAACTGTAGATAGTCGACATTTTCAAATAACATTGCAAATATGTTCAATATTATTAGGTAAGTAGCTTAAATGATATGTTGTCTACGCTGTTGAATTCATTCTAACGTTTTGTATTTGTATAATATTGTTTTTGTTTTATTGTCGCTAGATGGCGTTATCTTTTTGTTTTCCATTTACTAGAACGCGATGTTAAGAGTCTCGCGCGAAACATGACCCTTCTTTAACACAATCTGAAATATATACCTTACCTATATTGTATGTAACCTAGTTGTTTTATTTAGAAACCTTAGTTCATACATTAACACTTAGGGTCCAAAGGCACAGTGTTGTTCATGGTCCTTCGTGTGCCGTATAAATTATCGGCAGGGCATCTAAGTACTAGATTATTAGTACTTAGTGCATTTTTGTGGAGTGACTACGGATGGTGGATCGCCATCGGAACGAGTCAGGCAGTAAGTCAGGAGTTCAAGGTCGCTAGTGCGTTGATCGTCAGGCGGTGCCGGAAACGTATCGGTCAGGAATCTGGTGAGAGGAGGTGACATCATTGAAGTTAAGTGTTGGAGCGTAAAGGTGAAGTGAGACGAGAACTTGTGAGTACTTTTGAAGTTATTTCGAAGATAGAAGAATATTTGAACTTTTAATAGTAGATGTAACTTAATAGTTTGAAAGTGATAATATAACTTAGACTGTTTAATTTTAAAAGGTAAAATTTTAGGACTTAGAATAATTTCTCTAAAAACGACGGAACGGGGAATCTATGCCCAAATTTTTGTATTGGAATTTGTGTAAAAGACTTGTAATATTTTATGATAATTACTCACAAGTTCGCGCTGTAGTTTAAAATATTGTGGTAAGAAATTAGAACTTGGAAATTTTTGCGGATATTTTTACATTGTAAGTTTTAAGTGTTGGATAGTAAGCGAACTTGTAAAATTTAATAGCGCTACGAAATTTCATTTGTAATTTTTTGCAATTAAATATTTCCTTTGATACTTCCGTCAGTTTACTTTTGGAATCTTGTTTGAGGATTGATTTGATAAAAAATGGAGCCAATTTTAAATTATCAAATAGATTTACATTTACGCATTTCTAAAGCTTACAGTAATTTCAAAAAGAGTCCAAAGGAACGTATTACCAAGGAATATTTAGAGGGTCGATTAGAAATGATAGATCAACTATGGAATGCATTCATGGCTGGTCATAAAGATTTATTACGGGGTACAACATCGAAAGATTTAAAAAATACAGATTACTATAAAGATGATATCTATGATAGCACTGAGGAAACTTATATGGATTATAAAACGGAAATGAAAACTGGGCTGTCAAGGTTTAGTTCTGTTAATTCGAATGTAAATGTCATGTCAAAGGCAAAATCTTCGCATGTAAAATTACCTAAAATTCATATTCCTTTCTTTTCGGGAAAATATTTGGAATGGTTAACATTTCGAGATCTTTTCCAATCATTAATTCATGGCAATGAACAGTTAGATGATGTTGAAAAACTACATTATTTAAAAGGTTATCTGGTGGGAGAAGCCGAGCAATTGATAAGACACATTCCAATTAACAGTACAAACTACATTCAATGTTGGAAATTACTAGTAGAACGTTACGATAATAAAAAATATATTTGTCATCATATGTTAAAAAGGTTGTTTAGCCAAAGAAATCTGATAAACGAATCAGCTGTAGGCATTAAAGAACTTATAGATAATACTAACGATTGCTTAAATTCACTGAAGAATATCGGTATTGATGTATCCACTTGGGATGTTCTAGTCATATACATCATTACCTTGAAACTTGATCCGGAATCACGAAAACAATGGGAGTTCAATATTAATGCTAGTTCTTCCGAAGAACTTCCTACATTTAATCAGTTCAAAGAGTTTTTGACAAATAGATACAGAGCATTAGAATTTATTGGTACGAAATCGGTTACCGGCCCAAGAAATCAAGGTAATCCACAAAATGCCCCAGGTAAAACTACTACATTACATGCCACAAATATTCAATGTCCATTTTGTTCCGAAGAGCATAATCTTTACGCTTGTAAAATGTTTTTTAAGGAATCAGTAGATAATCGTCGTAATTTTGTACAAACAAATAATGTTTGTTTCAATTGTTTGGGTAACAATCACTCGGCTAATTTTTGCCGAGCTAACATACGGTGTCGCATTTGTAAAAAGAAACACCATTCACTTTTGCACCCTAAGGGTAAGGTATCCTCTGAAACTATCGAAGGTGAAAATGAAAAATCGACAGAACATATTGCATGTACGTCTGCTGAAAATTTAGAACCAGCAGAAGTAGATGAAATACCTTCACCGGGAATTTCTTGTTTTTCGTCGGGAAAGGTTTATAATCAGGTTCTCCTAGCAACAGCCTTAGTCAGGGCTTGGTCAAAAAATGGAGCGCTGACGATCAGGGCTTTGCTTGACCAGGGATCACAGTCATCCTTTGTTACAGAATCGACTGTTCAACTGTTAGGTCTTAAGAAAACTCCGGCAAAAATGTTGATTTCTGGTTTGGGTGGAGATAAAAAGGTCGCTATCAATGGCATGGTAGATCTAGAGGTGTGTTCGCGGGTCGATCCAAATATTACTATTAAAGTAAAGGCATACGTAATGAAATCTATAACAAGTCTTCTTCCTGTATGCAAAATGGCGGCTATAGAATGGCCAGAGCTAGGTGAATTGACATTAGCAGATCCTGACTTTCAAACTCCAAATAAAATAGACTTACTGCTCGGAGCGGAAATCTATGGAAAAATATTAAAAGAAGGAGTTAGGAAAGGACCGCTTGGTTCACCAGTCGCTCAAGCTACAAGCTTGGGCTGGATATTATCTGGCGAGGTTAATAGTCCAACCAATGCGGGCAGCGTCGTGATGCATTGTCACGTGAAAGAGAATGAACTTCTCAAGAAATTTTGGGAGCTAGAAGCTGAGGTTGAGCCTCCTAAAGAAAGGTTCTATAGTTATGATGAAATGCGATGTGAGGAAATCTTTAAGAATACCACTAGTAGAGATGAAGAAGGTAGGTACATAGTTAGACTTCCTATGATGGCAGAAAGTCCTAAGGTGGAAAACTCGTTGGAGATTGCTATGAGTCGTTTTAAATCATTACAACGCAGACTTAACAAGAACAGAAACCTGAAAGAAAAATACACAGAAGTGATTAATGATTACATTAAGTTAAATCATATGGAGCGTGTGCCAGAAAACGAAATTAATAATCCAAATGCTATATACTTACCTCACCATGCAGTTATTCGTGAGGATAAGGACACCACTAAAGTGCGCGTAGTATTTGATGCCTCTTGTAAAGGAAAAAATAATATGTCGTTGAATGATAATTTACTTACTGGGCCTACACTGCAACCTGATTTACGACATCTCATCATGAAATTTAGAACTCATCCTATTTGTCTAGTAGCAGATATTGAAAAAATGTATAGACAAATTAGGATTAACGATGCTGATGCTGATTTTCAAAGACTATTATGGGAAGAAGGTGATAATATACAAGCTTACAGACTCTTAAGAGTCACATTTGGGACTGCCTCAGCTCCATACTTAGCTGTGAGATCACTTCAACAAGTAGCAAAGGATGAAGGCATTGAAGGTTCATCAGCAGCGGAAATAATATTAAATGATTTCTATATGGATGATCTTATGACTGGCTGTCAAAATTGGAAGGATGGATTGTTATTATACTCGGAAGTCAGATCTATTTTACAAAAGGGTGGATTTAAGTTACAGAAGTGGTCGAGCAACAGTGAAATACTGTTAGATAAGATTAAGAAACAGGAAAAAGAAATGCAAGAAACAGAAGGTAATGAAAAATATATAGGAGAGGGAATAAATATTAAAATGGATTCAGTGATAAAAGTTCTAGGACTTACCTGGAACCGATGCGATGACTCCTTCCGATACACGGTGAAAATCCCGATGATGCAGCAACCTGTAACAAAAAGAAAAATTATTTCCGACATATCTCGTTTTTATGATCCCATGGGCTGGGTAGGACCCAGCATAATAATAGCAAAAATAATTATACAGAAGCTATGGTTAGCTGGGATACAATGGGATGAAGCAGTACCAGGTCATATATTGAATGAATGGTTGACTTACCGTGAGGAATTGATACAATTATCAGAAGTTTGTATACCTAGATGGGTTGGCACTAAAGCAAATGATGTACACGTAGAGTTGCATGGTTTTTGCGACGCCTCAAAACTGGCATATGCTGCAGCGGTTTATATTCGCGTTATTAACTGCAACAACAAAATACAGGTTAAATTAATTTCGTCAAAAAGTAAAGTAGCACCAGTAAAACAGATTTCAATTCCAAGACTGGAATTGTGTGGGGCTGTGCTACTAACTAAATTAATGACAGAGATAGCCAAAGTGTTAGAAATAAAAAAATGTAACTTACACGCCTGGACTGATTCCACCGTCGTGCTTGCGTGGATCAACAGTCATCCCAGTCGATGGAAGGTATTCGTGGCTAACCGTGTGACAGAAATTATAACTAACTTAGATTCACATAATTGGGCGCATGTCACGTCAAAGGACAATCCTGCTGACGGAGCATCACGTGGTCTTCGCCCGTCGGAATTGATTAAAATGGACGCGTGGTTTAATGGTCCAAAATTTCTGTCCAATAGCCTGATAAATTATAAAAAACCAAGCAATACGACTACTACTTTAGAAGAAGCAAAAAATCATTGTGCTACAGCTGTCGAAGTAACTATCTGGGAGAGATTTTCGTCGATCACAAAAATGGTTAGAGTAATAACATATTGTAGACGTTTTATTAGAAGATTAAAAAAGGATCAAACCATAAATACTAAGTATCTAACAACACAGGAATTAACAGAAACTTTAAATATATACATAAAGGAATGTCAAGCTAGTAATTTTGGTTCAGAAATATCAACATTAAAAAAGAAAATGGACTTACCTAAAAGTAGTAGTCTCCGTATGTTGAATCCGTTTGTCGATGAAGATCAGTTGCTTAGAGTTGGTGGTAGGTTAGAGCAAGCGCAGTTCAATGAAAGCAGAAAGCATCCCATCATCATACCACGCAATTCTCACTTGGCTAACTTGATTGTAGCAGATGCTCATAAACAAACACTTCATGGTGGACCCCAGCTCATGATGTGTTATATTCAATCCAAATACTGGATTCTGGGTGCAAAACAGCTTGTCAGGTCATACTTTAGAAAATGCGTAACGTGTGTTAAAAATACAGGTGTCACTCAATCTCAATTAATGGGGCAGCTACCCTCAGTAAGAGTCACTCCCACACGTCCGTTCAAGAATAGCGGCGTAGACTATGCGGGCCCAATACAGATAAGAACTACAAAAGGACGTGGTAATAAATCACACAAGGGATACATCTGTTTGTTTGTCTGTATGGTGACAAGAGCGATACATCTAGAGGTGGTAACTGATTTAACTTCCGAAGGATTCCTGCAGGCATTTAAAAGATTTGTAGCCAGGAGAGGACCTTGTACTGACCTTTGGAGTGATAACGGTACCAATTTCATTGGGGCAGCGAGTGAATTGAAAGGTTTGCTAAAAATGGAACAGAATTCTATGGCAAAAGATGTAGCAGAATCGTTAGCAAATCAAGGGTGTAATTGGCATTTTATACCTGCTAGGTCTCCGAATTTTGGTGGTTTGTGGGAGGCAGGAGTCAAGTCCGTTAAATACCATCTCAGGCGTGTTATTGGGCAATCGACTTTGACTTATGAAGAAATGGCCACAGTTCTGACGCAAATAGAGGCGTGTTTAAATTCCAGGCCACAGTCGGTTCTCAATGATGATGCAGATGGTGTAGCAGTCTTGACTCCAGGGCATTTCTTGGTTGGGGAACCGCTTGTGACTCTTCCCGACAGAAATTTCGAATCTTCGAACGTGGGTTCTTTAAGAAGATGGCAATATACGCAAAGGATGATGCAAGATTTTTGGCGTTGTTGGTCCAGAGAATACCTTACTAAATTTTACAATAGGTACCGTGGCTATTCACAAAGACCCCAAATAAAGATAGGTGATGTAGTAATTATAAAAGAAGACCATTTGCCACCGTGTAATTGGTTATATGGCAAAGTGATTGTTACTCATCCTGGTTTGGACGGCATTATTCGAGTAGTTACTTTAAAAACCAAATCCGGAACCCTCAAACGTCCAATAACAAAAATATGTTTGCTTCCGATCTGTGAATAATATTAAGTATTTTATTGAATAGTTTAAAATATTTTTAAAGGTTGGTGATTTATTTAAATGTTTTCGGGTTTTATGTTTAAGTTTTGTATTTTTATTTTAAAATAGTTTTAGGTTAAATTAATGTGTTATGGTGGGCAATTTGTAAAAGGACAAAGGCCACTTTGTCCTTGGTGGGCAATATGTATAATATTGTTTTTGTTTTATTGTCGCTAGATGGCGTTATCTTTTTGTTTTCCATTTACTAGAACGCGATGTTAAGAGTCTCGCGCGAAACATGACCCTTCTTTAACACAATCTGAAATATATACCTTACCTATATTGTATGTAACCTAGTTGTTTTATTTAGAAACCTTAGTTCATACATTAACACTTAGGGTCCAAAGGCACAGTGTTGTTCAGTATTTAAATATGGTTATTCATTGAACTTCTCATATTTGCAGTAGGAATTAGCTATTTATTTATTTACAACAAATGTACAAAGTAGGTAGGTACTATATGTATTGAATATTTTTTATGAATTGATAACAAAAAGTAAATATTTTTTGAAAATACTTAGGTATATAAACTTTACAGTAACTCCAAATTGAACCATTGATTTTCAGGCCTGGATATACTTCTTTTCATTTCTAGAAGGTTCAAGAATTTTCAGTTGATTGTAGTTCTCATATGGCTACAAAATCGATCGTCTGTTAACCTCAGGATCTCGAACACTGTAAACGCTAAAAACGTAAAACTTGGGTCATAAATATACCACATTAAATTACTAGGCAATGTATATGGGGCAGACCTCAAACTGTGAACTCTATCACCTGCGGTTAGGGTTTCAGATTAAATATCGAAAAAGGCTTAACAATATAAATTTTCTTAAACTGAGTTATACAAAAATAAAAAGTTTGTCCCCCGCGGTTTCACCCGCGTTTGAGTGGGTTAAATATTTAATACTCCTTTCTAAGCGGATAGCTCCTTATTAGGAATCTAAATGCCTAATCAAGTTTCTAGCATTTATTATTTCTACTTCGTGATTAATAAGTGAGTGATATTACACTTTATATTATAGCTGATATTTATTCAAATTCATATTCAAACATATTTTTATTGAGTGAAATCATTACAAGTATTTTTAATCGTTTGTTTTTACTCTAATGTCTCTTACTCCTAAGGTTGCTTTTGATAAGAAGAACTGGTAAAAAACTCAGCAATTACTCTTTTAAAAAAAGCAACATTTAATTTTTAATCAAAACTGTAACAGTTAAACGATTTGGATTGAGAAATTCAGCACTATATACGAGTGTAAACAGTGTCTTAGTATTTTTAGAAATATTGACACAAACACTGTGATAACAAATAAAACATTTAAAAGTTTTAAGAAATATTAAAACCATCATATTTTTGGTGTCATAAAAACTCCAACAAGTTTTAAAAGCAAAACACAGCACGGTCATATGAAAATTAAAGTTAAGAACAACTTCACTCCTTTGTTATCTCTTGAAGTCCCTCGTAAAGTTTTCATGAGCCATGAGCCGAGGATGTGTCAAAACTGTTGGTGACACTTTGTACGTTTATCTGTTAATCACAAAAGTTTAAAGAAAGTATAGATATGACAGCATTTAAATCTCTAATTATCTTTTTATTTTATAATCGCAACATAAATGAGTAAATATCCTGGAACATTCTTCACTCACGGCCATCAGATCCCAAACTAAGCAAATCTTGTACTATGGAAACCAGATAGCTGATAAGTAAGTGCCAAGCTTCTTCAAAAAAAAAAATCATTGAAATCATTTGCATTGCGTTAACGTCTGTAAATATTGGTAATTTAAATTTTAAATTGTTTTGAATGCTGTACACTTCTGGTTAAAAGTGTACACATTAGTAAGTAATTTTATGCATATTTTATAGTTAATGTTTTAATGTGTATACTGTTTCTGAGTCATATAAATAAAAATCCATCACACATCATTCTTCACATTTAAATCATTAATAGGACTTATCCTGACTGACTCCTTCTTGCTCTTCCTATCCTTATCCCACGCTAGGTGTGGTCGGCACATCATGTTTTCCTCTTCCACTTCGCTCTATCACTATAGTCGTCTCAATTCTCACACCTTTCATACGCATATCATTCTTCACGCAGTCCATCCATACCTTTCTCCACCTCTATATGTATTCACACTCATGCTCAATACTCTTCTCGTTACATGTCTTTCATCACTCCTCATGACATGACCATACCAAGCCAATCTATTTCCTTTTATCTTTTCAGTCACTGGTGCTACTTTCAAGCTTCCTCTGATATACTCGTTCTTTATAGTAGTTCCTTAGTAGTTTTTGAGTTTATTCGTTACATACATAAACACATACATACAAGTCTTTCCTCTTTATAATATTGGAGAGATAATTACCCAATCTGTAATAGCTTTTTATTTGTTTTTTGCTTTGAATTATTAAAATAGAGCATTTTGAAATAAGTTTTGTTCAATCTCTAGTTACTATATAATATGTATACTTAGTTCGATAGTTTTAATATGTAGTACTTACTGGATATCAATGTTTCCAATGAGTCTGGTGGGAATCGTCGCTCATCGGTTATTGCTGAAAATCAGCGCTGCAGACATTAGGTTCGTCCTAAGTCTCAGTATTATGCTGAGCAATGACCCATATTTTTGCGCACATACGACGCACAAATCTCCAACAATATTGTTTAGTTTGTTTTGTACTTTATTATTTATTATTTTTGTTGCTATGTATTTGGTTTGCGTCGAATACTGCGCATTAATAAAATATTTTTCTTTCTTTCTTTATTCTTTCATTCTTATCTTGGCCATTCTCGTAACGCTACACATCCACCTCAGACCTCTTACGTTGCCCAACATTCAGAGCCATACATTATGACAGGTCCGACTCCTATGGAGGTAAAATACAGCTCAGAAGACTTGTTATCTACAAAACATATACGTTGTTGTTACACAACCGTTTTTTTCAACAAGTAGATATTTTTTATGAAAACTTTAACTTTTTTTATTTTATTTATTCTGGATAAGCTTGTGTTTGACCACAATCTCACCATGGTAAGTGATGATGTGGCCGAAGGTGGTAAGCACACAGAGCTTAGATGGGAACTGGCTCTCAAGTGCAGCTGTCGGAACACAGCGATAGGTGCTTGGCGACAGATTTTCAACTTGAGGGTGGTAGCCAGCCAGTCGGGTACTACAAAGTACCCTACCACCGTGCTATGGTTTCCTCACAATGTTTTCCTTCACCGAAAGCATTTAGGATTCTTCATTGTAGGATTCGAACCCACGACCTTCGCCGCGGTGTCCGACGTCACTACCACTGAGCTATCATCGCCTTTTAAATTAAAACGATACATTTGCTGATATCAATACGCTACGAAGTCCTCTGTTGGCTTGCTGTCTATAGATACAGTTAGACGCATCGAGGAGCGAACATTTTTAATGTTTTTCTATTCTATTACAAAGAAAGTTTCTTGAGAAAATATCCTGTATTGTTAAACTACAAATACATGTCGGTCCTTTGATAGTGTTTTTGTTCAGTAGCATCTATTCGTATGGTAATATTGAATTGTTTGTCGTACTGTTACGTGTATTTTATTTATTCATAAATAATGTTATCTTAGTGTTTTATATGGTTTTTTTACGCGTCGGTGTAGCTCTAACGAAATAAATTGAGATGTTATTACAAAACAAAATATACAAACAAATGTACAACTACAATATACAAAAAACTTCTTCGAGGCTGCCGCTGCTGCCGATCGGTAAGGTTCCCAGCAGGCTGGCAGCGTTTCCTCTTTGGATGGCCAAGCTGATGCGTTGGCAGAAAAATTACATTACAATATTACAAAATAAATGTCGAAACTAAATTCGATATAGGTTGTACCTACAATTATAATTTAAAATATTGCACGGTGGTAGGGTACTATGTGGTACTCGACTGCTGGCTACCACCCTCAAGTTGAAAATCTGTCGCCAAGCACCTGTTGGTGTGTTCTGGCAGTTGCACTTGAGAGCCAGTTGCCCTTGCCCTTAAGGCATTGTAATAAGGTGTACAACACATTGGCAATCCCCCTGGTATTGCTAATGTCTATAGGCGACGGTAGTCACTTACCATCAGGTGACCCGCCTGCCTCGTTGTCACTAGTGACATAAAGAAAAATATATATGAATTTTTTTTTACCCATAAACCAATATACCAATCTATTTTTAGATACCAATAAATATTTAAAAAAAATATTTAAAAACTTGAGAAGTGTCAAGGGACACCCGGATGGAACGAAGAAGTCGAGAGAGTATACATATATATATATATATATATAAAAAAAAAACATTTCTATTTATATATATATATAGAAATGAAAATATCTGGCTTGCTTTCTATAAGAGAGAGAGAGACAGACAGAGATACATGCGCACGCCGCACAGCTTACGAAAAATTGTCAATTTTTCGTATTTTTCGTAAGATTTTTTTCCGTCTAGCCCCCTTTCACAACGCGCGATAAGGAACTTCGTTCCAAAAACGCAACCCTGATCGAAATTCAAAATTACACTGTCGCTATTGATAACATCGGAATCCAACCTTTACTACGGCGTCCCATGATACCTCTTACCACTTCCAAGTCATGTAGAGCTGAGTTCATTACAACTCCTAGAAATAGAGCAAATTCTTCATCTATCTATTCGGCCAACTGATCCCAAACTAAGCAGAACTTATATGTAATAATTCTAAGTTGGTTTTGAAAACAGTTATTGCTTAGTTTATTGCCGGCTCTTCTCAGCGAAAACAACCTTCCGAACCGAGCATTAGAGTCAGACAATTCATAAGCGCCTATATGAAGGCCTATTTGGATGAGTAAACATTTCATTTTCATTTCATAGAAACCAAATAACTAATTCATTTAAACTCAAGATAAGCAGATTAATCATGAATACAAATGTATGCCCATTGTCCTTAGTGGGAATCGAACCCACGATTTGTGGCGATGAAACCAACGCACGATGGTAGGGTAGGAACTTATTTACGGACACGTAATCGCAGTGATTAATCTAATCTCTCATCATAAAAACAACTTACGAACATTATTTTGTTCGCCTACAATCTAATCAATGTAACATTCTCACTACACGTCTTCAAGTTTCTGAACGGATAAGAAAAATCCATTCCGCTTCACCGCGCGTTGTTTTCCCGTCGATTTCCATTCACTCTACGAATCTTTTACGTACGATTTGGATTTGTGCTCGCCCGTGTAACTGATTTTATACAATTTTTAAAATATTGTCCGCATTTGGACTCCATATCGACTTGGACAGTAATATGGAAAAATGCAGAATTCTGGGACAAAATTGTGTGTTAGTTGCAAGAATTTCGTATTTTGAAGAATAAGCATTTTCTTAAATATGTGTTGAATGTCTAAATGTATAAGCAATAAGCTAATAATATTATCTTACTAATACTGATTTAAAAAAAAGATAGTTGTGTGTGTGTGTGTGTTTGTTAACACTGAGCCCCGTGATGGTGGAATAGATTTGAATGAAACTTGGCACAGATAATCAATATTTTGGAAAGTAAATATATTTTCGCAAGTTAAAAATCTTGAACTTTTTATCTTGCGAAAATATAGGATTCATTGGGACAAGCCTGAATTATTAGAGTACTTGTAATTAAATTATAAGTAATTAAAAAGTAATGTTGGAATAATGAAAAAAAGCCAAATATAATTTTCTGTACCATAAAGCAATAAATAACTTAGTACAGTTATTTACTTTATATACATAAATTTCTTTAACAAAAGCAACTGAATTGTTACAAACACAAAATGTTTTATTACACTTTTATGTAGGTCCACATAAATGTAGGTACAGTACAAGCAAGGAAAGAAACTAAGTTTCAACGGACACCAGTTTCCACTGAATGCACGGGGACTCCGGAAATACAAAAGTTTTACCCTACTACTTTACTTACTACCTACAAAGTAATTTAAAAGTTGAAAAGGGTATGCGTGTATTGGACAAAACTATCGGTGTGATACGAGTTTTGTTACAAATAACAAAATTTGTTTTTGTCGTGTAAGTTTTTCAATTATTGTTTAAAAAATGTCTTGGTCCAAAATGTTTGGGAAATATAAATTTTGCATAACTTTTTATAAAGCCAAGTGGATTTGAATATTAATTTTAGGTAGATTTTAAATGTACAACAACGGTTGAACTGCGGTAGCTATTTCGTTTCAAATTTTCTATGACTTTTGTTGAGTTTGTTTGTATTAGCACTAGTTAGTTTTATTTGAATTATTGATGTCTGGAAATATACCAAAGTCATGTCAAATGAGTCCCATTTCATGTTTTAAACGTAAATATAGTCGCCCTCAAAATTGGCCACAACTATTTCGCCGTAACTGACATTAGCATAGGTACATACATAGACTAAAATTACAGCTTTAAATATTTTTCTTTTATTAAGTTTACATGAAAGAGATAAAGTGAGATTAAAATAATTTAGTTTGTACACACAGAATCAACACCAATTTTGGAAATGACATTTCAGTGAGGACGATCAATAAGACATAATACCAATATAGACTGAGTCAGTCAAATATAATGAAACCTTTAAGTTTTGTTATTTAGTTGAAAGATTCCAATCTTGACAAAGAAAATATAAAATTACTTCCTCTGATTTCTGCAACCAATGAAATATATCAGCCGGAATTGGGTTCAGTTATCATATATCATCCGGGACCCTCCTTCGGGAATCATCCTGAAATTTAATTTCCCCTAAAAACACCCCCAACGAAAATTATAACATAATAAATTCGTATTCACAAAAAGGTCTCTAGGTGTGTTTTAAGGTACTCCTACACTGCACCGACGATGGTCAATATATTTTATACAGATTAGTTGAGCTACGATTTGATATATTTTATAATTATGTTTATGGAGGAGCGAGGTGTTAGACACCTCCATTGAAAAGGGAAGATCTTCTGCCAGGCTAGGTCATCGTGGCTGGGGACCGCGGTCCAACTGTAGAAGTTGGAATCTTGTTTATACGCAGATCGCATAGAAAATTTCGTTAGCGCGATGTAGATTATTGAAGCGCCATCTATCTAGGAGTTGCGTGCAAACTAAATTTATTTAAATAGATGTCGCGGCATGTTTTTCTTCGGATACAGTTTCTCGTGTATTTCAAATCGGAGGTAGAGTTGATTGAAGTCCTAGATGCTGATAATCATAATTTAATAAAAAAAAACTGGCTTTTTCAACCTCAATAGAAATTATCCTACATAGAGGTTCTCCCCACCATTTCAGTTAGTGAATTATAGTAATACTCAACTATGCTCTGTTAAAACTATGCTCTGTTAAGATTTTATAATTGTCACCATTTGTCCCTTTGGGAATTAAAATATTTCTCGAGTTTCTACATACTGGTGACTGGTTTAGAAAACACCAAACTTTTTCTAAAAAATATTGCGAGCTAGCGGACGTTTTAGTGCGGACACACCTTTAAAATCCCTTCCGTGGATTGTTAACAATACGGCAAATTTCCCGCTGGAACCGGAAGATGGGGAACAGACGTTTCAACGAATATCTTTGTCTGAGGAACTATGTTATTTGGGTGTTCCGTTATTTGTTTTTGTTCGATTACAGATAGAACATTGAGGTCGGATACCTTTTCATTTGGTCGGTCACTTTTTTCTGATAGATTTATAAATAGTATTGATTATTGCGGACAATTCAAAATTTGAAGCCAACCAAGATTTTTTTTTTCTTTTTTGAAACTTACTGTTAAGTTTGGTAAAGAAGAATCAAGTCGCGAATAGTTAACATAATTGTCTTCCATTTTCAATCAGCTATCATAATAATCCCCTTGAGCTCTTCAACGCTGACGTTATTTACTAAAATAATAGAAATGTGCGAAGCCATAATTTCCATAAAAAAATAACAATTCTTGAAGAGCGCCACCACTCTCTCTATATGCTAATAGATAAATTTACCCTGCGGAATTGATTCGACGGGCAAATTTTGCTCCGGAAAAAGCCAGTGAAAATCAATTATTGGTCATTCCTAACTTCTATCTTCAATAAATTTATGAATTTTGTTATTATTAACTTATTTGAATTTTTACTATGGTACTGTGTTACAAGTTAAAGATTCAAGCGAATAGAACTGTATTTTTTAACAAATTAAAAATGTTCATTCAAAATATATATAAATATAATCTTTGGTACATTTCTCAAAAAACCAAACGAACCCGTAATGCATGAATAAAAAAATTAACCAATAAACACATTTGCATTTTACAGCCAAATAATTCATATAGGTAGACATGTAAAATTTTGATCAATGCCATTAAAAATTAAAATGTAATAGTATGGAAACGCTGCCAGCCTTCTGGGAACCTTGCCGATCGGCAGCAGCGGCAGCCTCGAAGAAGTTTTTTATATGTTATAGTTGTACATTTGCTTGTATATTTTGTACATTTGTTGTAAATAAAATAATTATACTATTTAATAGTATGCGATCACGAAACATATACTGCTAGAATTCAAATAGAATTTAGTTGAAGCTCAGAGTGCGAACTAAAAAATATCTACGAGAACGAAATTAAATGGAAAAAACACAAACGTTCTCTAAAAACGTACTTAAATTCTACAGAAACAAAACAAAGCTGTGATCACAGCTTTTTAAAGACACTTAAATTCTCAAGATCGCACGCCAAATTGTCCTCCCAAAGAAAATTCGACTCTCAACTAAACTTTGAAGCTCGAGTCTACGAAATAATTAAGAAGCAAAGAAAACGCCCAAAAAGCACCAAACACTCGTAACCTTAAATAGTCCCGCCGGGAGCTTAACGGCACAAGAAGCTTCTAACCGTAGTCATTAATCAGGACCGAGCAAAAAAAAATCATCATACTTTTTAAACCAAGGTAAGAGAGATTTTTGCTCTTCAGTTTAATTTTAAGAGGTGTTGCACAATGGATCGCGGAACGCTTGTTAAACGTCTTTTATCTTTTGAAGTTATTTAAAACCGTTTGAATTTTATTTAGATTTTGGAAGGGCCATCAAGTCGTACTCATATTTGGCAAAAGAAAAAAACCTTTAAATCGAAAAATGAAATTTCTGATACCAAAAACACTATTGTCGGCGTTATTTTAAAAGTAAGGCAGCTGACATTCATGTGACCTTTTATATAAAAAAAATCTTTTAATTAAAAATCTATAATGATATCTGAATATCTGATAAATCTATATTAGTTTTCCGTTTTGAGAACTTTAAGGAACTTTAAAAAATATATATATAAATACTAACATATTATAAGATACACAGCACACTCCACGATTTTATACTAATATAATAGATTCGAAAGATTGTTTTTAGGTCAGTCCTTTTTTAAGCATTTTTTTGGTGCATAGAGATAGTTTATGGGTAAAAATCGTGCTTAGGTATTTATAGAGATTGCTTTTCTGCTTTTCTGATTGTTATTATTAACAAAAGGCTCCTATAAGGTTTACTTTTATGATGTTCCTCATAAAGAACACACAGCTTTCTCATAAACAAAATTTTAGGAAACGTGTATTTCGGACATTTTATCACCAAGTGCGTAAAGAAAAAAAACGACTCTTAAAATATGCCTAAGAACTAGACCTGAAAACCCTTACAGAAGTAAAGAAAACTCTTTTGCAAAACGAAGAGTACTTTTCAAGAGTTTTCATATTATAGAGAATTCTTTTACTTTATTTTAACTCTAAGCGGTTTTTCACATCTTTTTGGTTTCAACCTTTATCTTTAGTTTGAGCAATTCTGGAAGTGAAATTTGGAAATTGGAGATGTGCCAAACTGTCACTTTTCTGCTTCGCCGTTTCGCTTACTGTTTGGTTTCATGGTTACTTCCGACAGTAGCATAGAATATCGTCTGCAGTTTTCTGCGGTTTACAATAGCTTTCATGAATGTGGTGATTAAATATTTTTTTATTTTTTTGATCTTTCGATTACAATAAAATCACGTTGACAGTTTCAAATATTATGTTTTCTGTCGGAAAAATAATTTACTCTGTAAATTTTATTTTTAATTAAAAAAAATGTGGTTTTTGGTGGTTTCGTCACAGCTTTCTCGATTTGGTTGTATTATTTCGGTGTTTTATGAGATTTTGTTATTTGTTACAGGTAAAACTTCAAAACACATGTTCACTTCGATTTCGAGTTAACACCATCAGGTAAATATATGGTTTGTAATTTCAACGCTTCTGAATATTTAAAGGAGCTAAGTATTTATGTTTAAATATTACAAAACTGAGAGCTTATATGTTTTTGAGAGAGATATACCACTTAGCCTACTCTAGCCCGTAAAAGCGAAGGAAATGCGTTTTTGAGAATAAAACAGAACATTTAAATAGACACATATTCGTAGGTGGCCATTACTGGTGCCGTATAAAATTCACAAAGTGCAGCATAATTCAATACGGATTTACTTCAATCCGTTTTCAGCGACAATTCTAAATTTCAACTGACTTTATTATGGAACCCCTGAAAATATATTATGCCGGAAATTTTGCCCATTATGAGAACTGAAATTAAACCTGGTGAGTTAGGAATTGTGCCCACTATGGGAGGAGCATTAACTCTTTCGCTCTTTTATGTGTGAATTTCGGTAACTTTTTCTTTCAAGTATAATGTACATCTGCCTGCCCTGATCCCAATTATTTAGTGTCGGTCCAATGTGTACTTCTGTTCAATTCTTGCACAAATACTATTTTAGTTTATTTGGTTTTATTTTTAAACATAGTGCAGACTAGCTTTCCTCCGCGGTTTCACCCGAGTTCCCGTGGGATTTTATTTTTTCTCGGGATAAAAGGTTGTATTGTCTATTTTACTCAGGTATAATGTTGATTTCTAACGGTGAAAGAATTTTTTAAATTGGTCGAGTAGTTTTTCAGTTAAATCGTAACAGACGAACAAAAAATTCAAATGTCTTCTTCTCTTTATAATCTTTATAAAGAGAAGAAGACATCTTTATTAATCGAGGCCTCGGGTGACCGGCGGGCGGGGAGCTTTTTCCGCCAACGCATCAGCTTGGCCATCCAAAGAGGAAACGCTGCCAGCCTTCTGGGAACCTTGCCGATCGGCAGCAGCGGCAGCCTCGAAGAAGTTTTTTATGTATTGTAATTGTAAAGGGGAATGCCCAAGCTTCATAGTGTCTTGGGCCCAGCATGGACAGCAAAAATTTGTATCTTAATTGAGAGTTTTAAAATCACATGTATATCAGATATCTAAAAAATATATAAAAATAGCCGCCATTGTTTTGAAATAGAAGAAAACAATGAACATTTTGAGGTTATTTTACAGTATGAGAATACGTCTTTCTGTATACCTAGGTATGCCTGATGTATAAAATATAACTCTCATTATATTTTACTTACCTATTTGTAGTTATTGGGGTAGGTACATAAAAAATACAAGTTTTTTCATATATATACTGTGCTATATTTTCATTCCGTATCAATATCCTCTTCATTTTCATATATGACTAATATGTCATCTAAAAATGGTGCAGGAGGTAATATATTAGGCTCATACCTAGCCCAACCAATATATCAAAGTACAGTCATTATGTGGGAGCAACAACCTACCATGTGTTTTCCAACTATACAGTTACAATAATATTGTTGGATTGCATCCCTCTCATGACTATCATTATTTATTAAAATATAAACAAAATATATTATATTATATATTATAAAATAACCTTTGCGGCTATTATTTCGTCGAGGAACCTCTTGCAGTGTTTGTCTAAACTGATGCTTTGCCATTCCAAGCCAGTAATAGACTAAATGGTCATCAATATCTTCAAAATCAATATTATTGCCTAGCTGGTTTTTTAACAGCATTGCAAAATCTTCAATGAAGTCAGCAGAGAAGGTATGGTTTCCATTTTCTACATTTACTAAACCATCCTATGTATTGCTTTTTAAAAGGATGTTACAAATATGGCAGTTTTGTTGAACATAAAATGATAAATCACAAAACAATCTCACACATTATAATGAAGTAGGGATACATATTCTTTCACCTCCATGGCAGTCAAGAAAAACACAATGACATTCCGTAGTAACAGCTCTTGTATAGTTGGGTAGAATTATTCCTGCTTCATTAGTGGCAGCTAACGATGTGGATGCAGATTCTTGCACAAAATGTACACCTGACCTCTCTGCCAGTAAGGATGACAGATTCGACTGGAAGATGATACCTGAAAAGTATACTTTATTACTTTACGTAATCAGGGTATCTTTTGTAACATGTTTTAATCTTCACTTGTTTTATTTGTTTAGTCCATTATGCAATGGAAACAAGACACTATAGAAATTATTTTGTTTTCAAATCCGTGGGAGCTACTTAATAAAATGAGCATACCTAGCATACTTATTGACACTTAATTAACAAAATGTGATTTGAAACTCACCTCTCGAGGTCTAATCCATTCCATTGCCACATTTCTAATGATATTCTCTCTATTTGTATCTGTACATAATAAATGGCTTCTTAGTCGTCTAATAAGCGACCACAATTAACACAAAGATTTTGATGGCTAGATCTTCCTAGTTCTTGTTGAGATTCAACAAGGCTTGCACTAACTTCCTCCCAGCAGTTGTAGCAAACAAGATTATCCCTTGATACCTGTAAATAATAACATAACCTGTAAGTTCTTGTACATTGTAGGTAATACCAAACATTTATTATTGTGTCTTTTAATTATTTATTTACCTATCGTGGTGCAACCCATTGCTGTACTATAGTTAGGTTTTCCTGGGGCTCCAAGCATGTCGTTGAATCCCCACCAGGTTAAAACCACAATAACACAATGTTCTTCAGGCATATTAGAATGAAACACTTGTTCAAAGTCCAAAAATGAATGCAGCAAGGATCCGTGATTCCAAAACCAAAGTCGTCGTTGATTGTGAGTACTGCGTCCGTAAAACAATGCAAAAGGTCGTAGGTAGTAAAATAAACCGGAATCGAAATCAAAACACATCCACATTGAGCGTAAGCAACAAGTGAAGAAGTCAAATAGAATAATAAATAAACACTACTGGAAGAATTGAGTGAAGTAACAAAATGACATTTCATTCATTATCATTAGAAGTAAGTGTTGTCACTCAGGAAAAAATATATCAATACATTCGATAAATCGATTTTTTTTTCGTAGGTAAAAAAATCTTTAGATTCAAAAAAATGTTTTTAAACTACGTACCTATTAATTATGACATAGCTTGTAAGTTATGTTACTGTTATATATATGTTATAATAAGCAAAGTGATATTTGTACTTTAGTTGAATGTAGAATTTTTATTAAAATCGATTATTCATATCGATAAAACAAATCACAAATAACTTGTTTATAATGCTGGCAACATTTACCCGCTTATCATTCGACGATTTTTAAATGAAATGAATAAAAATACTTTTAATAAACGAAATATTGTTTCATATAGTGGCGCCTGTTTAAGTATATGCAAAATTAATGTTAAAAAATTACAAAATTAATGCATATAATTGTTTTCTCGGTAGGTAATGTCCACGGTGGGCCCAAATCGGGCTTTCCCCTTTGCATGTATATTTTGTACATTTGTTGTAAATAAAACTAGTATGTTTTATCTTTATAATATTAGTTTAAATTCAAGATTGAAATGTTTTGGAATATTTAAATAAAAATTATTACAAAAAAAGAGGATACGCTTAAAAATATCCTCATATATTTGAAACCTTTAATATTTCTGTGTTAGACTAGAGACATAATGAATTCCAAAACCTGCATAACATTTGGGGAAAATCTGATACAAAAAGGTTACCCCATATTGTGTAGCTAATAAATTAATGGCAAAATTAATCAATCCGTAATATTTTTTCATACTTTTCCTCCTTATGATAAAAATGAGCTATCAATAATGTCAAACATAATGTTTCTCTCATTTCTAACATATAAAGTGAATTGATTTTTAAAAAGCCGCTATATTATTTTTATCTGACAATTTTTCCTTAATGAGAGTGACCAATACAATTTTCCTTCCAGTGTACAGTACACGTCACAGATGTCATTCTTAGGGTTGTCACCACAAACAAATATATTTTGACCTGTTTAGTACAGGTAGAAACAATTTATTTTCATGTGCATCTTTTAATAGTGTCTAATTTAAAAAAAAACTAACCATATTCACTGTGATTAATCAAAATAGATAACAGTTTTCCGTCCCGGGGGATCTTATCTTTTCCCGGGATAAAAAGTATCCTATGTCCTTCTCCATGGTTCCATCTATCTCCATACCAAATTTCATCGGTTTAAGTATGAAGAGGTAACAGACAGACAGACAGACACACTTTCGCATTTATAATATTAGTATGGATAGACCTTCTTCACTCCAAATTCAATTATAATCTAATAAACCACCTTTTTCTATTTCATGGAAATTAGTTTTCATTTCCTCGAATTTTATTAGGTTTCTATTTTAGATAAAAAAATAGCTATCCCAACTTAGCAACCCTAATCAATAAGGCTGCCCGTCGACATACGTAATTTATTAACTTTTATGTTTGCCAAAACATGTTTACGTGGCCTCCACTGTTAGGTAAATAACATACACTTTAGTCGAATAACAGAAATAACTTGGTCTCCTATTGTAAGTAGAAAATTACCAAGTCAATTACTAAATATTTATAACCTAACTAGTAGGCTCGGTAGACGATGTCCTGCTATGAAATTTAAACAAAACTTAGAACCCAATTCCAGCGCTACCTACCGGGTCCAATTATGAATCTAAACCATCACGAAAATAATGACAGTCGCTGTCATACCGGCGATTCCCGTAGAAAATTACCAGTTTAGAATTATTAAATTTCTCAACATTTTTCATGGGTTTTCCCTATTTTTTTTTCATTTAAACCAACCCTGTATTTGAGCAAACAAAAGAAAAAAAAGAATTATTTTAATCGGTCAAGCCGTTTTTGAGTTTTAGCGAGACTAACGAACAGCAATTAATCCAACTAATATTATAAATGTGAAAGTTTGGATGGATGGATGGATGTATGTTTGTTACTCATTTACGCCTGAACGGCTGAACGAATCTGGATGAAATTTGGTATACAGATAGATTATAGTCTGGAATAGCACATAAGCTACTTTTTATCCCGGGAAAAGATAAGATCCCACGCGGGATGAACGCGGGGGAACGCGGGTGAAACCGCGGGGAAACAGCTAGTTTTTATTTATATAGAAGATAGACTAGTGCCCGGCTTTGTACGGCTAGCAGACTACTGCTGCCTACTCTTTTTCTGTCGAAGTGTGGCACACACCCATTAGCGCCCATTCGGCCTTCTTGATTTGGACATCTTCAACAATCATCGTCATGTTTCATCCAATATACATAACATCTTAATGAATTATACACCGAAACCTTCCTCATGAATTCTTCATGAATCCATTCTAGGTGAAACCGTATGAAAGTCCCTTTAATAGTTTTTGAGTTTATAGCGAACATACAGTCAGACAGACACGGCCGACAGACGGGGCCTTTGTTTTATGATATGCAAAGGAATTTAAATAAAGATACAAAGTTTAAAGTATTTGATAATATGCAAGGATTTGTAAATCATTAAGATAAGCAAATGCTTTTTATTGAAGGATACGTCTACTATACACAATAGCTATGAATTGATCGCTTTTGTGTTGGAATTGCAGCATTATATTTACTTGCTCAAGAAATGCGATGCTATTTCGTTATTTAATACTACAGAATAGATAAAAAATGGTAGAAATAGTAGCGTACGTAAACAATAGTCTCCAATGGAGTGAAGCAACGTGCACGAAGTTGTGTACGTGACTTGCACGTCTCGTGTGATCGCGCGCAAAGGAACGCGATCGGCGGCTTCAAATTCAGCTTCCTTTACTGTGCTTCACTTTAAGTGCGCGGACCTCTGTCTACCTTCTATATTTGGTCTGAGTTTAATACAAAATATAAATTATATTCACTGATTTTCATTGGCAAAAAATATATATTTTTAAATCTATATTGGTATGCAAATATAATTTAATCAGGATTAAAATTTATTTGATTTATAATCATTCAATCAAGTGAAAATCTAAATCAAAATAGTTAATTTAATAAATCTCAGGTATTACAAATATGTTAAAATAATTTTATTAGTTCCTTGTAAGACTGCCAATAATGGCGTATGAATATTAGTTATTATGTCACAAATACAATTTACATCACAAATATGCATAATTAAAACTACAAAATTAAGTACTACCTACATACATTTCATCCAAGAAGTCATTCTTATATTGTATACCTACATATAGAAGTTAAGATTTTAGTAACTCCATAATATTGTAGAAATTACATTTCAGCAACCATTTACGTAGCGCATACTTAAACCGATTGAAGGGTAGGCCCTTAATATTATCGGGAATTGCATTAAATACTTTAGTACACATAGCGAAACAATTTTTATGATACAGAGTAGTCGTGGGAATATTGTCCAGAACCAATTTAATTTTATCTTGAAGCATTTTTAATGTTAAATGTTAAATCATTTTTAAAGATTAATAAATAAATCACCATACAGTCTTTGGTCTGTTATCGTTATAATTTAACGGTTGAAGTGTGTACTCAAACTTTTTGGCAGGTTCTTGCGAAGTGACGTTGCGTTTTCGTTTTATTTTCATTAAAATTGTACATTTTGAGTTTTATTGAATAATATCGTTGGGCGTTTTAACTATACTAATATTATAAAGAGGAAAGATTTGTAGGTAAGTATGTTTGTATTGGTAATTGGCTCAAAAAGTACTGGACCGATTTTAAAAATTCTTTCATTTGAATGCTACATTATTCCAGATTAACATAGGCTATACTTTATCCCGTAATAAGATAAGATCCCACGGGAACGCGGGGGAAACCGCGCGGAACAGCTTATATCCAATAAGGATCAACCTAAAAGCACCAGTGAAGTGAAATTAAATGAAAGCGGGTATCGTGACTTTTCAGGTTATTCCAAAAAGTCAGTGAAAAGTTTTAGTGGAACAGCCGCCAATTTCACTAAAACCTGACCGGACTTGTACGTACTTGTACATGTGAGAATGTGACTATAACATAAATAAAAGAAGAATATTAAAACTGAAGAAAATGCGACTGAAAGACTTTGTATCTATGGTCATGAATGAAGATTTAGAATCTAATATTACTTTACACGATACATACAAGTGTGTGTGCCGAATAAGTAATAAAATGCGAATAGTTACCGATTAGTTATTTAATTACCGATTTCGTTTCGCTTCACACGGGCGAATTTCATTGCGAAAACGAAAACATCGTTCGATTCAGTAAAAGCTTTCTGTGCTCAAACAGTACGTTATAAAAGAATTCCAATTTGGTACGTAGAATTTGACTAATAGAATTTCTCGCGAAATAACTGTCTGTCGGTCTGTCAGAAATAATTTTCTACTGATTTAGGTTTGGGGACGTTCGTTTAATCTCATTAGGTAATGACAGATTTTATCTCGTCAGCCGTAACACTTCCTGCTTTTGTATTTCTTTTTACCGACTTTATAAATAGAGGTTCTCGATTTGTCGCATTCATAATTTTATTTCAATATTGAATATACTAGGGTGAGATCAATCTATTTCTATGCAAAATTTCATCTCACTTGGCAGCGTATGAAAATAAAGTTTTATGTAAGTTCCGAACAGTTTATATACCCAAAGATCTGACACATATGAAATATCAAACAAAATACAATATTAACATCGGAATAGGTATCACGCTGCTCTTCAAATCTCAAGTGCTTTTGACAACATTATGACGAGGTGTAGAACTTTCTCGATCTCTCGCGAAGAATTCTAAGTTAGAGCCTATCTTATGAATACTGTATTGAGTATGTTTTCATATTTCATCGCTACTGTCAGAGAATCCTTATTATAAGACATTTGTGGAAAAAATCTTGGAATTATGGAAGTATTATTATTATATATTACTAGCTGACCTCCGCGGTTGCACCCGCGTTCCAGTGCTATCTTATCTTTTCCCCGAATACAAATATAGCCTAAGTTACTCAGGGATAATGAAGCTTTTCGGTGAAGGAAATCATCGTGAGGAAACCATAGCACGGTGGTAAGGTACTTTTTTGAAAATCTGTCGCCAAGCACCTATCCATACCCTTCGGTGTGTTCCGATAGCTGCATTTTAGAGCTATTTCCTATCTAGGCTTTGTGTGCTTACCACCTTCGGCCACATCATCACTTTCTTCCTCCATCACAACATTTTTGAGTGTGAATTGGATGGGTAGGTAATTTACCAGAGGTTCTACGCAAAAAACAAATGATATATCTCTCAAACCAAATAATAATAATAATAATTTTATTTCTTTCTCCTTACAAACTAACCAATATTACAAATCAGACAATAGACAAATACAAAATTGGCATTTTATAGTTTGTAGGAGAAACTGGTATCCAAGCTAAGCCGAAGCCTGTGTTATGGATAACCAGCCTCTTCCACCACGGACTATTATAAGTGTCTATATGAATGAATAAAAACATGCATGCAATTATGAGAAAGATATTAAACATTGAAAAACTGCGTATCTAATATATTAAATGAAATGGTTAAGTGTACAGTGTAGAAATGTGCGTGTGTGTATGTAAGTGTGTGTGCGTGTGCATGTGTGTGTGCGTGTGCGTGTAAGTGAGTGTGTGCGTAAATGTGAGTGTTTGTGTATGTAAGGTGTGTGAGTTTATGTGACTGATTGCCCTACGGATAAGAAACGAAAATGCCTTGGGATCGAGAGCTTCGGGACTTTTAAGTAATGAAGAAGCACAATCAGGTGAGTGGGAAATATGTGTGTGTGAGAGCGTGAGTGTAATTTGCGAAAGTTGTAGTGTATGTGTGTGAAGGTCTATGATAGCCCTACGGTCAACGTGTATAAGTGCCTTGGGATCGAGAGCCCCGGGGCTTTTAAACCACGGGGATGCGCAATCAGGTGAGTATAAGCAGTGTGAGTGAGTTTGAGTCTAGCCTACATGTAACCGTAAAAGGTTACGAGTTTCAGAAGACCGGTTACCCGCCCTAAACACACAGGGAAAAACTTTATTGAACAACTTTAAGGACACATTCAGTTTCATTATAGTCGAGTTTAAGCAGCCAATTATAAACTATACATATTAACAATAATTACGAGTTAATAAATTGAATGTATATCATTTATTCATCGGTTGCTTAGGCGTCATTTTGAATATTTTATAACGGAACGATGAGTTCGTTTTGGCGAATTATTCTCATCGATGAATATTCCAAATAAATTACAGCCTATTCAACCTCAGTCTAAATGAATTTATGAATATCTGAGACTAGATTTCATTGAAATATATTTGTTATTTTGTATTTATTACATTTCTGAAATTTATGGCGATGACAGCACAGTCGGTGGGCTTGTTTGCCACCTAGTGGTTTAAAATATAAAATAGAAAAAATGTATATAGATTTTTTTAAGGCATAAAGGGCGTCTCAAATCTTTCAATAAGCTTGTGTTTCCAATGAAGGAAATTAAAACTGCCAGCTAAGGTTACGTTTCCAGTATCCGCCTGGGTGGCTACCACCCTAAAGATATTTCGACAGTTGCATTTGAGAGCCAGGTGACATCTAGGCTATGGCTTACCATTTTCGGGTACATCATCACTTACAATGGTAAAACCATAGTAATGTCTCGCCATGTGAGTAGTTAAATAGGCTTTACTTTTTGTAATAAACCATAATAAAACGTAAGTTTATGACATACATCCAGTACAAATGACAATGAATCTCAATTTATGCAAAAAAACTTGAGAGGTGTCAAGGGACACCCGGATGGAACGAAGTTATGTAGGTTATATAAGTCGAGAGAGTATATATATATATAATATAAAAAAATAAAAAATAAAAAAATTCTATTTACATATATATATATATATAGTCAAGTCGGTATATATATAGTCGGTATGTCACCGACAGTTTTATGTCGGGGATTTTTTTTCCGTCTAGCCCCCTTTCATATTTCATAACGCGCGATAAGGAACTTCGTTCCAACTAGCTGTCCCCCGCGGTTTCACCCGCCTTTCCTAGGGATCCGCGTTCTCATGGGATCTAGCGGTACGAAATATACTTTACATATACACAAAAAACCATAAGAATCGGTTAAGCCGTTTCGGAAGAGTTCGGTAACTAAAACTGTGACACGAGAATTTTATAGATAGATAGAAAGATAGATAGATGTTATTTTCCATGAAACACGTACAATACCCGAATTATGTAAAAAAGGAAATTATTTTCACTTGAGTTCGTAATTATGCCTGGAAAGTTTAAAAAAGAAGATTATTTCAGGTTTAGTATACCTACTAATGAAGCTGGTTCTGCTAAGTATTTAATTAGACCGTTATGGCAACCATTTTTGAATAATAAAGACTTTTGTAGACGTTTCGAAATTTTAGTGCGTAATCAGCAAGGAGTTTAGCTTTATACATATATAAAAATTCCGCATCCATATTATTATATTTGTGTCCGCAAAACTAGAAAATTAGTCAATGGTATAGTGTGATTTCTTTTTTATATACCTTCGTTATTATTTCGAATTTCTTAGTGAAACAGGAATTTCTAAGTGTTTTTTAAGGTAGGTTTAACAACATTTACCAAGACATGTTGTAGGTATTTAATTTCCTTAAATAATTAATATCAGACGGATTCATAGTGTGACCAAGTTTAGATAATAAACTTATAAAACTATAGAAATTAAGATAATGGCAGGGGTTTTACACTTTGGCATCCCCTTGGTATTGCTGATGTCCATAGGTGAAGGTAGTCACTTACCATCAGGAGACCCGCTTTCTCGACAAAGTTTGGCTTCAGACGACAGAGACAGATGGACGAATACAGTTGCCACAATAAGTAATGCGGTACCTTAAAATTACGTTTGTTTTATATCAAAATAAAATGATACGAACATAATCCACTGAATTCAGTTTTACAATATCAAAAATCCTACTAATATTATAAATCTGAAAGTTTGTAGGTATGTTATTTTTGTGTATTTGTTCACAAACAAACAGTTCCTCAATCACGGAAATACGGCTGAACGGATTTTGATGAAACTTGGCACACTGGTAGATCAAATTCTGGACTAAAACAGAGGATACTTATTATCCCAGGAAAAGATTAGAACCCCCGGGAACGCGGGTGAAACCGCGGGGCGATAAACTAGTCATAAATTTGTGATCCACCAAACTCTAAGTATATTCTAAGCTCTGTTGATCTTCACTCTCCGACAATTATTTTGGCCTTAAGTTAAGTCTGTCCAATTTTCTACATTCAAAAATAGAATCCTTTTAAATCCAAGTACACACTAGGAAGCTTTTAAAACGTAATCTTTTCGAGTTTCTACAGTAACAAAGAGGATTCGTGGCTTAGTGCACAAATCCCATCTGTGCGACTAGAATGCCAGGATGTTTCCCGCGGTGAAAATTTTGGACAAATCCAGGGTTATTTAATCCGTGATCCTCGGTAATACTCGTTTAGATCCCGAATATTTCCGAGTACGAGTATACCTATTGTTAGTCCTAAGTATAGAAGATTATATTTTACTAAACGAGCAATGGTAACTCGGTGGTAGGAGTTACCATTTTCGGGACGCCAATTCCATTGCTGAAGCCTAATGTATACGTTTTTATAATAAAGTACCAAAATAAATTCAAGAACTATCTGTAAATAGATTTAAAAAGTTAACCAAACAAAAGTTATGTACCTATATGTATGAAAGAGTATTATAAAGTTTTTGTTATTGTAGACGACAAGAACGAATTTGAATGAATCGCTCGCTTGCTATTTTATATGAAATATTATTTTGAACTTTTTGAAACATATTTTTAAGATAATTTTACATAAAAATATATTTTGAGTTTGAATATTTTTATGTACGAGTGTAGATACCTAGGTACTTGTTAGTGTTAGTACACATAATTTTACTGACCGAGCAATGGTAACTCAGTGGTAGGGACGCCAAGCCATTGCTGAAGCCGAATATTTCTGAGTACGAGTGTACTTATTATTAATCCTACTTGTAGAAGATTGTATTTCACTAAACGAGCAATGGTAGGTCGGTGGTAGGAACTTCAAAGGAAGGCGAAGGTCATGAGTGCGTGATTAACATGGTTGTAGGATACTTTGTACTGCCTTTAAGTTAAGGATCTCTCGCTAAGTACTCACAGGTGTATTCCAACAACTGCACTTGACAGGCAATTCCCTTCTAAGATATGTGTACTTGCCACCTTAATTTATTTGTAAACTAGTTTTTCGCCCCGAGGTTTCACCCGCGTTTCCGAGAGACCCTAACTTTTCACAGGATAAAAAGTATCCTATGTCTTTTTCCATGTTTCCATCTATATCTATATCAAATTTCATCTAAATCGCTTCAGCGATTAAAGCGTGAAGAGGTAACAGACAGACATACACACTCGCAAATATAATATTAATATGGATTTAAATTTTACAAGTATCTCATACTCGATACCTCGAACTACTATTATGTTATTTTTTGTTTTGTGTTTAAGGTGGTCCTAAAAATATTAAAAAAACTGTTACCTTGCTGAGTTTCATGCCGGTTCTTCTCAGTAAGCTGACTTCGGAACAGTGGTAACTTCTGTAGCTCAACCTTCATAAATGCCGCCCTAAAACCTGGTTCCTTGACTTTGATCATTTAGAAATTTCTAAAACCCACCCAATCATTTTCTATTTAGTGAATAAAATCAAACGTAAAACGTAGTAATGTAAAATCCATCTTAATTACATAATCATTAAGCACACGTTCACTTAAATGCTGAATATTTTAATCACGTAGACATAAAGGGGAAGAACCCAACTCTGTGCCTAGGAATTTGAGCCTTCGTACGTGAGATCGTCGATTATTTCATCTCATATTAACCCTTAGAGGCTTTACTATTTGTCTGACTCTAATCATGTTATACGTTTTGATATAATGACGTAGTTATGGTTATGGCGTACTAAGATCTGTATCGCAGATTTCACGGGATTTTGTGAGATTTTCCGTTTCTCACTTATAGTTATAAATGTTTAGAAAACTTTATAAAACTCTACAATATTATTAAATGTGGAATGCATTACAATTAAAGAACAAATATCCTGGGACATACGGCCGTCTCGCAAACTAAGCAGAGCTTCTTCTATGGAAACCAGATAAACGATAGGTATCATAATACAAGTTTTTGTATACATATACTCAATTAATATTAGACCCAAACTCAGGACAAACAAACATGTTCATGAACAGAAATTGGTGGAAATTGTACCCACGATCTGTGAAGCCCGTCATCAAACCAACATTTGAAGCCAAAATTATAATTTATTTGTTAGTGAAAGTTTTGTAGAAAAAAATAACTTACTTGACCAAGGCATTGATATCCATTGCTACTTAAACATACAGTCAAATTGACAACCTTTTCCCTTTTAAAAAAACTGACTAAAAATCTTAACATTTCAAATATATATTTTTTTTATGTCACTAGTGACAACGAGGCAGGCGGGTCACCTGATGGTAAGTGACTACCGTCGCCTATAGACATTATCAATACCAGGGGGATTGCCAATGTGTTGTACACCTTATTACAATGCCTTAAGGGCAAGGGCAACTGGCTCTCAAGTGCAACTGTCGGAACACACCAACAGGTGCTTGGCGACAGATTTTCAACTTGAGGGTGGTAGCCAGCCAGTCGATACCGTTAAGGACGCTTGTGCTGAGAAAAACTGGCAATAAGTTACCTTTAAGGCATTTTAAAAATGGTCGAAAACACATTGGGAATCCCTCCGCTATTGCTAATATTAATATCTATAGGTGACAGTATTCACTTACCATTAGACCCGCCTGTCTGGTTGTCAATTTCCAATTATCAAATCAATTTATAAAATTAACCTTTATACATTCACAGCTTGATGAAGCCCTTTTTCTATTGTCTCTACATGTAGTCCTTCATTTTCCAGTGCCAAGCCAATGTTTGAAGTAAACGGATAAATAACATAGTAGGGAAAGATATCATATTTGTTTATATGTGTCACAAAGTATATTTGAGATTGTCAGACCCTTATCAATATGAGATGTCAATTTAGCCTAAAGTTAAGCTAAAGTGGAAAAAAAGGATGATTTAAGTACTTTATCTCTATCGATACAAAATGCTGAACTGGAAGTGGCACCAATATTTTTGTTGAAAGTTACTCCTTGAATGATATGTACAAAGATTTAATGATTCAAGTAGTATTGAATTGTAACATCTGGAACTCCAATTTAATTATATTTATTAGACGACTGCCCAACCTGCAAGCCAAGGAGCTTATGAAGTAAAAATTAAAAATGTTCGAGCATAATTAAAAACATTTTGTTCCACTAATATATGAGTTACAGTTGGTTTTAATAACGCTTGGAGTGTATCTGTATTGTGGAATGAAAAAAGAACACCTCCTTATTTTAAGTTTGTTAAAAATCCAGCTAAAGTTCTTTGCTACCATACTCAAGTTCATAATCTGAACCACCAAGAACGCTGTGTCCCAGTAAATATTTTTTTTTCAATAGCAACTGAAAATACATAATAGCCGCACAATGAAATAGTGGCATGATCCACATCAATAAATCTACCACTATAGTTTTAGAGATTATATAAAAAAAAAAACATTTGTTTTGGTAACTCGACACTCACATTTTACGCCAGATAATATCTGACAAGCATGCAAGCGGTACCGTGATGGTATTTAAGAGTATGTACTTAAAATGTATTGGTAATCAGTTATAATATGTTTGTAAACAGATCTGATGGGTGAGTGAAAAAAAATGTCACAGGATATTTCTAATACCATAATTGAGTATCTTCCTTCTAGCACAACTATAAATCGAATATCAGTGGTTGTGCCATCTTAATTATGCATTAATCTACTGTTTCATCGCCAGACACGCCCCAGATGCTTCCAGTGCGTGACTTATTTAATGGTTCAGCTTGGCTTAACCGGTTTTTTTTTCAAGTTTGTCCCCTGGGAAATAAGGATAGGGTAAGGTTTTTATTGAATTATGGCAATTTAAACTGTTGAGAGCTTTTACTGTTAACGGGTTGAGGGTTAAAATGTTTCGTAACTTTTCAGACATGTTTGAGTGTTTTTGTTTTAGTGTTATTAGAGTTATTTTCAACAAATATAACAACTAGTTTGACCTTATTTATCTACTTAAAACTTTTTGGAATTATACTTTTATGTCGAAGATCAGTTATTTTATCATTAATATTCGGCAACACAAAGGAGAGTCTATAATCATCATCATCATACCAGCCGAAACGGAAGACGTCAGTAATAATTAAATTCTATTTATTATTATTTTGCCGCCTTAATATGCAAATAGGTGTTATCAGTGAGACTAGATAAATAATGATTAAATATAAGGTTTAAGTTGTTTTTGAAAAGAGTAATTGCTGAGTTTATTGCCGGCTCTTCTCAGCAAAAGCAACCTTCTACACCGAGCATTAGAGTCTAGACTATTCATAAGTGCTTGTAGAGTCCTATTTGAATAAAAAATATTTTCAATCATTTTTCGACGTCCACTGCTGGACAAAGGCCTCTCCAAAGGATCTCCAAAATTAGCGATCTTGCGCTGTCCGCATCCAGTAGCTTCTATAAACCAATGATATTATAAGAAAAATGGTGTAGGTAAATAGGTTACCTACACAACATTCGATTATAAAAAAATGGCCTAATAGATAGATAGATAGATAGATAATACTTTATTGTACACCAAAAACATTTAACAGAAATAACAAAACATACACATTATTATGAGTTGTACAATAGGCGGTGTTATCGCTAAGAAGCGATTTCTTCCAGACAACCTTAGGATGGAAAGAAATTCAGATACAATACAGGACGGTGGTGTATATCTCTATTAATAAACAAATAAATACGAAATAAAAATTATATACATATACGTAAATAAATAAAACTTACATTACATATATACCTACACATAATAAATACATATACCAACAATATATTAAATATGTTTGAAAATAAGCACAATCACAACAGCACCACTATACTAAGTCAGAAAGATAGAATTTTTTCACCATTTCTTTAAAGATATTAATTGACTAATATTGCAATATCCACACTACATTACGTACTCTCACAACACACGATGGCATGTATAGTTGTTTTGGGTCATTATGACGCAACATATGTCAAAGTAGGCTAATTAGCCACTCTTTAGCCTCCCAGTTTCGGAGGACCTATCAACACTTTTTTACTTGTATTTTATTATTAACCGCTTACTTCTCATTGTTTTGTTGTACGTTTACTTATCATGCTGTGTTGCTTGGGAGTGCAATCCTGCACCAATGCTTAATTATTATTGATGCTTTTATTATTATTGATTATATTCTGTTTTGTGTGCCTAATAAATAAAATATACCTATATTTAAACGAAACAAATAATGTCATTGTTCAAAACCAATGATTCCATTCAACCCGTTTAATAAATGAAATATAAAACCTTTGCCGTCAACACATGGCATTAATTTAATTAAAGCCTTTGGAATAAACCTGCTTTGTAATCAAACAAGTTTAACTATTGTTTTCCATTTCAATATTATTTTTAATTCCCTTTGATTACAGGAAAGTATCGTTCATAAACTGTTATTTCGAAATATTTGCATAATATTTTGTTGTATTATTAGTTTCTGTATCATTAAATGTAATGATACTCTTCGTTCATGGGAATAAAATTCAATAACCTATTTTTATTCGAGTTTGTTTTTTAAATAGAAATATCACACATAAGTGCATCTTTACTTTATATATTATTATATTCCAAAAAGAAATGAACGTAGGTGAGTAATAAGCTTAATATTTCGCAATGAGTTTTATGAGACTGCGGCATAAAAAGACGAAAACGAATGCGTTTAATATCACATACGGGCTGTATAATATGATTACACTCTGTAGATATCTTTACGCCATGATGACTTGAAGACCCAGAAATCTTTCATTTTTCATTTAGATTTTTTTTGAGTAACCTTATTTTATGGAGATTGCGAGGGTTATTGGACTTTTTGAACTCATGATGTCTCTTAGCATTGTATTGAACATCATTCAAAACATGTCTTGAGTCGAGCTTAAAATAAATAATTTTAGTTCAATTTTTTCTTGAGGTTTATTTTTGATTAACACAATAGTTTCTTGAGACTCAGTTAAGAGTTTGGGGCGTCTTTTTTAGGGTTCTGTACCCAAAGGGTAAAAACGGTAACCCTATTTATTACTAAGACTACTGTCAGTCTGTCTGTCACCAGGCTGTATCTTATAAACCGTGATAGCAAGACAGTTGAAATTTTCACAGATGATGTATTTCACTGTTTGTGTCTGTGATAATATTTAATGTTTTATCAGGTACAATCATACATTTTAAACAAATGGCTTTGTTATCGATTCAATGCTGCATCAAAATGTCTACGCAAAAGTAGAATATTCTGCCTGCAGTTACATTTATTCGGGCTCATTCGGGCTCTTTCGGGCTTAACCCCACAAATGGAGAGTGCAGTTATTCAGCAAGCCCGACAAATTAATATGTGCACAGCACCCGAGAAAATGACGACGATTTAAATAGTACGTATTAATGTGAACTTTTATATTTACACGAGTGCTTTTGAACGCGGACGCTTGCATGAAAGGCTGTCAAGCATGGAAATACTTCATGGGATGCCGTACCATTAAATATTTTGAAATTTCAGCGCGGGAATTCTTAGGTTAGGAATTTGGGATTTGAATTTAATTTCGTAGTTAGGAATTTAGGTATGTGAAACTGACGTTTAATGGTGAATCATTAATTTGTCATAGGACTTTTTGGCGGGAACTAGCGAAGTGACGTTGTGTTTTCGTTTTATTTTCATTAAATTCGTGTATTTTGAGTTTTATTGAATAATTTCGGTGGTGTTTTGTCCAATAAAGATCAATCTAAGTGCACAAGTGAAGTGAAATGAAATGAAAGCGTGTATCGTGACTTTCTAGGTTGTCCCAAAAAGTCCATGAAATGTTTTAGTGGAATAGCCGCCAATTTCACTAAAATTAGACCGGACTTGTACGGAAGAGAACTAGACTTTACAGTGAAAATGACAATAAAACGAGACTAAACAATAAAGATGAATATTTAAAGTAAGAAATGGCTTTAAGGTCTCGGACACCAAGCCAAAAATCTTCTTAAAAAATATGTCATATATGTAGGTATGTATTGTTATTTATGATATATGAATTGAGTTGTAGCTATTTTTTTTTGTACAAGTTGATGTGATTTATATTTTATTGGAAAAAGTTATAGTTTGTTAGGATGTAAGGATTTGAAGATCTTACACTTTAAAACAATCTTGGCATATAGGTAGATCATATCCTGAAACAAAACATGGGACACTTTTTGAAAATCAATCGTAAATTAGTTAGTAAGGCTATAAATCTTTCTTTGCTCGAGCTAAGTTGCTAAAGTGAGTAGAAAATGCAAATCCACGCGGTCAAAGGATACTCTTACATATTAATGATCCTAATATCAGAGTATTTGCAATTCACAGGTTTGATAATTAATATTCGGCTTACAGAATATTCGAATTCTATTTATAAAACTTTAACTTGCGAGTGAAATAGATACTATTTTTAGTTTGTGCTGAACCACGATTTTCTTTTTGACAATGGATATACTGTCGGCGAAAGAATGACAAGCAATTTGAAGAGGTAGTGACCAGTGACGCGTATAAGCCAGTTGGTCCTTCGAGCCGGATCCATGAACTTTACGATCGACAACCAATTTAGCCTTGCATGATTTTACAACACATGGCAGGTTTTAAATATGTACCATCAGTCGAAAACCTCAACAATTTACGAACTTAACTACCTGTACAAAATTACGGTAAAACTTTTCCATTCTCCAAAAAATACACCAATTACGTGAACTCTCGAAAGCGGCAAAGCTACTTGGAATTTTGTATAAAAACGTTTCAAGCTGTAACAGCGGGCTTTTGTGTAAAATGCAATATTAAAACTGTTGTTATGGATTTTTTAAGAAATGTTTAGATGTTTCTAAATATATTGTTTAGTCTAATACTAAATTTAGTAAGGTTCAATTATTTACATACAAAACTAATTTAATATCACTACATCTCTTTCTAACAAAACTATTAGAAAAGGATACAAACTTTAAACTGTTAAATTAGTTTGTGTCAATATCAAATTCAAACTAGTTCAAATTCGATATATTATGTAACTTTACACAAAAAAATGTACTTACAAAGGAATCTAGAGTTGCCATTTGGCAACAGATAAAAGAAGACTTAGAGAATCAAAAATACAAAATATATTTTTATGGATTCACTTTTATTATATTAGTTAATTGAGTTAAAACTGATAAAAAATCTAATATATAAAATTCTCGTGTCACAGTTGTAGTTACCGAACTCCTCCGAAACGACTTTTGTGTATATGGGAGGTCTGAGAATAGGTTGTAAAGCTTATTTTATATCGCTAGATCCCACGGAAACGCGGGTGAACCCGCAATATAATAAAACATGAAGAAAATACGCAATTTCAAAATAAATAGACGTTTGGTTTGTCGGTTCGCCATTTATGCATAATTCACAACATCTGAGTAATAAAGTTTTTTATTTAGAGTAATAAATAAATACTTGAATAATTACCGATTGTGTATTATTTTGATATTGATATTTATTATTTCTATGACATAAGATAGGAAAACAAATTAAATTGCTAACGTTGGGACTTTTTAGCGGGAGCTTGCCAAGTGACGTCACAGAGGAGTCGTCTACTCTGTGGTGACGTTATTTTTTTTTATTTTCATTAAAATAATGTTTTTTGAAATTTATTGAATAATATCGGTGGTGTTTTGTCTAATAAAGATCAATGTAAATGCACAAGTAAAATGAAATTAAGTGAAAGCGTGTATCGCGACTTTTCAGGTTGTCCGTAAAAAGTCTGTGAAAAGTTTTAGTGGAACAGTCGCCAATTTCGCTAAAACCTGACCAGACTTGACTGACAATGACTAACTTGTCTGTGAATATGATATTACGTGATATTAAAGTACTAAAGAAAAAAGAAACTACTAATGTTCAGTTGTCATGGAAACGCAAATACCTGGGTACTACGGTTCAATACGTTTACTATCTGTTTAAATCTGTATTCGATTTCACTCTAATCTCGCTCACGTATCACCCATATACACCCAACACTTCTAGAATGAATGACCGATATCACTGCAGGTTTGATTGCGGCGTTACATGGAACAGGTGCGGTCGTATATACGTAAAATACAATCCATGAATACAATATCTCGATAATCTCTCACGGAAACCAGTCATTGTTCTGTGCAAACTCCATTTTGTCTGCTAACACTCGACGTTTTGCTATGAAGTTCGGAGTCTTTGAATGCTGAGTATTGGATCCTACACAAATCGAATAAGATTCAATAAGGAAACTACATTTTGAGAGTATAAGTGCTCTTAGTATGTACTTATGTAGATTATACAGGCGGTTACAAAATTTTATTTCAAAATATTCTTAAAGGTGAATATTTGTTTTTTTTTATGCTACAAGAGACAACCAGACGGTTCACCTGATGGTACTAAGTGAATATTGTCGCCTATAGATATTAGCAATACCAGCGGGACTGCCTATGTGTTGTACACCTTATTACAATGCCTTAAAGGCACCAACAGGTGCTTGGCGATGGATTTTCAACTTGAGGGTGATAGCCAGCTAGCCGAGTTCTACAAAGTGCCGTGTTGTGTTTTCCTCACGTTTTCTTTCACCGAAAGCTCAAGCTCATTGTACGATTCGAACCCACGGCCTTTGTGCTATCATCGCCTTAAACATTTTATATGAGTTCATTAAAAACCGGTTTCATAAGACCAATTTTAAAATTATGATTTTTCATAATTCTCAATTTGTTTGACAAATTGCCTATTTAGCTTTGAGTAATAAGTCCTCAAATACTTAAAATACTGCGGATTATTTCCAGATGTTTTATAAAACTAATTTGGGCTCGTCATACAGAATAATTTTTATTGTCTATAGACATTAGCTGTACCAGAGGCAATTGTGTTTCTGGCTTTGCAGGCATCTGGTTTCCAAGTGAGTCATGTCATTAGGTATTTCGTCACATTTTTTTACTCGAGAGATACAATAAGTTGGGGTTATTGGAATTGGGTCATGATTAAAATTGTATTCAGCCTGTATGTTTACAACAACGTTTTTTTGAAAAAGTAAAAAAAGTTACAAGTTTTTTTTTTGTGCGCAAAGTGTCAATCTATACAATATATAAAAGGATAAGTCCTGACTGATCTATCAACGCCCAGCCTAAACCCTTAGACCTAGAAAGCTGATTTTTTTCCCAGGTGTTGTTTTTAAAACTTGACCGAGTAATGAGAACGGATATTTCGAAATTCAACCTTTAAGGGGGTGAAAAAGGGGTTGAAAGTTTGTATGAAAGTCGGTCATTTTTGAAGCTTCATGATTCTGAAACTTTGTTTTTAGAGTATCAATTAAAAATAAAGAAACGCGTGTATCAGCGTTATTTAAATTTATACCCTTGTGGGGGTGAAACGGGGGTTGAAAGTTTGTATGGAAGTCCGCGATTTTTTTAAGCTAGAACTATGATACTTTGTTTTTAAGCTAACAATTTAAAATAAAGAAACACGTATTTTAGCGTTTTCTAAAATTCAACTATTAAGGGGGTGAAAAAGGGGTTGAAAGTTTGTATGGAAGTCCGCCATTTTTTGAAGCTAGAACCATGAAACTTTATTTTTAGGCTAACAATTAAAAATAAAGAAACATGTGTTTTAGCGTTTTCTAAAATTCAACCCTTAAGAGGGTGCAAAAGGGGTTGAAAGTTTGTATGGAAGTCCGCCATTTTTTGAAGCTAGGACCATGAAACTTTGTTTTTTGGCTAACAATAAAAAATGAAAAACACTTGTTTTAGCGTTTTCTAAAATTCAACCCTTAAGGGGGTGAAAAAGGGGTTGAAAGTTTGTAGAGAAGTCGCATCATTTTTGAAGCTAGAACCATGAAACTTTGTTTTTAGACTAACAATTAAAAATAAAGAAACACATGGATTAGCGTTTTTTAAATTTCTACCCCTGAGGGGGTGAAACGGGGATTCAAAGTTAGGAGTTATTTCCGTTTCTTGGTATGAAAAATGAGAAGGACTGACTCATCAACGCCCAGCCTACACCTAGAAAGCTGTTTTTTTTCACAGGTATTGTTTTTAAGATTTAGACGAGGAATAAGAAAGGATTTTTTGAAATTCAATGTCTAAATGGGTAAAAAAAGGATACGTGGGTGAAACATACAAGTATATAATCGTTTTTATTTCTAAGACAACGAAGCAGCCGGGTCACCTGATGGTAAGTGACTACCATCGCCTTTAGCCATAGGCAATACCAGGGGGATTGTCAATGTATTTTACACGTTATTACAATGCCTTAAAGTACAACTGCCGGAACACACCAACAGGTGCTTGACGACAGATTTTCAGTTCGATGGTGGTAGCCAGCCAGTCGAGTACTACAAAGCGGAAAGGTTCCACCGTGCTATAGTTTCCTCACGATGTTTTCCTTCACCGAAAGCTCAAGCTCATTGTAGGATTCGAAACCACGTCACTACCACTGAGCTATCATCGCCTTTTTACGGAATATAACTGGAGTAAAAGTGTAGGCTCTTATTAGGTAACTATATCTTACTGCAAAACCCTAAAACAATATGCAATAACAATAGCTACCTCATTTCCATGTATCTTGTAATTGTATTACAATATTTTATGTGGTGCGGGAATCGAATCTACACTATGGACAACGCTTACCGATCAGCTCGTTAGTTTTTATAGCATTACTACGCCCAATGGTGTTGTACGGTTTACTTTCCTTTAGAATTCAGGCTACAGTTGTTATTGGTATGTGAGGATCAGCCGCAAAGTATGTAATCGATTTAACAATAGCATAGTATTTAAATAAAGAGGCTATCACTTTTTCAAAACATTTTTTAACCTTTAAGTAAAAAAAATGTGAATTGTGCATTTGAGAGCCAATTTCATATTCTAAACTTATTATCTCTACAAAGCTAGTCAATTCGTTCCAAAACTTGAGCTAAGGAATTTGACTAAGTAATCGACATTTCTAGCTCTATTATCACAAATCTGCAGCTAATAACTAACATGTCTTATCATATTAGCTTTTAGCTGACCAACTTCATTGTCTGTTGTGACCTCAATTTGTCTGTAGTAAATACGTTGATATCATACATTTTTATGTAAACCTAGTAATGCTATTCCAATATTTTAAAAACGTATATTATTTACTATAAAATAAATAGTTTAATTATATAAATAAACTACTGAAATTAAAACCAAACTTAGAACCTGATTCCAGCTCCAATTTTGTTTTCAAATCATCGAGGAAGCCATTGAAATACACACACAAAATTTAATCCAAATCGGTCGTTTGTTACCATACTCCTCCGAAACGGCTTGACCGATTTTGATGACATTTTATATGTATATTAAATAGGTCTGAGAGTAGGTTGTTATCAATTTTTTATACAGCTAAATCCCACGGAAACGCGGATCTTACGGGAACGCGGGTGAAATCGCAGGGGATAGCTAGTAAAAAATAAATAACAACCTATTCTCAGACCTACAGAATGTAAATATAAAGTTTCATCAAAATCGGTCAAGCCGTTTCAGAGGAGTACGGTAACTAAAGCTGTAACACGAGAATTTATAGATAGATAAGATAATAAATAAATATCTTGGGACATTTTCCCACACGGTTATCTGATCCCAAACTAAGCAGAGCTTGTAATATGGAAACCAGGTGACTGATATACTACATAATAATATACAACTTTTTTTGTGAATACATACATACTTAAATAGATAATACACCCAGCTGGGTTCAGGACAAACAGACATGTTCATGCACACAAATGTCTGTTCTGGATAGAAATCGAACCCACGACCTGCGGCGTGATAGTTAGTGTGTTAACCAACCACGCCAACCGGCCCGTCAATAGTTTTCTATTATAGTCATTAATATCCTTTTCTATTATACATCCGCTATTAACATGCTCAAAGGAGTCTGTATGTTCATTCATAATTACTTCTCCTTTGACAGAGGAGAGAGCCAATTTTTCCCGTCTTGTGCGATCTTCCGCTAACTGTCGTCAACTGATAGTTCACGCAGGTCCTGCTACACCCTATATTATGTACGGTGCAACCGCACATCCTTCCCGTCGCATCAGCACTTTTACGCGATTGGCGCTTTTAATTATTTTACATGTTAGTTCGTAATCGGCACCCGCTGCGCGCGCTCACTTATCAAGATCAATATCAAATCTTTATCAATATATCATAATTATCATTATTCTTAACTTTCATTATTATCAACACAAGTTGTACAGACCGTACATCTTTTTGGTCCTTCGAGCCGGATATTTATATACGAGCAATTAGTGATACCTGCGACGACCAACAGGCCTTCAGCCGGTCGGCCGCCCCGAATACGCACTCTTAACTCCTTAATCCTCATTCATCCTTGCAACGTGTCCGAGCCAGCGGAGTCTATGGGCTTTTATCCTCCTCCTTAAATAAATCTTCCATCTCTTGATTATTTCTCGTATTGTCGGTCCCAAAATTGCTCATTGAATTAATCAGAATCTTTGATCACCATCGCTTATCGTGGTGAACAAGCCAAAACAAGCATGAAAATGAAACGTATCAAAACTAAAATACGTAAAAACTAATATCAACGTAGTTAGTGACATACAAATCAATCAAATCCCAATAAAATATTCATAACTACAAAAATCGAACCCATTTTATCAATGGTTTTTCAAACAATAAAAACTGTTATCATAGTTTAAATCACATATTTTATTGATGATCCCGATTGAGTGTAGCTACATTACGTTTTTCCCCCATTGTCCTTGTACAAACGATTCAGTGCCGTACAGGCATGAAACAATGAAGTCTGCAAACATTCCTGAATTTCAGCCTCTAGAGAAGAGGACGTCAAACGAATTGATTTTCCGGACACTTGATTGGCATTGATACTTTTTTATATTCTATCTAGGTACTTAGGCTCTTGAGTAACACGGCCTTCGGTGGGTGTGAGTGACAATATTGCCTTAGGATTTAATGGATATTTTATTAATGAACTAACTTAAGCTTTGGGTTACATTTTAGCATTCTTTTTTTTTTTTTTTATTCTGGATAAGCTTGTGTTTGACCACAATCTCACCAAGTGATGATGTGGCCGAAGGTGGTAAGCACACAAAGCCTAGATGGGAACTGGCTCTCAAGTGCAGCTGTCGGAACACACCGATAGGTGCTTGGCGACAGATTTTCAACTTGAGGGTGGTAGCCAGCCAGTCGGGTACTACAAAGTAACCTACCACCGTGCTATGGTTTCCTCACGATGTTTTCCTTCACCGAAAGCTCAAGCTCATTGTAGGATTCGAACCCACGACCTTCGTCGCGGTATTCGACGTCACTTACCACTTTCACATCACTAAGACCTTCCACACGCCTCCATCTAGCTAGAACAAACCTAGGCCTATGCTCTCCATTAGTTCGGATGTACAGTGAGTACAACATGTTGAATAGTGGTAACCCAAATGATTTCGACATATTTCACGACTCTTTGGCTTGCTTTAAAAAAAAGCTCAGAAAACGTTTGCATTGCCCTTACGTCTATAAATATTAGTAATTTGTATTAGTTAGTAGATATCAACTTAATTTATTTACCCCCATAAAACATTTTTATTGTTAGTTTAATGTCACCTAAATGTCAATGCTGTACACTCCTATAATAGGTGTACACATCAGACTATATTTTGTCTATACTTCATAATCAATGTTTTAATGTGTATACTGTTGGTGAGTCATATAAATAAATAAATAAATAAGCAGTATCACTGTAGCATAAATGTAAGGCGATGATAGCTCAGTGGTAAGTGACGTCGAATACCGCGGCGAAGGTCGTGGGTTCGAATCCTACAATGAGCTTGAGCTTTCGGTGAAGGAAAACATCGTGAGGAAACCACAGCACAGTGGTAGGGTACTAGGTGGTACTCGACTGGCTGGCTACCACTCTCAAGTTGAAAATCTGTCGCCAAGCACCTGTTGGTGTGTTCCGGCAGTTGCACTTGAGAGCCAGTTGCCCTTGCCCTTAAGGCATTGTAATATGGTGTACAACACGTTGGCAGTCCCCCTGGTATTGATGATGTCTATAGGCGACGGTAGTCACTTACCATCAGGTGACCCGCCTGCCTCGTTGTCACTAGTGACATAAAAAAAAAAAGCAAAAAGCATAGCCTATCTAAAATTATCTTTATTGAATTAAGATGGAGGAGGAACTAATATTAGATCATCCCTTAAATTAAGATAAATATAGAACTCTTTATTGTACACGAAAAACAAAATTAATAAGTTAATATTCATATTACTAATTGTACAATGGCAGTCTTATCGCTAAGAAGTCATTTCTTGAGTCTATTTCTATTGAAAAGGTCGCGTTCCAAATGTAGATGTTGGAAGCTTGTATGTACGCAGATCGCTTGGAAAACTTCGTTAGTGCAATGTAGTTTATTGTGGCGCCATCTATTTCAGAGTCATGTAAATTATATTAGTCTTGTAGAGATGTCGCCAAGCCTTGGGCGTTTAATTTGAGTCCTCAAACAATAATAGTGTAATATAAAAAAATAAAGTAAAGTTTTCCCAACAACATTATTTGTTTTGTGTCTTTTGATATCTTGTGATATATAAACACCCTAAATCTTAAACAAAACATTAATTACATTCTCCATAATCTATTCTATCTCAAAACAATTGAGATTAGAACAGGACCCTTAAGTATTCTATTTAAGGTAGAAAATCGTATTATTTCTTTAATTGATATTTCAGAGCCACGAATAAAGGAAACACTGGTCTTGTAATTATATCAGTCACTGACGAAACTAATTATTTTCCTAAAGCTTATTTCGAGTTGATGAAGAAATTAGGAAATTACTTGACGGATAGTTTCCTTTCATGTCGGGAAGTTCTAGATGTGGGCTAGTCAATATTTCAACCTTATTTTTATAAGGATAAGCCTGTTTTTTGATCACTTATCACCGTGAATGGTAAGAGGTGAGGTAAAAAGTACACAGGTAAGGACTCAGAATTTAGAACTGGCTCTCCATCTGCAGGAACAAACACTACAATGTACTTCAGGTTACGGTGAAGGCAAATATCTCGAAGAAACCATAGCATTATGGTAGTATATTTTGTAGTACTCAACTGACTGTCTACTACCTTCAAGTTAAATATCGGTCAAGAATATACCTTCTAGTATATTTCGACAGCTGTACTTGCTCTGGTTTTTTAAATTTCATTAGGTCACATGATGGTAAGTAAGGCGGTGACGCCTGTTTCATGCCAGACTTCTGACATTAAAAATAAGAACGTGCATGTTTCTAAAAGAAATAGAACTCAGAGTCCTCCTGCTAGTCGTAAGACGCTAATGTAGAATCATTATTCAGAAATAACTCTTGAGTTTCAAAGACCATGGTTTGAAATACCCCTTGAATATACCACGTAAAATTCCGGAATACCTTAGTTACAGTATTTGATGTCACAAGGTGGTATTTTAGAGTGAATACACACAGTGTTGTTTCTTGAGCGTACACGCTACGATTTTTGCTTTGTAACATAATGCTATCAAGTTGTGAAAATGCACTGGATAATTTTGGTACAAGAATTTACAGCAACCTATTATGTTTTGGGGATTAATTAAATAGTTGTTGCAGGGGCGTTCGATAGATGGCGTTTATAATCTGTCTCCTCTTTCCTTTGTAGTCTGATATTATTTATTCTCAGGAGAGATAAAGTATTATGTGCACATAGCCTTAGATTGTAATAATAAATTAAAGAATTAATCATCGTCAAATACATCTTGAAAATCCCCTTATAAATGCGTTATTTAAATTGACACGTTCAAAATAAGAGTGAATTTTCGTGGTAATATTGTACCGTATATTCAAACCGCGTTTTGAACGCCCTAAGCAGTGCATTTCGGTCGCTTTAAGAAAGCATGAATTAATTAAAAAAAAGAAAGTAACAGATAATAGCACAGCTTGCTTGATGATTAATTTTTATAGGCCAATTAGAGTTGTTTGGTTAGCACTTTCACATTGGATCGATGGTAATCGATTCTCAATCAATCCTGTTTACCCCATTGGAAAACCTAAAACCGATTATAGCGCCACCTGCTGGATCTGATTCTAAATCTAAACCATCAAGACATCTACTCAAAAATAGATAAAATGTTTTCAAATTTAGTCAAGCCGTTTAGGAGTTATTCCGTGAAAAACACACGTACCGAAGAATTAAATAATTACAAAAGTTAATATAGATAGAATAAGCATATGCACAGTAGAGTACGTAGAGGTAATCAATCACAAAACTAGATTTAGGGCAGCTTTTTTTTTAAATAGCAAAAGTCATATCTTTAAAAATTCTTTCCATTTACAGGTAAGCTTTTACAGAAAAGTTTTTGGAACGAAATTCAAGAAACTGCTTCAGGACGGTATGCTAATTCAAATATTTACTAGTTTAGTTTTTTTATATCTAATGAAAGATGTTTGGACCGTAAAATTTGAGCTAAATATTTAAAATTCTCTCATTTTAAAATATTTAAATATCAATATTTTTTCACTAACTTTCCAACACATTCTATGAAAATTTATTATTAAAAAATTTGACGTGAAATTGATGTAAAATAATCTTTAGAGAAATTATTTGCTAAAATATTATTATTTATACTGAAATTAATGTGGGAGGCAAATTCTATAGCTTTGATGATCCATTGAAGGACGAGTTCAAATTTTCAAGGAAATTCTGTTGAATAGACTTTATAAATATATTTTAGGGAAATAATAAAATTCTTTCTTGAATATCAATAAAAAAATTGAGAATGAAAAAAAAATAGTATGACACATAGCAATGCAAACTGACGTAAAATATACCTTCATATTTTGCTTATAAGTATGATTTCTATCAACTCCCAGTTGCTTGATAGATTTTGCTTAAAGAGACACAACTTACATGAATTATTTTAAAGTAACTGATGCGTTACTAAGTAGTCTCAGACTAAATAAAAATGGTAGACAGAACCTCGCGCACTTAAAGTGAAGGAGGCCGATCGCGTTCCTGTGCGGCGCAAGTCACGCGGGATAACGTACGTGCAGGTCACGCACGCAACTTCGTGCGCGATGCTTCACTTCACTGGAGATTATTGTTTACGTACCCTCCTTCTACCATTTTTATTTCTTCTGTGTATATAACTTTACGTATAACATACTTCATTTTCCGGAATGATTTGTTCCTAAACACAATTAAAAATAACCATAAGTCGGAATGTATACCATATTCTAGGTTGGTACATACTACTAAAACCTACTTGTTATTAAAGGTCAAAAAATAAATTCAACGTCCCACAAACCTATAGCACGACTCCCTAATTCTTAGCAACAGAATAGACTTATTCAAATCCTACGAAACGATATTCCTTTAGGCAATTAGGCATGCTCAGTGCACAAATTGCGAATGAGCTATAGCGTGGGTAGGATTTACTTTTGTATCCAATTTTTACTGTCTTGCCTTTTGTTGGATAAAAAATTGAGACAAATGGCTCAACGGTTCAGTGATCCGGGCGCCGGATTAAAGCGGGAATCACACTTGACTGTTCGATCTTCAATCGATTTTGTTTTGATCTTGGTATAATAAAATATTCGTTCAAATAAACGATATCTATACTAATATTATAAAGAGGAAAGATTTGATTGTTTGTTTGTATTGATTGAATAGGCTCTGAAACTACTGGACCGATTTGAAACATTTTTTCACCATTAGAAAGCTACATTATCCCTTATGAACATAGGCTATAAATTGTCCCGGAAAAAGATAAGATTCCACGGGAACGCGGGTGAAACCGCGGGGGACAGCTAGTGCTAGATAAGAGTCGACATTTTTCTCATTACTAATTAGAAATACCATGTAGATTGACAATAGGTTGTACACCTTATTACAATGCCTTAAAGGCAACTGGCTCTCAAGTGCAACTGCCGTAACACACCAACAGGTGCTTAGCGACAGATTTTCAACTTGAGGGTGGTAGCCAGCCAGTCCTAATACAAAGTACCCTACCACTACTAACTACAATGAGCTTGATCTTTCGATGAAGGAAAATATCGTGAGGAAACCATAGCACGGATGGGAACTGAGAGCCAGTTCCCATCTAAGCTTTGTGTGCTTACCACCTTCGACCACATCATCACTTACCTTGGTGAGATTGCGGTCAAACACAAGCTTATCTAAAAGTGAAAAAATTAGAAAATAGTCTTATAGAACTTACAGAACAGCTAGTCTAAATTATATAATGCGTAAAATAAAACTGATCATTTGAATTTATGCCTCTCATTACCTAAATAGGGATATGGATGATGAAGAACTAACAGATCTTTTATTTATTTATTTATTTATTTTCAAAAAGGTACATCAACAGCACACATATTAAAACAATCACAGAGCAATAATTAATTTACAGATTCTGATATGTGGGCCAATTATAGACGTACACAACATTGACAAAAACTACAACATATAAAAGAAAAAACTACAAATAACAACATACTTAAACTAACAACTCCATCCATCTATATCTGCAACTACATCCATATTCTCAATCCATATAATACCGTTCAAAGTAAGTGATTATGGTGCTAATAATATCGTTGGCTTCTTACGTCGTTACATTACATCGTCCAACAAATTGGGTTATAAGCTAAATTAGATTTAGCCGACGGTCTTTGGGGTTGGTGTTATCCAAACGAAGCCAAGCGCTTACAAACCACAAGTGGGTTTTAAAGCGATTGAAAAAGGCGTTTTATAAATTATCTATTACTTGCTTCCACCCCATGGTTTCATCCGCTTTCTTTTCAAATTATCCTCAAACTAGCTGTCCCCCGCGAATTCATCCGTGTTGCAGGATCTTATCTTTTCCCGGGACAAAAATATAGCCTATGACACTCACAAATAATGTGGCTTTCTATTGGTAAAATAACTTTCGAAATCGGTTCAGTAGATCTAGAGATTACCCCCTACAACTTCACAAACTTTATCTCTTTATAATATTATCAGTATGGATAAGTATATACCAAAGAAATTTAAATATAGATACAAGTTTAAAGTACCTAAGTATTAGTAGGTATAGATTATAATAATATTCAATTATATCCTTTAAGAGCCAAAATACGATACTGCTCTCAAAATTAACACATTAAATTTCATGTAAATAGTACCGATGAATCCAAAAATAAATTGCTTATAAGGAACAAGACTAATTTGATGTGTGTTCCAAATTGCCTCGCTGTTCAAACGTATCAAATGTATGTGTTTTATTACGTCACACGCTGCCATGCGATTCAAATTGTGTTCCGCAAACAATTATTTACTAAGTTTGCTTTTGTCTGAAATTAATGACAATACAATACACATACAATATTGTATAAATAAAAGGAAGTACAGTGAATTGATTGTATATTTACCGAAGTATTCTTTGCTTTTTGTTTGAATTTTCAGAACCTGCAATCTCTATAAAGTCTTCAGTGCACCGTTTGATTGGCCACTTCTTTTTGCCTAATATTGGTCCTTTCCATTTTGTGTTTAATATAGTCCATTTATTGTCCATATATCGTGAAATATGTCCTGCCCATATATAACTTGCAGGAAAAGACTGGATGTCTAAAAGTACAAAAAAAAGTGGAAAAAATTGAAGGAAACCTCGCAAGGAGATCCATACTCTAAAAACATAAAAAACTAACCTTTAATATATTTTTAATATTAAAAATAGTATGTTACTATGCACTACTCCCTAAAGCTAAAGCGCCATCATCATACAACGTTTCAGCAGCACTTTAATGCCAGTTCCTAAAGATTTTTTACACTTACCTGATTCGGCCACCTAATCTTTTAATATACCACAAGTGAGAACCACGCAGGTGGATCACCTGATGGTAAGTGACTACCGTAGCCTAATAGACATTAGCAATACCAGGGAGATTGCCAATATGTTGTACACCTTATCACGATGCCTTAACGGCATCTGGCTCTCAAGTGCAACTGCCGGAATACACCAACTGGTGCTTGGTGTCAGATTTATAACTTGAGGGTGGTAGCCAGCCAGTCGAGTACTACAAAGTACCCTACCACCGTGCTGTGGTTCCCTCACGATGTTTTCCTTCACCATACTACTTGATAATAAATTCCATATTCACTCATTTCTATGCCAGATAAACCATTTACTATTATTCTTTACATTACATTTACATTTATTTATTTAACCAGCTTGAGCTTTCGGTGAAGGAAAACATCGTGAGGAAACCATAGCACGGTGGTAGGGTACTTTGTAGTACCCGACTGGCTGGCTACCACCCTCAAGTTGAAAATCTGTCGCCAAACACCTATCGGTGTGTTCCGACAGCTGTACTTGAGAGCCAGTTCCCATCTAGGCTTTGTGTGCTTACCATCTTCGGCCACATCATCACTTACCATGGTGAGATTGTGGTCAAACACAAGCCTATCGAATATAAAAAAAAAAAAAAAATTAAGCAAATTTATATCTGCAAATCTTTCATCCCAAGAATATAACTACTTAAATAAATGTAGTCCATAGTGTATCCTTGTGAATTCCATTTCAACAGTTAAGCTTTCTCGCTGATTTTAATTTACGCTAACGTTTATAAGGTATATTTTATGTAGTAGCAATTTTCATTCGCGTTTCTTTAGATTTGTAAGAAAGTAATTGCGCAAAGAGTCACAGCGATTGAAATACTGAGTGGTATATTTTCATGTTATTGGTTGTTTTTATTAACAATTCAAACAGAAAAATTATGGAACGGCTCAATAGATTCCGGGATTAGCTATATATGTTGCATCTTTTTATTAGCGGCCATCTTGTTAATCGCTTTTTGTCTTATTAATAACTAGTTTTCCGCCCGGATTCCGAAGGATTTTATCTTTTCCCGGGATGAAAAGTATCCTCTGTTTTATTCCAGGATATGAACTACCTGTGTGCCAAGTTTCATCAAAATCCGTTTAGCGGTTATTGCATGAAAGAGTAACAAATATCCATCCATCCAAACTTTCACATTTATAATAATAAGTGGGATAGTTGTCAAATAATAATGAGCATAACACACTTTTATGGAAATAATTTAAGCGTAGACCAACGCTCTTCTAAAAAAACAAATGCTAAGAATAATGAAGACTCCTTTCATAATTAACGAAACTTTAACGATGTTGGCAATGGACTCGACTTAAAAATGGAATATTTTTAACTGCACTGTATAAATACGCTTATTTAAGAATGGGATGAATCTTCTAGTTGACTTTTAAATAATATATTGTATCCATTTTTATATTTATCTACATACATGTCTTCCACGGTTTCACCCGCGTTTTCGTGGGATCTTATCTTTTCCCGGGTTAAAAATATAGCCTAAGGGATAATGTAGCTTTCTAATGGTGAAAGATTATTTTTTAAATAAGTCGAGTAGTTGTTGAGTTAAATCGTATCAAACAAACCTTTCCTCTTTTTAATATTAGTTTAAATTTATTATCCGAATCATAACAGTGCTTAAAGACGAAAAAAATTAAGTCTTTAACCAATGTATGTTACGATGTTGATAGTGGTGAAGGAAACAATGGTCGCTAGCTTTGGGCCTCATGAGAAGGTCACTCAGATAGCTATGGAGAGGGCTATGCTCGGAGTTTCACTACGAGATCGAATAAGAAATGAGGGGATTTGTAGACGAACAACCGTCACTGACACAGCCCTACCGATTAGTAGACTGAAGTGGTAGTTGGCGGGACACATAGCCCGAAGAAATGATGGCCGATGGGGCGAAAAGGTTCTGGAGTGGCGACCACGCACCGAAAGATGCAGCGTGGGGAGCGTCTCTCAGCACAGGACCAGTCGTTGTGGAAAACTTTGAGGGAGGCCTATGTTTAGCAGTGGAGATCTTTCGCGTAAAATGATGATGATGATGATGATGATGCCAAATTAATATACATGCTGTCAAAAACAATTGATCCAAGTTTGTTAGTTGATTTTACAGTAATGAACTAAAAAAAATTAAAAATTATTTTAATACCTACGCTTTTATTATCTTGGTATTTTTTGTTTTAGTTTACTATATAGGTAACTAATGTTATAATTTTTATGTATTTTTGTATTAGTTTATGAATAAAATTGTTAAACATTTGAAAAAAAAGCCAATATAGTCAGATGGTCCAAAAATATTTAAAAAATGTAACCTTGCTGAGTTTCTTGCCGGTTCTTCTCAGTTGAAGGCTGACTTCCGAACCGGTGGTAACTTCTGTAATTCGACCTTCATAAGTGCCCTTCTAGGGCCTAAACTGAATAAATGGTTTTGACTTTGACTTTGAACGAATACAATTTGATTATATTGAATTTATTGTACATATTATAATGCAATGCATGGTTCATAAATAATAGGCTATAAAGATACTTATAATGCGCAGATTGCAATATGTTTTTAGGGCCTACAATATGAAACCATTTCCATTTAATATTTTTACACAATTTTGTGTAAATGCAAAAGATTGTGAAAACGCTCGTCACAAAAGAAATTCAAAATAAAATCCCATCACAGCGCAATATCAAGGAGGATCTTACAAAAAACAATTGTCGCCTCAAGCGAAAAACAAAACGGGAGCGCACAATTCCGGAGAAAACCGGTTGTACCCAGTAAATTCCGGATCATTCTGGAACTACGCTGGCCATATTTTGTGCGCCGCGTGTCGACATAGCCTCGCAAGAGCTAAATTTAATTCCAAAGCTTCTTGCGTTTAGTTTAAAGCACAAAGAGTATCAGGTACAACGTGTAGCAGTGTTATACATGAAAAAGATAAAATAGGTCACTATGTTTTTATCTGCCTAGGCAAACGGTGGTGTTTTGGCTTATCGTGTCGTAACTTCTTTTGATTTGAGCACAAATCTTGTGCTCTCATGAGAATAAATTAAGCATCTTTGTATAATTTTATACACACTTTCCACAAAGATAAAGTTATATAACTATTTTTCATCAAGCTGTACCTAGGTATAAAAAAACTAAAGGTTCTTATTAGCACAAATTCCAGCGAAAACTATTTTGCCCTTTTTTTGGGAAAACCATAAAAGATACTTTCTATAATGCATCATATTATGTACATATAAATGTGATAAAACCCTACATGAAGCGCTGCGAAAAATGCTGAAGGCTCTCCTCTGAGATGAAAATTGTTTTCATCTATTACATGCCACTTAGGGCTTGTTGAGATGATCCATTTATTTGGCAGATAAAATAAACCTCGGGGAATGCGAATCAAGTTATGAAAATAGTCAGAAAATATAGTTTTATTGGCCCGTAGATACCTACAAATTACGAGTATAATAAATTATCTATCTATTGGTCTTCGTAAATAATAAATTAACTGAAACTCGGCTCTTACGCAGAAGAAGAGAGTCATGAAGAGAGTCAGTCAATAATCATTTAATACAGACAGGATTTTTTTAAACATAGATTTACAATGCTTAAAGGTAAATTAAGATAACCTAAAATACGCAGAGAAGTATAATAATGAATCATGGGGTTGTGATATTGAAGGGAAATTGTGTTATAAGCCCTTAATTTAAGGAAGACATTTAGTTGGCACTGAGGGAGATAACGCTATTTAGTACATTATAAATGGCTCTGAAATATTTGCTTCAATAATAATCTGAAAATTATGAAAATTGTTTCGCTAAAAGGTATTATAGTACGGTTCAAGACACGCCTCCATTCTTAGCGTTGTCATTCTGCACGACATCAATTACACCGTATTGAATGGATGGAAAAAAGTTTGTGTAGGTTCAGGTAAAAAAAAGATTTTAATTGTTTTTTTTTACGTGGGTAAATCCGCATACGGTACTCGGTCGTTCAAGAGGGCATTGTACATTGGCTAGGTGGGTTATGTCATACTCTTACTGACTAAAACCCCACGGTAGTCGCCATCTGGGCTGTAGAGGAGGTCGGATTATCGTACAAAACTCATACTCAAGCCCATGTAGCCCATCCCGAGGAAGAATGATAGCTCCCCCCAGCACCCTTGCTATGCTATCGCATGATTGGTCGTGATCACGAAAACCCATCGGCCTGGAGCCGCTTCAAGTAGACATAATCTCTTTTCATTGTTAACATTCAGGTACTGACTGACCTTTCAATGCACAGTCCAAATCGCTCTGGTTAGAAACTCGAAATTTTGATCCCCTAAGAAAGGTATTTTTTTAACTTAACCCAGATTGGGCAAAATCGCGGGTGAAACAGCGAACCAAAAATGTTGTCTATCTATACTAATATTATAAAGAGGAAATATTTGTATGTAATTATGTTTGTAACGAATTGGCTCAAAAATACTGGACCGATTTTAAAAATTCTTTCACCATTTGAATGCTACATTATTCCAAATTAACATAGGTTATATTTTATCCCGGGATAAGATAAGATCCCACGGGAACGCGGGTGAAACCACGCGGAACAGCTAGTATTTTTACTTGGCTAATCCATACATCTGTCTGATTGGTTTTCATGGGTAAACGAAAAGATCATGATAAAATTAATCATTTGTACACTTCTGTCGGAAGGTTCATCTATCGCTAGGAGAATTATTTTTACTCTTGATACATGACGGTGTGACAGATGGTCTTGGGCAAGAAATATCCAGGAAATAAGCGTATCTAGGACAGTCTTGGTGGTACGCTTGAGTTCCAGCTTGAATTTATAAAGAACAAGGCCAAAGAGAGTAGTCCGCATTTACAATAACTTTGCTTGTTTTTTTATAGGCTTTTCTAAATTAAATTTTTTAATTTTAATCATCACAGATATACTTATCATAGCCCCTAAAGCTATGTCACAGGGATTTTTTTAATCTACGCATAAAAAATACTTGTCCTGATTGAATGACTTTCCAACGCACAGTATCTCGGGTTAGAAAGTTGAAATTTTGATCCACTATGAAAGGTATACGAGTAGGTTGGTTTTTTTATATTATCAAGCTAACATTTTACGTAGCTAATTGATACATATTTCTGATTGATTTTCACGGCTAAACGAAAATATTTTGATAAAATTTGATACCTTTTTCTCAGGGAAATGATGTGGACTTTTTTTTAAATTAATCAAGTTCATATTAACTTTGATATTTCGATTATACTTAAGTGTGTGGGAGTACGTTTACTATTTTAACAATATCATACATAATAAATAAGGTTTGATGTATTTCATTTCATCGGAAATCTAAATCTAGCATTTCTTTAGTATTGAAAGCCAAACACCCAAAAGCATTTGTAAATAGGCATTGAACTGAGAAATCTTCTGAGATATTATTTGTATGTGCCACTAGAACTTGACCTCTATGTTCATTGGTTGAAAGTCCAGAATGGTATTCGAGTTTCACGATAGATTTATTGTTATGAAATGCCTCGTGCTATTTTGCTCTAGACGGAGGCAACGGATTAAATGCAACTTTGGCACAAGTTATAAGTGACGAAGACTTGTTTGAAAACTTTTTTAAGGCGATGATAGCTAATGAGCTACCAATGGGTAGTGACGTCGGATACCGCGGCGAAGGTTGTGGGTTCAAATCCTACAATGAGTTTGAGCTTTCGGTAAATAAAACATCGTGAGGAAACCATAGCACGGTGGTAGGGTACTTCGTAGTAACCCTCAAGTTGAAAATCTGTCACCAAGCACCTATCGGTGTGTTCCGACAGCTGCACTTGAGGCTTTGTGTGCTTACCACCTTCGGCCACATCGTCACTTACCATGGTGAGATTGTGATTACCAAACCTGACTAATATTTTTCATTAAGTTTTCCCTAGCGTGCGTCTTAACATTTTGCAATAAGTGCATCTATTCGTAATCTATCATCATCATCATCAGCCTGACCTGTTCCCGATTATTTGGGTTGGAATGTGTACTTTTCTTCCATTAGGCTCTTCTATCCGTCATCAGTATTCTTACTCATATCATCTCTCACACAATCCAACCATCTCTCTTGCGGTCTACCTCTACCAGTGTATCTATCCACTTTCATATTCATTAGTCTTTTGTTACATTTCTATCACTCCTCATTTAAACATGTCCACAATACAAACGATTCTCTCTTAACTTTTCAGTCTTTATATTTTCTCTGTATTCTTCGTAATCATATACGATACAGTCTGTATTGGTAACTTTATCATCCAAAAATAAATAGTTGTCATGCTCTGCTTGGTGTTAAAATAAAGCCTTTTTTGTAGGCTTCGGTGTTGTTGCCAAGTGAAGTTCCGGTTTGTCGGGTAGCCAAGACGTTTTGGTTATTTGTTAACTAGGTTTATTAGATTAGCGAGTTGTTGGCTGTTCTAGAATTTGTTATCAAAATTGTCTACGTATTTGATTTTTTAATAAAAAGAGGATAAAAGAACTGAGACTTTAAAATAGAATAACTTATATTTTCATTCAATCTGATTAAATTTATCTGACTAGGTAGGTATAGTATCTATTCATCTATTTTTATTTGTCCACATTACACTACTGATTCAAGTAGTAAGCATCACCTGAAAAAATCAAACAGTTTCAGTTACAAACGCAACCGGCTTCCTTTTTCAAACTCCGCTTCCTTTACTTTAAGTGCGCAGGCCCTGTCCACCTTTTTTATTTGGTCCGAGTGTATGAAACTAATATAAATAACTGAAAAGTAAAAAGTAGACTATTCCACGCAATTCAAATAGATAATTTTAGAAAAATTGCTTGCTTTTGAAAAGTCACATTTATTTATTCTTAAAGTATTTTTCATGTGTTTTAATAATAAGTTTATAGAGTTAACTCTTAACTTATGCCTTGGAGCATACAGAATGAGTTGCCATAGTGCACCGCTAGCTCTGCTGTTTCGCAGATTACCGCTGCTCGCTGCGGTGATAATATTTGATTCAGAAACCTTTGTTATTTTTAGTAATTCCGGGGTTATGAAAAGATCTTTCTTCCAATCTTCCTCGTTTTAGTAAAAACATGCATAACACATTATTAAAAAAAAACAACATTCATATCGTCTGTACATTATTAGTATAGTTTAAAGTATACACGTTACCTACTTGTTATAACAACAAAAAAAAATTGTCTTCTGTCTGTTTGTTCCGGCTAATCTCCAAAATGGCTGGACCGATTTTGACAGGACTTTCACTGGCTAATGTTATTAGGCTATTTGTATCTCGAAAAAATATAAGATCCCTCGGGAACGCGGTTGAAACTGTGTGGGACAGCTAACAAAAGAAATAATTATTTGATACGTTCTAATAACGTTTTTTCATAACAAAAGTCTGACAAGTTGGCAGATACTAGTTGGTAACTTATAAGTGAAAAACGACATTGATAGATTATACAGTCACGAGAAATACCGAAGTAATTCCATATGACAAGTGTTTATTGAGTACCAAACTTCAAGTGATTTGGTAGCAAATACCTACAACAAAAGCTGTCCAACGCAAAAGTGTTGTTACATTTTTAATCTTTTTTTTACGTGGTACTTGGGTTGCGTTTTACTTGGGTGTAGCGCTCGCTCTTGCAGGACATAATCTTATGTAATAATTCTAAGTTTGGTTTGAAAAGCGTATATAATTGCTGAGTTTATTGCCGGCTCTTCTCAGCAAAGGCAACCTTCCGAAACGTGCATTACAGTCATTAGAGTATGACAATTCAGAAGCGCCTGGGAAGGCCTATTTGGAAGAATAAACATTTCATTTCATTAAGTTTTCAACCCATTTAAAAAAAAACCAGAACTGAATTGACAAATTCCATCTAGTTATCGAACTTACAAAATTTCACGAGAAATGCGATCTATAGAGGAAAACAGCCGTACATACGGTCAGACAGAAAGCATTGCATTTGGCCAAGCTGAAATGGAAACGATTCGCTCGCTCCGTCAATGAAAACTAAACATATTTTTAAATGTTCTAATGGCGTCGTAACATTTCCACTCCTCGAATAAATTTTATTAAAACTTTATGCGACCGTAAAATTATAACTTCCTGCAAACAATAACCGTATAAACCTGAAGTTCTTTAAAGAGCTGCATTTCCGTTTTTTGGTGTTGCATTATGCATTACCATTGGCGAGTCAAAAACATTCTTATATGCTGGGAATTTTACTTGCAAATAATATTCATACGCAAACAGCAAACATAATGTATTTTCATAAAATATATGTGGCGTAAACAAATAACCTCATTATAAATAAAGTAATACACACTTCGAATATAATCTCGTAAATATTTCGGATGAAACCAGTAAGAAACTCCAAAGAGCATGGATGCAAGAAAAAACTGGAATAAGAAAAGAATATATTTTCTCCGTGTTATATCATGCTGATGTGTTTTGTAAAAGTTTTTCGATATATCATTTTCCTTGGTTGCTCCTATGAGCGGGTATAACTTTGCTACTCGTTACTTCTGTATTATGAGATTATGTTAATACGATGGAGTTATGGTGGTATTTATTTTTTGTCATATCCTTTTATAAATTGGGACTTTTGATTTTTGGCGTATTGTTTATACAATTAGATTCTTTTCGTTTGCGAAGTAAGATTTAAATATATTATTGCAAATTTTGGATGACTTTCTCGATTAGGCAATCCTCTTAAGATAACTTAAGCTAAGTTTATTTGGATAAATATAAAATGTCGTAGGTACTACAATTTAATATTTAGATTCATAAATCCTAGAAATTATAGTTATTTATTAATTAAAATGTCTACAAGTAACTAAGGAAGTTATATTCTGCGAAAGACACATTTTGGGAAAATTGACATTTTTCTGTCTGTTGTCATTTCGAGATTGCGACTAAGCCATATTTTTACTTATTATTCCACCTCAGTGAAACTTCCCATGAAAAGTATTCTTATAGGCATGTGCTTACCACCTGTGACAATACTTCAGAAGGGATTGATAATTAAACTATTCACAATCAATTCGACACATTTATTCGTATTCACTAGATTATAAGTATCACATTTGTTAATTAGTCACAATACTAACCTTAGTGTATTCACGACGGCGGCTCGTTCCAAAGTGCTGTTTGACAAGATAGCCGACCGGAGTGAAGTCATTCATTCGCGAATGGTCATAATAATTGTGACAGTAATCGAGTCACATAATCGATATATTTTATCACGTAACAGTCGGCCATCCTATAGGAACGAGTCTCTTCGTTCTAATTTTACATACGTATATATTAATCAAAATATATAGTAATTCCAATATTTCGCATCTACTTAATCTTTTACAGTACATATTTTCTTAATATGGTCTTAAATCAAACTTATAATTCAATCGTATCGTACCTATAGTTCTACTATCATTTATGCTAGGAGTATTCAATAATATTTATTTATCTCTGCTGATTCGATATCATCTCACTCACTGATTACGTTATGGTCAAGCTTTGTGAAAGTTACTTCCTTCACAGTCACAACGCTGACCGCGATGCTTCGTGCCACTCATGAGCGACGAGTTCATACGCCATTCCTGCTCGGCCCGAAAACACCCTCACTATTATGTTATAGCTACGCGAAGTGAGAGTTACTTCCTTCACTCCCACTCCCGCAACTGCGATGTCTCGAACCACTCATGGGCAACAAGTTCATACATCAATCACGCCCGGTTCAAAAACACCCTCACTGGATCACAATATGTTTTAACCAATTTTCATATAAATATAAGGAATCGCTAATAAAATTTTGTATATATCAAGCAATCACATTTTATTATTACATACATATCAATCACCTTTTATTTTTACATACATATTTTATGTATTTAACCTAATAAAGTGGGTTTACATAATATATTATATCACTCAATCAGTTATCACCATTTTCATCATCGTTATCATCACTTGAAGAGCAAGCAGCAGCGCTGAAGCTAAGCCAAGGAAATATTTTATCTATCGCTACAACCGTCTCGTATTTAGACCCTTTCCTAGTCAAAGGTGTATCCTCCACAAGAAACCTATCGTTTGGCAAAATCTTCTTAATCCGATAAGGTCCCTTGCATTTAGGCTCCAACTTTTTAGATTGCCCTGGCCCTGTTACAATAGCCCGGGCTATTCTTACCAAATCACCCTCTGCATAAGTTTTACTCTCTTTTCTGTGTTTATCATATCTTGTTTTCATTGTTTCTTGTTTTCGTTTGATTTTCTTACTAGCGTCTGTTCTTATATCTTCTATTGTTTCACTATTTGTAATTATATCATCGCCAATATCATTTAGTAATCCTAGAGCAGGGTTAGTTACATTCCTGCCAAATAATAATTCGGTTGGCGTCTTTTTCGTCACCTCGTGAACCGTGGTGTTTATTCCTAACTGAACATCGGGAAGAAGTTCGTCCCATGTATTTTTATTCTTACCATGAACCATAGGACCGAGGGCAGCTAGGATAGTTCGGTTATATCTCTCAACTTGCCCATTTGCTCGTGGCGTGGCTACGGCGTTGAGAATATGTTTTGTACCAACTGACCGTATAAACATCTTAAACTTTTTACTCGTGAAGCTTGTACCTCTGTCGGTAATTAGCCGTATGGGGGAGCCGAAATAGCTGAAAAGGGTCCGAAATGTCTTTATGCTTTCTTTAGTTTTCGTACTCCGCACAGGTGTGAGACAGACATACTTTGTGAATGCATCAATGACCACTAATATGTACGTGCATCCTCGTTTGCTACGTGGGAATGGCCCCAAATGGTCAGCGTGTAGCGTATGAAACGGGATTTCAAATTTTGGGATCGGGTGGAGTAGTCCTTCTTTGGCTCCCGCTGGCAGTTTATGATGCGCGCATTCAAGGCACGCAACTACGTATTTCTTGATAAACTTTCGCATTTTGGGAAACCAAAATTGAGAGCGAACTCGCTCTAATGTTTTCTCGAACCCAAAATGACCTACTGCATCGTGATTGGCTTTCAATAGTTGCCATCTTACACCTCTCGGAACGACCCATCTGGTTGTATCATCCTGTAATATTCGAAACACTCGACCGTTTTTGATGGTGTATTCTTTGTGAATTCCAGCAATCTTAATTGTCTCCGGGTCTTCTAGTACCTCCTTGATGCGTTTGATTTCTTCGTCTGAAGATTGTACGGTCGAAATCCAGTCTTCAGCAGTGACTGCCAGTATATCTAGTGTGTGTATTTGTTCTGGCTCCACTGACACAGGTCCCCTACTGAGTGCGTCCACATGAGTCATCCTCTCACCCGGACGGTACTCAATCTCACAGTTGAATTCTAAAAATTGTATCCACCACCTAGATATGCGAGGTATAAGGTCCCTCTTCGTAAAGGTGGAGCGTAGAGCGTTGCAGTCAGTTACTATGGTAAACTTGATTCCAATAAGGTACGAACGGAACTTGTTCAATGCACAGACCACAGCGAGTGTTTCAAGCTCAAACGAATGGAGCTTCATCTCGTCAGCTTGAGTCTGGCGGCTAAAGTAAGCGATGGGTCGCCACGGGTCAGATCCCTTTCTTTGCAATAAAATACCCGCCAGGCCAAACTTACTGGCATCAGTATGAAGTTGGGTCTCTGCATCGTGATCATAAAGTGCTAATATGGGTCTTTCTGAGAGTAACTTCTTGATAGTCTCAAGAGATTGATTTTCCACATTACCCCACTGCCAAGGTATGTCTTTCTTCAGGAGATTTGTCAGGGGCCTGACTATTAGTGCAAACCCCTTCACAAACCTCCTGAAAAAGCTAGCAAGTCCGAGGAATCTCCTTACCTCATGTTGATTTTGTGGAGTGGGAAACCTGGCTACCGCCTCAGTTTTAAGAACTCCAGGCTTGATACCATCTCTGTCTATCTCAAATCCCAGAAAATCAATTCTTTCCTGGAAGAAATGGCATTTTTCCATCTTCAGAGTTAGCCTAGCTTCACGTAAGAGGCTAAGTACCTCTTCAAGACGCTCTAAACCCTCATCGAACGTTTTAGATGGTATTAGTATGTCATCCATATATATAACTACATATCTAACTTTAGACTTACTAAGAACTTTGTGAATCGCCCTCTGGAAAACTGCTGGGGCATTGGCAAGTCCAAAGGGTACGCGATTGTACTCGAATTGGCCATCAGGTGTGACAAACGCAGTTTTCTCTCGAGACTGTTCAGATATGGCAATCTGATGGTACCCAGAGGCCAGATCTAAGGATGTAAACAAGGATTGGCCAGAGAGTTGATCCAATAAATCATCTATCCTTGGTAGAGGATAGTGGTCCCTTTTAGTGCGACTATTCAATGCGCGGTAATCCACGCAAAGGCGTTTTTCCCCAGACTTCTTCTTGACCAATACGATTGGGCTCGCATATGGAGAGTTCGACTCTCGTACAATGCCATGATCAACCATATCGTTAACCATATCCTGAACTAGTTTGCGCTCAGAATAAGACATACGATAAGGCCTATATACCACTGGGGAAGAGTCCTTGAGATGGATTTCCATTTCAGTGACATTTGTAAACCCTAAATCATGCATACCTGTAGAAAAACAATCCTTGTATTTGTTAAGTAAATCATGGCATTGAAGTTTCTGTTTGTCTGGCAGATGTTTACCACAGTTAGGGACAACCGATACAAGTGGGTAATTATTGCTAGTTACCGTCATTGTACTCTTACTGGACCCTATAAATTTAGCGCGAGTTATAAGGGAGTTACTTTTAACTTGCACGGTATTTGCGCTAACATTTTGGATCAACAGGTTACAACGAGTACCCTGAATTTGGTACTCTCCCGGTAAAAGGTAATACTCTTGACCAACATTGCCCCTTATTGAACCATTGACATAGATGGAACCATCACATGTAATATCAGAATCGACTGCAACTGATTTCATCTCTCCTACGTCAAACGAAGTATTACTGGTTGCGCGAAGCTGTAATTTTAAATCCAGTTCATGTTCCACTCGTTCAAATCTTAAATCAGTCGGAGTTTTGATAATTTTAAGTGTAGGTCTTTCCGTAAAAGTATGGCCTAGTAATATGTTGCAGTTAATTAAATGGTCATCTACAATAAATACCTCGACATCCTTTTCTGTAATTCCTTGCACGTCTATACTAGCTGCTGTGCGGCCTAGAGGTAAGTATGGAACGTTACCTAGTCCTCTCAGGTACGGTCCATCTATCTGTTCCCATTCTAATCCTAATTTTAGAGCATCACTTTCACGAATCAGTGTAGCTTCGCTGCCTAAGTCCACCTGACAAACCGTCGTAATACCATTCAAAAATATTGGGAGTTTATATTTGTTGTTTGTGTTTTCAGATGTTGAGACCTCCAGTACGTTTTTATCCTTTGTTGTATATTCATTCTTTGTCTTTGGACATTGTGTTGATTCATGACCAAAATAATTGCAATGAGTGCACTTTATGAGTGGTTTCGGGCACCTGAAGCTAGGATGTCCAACACTTTGACAGTTAAAACACCTGATCGGTCCTCTAAGACTATTGTTGTTTTTTACAGTGTTGCCCTCAGTCACCCTTGTTGAGTTGTTGCTTGCTGATGCATTATTTTGCCGCCTATCTCGATTAGTATCTCTATTATAATCTACTTGATGACGGTTTTGCGATTTAATAGTTTTAAAGAATTCTAATACATCTTCGGGCTTATCAAATTTAGCTGCTTGAGCACCTACGCGGACTCCTCTATCGTCAATTCCATAGAGCAGGCAATCTACTGCTTGCTTCCCAAATATCTTACATCTATTCAATACATTTATCTTTGCAAAGTAATACAATTCGAAAGATTCTCCAGGCCGTACCCGTCTATTAAGCATTTCGGTTAACAATTCCGCATAATTTTCAGTCGCTGGGAATGATTCCCTCAACATCGTTTTCCATTCTACCCAAGTGTGCTTAATAGAGGGTAGGCCCTGGTACCAGGTTTTAGCAAGACCAATAAGTTTTGGCAGGGCATAGTGAGCCGTTTGCTTGTCGCTCCAATTATAAATCTCAGTACATTCATCAACCTTGTCGAGCCAAATGTTGATAGTCTGTTCTTTCAACATTGGATCGAACTCAGGGACTACATTGTTTAGGGCTGAGCTAGGAAACGATTCACGATCCCCTGCCTTTGTTTTAACTACATTTAAAAACTCTTGAAAGAGGTCTATCGTATCCCTAGGTTTCTTTAGAATGGTCTCATTATTATCATCGTTGGGTAGGTGCCTTTTAGTTGGAGTAACCAGCGAACGATCGCGAGAGTCACGTAGACTTGTGGTTGTTCTACTTTCCCTGCCAGGTTCAGGTCTAGGTGTCATGGATGTCTGGTAGGCTTTGTCGCGTTCGTTCAACCGTTTACGTTCACTACGTACCTTGTTTTCAAGTGTCTTGAGTCTCTCCCTCTCCAGGGATAGCTTACGTTCTTGTTGTCGCAGTGACCGCACGCTGCTGGGGCTTTTGCTCCGTCGATGGCTACGGCGAAGGTTTCTCGCGTGGCTCCTGCTGCGCGTCCGTCGCCTTCGCGGCGAATCATCGTCACGGCGTGTACGGCTCCGGCTGTGACGTGAGGTCTCTCGTCGGTCATCGTAGTGTGGTCTATCCGAGGCGCGAGCCAGGCTTTGGTCACGTCGGGCGTTCGCATCAGAGTTACGGTCACTCATTTTCTGAAACTCATATATTTCGTGTAAATATACTAGATACTATTATTACTAGTACAAGCTATATAAATAATCAAGATTACATGTATGATAGCAGTTTTTTTGTGTCTCTACGCCAATGTTTCCAATCGGCAAAAGCTTAGAAACTTTTATTGTAAAGATAGGAGAAGGTAGAATATGTGGGTAAAGAAAAATATAAAATTGGTAGGTAGGTAGTCAAAATAAATCCATTTGCATCTTAAAATATGGCCAACCAAATGATGATTTCGTACCTTTTTCTGGGATGTTTACTTTACTTGATTAATACGACACATATATTTTGCTTGTAAAATGGTTCTCACGTAATCCGTATTCATCAGCACGGTAGTAAGATAATATGCAATAATAAAACCTCGAATCTACTCGCATAGCACCATTTTATCCGTATTACGATATATTTCTACAATTCAAATATTTTACACTATTTAAATTAACTACGTGTTGATGGTCGAGCCCGTGGGGTGGTATACGTCGCGAAATATAGATTTTACGGTTCGAATCCCGCTTCTGAGATGTGACAATACTTCAGAAGGGATTGATAATTAAACTATTCACAATCAATTCGACACATTTATTCGTATTCACTAGATTATAAGTATCACATTTGTTAATTAGTCACAATACTAACCTTAGTGTATTCACGACGGCGGCTCGTTCCAAAGTGCTGTTTGACAAGATAGCCGACCGGAGTGAAGTCATTCATTCGCGAATGGTCATAATAATTGTGACAGTAATCGAGTCACATAATCGATATATTTTATCACGTAACACACCTATGGTCACATCGTGAGATCGCAAGCTTATCTGTCTGACCGCAAGCTTATCTGTCTGACCGCAAGCTTATCCAAAGTAATTATTTTTTTATATGTTTTAGATGTTTCTATGTAGGTAACTAATGCGGGTTATAATTTTTCATGTATTTTTGTATTACTTTAAGAATAAAATTGTTAAACATTTGAAAAAAAAAAAAGCCAATATAGTCAGATGGTCCAAAAATATATAAAAAATGTAACCTTGCTGAGTTTCTTGCCGGTTCTTCTCAGTTGAAGGCTGACTTCCGAACCGGTGGTAACTTCTGTAATTCGACCTTTTTTTTTTAATATTTGATAGGCTTGTGTTTGACCACAATCTCACCATGGTAAGTGATGATGTGGCCGAAGATGGTAAGCACACAAAGCCTAGATGGGAACTGGCTCTCAAGTGCAGCTGTCGGAACACACCGATAGGTGTTTGGCGACAGATTTTCAACTTGAGGGTGGTAGCCAGCCAGTTGGGTACTACAAAGTACCCTACCACCTACCACCTTCATAAGTCATTCTTCATTCTAGGGCCTAAACTGAATACTTGACTTGAATGACTTTTGACTTTGACTTACACTTGGAGGTATATTCACAAAATATAAAAAAAAATCATGAACCTACGCTATTTACCAAATTAACATGCCTACTTACAAAGAAGGAAGACATTGTAAAAACCTTTTTTTTTTCTCTTAATATTAACAGGATGTTTGAAAAGTCAATAATGAGTTATGCGTAGGTACTGACAGACCACAAGAGGAAACAAATGTATATAAACAAACAGACATAATTAAAGTTCCGAAATTGAATACGATATTTACATTTTGGTTAAAAAGCAAATATAAAATCGTGCTCTGTATTTAAATATGCAATTTATTAATTTTATAAAATAAAATATTACTTCACTGTACAACAACATAAAAATAAGTTATTTTTAATGGAAGTACTGACTATCACGCACTAGCGAAGTATTTTAGAAAATACTTAATAGACTTACTGATTTAAGGTGAACGCACACTTATCCGAACGCGTTGAACGAACCGAACAAAACGAATATTACAATTAAGGCGATGATAGCTCAGTGGTAGTGACGTCGAATACCGCGGCGAAGGTCGAGGGTTCGAATCCTACAATGAGCTTGAGCTTTCGGTGAAGGAAAAACATCGTGAGGAAACCATAGCACGGTGGTAGGGTACTTTGTGGTACCCGACTAGCTGGCTACCACCCTCAAGCCCTCAAGTTGAAAATCTGTCGCCAAACACCTATCGGTGTGTTCCGACAGCTGCACTTGAGAGCCAGTTCCCATCTAGGCTTTGTGCGCTTACCACCTTCGGCCACATCATCACTTACCATAGTGAGATTGTAGTGAAACACAAGCCTATCTAGAATAAAAAAAAAAAAAAAAAAAAAATTCTTTATATGGAATTCTAAGAAACCTCGCCGAATCGGACGAATCACCGGAAGAATTCTGAAAGTTTTCGTTTTGTTCGGCGCGGTCGATGCGTTCGGCTCGGATAAGTGTGCGTTTACCTTTTAAGGCACGAGACGTAAAAAAATTTGCTCTCACGTGAAACATACAACTTTTCACCTCAACAGGGAAAAGCTTTTTATTTAGATGTTGCATTCAGAAACTACACTGATTGTAATTTTTATGAAATCCAAACATAATATTATTGTTAAGTAACTGATATTAATGTTTACAAGGCGACGATAGATCAGTGGTAGTGACGTCAGATACCGCGTTGAAGGTCGTGGGTTCGAATCCTACAATGGGCTTGAGCTTTCGGTGAACAAAAATATCGTGAGGTAACCATAGCACGGTGGTAGAGTATTTTGTAGTAGGTATTTGACTGGCTGGCTACCCCTCAAGTTGAAAATCTACCGCCAAGCGCCTGATAATGTGTTCCGGCAACCAAAATGCGTTTCTAAACGAACCATCGCCCATTGTTTTTTAGAGTAATTCTACAAGGTGGTATTCGAAATTTAAAAAATCACAAAAAAATAACCATCAAAATACAAGAAGTATCTAGTAAACACTGTAAATTCGTACCACGTACCTACATAATGCCCTGCACAATCTTATCGTACATCGAAGTATTCTGAACCACAACCCGTAAGTTCATACGATTTATTGCCAAAAGTTTGTACGCATAAAAATTTTACGTTGAATACCATGTTGCTAGAATGTGACTATAAATATCTTAGTAGAATTAACCACGTCTTACTAAAGGTTGGATTTAGATTGGTTTTGAAATCTTTGATAAGGAATTGATCGTAATTTTTGCTCTTACTTATGGTCTTGCCCTCGAATTAAGTAACTTTGTTGCAGTCAATTTCAAACCGGCCAAGTGCGAATAGGACTCGCGAACGAAGGGTTCCGTAAAAACGGCAAAAAAACCACTTTTGTTGTATGGGAGCCCCCCTTAAATGTTTATTTTATTTTTAGTATTTTTTTTTTTTTTTTTTTTTTTTTTTTATGTCACTAGTGACAACGAGGCAGGCGGGTCACCTGATGGTATGTGACTACCGTCGCCTATAGACATTAGCAAGACCAGGTGGACTGCCAACGTGTTGTAACACCATATTACAATGCCTTAAGGGCAAGGGCAACTGGCTCTCAAGTGCAACTGCCGGAACACACCAACAGGTGCTTGGCGACAGATTTTCAACTTGAGGGTGGTAGCCAGCCAGTCGAGTACCACATAGTACCCTACCACCGTGCTGTGGTTTCCTCACGATGTTTTCCTTCACCGAAAGCTCAAGCTCATTGTAGGATTCGAACCCACGACCTTCGCCGCGGTATCCGACGTCACTTACCACTGAGCTATCATCGCCTTAAATATTTGTTGTTATAGCGGCAACAAAAATACATAATTTGTGAAAATTTCAACTGTCGCGGTTCTTGAGACTACAGCCTGGTGACAGACAGACGGACAGACAGCGAAGTCTTAGTAATAGGGTCCCGTTTTTACCCTTTGGGTACGGAACCCTTAAAAACTTCTAAATAAATAGAAATATTACAAAAGGCATATCAGAAAAATGATTTGATAAACCATATTCTAGATGAAAATGGATTGCAACACGTTAGGTAATTGATCCACTGAGGTTAATGATACTACACATAGACAATAGATACACTAGACAATAGATAAATACACTACAAATGACGTCACCGTCTATATTAGGTGTAAGTAAAAGGTGTAGATAGGTTACCTACCTTCACAAATTCGATCTTCGAAAATAGCACAGTAACGCACACATAAATACCTTAATATTGCAATATCACACACGACATTGTTGGTTGCTTTACTTTTCATTGCACTCGTTACGTGAAGTGCATCCGTTGACGCTGGCGCAGGCAAAAGCTAATTAGCCAGGTTTAAACTACCGCTCGCGGATCTTTTATTAACTTTCTACACCTTTCTACTTACAATATAATTGTTTAGTACTGTAGAAAATTTAAGGCGATGATAGCTCAGTGGTAAGTGACGTTGGATACCGCGATGAAGGTCGTGGGTTCAAATCCTACAGTTAACTTGAGCTTTCGGTGAAGGAAGAAAACATCGTGAGGAAACCATAGCACGGTGGTAGGGTACTTAATAGTGTCCGACTGGCTGGCTAACACCCTCAAGTTGAAAATCTGTCGCCAAGTACCTATCGGTGTGTCTCAACAGCTGCACTTAAGAGCCAGTTCCCAACTAGGCTTTGTGTGCTTACCATCTTCGGCCACATCATCACTTACCATGGTGAGATTGTCCAAAGTGACACAACCGGCCCTCGTATGTTTTTAGGGCCGGTCGTTGTCTTTAAATTATCTGTCCAAGATTCATTCTCGTCAAAATATTATAAAAATTATTCGTTCATATTAAATTACGATAAAAGCAGAATGGTGATGTTGAATGTCGTGAATAAAGGCAGGATACATACTAGACCTAGAACTACTACCAGTTTATCTTAGGCTTTCCATCTATGTCGTCATAATTAATAACACGACTCGTGATTTCTGGAATTATATTTTTTGTAGGTAGACGACCGTCCCGCTCACAGCCAAAGGGTAATAAGAAATTGAAGCTATCATTATCAAATCAAGTAAACGCGTCTCTGGTACGCAGCTAACACCGTCCTGGGAATTCATAACGGACAGACTAGACTGCCCGTACGTACATACGATGGTGGTGTCCCCTGCGGTTTCACCCGCGTTCCCGTGGGATCTTATCTTTTCCCGGGACAAAATATAGCCTATGTTCATCAGGGATAATGTAGCTTTCTAATGGTGAATTTTTCTTTTAATTGGTCCAGTAGTTTCAGAGCAATGCAAACAAACAATCAAATCTTTTCTCTTTATAATATGTATTATTCTTATTTATTAGTATAAACTAACATTTAGGTTCTTTTTTATCTTACAAAAATTGAGGAGTAAAAATAACATTGTTAATAAATAAAATTGATTCCTAAAATAGAAGAGATTTGTTCCACGAAACTGCCGTGACTCCCCTTGGCGTGAGCGTTACAAACGCAATTTTTCATCGCAATAATGTTTTCTTCGTTACATTCTATTCAGGAATACTGGGGATCAGGGATAATGATCAGCTAGATATGGTCCTGGACTATCTATTAGAATATTATTCAGGCGATGATGGCTCAGTGGTAAGTGACGTCGAATACCGCGACGAAGGTCGTGGTTTCGAATCCTACAAAGAGCATGAGCTTTCGGTGAAGGAAAACATCGTGAGGAAACCATAGCATGGTGGTAGGGTACTTTGTAGTACCCGACTGGCTGGCTACCACCCTCAAGTTGAAAATCTGTCGCCAAGCACCTATCAGTGTGTTCCGACAGCTGCACTTGAGAGCCAGTTCCCATCTAGGCTTTGTGTGCTTACCACCTTCGGCCACATCATCACTTACCATGGTGAGATTGTGGTCAAACACAAGCTTATCCAGAATAAAAAAAAAAGAAAAAAAATTATAAAGTGGAAAGATTTAATTGTTTGTTTGCATTGAATAGACTACTGGACCGATTTGAAAAATCTTTCACCATTAGAAAGCTATATTATTCCTGATGAACATAGGATATATTTTGTCCCAGGAAAAGATAAGATCGCACGGGTACGCGGGTGAAACCGCGGGGACAGCTATTAGCAATATAACTGAAAGTTTAATCAGTAGAAGTTTTTAAAAGTACGCTTAGAAAAATTCTGATATGTTATAAAGATAGCTTGTCATTCATTTTAGTGGTTTAGAGGTAATGATACTCAGTGGTAGTGACTTCAGAAACCACGGCGAAGGTCGTGGGTTCGAATCCTAAAAAGATCTTGAGCTTTCGATAAATGAAAACATCGCGAGAAAACCATAGCACGGTGGTAGGGTACTTTGTAGTACTCGACTGGCTGACCCCTTAAGTTGATCATCTGCCGCCAATTACTTGTGGTAATTTTTGTTTTTATATAAGAACGAAAAAAATACAAGACTGGTTGTCATAAAATGTTTATTTTTGTTTGTGATTCTAGTTCCTTTTTATTTTATCACAAATTAGTGTTAACTATTATGACCCTTGCACCTTAAAATAGTAAAATTATTATGCATATTTTCATTGATTCCTCCAATTTCTCCATTATCTTCAACAGACCACATCCAGTTAAAAAGCCGTCACACCACACGATCCATTATTAATAACCAATCTGTTCCGCAAGGTGGCACCGGCGGTTCTCATTAACATAAATCACCTTGGAAAGACAAGAGCGGTGATATTGTGATTTTCATGACGCATAGCCTCGAGTAAAGTGGCTCTTTTAACCTCAACCGCTTTGAGTAGAAAAATTATATATGTTGCGTAGATAATGTTGAGTTGAAATGAGGTGTTTGTTGCTTCGTTTTAGTTTAATACCTTAACCTACACGCCACGGGTCCTGAGTTCGATTCCAATCCAGGAAAGATGTTTGTGCGCATGAACATGTCTGTTTGTCCTGAGTTTGAGTGTAAATAAATATTTAAGATGAATTATTAAAAAAAAATAGATAGGTATAGTATATCAGTTGTCTGGTTTCCATAGTACAAGCTCTGTTTAGTTTGGGATCAGAAGAATGTCTGAAGAACGTCCTAGAATACTTATTTAATGAAGATTGAATGTCTCCATAAATAAACTTACTTCATTTATCTCTCTTTCTAGTCGCATCCCTCACTGCTGAGGATCGTGGCTCCTTTTGATTTTGTCAACTAGCTGTCTCCATCGGTTTCGTTCCTTTGCTTGGTGCATTGCAGAACTAACCGGCATCTCCAGCTCCTGCAATATCTGGTCTGCCCACCGCCTAGGGCTCCGGCCTCTTGGTCTCTTTCCTTCTACCTTCCCAGTCACCATCAGACGTTACGACGAGCAATATGGCCAAAATATCGCAGTATTCGTTGCAAGCAGACTGTAGACAGACGCTGAGTGCTCTCTATTTTTAGTTCTTGCTGGATGGAGATGTTTGTGCGATATGCTGTCCATGGTATCCATATAGATCCATATAGAGCGATGGGAAAGACCAGTGTGCGAACGAGGTGTGTTTTAGTTCGATTTGTGATGTTCCTGTCTTCCCATACTTTATTCAGTTCGGTCATTGCTGCCCTAGCCATGCCAATCCGTCTTCTAATTTCTGGTTCGCTGCTGCCTTTGTTGGTGATTGTTGATCCTAAATACTGAAACTGGTCCACGGACTCGTATTCCTGTAGGAGATTAGTGCGCTGAATAGTGTCCTTCATTTATAGAGGACTAGTTTTCCGCCCCGCAGTTTCACCCGCATTCCCGATGGATCTTATCGTTTCTCGGAATAGAAAGTAACTAAACGAACAAAAAATACTTTATGTTTTATTACAAGTTGAACTACATGTGTGCCAAGTTTCATAAAAGTCTGTTTAGCCGTTTTTGTCTGAAAGAGTAATAAACATCTTCACACACATCCATTCACACATAATTTCACATTCCTAATATTAGTAGGATGATATCTGGGACCAAATTATTTTTCTGACTTCTTTCTCGGCCATATGGGTGGTTGAAGTGCGTCACCCAAAAACGCTTTGTGAGCGTATTATTTCCTAAAGTAATATTCTTAGAATAATGAATCAAACGCCGATAGAAAGTTTGTGTAGTAAGATATTTCAACCCTTTATTCATACCTAAAAAAGGGCAGCATAAAAAATAAAAACCTTATTTTTCTTATCAGAGACCAATACTTTCCAATCAATTGAGCCACAGTTGTAGATGTCCCCCTGTACTTTTTTTAAGTAATCGTGTTTGTCTTCAGCTTCATAACATGTAACTTTATGACAAGTATAGGTATATGTAGTATTATATTGCTATAACTATTGAATAACACCATTTATTCAATCTTGATCACGGTTCAAAATTTTAACTACAACAATTTAATCGTAGTGCAAAATTTCGAGTGTGAACATTGAACATTAGTACAGTATCATTAATATTGTATTACGTTTATAAGTCTAGATGTATTCCACTCATGAATATCTTGTTTTTTTTCTCAGAAAAAGATTGTTGGATAGATAGAAAGCAGGTCAGACAATGTAGCGGGAAGCTTCCGGAACTTTCAGATAAATCTCAGGGCGTACCACTTGCAAGCTGTATGTGGCACAGTTCACTTTTGTTTGTATCTATAATGTAAAAACTGGTGCTAAAAGAATAAAGGAGGATTGCTCTGTTAACTCTTTGGTGTCAGTAGGATCAAATATTATTGCAGTAAATTCTAACATTTTTTTGGATCGGTAATCTTTGAACGTTGGAACTACTGAACCAATTCTCAAAAATATTTCACCAATGGAAAACAACATTATCCCTGTCTAATAGCTATATTATTTTGATTACTAGCTATTCCCAGAAGCTAGTCTTTTATAAAAAAAATACTTTGACGTATTATTACAGACGTGATTTCAGAAAAAAATTATTAAATGGGCAATAGTTTGTATGTACGATTCTAAACCTTCATTTTACACCCAACTGTGTCGCTTATGAAATCTAATAAATACATGAATATACTTTACAAACTTTTAAAATGAGGGTAAGCAAATAAATTAGCCCATAAAAATCAAGTTACCGTCACAGACGCAAAATTTTAAAAAGTTGACGCTTCAAAAGTCGTACATCAGCTGAAGCTTGTATCTCGTTTGGAGGTCCCCCATTTTCGCTGACATGCTCGTTATAGCTACCGGCTACGAGCTTGTGACATGTCAAAGTTAATTCAAGCAATAACACAACCTTAGCTTTAACGTTTCAAGGAAATAAACGAGACAATATTTTCTAACAAAGTAACGGTGTTTGCAATCTCCTTGCATTTAAGCATACCATAATAAAGACAAAAAACTGAATCCAATTTTCTTCAGATCTTATAAAAGATACAAAATTTTCCTGAAAAATATTCTTATATATGAAAAGTGCAGTAGAAATGATGTTTGGTCTAAATTACCTTTCAATTTAATGAAATTTTTAAATAGCTTGCCAATCCAATATTAAATCTATAATAAAGTCAGTTGAAAAATAAAATTGGTGATTTTACTTTAAACACTACTGTCAAAATTGCTAGCATCGAATCTGTGTTACTAATATCATAGCCAAAAGACACCGTCCCGCATCGCCACAATTTGCCAAATTATGCTCTGTAACTTATACTGAACGTTTCACAAAAAGTCTTTATTATTCTTACATTACTTTCACTTTTTCTTTCTTAACCTCGACCTTTGATTACGTCTCGTTATTCCATAATTTGTCTCGACTTTGCGGTGAACTGCTTTGTTCCTACTAATGTATTTCTCAAAGTCATTTATTAATATCTTGTCTGGTAGACTTATCCTCAAAGTATCCTATTCCCGACAATGTCAATTAAAAGTCTTTGTTGATATTATACTTTTCATATTAAAACTCAGTGCCCGCTATTACGTCGTCTAGGTAGATACATTTTATGTCATCGTATAAATTGCGCATTCTTGAGAATAGATACTAGTCTTTAACATTTTTTAAAGGAATTTGTTTACGTACTGTGTTGTATTATTAAATAGATGAAGTTTGAACTGCGTTCCCGAGATATCTTATGTTTTCCCTTTATCCTGTTTTATTAAAAGATTCGTATTAATTAGGTTATCATAGTTGAATAAGTAGCTGTTCCCCGCGGTTTTGCTCACGTTTCCAAGAGATCTTATTTTTTCTCGAGATAAAAAGTAGCTGATTTCCTTCTCCAAGGTCCCATCTATCTCTATAACAAAATTCATAAAAAAATATTCAGCGGTTAAGGCGTGAAACAGTAACAGACAGACTGACAGAAAGAGTCACATTCGCATTTATAATATTGGTATGGAGTATGAATTTTGTTACATTAACACAAGCTTTTAATCTTTCTCATTGCCCATTTTACATAATGCCAATTTGACTTATCCATCTTAGATCATTTCATCAACGTAAACTATTATCAAACGTAAACTATTATCAAACAGTATATTTAACTGCAAGCAGACCATTTCATAGCGACAGTCAATATGTTTAATTAATTATCCGTTAGTAATACACACAATCCTTTGGGATTAGTTGCTCAACAGTTTGTCAATGTCAAATGCAAGTTGGAGTTTGGAAACTATAGTAACTGCTTCGTGTTGATTGCTTATGTAAATAATCATAGTGATTGTGAATGTAGTGATGAACTTCCGTGAACTTTGGCTTTAAGAGATCAACTCATGTAACAAGATTTGGTTGATAATTTTGATGTTTGATCCAAGTGAAAGATTCTGGGAAATCTAAATAAGGAACGTGAGGAACTACTCGTTTTTAGATTAACAGAATTTCATGGAATTTGAAATGATATAATCTTATGAAATGGGCATAGAAAATTAGAGATAAACTATTAGTAAATTGAGGTTTGGTGGTTTAGATTTACAAATGAATGAATGAATGAATATTATTTAAAAAGTTCATAGATTTTTGGGCAAAAAAATATTATTATTTATTAGTCAGTAAATAACCTATAACATAAGTCAAATAAAATTTTGAATAAAACTTGGAACTAAATGAAATTACTAAACTAACGAACCAAAATGAATTTTATCGTAGCTTAATTTAACTTAAGAAGTAGTTACGCTTCAGCGAAAAGTGACGTAGAATAAGAATTTACTTTACATACTACAAGAATTTTCAAATATAAAAATAATGTAAAAAACACACTTCCTAAACATATAGTGCTGTTATTAAATTACATAAATGAATGAGTCATCCAAATTCCAATACCAATATTCATTGCTATCCAAATATTTATTATATATGACGAACTAGGTAATAAATTTCATTTGTAATACAATGCAGCTTCATAAAAGATATCTATCGAAACTAATAGTGCCCGATATAACATTGGTAATTTGAAATGATACCATCGTATATTCAGTGTTACTATAATAGGATAAGATAAAGAAACAATACTTTATTATTGAGATATAAAAACCAATGGTATATCTTTGAGAAGGTTCTAATGTAAAATTGATTTATCAGACGTATGGTACCTTACCTATTCATTTGCATAGGGACTAGCCCACCGTGGTTTCACCCGCATTCCTGGGGGATCTTGTCTTTTCACGAGATAAAAAGTATCCTATTTTATTCCAGGATAAAGACTACCTGCGTGCCAAGTTTCATCAAAATCCGTTTAGCCATTTGAGCAACAAACATCCAAACATTTCTTCGCATTGACATCATATAAAAATAGGAAAGTCAACATCTGAGTAGAATTTTAGTAAATCGTAACTAGGTATGTTTGTTTAATCATAACTAACTTGATAATGTCTTAAATCATTACACTGTGGTTAATTTTGGGCTTATAAATAAGCTAAGTGATTCGAAAATATATATAGCCGAATTTTATGTCTCTTATTTCTATAGCATGTATGTTTTTAAAATATTCTGTAACGTTAATGTCTTCCATTAACAGCCCCAAAAATTCTCAACACACAATTCGTACCTCTCCCGAATTTTAATTTACATTTACGTTTACAAGTATCAAAGTTTACCAATACCGCTAACCACCCTTCATTTTAATAAGGGCCATTTAAAGGGAACGTTGAAGGCCAAAGGATTTTGTTTATAGGCCATTAATGAATTTTGCTGAGGAATCGTTACCAACCTTTCATACCTTAATTTGTAAAGGTACTGGATTTTAAACGGCAATCACGTTCATTGTTCTTGAATTTGTTATTGCATTGTTTTGTGGCTTTGGTCTGCTTTAGGCAGTCTTGTTGTTTGATTTCGTTTATAATTTTTGTTGTTGATGGTCTTATTACAATTTTATTTTTACCTTTTGGATAAGCTTCTGTTTGACCGCAATCTCACTATCGTAAGTGATGATGTGGCCGAAGGTGGTAAACACACAAAGCCTATATGGGAACTGACTCTCAAGTGCAGCTATCGTAACACCACGATAGATGTTTGACGACAGACTTTTAACTTGAGGGTGGTAGCCAGCCAGTGCTATGGTTTCCTCACGATGTTTTTCTTCTTCGAAGAAGCTTTAAATACGGATATCAATAAATCTATTTCCTTAAATGTTTGATTTTAGTATGAGCCACAATTTTTTGTCTTTTACTAGCTTCGAGATATGTTCTAAAAATGTTCTGCTATAGAAATCTGCACCACACATTTCTCGTAAAATAAAAATTAAGCGGGTGGACCTTAATGGAAAATGATGCAGTGATTCCGATTCAGCTGGTGGAATTTCCGCCGTCACTGCCAGTGCCCCATGATGGATGGACCGGCCAACGTTTGAGCTATTCATAACGTTATTAGTTGGAGAGAGTTATTGTAACCGTGCCCCGGATGAATTCATTTGGCTATTCAGCTACTCGTCTGTTTTCTTTGCCTTAATTAGGTTTGTCTCTTTAGGGATGTTTTTTTAAGAGAATTTCATAATGAAAAGTAAAGACACTTCGATTAAATTTTAATTTAAATATGCAGTCTTTTGAAGTATTTGTTCGTTCATTATTTATTCTATATAGGTAAAATCTAAAAATTGAATTACGATATGAAATCCATACAGCTTTTTTATCATATCTTCGATTCGCTATGAAAATAGTAATAACGGCAAATAAAATCCTTCATTCAATTACTTACTCCGGAGAATTTAAGCAAATAAAACAAGCCATATTTTCAACTCGCCGATTCAATAAAATTGGACGAAATGATAAGTCACAGTAAATTAAATTATTAGAAAACATTATTTACAATGAATTTTACTTTCGTATAATACTTGAAAGAGTTTTTGGATTCAATTTATCTGACAAATAAACTTTAGTGTACCTACTTAAACTTATTCGTATTTAGATGCTTTTTCTAAAGATAAACTAAGAATTGATAAGGACGACGAAAAAGTAAAATTCGTGACTGAAATGTTTTAATCAAATGTAAAAGGTTGCAGCGGTTCGAACATTTATACTCTTGTTGCTTTATCTGAAATTGAAATCGAATGAAACTTTTTAACCTACTAAATTGCTAACACTCGAAAGAACTCGAGAAAACAAACTTATTTGTTATAACGATCCACACTTAGCGAATTGTCGAGTTTTAATGTACTTAAAGTCTACTTAAATGTAATTTTGACTAGCCATTAAGAACTTGAGGATCGTCTTGACGATTTGCCGTCTCTCTTATTATCGGATGAGACTTGGGAATCACAGTTTAAATGTTGTTTAAACAAGTTTAATTCATGAATCTTTTAAGGAGGTATAGAAATTTTCAGGGAACAATCACGGAAATTCACAAAAAGGGTTATACACTTAGTGGATTAAGTACAACTTCACAAATTAGTTACATTATTTAACAACTGATAACGTCAGTGTTACTAGTTCCAAAGTTACCAACAAGGGTTGAATGTGTAAAACCCTTTTAAGTGGATGGCTAAGCTATAAAAACATATTGTGTCCAAAAAATTTAATTCCGTGGTTTAGTTTGTGCGTTGATAGGACACACAATCAGGATACGTATTTATTATAAGTATAGATTGTAAGTTATTACAATTATATTATAAATGCTTACAACTATTTTTGTTCGTATAATAATAATATACAAACTATTGACAATGATACGTACACGACGCATCAAACTCTGAAATTGCACACATGATTGCTGATTCGATCAAATCGTTTATTTTGAAATCTCAGCCCAAACAAAAACAAATGGTTTTCACGCCGATGTTATGTAAATTATTCCTCACCTTATAAATTATGGACTCACCCGCAGGCTATCATCAAATTGTCACATATTTTGATGACATTATCATATACATTAACTAATTTAAAAGTACTTCAAACGGATATTCATTTGGAAAACTGTCTGAACTAGGAGTCGAGTCCAATCATTTGACCGTTAACTTTCCTTTTATGCAAATATAATGAAACGAACTGGAGCTCCACAGTGGAACTTTCTTAATATAATATTCCGAAAGTAAAACAGTCATGGTACGAATCTACATTTTCAATTTTGGGAAACGATATCACTTTGCCCTTTGGTTTATTTGTTAAGTTTCGTTCTGCTATATTCTTGCTCATTGATATTTTGCTTCTGTTATATTTTCCTAACGTGATTGGTTGTTCATTTTGGAGGTTCTATTCCCTCAGGTTATGGAATATGGAAATTAATAGAATGATAAGAGAAAAAGGTAATTGTATGTATTTAATTCACAGTACTGACTGTATTGTTAACTATTATATTGAACAACTCAACCCTAATTTTGATAATTATGTTGCAGTGAGATTTAAAGAACAATGATTGGTATCAATAAAAATGATGATAGCTGGAATGACTTTCTAAAAGTATCAAAGTACTGTTATACAAAATATTATTGAATAAATTTTGACTACCTACCTCTATGTAACTTGATTTAATTCAATAAAAATAATAAGTATTAAAGGCGATGATAGCTCAGTGGTAGTGACATCGGATACCGCAGCGAAGGAAAACATCGTGAGGAAAACACAGCACGGTACTTTGTAGTACACGACTGGCTGGTTACCACCCTCAATTTGAAAATCTGTTGCCAAGCCCCTGTTATCTACGGCTACATCATCACTAACTATGGTGAAATTGAGGTCAAACACATCTTATCCAAAGTAAAAATAAAGCACGTTTGTTCAGAATTTACATTTATTAATCGTAAATATAATAAATCGTGGGAACGTCAACAAAGTGCCCACAAAAAGCGAACACTCATCAATCCATCGATGCGGCCAATCGTTATTGTTTTATAACTGTTGTTTATGCCAACGAACCATAAACAAGGGAATGTCAACGTAAATAAATCAAGAGAGGGACGTAGCGATGGCAATGAATAAAATTTTATTATCGCCTTTTAACTTACTTTCGATTTCGGGTTTTAGTGTTTTGTCCAAGTTTATATAAAATTACTTTTATCTTTTATTTTAGAGCTGATGTCTGCCCATTCTAATACATTTTTGATAAAAGTTTTCATTTTTGAAATTAATTATGTTTGAGAATTTTCCTCAATTAAATTGAAATTTTTGCCAAATATAATTCACATAAATTTTGTTCCTATAAATTCTTAAAGAATATACATATTTTTATGGTCCTTATCCGACCCGTAGCAATCTATTTTAGTTCTTTTATTTTTAAACAACCTTTTCATCGATGTAATCTTCATACTTTCATTACAAGTTGCAATAGTAGTTAAACCTTGTTAACAATAACAGCATTATGATAAAATTAATAAAGTTAAATAAAGGACTCACCGCTGGTCAAATGTAGATTTCCCACTACAAAAATCAAGCTGCAATCAGTTTTTGTATTTCTCTAACTTACAACTCGAAATATAAAAAATATGAGATCATCAAACTGAGCAACAATACAATAGCCTTTACAACGAACGAAACACTCAAAGCTTCTGATGTTCCAGTCGATTGATTCAGCAAAGTTTTCAATTGTCAACGCTTCCGCATAGAACTTGAGACATTCTAATCTGTTGTCAAGTTACTTGTACCGATCAATCACAAGGACAAAGCGTGGACGTCACCGACTTCAGGCGATTTTAGCCGATTAGCTATTCGGACGAGCGGATACTTATAGGGTCTTTGACGAATTGTTATTGTGCAAAGGGTACCGTCAGGGAAAAGTACTGCAACAAGGTTTCGTGATTTATAGGGTTTTGATTGATGATGCGTGTAAAGTTTCATGTGTCGTTTTCAGTTGAGGATTTGAGGTTTTATTCTTCATAAATAAGTTTTGATTTCCTTTCTGATCGATTGGTCTTGTAAAACAAGATAGATAGAGCTGTCAATAAGACCAGACACAGAATTTTTAGGAAGGGGTTCGAAGTTGTGTTGGAAATTTACTCACCATTGTTTAAGGCTATTGATAATAATGAATAAATATTTGTAATATACAAAATGTCCGTCATAAGTAATGATATGTTTAAAAGTGGTTAGAACAGAATACAAGAGAACATTTACTATGAGATAAGTGCGGTGTAGTGCTGAAACACAACACTGGTCATGAAAGAAATACGAAAAGCACTGGTGTTTTTGAAATCCGATTGGTTAGAATAAAAATTAGGAGTTGGATCGATTCCTGTTTTTTTTTGCATCAGTCGTAAGATATATTAATTTTTAAATATCAGATTTATAAAAAGTAATAACGCATTTCAGTGAAATATAAAATTTTATATTGAATTTTTAAATGTGCAGTTATATTTAAAATGACTGCAAAGCAAATAATTATGAATGAAATAAGAGAAAATGCTGGAAGCTAACTATGGTAGTTGTATTTGTTAAACATTTCATTTGCGATATGATTTGATGTAGTTTTAGTTTAGTTATTCGAGAGAATAAACATTTAGTACCTACCTAATTGATGTAGATACATGAAATTGGAGATCCTTGAGGAGGCCTTTGTCCAGCAGGGACATCTTCCGGCTGACATGATGATGATATAAAATATTGTTTTTTGATCGTTTCCAAAGGATCTCGTGTAATATCGGAATAAAAAGTACTCGTTTTAATCCAGAAAATGATGTATCTTTGTGCCAAGTTTCATCCAAATCCGTGAACCCGTTACAGAGCTAAATGTTAACAAACATACACAAATATTCGCTAGAATCCGTCTGTCTTAATGTACTCCTTGCATACCTTTACATTTGCTAATATTAAGATAACATTATATATTCTAAGTTACAGGATTTTTGGTATAAATAAATAAATAAATGAATAAATTCTTAGCTAGTAAAATGTAAAATAAATTCTAATAAATTACCCAATATAATTCACAACTCATTACAAAATTTCAATCATCCAATCATCGCGAAAAATGACCAACAACAATCGCCATTATATTTAATTCACTAACCATCAGTTAGCCTGTCTATCTCCTTGTCAGCAAAACCAGGTCAGGGCTTATAAAAAAAGTTAATTAAGCAGAGTGGTTATCATTCTTTCCAAACTTCCCGGCCTAGATTCTCATGAGCTACTATTAGAAGCTTACCCTTAACCCTTTCTTGACGAATTGCATGTCTTAAGATTAAGACAACGGCCTCTTCATGCTAAGCAGCGACACAAATTCACACCAGCGAGATATTTTCAGTAATTAACGGAGGGGACTTGAAAATGTATGGCCTTAATTTGAGGGACCTAGTTGAGTTGTTGCTGAATGTTCTTAAATATAGGGTTTTGTTTTTAAAACAATACGCAATCGACTTTCTGATTTTTTTTTTATAGAAACAAGTTAATTGGGAAGTCTTTTGTTTGCCCCTTCATGTTATTATATTGTAATTAATTCCATTTTTTACGAAACATGTTTAGAAAATAAATCTCGAGGTTTTTTTTGCCTTAGGTGGATTATGTTTCAGTGATAGAGAAAACATTATAAAAAAAACCACTCACAAAAATGAAACAAAAGGTTTTTTTTAGAAAAATCTTGAATTTATTAGAATATAGTAATTTCTACTTACTAAATACGTAATTACTACACATGAAAGAAAAGATAAATTACTTAAACATTAGCTAGCAAGATTTGATTTGTTTTTTTTGTCCAAATTATTCTGTGGGTATACGAATTAAGATGTAACTAAAATTATCATAAGGGCACCTTTAATGAAGACACAGAAATCCCAGACACTGTGCAAATACTTAGCAAGCTCTCAACTCAACTGTAGTTGCTAACGCAACATAAATACGTGCTTGTTGTCGTCTATTTTACTCCAATTTAAACTAGATGTCGCTTTGGAATAAGCAGAATTAATGTACCTAACTCAGGTGAGCTTAAGCTTAACATGTAATAGTTGTAGTTAAGTTTCTCTTATTATTTCCGTGTGATGGCCCGTTTAGATTTTGCAAGTGCTTTCGACAAGTAAGCCGTGTTCAGTTCTGCTTTAGATATCGTGTATTTATTTTTAATGTAACTATTAGATTTCATTGTAAGGTCTAAATAAACAGCCTTAGAAAAGAGCATTCTATAAAAATCAAGGCACAGCGATACAGAGAAAAAAAGCTATGTTCAGAATTAACTTTTACTATTAGATTGCATGGATGAATTGAGTAAAATAGAATGAAGTCTTGGATCTACCAGATGACATCAAGAAACGCAGAGATACATAGAATCATTTCCAATTTTCTTATCTAGATACTATTGAAAACTACAATCCAGTTAACTTTAGAATCCAACTTCAAATACTGAAATTGGCAAACAATCTAGCGTAATCCGGACAAGGCTTGACTGTGGCGCAGGTGTAAGTGCCAGCAATTTGTTTTCTATGTGTATTTTAGTTGAATTCACTCAAACTATTGCTGATCACATTGTTTCCATCTCAGTCCTTTAGCACAATTTAATGGTTTTACCAAAGAATCTTACCTACTACTGTTATAAATGTCGAATTTCGTTGAAACTTTTCACACAATTAGATCATATCCTGGAATAAAACGAAGGATACTTGTCATTCGGTTTAAAGATAAGATCCCTCGGGAACGCGAGGGACAGGTAGTATTAAATATTACTGAACTAAAGGACTCTCACTCCTCGTACAAAATCGACACTCGTAATGTAACTAATGTCTTTCAGGTAATAAAATTAGTCCGCTTATATGAAGAGTCGAAAAATCCAATATTTTTGAAAGTTTATGCTTCTCCCGATCCTTGATTTTGCTGACATCAGCTATCTTGACCTCTTTTGCTCTTAAGATATTCAGATAAAATTAATTAGTTCGTATTTGTAATTACGTACAATTCAAGAATTTAAACACGAATTTAGATGCGGTTTTCACCTAAGGATTTATTATTGGTTGGTAGGGTACCTAAGTATCACGGTATACACTACGTTGAGACTTAAGAATCCTGATTGGATTAAGTGAAACAAGTCAAATTCACGAGAGCGAGGCCTCTAATATCAAAAACAACAGCGTATCAACGCACAACCTAAAGCGCTGGCTAGAAAATTGAAATGCTCACAGGGTCTTTTTATAACGTAGGCTCCCATCACAAAGGTCTTAATCCATTCCTTAAAGGGGTTAATAGGAAGTTAAAAACACTAAAAGTACTCTTGACTTTTAAAATTGTATTTGATAACGGCCCGATATTAAAAGTTGTACCGGAAATAGCATAATGATTAATAATTTTAGTTATAAAAGCATACAATTCCCAAAGCAGTAATAATTCTAACGATAATATTATGTACGTAATCGATTTAGGCAAACTCACCAGAACTTCGCAGTAGTAAGAACAGGAGCTTACAGGTTTGTAGGAAACTTGATTGTTTGACTGTACACAACTAAGTGAATTACCTCTGAATATTACTACTGAAGTAAAAATGTAGTTATGATGATAATGGATAATCTTAGTATTGTTTGAGCCTTTTTAAAATCCTGAATATATAATCTTGTAGTAAACTTTCTGCTCCGATTCGAATGACAAAATCACTACATCTCTTTTTATAGTATTGTTGTTGTTTTGTTTGTTTATAGTTAGAAAGAGATATATAATTCGTTTATTTTAGTTGCGAACAACATATTCCGCACCACATTATTGCATATTTTTAAATGACTTCTAAAAAGGAGGTTTCTCAATTCGACCATATATACTTTTTATAAGTTAATCTTTTGTTCTTTATAAACATTGTCCCATTCTGCTAAATACTTCTGACAAGCTTCTGCCCTTTTTTCCATAGACAATACAGATGTTGCCATTATTTACCTTGTAAATCCGTATTACCTTAAATTGTGTTAAAAATATTTATGTTACGACCTGTAACTGGATTTACACTAGCGCTACGTACGATTAAATTCGATTGTAAACAAAGTCATTCGTTGCAATCATTTGCATTCCGCAAAACACGTTGTTATTCACGCGGAAAATGTTTTTTTTTTTTACAATCATGTTTGCACTTTTATGTCAGTTTGCAACAATGTGAAGCTATGTCGAATTATTTCTTTGTTTTTCTTGCAAAAGGTGACCGTTGGCATTTCTATTATTAATATCGATGTCTAGCTTACAGATGAAAATACTGATGATAAACAAAAATTATACTTTGAATGTCTTAAAATATTTTAACTATCACTTGTTAATGCTCACGACTGCGTCCGTTGAATTCAAATAAAGTCTTGTTTTTTATACACCCTTTTTTTACCCACTTAGGAGCTTTTATCCTTCATCAGGGTTCAAGGTATTCCAATACCGAATTTCATCAAAATCAGTTCACGCGTTTAGCTATGAAATCCAACCTGACGGTCATAAACTTTTGCATTTATAATATTAATTGAAAATTTTTTCTTGGTTTTTTTTTATATTAAATTTTTACAGTAAGTTCTTATTACTAAGAACAAACTCCTCGCCAAACTATAGTGATTTTACTGAAACCTGAAGTTCGTAGTTTGTACGACCTCTGTCTGGTCCAATGTCACTTTACCTTTCCACACTTAAAAAAATATTAATAATCTAGCTGATCTACTCTAAGTCTAGACTACTTTTAGTGTAAGTATTAAAAATAAAACTAAATTATTTTTCTTTTTTTTTTCAGGTACTTCTGCAGTCTGTATCTTCATACGCGTAAATTTAAACAGCAATACTCCATTGTACATACATTATTCACACTAAGCTCTATATGCAAATACGCTTCCCAATTTCGAGCTGCGCGATCAAACAACAAACTGACAGTGTTTCAATTCAAAATAACGGTGGAATAAAGCCTTTTACAGGTTTTTTCTGCGTGTCGAAAGTTGACTTTTTTATGTCGATTTTCAGGTGTTATTTTATTGATTTTTTATGTGCGAAGCGGTTGGTGTTTAGCCATGTATTTTAGAAACTTTTTTTTACCACAACAACTGTGTATAATAATTTAGAAAACTAATAAAATAGTTTTCAAAAAGTCACAAAACATATGTAAATATGTTTTTGTTTTATTACTACGTTTTGTATATCACCTCATTTTTTGTTTATTTACCACCTTTTTATTTAATCACTTTCTAGTTTGTCTGTCTGTTGTTCCGGATTGTCTTTCGAGCACTTCCCGATTAACTTTCGGGATAACTGACAACGACAACTCTAAATCTATAAAACGTGTTCTTTATATTAATTTATATCTACATTAACTTTATGCTAACGCTAATACGACAAAACATGATTTTAAAACCATTTAAAAAATACATTAAAACACAGTAATTCTAAAAGCCTATTTAGTGAACTGGAAACACAAATCAAAAGTCGTCAACATAAGTCGTGAAGCACATTTATCATTTTATATATTCACCGCAATGCAGCAACGCTGTAGTGCCAGTAACCCGAGAGCCTAAACGTCAGTAGAAACGAATTGTCTAATATACATCATCGAGATGTATATCCAGATAATATACAACAATTTATTGGCTGTTGTCCATCTTCAAGTCAGGCCATGCTGTGACAAATTGATGATGTCAGAAATGTATTTTTTTTACTGTCACTAGGGACTAGATAACGTGGCCGCTTCGATACTATGGATGACTGACGGTAGCGCAAGCAATAATTGATTGAATTCGTAACACTTTACGGGTTGTTTTTCAATCACCTTGAAATGGCGGAAAAATCTGTAGGACCTTTTTCAAGATTTCAGGGTTGGTACAATAGCTATAGCAAAAGATGTTTGTATAACGAATATTTTCACTCGTAAAAGTTAGGCTCGTGATTGAACGTAACCCTGTATAGATTTCAAAGTGTAGTGTTCTAAATATGTTTGTTCATCCTGAGTAGATGTTATTATTTATATGAAGTATACAGGATGTCCGGTAAGTAGTACGACAAACTTAAGGGGGAGATATCACCTCGGTAAAAAGTTCACCATTTTCGAGATATTTCAGAATTTTATGTATTGATTTTTGAATTTTAGATCTTAAATATCTCGAAAATGGTGACACTCTTACTGAGGTCATTTTTACATATGTTGGTAGGTGACCCGTCCACCTATCTCCCCCTTAAGTTTGTCGTGCTACTTACTGGACACCCTGTATATTTGTGGTATATAAGTTATCTGGTTTTATATAAGCTTTGTTTAGTTTGGGATCTGATAGCCATGTGTAAAAATGTCCGAAGACATTATGTTGTTTGATAACCAGTATAATTGTGTAGTGGTTTGTATAGTAAAATTAGAATCAGATGGCGGTGTGTGATAATATTTTTATGAAGTATTTTACAAAGTGTATTTTATGAACGTTTAAAAGAAAGGAAAGAATAAAATACAATTGTAATTAGTTCGATTATTAATGCCTAACACGGAATAATTCGTATATTTTTTGTAACAAAATAAATAAATTTAAATGCACTTTGATGAAATTCTGTCGAAAGCTATACTTGAGAGTGAGATACTTTTAAGTGGTCAAACACAAGCCTATTCAAAGGAAAATGACTATGGAAAATTGTATTGTAAAATTGATATGTTTTGTCCAGGTCCTAAATCTATAATAATAATAATAGTATAAAAAGGAAAGATTTGTTTGTTTGTTTGCATTGAATAGGCTCTGAAACTGCTGGATCGATTTGAAAAATTCTTTCACCATTAGAAAGCTACATTATCCCTGATGAACATAGGCTATATTTTGTCCCGGGAAAAGATAAGATCCCACGGAAACGCGGGTGAAACCGCGGGGGACAGCTAGTACAGCATACATATAATTTTCCTGTATTAATGGGCATACATTAACACAACCTAATTAAAAATATTTGTCGTACATACTATCTAAGTTCTTCTTTGGGGATGTACCTTCAAAACAAGAGACTCGTCAAGTTTATGACAAACGCTACTAATTTATCAAACAAGCAACTTAATTTCAAATTTCATGAAAACACGACCTTTGCCTGGCAAATAAATAATATATTTAACACTTTGTGGGACGAGCGTAGGAGACCTAAAAATAATATTTGTATACAGTAGCTATTTATGTTTAATTCACCTATTCAAACTTTTTGATAGAGTTTGTTTCTTGATTCAAAATATTTTTAAGAACGGCAAAAAAAAACTTTTTGTCGTCGAGTCGAGTTTGAAACGAATGAAAATTATTTTTAGATTCATCGCCACATATGGGTTATTTTTTATATTTAACAAGAAAGTGTCAAACAATGTGACATTTAAGGTGCTACGAGGAATCAACCTTTAAACAGCCTTCTTATTGCAGAAATGGTACATTTTTTAAGTGTTGTGAAGGTAATGCTCACAAGTCCATCCAGTACACAATTTATACTAGCCACGACTCATTTTATTACGATATAAAACAAAAAAACCAGTCAAGTGCGAGTTGGACTAGCGCACCGAGGATTTTTTCTTTTTTTCTTGAAATTATTTTATTCTGTTTTTAGTATTTGTTGTTATAGCGGCAACAGAAATACATCATCTGTGAAAATTTCAACTGTCTAGCTATCACGGTTTATAAGATACAGCCTGGAGACAGACAGCCAGACAGACGAAGAGTAGAGTTTCAGTAATAGGGTTTCCGTTTTTACCATTTGGGTACGGAACCCTAAAACTAGAAAAATAAAAAAAAACTCAAAAATATTTGCGTCAAAACAAAAGAAATACCTGCAATAAATCTGAATTCAAATCCCCAACTAACTTTTCCCACACAATATTTTTGCATGGTAATACCAAAACTCAATTAACATTATTGGCAACCGGTGGAGTAAGTTCGCACTAGTGCTGGAACTCAGAAACTAGTTAGCTAATAGCTATGATAAATGACTGCCTGGATATGCAACTAGCTACATACCACGGTATCAGCCGCGTTTTAAAATATGTATAGAAGAGAATAATGACAAACTTGACGGTGTTTAGTAAGTGCTGAATTAAGAATCTGCTAAACAGTTGCTAATAATCGTCGAAATCTTTATGAATAAGGCCATAAATCTTTTACAACGTGACCGTAGATGTTATTGCCAAGTTCTTTTTTCAATCGGATTCAAAAATAAAGTTCCAAAAATGCGGCAACACAATATTTTAGTGTGTATTTGCAAGGATGCTAGTGTGCGTAAAAATTGAGAAAAACGAATGGTGTCATTTCTTGCAATGAGACTGGGCTCGGTTCGGCTCGGGTACGCTTCGGGTTTGATTTAGGCGTAGTATTTGTTGCCGCATTTCTCAAGTATGACGGCGGCATCTAGTACGAGCAGTGCGCGAGGACCTATTATTTATCTATGCTATTTACCTAAATTAACAGGTAAAACAAACACACTTCCATGTTAAAAAAATATTATAAAGGATACTCAGAAGGCTCACTTTTTAATGAAATTAGGAGTTGTACCGGTACCGTTGAGATTTCAATTTGTTGCGTAGTTTTAAATTACACTTTATGGCTGTGTGGTAGTAGAACGCTAAAGTTGGTTTTGAATGATGTTCTGCTTGTGTTTATTGAAGTGTTCTTTTCTCTACAGGGTTCATAGCCATTTCATTAATGTTTGACCACTATCTCACCATGATGATGATGTGGCCGAATGTGGTAAGCGTACAGAGCCTAGGCAACTTAAGTCAGCCAAGGTACTGCATAGTATGCTTATAGTTTTAGTGAAGGGTAAGGCACTAACAAATGTTACCATTGACTCTACCGTCGGTTTGGAATACACTTAAGCTGAGAAGACTCCGGCAAGAAACGCAGCAAGGCAATTTATTTTAAATTTATTTACATTTAAAAAATATATTTAGAACTTCGCAAGGGGGATGCAAATGCAGAGAAAAGCTACTACAAACATATATTTTGGTCTTCTATTATAGTCAGCTACCTTATAGTAACTTTGTTCATTAACCTTATGGTTTGACCCTATTGATTTTAAGATATTTGTTAAACAACGTATAACTCGACTATCACAATAAAATAAAAATATTGATAAAGTTAAAGTCAAAACAATTAAAGATATTCAGTTTAGGCCCCTATATGTCCATTTATAAATGTCGAGGTACAGAAGTTACCACTGGTTGATTATGTAACAAGAAAAATACCAAAATACAATTTGTTTGAAATCAAATTCAAGTCAGAAGAAAGTAATTTATGAAAAAATTCACCTCAATATAACTTTAGAAAAATAAACTGATCAAATTCACCAATATTAAATTAGCCATTACATAAAGTATTTACATTGAGCCCTGAATCTTTACATTAATTTCAGTACCCAGAGTAAAGAATATTTACTTTAACGTTTGCGTTTTAAAAAAATGTACTTAATGAAGAAATTAGTTCCATGAGTATTCCGCGAGAGGCGCTGTGTCAATTCAAATAGAGAAATGGCGTAAAGGCAAACACGATAAAAAGCGTCAATTCTTTACACCCAGGGTACAGGTGTCCGATTGAGCCATAACGCCAATTGAATCTCCTTCCTCACAATAGTCTACCTGTAAAATATTTATTTTATTTCCCATGAAGGAGTCCATTACTGTTTCACATCATCCACATTCTACTAAGGCAGATGTGACCATTCGCTTCTATTAATATATTATTCTTCATTTATTTTCCTAGCTTGTCTCCTGACCCTGAATTATTGGGAAACGTTTTACAATGAACTTCTAAGTAGAGACTTGTTTGAGATCTGAAATTAAATTGACTTGCTTATTGAAAAAGACTAGATTTCATAAAAATTACAAAAATCTCCTCATAAAAAGTTATTTATGGAAAGGAAACACTATTCGTTTTTCATTATTAAATTAATTTTACAAGGATGGAGGGAGATATTGTTTGGTTTCACTAATATTATTTCCTCCAACAACCTTAACTTACTTAGGAAGTCTACTTTATTCAATCATAAGTTTATTGTCCTCGGTGACACGTGTAAGTACGTTTTGTTAAATTTAAATTTATATATATGTTTTGCTTAGTAACTTAACTTTATCTTTTTTACACGTTTGTTTCATAAAGGATTTTGATTGCAACTACATTTACCAAAAGTCTAATCTTTTGAGATCTATCAAATTAAATTCAAATTCTTTTCATCAAAATTTTCAAATAGGTTTTAATTTTACATATCGCACTACTTAAGAAACGAATGAATATTTTATTTAACGTCTACAATTATGCATTTCTGAATAGATGATGTGTGGCATAAGAGACTTCAGGTTATTCTGAGAATCATCAGAAATACCTACGCACTATCGTGAACGTCTCATCCGTCAGCCGGCGTCAATACGGCTTGAATATCATTGGTATATCTCATTAAAAGAATTATAATAATAGTGTGAATCACATGATGCATTTTTTTTTCAGACAGATCTAAATACTAATACTAATCAATTCGTTCCGATTCTCGCATCAATGACTTTAATTTGCTACCATTATATCGATTTTAGGAAGCGTGACTGTAATTATTATTCAGAAGCCCTATTAAATTCAAAATTAACTAAGTTTGACGAATACAGGATCAGAGGTAAAAGTTAAACTGAACAGAATATTAAAAACTTAAATCAGTATTAAATAATCAATAGGTCAAGTGGAGCACATCAATCACAAATATTGGGCGATTAAGATATTTACTCGTAGATGGAATTTTGCGAGCAACATCCTAAATTAAAAGATACTCACTGATTTTGGTGCGGGTTAAAACAAGTTAAGCTTTTCCAAGCATGTTTGGGTCTACTTCTTGAAGTCAACTTGTGGTCTCTTCTCAAGTTTCTGAACTTTAACTTGTTCAAGTACACGATAGTTTAATCCCTAATTTAACAAAGGAAGTTTAGGGCCTTACTAATAGTGCTGTTAGACTTAAATACGGTGTATATAAGATGTTTGATGTACATAATTTAATATTACTAAAAAAACTAGTTTCACTCATTGAAAGTAAAATTAATAAATCTAAAACTGCTTTAAAATCTCTTAAAACCTCATCAGTTCAGGCAATCTTATCATTACCTATCAAAAACGTTAAATATCTCAATATAAGTCCTTCAGTAACGAGAAAAATTTCAGAGCTAGATATATCTTTAGGAGTTCTCATTACAACTGAATTTGAACTTTGTTTCTGCATAGTAGAACTCAATTTACACATTGATGGTGGAGAAAGAAGAAAACGGGGTGATTATGCAAATAATGTCTGTAATGATGTCATCATGGGTTATGTCGTTTGACTTGAAGCGAAAAAGCAATATAATAAAAGTTGAAAATGTCTCAGATTTTCAAAGTATAAATTATGGTTATTCATTTTCGGGTCTTACGGATTTAAATTTAGTACATATTGAACTTCTTTAGTTTAGGTACCCACTGAAGTAGAGATAGCGGTGAAAACTTTACATTAATACTAATGTGTAATGCAAGGCAAGTGTTGAATTTAGTTTCATGAAATGTTCTTATTCTCGAGTATGTTTAAAATGAACCTCTTAAGTTTGTAAGATAACCACTCAAGATAAACCTAATGTTTGATTTTGGTCGAATAAGCTGCAGTTTTTTGTTTTTATTTATTTGTCGAAGGAATTTCATTGGCAAGTTCTGACTTAAAGGAAATAGACATAAAATAAGTAGATAAAGAGATCGCCGCATGATTCCCTAAAGATTTCCCAAAATTTTCTAAATTCAATTAAAAACGTCATCAGTCATTTTTGTCGATTTATTAATTTAACACAACAAAGTCGTTGACGCACACAATGATTCATCAGTATGCCGATCAGGATGATTGATCGTAGCCTTTGAATAAATTGCGTTTTAACTTTTTATTTTTACTTTACGTCATTCTTTATTGTGTTTGATGACATTGATTTTGTTAAGGGTGATATAATAAAGAAAAGATGTATGCCAGAAATATATTCTTCTAATTTTATTCTACAAATGCTATACCCAAGTGAAAATATTTCTAAAAAATATACCTTATATGTTTATTAGATTTCAGCGTAAAGGCTGTGGGGCAGTTTTGGACAAAAATTCTCACATAGATAGATTGTAACCTTTGACAATATTTTTGCTTCAAACAAAAAATTCGGATCATTTGGTGAAGGAAGACATCGAGTGTCTAGTATACTCGCCAAGCTGGTTACTTGCCCTTGAGTCACAACTCTGACGCCAAGTACCTATCGGCTTGTTTCAGCAGTTGCTCCTGTACCGGTTGCCTTCAAAGCATTGCTAAAGTTTGGTACCACATTGGAAACCCCTGACGACAGGGACGATAACTGACGGTGATCATCAGGCAACTGTTAGTCCTACTCCTGAAATAAAAAAGTAGTACTCTCGCGAAAGCGAGTCTCTAGCTACCCTTAACAAAGTCAAATACCTAATTAAAAATCAATTTGATACAGAAACAAATTAATCTTCGTTAACGTTGAAAACGTTTTTAGAGCGAACTGTTTTGTTAAATTAAATATTAATTTACTCGAAACTTTAACAAAAGCTAATTATTTTATGTGAGCGAAAAATTTAATTTGGCGAGCATCATTAGTCGCATTTTGGCTTTAGAATGAAATACCTGTAATTACAATAACGGCAAACTTTTAAACATGATTCGACAGACAAAAGAAAAGTTACGTGAATGTCGCAGTCGGGGAAAAATCTTCGAATTTTTATTTTTTGTTTCATAGAATAATTCTAAGATAAGAAGAAGAAATTGAAAACGGCACATGAATTTTTGATCAATGACCTCTACTTTCATTGCAATACCCAAAAACTTAATTTCTTTGGCAATACCCCAAAAAATTGATCAACGACAAAATTTTAAAAGGAGAGAATATTTCGAGAGCAATCTTACTGGTAATTACTTCGTTCTCACTAAGCTCAGCTTCCTCTGCAACAATTGGGAACATATCAATATGCATAAACTATAAGTCAAATCATTAATTTCAAGAACACGATCAATAACCCAAGACGAAAACACTGAAAGCAAGTTCCCACATTCTCCTTTCAACAATAGAAATGTAAGTAGAAAGTCATGCAAAATACATTGTCTTTTATGATAGCAACTACGACACCCCAAAAAGTCTCGTATCCAGTCAAACAATGGGTCACATAAAACAAAGTCACAATACCGTCCTTCACTAAGTAGGTGCCATGGATCATAAATACGAGGAGATAAATATAACTAATGCGTGTGTATGTAGCTTAAGCTTTTTCGTAATGACAACTGATCATTCATGTTATTTGATAACCTTGAATAAGCTTATATTAAGCCAGACTTAATGTGTGATGATGTAATCTGTACAGTGTTATCACACAACAAAAGCTTCATGGAAAAATCTCATAAATTTAACTCTCATAACTTTAACTGGAACCACTTAAAGCAATTATAAATAACTTGAACCGCGAGGAATTTCTAATCAATTGTTATGCTATTGTTTGATTGGTACGCGCGTCCAACTTAAGAACCAATCGGTTAAGTAACATTCTTAACATGATAATAAAATTAATTAAAACAAACAAAAACAATAAAGTATAATGATTATTTAATAAATTTATCATAACACTAGTTTGCGTAATAATTTAAATCAAGTCAAACATGAACTACTTATGAGACCTCCATGTTTTCATGATCCGCGGTTGACACCTTCACAAGTAATTTTCTCTGTGAAGATAAACTTAGTGTTGCTATTGCTTTATTTCTTTTCATTGTATCTGAACCCTTTGTGAAGGGTATGACAGTAAGTCCATTGTTACCTTTGTTGTGTTTATGATGTGCAACTTTTGTCGTCTGTGTCGTATTGTGTCGTAGAAATGAGATTTGGGATGTATTCGAGCGGAGCCGTCGGTGTTGAATCGTTTTTCATTTTTCATTTATTATTTTCTGACGTTTTTAGCAATCAAGTTATTATAGTGTCGTATAGAATCAAAGGCGGTATTCTGTGCTTAGAATTAATTTTGGATATCTTAATGTGTCTCGACCAAGAATTATATCACTACATAGTATAAAACAAAGTCGCTTGCGCTGTCTGTCCCTATGTATGCTTAAATCTTCAAAATTACGCAACGGATTTTGTTGCGGTTTTTTTTAATAGATAGAGTGATTCTTAAGGAAGGTTTATATGTATAATACATGCATAATATAGTAGCGAAACACTGATAAATTTAGAGGTTTCTAATGCGGCGGCGCGTGCCTATAAAATATGTCGCTCTTTCAAGAGTAACCTCTAAACAAAACATGTTTGTATTGTCTAATGACAAAAAAGCTGTAAACGTTGTTTATAAGGACATTCTGTAGTAGGTATGTATATTTAGTATCAGCATTGCACCCGTGCGAAGCCGGGGCGGGTCGCTAGTATATTCTAAATGGATAGGTAACTCTAAATACCTATTTGAAGCAAATACCTATCAATTGCGAAAAAGAGAAAGATAACAACTATGTTGGGACAATCTCTCTTTCTTTCATTAAGGGTAAGTAGGGTTAGAAAGAGAGATTGTCTCGACTACCAAAGATTGTCGGATTTGATTGTAATTATATTATTATTATTATTTATTTATCATTTACAATTTTATTTTAAATTTTCTATACGGCCATATCAAAAACTCCTTTTTAACAAAATTAACAGGTTGCCGCCTTTGATTCTTATGAAGCCTTTGAATATTGCTATTTTGGTTGCTATCTATACATATGTAAATCTGTCGCCAAGCACCTGTTGGTGTGTTCTGGCAGTTGCAATTGAGAGCCAGTTGCACTTGCCCTAAAGGCATTGTAATAAGGTGTACAACACGTTGGCTGTCCCCCTGGTATTGCCAATGTCTATAGGCGACGGTAGTCACTTACCATCAGGTGACCCGCCTGCCTCGTTGTCACTTGTGACATAAAAAAAGAAAAAATATCTATATTCGCATTACAATATTTTCTGAGCCCATTTAAAGAAAACTGAAGTAAATAAGTAAGCATATCGGGAAGTAGATACTTTTCATATATTACAAGCTTAATAATAAATCCTCTTACTCTGATCTGTGATAAGATAGACTTAATGTTTCTAGTCTGAGCACAGATCTGTCTCCATATAAAAACTGCTTTGAAAAATGAGATCACTTATTTATTTATAACACAAAAGCTAGTAAAATTGAACCCTAATGCATTAAAAGATTAAAACTATGAGTATAAAATACTGTAATGCATTTTCCATTACGGCAAATGGAAGACCCTTTTTGTAAACAAAAGGGAATGTATTTCCTTTATCATGGGGACACAGACAGGGTGGCTGTGAAACAGAATCGACATCGTAATCGATTGAAGATTCGACTTGAAATCGAAAAGTGATTTGAATTGTAGCCGAGTTTCTTGCCAGAGTCTTCTCAGTTTAAGTGTATTCAGAACAGGTGGTAGAGTCAATTGTAACGTTCATAAGTGCCTTACCAGGGCCTAAACTGAATAAATGAGTTTTGAGTTTGAGTTTGAGCTTTTTGAAAATGAAAGAAATATACTTAGTAATTATAATGTAGATAAACATTAATAGAGGCTCAAGTAATTCTGCAAATTTTAAATCGATTACGATGTCGATTAGGTTGCACTGTTACCCTGCAGAGTTAAGACTTCCCCGGTTGGGTAAGCAAGTTATTTTTTTAGGGGGCGCTTTTAAAGTTACTTTACAAAAACATCTTAGAGAAGGTATCTATAAAAGATTTTCGAATCGTTTTAATTTTAGTTAATGTACCTATTAAACAATGACATAAATTTAAGGCGAAGATATATCAGTGGTAGTGACGTCGGATACCGTGGCGAAGGTCATGGGTTCGAATCCAACGAGCTTGAGCTTTCGGTGAAGGAAAACATAATGAGGAAACCATAGAGCATGGTGGTATGGTACTTTGTAGTACTCGACTGGCTGACTACCACACTCATGTTAAAAATCTGTCGCCAAGCACCTGTTGGTATGTTCCGGCAGTTGCACTTGAGAGCCAGTTGTCTTTAAGGCATGATAAAAATGTCGCTACCACCTGTTAACACGTTTGTAATAGGTACTTGTGGTAAAAAACAAATGCATTTTTATAAATTTTATAAATCCCAAAAATACCAATACAAAACTCTAAAAACACAAAATTAAATATATTACAGTCTAGCAAATTCACACATGTAATTCAATTTCAAACTTACCAATAACTTGGTAAGTTTACTTAACTAAATAAACACTAGTTTCTTATCTTAATGAATGAAACAATTTATTAAACTTACCAAATAAGGTTTCTGTAAGTTAATTAGCTTTGAGGCAGTGAGATTCGCATCGCTAGTGTTACTCAAACAGTAAAGCTGTGTCATTTGGCAGCGAAATGAAATTAGACTGCGGTTTCTATGTTCGTACGTACATCTCTAATCAGGATCCTGCTTAGGGTTGCCACATTTAAAAATTTTCTACACTTTAAAGGTGTTCTTTTGAGATCCGCAGAATTTTATCTATCATGATATTAATAAGCAAACGACGACGTAATTAAATGTAATTCTTATTGCAATGATTAGTGCTAGTACAATTATGATTTACCAAGTTCTGCCCCGCAATTTTTCCTCGTTTTTCGGTATCAAAATTAGTCTATGTCACTCTCCGACCCTTAAACTCTGTTTTTGCAAAATTACGACGAACCATTGCTGCACGAAAAAAAAACGAGTAGCACATATTAGGATTTTATAATTAATGTATGTTTAACAATATAATTATTTATTATACAAAATTACTATAAACTTAAAAAAAATAGTTTTTTGAATGTATTTTTTTTCTTTACCTTTCCCTATGACGTAGAAAGTATTATAATCAGTGCGTTTATCTTTTAAATAGTAATGATTAATCATGTTTGTATTTTCGCTCCATTCTATTTGTTGGGTAATTTCGTGGCTATAATCTCGCTAATAAATCATAGCAGTGACAACCCTGGGTCTTGCGAGTTGGTATTAGATAGATTTATACGTGACCTAATTAACCTTAACATATTTTTTCATTAAATTGATAACTAAATTGTTGTGAATTAAAAAGTGATATTTATTTATTTGTTAAAATTATTATAAAGTTTTTGGTACATGTCAATGTACAATTTTAATATTTATTATATAAATATGATATTACTTTGAATATAAAATGACTTGCTTTTAGTATAAAGTGACTATTTACAAAGTAGACTAAAAATAGCATATTTATCATAATCTAATTTATCATCGGCTTACAGATGAAATTTATTCCAGTACAAATTCAATCCATACTAATACTTTAAAGGGCCTAAAATGCAAAACTGATTTCAATGAAATTTTGCAGACAGATAGATGATGGTATGGAAAAGGGAGAAATACTACTTTTATTGGAAATATAAAAGATTATGCGTGTGTATGTTTGTAACCAAGTAGCTCCATAACGGCAGAACGATTTTCATGAAATTTTGTTTGTAATTTCTTTAGGTTCATTCAACATGGGATGGTCCCAAAACTTCATGTAAAAACAGTATTTTTAAACAAAACTTTTATTTTAAAACTAGCTTTCCACCCCGTGGTTTCACCCGCGTATCCCTTTTTTACCTCTTTAGAGGTTAAATTTCGAAAAATCCTTTCTTATTCCTCGTCTACATCTTAAAAACTCTTCTAGGTTTAGGTTGGGCGTTGATGAGTCAATGAGTCAGGCCTTCTCTTTTTATATATGTATAATTATAAATTAATTTAAAAATGTATATCCTTAATCTCATAGTGAATATCAAGTGAGTTTCCTACAGTAACAATACAACCAACTACACAATCCAAAGACAGTCGTTGTGACGACAGCGGCTGATTAAGTCTTCGTACAGTCGTCTCCTCGAGTGATTAATGAAACGAAATGTGTCACACTGAAGGACAGATGTGTTAATTAGATTAACACATAGGTGCCGGCGTCGTGTCGAGATTTGTGTGAGTGACTGTACTGTGACGGGATAAAATATTATTGTTTGTTTTGTGAATGAATATTAATAGCTTTTGGGTTAGTAAAATAATAAATTATGTGTGGCTGATAAAGAAAAAACTATAGTTTATGGTTAGGCTATTAAATAAAAATGTCGTAGCTATAGTGATGTTAAGAAGAAAATGATTGAACAATGAGATCTTATTACGTAATCTCACTAATATTATAAATGATGAATGGATGTTTGTTACTCTTTTACGCAAAAACGGCTGAACGGGTTTTGATGAAACTTGACAGACATGTAGATCATATCCTGGAATAACACATAGAATACTTTTAATCCTAGGAAAGGATAACATCCCTCGGGAACGCGGGTGAAACCGCGGGAGACAGCTACTTCATATCTAGTTTTAATGCGGCAAAATCAAGACGAAACAAATAGAAAAACAATAAAATCAAATACTACTGTGGAATAACAAAAACTTGTCGCGTTACTTCAAACAAATTTATATTCCAACAAACAAACAAACAAATCCAACACCCGTTCACACCTCTCGCATCCATTGCGCAAACAAATTAATCCGAACCAACAAATCGTTTCATGACCCGATATTAATGACCCAATACTAAAATACAACACTAAATAAAATATACGTTCTCGATAAATAACAAATGCCAGTTTCATGAAGGTAACAAACATTGTTGACTACATCTTTAGTATTGGGGTAAACTCATTACAAGTATTATTGATAGCTAGCTGTTCCCCGCGGTTTCACTCGCGTTCCCGTAGGATTTTATATTTTCCCGCCTATGTTCATCAAGGATAATGTAGTTTTCTAATGTTTAAAGAATTTTTCGAATTGGTCCAGTAGTGGTTGCACGGTGGTAGGGTACTTTGTAGTACTCGACTGGCTGGCTACCACCCTCAAGTTGAAAATCTGTCGCCAAGCACCTGTTGGTGTGTTCCGGCAGTTGCACTTAAGAGCCTGTTGCCTTTAAGGCATTGTATAATAAAAAGGTGTACAACACATTGGCAATCCCCTAGGTATTGCTAATGTCTATAGGCGACGGTAGTCACTTACCATTAGGTGACCCGTCAGCTTCGTTGTCACTTGTGGTATAAAAAAAAAGTTTCAGAGCCAAAGAAACAAACAATCAAATTTTTCCTCTTTATAATATTAGTATAGATTATTATCATTCGATTTTCAATCGAGTGATAACGATTTTTGGCGAAAGAATACCCTAGGACCGATTGCTTTAGTGTTTACGACATTTCTGTATAGGAATCGACATAGCGTCTCTAGCGGTATTTTCATGGAACTAATTTCTTCCAAACAAATTGTATCGTTGAATATAGAGATAATGGAATATAGAGTATTGGTAGAGCTAAAAGGATTAGTTCTATCAGTAGAATTTGTCCAATAAAACTAAATGGAACACGCTGTTTGATACGTGATTGGCGGCAGATTTTCTACCTTTGTCACGGTATCCAACGTCACTTTCCCCTGGTATAGTGCCACCAACTTATCTGTGAACAGAAGGGTGGCGCTAGTGGTCACTGAAATGAATAGGTAACTGACAGTTGTGACATTCGAATGTTCATGACGGCCGTAGTTCCAAATTTCGCCATTTCACATATAAGTTGGTAGGAAATTGCGGAAAATTCAAAATTCAAAAAGTACGCCTGTATTGGTCCAAATTATCAATTTATGCCTTTTGCGGTTGAGACCATGGGTCCGTGGGGGTCTGAAGCTCGTCGTTTCGCAAATATTTTATGTAAAAAATTAATCGAGGGCTCGGGTGACCGGCGGGCGGGGAGCTTTTTCCGCCAACGCATCAGCTTGGCCATCCAAAGAGGAAACGCTGCCAGCCTTCTGGGAACCTTGCCGATCGGCAGCAGCGGCAGCCTCGAAGAAGTTTTTTATGTATTATAATTGAACATTTGCTTGTATATTTTGTACATTTGTTGTAAATAAAACCTGTATAATAAAAAAAATTGTAAAATTTTTTAGTTGGTAGGAGTGTAATTATTTTGAACAATCTTCAAATGTCAGATTCTAAAACTCTTACGAGTATATTGTGATGGTAACACTGATCCAACGGAAACCATCCCATAAATTCTATAAAAAATACAAACATAAAGTTATTTCCTATCCTTTTAACTTATCTAGCACTCGTTAATATAAATAAATTGTACGATTCAGTGGAGACCTTCCTAATCCACTAAAGGCATCCCAAATCGTATTAGAAGCGAGACAAATTCTGTACACATGTAAAATATTGTTATAGCTATTTCAATATCGGTCCCCTTTGTAAGCGATCCTTTGAAGTAAACTCTAGAATGTTCTAAAAATATCCTGCAAGCTCCAGAGAACACGTAAAGCCATTTATCTTAGCTTCCAGGCTTGTGATGTCGTCGTTTGAGAACCTCTGGAACGTTTCATAGAATCAAGCGTTGCTTTTTGTCATGGCATTTAAACGTATTTCAGCTATATGCCACAGGTCTTGGGTTTGATTCCCGTCAAAGACATACATTTTTCTGAGGCTGTGTGTAATTAATTATCTATTTAGATAGTATTTCATCTTATTGTGTACTTGTCTGGTTTCCATACTTCAAAATCTGCTTAGTTTGATATGATGGTCATCTGTGAAGTGTCTCAGGTTATTTATTTATATTTATTTAATAGATAATTTAATAAAATACAAAAAAAATGCTATTCCACGTGGCATTTTTTTGTATTTTATAAAAAAGCTGTCACTTTTTAAATCAATTAAATTTTAAGATCGTTTCGAAACTACCGTCAAAAACTTAAATATAATTCTAAAAATTGCGATTCAGATGTTTAATAGGCCTGAAAGTTCAAACAACCAAAAATAATCATTATAAAGTACCTATATATTTAAGCCTTCATTACAAATACTTTGAAACATGAAACATGTAAACATAATTAATATATTTAATCCTCAAAGAAAATAGAGAGTTGAGCTACTTGATGCGGATAAAAGGAAGCCTTACATTTCGACCAGAAAAGAAAATGTAGGCAATAGTCCTACTACAGTGAGCTTAAGCTTTCGGTGAAGAAATACATCGAGAGGAAACTGTAGCAGGTGTTATGGTACATTGTATTATATACCTGGCCTTGATTGAAACGTCGAGGATAGTCAAAATTATATTTTGGAAATATTCTGTGTCATTTTTGTAATTTTTTGTATTCGCATATTTGTAGTAAAATTACAATAAATATGAATTTAGTTCCCAAAAGTGTTGTGTTCGTAATGTGTTATTCTATACAACCGTAAATTGTTCTATTTAGCTATTTTAACCCCTTCCTAAGTGGATGGCTACGTTTAAAAGGCTGTTTAGGCTGTGCGTTGATAGATCAGTCAATCAGTAATTTAGAAAAAATAATTATACATGTATAGATGATGATATTGTATCTCCTCATTATTTAATATCTACCGCTAGCAGTAGCACCCTATCCAACATTATATGAGCAAAATTGCGTCGCGAGTTGAAACGAAGCGAAATTGAGACAGATTTCAAGAAGTAAAATCATTTAAGGCGGGGCGGCAAGCGGAAATCCGTCATACAGTGAAGGGCTCACAAAAGTGAAATTAGATTTTCAGGGGTCGAGGATAGACCTTTTTTTTGTTGACGTATTTACTATGGTGAACAAAATTTGCGTCTTTGTAAATTACGGGAAAGGTACCATGTTTTTAAGTGTTATATTTTATGTACGACAATAAATTAAAAAAAAAAACAAAATGTTTTGTTCTATTTTGGGACACTTAAAGAACACTTATTGCTATTTTTTAATGCTATTGTTACTACCATTTCCAAAAAAAGACCTGTCAGGAGAAGACACGGCGAAACAAACTCCCCGCTTTTTTTAATAAGTTATTGTGTATTTTTTTACCATATTATAATATTAAAGCTTAGAAACATTCCTAATTCAATAACTATATCTTTTTCAATTTAGTATTCCACAGTAAATTACAATTTTATCCAAACAAAAATATACCGTCGCGTCGCTCAATTTTAAGCACATTTTCTTTATATACGATTCTCCTCACATAATCTGTTCTCTAATAGATAACCTCACCTAAAAAATGGATGCTGAGGTTCAGAGTACGTGCTTGAATGCAAACCACAACGTTGAAAGCCTAACATTACATATTCACTTTTACCCAAAACCCTAAAATCCGAGAGTGACGTGTGACAAGCTTCATCAATATTCCTCTAAAGCATATTCGGTCACTCAACCATCTGGTAACCAACGAGCATACGATATTAGAACCTGTTCCTTTAGGTATTAGATTAAAAATTGAGTGGCATGTCAAATGCTGGAGCAACGTCAAATAATTATTTACACTCCGTTGAGGTTTTGTTCAGGTCAATCGTTTTGAAGGCTTCTTTTTCGACTACTTTTCTAGATAAATGTTTCGTTCTTTATAAAGCTAAACATTAAGATACGTGTAGTTCCATTGTATTAAATAAATTTTATTAAGTGATAGGTAATTAGGTTTATAAGAATAATAATGTCATATATATTTTTTGAGTGAATTAATCAATTATCAAGCATACCATGACTATGCATGTCGTAAAAATCGTAAAATTTGTACGTATATTAAATACTCATTATTATTATAGAAATGAAAGTAAAGTAACCTTACCTATATAACTGTAAATTTTTTTACAATTAAATACTCCTTTTATTTAAATAAATAAACTATATGATTAAAAAGAAAAAAAAACCACAACAATTTTATATTATAGTGGTTAATATTAGAAATAAATTATATAAACTTAAATATTTATGTATTTATATTTTTTAACTTTTATAATATTTAAGTTAGCTACAGTGGCATTTGCATATCCTACCAACCAAAAAAACACGACCTTAAATCATAAATATTTAAACAGTATTGTTTTCAATCTAAAATTGTTTTTAAAACAGTTGGTACTTTCCAGTTTCCTGCTGCTATGTAAATTTCTGTCCACTTTTGATAACGGTATGACGAAAAATCTAATTCGCCTTGTAATTGGACATCAAAGAGGGACTCCTGTCCCCTAATAAACCATATTACAGCGGCAAGCAAAAACTCTAGAAAAATAATACAAACAACGGCAGAAATTACAAAAAAACACCCGCGGAAAATCTTGCCAATTCGTTTCCCCTAATTTCCTCGGTATAGCCGTGAAGGCACTTAGAACTATGGGAAGGGAAAAAAGATATAGCGAAAGAAAATGGCAGGTAATAAATAAAGAGAAGAGAGTTCTCTCCACGAATCTGACATTTGGTTGGGATTGTGAAAAGCTGCACGAATATAAAATGGTGAACTGAGCTGTGCAATTTTTTATGATTCGAATCTATGGGCTTTGGTCTACGGATTTTAGTAATTGAGAACTTTGGTTATCAGCAACAAAGACACATTTAAAAAAATGACACTTTTTTAAAGTGTCACTTAATTGTCATCTTTTAAAAAAAAAAAATTAACTTGCTTCCACTATTAACTGTTCAATGAAGTAAATAATCAAATTCAATAGTAATATTACAATAGCAAACACGGTTACATTAAAAATACAGTTTTTATTTCTATATGCTACTACTAATCGTAGAATATAACCAGAAAACTGTTTTAATAAAGCACATTCAAAATTGAAACTGACTGCAACAAGTTACCTAATTGATCCGCTGTCGTTGACCTTTTATTATACTTTAAAAGCCTTATATTACAATACCTTAAAGACTTTGAATAACCCGAGGGCAACTTTCTTTGACGTAGTGGTACCAGCCAGTCGAGTACCTACTATAAAAATCTAAGAATATGACATTAAATGACAACGTGGTAAAGCCGTTATCTCCAAGCACAAACTCAAGAATAAACTAGTTAATATAATAAACAGTTATATAAACAGTCTTCAAGTGTCATTCCCTGCAAAAATATCTCTCTTTGCGGGTTGGGAAAGATAAGAATAACATCTTCAGCTTACAGCTTTTGTCGTTTATTTCTTTCAACTAAGTTTTGTGAAGTACTTCTGATGTGCAAACGTTTCGTGATAGCTAGGTTTGATTGCATAATTTTACTTTACCTTTTTACCTTTTTTTTTTGGTTATCTTTTATTCGTTTGATCATTTAATAGGCTATTGATTGATGTTTACGTTAAGTGAATACCTTCCGTAACAAATGTTATACATTATTCATAACATTTACTTACGTATTTTGTTTTTATATTGTTTCTATGGAATTTGCTACCATGTTTATTAACATTTCCGTGAGTTTTATTTGCTTATGTATATTGTATATGGGTAAAGATAATATATTAATTTTAATATATTCAGTTCTTTTTATACCGGCGCAAATATCAATATCATTGCTAATTTTATGTGTTGTCGACCCTTTACAATGCCTTAAAGGCGAGGGCTCTCAAATGCAACTGCCGGAACACACCAACAGGTGCTTGGTGACAGATTTTCAACTTGAGGGTGGTAGCCAGCCAGTCGAGTACTACAAAGTACCCTACCACCGTTGATGCACTAGTTCTTTGTTGCAAATTTTCTAGATTAATAAATCCAAAATAGGTTGCGATCAAGCACTGGAGAATCAGGTTCTAATTTTAGTTCAAATGTAAATTCTGTGTTGGTTTTAATTTATTCTGACATATCATAAACTGAAACGTCTCTCAAACTGTCTTTTAGGATGCAGCTCTAAATACGAAACTGTATCTAAATCCACAGTTAATTTATGCGCAATATAATATTTGGAAAATCAAATTCAAATTTATTATAACATTATTTAAACGTGACTTAAATTTTTGCAGTTGGTACTGTTGGTACCTGTCTAAGTCCACTCGCATTCCGAGAAAACCCTATGTGGTCGAATTTTCAAAAATCCTTTCTTAGCTGACTTCTTAGATAATAATAATCTTTATAATATTTTCCCGGGATAAAAAGTATCCTTTGTTTTATTACAGGTTATGATCTACTTGTATGCCAAGTTTAATAAAAATCAATGCAATAATTTTTGAGAACAATACCTTCAGACATCCAAACATACTTTCACATTTATAATATTAGTAGGATAGACAATATCCCAATAAGCCCAAACATCCTAGAGTCACAGATAAAGAATAGAACTGTATGGATTTCCCCTTAGAATACACGAAGGAATACTAACAATCATTTATATCACGAGAAACATTGGAACGGACCACGTTCGGCTAACTCGTATGCATATTCGTTCCGGACACTGATTCGGGCTCCGCACAAAGACCGGACAGTTTCGGACACGGGTATTGCTATCGACACCGTTCCTGTTGGAATCGGTAAAACTGCGCTGCCGTTGACACTTTTTAATTTGAAAATTCCCATTTTTTTACTTCAGTTAGATAGAGCAGAGTTTTTGTTTGTCGAGATTTTTTTGTTTGAACGCAACGTTTTGCGGGGTACCTAGTATTTTATGCATTTTTTTAGTGCTTCTGTGGTTTATGCTGTGATGAACATTTTGTCGGGCATTTTTTATGATTGAGTTTTTTTAAGCTTAATAACGCTAAATAAAAATGGATCTTCAAAATGTATGTACGCTCATAACTTTGGAATTACTGCACCAAATTGGATGATTCTTTGTTTTATGTATTCGTTATTGTTAGGACAAGGTTTGTATAAAATAAAAATTTCCCCGGGAACGCGGGTGAAACCGCGGGGGGCATCTAGTATAGCATTTGCATCTAGCATGCAAAAACGCAGTATCAAACCGCCATTAAATTCCCTCGAATTATTGAGTGACAAAAAATATTACCTAAAAACAATATGGTGCCGTTTATCTCGAATCTGAACTTGAACTTAAACTCCATTTTGTTCCACTCCACAAACGCGAGTCTAGGGGTGAGATGGAGTTAATAATATTACTACAAGTTTAGTTTAAATAAGCTTACTTAGTATTATTATATAACAAAGTAGTTACCTTAATATTTATAAAACCTTTGTCTAAAGTCATCTTAAACATAAAACTGTGGTAACATTAATGTCAGTAAATAAAACTGAATTAGGACTCACTTTGTTTCTTCACACTAAATAAAAGTAGGTATACTATGTATTACATTCTGTTAGCTTTACCTAAGAATTACTTTGTGTTCAAGTAATTATTTGTCTTTGTTTTTATTATTTTAGCATTTTATTTGTCTTTTAAAATTTTTAAAAATAAAAAAATATTAGCTTTTTCTTTTATTTAGTTATTTATTATAAATTAACTTGTGCTCTTATTTTTTGTTACTCGTACTGATTTTTTTTTTGTTAAAGAATGGCATTGAAAGTAATACATTTTCAAACTATAGTCAACACTATTATTAACCGACTTCAAAAAAGGAGGAGGTTTACAATTCGACTGTATGTTTGTTACGCGATAATTCTGCCAATTATTATATTAATGTAATACTAGATAAAATGGGCTTATTTTTCTAAAAACAAAACTTATTTCTGCAGCCATAAAATTTTATGCATTTTTATTTTATTAACCGTGAAAAATCAGGTCCAGTCCAGAGGTTTTTTCTTCTTTTTCTATAATAACAATAAATTTGATTCGGTACAGGCCAACTTTTTTAATTATATTAAGTTACGTACGAAACTTACTATTATGATAATACTTATTGAAATCAATTTTATGTAGTTATTTCTTTATTGCCAGGAATAATATTCCATGTAATATTTTCACAAACTTCTAATTTTCACTGTACAGTAAACAATTATTTTTACAGTAACAATATTACAGTTTCTATAACAACAAGTCTCGAGCAAATGAACGTGATTTTTACACCTTCAAAACGACGGATTGATTTGAAACTTTGCACACTTATCAAGGACCGATGACAATGCAATAATCTGGGGTCACGGCAGTGCCCCCGCCAAGTCTCGAAAAAATGAACGTGATTTTCATACCTTTCAAAACGACGGATTGATTTGAAACTTTGCACACTTATCAAAGACCAAAAACATTGCAATAATCTGGGGGCACGGTAGTGCCCGCGCCAAGTTTCGAGCAAACGGACGTGATTTTCACACCTTCAAAACGACGTATTGATGTGAAACTTTGCACACTTATCAAGGAACGATGACAATGCAATAATCTGGGGGCGCGGCAGTGCCCCCGCCAAGTTTCGAGCAAATGAACGTGCTTGATGGAAGTAGTCATTTTGAAAAATATCTTAAAAAGCACCCCACGATTTTTTTTACAATAAAATTTTTTTTTTTTTGCTAATCACACTATCCTTTATTAAAATTTATTGAAAAATACTTTTTACCTTTTAGTGTGATTTTTTATAAAAGCGTGTTTTTTTAGTTTTTTTAAACTATGTATTTATTCTATTAATTAAAAAACCAATGCGAATTCAAAAACTCGCTTATTTAGTTTATGCCCTGGTTAGGCACTTATGAACGTTACAATTGACTCTACCACTCTACCACGGTTCAATACACAAGAAACTCAGCTAGGCATTTTTTTAAACGAAAGAATTAAGAAACCGTACGTAACGCTAGTAATAATATTATGAAAGGGTAAAGTTTTTAAACACCCGCATTCCCGTGGGATCTTATCTTTTCCCGGGATTAAAATATAGTCTATGTGACTCACAAATAACGGGGCTTTTTATTGGTAAAATAATTAATTAGGTAATTTTTGAGTTAAATCGGAACAAACACAAACCAAAAATCTAATCTTTCCTCTTTATAATATTAGTTTAAATTAATACTTAGATTTAGAAGTATTTATTTTGTGTTCAATTTATACAATATTCCTTAAAAGGTAAATCATCTTAGCGGAGCAATGTAGGGGAGAAAATCCCTTAAATACAAGGGCTTTGGTAGACTTTGAGGGCCTTACATTAATATTAATGAAATACACGTACTGTACAACGATTTCGTGTACGCTCAATGTACCAAAAATGTACTTGAAACAATAATTGTGACAATCTACGTGAAAGTTTCATTAAAACGCCACTCACGTCTCATCGGGTAGTGAAGTGGTAAAATTTCATTTTGTGCCAGCATTTTGGGAGGGATTTTTATTATTTGCGAATTGGTATTGTCATATCTTTTATTATAAGGCAATCACAATCTTATTTCTAAGGTACAAAAGCTTGTGTTTGGCTACAAAATCATCTCTAGATATAACAACAAGACAGTAGAGTTTCCTAGTTTTATCATTTTCAGCTTTCGTTGAAGGAAAACATCGTGAGGAAACAGCACAGTGGGAGGGTACTTTGTAGTACTCGACTGGCTGGCTACCATCTTGAAATTGAAAATCTGTCGCTTAACACCTATTGGTGTGTTCCGGCAATTGCACTTGAGAGCCAGTTGCCTTTAAGGCATTGTAATATGGTATACTACACATTGCCATTCTCCCTGGTATTGCTACTGTCTAATAGGCGACGGTAGTCACTTACCATCAGGTGACCAACCTACATGGGAGTCACTTGTGGTATGAAAAAAAAAGTATATTAAAGTAAACCTTAAATGCATATTTTTAAACAGTATTTTTTTTTTCTTCAATCAATCATCAATACGAACAATGGTTGCATCTGACCTCGGAACAATAACTAACATGTTCCGAGCATCTGACATACAATTTAGCAACACCTTTATGGTCGCTACGTATTGCTTTTATTAAACAAAACTGCTTTTTAATTGCTTGACATTGTTTTTTTTTTATTTACGTTTTCACGCCATTTTTGAAGAATTAACAATGATGATTATTCATCGGACACCATAGCATAGAATTTGTAGATTTAAATTCTCTATCAGGTGAAAAATATTGCAAAGATAACATATAAATTTAAACTAGGTAGATACTTTTATAAGCATGGCTACCGTACCTCAGGTTTAAAATCAATTGCAAACCTACTAGTAGTCAAATAGAGCCTAATTTTGCTTACGTATGGCCTTTAGAAGCATTATGATTGATTACACTAGTAAAACTGTTAACAAAAATATTTGAAAGACTGGTGTAAAGTCTGAAAGTTATTATTAAAAAAAAACTTGTGCGGTCGAGGGACCCCTGTCAGGAATTAAGTTCCTCACCTTTTGTTTTAACTAAGTAGGTACCTTCGGGCTGTGACTTCCTAAGCTACCTTTATAAAATTATATCAATGTATTTACAATAGAATTGTAAAAAGATTATAAAATAATGTTCCACAGTATTGTTCACCGAATAGTTCACGCACAACACACTAGATATTATTACTAAATCATTTTACATCCTACTAATATTATAAATGTGAAAGTTTGGATGGATGTATGTTTGTTACTCATTTACGCCAGAACGGCTGAATGGATCTAGATGAAATTGGGCATGGAGATAGATTATAGTCTGGAATAGCACATAGGTTACTTTTTATCTCGGGAAAAGATAAGATCCCTCGGGAACGCGGGTGAAACCGCGCGGAACAGCTAGTATAAGAAAAAAACTTGAGAGGTGTCAAGGGACACCCGGATGGAACGAAGTTATATAAATTATATAAATCGAGAGAGTATATACCTATATATAAAAAAAAACTATTTATATATTATATATTTATCGGCGCAAATACAACAGTTCACCTATTATAATTAAGTAAACATGTGCACGTGCGACGAGTCCTATAAATACGGCCGCACTGTCGGCGTTCAGTCTGCCAAAGTTCTCCAAGCCGCGACTCACACCCTAGGTCCCTGGTTTCGGAAATGGAGAATCGAAATTAACCCCACCAAGAGTCAGGCGGTGCTGTTCTTCAGTCCCGCCAAGAAACTCATCCCCACTCCCCCCCCTCCAGTCACCATGTTCGGCGAGCCGATCCCTTGGGAGAGGCGAGCCAAATATCTCGGTGTTACCCTGGATGATCGTTTGTCCTTTGCCGACCACATAAAACAGGTACGTGCACGCGCCTGTTTTGTGTCCGGTCGCCTTCATTTCTTGTTAAATAAAAAGTCTAAACTTGCCCTAAAAAGCAAAGTGAGACTCTACACCGCATGCATCCGCCCCGTTATGCTATATGCATGCACTGTGTTCGCACATGCATCCCCCAAGCTGATCCATAGACTCCAAGTGGTTCAAAACCGCTTCATGCGCAAAGCCACGGGCGCCCCGTGGTACATGCGCAACTTAGACCTCCACATAGACCTCAATCTGCCCACGGTTAAGCAATTCATTAAGCGCGCTTCACGCCGCTATTACGATCGTGCCCTAAACCACGCGAACCCATTGATTGTAAACACTGCAAACTATACTCCTTCAGAGATTTCAAAAATCCGTAGGCCTAAACTCGCCCTCAGCGAGCCGGATGACCCAATAACACTAGCTCAGATTAAGGGTAGGGAGGCTCGCGCAGCCCTGAAGAAACAACAACAACACCGCCCGCGTTTCCGCCCTCGCCGGAGAGGCCCGTCGCGACGTCCCACTCAGTCAGTCTCCCCGTAATTAACGGCGGCCCAAGCCGCACCAGTAATCCGACCGTCCCTTAAAACTACTCTAAATCGCTTAGGCGAAGCCAGTCCCACTTTTGTGTCCCCTCGACGACGCCCTGAGCCGAGGTTCGTGCCCCAACTGGGGCGCCCTCAGCGGTCGGTCGTCTAAAATTTGCAACTCGGTTGAGAGCCCTAAGCGCTCACCGAAAAGTCCGCGTAAGGGTGTCTATGGTCCCTCAGACCTCCACCTTTAAGTCCTCCCCAAAAGAAAAAAAAAAAAAAAAAAAAGGCGTTCAGTCATTCGTGCTCGAGCCGTCGTACAGTACGGACCTCTCTGGAACGTCGGTACGCTGCCCGTTGAATATACGAAGCCTACCTAGTACTTGTGAAGTTTTCTTTCGAAGACCCAAACATGAGTCATCATCAGGAAATCTACGATTGTGACGTCAGCAATGCTGACGTCACGCTTTTTAAAAACACTACGGAGGTACCTCCTCCGTCATATATATATATAAATAGAAATGAAAATATCTGGCTTGCTTTCTATAAGAGAGAGAGAGAGAGAGATAGAGACAGACAGAGAAACATGCGCACGCCGCACAGCTTAATAAACATACATAGTGACATAAAAAGTGTCGGGACAATTTTTCGTAAGATTTTTTTCCGTCTAGCCCCCTTTCACGACGCGCGATAAGGAACTTCGTTCCAATAAAGAAGTGACAGAATCAATACCATTGGTATCATATCAAATAGTTATACAACTTCTTTTTAATATTAGTGGACAGACCACATGGACAGTAATTACTCCTTTAAACATCTAAGTCCCTGGTACTGGCATAACACTGTTTTCTTACGTGACGATTTCCGCCAGTTCTCCGTACGGTAAGTAGCGAAAACAATTTCTTTCCAAAAATGTTTTTCATTCGTGTGTGCTGTTGATGCCCCTGATGCTACTAAAGTTGCGTTAGAGTGCTTTTACTTGATACAAAATCACTTTAAACCAGACTGGCTTCGTTAAAACAAGCCATACCTTAGCCGCAGGTGAACATTATGCAACAGTGTGAAAATTCAATACCCAACAAAAAACATAAAAATAGATCAACAAAACACAGTACAGAATATCCAATGCAGTAGCAAAACTAGGGACACAACCGTGAAAATGGAAAAGTGCGCACTGCGCTAATTTTATTTCGCGGGTGAGCCCCCAATGCGAGATACGATGGGCGAACGTAAAATTGTGAAACGAATGTACGGAGTGGTATGAAAATAAGTTTACCTTTTGTGTTCTGTTGGAGTTATTTTTGTAGTAATATCATTATAGTGTATGAAAATTTATTAAAATTCGAGAGAATTTTATTCTTGTTACAATATTTTATTATTTAATAGGCACAACATAAAATTTTGTATTTACAAAAATAAACGTAGAAAATAAATTACCCAAAAAAAGGTAATAAAAAATCTAAAATCTGGAAGACTATAGGTGTATATTGGCTTTTGTCAAATTGTCTATAATTATTATGAATAGTTCAGTGGTTGTGACGTCAGATACCGAAACGAAGGTCGTGGTTTGTAATCTTGCAATGAGCTTGAGCTTTCTGTGAAGGAAAACATCGTGAGGAAACCAAGGCACGTTGGTAGGTTTCTTTGCAGTACTCGACTAACTGGCTACCTGTGTGTTCTGGAAGTAGATCTTGAGACCAGTTTCCATCAAGGCTACATAAAAAGTCGATAACACATTGGCGATGCCCAGTATTGCTTAAATCTGATAATAGCTAGTAGGTACCTACTACATATCTGGTAAGAAATCCTATAAAATTAAATAGTTTTTACATAAACTGACCCCAAAAACAACACATCAAAGTTTAAGTTTTTGATATAACGAATTAGTATCATTACACCCACTAACTCTGAAAACCTATTTTTACTGAACATATACCTACAGTATATTGATATAACACTGTAAATGAAACCTTAACATAAAATAAACAAACACGTTTTTATATAAGGAATAAAATTCGAAGAGAGAAAATAGAACAACCTCTACCTCTTCCGTTTAATTTAGGAATATTATTATAGTACCTCTAAAAAGATCACATAAACCAATTTTCCGATGACCTCGTTCGAAGATAAAAGTTTTACTGCCCTCTTCGCTAGTAGAGCATTTCGGGTGCTTGAATACAAAACCCTGTAAGTGATAAAATATATTTTACCAAATAAGGTATGTTTTAGTCTTTTTATTTGAAAAAAAAATAAAAAATTAATGGCCTATTGATATTTTTTTATAATTTAACTTGCAAAAAGCTATAAATTAAAACTTCAAAACTTTAGGTGGGTATACTTATATATACTTTACGTCATAAAATTAATTTGTGTTCTAAATGTTATGTTTCAAAGCCCAGCAGATTTTGTATTATTTTTGATATGTCCTGTAGATTCGTATAAAGCAGAAATTAATAAAATTATTTCAAAAAATAAACCTACAATACAAAACAAAACCGTAAAAACATAAAACGTTTAATTAATCCAGTTTTTTTATAAGATTTATTATACATATAGATAACAATAATTCTTTGTAATCGAGATAAAGTACTTACCTACGTATGTACCTATTTAATTTTTTTTTATATTGGCAAAATATAAAAAAAATATGAAAAAAGCAACTTTTATTTTTTTTAAAAGCAACATACCGTGTTTTCATATGTAGCAATAATTTTGTCTACGTGTTATTGCATTTTCGTCAGAATATAGGGTATTGTCCTGGGTCAATAAAAATGAATTCTAATTAGTCCGTCGGTGAGATTATCAAAAAATATTGGACACGTATTTTTTGCTTTATCAAATCAATAAAAATATACAAAGTTATAGCGCATCAAAGTATAGGAGTGGGGGCTTGTGACGTCACTTCGTGGTAAAATTTTTACCACGGTGTGACGTCACGCGAAATTTGAACGCACTGTATCCTCGTCATTTTTCGTTTACGGAACAAAATAAAAAATACGTGTCCAATATTTTTTGGTAATCTAACTGACGGAGTAAATAGATTTTTTTAGGACACAACCCTTGTATCGTATACGAGTCTTTATGTCTAGTGATGGGACCAGTGACAGCAATAGGGTACTTAACGGTAAAAATATTTAAGGTACTTGTCGATAAACTTCCTTTTGTTTAAGACTTCTATTTTTAGGGTTCCGTGCCCAAAGGGTAAAAACGGAAACCCTATTACTAAGACTGCTGTCCGTCTGTCTGTCCGTCTGTATGTCTCTCTGTCTGTCTATCTGTCTGTCACCAGGCTGTATCTCATGAACCGTGCTATCAAAGTTCAACTATCTATCTATCTATACAGTTGAAATTTTCATTTTAGCATTTGTTGCCGCTATAACAAAAAATACTAAAAACTACTAAATTTTTACGGAACCCTCGGTGCGCGAGTCCGACTCGCACTTGACCGGTTTTTTTGACATTTAAGGCGATGATAGCTCGTGATAGGTAGTGATGTTGGATATCACGGTGAAGATCGTGGGTTCGAATACTGCAATGAGCTTGAGCTTTCGGTTAAGGTAAACATCGTGAGGAAACTATAGCACGATGGAAGAGTACTTTGTAATACCTGGCTACCACCCTCAAGTTGAAAATCTATCGCCAAGCACCTTTTTTTTTTTTTTTTTTTTTTATTCTGGATAGGCTTGTGTTTGACTACAATCTCACCATGGTAAGTGATGATGTGGCCGAAGATGGTAAGCACACAAAGCCTTGATGGGAACTGGCTCTCAAGTGCAGCTGTTGGAACACACCGATAGGTGTTTGGCGACAGATTTTCAACTTGAGGGTGGTAGCCAGCCAGTCGGGTACTACAAAGTACCCTACCACCGTGCTATGGTTTCCTCACGATGTTTTCCTTCACCGAAAGCTCAAGCTCATTGTAGGATTCGAACCCACGACCTTCGCCGCGGTATTCAACGTCACATACCACTGAGCTATCATCGCCTTAATCTATCGGTGTGTTCCAACAGCTGCTCATGGGAGCCAGTTCCCATCTAATCTTTGTGTGCTTACCACCTTCGGCCACATCATCACTTACCATGTTGAGATTGCGGTCAAACACAAGCTTATCCAAAAGTTAAAAAAATACATCAAATCATTCTCTATTAATAAAATTGTAATCAATATACTGTATTCAACGATGTAATGTGATATGATGCCAGTATTCATTCATATTGGTTCTGTTTGCCACAGTAGATAGATTAAGGAATGTATTATTGTCTGTATGTCTATTTATCTTCTCTTATCGGTATACTTATTACCTTCAATGCTAGTTTTATATTTACTGAGAATCTCTATATACTTAACTTTATTGGAGAAATGTTGTCTATCAAATATAAGATATGCTGCAATACCCTTTCAGGCTATACTGTCCAAATAATATCAACATGTATATTACTGAATATGATATTATCTAGATATAAGCTAGGGTGTTTCTACAAAACTGTGAAATAACTTTTTTGACCACTTGATCCCAAATCAATCAAGTTACCGATATGTGGTAAGAAACTTTTTTTGATACATACTTCAAATCACATCAAAATGCTTTATTCAATTTTGGGACACTTAAGGAACACTTATTGAACGTCTTATTGCTATTTTTAATGCTATTGTTCCTGTTACCACCATTTCCAAATAAAGACCTGTCAGGAGAAGTAACGGCGAAACAAACTCCCGGCTATTTTTTACAATACTCCCTCTTTTAAATATAATTATGGATCATTGTATAATATATCAGACTTTTTAAATCAACAGATAATTACACCTAGACTCAAGACAAACATGGGAATCAAACCCACGACTAGTAATCATAGTATTTTTACTGACCACGCCAACTGGACAGTCAAATAAATTATTGAAAATTCCAGCAAACATTCGATTTAAGTATTTGAATGTTTGCTAAAGCATTAAATATCACAATAAAGTCTTTAAAGGCAATAAAACAGCAATAAAAATGCAGTAAATACGTTTGGACAATAAAAATAGAATAACTATTGAACGGGGTTAAGTTAATAGTGATAGTAATACTGCAATTCTACCTTCAAAGTCACACAATGGGTCAGCAATTACATCGTTTGAACGTCGCTCTGATCGAGCCTCGTTTAGACAACATATTGGACTTTCAGCAATATTTCAATAAAAACAACTCACGTAAGATTTCTATTAACCTGTCAGTTCTTTCTTGGGACAATCGGGGTTTCAGAGTCCGCACCACTTGGTTCTCAAATGGGACAATCGGGACAATGACGTTTACTTGAAAATTGGACGCGAATTTTGAAATATTGAAAACTGTGCGCGAGTTGACGAGTTGTTTGACAGGTTAATGTCGCGAGTCAACAGATTAATAGATTTATTACAGAGCAGCACAAACATGGCACTTTCATAACCAAAGAGAAAGAATGCAACACCAGCGCCACCGATGTCAGAAAACCGGAAACCATATACAAACGTTTATAAAGACTCTTTTAACAATATGTTTACAATGACATCTTATAAATTTGTATATTTTCAACACAACATACCTACTCCATATTTTTAAGGCAAACGTTTTAATAGAATTTATTTTAAGAAGTTTGACAAGCACCTGATGTGAAGTCTCGGTCAGCTTTCTTGTTTCTCTTTTCATAGCGACAAACTAAACTTTTTAACTTACTGGCGAGCGCAACCGCCTCTAACACACACATATTATATCCCTTACATGCATACCTATTACATATTATGAACCTAAATGTGTACCTCTAGTATTTACTACCATCGCCTATAGCCATAGTCATACCAGAGAAATTGCCAAAAATATTTGAAGAAGTAGTCGATCGATCAAATTAATTAAAGTTTAACGTATCTTTCAGCCATAATTAGAAGTTTTTCACATTACAATATAAATGCTTTTGTTACGGAATATTTTATTTTTATTAGTAATGTTATTTATTTATTGATAGTATAAAACGAAGTAACGAACAAAGCCAACTTACAATAAGGTATCCGTTTACAGATAAAACAAGAAAGGTTGTAATTACTTTTTTTCTTGAGTCAATAGTAACGTTCAACAGTACCTAAACTGAAATAAATATGTTTCGAGTTGAGTTTGATATTTTAATTTTACTTACTATTTTGAACTCACAGTCCTATTTGATGCCAAACTTTTTTTTATTCCACACTAATTGTTTTCTACTGAATTTAATTTAAAACTTTTTTAATATTCGTTTCAATTACTCAAACACAATACCTACCCTGTGCAGTAATTTCTTTAAAGTAATCAATACTAATACTATAATGGCGAATATATGCTTATTGGTTTGTAGTTTGTACGTAAACCACTTTAATTTAAGCAGTTCTAGTTTTCTGAAACTAAATAATATTTTGATTATTAAAGTGTCTTTCCTCTCACTTTCCTACAATCTGTGGGAGTGATTTCGTGAAAACGGATGGAAATGTGTTATGTTATTTCCTCTATTTTAGTGCAGGCAAAGGGTTTTAGTCCATACAGCCAAAAACTCAAACCTCATTTAATGACCAATGCCCGCGCGCGATGGTAGAGTTGGCTGTCAGATGGTATCAACCCCTTTTTCGTGAGGTTACTAAAAGTATGGTATTACCAAGGAAAGACGTCAGATGTTACACATCATATGTGACAGTTAGCTCGTTTATTTTTCTGATAACGCAATAAATAAAATATGTAAGTTAATTTTCAACTTGCCCAAGTATTAGCGTGATGTGAACGCAGCATGACCAGTAGTTAGAGTTCGGTGAACGGATTGATTCGTTCTCTACAATTCTACCACAATTCTCTACCGTTGACTTTGTCATTTCACGTTTTAGGCCACAAAGGCACATTATATGTATGTATGTATATTGGGCTTTGGACATAAATAAATAAATATCCTCGGACATTTGTTCACACACGGCTATCTGATCCCAAACTAAGCAGAGCTTGTAATATGGAAACCAGATGACTGATATACTCCTTTTTTTTTGTAAATACATACTTAAATAGATAATTACACCCAGACTCAGGACAAACATACATTTTCATGCACACTAATGTCTGTCCTGGATGGGAATCGAACCCACGACCTGCGGCGTGATAGGCAGTGTGTTAACCAACCACGCCAACCGGCCCGTCACGTAATAAATCACGTAAATAAAGTCAGAAACAGCTTGACACATTTCAGCGTGAATGCAGAGGCTTGAAGATTTAAAAACTATAGCAATTCCATGGTGGGTCAAGAAAGCATCTTCTTCCTGTTCCTCGCCAGTTTTTCAGACGACTGTCAAGCATGAAGGCAGATCACCTGATGGTCGCCCATCGCCTATTTCATTAGTCATCCTAGAGGAATTACCAACGCCGATATTTTACAATGCCTAGAAGGCAACTGGCTCTCAAGTGCAGCTTAGATACGACGGTAAATGCTTGGCTAATTGGCTGTATATTTAACCTACCTATTTTCCATTACTAAAAGCTCAAAAATCAAAAGCTCATTTATTCAGTTTAGCCCTGGTATGGTCGTTTTAGAATTCGAACTCACGACCTTAGACCATTCGACCTGCCTGTCGTTGTTGGTTTATTCAAAATTATTTCTTACAATATTATTGGCATGACAGACTCAGTCTAAAAAAACATAAATGGTAAACTTATAAAAAATCCAATCCGTTCAAAGAAAATGTTACAATTTTTTTTGTAAAACGTAAATATTTTTTAACAATATTATTTTTGATTCATCTTCAGTCTTATTTTCAATCTTTTAAGATATTATTTATCCTACTAATATTGTAAATGTGAAAGTTTGGATGGATGGATGTATGTTTGTTACTTATTTACGCCAGAACGGCTGAATGGATCTGGATGAAATTTGGCATATAGATAGATTATAGTCTGGAATTACATAGGCTACTTTTTATCGCGGGAAAAGATAAGATCCCTCGGGAACGCGGTTGAAACCGTGTGGCGGGAAGCTAGTATGTAGATAAATAAATTCTCGTCAAGTGCCATGTACTAAAACCTGTAAATTTATTCATGAACAAAAGTCACAGAAACTTGCAGTCAAAGTGTTGATTTTGAATGTCGCGGAAGTACGTGATGCTTCCGTTTGGGAGTGTTGGGAGTGTTGGCAGTGCTTCCTGTATGAGTTACTATTGTTGTCGTTTGAAAGTGATAGTTAAGTGATAATTAAGTGATAATCACAAAATCAGACTATAACAATAATTCAAGGGAGCTGATGGTATTTGCTGTAGTTTATTTTTAAACAATATCCTATATTATATTGATATTTATTATTAATCCCATTATTGTATTTAAATTTAACAATTGTAAGTTTAAATGTTTGGATGTTTGTTGTGCAATCACGCAAAAACGGCAGAACAGATTTTGATGAGACTTGGCACACAGGTAGATGATATCTTGGAATAAAACATAGAATACTTTTATCCCAGGAAAAAATAAGATCCTTCGAGGACGTGGGTGAAATCGCGGGACGGAAAACTAGTAGGATATAAATTTCAATAAAAAAAATTGCTTTGATATGAATAAGACAAATATGTACCCATACATAATCGTTCGAGTGATAATTTTATGAGTAATGAATCCATAGTACCGCACTCGAGTGTTGCTGAAATTTGAGACACTCATATTTCCACTTTTCTACGAGACTCCTTTCCGGCACAGCTTTCTTGTGCCACCCGCGTCTAAAGTTCGTGAATTAAACCGATTTTTAAGACTTTTTCATAATCCTTTATTGCAGTTTGTATGAAATACGAATACTGAGAGTCCATACTAATGAAAAATATCCAAATGGAGGTACTGAAAACAAAACACTAATCAATAAAAAAAATACTGAATTTGAAAATAGAATTCCATTCTTTGAAAATAAAATACATGTAGGTATATTTAGAATTTATTGCCAGCCATTCATAAATTAACTTCATAAAGTTGCCGTTCGAATCTGTTGTTTGTTTAAACTGTTTTATAAAATACGTAGGTATTCAAGTCATCATCATCATCATGTCAGCCGAAAAACGTCCACTGCTGGACATAGGCCTCCCCCAAAACTTTCCACATCGACCGATCCTGAGCTGCTTGCATCCAGCGGTTACCCGCGATCTTCACCAGGTCATCGGTCCACCTTATTTATTAAGTATTAAATTAAATTAATTAATTATTTACTGAAAATAATGAAAGCAAAGGTTCTATTTATTAAAAAGTAAGTAAAATAAACACGAAATATCGGGGTTTATCAAACAAAATCTAGAGACAAACTGTTTATTCAAAATGTCTGCTTAACTCTAAAGATGGATTTATATTATTGTTGATACAACTCTCAAGTGCTCAAAAATTTAAATATTAATTTAATAAACTCAATTCGCTGGAAGTAATTGAAGTATTCAACATTTATTGTTATTTACATTTTGTAAAGTTACGGCATATCAAATAAACAAATGAAATAAACACAAACACAGTTTATGAATCATAAACAATAATATTTATTTACTTGGAATAAATTTGAGATAATTTCCATTCCATTGACTACCTATTTGGTTAAAGTCTATGAAAGTCAATGTATCTACATACCAACATAAAATTGGCTGTGAAAATAAAATAATCTGATACGAGATGTCATTCTGCTGCTAACAGATATTTTGGGCAACGAAGATGAAAAATATGCAGAATAGATTTGAAAATAAGGAGGGACTTTGTAGCCAGCTGACTGGCTAGTAGGTACATAGTTCGTTTGTAGAATCGTAGGTAGAAAGTTCAAATATCAATACATAAAAATCAGAAATATCGAAACATCTCGAAAATCACCTCAATAAAAAGGTCAACAACCTAAATCCCCCAAAAGTTTGTTTTACTACTTACCGGATATATTCTAAGGCTTGTACATAATATTCAGAACAAAAACTATTCCGAATAAAATAAAACACTGCAACTAAAAATAATAAATCATATCCCAGCGGTTAACCGGACACAAAAAAAGCTAAGGCAGGACCGCCCACAGATATCCGCCTGAGACAATTACTCCGACTTGCAGTCCGTAAAGTCGTTTGTGGATACCGCCTACAGTGACGTCATCGTAATGGCCGCCGTAAATTTAACGCGCCGAACCATAGCTGCTGCGTCACTAAGGGTGTAAGTCATTAACTAATGTTATTTAAATTAGGTGTAATTTTTTATTTAATTACGTATTTAAAAATTATTCTACATAATTATGTAATATATCACTTAAAGTTTTGCTTACTTTGGGATAAGATGACCGTATGTAAAAAATACTGCGGGATATTTATTTATTGTATTTAAAAAAAATATTTATTATTTTCAAATAGTAAATTATTTGAAAAATTAAATTAGCTTAACCTTTTTAGGGTTCCGTACCCAAAGGATAAAAACGGGACCCTATTACTAAGACTTCTTTGTCTGTCCGTCCGTGTTGAAATTTTCACAGATGATGTATTTCTGTTGCCGTTATAACAACAAAATACTAAAAACAGAATAAAATAAATATTTAAGGGGTGCTCCCACACAACAAACATGCATTTTTACGGAACCCTTCGTGCGCGAGTCCGACTCGCACTTGGCCGGTTTGTTGAAGCAAAGTAATTGAAATGCATGAACTGTGCACTTTAAATGTAGGTACTTAGTGTGCAATCCTGCGTTCTAATAATACTTGCGATAGGTACATTACAGAAATCTAATTCTACATTGTCCTTTGATGGTAGTCTAGGTTTTATTGGATATAACTGTTGTTTTGTATTTATTACTATCTTATGTTTTTATGATAATGGCCATCAATTATCACTTACAAAGGAAATAGAAAAAAAAAACCTTAACATAGTTTAATACTTTCCGTAAATTTTAATGAAAACAGTAATCTGCCTGCCCAGTGCAAAAAATACTTTTGGATAAAACATTTATGTGCAACCTCAAATTTACACTCTGATTTTTTCAACGACTTGAACCACTCAGTCAATCTGATAGAAAGCTGTCCTGCTCGCTTTGCTTACTCGTTTGAGGTATTTATCGAATTTAACATTCTTCGATCTTCTCCATGAATAATTTCTCTCCATGAATTATCCATGATTCTCCATGATATGAATCTAAAATCTATACTAAAGAAAGAGGAAATATTTGATTTTTTGTTTGTTTCTTACGATTTAGCTCAAAAACTACTCCACCAATTTTTAAAATTCTTTCACCATTAGAAAGCTACATTATCCCTGAGTAACATAGGCTATATTTTATCCCGAAAAAAGATTTCACGGGAACACACGTGAAACCGCAGAGGACAGTTAACTATATTAGCCTCAAAATTTTAATCTAATAAACGTAAAGCGATAAGTCTATTACTTGTACCACGGCGTAACATTTACGTTGCAGTAAAAGTTTGTTGTTGACATAACGTCGTTAATAGGCCATTGTTTTATGTTTCTGCGGTCGCAGTTAAACCAATTTAACCAATATTTGTTACTTTTTGATGTGTTAATAATAAAAAAAAACTTGAGAGGTGTCAAGGGACACCCGGATGGAACGAAGTTATATAAGTTATATAAGCCGAGAGAGTATATATATATAAAAAAACTAAAAGTGTCGGTTTTTCGTAAGATTTTTTTCCGTCTAGCCCCCTTTCACAACGCGTGATAATTCAGTTGAACTTGTAATGTCTGATAAAGTCAGCGGTATTTAATGTTGTCCCTAAGTGTTGTACCTTAATTTTGATGTCTTTATGACCTACTTTACAGTTAGTTTTTTTATACCACAAGCGACATCCAGGCAGGTCACTTGATTGTAAGTGACTACCGTCGCATCGTATACTTATTAGCAATACCAGGGAGATTGCCAATGTGTTGTACCCCTTATTACAATACCTTAACCGCAACTGGCTCTCAAGTGCAACTGCCGGAACTCACCAACAGGCGTTTGGCGGAAATTTTTCAACTTTAAGTTGGTAGCCAGCCCGTCGAGTAGGTACTCAGCTCAATCGTAGGATACGAACCCACGTCGTTCGCCGAAAATACAAAAAAATCCGAGTTGTAAACAAAACGAAAATAATAAATTTCACGCATTTATTAAATAAATATACTTACAGTGAATAATCTAATTAAACCATTTCATTTCAGCGTACACTTAACAAATTAATTAATATTTACTGTACAAAAAAGACTTGTTTATCCGGAAATTTTCATCGCATTTCCGTTTGAAAAAGCCCGCCAACCCATCTCAGCTCGTATTAAATGGAGACATCTGTCTGCGGGCTAAAGGTTGTAAAGGTTCCGGACCGGCAACGTCCGGAAATTTGATGCCTGTGGTTACCAAATATAATATAAAATTTTTGTATGAAACGTCATGTCGCTGCTTGGTGGAAAATGTGCGCGACTTCCAGTTTCGTTCCTGCCTCTAGTATTATTACAATGTTCGATTAAGTGTAGGGTATGCTGAGAGATGCGCGTCCCACTTAAACAATAAGATAACAATCGAATCCAGTAGGTACCTACATAAGCGACCTGAGTAGAAAATGACAGCTAATTTTCAATTTATGATCATAAACCTGTACCTCTTGAACTAACATAACTTACCGAGGGATCTTATATTTTCTCGGGATAAAAAGTATCCTATGTTTTATTTCAGGATATTATCTACCTGTGTGCCAAGTTTCACCAAAGCCGTTTTTGCATGATTGAGCAACAAACATCCAAACATACTAACTTTTACATTTATTAGTAGGATTCGTAGGACTAGCTTCTTCCCCGCGGTTTCACCAGCGTTTTTAAGATGAAAAGTAATCTAGCATTATTCATTTATAGCACTCATTAACAATGTAGCATCCTATAAATTTCAACACAATAAACATCCTGTATGTTTATAAAAATATTGGAAATGGTTGTTTTGTTATTTAAAACTCCGATACGTATGCATTTTTTCAGTTCGATTGAGCTAGCAGCAATTTTATCTGCCTTTTCCGCCACATAGCTTCTAATTTGTTTGTCAAAGGTTATAAATTTGTTCAACCGTGAAGTGTGCATCTAGTTGAAAAATATGTTAACTGTTTCAGAATTTTTAGATTCATTAATATGGACAATTGTCTGATATAAACAAACAATAAAAAAAAAAAATAACTTGTGAACAGGTGCTGCTTGTGGGGGCTGGTCTGCAAATTCTATACATTACTATTTTTGCCGCCATAACACGCAAATATTGTCAGTGAGACTAGATAAACAATTATTGAATGTAATAGGTGTAAGTTGTTTTTGAAAAGAGTAATTGCTGAGTTTATCGCCGGCTCTTCTCAGCAAAAGCAACCTTCCGAACCGAGCATTTAGAGTCTGACTATTCATAAGTGCCTGTGAAGGCCTATTTGCATGAATAAATATTTCATTTCAACACCTACAAAACTAACGTAATATAACATTATTTGCACATGAAGTAATTATTTTTTTGGTATACTTTTATATCTATAAACAGTTAAGTTAAGTATCTGATACTTTAAAATAGTTTTGCACATTACATAAAGTTAAATTTATATCAAAAGTTGTTTATCTCCAATAGACTCAGAAATCTGTAAAACTCCCAGTATTTAAATTACTTAAACAATTACCTGGAAACTGAAATATTTTAAAATGAAAAGAGCCCCCACTAGAACAAAAGTGACACTTTGAAATTTATGTAGTATAATAGTGAATGATGAAAAATAAGGTAAAATCAGATTTTACCGAAATTGTTGCTACTTTATTATTGTTACACCACTGACATTCAAATAGTGAATCAGATAATATCCTGATATAAAACATAGGATATTTTTTATCCTGAGAAAAGATAAGATACCTCGGGAACGCTGGTGAAACTGCGGGGCGGAAAATTTGTATTATAAATGTAAAAATTTGTATGTTTGGTTGTTTGGATATTTGTTGCTTAATTACGCAAAAACTGCTGAACGGATTTTGATGAAACTTAGAATAGAAGTAGATCATACCCTGGAATACAATAAAGATATTTTTATCCTGGGAAAAGATAAGGTCCCTCGGGAATGCGGGTGAAACCGCGGGGGACAGCTAGTGGTCTATTAAGTAAAAAAATAAAAACACTTTTTGAACGACTCGGGTTGAAGTATGTTAAACCAGACTAAAATCAGAAGCAAAAATGTGCTAGCATCAGTATATCACACACAAATAATGCAGACATACAAAGTTTGTTCAAATGGAAAAAGAGCACACATATCGAAAATTGAAATAACAAACAAATTTATGAAAAATATATTTTTATAAAATACATAAATATTACTGGTGGGCTTACTCAGTGCGACGCTTGCAACAATTTATTGGGCAATTTGTTCTCGCCGAGCAGTAAGTCAGCTGTGTGTGATAACACTCGCACTACGAAAGATTGATTGGAATATAATACAATTTTGTTTCTACTTCGTAGTAATGTTTTTACAATCGCTCGAACTTTTAATGTGTACGCTCCGGAATCCGTATTTTTGAAGTTGTGATGTTGTTGGTTGTAAGCGTTAATGTAGTGATTTTTTTACAAATGCCTAATAAAATGTGTACAATGTTCAAATCTTCAGATTTCTATTCCAATCAAATATTGTTATCTGTTCCTTCTACGTTCTTTATCATGATCTTATAGTAAATCTAAATCAAATGATCAGAATTCAAAATCTTTTAAGGGCATTAGCCGTCAAAATAACTAATATTATAATAACTTAAAAATGTACTTTAGTATAAAAAAGACTCGGTTAATAGAAGTGACATGTAACACGAGCGTATAAATGTTGAATTAAAATATCGTTTGACGTAAGCCGAAACATGGCCTTGCACGGTACTAAAGCCAAAATACTTTAGGTAATACAAAAAAGCGAAAACTTTGGATGACACCATTCGGCTTATTTTCATTTAAGACGCCTAATGCTAGGCTTTTTTTTATTCAAATCAAAATATATACTCATATTTATGTTTAGCGTGGCCAATAGTTAAAACTTATGTGTTATCATAACAGTCACATGCTTAATATTTAGTTAAATATCAAATTATAGATTGAATCAAAATTAAATTAAAAAATCCAACACCCTCTCTCATAAAATACTAAATAGATATAATTAAAACAATATTTAAATTGTCACATATTTACTGATCACCTCCATTGTCTAACAATGTGACGTTATTTACGTGACAAATTTTACAGTGTTTTAGTTAAATAGCGTTTTAGTAAGACCTTAACTCGTTTATGCAGTAAAAAATTACTTCAAAAAGTTTCCACAAGTGAAATAAAAAAGCAGTATTTTGTCATAGTGTATACGCCGTAAAAAAGATATTGTGACAATTTTCAAATTTCCTCTTTCACAATTTTGGCGGCATGTTCGCAAGCATAAAAATGTGCACATGATGCAGAGAAAAAAAACATGTTTTTAGCAAAACAATCCCGGAGTATAATTGGACATTTTCACTTTTTGCATAGGTATGTTCATGAGACTACTTCGGACCGTGTAATTTAACGTAGATGCTTTATTTTTTAATTTGCTAGATGTTCATGATGAACAAAGGGGGAAAACCAACCCTATAAAAAGAACTAATCACATTTTCCTCTTAATTTACACGACTTCTGTGTTTGGTTGTACTTTTTATGCTCTACAAATGCTTGCAGTATAAATGAATTAAAGTTAGTCACTTGTGGCCTTATTCATAAAGATTTCGACCATTTTTAGCAACTGCTTAGCAGATTCTTAATTCAAATTTTCTATGTAGAATTTTAATTTAGAATCTGCTAAGAACTTACTAAATACCGTCGATTTTATTTTTACCGTTATTATGAATAAGGCCATTATTGTTTACTTACACTAATATTATTAAAAAGTAATATTAGTAAGTTTTATTGTAAGAAGTAATCTAATTACACTGATCCGATTTTGTAAACGCGGTTGTAACCACTGGGCTAGATAAAGATACCACCAATATCAGTAAAATTTCAGAATATTCGCTTTATCTTACCTAGTTTATGACCTTATAAATCTAAATAACATTAAACTTTAATAGGATTTCAGCAAGACATTAGCTAGATGGGTTTTCCCTTTTTTTAATTCTGGATAAGCTTGTGTTTGACCACAGTCTCGCCATAGTAAGTGATGATGTGGCTTAAGATGGTAAGCACACAAAGCCTAGATGGGAACTGGCTCTCAAGTGCAGCTGTCGGACACACCGATAGGTGCTTGGCGACAGATTTTCAACATGAGTGTGGTAGCCAGCCAGTTGGGTACTACAAAGTATAGCGCTCAAGCTCATTATAGGATTCGAACCCACGACCTTCGCCGCGGTATCCAACGTCACTACCACTGAGCTATCATCGCTTTAACTAAACCTTATCTATTCCCCCACTACTCGCAAATATGAAAATGTCTACGTAGTCACTCCCAAAATGGCGAAAATGGACGCGAAAAATTAAGTCAGCAAAATAAAAATTACTTAGAAGTTTATGCTACAGTTTCATAAAACTTTTACCTCTAGGCTAACCCTAAAAAGTGAAATGTGCAATAATAAGTACATCAATTTAATTTTCCAAGCCACTAAATTTCACTTGTATGCAATTGTCGACGAAATGACACATGGAAATGATGTTCATACGGTGCAGTTTTGCAAGTAGTGAATTAGCCGTAACCGAGTGGACAATGTAACGTCAATAAAAAAGTCATCTGAAATTATTGCATTGCAAAATTGCACGTTGTAAACGGGTTTGTTAATAATTCTGGGTTTTGGGTATATTTTCGTCTGTACCTTTAAAATTGGTATTAAAACTATTATTATCTTTCTGCGCGGGAACATAGTTTGATCTATTTCAATTAATTTGATGGCGATTAAAATTAAAGCTTTTAAAAAAATTACTGTCGCTAGTCAAAGTCACCCAATGTTACGTTAGAGGTTAAATATCTTATGGAAATAGAAATCTTCATACAGTATGTTGATTCTAATTGGGGCTCAAACCTTTGCTTCTACAATTTTTGGGCGAATCAAAAGATTTCTGTTTTATAAAATATCTAAAAAAATAACTTTAATCCGATGCAGTGAAAGGGTTGGTAACTCTTTAAAAATGTCCTTTATTTCGTCTTTCTTACCGATTGTTTAAATTTTCAATAGCTCTCCAATAATCCTTTTCCAGGGCAAAGCTGTCTTTTATGGCATAAATAAATCGTTTACACGAACAATCGGTATATTATTCGAATTGTACGTGGAACATCACAAGCATCTGATCTGGGTCATTAAATATGTAGCCGGTGAATTTATAAATTGCACGTACACATCAACTGAGCCCGCACAAATTGTCTCTTTTTTTTTCTCTTGTCTGTGTTGTTAAATCTTCAATGCCGCACCCAATTTTTACCGAAATCGGTTTAAAACAAAACGCATCGCAGTCACGTGTTAAGATTTTTTTGGTATGGAAATAGAATGTTTGCGTTTCTCGCCATAAAGGTGATTACATTACACCACCTGATAACTGGTCCAAGAGCAGCTGCCAGAATACACCGGCAGTTCTTAAGTGCAATTTTATGATTGAAATTATTCAATTGTTAATATTATTTTAAATTCTTACCAATATAATATATTATTATTTTTCTTCTATTCGTTTTCTTGCTGGAGAATGCGGGTGAAACCGCGGGGGACAGCTTATAAGAAAATAAATACTGAGATAGAAAAAAAGGTTTCAGTAAATATTAACTAAATTCAATTAAAACAAAAAATGATTACAAATGTATACCTACTATTTAAATTGCGAATAAAAGGGTGTATCTAAAATGATATATTATTCAAACAAATCAGTTTTGCTTGTCACATTTCGTTCAATGAATTAAGGATTCCGCTCACGCACGTCAATTTCACACAATGCCTGCCGCGTGTTGGCAATTGCTATTTGTCCTATAGCTTACCTGTGATTCTACCTTTATTGTTACAAACAAGCAAATTGAAAGAAGAGGACTGGGCACATCGTACATGACGCTTCAAAATTGAAGGAGGAAGATATTGAATATTGTAAGGTTTATGCAAGGTCGGCAACGCGCTCGTGACGCCTCTGGTGATGCAAGCGTCCATAGGCTATGTTAACCGCTTACTATCAGGTGGGCCGTAAGCTTGTTTGCCACAAATTGATTTATTATTATTATTCCATGATACCATTCGCTAATAAAATTATTTTATGAATTCATAAATATCCTGATTTTAATCATACGAAATCCTACTTTTAAATACCTGAACAGTTCCTACTTTTTATGTTTTCAAATTTTCTTCTATAAAATAGACAAATTTTACTCAATAAAATAAAGTAGGTAGTAAAAATATAAAAAGGTCGTAATGGATAAATACATAATTTAAAATAGGTAATTTCACGTAGTTAGGTATGGGATCTAGTCCATAATAGTTATTCTTCATATTTGGATTTAGTGCTTGATTTATTAATTTACTTATTATTATATTTAAGATTATATTTATTAGAAGATAAAGAAGGGCCGATTAGCATAATGGTATAGCGCTGACCTCACAAACATGTTAAATTCCTATGAAAATAGAACTTCATTTATATTTTTACTCAAACAGCAAACAAAACCTAAAAATTTTGAAAGATATATAGAGATACAAACTACGAAAATAAACATAATAATGTAACATCAGTATGAATGTTTAATATAACCAATGAGAAATTATTTGATGGCCCTCTTTGTAAAGCAGGAGTCACCAAATAGCGGACCGCAGTCCGAATTTGGACCACCAACCAATTTTGTGTGGATAAAACAGTTCAAAGCAAAATATGAAATTGTTCAAATTGATGACCTTGTTACATTTTTCGTTACATTTAATTTTGTTCATTACACTACAGTAGATAATAAATTGAGTTTTAACAAAGTAAATACCTGTTGATTTAATCTAATCTTCTGCTAAAGGGATCGCGACAGTCACATCCATTCCCTTGGCATGGCCTAGGCGCCGCAGTGGGCACTATCTCAATCGGCGCCAAACTATTCTTGCGCCCATTGTGGGGTCTGAGACGATGCTAATATTAAAATTTTAAGAACTAATATTCGTCATATATGGGCGCCATCTAGGTGCTCATAGTGGGCACTGGGGCATTTTGACCCACTGTGGCAACCTGGGTGTGCCAGGGGAAAACGGACCCCAAATGAAACTACTTGATGATCCCTGCTGTAGAGCATAAGAAAAGTTTTACAAACAGACATAATAGTAATTACGATATAACGATGATTTTGCCAGCGTTTCTGGGAACTTGTTCGGGGGAAGTTGAAAATCAGAAAAGTTTTGACTTATGATTTTGCTTGCTGTTGCTACATTCTCCGAGTATCTATCCAGATAAGAATATGTACCTATTACTTACGAGCCTCCATTGTAGATGTACTAGTTTGATTTTTTTTTTAAATAAAAGAAAACCTTTATTTCTTACTCATATTAAATTACAATCAATAGGTAGGTAAGTTTGGAATATATTTTTTCAAAATTTAAATAATTACCTATTAATTAAGAGTGTTAATAAAGTTCATACAAACTAATAATCTTTGATTCCTAATAATACTGTGTGTAGGTATTTTAAAAAAATTATATTCTGGCTGACAAAATTATTGTAATTTTGGTTTCATTCAATATGAAAAAAATACTATTATGTCCCAAAATACAAACCTGTATTTTAAAAAATAAATGGACACTACATTGACAAAGATCAAAATTTCAACGCAAAACTTTATTTTTTACTAAAGCCATGTTTATCACCGGAAAACACCACTTAATCCTACATTAAGATGGATGACGAGGGTAAAGACATCAATGCAGGGATGGACTTAGATACGGTCAAAAGTGGGCGTTTGCGTCGGGACATCGGATGACAAATCTAAAAATTTTCATGGTTGATATTGATAAAAAACCATATCAGAAAGTAAGAATTTTTTTGATATTTATTTACTACCTTAGCTAAATTTTCATGAAATTTTTTTTCATTAGTCGTTTTGCTATGAAATTAAATATTAACAATAAACGTAAGATATTAATATTCAGCTAGTATAAAGTATTGATTGCGTTATAAACATTCAGAACTATCTTTAACAAAAAAAAGACGCAAAATCAACAGCAGCATAAATCTTTAAACCACACTGTCAAACAATGTGCATTTCTGGGGCAAACGCAACGTGCCAAACCATCAACCCAAAAACGTCAGTCCGTCCCTGTACCACTAGGCCGTGCATTTAGTCTTCGAGTGTGTAAAAGCATACATACATCATGGTTGTTAACTGGGCCTGACAGTCCCACGGGATCTTTACTAAGGTGACTTAGTACATGTTTACTCCCTTACATTTCGTCGACAGGTCGTAAATGACCTGTAAAAGTATTCTCCTTGATGCATTTGTTTTATTTTGTTGTTTTGTCAAGTTTCTTTTGCCTTTGGTATGAAAGTAAAAAAAAACGATTAAATGCTTGTAGGTAAATAGTTCGTTCATCACGGGTGTCGAATCTCGATATTTATTTCAATTTATCCGATTATGTTGTTTTTTTTTCTGATGTAACTACATTACGGTATTCGGATTTGTTCCTTTACTTGTGCTACATGATATTGCTTCTTGCAAAATTTCATGGTTCCAGGTTAGGTTTTGATTAACTTGCGAGAGTCGAAATATGCGGGATAAACGACCGTATCTTTTGATTGATTGGACTTAGAAGATTGATTTCTGGGCTGCTGCTAGGGATGGCAGACCTTAGTATTTGGTATTAATCTGAACTTGATACTTCGAAGCGTTACAGAGAAAAAGGTTCTTGACAAACGAACAACAATGTGATCCTATAAGGGTTTCGTTTTTCTTTTCGACGTAGGTACGGTGCTCTAAAAACAGAAATATGAAACAAGTGATCATGTGAAATACTTGTAATAGAGTTTGTTATAAGACTTTAATATACAGGTATCCGGTAAGTAGTAAGTGAAATCAATAAATAAAAATTAGAAATATTTCGAAAATGGTGACACTATTATAAAGTTTTTTTTTTTTTATAATATGTGGCTACTTGCAGGTGACTACTTAACTGGACGTCCTGTATGCGTAAAAAAATGTGTTTATTGGTTTTTTTTCTACTTTTAGGGAACAAAACCACGAATCGACTTGATGACTTTGCGTAGAGATAAATTTATGAGCCGGTGCACTCTCCGGACTCGCGTCCTCTGTGACAGGCTAGGTACTAACCATCGCGGGTAAAACTGCAAGACAGAATCTATAAACAGATAACAGAGTATTCCAAACCATATTTATAATGCTTTTGGGCATTTTCGTATTTTAATAATGTTTAAAACTAGCTGTCTCCGCAGTTTCACTCGCGTTCCTGAGGGGTAATCCTGAAGGGGATGAATTTTCAAAGTTTTTTTTTTACTTCTGGTGACTACAATCTCACTATTGTAAGTGATGATGTGGCCGAAGGTGGTAAGCACGCAAAGCCTAGATGAGAACTGGCTCTCAATTGCAACTGTCGGAACACACCTGGTGACAGATTTTCAACATGAGAGTGGTAGCCAGCCAGTCGGGTACTAAAAAGTACCCTACCACCGTGCTATGGTTTCCTCACGATGTTTTCCTTCACTGAAAGCTCAAGTTCATTGTAGGATTCAAACCTACGACCTTTGCCGCGCTATCCGACGTCACTTACCACTAAGCTATCATCGCCCTAACCTATTTTTAGGGTTAGGGTGCCAAAGGGAATAACGGAAACCATATTGCTAAGACTCTACTGTCCGCCTGTCTGTCTGTCACCAGGCTATATCTCATGAACCGTGACAGCAAGACAGTTGAAATTTTCATAAATGATGTATTACTGTTGCCGCTACAACAACAAATAGGTACTTACTAAAAACAGAATAATTAATAATAATTAAAAAAACAACAAAATTTGTTCGGAACCCTCGGTGCGCGAGTCCGACTCGCACTTGTCCGATGTTTTAGGTATCTACCTGCTTAGATAACACAAATTTTCTGAAATAAGAATTTTATATTACTTAACATTGTTTTCATTTTGCAGGTAAACGGTGCTCTTCAAATATTCAAAATCAGTAAGTCCACAACTTGTTTGGCAAGCAAATTTCATAATTGCTTTTGATAATACAGCAGAAGATCTAAAAGACTTACCTAATAAACATCCACACCTACGCAATTCACTGAACCCTTGATTTCTGAGAACCAGGCATCTTACTTCCAAAGCAAGTTCAACTCTATTACTATAGTTTTAAAAGCTCTTATCAAGACTTACACTGTTCAGCATATAAGTAAGGCATTTAAATATGGCTGGTTACGCTAGAATTTAATTGCCAATGTAAGGATATCGTCCTTTGCAGGCTGGCGACTTGCTGTAATTGTCGTTTGGGTTGAGGTCATACTTACAGCGGAATCATCAACTCAACATTAAAACTTGCGGGGCCACCAACCAGCTCAGCCTGAACTGTCTTTGTGTCAAAGGACGTTAAAATGTATGGACAAAATAATTAATTTTAGTTAAATTTCAACAGCAATAAGATTTGGTGGTAGGGCCATACCTTTATTTCTGGAATAAGATAGACATTTTCCTTACTATAATAGTAATAATATTATAAAGAGGAAAGATTTGATTGTTTGTTTGCGTTGAATAGGCTCTGAAACTGCTGGACCGATTTGAAAAATTCTTTCACCATTAAAAAGCTACATTATCCCTGATGAACATAGATTATATTTTGTCCCGGGATAAGATAAGATCCCACGGGAAAGCAGGGGACAGCTAGTTTTTTATAAAGAGGCACTATGACTTAAATTCATAACTAATTCATAGTTTTCAACAACCTTTTTACTTATAATATCATTGGGCCGACACATTGTAATTATTAATCTTTTGGTGGCATTTTAAATACAATATTTAGTTATTAAATTTAAATAAACAAAAAAAAATCATTAACCATTTCGTTTCTTTAACAACCTTTAAAAATTGATATATTGATTGTTTTAAAGTATAGATTAACGACAGTAGTTACAAGCTCCTATAAATAACTATAAAATAAAAACTTGAGATGTGTCAAGGGACACCCGGATGGAACGAAGTTATATAAGTCGAGAGAGAAAAAATAAAACATTTCTATTTATATATAAATAAAGAGAAATGAAAACATCTGGCTTGCTTTCTATAAGAGAGAGAGAGAGAGAGAGAGACAGACAGAGAAACATGCGCACGCCGCACAGCTTACTATAGCAAAAAATGTCGTGACAACTTTTCGTAAGATTTTTTTCCGTCTAGCCCCCTTTCACAACGCGCGATAAGGAACTTCGTTCCAATAAAGTACCACTAAGTAGCAAGTGCTCGACTATAACTTTCAGTCTGTGACGTGTTTTAGTAACTAATATTGTTGATATTTTCTTAGCATTGAATGCTGTCAGAAATTTTCTAAAAGACAAAGACGTTGTTTCTCTTCTAAATATAGCTCGACTGATTCCAGCAAGTGATTTCCGCCACAATTTTAACAAAAACAAAGTCTTTATTTAATTAATCTCCTAAAGTAATCCGATTAAGTTCACGTTCCGGAAGCTTTTGAAATGAAATGATATTTTAAGGGAAACGCATGTTGTGCTTCAAATTAATTTTGTTTTAAGACTCCTCAAACGTCTCTTGTCTTATGATTTAAGTAAGAAACAAGTTCAATTAAATGAATTTTAAACTAAAATCAAATATAAACTTTTTTTTTCAAATCAATTTCAATCATCCAACACTTTTACTGAGCCTGGACAATATTATCAGAGAAACTCTCTCATCAATTTTAAATATAAATTTTGACGACCGCACCTGGACTCAAGCTTCCTTACCAATAAGGTCAGGAGGCCTGGGCATCCGCAAAATTTCTAGTATTTCTCTTCCGGCCTTTTTGTCATCAGTCTATAGTACACAAAAGCTAGTAAAAGAAATTCTCCTGAAATCTATGCCATCCTTAGACATAGCCTATATGACTAATGCTACGAAGGCTTGGACTTTAGCCTGCCCTAATTATAGTCTACCCTCATTACCGTCTTCACAGAAGCAATGGGATTGGCCGCTCAACGAGCTAGTTCGGAAACATCTTATCGACACGACAACTAGTTCCTCTGATCGCGCCCGTCTCATTGCCGTCTCAGAATGGGAATCAGGACTTTGGTTGCAGGCGCTTCCTTCTGCAAACGTTGGAACATTACTAGATCCATCCACTTTCCGGGTTGCATCATGTCTTCGTCTTGGTGCAAATATTTATGTTTCACATTGCTGCCAGTGTGGTTCTGTTGTTGACCAGCTTGGTCACCACGGGCTATCTTGCGTAAAAAGTGCAGGCAGAATTCCGCGCCACTCCGACCTCAATGAAATTATCCGCCGGGCTTTTGTCAGCGCCCATGTGTCAGCTATTCGTGAACCGAGTGGTCTGATGCGGGACGATGGTAAAAGACCCGACGGAATGACTTTGATGCCCTGGAAGATGGGACGGCCTTTAGTATGGGACGCAACTTGCGTCGATACTCTTGCACCGTCCCACCTTCCAGAGACTGTAAAGAGAGCCGGTGGCGCGGCTGACTGTGCTGAGAACCTCAAACGGCGCAAATATGGAAACCTCGACAAGGCCTTCATTTTTGAGCCGTTTGGGGTAGAAACGCTGGGCCCGTGGGGGCCAGGAGCCCATCGATTGTTTCGGGATATTACAAAGCGCCTGGTTGACGCTACCCGTGACCAGAGGGCTGGCGAATACCTTGGCCAAAGAATAAGCATTGCCATACAGCGTGGCAATGCCGCCAGCATTCTGGGCACGCTACCAACTGGCAGCATTTTTGACCAGCTGTCTCTTTTTTAATTAGTTATTATAATATATTATATTTATATATTTTTTTTAAATACTTAATCACTTTTTGTTTTTTGTATATATTATTATTAGCTTAGTTAGTGTTTTAAATTATATATATATGTAAGTTAAAAAAAAAAAAAAAAAAAAAAAAAAAAAAAAAAAAAAAAATATATATATATAAACTGGTATATTATTTGCTTGACTTGGTTGTTTACTAAATCAGTCATAACTATTAAATTATTTATTTTTGCTTCCGTAAGGCACAAATCTTGTCAGCGAGACTAGGTACCAAAGTATTTAATTATTGTATGTAATAAGTCTAAGTTGCTCTTTGAAAAGAGTACCTACTTAATTGTTGAGTTTATTGTCGTCTCTTAAAGCATCATTCCGAACCCTGCGTTAGAGTCTAGTCTAGATGTTCTAAACTCTAGATTAATCGTGACTAGCTATAGTAGGTACTTAGAAGGGCTATTTGAATAAAAATAATTTCATTATCGTATGTTTTTCAGTCAGTTTCAAGGATAATTAAAACTATACTAATATTGTAAAGAGGTAAAGTTTGTGAGGTTGTATATACCGTGTATATCTTGAGTATGTATTAATGTTCATACTTAGCATGTAGGTATATATTTATTTATTTTTATAATAAAGCACCGTCCATATAAGTTCTCGTAACTCTCCGTGAATGGTTGTTTGGAAGAGATCGCTCTAAGCGATAAGACCGCCTATTGTTAAACTAATTGTTAAGTTTGCTTAGTTCTAGTTTTTATCTGTCTGTGGGGTGTTTTAATAAAGAGTTTATTATTATCTTTTTTTAAATAGGACCAATAAAATTACACTAGTCGCAAATAATAGTACATTTAGCAAGCAATAGTTTATTATTGAACTTATTTTTTGCGACTTGTCATTCGTCAACGAATTAACTGTTTTTTAAACTGGTTAAAAATATTACTTAACTGTCAAATTTACGTCAACGCACCACTTTTAAGGACTCGATTCATTCGTTTCGAATTAAAAGTATTACAACTGTTTTTAAGAGTTAAATTAATTTTTAAACATTAGAAAACTAATAACCCGCAGATAAATAACGCATACTTTATTATATTAATTACACTTCATTACATTTTACATTACATTCACCGTTTTAGGATGAATATATCCAAAAAATCATCATCATCAAATCAGCTGCTTGCTGAGTTAATTCAATTGGAACATCGAATAGTACTTATCAAATAATGAGAACAAAACCATAGCGCGATGTACAAACTAATAGCGCCATCTAGTTTTGTAACTTGTAATCTATTCTTTCACGGCTCTGTCCTTATACGAGTACTCAATTTGTTGTGTACGTGTATCTAATAGAAATAATAATATTACAAATATAATAAATAAATAAAATAGTTTATTTCTCACCACAGACAGTTACAAAAATTACAAATTGAATAAGGTAAAAATAGTACATATAAATCATAAAGATTGATATTATGATCCAATATTTGTGGTGGTTGCGGATGATTTTTAAGGCGATGATAGCTCAGTGGTAAGTGACGTAGAATACCGCGGCGAAGGTGGGTTCGAATCCTACAATGAGCTTGAGCTTTCGGTGAAGGAAAACATCGTGAGGAAACCACAGCACGGTGGTAAGGTACGATGTGGTACTCGACTGGCTGGCTACCACCCTCAAGTTGAAAATCTGTCGCCAAGCACCTGTTGGTATGTTCCGGCAGTTGCATTTGAGAGCCAGTTGCCCTTGCCCTTAAGGCATTGTAATAAAGTGTACAACACGTTGGCAGTCCCCCTGGTATTGCTAATGTCTATAGGCGACGGTAGTCACTTACCATCAGGTGACCCGCCTGCCTCGTTGTCACTAGGGACATAAAAGTAAAATAATTATAAAATGATATTAGACTCTATCATCTGGACTAGGCAAAAGCCTGTATCCCAGGTGATAGGGTTCAGCCATGAACATTCATTTCTCTAAAAAATATAAACCGCAATAACTGCCAGTATGTCACTGCTGCCTGTATAAAGTTATACATAATATTTAATATTACAGTTTTATTTTAGTGTGCGAGTGTTAGGATTGTGTTTGGTGTTGGGTGGTGATTGGTGGTGAGTGGTGGTGAGTGGGTGGTGTGTGTGTGTGTGTGTGTGTGTGTGTGTGTGTGTGTGTGTGTGTGTGTGTGTGTGTGTGAGTGTGGTATGTGTGTGGATGGAGTGTCTTGGTGAGTGCAGTGAATGTGTCATTATAATGTGTATTTATTTTTATTTACTAGAGGTTATTAAATGTTCAGTGTCTTGGTAATCTAGTTGTAATAACCATTTCTTGACCATATTTTTGTATCATGTTTGCTTAACTGAATTATATTTAGTTGTTTGTTGATTTTATTATACAAAGAACTCATTACATGTACTGTGTTTCTGCGAATGTTGTATTGTGTGAATATGTATTACGATTACAAAATTATAATATATTATATATTATTAATATTCCTTTACAAGTGTCATAAAAAAAAGATACTGCGATTCAAGTTCTTTCTGGAATTTAATATTTTTTTATAAATTTGTTTTGGGACGACTAGTACGATTATTTGCAGCCAAAAGTTTAAAAGTACTTTGTGATTTCATTGAAAATAAAATTTGGGTAAAACTAATTTTGATACATTTTTACTTTGAATTCGCTTTTATTATTATACCATGAAATTAATTGTTGTATTTTATTTATTTTTATAACTAGCTGCCCCAAAAAACGTAGTTTCTGTTTTTCCCAAATTTTCCATTTTTACGATTCCATTTTTATTTCTATAAGAAACGCATGTGTGCGAAGTTTCATTAATATCCGTTCAGCCGTCTTTACGTGATCGAGCAACAAACACACAAACATCTAAACTTAAAAACATTCACGTTTCTAATATTAGTTAGGATATACATAAATATCGAGGGAACGATACGACTCAAGAACCTACACTTGTCATGAAAATAATACTAAAAAATAATTTTATTTAGTAAATAATACATAGATAGTTTTCAGGAAGTAAGCTTAAACGTAAACTTTACCAAAGAATCCCTCGCGGCGCTCGGGAATCTACTCTAGAATCCCTCACTTCGCTCTGGATTCAAAAAAGTGCCCTCGCCATAAAAATATTATTTTGCTCCCTTATGATACTATCTACTCTTATAACTCACGTTGTGAATAATAGTAATGAAAAAGTCACAGTTTGATTATTGTCATTACGTGCCTAATTGTGGTGAAATAAGAGCCACTTTATGAGCAAGTGTGTTGAAAAATACATAACATAATCATTTTAGGAAATAAAATTATAAAAAACATGTTCTACTGTAATAACCAACATAATTTAAATTAGAATAAAATCAAGACATTTTTCTCCCCTAGAGGAAGCTGAGCCAAGAAACACGGTAATTATACCAAATATACCTACATTACATTACAAACATAGCAGACAAGTTTGAATGTACGAGAGATTGCTGTGAATACGGCTCATATTATTTACGTAAAGCTGGTGACACAGTGTGACATTAGGAAAATTAACTTAATTGCATGGATTGAAGCTGTTGTACACCGAGGCTAAATTATTCAACAGTTGAATTTGCGTTACAATTTATTAGTATTCCATAACCAGTTGGTTAGAATGGCAGTTTTCATTAATATTTTCTGATATTAAAAGTTATTATAAAATGTCTCATTATATAGAAAATAAATGGTTTTAGAAGGTAAGTAACTTCTTTCTATCCTCTAACAAAGTAATAAAATAAATGTAGGTGATATAAATATTTAAAAAAAAAAGTTTCTTGAAATGAAATTAAATATTTTTTTATCCATTCTTGCTCGAGTCATCACTGTTTGTACCAACCAAAATATAATAAACGTGCTTAATAAAATAACATAAAAAAGATTTGAAAATCTAGTTTCTTGAAATGAAATAAAAATGAAATGAAATATTTTCTTCATCCATTCTTGGACTCATAGTTTGTACGAACCCGAAGAGTCAATTGTAACGTTTTGTATGCGTTATCAAGACCTCAACTCAATAAATCAGTATTGAATTTGAGTTTTAAAAGTATTGAGAACTGGCAACACATTGGCAATCCTCCTAATATTGCTAAAGTCTTGGTGAGTATTCACTTACCATCAAGTGTCACGCTTCTCAGTGTTCTCACATAAAAAAAAGTATTTCTGCGAAAAAGCATAAAACATTTTTTCACAAAACTTTTCATCATGCTTTTAGGATTCCATTTGGGCACGTCAAAGTGAAATAACACATTCTCCCAGTGCCTCACACACCGAATCTGGGAAAACTCATCGCGTCTCCACAAATGGGACCTTTAGAAGCCGCAGAGTGAGACACTCGTGCAAATGAGACTTCTTTCAATCACTTGTTAGCTGAAATAAATGCTTATTTACTTAGTGTTGCATACCGTGTAAGGTCAACGTAGATTACTTGTGAAATTGTACGTATCCTGAAATTAAACATAGGATACTTTTTATCCCGGGGAAGGATAAGATTCCTCGGGAACGCGGGTAAAACAAAGGGGATAGCTAGTCTAAACTAATGTTATAAAGAGGAAAGATTTTATTTTGGTTTGTTTGTTACGATTTAACTCAAAATGTATAAAACCGATTAAAAAAAAAAATACACAATCAGAAAGCTACGTTATCCCTGAGTAACATAGGCTATATTTTTTATCCCGGGATAAGATCCCACGGGAACGCGGAGAACAGCTAGTATTGGTATAAAGTGTGATTATTATGATTAACGAGTATTACTCCAAATAAGCGCCAAACGTAACGTGACGTCAATAAAGCGTATATAAGATATTAGATACCGCGTACACTACATTACCCAAGTTTTTATTACTACAAGAACATTAATATCCAGACCGTTAGTACATATCTACGTGAAACTACGCAAGTAGTCATGTTATGATGGTTGGAGTCGTAATATAAGTGATTAGCTGTTCCGCGCGGTTTCACCCGCGTTCCCGTGGGGTCTTATCTTATCCCGGAATAAAATATAGCCTATGTTAATTTGGAATAATGTAGCATTCAAATGGTGAAAGAATTTTTAAAATCGGTCCAGTACTTTTTGAGCCAATTCGTTACAAACATACTTACATACAAATCTTTCCTCTTTATTATCAGTATAGATATAGATTTATTACGTACCCTAGATGACATATATCTATCCTACTAATACTATCCTAGTAATGTTATAAAAAACTTGAGAGGTGTCAAGGGACACCCGGATGGAACGAAGTTATATAAGTTATATAAGTCGAGAGAGTATATATAAAAAATATATATATATATAAATAGAAATGAAAATATCTGGCTTGCATTCTATAAGAGAGAGAGAGAGAGAGAGAGAGAGAGAGAGACAGGCAGAGAAACATGCGCACGCCGCACAGCTTACAATAGCTTACTACACACAACTGTCACCCGACCAACTGACACTAAAAGTGTCGGTTTTTCGTAAGATTTTTTTCCGTCTAGCCCCCTTTCACAACGCGCGATAAGGAACTTCGTTCCAATAATTGTGAAAGTTTGGATGTCTGTTGCTCAATCACGCAACAACGGTTTAACGGATTTTGATGAATCTTGTTACAAAAGTAGATCATATCCTGCAATAAAATATCCATCGGGTGAAACTTTCCTACGTAAAATCAGTTTTAATTTTTAGTGTAATTTTTTTGGTTTTTAATTTTTTGTAAAACATTATAGAAACCTTCCGAAATTATATTTGTCTCAAAAAAGCTATAAACACGCATTATTATATTTTTTTATTCAGTTTATGGCTGTATATGGCTGTAATAACAGATTATAGATTTTGGTTCAGTAATAACATCGAAGTTAACCAATAGCTGGTAGCTCAAAATACTGCTAGCAATATTTCATTTGAATATTCAACCTAATGCCCAAGCAGTTACAATTCCAAATCACTTGACAATTGATTCAGAAATGCTTGAACATGTGCAATATTGACCGATTCAACGTAAATTTATTCGCTCACAATTTCCGTGACGTCACGGATGCTGGACCACTGAGCTATTATTAACACAATAACCGAAATCCTTAACACGTACGTCTAAAGTCTAAATTTGAATGCACGGCTGCGACTCGATTGTTATGCAGGGGTTAGGGATGTCACGTTTAGTTACGGTCAGTTATTTTGCTTTGAAATTTATTGCTATTGAATGTGACATAGAGTGATAGCTCAATGGAGTTTAAAGTAAAGTAAAGGAATTTTAGGCTATTCGTTTTCCAATCTAAAGAAGAATTTGTTACAATAAGATCCCACCAAAAAATTATCATCTTAAATGTTACCAAGACTGTTAAAAAGTTATAAGCCAAGCTTCTAACTCTACACGCACTAATTTGACAAGCCCTAACTTCACGAACTCTACACCTTAGTCAAAATAACTGGCTTTTTGAATCAGTTTAATTAATGTACTTATTAACATATTCTAATTAAAAACTTTTATGTTTTTTGAATTACATAACAGCACTTAACTTAGTTTTGTGGCTTTTATAAAATTTGGTTTTTTACATATATTTTTTTGTAAAGATAAAAATAAAAATTGGCAACCCTATTAAATAGTGCGTCTCGAAACGCAGTTGGATATCGACTGTCGATACTCTAGTAGCTATTGGCTGCGATCTGATGATGCTACTTGAGTGAACGGTAAACGCGATGATTTCCAAGTGACATGAAGAGTGCATCGTACACACACCACTATTTATTATGCTCTACATATTTGGTATTACTTGTTAATTTTTATGTCTCTATTAATAAAATAAAAAATATTTACTACTGCCCAGAAAGCAGCAGAATTAAAATTAGTCTACAGGACTCAGTAAAAATAAAATAGCTAAGAAATATAAATTTGATTATCTAAAGTCTACTTCTTTGTAATAATTAAAGTTATTTATTTTAGATAAGGTAAAGGATAAATATACAAGATGACCGGTACCGGATATCCCGTTTATTTAATACTAATGTAAGATAGATGTTAATTTATGGTAATAAATAAATAAATATGTATTCCCGACTACTTTACAAAATATACAATCTATAGTTACTATTATAAATATCTACATAGGTATTATAAAGCTGAAGAGTTTGTTTGTTTGTTTGTTTAAAAGCACTAATCTTAGGATCTTATTTTAGTGTTTAATAGCCCATTTATCGAGGAAGGCTAACAGGCTATGTAACATTAGGCTATGATCAATAGGAGCGGAGCATCAATGAAAAATTTTGCAAAAACGGGGAATATTTTATTTCCTTTGAAAGCTTCCGTTGCGTGCGCTTCGTGAACGGTTAAAGTTACGCAACAATCATGTATGACGGATTTTCTCCTCTTAAAAAGTTCAATTGTTTATATCCTGAAATAAAGGTAGTCTTTATCCCAGGAAAATATAAAATCTAGCTGCTAGTCTATATATAAAAAAATTAGGAGGAGGAGGAGGGAATCTCGAGGTTGTCGCCGCTGCCGATCGGCATAGTTCCCAGCAACGTTTCCCCATTGGATGGCCAGGCTGATTTCAGTTTAGAATTTTGAGTTGAGTTGAGTTTTGATGATCACACAAAGCCTGCATTCAAATTGGGCAAACTGGTTTTCTAGTACAACTGCCGGAACACTTCAACAAAGGTGCTTGGCGGCAGACTTTTAACTTTGAAGTATGTAGCCAATAATACTACGAAGTAAGTACCCTAGATATTATTTAAAATATTTATAATCAAGGTAAGCATCTAGTACAAGAAGTACCATCCAATATAAAATCTTATTTCTACGTAGCACTGTTGTTTTTAAATTCACCCCTACTTTAGTTTCACTTGAGAAAATTTGTAAGCGACCTAAAAATGAGTTTGATACAAATGAATCATTTGCTATAGGTTTTTGAATTAAGTATTATTATGAACTATGGTAAGGTAACATTAAGTTGTTCATTGTGTTCTTACAGCTGCACTTGAGAGCCAGTTTCCTTCTAGGTTAAATCTGCTTGCCATTGTGAGATTGTGGTCAAACACAAGCCTATCCGAAGTGAAAATAAATAGTAAATACTGTTTTTATTCATTGCTGCCTTTGTCTCCAAAAGTTCATCTAGTAATTAGTTTATTTTATAGTCAAAAACCTGAATTTTCGATATTTTTGTGATAAAAAAACACTATATTACATATAGACAGTACTACAACACTAGCGAAAGGATGAAAACTTGCACTGTAAGGGATTAGGAAAAAGAGTGGCGTGCGTCTTCGTAAATGTTATTATCTATACCTATCAATTTGCGTCCAAACAAGTGTCCTAAAAAATATTACGTAATTTTTTAAATACTGTAACAATACTCACTTTTAATTTTAAGTACGAGACAACTAGTAGGGCCTTTTGTAAGGTCATTTTGTTTACAATGGCGCTTACCTGCCACGTAAGCCGTGTTGACGTGTGGCGTTAAATACGTGGGTTTCGCATCTCGTTGACAGTTCGCGACTCGCGAGCTTACAATGTATTTGTTCAAAATAAATAATTAAATAACTTACGAATATTGTAAATGTAAATGTTTGTGTGTGGGTTTGTTTGTATGTTTGTTGCCAGCTTAATGACTGAAGAAATTTGGATAAAAGTTGGTACAGAGATCATAATTATATCGAAACAAAACATATTTTTATCATGTTATATCTTGTGATATGGCCGTTGCATCACCCATAAACCGATAGAGGGTCCCACAGAATATCAGCGTTGCGTCAGTTGTCATTGACCGACGCAACATAATGCTGAGTGGCTGCCCTTTTGGCTTCACTTTGGTGTCTACCAAGATAATTATTTAAGATTGTTAGAATTATTATTATTTTATTATATTTTTTGTTGTTATCTGATGCCAATGTGTTGTCCAATAAATGATTTCTTATTCTTATTCTTATGTTAAAACAAGATCTGGAAGTAGTTTAAATGTGACATAAGTTTTTTTTTATTAATTCTGCATTTTGTAAATTCATAAGGATTTCCTTAATATTAAAATTAATTCAATCTTTTCCTATATTGCATAAATAAATTACTTCATTACTAATTATTTGCTAATATGCGTCAGATTTTAAAAGATACTTTACCGCTTTAAATTTATAAATATCGATACTTACCAGAAATTCTGTTGTTTTTAGGGTTCCGTACCCAAAGGGTAAAAACGGAAACCCTATTACTAAGACTCTACTGTCCGTCCGTCTGTCTGCCAGTCACCGGGCTGTATCTCATGAACCGTGATAGCTAGACAATTTTAACGCACTTGACCGGTTTTTTTTAAAATAATTTCATTCATTATATCCAAGACAAATATAGAAAAATCAATTATAGTATCACTTCTTACATCAGATTGTAAATGCTGAATGTTAATGAAGGTCATCAGAAAATACTCAATAATCCTACAATGAGCTTGAGCTGCACTTGAGAGCCAGTTCCCATCTAGGCTTTGTGCGCTTACCACCTTCGGCCACATCATCACTTACCATAGTGAGATTGTAGTCAAACACAAGCCTATCTAAAATAAAAAAAATATAATAATTACCCGTCCATTCAATTAAAACCGCAAACTGTCAAACTCAGTACTATCCCGGGCTCAATGAAAGCTCGATGTCACCCTACTACGGGTACATCTCCCACCGCAATTGCAAATATATGTTTATCCTTTTCTAACGGAACTGACAATGAGGGAGATACCAAATGAGCTCCCGTACCCTACTGGATAGTAAAGCTGCGGTCACGTTAGGAGTAGGAGTGGTTACTATTATTTTGTTTTAGTGCAGGAGACTTGTCACATTATCTGAGATATTTTTATGAATTGAAATGCAAATCTATATTACTAAGCAAGGCTAATATTATGAAATTAATGTAAAAATGATCCACTGCTAAAAATAATAATTGCCTTGCTGAGTTTTTTGCCGGAGTCTTCTCAGTTTAAGTGTATTCCGAACCGGTGGTGTAGAGTGAACTGTAACGTTCATAAGTGCCTTACCAGGGCCTAAACGGAATAAATGAGTTTAAGTCTATTTAATGCGCGGGAACGGCTGCACCCATTTGTAAAATTATTTCTCTATTTAAAAGGTACAATTTATTCTAGATGAACGTAGGCTATAATTATATGACGTATAATTATATATAGGTACTTAATATAGACAATTGTACGGGGCGGGAGGATAGTTTTACATATTAATATATAAAAGATATGACTAATATTTTTTATAATTAGGTACTTAGTCAATTTTCAGACGACGAATATCAAAGAAATACACAAAACAACAGAAAACTTAACATTAACAGTATATTACATCAAGCATTAACCCCTTGGCTAGACAGATGTCCCAGGAAAACAATAAGATAACAATAGAATCTAGTATATAAGCGATTCAAGTTATTAAAATTGGTGGTCCCGAGCCGTACCAGTAATCCGACCGTCCCTTAAAACTCCTCTAAATCGCTTAGGCGAAGTCCGTCCCACTATTTGTGTCCCCCAACGACGCCCTGAGCCGAGGTTCGTGCCCCAACTGGGGCGCCCTCAGCGGTCAGTCGTCTAAAATTTGCAACTCGGTTGAGAGCCCTAAGCGCTCACCGAAAAATCCACGTAAGGGTGTCTATGGTCCCTCAGAAAGGTGGAGACCTTTAAGTCCTCCCCAAAAAAAAAAAATTGGTCTCTTCCTTAATCAATAAATTTAATAGGATTCAGCAATCCCACTATTACCTATTATAAATGTGAAAGTTTGGATGGATGGATGGATGGATGTATGTTTATTACTCATTTATGCCAGAACGGCTAAATGGATCTGGATGAAATTTGGCACAGAGATAGATTATAGTCTGGAATGGCACATAGGCTCTTTTTATCCCGGGAAAAGATAAGATCCCTCGGAAACGCTGGTGAAACCGCAGCGGACAGCTGGTTGTAAAATGTATGTCAAAATCGACTCCGTTCCCGCTTATGAAGATTCCCGCTCATATTGACACAGCGTCTCTACCGGGTATACTAACACTGAGCTGGATCTAGCCACATGAAACTGACGGCTCGGAAATTACGAGACTGAATTATCGACGGTATCCATTGGTGTTTGTTCGGTTGAATGGTATGCATGTTTTTACTGTGACTTGTGATAGCGTGTCAGGTTGAATCGTAGCATGTAATCCAGATCTGTGTTGGACGTTATGGCGATTATAGCTCAGTGGTTGTGACGTTGGATACCGCGGCCAATGTCATGGGTTCGGGTTGAGCTCTAGGTATAGGAAAACATCGTAAGGATACTCAGTTTAAGTGTATTCCTAATAGTGGTAGAGTCAATTCTAACGTTTATAATTGACTCTACCACTATTAGGATTTTTTTAGGTTTTGATTTTGCACGGTTGGTACTTTTTAGTACTCGACTGGCTACCACTCTCAAATTGAAGTCTGCCGCTAAGCACCAGTTGTTGTGTCCCGTCAGTTGTAATTGAGAGCAAGTTTTAAGGCATTTTAATAAGGTGCACTTTGGCAATCTGGTATTGCTAATGTCCATAGACGACGGTTCACTTACCACCAAGTAACCCGTTGTCACTTGTAATAATAATAATTCTTTATTTGCAAAGAAAATAAATAGTAATAAACTTGTGGTATGGTAAGGTAGGTAACAAACAACTAAACTAATTACTACATTAGAGGTGGTCGTTGAATCAATAAACATTGTTTTAGCGACTTGTCATTCCTCAACGAATTAATTGTTTTTCATCAATGAAAAAACTGGTTAAAAATATTTATTACTTAACTGTCATATCTACGTCAACGCACTACTTTAAACGACTCGCTCGATTCATTCGTTTCGAATTAATAGTTATTTGTTATACAAGAGTGAAAAATTGCTTATTAACCGTGTGCTCAATTTTGATGACCGAGCAAGTTCAGAATTCTAAAATTGAATCACGAGCGCAGCTAAGGATTCAAAAACTAGAATACTGAGCGTTAGCGAGGGAATCAAAAGAGCACGAGGTGAAAAATCTTTGCACTAGAGTGCAACACGTAACTTTGCATCCCACCTCAGCGGGGAAATGACTAAATGCAAAAAGAAGAAAATGGCGCGGACAAAGCAAATAAAAAAAAATACACCAAGAGGGTTCCAAGTATGAGTTTTTAACAAATTAAAAAAAGTTGTATGATAAATTCGGCAGTCGGCACCATGGAGGGAGAAGTAAATAGGTTTAATGATGTTTTGAATTCACAAATTTACTTTATCCTCTAGGACTCTAGCGGATAATAACGGCTTTTACATTCAGATATCCAAGAGCAAAAATACTCTTTCCGAGATGGGGGGATGAAAAAGTATTAAAACTGTTTTTAAGAGTTAAATAATAAACAATAGCATGATCTTACTAAAAACCCCGCAGATAAATAACGCATACTTTATTAATTACACTAAATTACATTTATTACATTCACCGTTTTAGGATGAATATATCCAAAAATTCATCATCATCATCATTTATATCAGGATTTATCATTTATCAGGAACATCGAATAGTACTTATCAAATTATGAGATCAAAACCATAGCACGATGTACAAACGCATAGCGCCATCTAGTTTTGTAACTTGTAATCTATTCTTTCACGGCTGTCTCCTACTCAATTTGTTGTGTTCGTGTATCTCTACTTTAAAAATAAATAATAATATTATAAATATGTATTACGATTACAAAATAAAAAATAAAAAAAAATAAAAACTGCGATTCAAATTATTTCTGGAATTTAATGTTTTTATAAATTTGTTTTCGTACGTCGAGTATTTGCAAGCCAAAAGTTTATAAGGACTGTGATTTCATTGAAAATAAAATTTGGTTAAAACTAATTTTGATACATTTTTACTTTTAGTTCGCTTTTATTACCATGAAATTAACTGTTGTATTTTATTTATTTATTTTTGTAACTAGCTGTCCCAAAAAAACGTTATCCTGTTAAAAAATACCATAAAAATTCTGTTTTTCCCAAATTTTCCATTTTTACACGATTCCATTTTTATTTCTATTAGAACCGCATTTGAACTGTTACGAACATTTGAAGATCAAAAATAGGCAAACAGGTTCAGTTATCCTCATGTAATGCTATTACCAACGAATGACATTTTATTTTTATTCACCTACTAGCTGTTCCTCGCGGTTTCACCCACATTCCCGAGGGATCTTATATTTTCCCGGGATAAAAAGTATCCTATATTTTATTCTAGGATATGATCTAAATGTGTGTGAAGTTTCATTAAAATCCGTTCAGCCGTTTTTACGTGATTGAGCAACAAACATACAAACATCTAAACATAAAAACACTCACGTTTCTAATAATATATTAGATAGGATAGTAGAAACATAAATGTCAAGAGAACGATTTGACTCAAGAACCTAACTGACGCATATTTTACAACACCAAGTATCAAATAGGCAATAACTAGGCGGCAATAACCAGTACCGGGATAATATCTATATATAAGGCGATGATAGCTCAGTGGTAAGTGACGTCGGATACCGCGGCGAAGGTCGTGGGTTCGAATCCTTACAATGAGCTTGAGCTTTCGGTGAAGGAAAACATCGTGAGGAAACCACAGCACGGTGGTAGGGTACTTTGTAGTACTCGACTGGCTGGCTACCACCCTCAAGTTGAAAATCTGTCGTCAAGCACCTGTTGGTGTGTTCCGGCAATTGCACTTGAGAGCCAGTTCGCCTTTAAGGCATTGTAATAAGGTGTACAACACATTAGCAATCCCCTGGTATTGCCAATGTCTATAGGCGACGGTTGTCACTTACCATCAGGTGACCCGCCTGCCTCGTTGTCACGTGTGACATAAAAAAAATATATATATCTGCTATGACGTATTGATGTCACAATAATAGTCGCATTGCGTTGCGTTTGACAGCAAATAAAGTTCTGTAGCAAATGGACAATGCAAAAGAATTTCGATTCAATTTATTTTTTCGAGGGTTCGATTCCCATCCAGGACAGACATTTTTGGGCATGCACATGACTGTTTGTCCTGAGTCTGGGTGTAATTTATTTATTTAAGTATGTATTTGCAACAAAAAAAGTAGTCCATGAAGTATTATCAGTGATCTGGTTTCCATATTACAAGCTCTGCTTAGTTTGGGATCAGATAGCCGTGTGTGAAAAACGTCCGAGGATATTTATTATGTTTCCGCGCGGTTTTACCCGCGTTCCCGAGGGATCTTATCTTTTCCCGAGATAAAAAGTAGCCTATGTGCTATTCCAGACTATAACCTATTTCTAGCCCAAATTTCATCCAAAGTCAAAAGTCAAAGTCAAAACCATTTATTCAGTTTAGGCCCTAGAAGAGCACTTATGAAGGTCGAATTACAGAAGTTACCACCGGTTCGGAAGTCAGCCTTCAACTGAGAAGAACCGGCAAGAAACTCAGCAAGGTTACATTTTTTAAATATTTTTGGACCATCTGACTATATTGGGTTTTTTTTTCAATGTTTAACAAATTTATTATTAAACTAATACAAAAATACATAAAAAATTATTAATTAATAAATTAATACCGATCCTTTCAGCCGTTCTGGTGTAAAAGAGGAACAAATATACATCCAAACTTTCACATTTATAATACTAGCTGTTTCGCGCGGTTTTACACCGCGTTCCCGAGGGATCTTATCTTTTCCCGGGATAAAAAGTAGCCTGTGTGCTATTCCAGACTATAAAATATCTCCATGCCAAATTTTATCCAGATCCATTCTGCTGTTCTGGCGTAAATGAGTAACAAACATACATCCAAACTTTCACATTTATAATATTAGTAAGATATTAGTAAGATTTATTTGTTGCAGTCAGTTTCAATTATAAACAACAAAATTACGAAATCCAAGGGCTGTTATTATAGTAGAATGTAAACTCAACCGTCTATAGCACAATTTCCTTGACATAATAAAGCAGGCAACAAAGCTTGTAATATCGGTTGACCATCGTAGGCTTATAGAAAGGTAAGCCATTATGAGGATATTCCATTTGAACGGCTTGAACCAAGCTTGCTTCCAGGCTAGAAAACGTGCAAAGATTATGTATATACAGATGGTAAATGAGATTTATTTACATGAGTATTTAGCTTAAAGAACCGAATATTGGATTGAATAGACAGAAAAACTTGATCTCAAAGTGCTATTGGGTGAACAATATAACAGCATTATCATTGAAAAAATGAAAAAATAAAAACTATAACTCGATTACAGCGCCATTTACTGGGTTCAATTATAAATCAACATCATTCTCAAATCAACTTGATCACACACAAAATTTCATCAAAATCCATCCAGCCATTTAGGAGGAGTTTAATTACCTAAATATAAATAAAATATAAAACCAATCAAAACAGAAGTAACTACACATCTATATATACGAGAAAGTCGTGTTAGTAACATTATTTATAACTCAAGAATGGCTAAAACCGATTTGGCTGAAAATTGATGGGGAGGTAGCTTAGTACCAGGATTAAAAAATATAAAATATTCACAAAAAAAATAATAATGAAGAAAATTATTTTTGTCATACATTTTGGTATAGAACGACGTTTTGACATGTCTCGAGATCGGACTGACAGATGGTTTAGTTTCACAATAGGTGTCGCTGGAATCGGGTTCCAAGTTTTATTTTCAGGGCAGGACAATGTCTGGTGGGCCCACTAGTAACTTATATAACCATTACTAATATAACTCACGATGGTAAAAACGAGCTTTCTGACACATTCCAGAGTTAAAAATATTCATTTTTTTTGTAAATGGAACTCTATGGTTTTATAGTCTATGGCGATACCCAATACAATGTAACGTGATGACAATAAGGTATTGGACTTTATTGGATGGCAAAGTGTATTGAATGTGTCTCAGCGTGAAATAGACGACGAATACGGTACCTAATGGCTTTTTGTTGAAGAAACTGGTATTTCTATGTAAACCTGAAAGTATTGAAGATGCAAGAATAAAAACATAATTTAATTAAGACATTATCAGAAAAGCGTAAATATAGAATACATATAGCATTTAAAAAAAATACCTATGTGGTCGTGGCAATTATTTTTATCTACTTCAGAATATACCTACTACAAAAAACATCAAATAACAGAAACAAAAAAAAAACGATTCAGTAACGTTTTTGATAAGTAGTATTCAATACCTACCACATAATAAGCTAATTATGATAGAATCTCAATTACGTTAATCATACAAATTAGAGGAGCAAAAAGGTTCCTGAGATCTTTGCGGTGGGCAAAAAGTTGCGGTGGGGGTCATTTCATAGCGCCTTGCACTCACGCTTTTGACCACAAACCGACACATGTAGGATTGGGTCATATGGGAATTTTGATTTAAATATCTTTAATTAAAATACCACAATGTTAGATGCTGATGTAGTTGAAAGTAGTTATCATAGAAAGACTAGGCGATAGCCAGACGATATATAGACAAGTTCCCTATTCATATGGCGATGATAGCTCAGTGGTAGGGACGTCGGATACCGCAGCGAAGGTCGTGGGTTCGAATCATACAATGAGCTTGAGCTTTCGGTGAAGGAAAACACCGTGAGGAAACCATAGCTTGATGATAGGGTACTTTGTAGTACCCGACTGGCTGGCTACCACCCTCAAGTTGAAAGTCTGTTGCCAAGCACCTATCGGTGTGTTCCGGCAGCTGCACTTGAGAGCCAGTTTCCTTCTAAGCTTTGTGTGCTTACCACCTTCGGCCACATCATCACTTAGTATGGTGAGATTGCGGTCAAACCCAAACTTATCCAATAGTAAAAAAATGCTATGGTTTCCTCACGATAGTATAAAAAAGTTATTTTTAGTAGCGGTCAACCAGAACTCCCTTCGCGCTTTGCATGATCAATTATAAATATTAAATTAGTATTGAAAATAGTACCTACACATGACATTTTTATCGAATTTACCGGCTTGATTTTTGGACTTGAGTCTCTTTTCATATCAATTAATTTAGGTTAATAGTGGTCACATGGTATACTTTAAATATAAAAAAAGATGCTTAAGCATTTTTTTCTACATAACTTCTTCTGATTAGTTCAGTGGAAAAATAGAAAACTCATTTTAATAAAAAAATTAAATAATTTAGCCAGATTAATCATCTAAAATACTCAGCTGTTGAATGCAAATATCCTTAGAGTGTCCCAAATTGTCCAAAATTAACGGAGTATTACAGGAGATTATCACGGAATATTTAATGGCTGTAATAAAGGCTATTATCGGATATCAATATCAAATTATACTAATCCCGAATATCAAATACGACCTATCCCTAATCCTGTGCTTACTTAGTAAGATGAAAATGGTAACCATCTCGTGTCGTCTCTACGAAATGTTCTATCTCAATGTTTAAAATAAGAAAGCACTATGTAAATAATAATAATAAATATCCTGGGACATTTTTTGACACACGGCTATCTGATCCCAAACTAAGCAGAGCTAAGTATAATAAGTAAGCTAGTAATATGGAAACCAGATGACTGATATACTACATATACTACCTTTTTTTTGTAAATACATACTTAAATAGATGCACACAAATGTCTGTCCTGGATGGGAATCGAACCCACGACCTGCGGCGTGATAGGTAGTGTGTTAACCAACCACGCCAACTGGCCCGTCATTATGTATAATATTGAAAGTAGATTGTCCATAAAAAAAAAAAAAAATCCATTTAATATTTACAACAAATGTACAAAATATACATGCAAATGTACAATTACAATACATAAAAAACATCTTCGAGGCTGCCGCTGCTGCCGATCGGCAAGGTTCCCAGAAGGCTGGCAGCGTTTCCTCTTTGGATGGCCAAGCTGATGCGTTGGCGGAAAAAGCTCCCCGCCCGCCGGTCACCCGAGGCCTCGATTAATTTTTTACATAAAATATTTGCGAAACGACGAGCTTCAGACCCCCACGGACCCATGGTCTCAACCGCAAAAGGCATAAATTGATAATTTGGACCAATACAGGCGTACTTTTTGAATTTTGAATTTTCCGCACCTTTCGCAGCCGCTCCCGCGGCTTTACAAGTCACCGGTAAGTGAGATGGCGCAAGTGTATCGACATAAGTGGCATCCCACACCAACGGCTTGCCGACACTCCACGGGATCAAAGTCATACCATCTGGCCTCTTGCCGTCGCCACGCGAAATACCGACTGGTTCGAGTACAGAAGGCACGCCGGCGACTGTAGATTGTCCATTATATAATTATTTTTTTTTACTTAGTAGTGCTATTATCTGATTATGTCGTTTATCCAAAACTATAAAAATTTTATAGGTCTCTATAGAAACAATAAAATAGCCAAAATATGTAATTTCTTGAGAAATAAAAAACTTTTAGATCATAAAATAACTTATCAGTTGGTTGTGACTTCAGAAGGTGTGGCAGAGGTGAGTTTGAATATAACTATTACGATTTAAGATTTTAATGCAAAAACATCGTGAGACATCATAGCACGGTGACGTCTGGTTTGGCAGTTGTCCTGAACAGCCAGGAAAAATATGACTTTTTTATTGGTGATTCTTATGCAGTTGCTATATAATATCTACAGGCAGCACGAGTCACTTTCTGACATTCTATTTTTTATATAAGAGAGGTAAAATAATCTCCAAAATTACAAATCAGATTTTGAAAATTCCTTCACATATAGAAAGATACATTATTTTTAAATGCTATAGACTACTTTCCATCTCGGAAACACGGGTAAATTCGTGGAGCGGAAGCTAGTAATGAATAAACATAAATAATGAACCAATAATAAATAAAAGGAACGAAGTTATATAAGTTATATAAGTCGAGAGAGTATATATATAAAAAAAATCTGAAAATATCTGGCTTGTTTTCTATAAGAGAGAGAGAGAGAGAGACAGACAGACAGACAGAGCAACATGCGCACGCCGCACAGCTTAATAAACATACATAGTGACACAAAAAGTGTCGTAAGTTTTTTTTCCGTCTAGTCCCCTTTCACAACACGCGATAAGGAACTTCGTTCCAATAATGAAAACTAGTACAGTTATAAGCCATAATTATTATGCAATACACGAAAGGAAAGCATTAAGGTACAACTCCAAGACGGACCGCAGACTGCAAACTGGAAACTGCAATCGATACTACTTTCAATGAAAGTGCGGCGACATTGTAGCGTGCGGCAGTATCGCTTGAAGTTTTGGATAAGCTTGTGTTTGACCAACATCGCACCATGGTAAGTGATGCAGACAAAGCATAGATGGGAACTGGTTCTCAAGTGCAGCTGTCAGAACACACCGATAGGTGCTTGGCAATATATTTTCAACTTGAGGGTGGTAACCAGCCAGTCGGGTACTACAAAGTACCCTACCACCGTGCTATGGTTTCTTCACGATGTTTTCCTTCACCGAAAGCTCAAGCTCATTATAGGATTCGAACCCACGACCTTCGCCGCGGTATCCAAAGACACTACCACTGAGCTATCGCCTTAAAATTTGTTTGCGGTCTGCGGTCCATCACAGACTTACACCTTAACAATGAATTGATGAACTAATATAAAGCTTGAGTCTGCAATCACTAAATCTAAATTTCCTTATCAATCTTTGACAGTTTTCCTACCCACACACAACATAGCCAAGTTTTATCTGCTCTGCAACGTCACCTCACCACTTTGTGCCCCTATTTATAGGGGAAGAGGCATAAGAGTACCAGTTTGTGCCCGAAAACAACCCATAAACTACACACGAGACCTCTTCAACATTTTTCCTTATTCCATGTCATGTCAAAACTTCCTTGCCTATGTTTTTGTCGAGGGCAGTAGAGCGTTAAGTTTATACAGAGTGTGTCTGTATGGGAAGTAATAGTTTTCCTTTTTTAACTGAGATAATGCCAATTATTGAGCCAATTTCAATAAGGAGAAAATTAAACACGATACTTGAAAAAATACTTACGAATTTAATATTATTTTGCATATACTTCAAACATTTAAAAGCTTTTGATAATCCTTATGGCTAGAAGCTTAATTTTAAAAATAACTTTTATAATTTTATCAAGTTACCCGCAGCAACCTGTATAAAAAGTTTTATTTTACGCTACCTGAAGATGACCACGAAAACTTTGGAAAATACCTTATTTCATTTGGAATCAAGTTATGAAAGTTCAACGAAGTAAGTTTTTATGGATCCTCAATTTTATTAGAGGTCCCAAACCTTATTATATTGGTGTCACATACTTACATCATGCTATTTAACGACCACAAGTTTCCAAGTTGGTTAGTGGTCATAAATTAGCCTCGGAATATATAGGTGTTTTAGTGTTCCGTACCCTCTGTTATAATTAATGTATTATTGAAAATATGTCTACTAAATATATCTGCGATACTTATATTGGATGGTGATAGTATTCGGAAATATATCGACTTATTTTTGTAACAAATTTTGTTTTGTAAGCAAAATTATGAAGCAATTTTTGAAGAACTAATTAACACCCAGAGAGAGTTTTTTTTTTATTCGTTATAAGCTTGTGTTAGACCACAATCTCACCATGGTAAGTGATGATGAAGGTGGTAGGCACACAAAGCTTAGATGGGAACTGGCTCTCAAGTGCAGCTGTCGGAACACACCGATAGGTGCTTGACGACAGATTTTCAACTTCAGTGTGGTAGCCAGCCAGTCGGGTACTACAAAGTACCCTTCCACCGTGCTATGGTCTCCTTCACCGAAAGCTCAAGCTCATTGTAGGATTAGAACCCACGACCTTCGCCGTGGTATCCGACGTCACTACCACTGAGCTATCATCGCCTTAAAAGTAGGAAAATAAAATAAGATCGAAACCAAAGAGTACCTTATATAAGAATTGTTAAAAAAAAATTAGTATTAACAATAATTTAAATATACGAATGCTAGGGTTAATTACAATATATTTTACGTACGTAGTTTTAAACAAAAAAAAGCATAGTAATGTAGACCTGTAGATACTATGTATACTCACTTGCTGCGACTTATTTATTATTATTTAAAAACATAAAGAATAAAATATTATCCCAGCTATAAGATTACGAAAGTAACTCTGTTTGACAATCTGTTACCTTTATCGCTTACCTAAACCAATTTTTATGATCAATCTTTTTTTATTGGTTCAGAAACCAATCTTTATAAATTTTGAAATAAAGATAGTCAGGAGAAAGACATAAGGTGCTTTTAATCCCGATAAAAGATAAGAAAAGCGAATGAAACCGTGAGGGACAGCTGGCATATTAAATATAACCGTTATAAGTTGGAGTAAATAGGTACCTAATAACAGTTTAAATAACTATGTAAAATTACAATTAAAATAACTAAACAAAATAAAACTAAACTAAACTAATTAAAAATAAAAAATTTGCCCCAAATAAATAAATAAACCGTTAGGTATTATAATTTGAAAATGATAGAACTAGACATTGTCTGATTTGAATAGAATAACAAAAACTTTTGGGTCCACAAAGTAGGCCACTTGGACCATCCATACAGGTTCCATCAAAGCATCTGTGTCTGACACAGTCCTGCGGTTTACACTCTGCTGAACTATCTCAGATAACTTTCCTGCGGATTGGTTACTTGATCGTGGAACTGAAACTAACGAGTTTCTTGCATAAATTACGTTTGTGGTCAGCTCTGTTATGGTAGACGTGTTATTATTTTGAATGGCTACTGACTGTTGCGAATAAGATTGGATTTTGCGGTAACTTTTACTTCGATTGAAAAATAAATTGTGTATATATTTTTAAACCTTTTAGATGTAAATATTATGAAATGAAATGAAATTGTTTATTTATCCAAATAGGCCTTCACAGGCACTTATGAATAGTCCGACTCTAAATGCTCGGTTCGGAAGGTTGCTTTTGCTGAGAAGAGCCGGAAATAAACTCAGCAATTACTCTTTTCAAAAACAACTTACACCTATTACATTCAATAATTATTTATCTAGTCTCACTGACAATAGTTGCGTGTTATGGCGGCAAAAATAGTAATCTATAGAGTTTAATTATGACCGACTTAATAAACAACAAACTCAAGCAGACCAGCCCCCACAAGCAGCACCTGTTCACAAGTATGACGCGTGTGGCAGCCACTGCCCATATATATAGCACATATATGTGTCTAATCACCAGACTTGTGAAAAATCCAATTATATTAAAATCACTGGGATAGTAAGCGATCAAAAAATTAGGTATAACTTTTACTCGAATCATTACATTTTTCATCATTACATAGTTCAAATAACCGAACATCGTTAAAATCTCCCTGATATTTATCATTATGTCACGTCATCTGAAAAAAATATTCATCATCCAATTTCTCAATAATATAATTTGTCAACATTAGCTCCAACCGAAGCTTCATAATCATTCTTTCTCCCACTTTAGTTCCTTTAGAATTATTCGCTGATATATGGTAGTTCTAATTCGAGCAATTGGCCGCAAGCCAAGCCTCCAAACCAACCTACAATATATCTACCGTTAACGATACCTACAACACAGCCGCAAAGTTTAATATTTGTCGCTCGGAGATATATTGAAGTTTATGGTAGAAAATATTAAGAGGCATTGTTGTTCGGCGGCGAGCGTTCAAGCGAATGTTTAGATGAAACTTTGCCTTGTCTCCAATAGGTTTTTGAACTTTATTTGTTAAAGGACAATGTTTTCGTATCTTAATTATAACTTGGTTTTAATACTCGAGAGTACCTTAAGTGTTCTTTAGTATTTAGATCTATATTTTGATTTTTATATAAGTTTTAAATGGATATTTCAAATTCAAATTGAACCTTTATTTGCTATTTTTTTCTCGATTATCATAAAAGTATTAACTGCAAATTATTCTCCTGGATGTCAAGTTTTCTCAATAACTATGGTCTTTAGTAGTTTTATATGCGCTCCTTTGGTTTCTCTATATTATTGACTTTACAATGACTGAAAAAAAATAGTATGTAGGCATTATAGACTTTTTGTAGCTTCTTGCTATATCTCAAACGGATTAGACAGCGATTGCGATGAAAGCTACCAGACGGCTTGATTTTTTGTAACATCTTAAACAATGAGCCAATTTACACCAAACCATACTAAATTATACACCTAAATCTTCCTCATGAACCACTTTGTTCGTTCGTTCGTTCAAATGAGCTCACAATTCTTTTTTTAGGGTCCCCTACCCATAGGGTAAAAACGGGACCTTATTACTAAGACTTCGCTGTATGTCCGTCCGTCCGTCTGTCTATCACCAGGTATCTCAAGAACCGCGATAGCTATTACAGTTGAAATTTTTACAAATTATGTATTTCTGTTGCCGCTATAACAACAAATACCTACTAAAAACAAAATAAAATAAATATTTAAGTGGGGCACCCATACAAAAAACGCAATTTTTTGCCTATTTTTGCTCGATATTAATAAATGGTAACAGGTAGGCGCTTGAAATATTCACAAAAAACTTAACTGTATATTTACTTGAATAGTAAATTTGTGTACCTGCCTATTGTTTACCTAGTCAATGGTACGGAACCCTTCGTGCGCGACTCCGACTCGCACTTGGCCGGTTTTTTTAAAAGCTATTTATTCACTTCCATGTGACAAAAATCCTCAGTACACTTGGCATGCTATGCTATCAAGAATTTTATGCCACAGTTATTATTATGAACTGTGCACGATAAATTAAATCTTTTGGCAAAAGTTGAACATAGTTACTTCTATATGTCAGTTTTCTGGCTAATAATTGGAGGAAAGGAAGTTTTGAGATAACATATGCCCCTTTGTTGTACGTAGTTAGGTAAGGTATTAGATTTGTGTGGAGCCTCACATGGTTGAAGTAGTTTTGTTCTGCACAAACTTTTGAATGTGGTTTAGAAGCTTAATATTTGAAGTTGTGTTTGTGAATTATGTCCCATATAAAGTCTTGTGTCAAATAAATTGCGGTGGTATTCTTGAAAATTACCTGGCAGACTGCTTAAGTATTATTTTCAACAACAAACATTTAGATTTTAATGTTTATTTTAAATTATTCCAGAGCGTACCATGACTGTAAAGCCAATTTTAGATTTAACCATTTCATTCTGACATTTATTATTTCATTTAGCTAACTGTACAAGTAATAGGATTATTAAATCTATGACAGATATGCAAACGGCTCACCACCTCATGTTAAATGAATTGCAATGGTTACCGACCAATTTGGAAATATCCATCGACTTTTTCAAACATCTCCTTAAACTATTCAACCAAATCAATTGCATTTATAACAAAACCAATAGGTGCTTTAACTGATTCAATAAAACTCCCATTCAAATATACCCTCTATAAACTCGTCTAATCTTTACCCACCCTTATGTCATTTTAAGACGAGCTCTTAGATCCTTTAAGGCGATTTTACGCTCCGTCGGCCATCTTAAGTAGGAGCTGAGCTAAGAGCATCATTGTAAAGGAAACGAAGTGCATGTGGAAATACAGGATTAATTACTTAGGTTACAGAAGGTCGCATTATTTTTAAATCTTCATTAAGATCATTATTATCGATAGCATAACTACTCCAGATTTGTGAAAATGTTGTTGGAAGAACGTGTGTAATATTAAAAAGTTCATAGGAAGCCCGCTCTAAGACTATGGTAGTCAGTCGTTGAACGTCATTCAAAATACATTTAATCTATTTTTTCTCCTCTGTTTAGTCGAACTTGCAACTAATACAAAACAGTTCATTATGATTTTTCCTTTGTAAAAAACTCCCAATAATAAAAATACAGTTTTAGAGGTTGATTAATCATTAATAAATTTGTTCAGTGGGCGAACAGTTTTAGGGATTAATTGATTAATAATAATTTCGTCCAGTTGGCGAAGAATTCTATTAAATGAGCCTAAAAAGTTGCAGTAACAAGTAAAGCAAATCTTGAATCAATAAAAATTAAAGACATATCCTTACTATCTGACAGATCTATCAACGCTCAGCCTTAAACGCTGAAGCTAGCAACATGAAATTTTGTGCAGGTCCAAAAATAACAGGCTTGCACAAGCAAGGGTATAAAAGTGCCCTTTTAGGGCCTAAACTGAATAAATCACTTTGAATTTTTCAATATTGATCCACTAAGGAGGTCGAATATAGATGAAACCGGTTGGGAGTTAGTAAACAATAAAACTAACAAAAACTAAATGACTGAAACACTTCCCATACGCTAAGTGAGACAAGTGGCAGACTCACTAAGTCCCCCTTTGTGTTGTCGCGGCTTTTTCAAGATGACACTGACATGTAGAGTTGAGCTCTTACAAGAGGGAACAAAGTTTGTTTTGGTTATGTGCGAGATATTTAGTTAGATGTCGAAAATGTGGAGGGTACGTTCAACCTTGTAAAGGATTTATATGTTTGTACATAAATTACTGATTTTATTTGTGATCACAGTCTTTGTAAATTAGGTACCTAATGGATCTACATTATCTTCATTATCCCCATAGAATTATTTATAATATTTACGCATTTCTAAAAGCTATATGTCATTTAAATGCTTTAAGCTTTTGTATGTAGGGTCACCACTCGGTTTTTCTTTCCTATCAGTGATTAGCTTGTAAAGGAATCTGTCAATATTTATATACTTACAGGTAGATTACGCTTTCACAGAAATAATGTAGTCGTTGTAATCTTTGTTACAGGTGCTGCTTGTGGGGGCTGGTCTGTTTGAGTTTGTTATTTACTTAGTCAGTCTTAATTAAATTCTATTTATTATTATTTTGCCGCCTTAACACGCAAATATTATCAGTGAGACTAGATAAATAAATAATTAAATGTAAGTTGTTTTTGAAAAGAGTAATTGCTGATTTTATTACCGGCTCTTCTCAGCAAAAAGCCTTCCGAATCGAGCATTAGAGTCTAGACTCTAGACTATTCAGTGCTTGTAAAGGCCTTCATTGACTAAAAAAACATATCAATAAAATAACCGTTTTCATACAAGAAACTACATGTTAAAATGCCTTTTATAATAGCACACCCATCCATATCGTTATATCTTGTTTGTTGCCCAACAAAATCTTGCTATACATAAATTCGCCGTAACGTCGACATAAAACGGATATTATTTACAGCACCAACATCGCAATAACATAAAAGTTACACACATAAAATAGTTTTGTGTGTTGTTATGAGTTAAATGGCACATTCGCCTATTTAAGGTGAGGTCATGGTATATTATACGAGCCGTTTCGCAGTATGAAGATAATACGTAAACGTAGAAAAATAGTGCTTTGAAAATGATGGACTTGTAAGTATTGTCTATTCTGGAACAAATATATTGTTCTAGCATTCGGTCCCGCAGTTTCACCCGCGTACCCCTTTTTTACCCTAAAAAAGGGGTAAAAAAGGGGTACGCGGGTTCAATTTTGAAAGATCCTTTCTTATTCCTCGTTTAAGTTTTAAAAACAGCACTTGTGATAAATTCAGCTTTCGAGGTCAAAGGCTGGGCGTTGATGAGTCAGTGAGTCAGGCCTTCTCTTTTTATATAATTAAATATTCTGGGAACTAATTTAAGCCCAGAAAGAGTAGTAGAACTGGAAAGAAGGCCGGTATAAAGAAATAGTGAATATAATTATATTGTTCAGCAAAAATAAACTAAAAAAAGTTTATTTACTTAAAGAATATTCAAAGGAAAAACAATATGGTATAGAACAAATATCACTTTAAAAATTATAATGGCGAAAGCATTGAGTACTTTTTAGAACCCACTTGGCTGGCTACCATGCACCGTCGCCAAACGTCTTCCGGCAGTTGTATTTGAAAGCCTTTTAATTTTAAGTAGATATTGCAAAAGACAAAAAATCCTAAACCACCCCCAAAAATCTAATCGGTCGAGCTATTTTCGAGTTTTTACAAGAATAATTCACGGCAATAGATTTTTATATATTTATGACTAGCTGTCCCCTGCAGTTTTACCCAACGTGGATGAAACCGTGGGATCTTATCTTTTCCCGGGATAAAAAATATCTTATGTCTTATTCTCGGATATATGTGTGGCAAGTTTAATCAAGATCAGTTTAGAAGTTACGGAGTTAATCGCGAACCAAAATCGTGACACGGGAATTTTTACCCGCGACGGAACGAAGATGGTATATGCGTTTGGGGTGAGAGGATGTTTGTTTTTATTTTTACTAAGATAATATCTTAGTACCTACGTAGTAGTTTGTGTTTGACCACTATCAATCATCAAACATCTTAAACGAAAATACCCTGCCAGGAGCTTGGCGATAGATTTCTTGCCACTGTACCCTTTGAAAAGATTCTCTGAGTTTTTGTATAATTTTATAGCTATCTCCAGATTCCACTAGAAAAATTTGCTCCGCTTCGCCGTCTTTAGATAAGAAGCTTATAGGAAATAGTTGCAAGTGCACCCGCCAAGCGATGGCGAGGTTTGTGACCTAGTATTGCAATTTAATCTACATAAATCATCGTTTGGAATAATGATATGACTGAATAAAACTATGATATATTATAAGGCGATGATAGCTCAGTGATAGTGACGTCGGATACCGCGGCGAAAGTCGTGGGTTCGAATCCTACAATGAGCTTGAGCTTTCGGTGAAGGGAAACATCGTGAGGAAACCATAGCACGGTGGTAGGGTACTTTGTAGTACCCGACTGGCTGGCTACCACCCTCAAGTTGAAAATCTGTCGCCAAGCACCTATGGATGTGTTCCGACAGCTGCACTTGAGAGCCAGTTCCCATCTAGGCTTTGTGTGCTTACCACTTTCGGCCACATCATCACTTACCATGGTGAGATTGTGGTCAAACACAAGCCTATCCAGAATTTAAAAAAATGATAGCTCAGTGGTAGTGACTTTAAAGGTAATAATTGAGTTAAGTTTTAATAACGAGTTTAAGTAATTTTGATAGAGTTTTTGTAGCGCTTGGTTTGCTACCACCTTCTGAATGAAAATATGTCATTAATCAATTTCTGGTGTATTCTACTTGATAGGCAATTGGCACAATCACTGACCTATCGCTTTGGGTAACCAAATATCTAAAGCGTATAATTTACTTTAAGGATACAAATATCTATAGTGTATAATTTATTATATCCTTTAAGGATAGGTACTTAATAAAAATACTATACTGGTTTTTTATTTAGTTTTTTTACATAAACATTTAATATTTACAACAAATGTACAAAATATACATGCAAATGTACAATTACTATAAATATATATATATATATATATATATATATATTAAATACTATACTTAATTCTTTATCCTTAAGTTTAACTAAAGATTTAAGATAATTATACGCTTTAGATATTTCTATTAGTTAGTAACAGCTGATTTACTTAAAGGATATTCAAAGCATAAAAATTCAACATCTTTTAAAAACATAAACCCTTAAAGCTCAACGTCACGTGTTCAAAAACACATGTATCAACGTATTTTCACGAAAAAACACGGCTAAATATGACAAGAGGGCGATGATAAACTGCCTTATATCATTCGCGGACCAATGATTTCCGAATAAAACCGAGATGGGCCCTTCATACGTTGTTTTGTTGCTTTTAAGACGTGCCAACGCTTTTTTGCTTATGAATAAAACTTGATGTTTTTTGGGGTGTCCTAGATTATACATTTAAAAAATATGGTTTACTTTTAGGAATTCATGCTTACTCTAGTTTTTTGCTCCGCGGTTTCACCCGTGTTGCCGAGGGATTATTATCATTTACCGGGATAGAAAGTATCCTATGTTTTATTCAGGAATATGATCTACCCGTGTGCCCAGTTTCATCAAAATCCGTTCAGCCGCCTTTGAGCAACAAACATCACAACACACAAACTTTTCATTTATAATATTAGTAGGATAGTATCCTATTCTTTTAGTAAAAAAAACTCTGTCGGGCTTGGTAGTTGACTTTTCGTCCCGACTGTTACTTTTTAGGAAAAATATCGAATTGAGAATGTCTCTTTCTGAAGTCACTTCTATCCAAAAAGTATTTGTGCCTATCAATAATTTGAATCCCAGTTTGCAATATCCCGTTTTCAGCGATAAAATGGAAGAAAACATTATATTGACAGTGAAATGATGTCTGTGAGAACAATTTTTTAACCCATAATCCCGGGTAAAACCACGGTTTGGATGCTAGTATTACATAAACCGTAGCACACATTATCTGACATATAACTCGGGCATTCATTTTTCCTGTAAGCCCACGTCTCGCTACCAAATGGGGGCCGCAAAAAATATCGCCCGTATAGTATTACGCAAAGAGTTGATACTCACGTTTACACCTGTACCCGTTTCTGGGGTAAGTGTACACCTAGCTTTATTTTCCTTTATTTTTAATAATAACTTTTATGTTTTTTTCATTGTGAGAATAACAAAGAAGTATTTGATTGGTTTTCCGGTATTATTGTGGTTAATAAAACTAGTTTCTGTCAGTTTTAACGAAGGATCTTATCTTTACTAATATTACAAAGCTGAAGAGTTTGTTTGTTTGAACGCGCTAATCTCAGGAACTATTGGTTTGAATTGAATTATTATTTTAGTGTTGGATAGCCTATTTATCGAGGAATGCTATAGGCTATATAACATCACGCTATGTTACGAAAAACCAATGGAAACGCGGTTGAAACCGTGTGGGATAGCCATGTTATTATAAAATATATTTTTATCTTATTAAGGATGTATTAAAAAAAAGTTGTATGTAGTATAAGCTCTATTTAGTTTAGGATCAAATGTAAAGAATATCCCAGAATATGTATATATTTTTCTCGGGATAAAAATAATATGGTATGAAATAAAATGTTTATTCATCCAAATAAGCCTTCACAGGCACTTATGAATAGTTTACATGCACGGTTCGGAAGGTTGCTTTTGCTGAGAAGAGCCGGCAATAAACTAAGCATTTTTTTTTTAAAAACAAGTTACACCTATTTACATTCAATAATTTATTTATCTAGTCACACTAATAATATTTGCGTGCTATGACGGCAAATATAAACAACAAACTGAATAGGTACCTATGTGTTATTTTTTTTTATTGTGGATAAGCTTGTGTTTGACTACAATCCCACTATGGTAAGTGATGATATGGCACAAAGCCTAGATGGGAACTATTCGTTCTATTTGACAAACTTTCACATTAATTTTTAATATTGGTAGTTTTGATAATTTAAGGTAAATAAGCAAAGATATGCCACAAGGACAGTAAACGTCTACTGACCTAAATGTTATCTCGAAAGTCGTCATAGCTTTCCAAATTATTTTTCTCCCCTTTTCCCTCGTAATTCACTTTTATCATTTCCTCCCTAACTTTTCGCAACAGTTTTTACCTCTGTCCACTTTGCGCCAAAGTCCCTGAAAAGTTTCTTGTAGCTAGCAGTAGTGCTAAAGGAAGTGGGCTCTAATAATTTGGTAGTTACTTGACAATTTTCTATTTACCTCTAAATAACTTTTAGATTACATAACATACTTACCTAAGGCCAAAAATGCGTTGTAGTGCCTTTTAAATTTCTTTTTTTTTTTTCACAAACCATATAAAGTGAGATGAACAATACGCGAACGCATAGATTATTAAAAAAACTAACACAAACAAAGGACGGATAGCAAAAAAAGATGTAGGACAAAAGGAATTTCAAAGTTTAGATTATTGTTTACGTTTGCTTAATCATGGTGGTAAGAGAACATTATTGTCTAAGAATAACACCGAAGCCACTTTATAATTATGTGGCCTATTTCTCAAGCAAAACAACACCATATTCCTCACGTAATAAAGATCAATATTGAAGTTCTATGAGTGACTTGTGTTTTGAGACCAACGTCAAATTATTCTCATAATAGTCGTAAAAACTGCGGAGCAAAATATTTAATTATGAAATGAAAATCATGCTCTTAATTATAAATTCGTATAAACTACACAAATTAAATTCTCAGCACACGTGTCGTCAGATTTAAGATAAACGAATTTCATGCGCGCCCAATCCCTCAGGCATCCCAAAGAGAAATTATCACAAAACACGCAGATCATGAAAATAAAAAAGGTACATGTTGATTATGAAGATTGACGAGTCTCAAACTCTTTATTTCTAATATCCAACTATTGTAGACTTTAAGTCTAAATCAAAAGGAAGGCATGACTAGACAATCTCAGAATTCTAGTCTTTGTGTAAAAAAGCCGTTTTTGACACCAGGGGAGCAATGTGTGTTAGTAGATCAAATTTGAAGATACGCACACTCCACATTACAATTTAATATAGATATTATAAAAAAACATGCTACATACCTGTACATCTACTACTAAAAATATGCTAAAATTTTAAAATCATAGAATTATTAAATTAAATATCAACAATAACTTATAGTTACTACGAAAACGAAAAACAGTTTTTTTTATTGATACCACTTAATTTTGTCAAATAGCTGTAAGCTAATAATTAAATAAAAATAAAGCAAATCGGTTGATGATCACCAGAGTAAAAGAGGTAGAAAGTTTTTTTTATAATGAACTTATAAGCTTGGGATATCTTCTAGTTTTTATGTTCCGAGGGGAATCCCAAGACAAAATTATCGCCAAACCTTAAGGAGCATAGCAGGTGCGCCTCTTTGAGCATAACCCTTCTTGATAGCAAGATTTATTTGAAGTCAGACGTGGGGCTGAGTGACATTGACGTTGGAACGTAGGGAAGTGTGGTCGCAGCTTGAATATGTAGCTATATGTGTATGGTTGGCAAGATATTTTAGTTAACATTGTGTTATCTTATATCATCCTATTACTTTACGACTAATCTTCTTTATGTAGATATATGTTACTGGAAATGTGTATAATCCGGTATTGTACGGTCACGAGCTTTAATTTGGGACCCTTTTCCGTTAAATGTTGTTAGAACATTAATAATGCAATAAGGTCGAAACTTCAGTTCGATAGTGTTGCAATTGCAAGTAATAAGCATGCTTTAAATAAACTTTTTTTTTTATTTCCATATCACGAACAATAAAATATATATGTATAGCCAGATAGAAGACGGCCACAAACCTCATTACTTAAGTAAGTGACAATTATTCGGAAAAAATCGGAAATCATCGTTTGCCCTCGCTCCGCCCGGTTGACGTATTTAAGCGGCTGCCCCTAGAAACGTAAACTTTATGACACTCGTTAGAATATTATTAGCCCTAAATAACGTCAGTTTGCTACACGATATTCAACCTTAGGTGAACAAATTAAAGCTCTTGTCTGTACCTATATAACTCCTAGGCATTATAAGATATGTGAAATATTTAGGAAATAGTACCTACTTACATAAATTCATCACACCTTTCAAACTCAAATCAAATATATCTTTATTAAATTTGTTTTGTTCACTCAAAATAAACATTTACCACTTCTAACCTAATCAATCCATGTCGATTGTGAATTTTACATTACCGACGTGCATTCGGTATTTTTTGCATTGCCTAGGAATTGTATTGAATACCTGGATTTCATACATTTCGGTAATACTCACTGAACTCCTTTTTTTTATACGACTAGGTGGCAAACAAGCTTACGGCCCAGTAAGCTTACAGCCCTTAAGTTTTATTTTCAGAGCAGGATAACGTCGGCGTTAATGTTTGTAATCGCGTTCTAGAACTAACAACTAACGAATAGGTACCTAACGATTTCAATATAACTTACAATAGTTTCATACGAATTTTTCCCATATACATGGTGTCCGGTAAGTAGTACAAGAAATTTAAGAGGGAGATAAGTGAGCGGGTCGCCTTCCAATTAATTATACATAAAAATCTGAAAAATCGAAATATCTCAAAAATGGTGACCTTTTTATCACCTATCTTCCCTTTAAATTTCTCAAAAATATCATTTTAGCCATGTTTTCAGATACCTCTCTGATCTGAACAAACTATTTGTTAATTATATTTGCAAAAAATAAAATAATAATTTAAAAAAACCAACTGTCTATTTTTCTATTGTCGAATCATGTCTCAAGACAGATTCAACACTATACCGTCTCCTTACTCATTGACCCAACTCTTTGCCGGAAACGTGTTTTGTGCAAAGCTCTTAGTGGCTCGGGATAATATACTAAGTAAGAGAATGTTTTAGGGTCTCCTAAATGGAGGGTCTGCGAAGGGAAACGACGGTCCCGTATAACATTTGACTACGGTAATATTGATATAGGTATATTTTATGATTGTCTTAATTTAGCTGGAGTATTCAATATTAAATATTGGGTGGGTAGTGATTTATTAGAGGTTTAAGTGTGGTGTATGATTTATAATATAATCAGTTATGACAGTAATTGAATTAGCATGAGTTTTAGCCAATTATATTATAATTAAAATTGTGTAGATAAGTTATAAGCAATCTGAAAGCGGGAAGCTGAAAAGTGGCTAATTTGCCTTGTAGCGACATCTATCTACAAAAAGGTAAAGTTCGCACGACTCCTACACAGATGGCGCTCCAATAATCTACATCGCGCTAACGAAGTTTTCTATGTGATCTGCTAGCGGAAGTTTTATCTTACTAATATTATGAATGTGAATGTTTGGATGGATGGATGGATGTATGTTTGTTACTCATTTACGCCAGAACGGCTGAATGGATCTGGTTGAAATTTGGCATGGAGATAGATTATAGTCTGGAATAGCACATAGGCTACTTTTTATCCCGGGAAAAGATTAGATCCCTCGCAAACGCGGGTGAAACCGCGCGGAACAGCTAGTAATTAAACATTTCTTTCTCTTGTCCTTATCCCACGCTAGGCACAACATGTTTTCGTCTTCCACTCCGCTTTATCACTAGTCGTCTCCATACTTGTTTTTTATAATTAAATAACAGTTTTTAATTTAAAAAAATAGGTATCAGATTTTGTTATATGACTAAATGCGAGAGTGTCCAAACATTCAGACCAATAAAATACCTATCACTTCCCGAAAAAGAAAATATATTCTACTCTCAATAGTAAAACGAATGAAACATGAATAAAACTCAAGTAATACTGTAAAAGAAATACCGTCATAAAAAATGGTATAAGAAATTTTGATACTTACCTATCTGTGATGACCAGTCTAAGTTGGAACTTCTTAAAGTCAGGAAGTAATAAAATTGTTAATAGGTGAATAATTCAAGTTACACTGGATGTTGGCTTTCGTTTGGAATAATAAAAATACAACACAAGTTTTACATTGTGGTTTAGCGTAAATAATGTATCCAGCTTAATATTCAGTTATGGAGTTTTTCATTAGGGAAATATAAGTCAGAAGACGGTATGGAGTAAAGTTTATATTTTATATTAAGTATTCTACTAATATTACTATCCTACTAAATGTGAAATTTTGGATGGATGGATGGATGTTAGTTACTCATTTACGCCAGAACGGCTGAATGAATCTAGATTAAATTTGGCATAGAGATAGATTATAGTCCAGAATAGCACGGGAGGGAAAAGATAAGATCCCTCGGGAACGCGGGTGAAACCGGGTGGCGGAAAGCTAGTTTACCTATAAAATTGCCGTTTTATACAATTTCCTTACTTATTCGATTGAAACCAAGAAAAATAAGAAAAATCAAAAATACCCTAAATCAATTTGTAACAAATACAACTACTTGTGTATACAGTTTCAAGAGTATTTCATTTTATAAATTTCCCTGTTTGGAGACATTTTGTTATACACGCTAAAATGCCTGTCTCCCAATGGAAAAGACATTGTAACAAGAATATCCTAGAAAATTAGATTCAAGCATTTGATATGGCGTATATACATTGTTACAAGTTTCCAAATAGAAATTCTACCTCAAATTCCTTAAAAGAACATTGAGAATACAATTACAATGTATAGGTTTAAACTATTACCTGGGTCTGGTTCATTATTAATTGCAATAGGTATCATAATATTGTTGTGAATAATTTCTTTCTCCCTTTTTAGGGTTCCGTAGCCAAATGGCAAAAAACGGGATCCTTATAGATTCGTCATGTCTGTCTGTCCGTCCGTATGTCACAGCCACTTATTTCCGAAACTATAAGAACTATACTGTTGAAACATGGTAAGTAGATGTATTTTATGAACCGCATTAAGATTTTCACACAAAAATAAAAAAAAAACAATAAATTTTGGGAGTTCCCCATACATAGAACTGATGCTCAATTATTTTTTTTCAACAAACTTATACGTGTGGGGGGTATCTATAGATAGGTTTTTAAAAATGATATCGAGGTTTCTAATATATTTTTTTTCTAACCTGAATAGTTTGCGCGTGAGACACTTCCAAAGTGGTAAATCATATCTGGAGGAAAGAAAACAGCAAACAAGAGTATGCAAGTATGTTGAAAAAACTAAAATAATTAAGAATTTTGACTCCAATCTTAAAATTAACTCATATGGTGTCCCCCAAGGAAGTATTCTTGGTCCACTTTTATTTATTATATACATAAATGATCTTCCACGTGCAGTTCTTCAGGAATGTATATTGTTTGCTGACGATACAACAATCATATTCAACTGCGACAATTGTGATATGTATGAATCTAAAATTAATGATGGTATTGATAATATTATTGAATGGCTTAATAAAAATTGTCTACAAATTAATTTAAATAAAACTAAGTTAGTACAATTCACTACCCATAAAAGTCAGAAACAAAATATTAATGTTAAATATGGTAATGAGATTGTTGAGCAAGTTAATAAAACCAATTTTCTGGGAATAATAATAGACGAAAACTTGACATGGAAATTTCAAATAGACAATATATGTAAGCAAATCAATAAATTTGTTTATGCTTTAAAGCGAATTAAATCAATAGCGAGTATTAAGTCTTCTATCATGGCTTATCAGGCTTATGTTTCCTCAGCAATTCGCTATGGTATTGTTATATGGGGAAACTCAACGGAATTTCAGCGCGTATTTATTGGTCAAAAAAAATGTATCCGAGCTATTTGGGGTTTAAAATGGGCAGAATCATGTCGCTCAATATTTATAAAACATAAGTTACTTACTGCTCCTAGTATTTACATATTAGATATGGCCAAATTTGTCTGGAAAAACATACATCTTTTTGAAAAAAGAGATAACTCTTCTAAGCGATTGGTTACTCATTTGCCATTTATGATGCCTCAACCAAAATTAGAAATGTACAGGAGAAATTGTTATTATATGGCTGCTAAAATTTTTAACTCCATTCCACAACATTTATTAAAGCTACCTTATGCAATGTTCTGTCATCTGTTTCATGATTGGCTGGTAATGAGGTGCTTTTACTCAATCAATGAGTTTTTTAATATTACTAAGTCTAGGTATAATGACTACAAATTTTAATAATATAATAGAACATGATATAATATATTTTTTAGTGTTATTTTTTTTTTCTTTTGTAATTTTTAATAATGTTATGTAATTTGTACGCCTTACTGGCAGGATATGTGGAACTTTATTATTTTGTGTGACATCTTGTATACCATATTCAAGCAAATAAATGTAAACCTAGGCTATACATATAATTATTTGAAAGAATTTTAAATCCTATTTTAAAAGTAAAATAGATAAAACAATGTTTCAAGATTGTCAAAGCTTTAAGAAAAAAAGCCCATGATACAACTGAATTTCTAGGCTTTGCCTAGTATGAAAGTCATTAGCAATTTTTGCTAGAAAATACCTCCAGCATTATGTATTTTTTTCTGTGTAATCTGTAAATGTTATGCCTAATCTTTTGTGATGTATTTTGTATTTTGCAAAAATATTTTTTTTCTTCATTTTGAATCCCGAAAATGCTAGTAAAAATTCAAAGACAAATACATCAACTATAGATTTGTTGACTCCTATAATATAACAAATGAAATGATGCAATACTTCAGTTACTTCAGTTAAAAGTAAGTAAGTATTAAAGTTATTTTTATCTACAAACTTAAAGACAATCCTCTGATATAGAGAATAAGTTGCGAGCGATTTGAAACTCCGATCGATCTCTAAGAAACTTTTTGAAAACTAGATAAAGCATCGACAGAGCAATCTTCAATCATGTACTCAACTTTGTTTACTGAAAAAAACACAAATAAAGTTCTTAAAAGTTTTTAGAGTAATATAGAGCACGTATTGGTTGGAGAAAAACATGTGATCTCATACAGTCACTTACAAATAATGCAATCTCATACTATCGTCACATACATAAAGATTTTAGATAAATCCGTTAACATTTGAAAATACAACAAGATACAAATTATGGGAATGTGAGTACCCAGACAAACCTTCATAGGTTTATTGGGTACAATAGACAAATTGATATTTAAAAAAAAAAAACAGTGCTATCCACGAAGACGCGCCCTACTCTTTTTCCTAATCCTTTACAGTGCAAATATACATCCTTTTACTAGTGTTATAGTGCTATATATCGACATATATATAGGTATAGACAAATCGACAGCAGAAAAAAGTCTAATATTTTTACTAGCTTTTTCTAGACGTAGGATTTAATTTAAAGGCATCCCAAACATAAATTTCATCAATACTTGTTTATTTATTTAGCCGTAAAAGCAAGACAAACATACAAATAAAGTTATGTATTAAAATGTATAATTATATTAGTATGGATCACACATCACTCAATTTCAATCTCATCCTACTAATAATTATGAGAAAATTTGTATTTTAAGATGTTTGCTCAATCACGCAAACACGGCTGAATGGATATTCATTAAACTTGGCACTCATGTAGATCATATCATGGAAAAAAAATATAGGATACTTTTTAACCCGGGAAAAGATAAGACCCTTCGGGAACGCGGGTCAATGAGCGGGGACGTAATATTTTTCAATTTCTCATTTGATGTACCAATAAACAGTTGTTTATGTATCCGTCTATTACATAAAACAAATGATTTATGAATATTATATTTCTGTAACCAAACTTTATAAGCAAAAAACATGCGAAGGTTGTTCCCCAATTGCCTATTTCTTGGAAGATGTTCTCCAATCAAGTTTACCAGTAGGGCGTAGGAATCTTGTGAGCTCTATAAAATATCTTCTTTATTATTGAGCTTTAAGAGGTAACATAAGGTAGGATGGAGATAAAGCGGCTAGATATGGCAACTTCAATTTGTTGTTTTTTTACTAATAAATAATTATAAATATTCTGGCACATTCTTTACGAAGTGGGTATTAAAGAACTTAACAGTATATTTTAGTTATTGTCCCAAACACACATTTATTTATATGAATTTTATTTTTCTGCTTTTATGCTAACTTAAACTACATAGCCATTAGCTGAACCAAAGACAAAAATTACAATTTTTATACTATAGATCAACAATATGTAGTAATTATCTATTTATGTATGTATTTACAAAAAAAAAGTAGTATATGTAGTATATCAGTCATCTGGTTTCCATATTACAAGCTCTGCTTAGTTTGGGATCAGATAACCGTGTGTGAACAAATATCCCAGGATATTTCATTTCATTTCAATATTCTGACCGTGTCAACCCACTAAGAAAAGCGATATCTTTTGAAAAAATATGAATACTTATAATTGTTTCTTATATTTTTTTCTTATTAGTGTAAAAACTAATATAATTATATATCATGCGTGATTGAGTAACTTCTGCTTCAAATATAAAAACCTCGCTTTCATAATATGAAATAATGTCACATTTAGAATTCTTAAACTAACTCCATGTCACAAAATACATTTTTATCCACCATCATATACCATGCGGCTGGAACCCAAGGGATCTTTAAGGCGTTCCCGTTATGACTGGGGTTGTAGATACGGCCCTTTATTGTGAATTACAATGTGAACCGCCTCTGTGAATGAAAAATTTACAAGCACTTTTGATGATGATTTTTGTTTTAACGTTTTGAAATTGCCTCTCTTGTATCAAAGGGGATTCCCCCTTTTAATGCTCATTCATACATAGAAGTAAAAAAACAACAATATTTGTCAATTAAATCTTGAATTGACATAAATGAAATAACTTAGTTCCGTAACGGCTGAACGGATTTAAGCGGGGTGGGTCAAGTTTCATCAAAATCCGTTCAGCCATTTTTGCGTTATTGAAACTTTTATCATCATCATTTCAGCCGAAAGAAAAAATATATAAATATAGGATGAAGAACAAACTTTCCCATTTATAAAATTAGTACTTGGATAACTATATTAAATGGATTAAAATAAATTCATATCATTATTTTAATCATCATTATAAATTTAAAAAGTTAATTTATTAATCAGTCAATCAATCATTTTGACACAAATATTTATATGCATATCTATTTTTTCTAGATCTATGTAATTACCTATTTGAGTATGTATTTAAAGGTACTGTATCAGTTATCCAAAGTTTATGTTCTGTTAGTTCGAAATCATATGGCCGTGTGTGAAGGATATCCCAAGATATTTATTTATTTGTCTACATTACATCGGTACATTAGTTAAAGTCTATTTTTTAAGATCAATCATTATTTTTAGTTACTTCAATAAATTAGAAAATTAATAGATATTTTCTTTTTTTTCAGGAACCATTGATATACGGAGACAGACGTTGAAGGTAACCAAGACAAGTCACAAGATATGTATACATTAAGTTCAACTTATATACACTAGTTTTCCGCCCCGCGGTTTTACCCGCGTTTCCGAGTCATCTTATCTTTTGGCGATATAAAAAGTGACCTTTTTTAAATTTAGGATAAGCTTGTGTTTGACCGTAATCTCACTATGGTAAGTGATGTTGTGGCCAAAGGTGGTAAGCACACAAAGCCTAGATGGAAACTGGCTCTCAAGTGCAGTAGTCGGAACACATCGAGAGGTGCTTGGCGACAGATTTTGAACTTGACGGTGATAGCCAGCCAGTCGGGTACTACAAAGTAACCTACCAACATACTATGGTTTCCTCACGATGGTTTTGTAGGTTTCTTAGTTTCAAAATTGTAGGATTCAAGCCCACGACCTTCCTCCACGGTATCTGACGTTTCATTTTAAATACTGTTTTAATCTCAACTCAAAACTTTACTTATGCTTAGAACCGCTAAGATTCGGTAAATACATTTGTATAAAGTTACTTTAAGAAACTCCATCGGTGTGTTGTGAATATCTTGGGCAAAATCCACGTAAACATTCAATGGGTACTCATAGAATCACGATCTAAATATAATTTAACTACCGCAAATCACGATTTATCGTTTAACATAATATTTGTTGACTAAACAAATCGTTAACTGAAATTACGTCAAACCATCAAAATCGAACGCGCAGAGTAAGCTCATAGGCCTGGTACTCAGATCATAAAAACTAGGAGTCGTGTTAGGGAGGTACTTGTTCTAAGTTAAGCGTAAGTAGGCGTAGGGTATGTAACTGGTTTACTATATTATTATATATGTGTAGGTAATTAGACAAATAAAAACATTATGCTCTTTCGGCAGTCTGGTAAAGAAAATGCTCATATTATGCCGATCATAATTCACACAATATTTGTGAAGAAAAGCAATGTTATTGTTGATATAAAGAAATTGAATTATCATAGTATTAATCACGCAGACCAAAAATATGAACTACTTTTATACACTACTTTTAAGGCGATGATAGCTCAGTGGTAAATGACGTCGAATACCGCGGCGAAGGTCGTGGGTTCGAATCCTACAATGAGCTTGAGCTTTCGGTGAAGGAAAACATCGTGAGGAAACCACAGCACGGTGGTAGGGTACTATGTGGTACTCGACTGGCTGGCTACCACCCTCAAGTTGAAAATCTGTCGCCAAGCACCTGTTGGTGTGTTCCGGCAGTTGCACTTGAGAGCCAGTTGCCCTTGCCCTTAAGGCGTTGTAATAAGGTGTACAACACGTTCGCAGTCCCCCTGGTATTGCTAATGTCTATAGGCGACGGTAGTCACTTACCATCAGGTGACCCGCCTGCCTCGTTGTCACTAGTGACATAAAAAAATAAATAATTAATAATACAGTAATCCTTACTTAAAAAGTAGTTCATATTTTTGGTCTCTAATCTTGTGACAGCTAAATTGTCAATGGGTTTGTCTCAAAATAATATAAACCATCTCCATGTTTATACGTTCCGTGACCTAAAGTAACCCCCACAAATAAACCCTAATAAATAAACATGAACGGACTTGACCGAATTGTCGCTACGTATTCTCGCAAACCGATAAAATATGATAAGTAAATTTATTCGAGAAAATTGTCCATAGTCAGGAGTCGTCGTAAAAATGACTGTCATGGAGAAAAAATGAATAAATACGAGCATGATATTTATTTTGAGGGTTCTGTACTACAAAATTTTGCCACTAGATATAATTTAAGGCTGTATCACGCGTTTACATAAAATTTCATTTTTAGGTAGTTTTAGTAAAATAACGTCTAGGAAACCACTTGTGTCGCAGGTGGGACAGTCGTCTCAATACTATCTATAAACAATAGAATTCTAGAAATGGCGATTCGAGAATAATGAGAGATTTTATTAAGTAAATTTTAGCTGACAGATCAACATCAATGTTTCGATTTTATTTTTGGGTTTGGGAACCCTAAAACAAAGAATAAGGCAGTATTGAAGTTGGAAAACATCCAAAATCGTTCGAAACGGTGCTCGCTCAGCGGAAATCAATTTTATATTAGAAGCCAGCTATTAGGTACAGTAGAAGATAATCCGTTGGACGTGGTATTTATGAAATTTTTGAGTTGGATAGTTTTATTTCGTGGATGTAATATAAAAATTATTTCATGAGTAGGAAGCTAACATTATCTCTAAGTTCTATAAACAACTATTCATATTGAAAACGCAGTTGACTCCGCGAGGCGTATAAATATATTTACTAATCATAGAAACATGGAAAAGCTACAATCGTACTGTATTTCTTGTAGTATGCTCGTAGTTTACTTAGCTACGACTTAGCTACGATAGCGAAAGCTTTCCCGTAGCGGTCAGCTTAGTTGCTAAGTTGTAGTACAAAGAAGTGGGTGGCTACGTATTTTCGTAGCGCCGTAGCTCGTAGCAATCTTAGTATTAGTGTGAAATCCGTAGCGGTTGGCAGTGAACAAGATGTTTCTTACGGGATTCATAAAATTGTTTGGGTGGGTAGGTTATGTGTGGGTTTGGTTAGAATTAAAAAAAATGGTCTTCCAGGTCAAATCTAAAATATTGAATCTCAACTAAGATAGTGTAAAAAAAACTAGTTGAAGTATTTTTGTGTTTAGGCTCTAGTGTCGGTTTTCTGCATTAAAAAGCTGATATTGGTTAAAAATTGCCGAGTTTCTTGCCGGTTCTTCTCAGTTTAAGAGTAACTTTAGAACCGGTGGGTACTAAGACATAAATTAAAGGCTTTGACTTTGAAAGTTATGCATTTTTATATTACTCGTGCATTCTTTATTTCTATTTCTTAATAAATATCAGAAAATTTTAATCATTCATTATATAGCAAGAGTCTCCAGTAGAATCCTTACTTAACTTCTAATGCACCATGCGGCTATATAGGTACTTAAACTGTAACAAAAATTAAAATCGACGCCTTTTTTTTGTGACATAAAACGGTAGAATAATGCCTTTACACCCGCTTTTTTCCCATTTAGGCTTCCTGAGAAATTTGGTCAAAATCTCAAACAAACTACAGATAGTTCTTTCGTTTGACATCACAGTTCGTAGGTTTGAATCCCACCCAGGACACAGACTATAAGTTTATCTTTTTAAATGGATCACTAGTTTGGACATTCAAATTTATAAACTTTACCTTTTATATTTTTATATTATAATTACCTTTTATATTATAATTAGTGTAGTATCAAATGAAACACATAATTCAATTCCTTCAGAAAGCGCAATTTGTTGACTAAATATTTATCTCTTTATTTCTCTAAATTTTTTCAACAAAATATCCCGATACCAGGAATATATTCACATAAAAGTCCCCACTGTATTTCTTATTATCTCCTCCGATTCGACGGAATATTGAAAACTAATATAGGATGAAACTTTTCATAGTATTCCAAATGTTATGTTGGAACAAACAATCGATGAATACAAACGATATGCGGATCTTGAGTGCACTTTGCGGTTTAGTTCTGTTGCGGTCTCTATACAATTTTTATACAGAAGCCTGTTTTAGATTTGATACTGGGTAGTTCAATTTACATGTAAAATAGATAGGCTCATTCGTTTTTATAGAATACTAGTTGTTGCTTCCCGCGACCCCGAGAGGATTCTGTAGTGGCTGTATTTTCAAAAAATATTTTTCAACTTGAGGGTGGTAGCCAGGCAGTCGGGTACCACAAAGTACCCTAACACCGTGCTATGGTTTCCTCACGATGTTTTCCTTCACCGAAAGCTCAAGCTCATTGTATGATTCGAACCCACGACCTTCGCCGCGGTATCCGACGTCACTACCAGTGAGCTATTATCGCTATAAAGTGTCTCTGAAGGATCGAATCCGTAATGAGTACATTCGGAAGAGAACTAAAGTCACCGACATAGCTCGCATAATCACCAAATTGAAGTGGCGGTGGGCTTGCCATGTTTGCAGAAGGACCGATGCCAATGGAGCAAATGTGTTCTTGAGTGGAGACCGTGCACCGCCAAGCGTAACATGGCACGCCCTCGAGCCCTATGGACCGATGACCTAAAAAGGGTAGCGTCTTGGCTGGATGTGGAAGGCAGAGAACCGGGAGAAATGGCACGCTATGGAGGAGGCTTATGTCCGGCAGTGGACCTCTATAAGTTGAAATGATGATGATGATGACGAATCTACTGGCCAAATTTCAAGTGTTAGATTTCGTGGTTAATCAGTGGTATTTAACTTTTATATTGTTAGTATGTAACTTTATTTGGATGCCAGGTAAACCATAATAGTCGCCAATTTTTTAAGCCATAATAGTCATAATTAACGAAGCAAGAGCTTAAAAGTGTACACTTTACAAATTTCAAGTCATAAAATGCATAATGCTCCAGCCATTTATTTATAACGTTCAAAGTTCGTGTCTGAAACAGTTTTGCAAAATTGATTCTTTTTTTATAAAACCAGTCTCTATTTAAAGGAAAAATACAAAAGCTGCATCCACTTGGTAATGTCGTGGAATATTAACAGTCTTTTTGCATGCGCAAGGTGTTTTAAACAATGGCTTTTACATTTATTTATTCTTACGTTAGCTTTCGTGTTGTTGACGTAATTTTCCTTTAAAATACTTAATTGCATCAAGTTTTTGCTGAAAAATATATATTTTTAATAATCTACTATTTTCTATGAGTTCATGCATTAAACATTAAGTTCTCTTTATTATATACAGGTTGTCCGGTAAATAGTAAGACAAACTTAAGGGGGAGATAGGTGATTGGGCCACCTACCAAATATACGAAGATGACCTGTGTAAAAGTGTCACCATTTTGAGGCGATGATAGCTCAGTGGTAAGTGACGTCAAATACCGCGGCGAAGGTCGTGGGTTCGAATCCTACAATGAGCTTAAGCTTTCGGTGAAGGAAAACATCGTGAGGAAACCATAACATGGTGGTAGGGTACTTTGTAATACCCGACTGGCTGGCTACCACCCTCAAGTTGAAAATCTGTCGCCAAACACCTATCGGTGTGTTCCTGCACTTGAGAGCCAGTTCCTATCTAGGCTTTGTGTGCTTACCACCTTCGGCTACATCATCACTTACCATGGTGAGATTGTAGTCAAACACAAGCTTATCCAGAATAAAAAAAAAAGGTGTATAGGTGACCCATCCACCTATCTCCGCCTTAAGTTTGTCATAGTGCTTACCGGACACCCTGTATATCAATATTAAATAAGGGTAAGGTTTGTTTTATTACCCAATAATCTTTAGAATTACTGAAACGATTCTAAAAACTCTTTCATCGATGTAAAGTTACATTATCACTATCTAACATAGGCTATATTTCATTTTAATTCCCTCGAGAACGCAGGGAAACTGCGGAGCGAAAGCCAGTATTGAATACAACGTAGTTCGTTTCCAAAGTAAAATAAAGACAGGACGACAAATTTGGAATGGGTGAAATGAAACACCTGGTTATATTGCTGTGGTTTACTGAATAAATTTTTCATGAGCTCATAATATCTTTGGATTTCGTCCAAGTACTGGAGTTGTCGTGTTGTTTTGGGGTTCCATTAACTTTATAAAAATATTTCTTTTTGCGTAACTTCACCAGGTATTGTTATTTATCATAATATTGTTCGCGTAGAATAGGGTAGTGTCCTGGGTCAATAAAAATGATTTCTAATTCGTTCGTCGGTGAGATTATCAAAAAATATTGGACACGTATTTTTTGCTTTATCAAATCAATAAAAATATACAAAGTTATAGCGCATCAAAGTATAGGAGTGGGGGCTTGTGACGTCACTTCGTGGTAATATTTTTACCACGGTGTGACGTCACGCGAAATTTCAACGCACTGTATCCTCGTCATTTTTCGTTTACGGAACAAAATAAAAAATACGTGTCCAATATTTTTTGGTAATCTAACTGACGGACTAAATAGATTTTTTTAGGACACAACCCTATTCGGTTCAACCCTTTATAGCCTTATACATAGAAGTATAGATAACAAGTTAGAAAAGCCCGCCTCACACACAAAATGATAAATTATATTTATTTATTAGAAATTATTTCAGCACCACTTGAAGTTGTAAAACAATATGATTTTGAATACTTTTAAAGGGATTACTGTTCCAATCCCAGACAAAGATTGGCCCTAAGAATGGTCCTATCTAAAACTTTTAACATCCCCCTTTAAGCTGTAAGTTCCCCAGACGGGACTCGCAAAATTTCCCGCGGGATCGAATAGAACGGTATACGCCTGTGCATGGCGTGAACTACTCCGCTTGTCTAGATTATATCGTCCTTTGAGTCTAGATTTAAATAAAAATAGGACAGTTTGTAAGAATTTGGAAATAGTTCTTTGTACTCTTCTATTGAACATTTCTCTCATATAATTCGCTTAAGATTATATGTAACACTAGCTGTCGTCCACGGTTTTACCCGCGTTCCTGTGGGATTTTTTCATATTTCGAGTTAATATATAGCCTATGACACTCACAAATAACGTGGCTTTCTATTGGTAAAAGAATTTTCAAAATCGGTTCAGTAGATCCAGATATTACCCCCTACAACCTCACAAACTTTACCTCTTTATTATAAGTTTAGTATAGAAGCATAGATACACGAGTATATTTCAACAAACATTTGCCTTCAAAATTCAATACGACATCTCAAGACTTAACCTCAATAACCTAACCTACTTTAGAAATATGGTCAGCACCAGTAATATTTTAACCAAAAATTGTAGATAGGGTACATATACAACATTCGATTTTAATAAATCGCCGAGAAATGGTACTCAAACGTACACATAAATAACTTAATATTGCAATATCAAACTCAAAAATATCTTTAATAAGTAAACTCATTACAAGTATTTTAACATGTGACGATTAAAAATACTTGTAATGAGTTTCTTAATAAAGAGTTTTTTTTGTTTTTTTTGTTAATTTGCTGAGCAGAGCCGGCAATAAACATAGCAATTACTATTTTTAAAAAAGCAACTTAGACCTATTACATTTTATAACAACAAACTCAAGCAGACCAGCCCCCATAAGCAGCACCTGTTCACAAGTATGACGATCCACTCTACACTACGATATCTCATAACACACGATGGCATTATTGGTTGTTTTGAATCACTTTTACTTGTAATTGCACTCGGTGCGTGAAATACATCCGCTGATGCCGGCTACGCGACACAGGTCAAAGTACGCTAATTAGCCGCTTTCGGAGCGCTCATAACCTATCTACATATTTTTGCTTTTAATATCGCTGGTCAGCACTAAGTACATTTAGCACAGAGGTAACGCCACGACTTTTCGCACTCACTAGGGGGACTATAACCTGTAACTGGGGTGAAATGAAACTATTTCCCTGCCACGTTACTTAAAGCCGCTCGTAAACTCGTGTGACGACTCCCGAGGGTTACACTTCGTGTAGCAGTCGAGTTTTGAGAGCTACACAGCGACGACGTCTTGTTTCTTTCAGAGGTTGTTGGGTAGATGTTTTTGGCTAGAAAGTGTTGTTACAGCCTATTTTAAGTAATAGAGGTGTTAATTGATATCAAATGAATTTTTTTTTCCATTAAAATGCTTAATATTATGGAATTTTTCAAGACAAATTTTGGTCGTGATGTCATAAAATTGTAAAAATAGACGTTTCTTTGTATTATGTAAATTCAACAGAATATTACCATGCTCTTCATCTCATAAATAAAGTAGTAAATGTAACAGCAAATATGCTTTACTTTGAAATTCATACGTTCTTTTAGTCCATCACGTTAATGTATCCGAGGTAAATACAAACAGGTAGTTCTTTTACAAATTTTTCATTCCAAATGCAAACATAATTCATATTTCTCTTCAGGTGTGTTTGTACAAATCTAAGTTACTATCTTATTACATTTGTTCTAGAAATAATGCTTTTTACCTTTTTCAAGTGAATTCTGAATTGCTGATAAATATTTCTAAGAAATTTTGAGTCTAACCTAATTTCGCCTTTAAGGCATTGAAATAAGGTGTACAACACGTTGGCAATCCCCTGGTGTTGCCAATGTCTATAGGCGACGGTTGTCACTTACCATCAGGTGACCCGCCTGCCTCGTTGTCACTTGTGACATAAAAAAAAAATTGACTCTAGTAACTATTTTTAAGGAGAAAGGGGAAATTAAATTACTATTTTTATACGTAATTCTTATTTATTAATTTCAAATATTCTGTTTCATGATAACACGCTTCATACTAAACTTCTTCGTCATTCTAGATCAGTTTCAATAACAAAAACCATTCGACCTTCTTTACCTTAAAAAACAATATCAATATCATACCGTTACACGAGCGGAATATCGAAATATGACTGCGTTTGCGATCCGCACCTCGGGTGTCTGATTGAATTTCTGTTCCGGATGATTTAGTGGATATAAATAGGACCGTCTCGTGGACAACGAGTTTTTCCTCCATGTGAGCGCCTGTGATAAATGTACGCCGTGAATTTGTTTGCGCCAGTCCGCCAGATTTTACTTTTTGTTCTTTATTGAATAGTTATTGAATATGTCGATTGTGATTTGTTTGCGTTTCTTTTTCGTGTTGTTCAAATGTTTTGTTTTGAATAATAATGCAATTTTCCGATTGATTTCATTTGGTTTGGTTTTGCAATTGGTTTTTCTATTTATAACGATTTTATTGAAAGTATTTGTTGTTTTTTTTACTTTTTTTTGATAAGCTTGTGTTAGACCGCAATCTCACCATGGTAAGTGATTATGTGGCTGAAGGTGGTAAGCACACAAAACCTAGAAGGGACAACAAATACTAAAGTGACTAACTTAACTGTTGATAAATCTTTATTTGTCGATAGAAATAATAACAAAAGAATAAATTATCTCTCCTAATCATTTGAAGTTTCGAAAAAAGGTCGGACATATTTAGAAATAATCAATTATCGCTGGACATAAATGCAAAATTGACCATTGTGGCGAAGTACTTAACTATCGTTTGAAAGCCGCACGAACTGGGCAGCATCGCAGAAACTAAAGTTTAGTATAATAGGAATTTGATGGATGTTCAAGAATTATTGGTTACAAGTTGTCTACTGGCAATGGCCGTTGCGTTTTCATGCCAAAAAGCTTCTTTGCTGCAACCTCAATACGATCTATATTTTTCTATTTGGTGGTAATTTTTGTAGCACAATATACAGTAGGTAATTGTTCATACGTACAAACACAAAAATAGATTAGACGCCATCGATCGTACTACAGTGACTAACACCTTTAATATTAATAATGAGAATAATATTCCTTAAATTCAGGAATATAAGTAGATCTTGGTTTCAAAATTGTATTAATTTAGGAATTTAAAACTTATAAATTTACAGATATGAGATTTATAGCAACAATTTAGATCCAGTCTCAAGGTTTATAATTTTGCTAACATCCATTCCAATTATACTAGTTTCTCTTCCTCCTTCCAAAAATTGGTCTCACGCCAGCAATTATGCCCAAATTCTCTACTCTATGATTACTAGCTATCCTTATGCTCTAGTATCAGCTAACATTAACGATTGACGGCATATTTCCGTACAGCTGACAACTTGTGGCAACACTAACACAGTTTTGGCAACCCAAATGAAGCCGCATGCCAAACAAATGTTCGATGATAGATATGATGAGAATCGATTCTTGTATCGTTTAGATATGGCGAAATATGGCGCTTGATAAGGAATTGCATTAGAGCAATTTTTTTATCTTTCGGTAAAGATATTTTTTGGAAATTATCCGCCGACGTGCAGACGGGGTAATCTGCTTGTCTGTGGTAGGTATTTAACGTCGGCGGATGCGTCCGGCACTAATCCCTTTGTTGGCGGTTTTTGTGACACGGATCAAAGGGTTGTAGCGCGAGCGATCGGTGCATGTCCACACGTCTGACGACGCATCAGTGTTCATCGGTAAGCGTAATGTAATGAGAGTGCACGCGTGCTTAGTGCAGTTTTTTTTTCGTTTAAATGAATAACATGAGTACTGACAAAACATTTGAATTCCTGGAGCTGTATCAAGCAGAAAACTGCCTGTGGAATCATATCAAAAATAAGTACCACAAAAATAGAAATGTTATAAGTACACATTTCATTCAACTTTGCGTAATTTTTGCACACTTTATTAGTGAATATTTATTAATTAGTAGTGACTTTCACTAATTGTGGTTTGGAGAGTAGAATTATTAATGAGAATCGTATCTAAAAATTTGCGAAAAATCAGGGTACCTTGCCAACCTTTTCAATTTGAAATAATCCATAAAAAAAACAACATGAAACGATATGAAATAAATAAATAACTGCGGCAGCAACGGTCTTAATGTTCATTTTGCATACGTCTGTCGAGAACCAACACAGACTGATCGATCTACAGACATGTGGATGGCTCGTGGAGATCCATCTGCTGATGCATCTCCCGCCGACGTGTAGAGAAGCCATATTACTTACCACAGACATATTGCAGTCAAATATAGTCCTTCCAATTAAAATTATTTTCTGCTAATGTTACCTAGTTCAGTTCTGTGCCAAAAATCATCTAACCACCTGGGTCTGCCTAAGTGGGCATTTTTCAACGATCACCATTTTATAATGTTGCTATTATTTAAACTGTATATTTTGTTTGTACGTGTACAGAATGATCACTAATAACCATTTCCTCTGCCATATTTAACCTAAATTCCTACACAATATTCGATTACTAATGATAGTACACTATAGTAAATTCAAATTAATTGCTTGAAACGAACGCATTCAAAAAACGTATCACAGTAATGTAAGAGATGGCACCTGTAATATTCCTCATAAATGCCGAATGAAATTTAGTAACAATTATTTGTACAATAGCTCGCAGTTAATCATCGGATTTCTGATTAATTTGATTTCAAATCATTGTTGTTAGAACTGAATTGACGTAGTTCTAGTGTACTCTTTGTAATTGAAATGGAGTATGTATGCAATACTTACACTCTATGATAGATCTTTGAATCGCCAATAAATATTATTTAGTATTGCATAATTACTCCCATTATACTTATAGGAGACCAAACATAACCAGAATCAGAATAGTCACCTATTCTCATAACCAATACCAGAAGACTATTTATAAGAAAAGACCCGTCAATTGTACCTTGTGCAAACTCAGAACGGTCTAGTTATCAGGTCTTTAGACGAGTTTTTCTACTGCTCGTTTATGAAAATGCTTGTTTGTGCTTGGAAATAACTTTTTTTTTTAAATATGGGATTTGAGTTCTACAAAATATTAAATACATCAAATCTTGTATAATGTAAATTATATTCATTTTATTTAAGCCTTCCTATAAACTATTACACGGTTTTATTATATACAATTTATAATTTTGGGGATTCTTATTATAGGTCATCCCATTGTAGGGCAAAGGCCGAATGTAATTTACAAATAGTCCAAAAAGGATCAATGTATAATAATTGCAACTACTTATTATGATAAAAGCTTCCATTGTACTTAAAATGTTATAAAGATTATTACAGAAACTAATTTGGCGCGTTACCAGAAACACTAATAACAATATTATCAGACAAATAATTATTTACATATCAGCTGATAGCACGGCTATGTAATTAATTGGAGATCTTATTATTAATTCATCATTTGATATAAGAGAAGATAATTATAACAGATTACAGTTTAATAATATGTCTCTTCCATTGATTATCAGCTCTAAGCCATAACTAGCCTTTCAAATTAATTACTGAAACTCGGCTTCAAAGCTTCCTTCCAAAGGTTTTCAGGTGATATTTTCTTTAATCCGGACATCGCTATTGAAAAAGCCAGACATTTGAATAGTAGGTCATTATGAAGAATTTCACCAAACATAATTAGTAGCTTTTGCCAGAGGTTGAAGAAATCGATTTCTGTGGTTAATATTTTGGTTATTTTTGGACTAGTCAGATCAGTCTCCTGTAACACACTGAAGCCTAATCCGGTCTAGCCAGACACCTGACAACTCAATGTACTATTTAGCAAGAAGCATGTAACCACACCATGTTATTATCTATCTTTATGTCACAAAAGGACTAAAAACTATCAAATTCGGACATTGTATCCAACAGTTTTGATTACTAATGGCCATTTGTTTGCTTATCAATATTTTTTGTGTAGACAATCTCTTTATTTTACCTACCTGAGTATTAATGGCTTTAAAAACATCTTTGTCTTCCTCAAAAAGTTACCCGACAAAAGTAATTAGTTTGTTATTGTCTCATCAATCATTAGTTTGGCCATCAACGTCAATTTATTAGGGTAATATCCCTTTTGGAAACGAGGGCGTGGGGACAATGATCCGCTTGGTTGTCAATATTTTGTTTAGCCTAACCTAAATAGTTATTAACATAGAGCTATGTTATTACTCTTAATGACGACGAATACGATGATGGAGGTGGAATCAAATCCTACATAGAAAGAAAGAAAGAAATACATTTATTCTTGACAACACACAACATTACATTAAAATAAAAGGAAAAGAAATAACATAAAAAGACAAGACAAACAAACAAACAATAATGTAATGTTGCGTGATGCCAGGAATAGGTCTCGACTCAGCATAAAGCTAAGGCTAAAAGAAGCCCTCGCGCTGATTTTCAGTCAAGGCCCACGTCCATGACCTCACGAATATGTAGTGACGGACAATTTACAAAAAGAATAAACAAATGAGAAAAAAATAAAAAAATAAACATTGGTACATAAACACGAACAAAGGACATACAAATAACACCTTAAATTTAATCTAAAAAGAAAAAAAAATAATAATCTTTCACCATTAGAATGCTACGTTATCCCTGAGTAACATAGGTCATAATTTTACATAGACCTTGATGTCGTCCTTTAATATTGAAAAGGTCTGGTTCTGTAAACTGATTGCCACGCAATAAGTCGTAAGTTTGATTCCCACTGGAGACAACTATCTGGGTAAATAAATTCTCTTAGTTTTATGTTTCAACTTTGGTATTTTGGAATTGTTAAACATTTAAAAGAAAATAGATAGATACACTGTTTACTAAATATACTGAATAAATGATATTAACTTTATTTTCAGTTTCCACTTTATTATACAAGAGGCTTATATTACACAAAGCAAAAATAATCCAAAATATGGTAACAAAGAATTTAATCATTTATTCAGTAAAGTATTACTACGATAAAATAATAAAAACTGCGCTGGCATAGGTTATCCAAAGATAACCTCTAATAAATTATGGGCCCTAATAAAGTGGTTATCTGACCGCAACGACCGAAGTTGTGGTTTATATGGAACCTTTACCCATTGTGGAATCATATTAAATGTATTCTGAATGTAAGTTTTTATCAGCAGTTTCTGCGAAGGTAATTTTTGTTTTATTTCAATAAGGTCATATAAATCTAGGTGACTACTTAGTTCATTTTGGAAAACGTTTTTTTCTGCGCCATTCAAATTCATTAAATGGATTCCACAAGGTCAGTTGGATAAAAGTCTTCTTCACCTTGCTAGAAAAACTAAACTAAACTCCCTTATTACACGCTAGGCTCATTCTTACATTCTCTTCCGCTCCTTTACTAGTCGTCTCAGTTCACATACATACGCATATCATTCTTCACACAGTCCATCCACACCTTCTTCGGCCTTCCTCTACCTTTACACACATGCTCAATACTCTTTTAGTTACATGTCTTTCATACCTCCTGATGACATGCCCATACCAAACCAATCTATTTCCTTTTATCTTTTCAGTCACTGGTGCTAAAAAGTCACATTTGTATGTATTTTAGTACATTATTTATTAAATACTACCTATCCCTCGCGATTTCATCCTCGTTCCCTAGGGATCTTTTATTTTCCAGAATATAATTTATCTATTCGTGTGCAAAGTTTTATTAAGACCGGTTTAGTAACATCGTGATACTGGATTTTCATACTCATAATAAGTAATTGGAAGATATTATAATCATAAAAATATATAGAGCAAAAAAATTGATGAGAAGCAAATAGCTGTCTCTCCGAGAAAAGTAATTAGGGCTAGCCGTGTCCGTGGCTTTAACTTTGACAAGGTGTTATCTCGTCCCGAAGTCGCCCGAAGTCGGGCCGAATTGACTGACGTGGGCCCTTTGAGAATTAAATATGTAATTAAAAATTTATGAGTTTCATTATTTATGTATTATAGAAAAAAAAAAACTTATTTGAATTTGTTAATACTTTTTGTCACGAAAATATTACATTTTTAAATATGTGTATATTTGTAGACACCTACTCCGTAACTTTACTGGACTTTAATGTCCGATATTGAGTCACTGAAAGAGGATATTGGATACTTATTACATATCATTTTAGATTACAGAGGACAGTTAGTATTTAATACAATAATTTAAGTTTTAGTCAAGTATAAATATTCATAAGAAAGTATAATTCTTAAAAAATCTATCAAAACGCACTGAACAGTTTTTTTTTAATAAACGCATATCACTAGTCCATTGGGTTATCCCCATTGAATAACGAAGTCAAATTTATATTGGTAACGCGTACTGAATGAGAATGCTTTTCAAAACGGTTGGGTTATCATAAGTGTGCTTACCCAGAGACAAAGTAAGCATTTTCCGATAACGGTCCGTTCGTAATTCGAATGAGTTGCACACACAGATCATATACACATGGGGGTTCACCCAGATAATTATTTGGTATGTGTAAAATATTTAAAAGTGAATTTTGCTTAAATTATTTAAGCTTGTAAACGTAACTCTCTCTCTTTCTATCTTCACTAACTTATATCTCCCTCTCAACTTACGTTCGCCTCGCCCGATCACACTTTTCGTAACGCATTCACCCGTCAAGCGTGCGTAAAGATTTAAAATATATTAAAGCAACATAGTGGTTTCTTAGATTTTATGATCTGAGCGTTAAAAACATTATGAAGTGACATCACGTTCTCGAGGTAAAGTCGGGTGAAGTTATCATTTTTCTGTAATCTATCTATCGGGAGAGAGATTGGTAGAGCTTCAGTACAATCACGGTTTCAATTGATTTGATTTAGCTGTAATCTTGTATTTTGGTTCGACTTATTAACAGAAAAATATTATTAGCCTATAAATATTGAATATAGTTTATTTTTTATCACAATTCTGAAAAGAAAGCATGCGCATCTGTTGGTGGTAAGTGTATATAGTCTCTTATAGACAATAGCAATACCAGGATCCGGTCTAAATCACAATGCTTTGAAGGTACTAGCTCTCAAGTACAACTGCTGGGATATACGATATAATGTAAATGTACCATAAAAAATACATTTAAAAAAGATCCACTGCTGAAAAAAAAGGCCTTGCTGAGTTTCTTGCCGGCGTCTTCTCAGTTTAAGTGTATTCCGAACCGGTGGTAGAGTCAATTGTAACGTTCATAAGTGCCTTACCAGGGCCTAAACGGAATAATTGAGTTAATGATTTTGATAGGTGCTTGGTGACAGATTTTTAACAGGAGATGCGTGCTATGGTTTCCTCGCGATATATCATAATATATTGACATTTATGCGGGAATTTTCGAAGTGACATTTTCTTTTCATGGTTTATTTCAATGATTTTTCTAACCAACAACTTTATTTACAATAAATAGTACAAACAAATGTACAACTATAATATACAAAAAACTTCTTCGAGGCTGCCGCTGCTGCCGATCGGCAAGGTTCCCAGCAGGCTGGCAGCGTTTCCTCTTTGGATGGTCAAGCTGTTGCGTTGGCGGAAAAAGCTCCTCACCCGACGGTCATTAAATTATTTTCATTAAATTCGTGTATTTAGAGTTTTATTTTATAATATCGGTGCTATTTTGTCAAATTTTATTTTGTAATATAACGTGCCTTCTATAACATAAAAAAACTTTAATTTTTTTATATATTTTCTTCAATTGAAATCGATTAAGTACACAAAACTTTTTACAATTCAGCTTTCGATTTTACTAAATTGCTAAAATATTAACAAACTGAACTTTTTGTTACGCTGTCAAATAACTTAAACTCAACCCGTTTTCACGGCCTTGATAAGTTTGAGCAAAAAGTACGATAAAGTTTATGTACTCAACTCCTCGGAGTGTTTCAAAGACGTTAACGAATGTCTGACAGCTGGATGTGTCATTCCCACTAGGGCTTTGTCTGGAAGTACGAATGTCACTGTCACATATCTCCCTTAGGCGTAGAAGAGACAACCCTTAGGCCTTAGCTTGGTTTTGTAAGTTTTTTTTTTTACAATTTAATGGCACATGAGAGATATAAAAACAGTAAAATCGCTTAACCGTTTTCAACGCTATCCCGCTTGGGGTACTAAATTAAATATTAATAAAAAAAAACTGTCTATAAGTAGGTAGATGTTATTTTAATTTTTTGATCATTTCGTGGTAGTATTTATTTTTAAATATAATATAATAATTTATATTTTGAGTGACATTGGCTTTGTTTACAAGTTTATTAGTTTTGATATAAAGACAGACGGTCGCCCAGTGGTCTAAATTGAGCATAGGTTTTTTTTAAATAAAATATTACCTTTTTTATAGAACAATACCCATCAATCAAGTTACTAAATAAAAAAAATCGGTTGACAAACAGAGTTGAAAAAAGATTACAAAGTATTTTTTTCACGTATTAATAAAAGAAAATTTCGTATTTATTTATTAGTAAACCATTCGAGTGTTAATGGCATAAGAATGTCACGTGTGTTGACACTGAAAATCAGTTCTATGGCAGATGTGACTTTTGCTGCAGCAAAATGCTGAGCTGTCAACTGCATTTGTCGGGAATGCGGCGAACAGTTTTCTTTCATAAAATATACGAAATATAATCTCATACGTAGGATTTTTTGGATATCCTGTTTGTTTTTTTTTATTATGATGAATAAATGCATTTTTTTTCTCTTATAATTGTATAAGGCTTTTGAGACAACATTATCAAAAATGTCAGATTAATTTGAATTTTAATAACATCGTCATACATTTCAGATTGGTTTGAAAAGAAAATATTAAAGTTATGTTTGTTATATCAACTGAGGTACATATAAAATAAGTAAAATCAAGTCTGTTTTTCCTAGACGATACAATCTGGGTGCCTTTAAGGCTAAGGTAAATAGGCATCTACTGACTGCGCGTGCTTCATCTTCGTCCTCATTACCGCTTTCCATCAGGCGTAATTGAGGACAAACGCGCTTTCAGTGTAATATATAAAAAAAAACCTAAATCCCTTCTTTCATTTTAAGAAAGAAGTTATTTATTTTTTAAACTTGTTTGTTTGCATAGAATAGGCTCTGAAACTACTATGCCCGATTTGAAAAATTCTTTCACCAAAATCTATATTATCCCTGATAAACATAAACTATATTTTGTCCCGAGAAAAGATAAGATCCCACGAGAACGTGGATGAAACCGCGGGAACAGCTAGTATTTCATACATATATCTGTTATTAAATACTAAATTTTTGACAACATTTAAATATTGAACAGAATTGTGAACGTAAATCTAAAATGTTATATTAAAAAGTTTATGAAAATTTAAATGGACATGGAATGACATGGACTTATATGCAAAGAGAATTCAGATAAGCGTCAGTAATAAAACAGGCGTTTGAAAATTTGAATTTCAAAGCAACGTCAGTGTAGAACTTTGCACAAACGGGAGCAGAAGTCAACTCTTTCTTTTACTTTGACTGTAGGTACGTACGTACGACACACCGTTGCGCTACTTAGACGATATTCTTTTAACACACGATTGAACGGATACCTATCTACACGAATATTATAAAGAAGAATGTTTTGTATTTTTGTATGTAACGAACATTGATATCTAATAACTAAATAATATTAAATATCAAAGGTAACGAATAAACTTAAAAACTACTGCATTGATTTTTACTGATTGATGGTTCAGATAATTGGGTTTCGTTTGTAGGGTTCCGTACCCAAAGGATAAAAACGGGACCCTATTACTAAGACTTTGCTGTCTGTCCGTCTGTCACCAGGCTGTATCTCAAGAACCGCGATAGCTAGACAGTTGAAATTTTCACAAATTATGTATTTCTGTTGCCGCTATAACAACAAATACTAAAAACAAAATAAAATAAATATTTAAGGGGGGCTCCCATACAACACACGCGATTTTTTTGCCCTTTTTTTGCTCGATATCAATAATGGCAACAAGTAGGCACTTGAAATATTCACAAAATACTCAGTTGTATACCTATTACTGAACAGGAATAGTTTTATAAAATTATTTATTTTATTCAACCAGCAATTTAACCATTATATAACTGTGTAAAAACGCTTGGCTTCAGATTTGCACTTTGAAAAGAATATCTGTACCTCTCCAGAGATTTTCAGTAATAAATCTCTCCTGTATCAAGTGGGACCTTCCATTTTGTTTTTTATCAAGATCTTGGCTCGAGCACACGACGCTAGTGCAGAGGTTTTTTGTTTCAGCTCGTCTACTCCCCTAGGGGTATTTAAAGGGTTATTGGAGTGTATTACGTTGATATTAGTTAAATTCACCGTAGGGGAATTGGATGGGAAATTGTTTAAACAGTTTTTGTACAGTACATGGATATTTATTTTAAATTTTGTATAAGCTTAGTACTAAGTAAGAGAGGACCTCAAACGAATTGGTGCTTGGCTGCACGTTTTTTTCTTGAGGGTGGTAGCCAGTCAGGCAAGTACTTCAAAATCCTTTTTGTTTTTTTTATTCTGGATAAGCTTGTGTTTAACCACAATCACACCATGGTGAGTGATTATGTGGCCGAAGGTGGTAAGCACACAAAGTCTAGATGTGAACTGGCTCTCAAGTGCAGCTGTTGGAACACACCGATAGGTGCCAGTCAGTCGGGTACTACAAAGTACCCTACCACCGTGCTATGGTTTCCCCACGATGTTGTTTTCACCACAAGCTCATTGTAGAATTCGAACCCACGACCTTCGCCGCGGTATCCAACGTCACTACCATTGAGATATCATCGCCTTTACCGAGCTATGGTTTCCTCATGATGTTTTCGTTCGCAAGCTGAAACTTCTTACAGGATTTGAACCTGCAACCTGTGCACGACATTCGACGTCACTATCACTGTACTAGAAGTAGATATTTGTTGTTAATGTCATGATATCTACATCTTTCTATCAAGCAGACGGTCCACCTGATGGTAAATGGTTTCCACTACCTAAAGTTATTGGTTATAATGGGGGGAATACCAATTTGTTGTTATTGAAGAGCATATTTACAACGTCTAGACTAAAAAAAAAACTTGAGAGGTGTCAAGGGACACCCGGATGGAACGAAGTTATATAAGTTATATAAGTCGAGAGAGTATATATATATAAAAAAAAACATTTCTAAATATCTGGCTTGCGTTCTATAAGAGAGAGAGAGAGAGAGAGAGAGAGAGACAGACAGAGAAACATGCGCACGCCGCACAGCGGTGTCACCGACACAAAAGTGTCGTAAGATTTTTTTCCGTCTAGCCCCCTTTCACAACGCGCGATAAGGAACTTCGTTCCAAAAAAATAGCGTAATATCTTTACCACAAAGCTGCCCAAAGAACAATTACAACAGATAAGCCAACAACCGCATTCATTCATACCTACCAGCTACCAGCATAAATAAAGAAGTAAGCGACGCTGTTACCCGAACATCCACTAATCCCTTTGAGGGATTACTACACATTACGGCGATACGGCTTCCGTATATAATTTTACGTACTCAATGAGTGTGTACGAGACTTAATCTAAATGAGATTTAAATAATTAACGAGTCTGATTATTTATGTATGCAGTTGATGTGACTGATGATCCTTCAACGTCAAAATTTGGCTTTTGAATAGTTAAATTACAATTTAGCGATGGCTTTTAGTAATTGATGATTATGCCTTATCTATTATGATCAAAACATAGATCTGTCCCTCACAGTTTCACTCATGTTCTCGAGAGATCTTAGGATAAGTTATGTTTTATTCCAGAATCAAAAGATCTACAAGTTACATCAAAATCTGTTAGTAGTTTTGGTATGAATACGACTCTCATTAGGTACAGGTTAGTTATTCATGTAACTCCAGTACTTGATCTAACGGTGTTGATTTTCCAATATTCAGAATACATTCAGAATACAAAAAAACGGCCATATTGACCCCAAAAAATTCAAAAGCAGTAATGAAACCTGACAATGATTTTTTGGAACTTATAAGAATACCCCACTTACGGTGCTAAATGAGAAACAAATGCAATTTTAGCTTAATTTTTTTTCATTCTGTAGGTTCCAAGTTCCTAGTTGTTATTAACACGCTTTTATTAGCTTGGTATGTATATATAAATCTATGAATCTATGTAACGAAATCTTTGAACGTGATTTGCACACCTTTTCAAACGACGGATTGATTTGAAACTTTGCACACTTATCAACGACCAATGACGATGCAATAATTTGCAATAAAAACCTAGGATCGCTGGCGCATTTAAAGAGGAGAATGTGCCGAATTGAACCTTCTTTCATATTTATTTAATTTTAGATTTTGAATTTGTATTATTTTTTTATGCGATATCGACTTGTTTGTCGTTTGAAAAGATCTTGAAACCCTAATACAAACATAAAAGGGAGTTAAATAAATAAAATAAAAAGCCTTTTATTTCCTGTCGATTTACATTTCTTATAATCTATGCATGTGTTAGTTTAATATTATTCTATGTTATTATTTATTTCATCCTTGAATTTATATTTACTTATCTATTTTATGATCATAATAATAAAAAATATTAAAATATATTTATTTATCTAGTCTATTTTTTTAATTTTTGTCGACCGGAACCCCAGAGTGGGTAAAGGCCTCCTCCAGTGATGCCCATGCCCAAGGGAGTTAGAAGCCTTAAAAAAATTAAGAGATTGTTACAAAGGTGATTAATGAAATGTGTTGAATTGTGCCAATGTATGCCAATTGCTTCAAAGAACGAACACGTCGGAACATTCGAATGAAACTGCCAATATATCAATAGTCGATATTCAATGATAGGTAGATTTCAATAAATTCTACAGAGAGCTTTGTACAACTTCTATTCGGTACAAGATATATTCATTGACAAGAAGATATTTACAATTGTGAGCTTTGACTTCTGAACTAGAATATTCCTTTACAATACCTCCATAGCAAGAAACTTCGATGATAGCTCAGTGGTAGTGACGGATACAGCAGCGAAGGTCGTGGTGGCTACAATCTCACCATGGTAGGTGACGATGTGGTAAGCACATAAAATAATGAAACCCCCGACACAAAAAACTTATAAAAAGGAAAAAAATACTATTTAAATATTGTCTCTTTAGGTTTATTATACCTAAGTAACATATTTTAATCTAAACGTCGTCGTTGGATTGGGCTTCCGCTAAAAAAACCAAATCAAAATCGGTCCATTCGTTTAGGAGCTACGATGCACAGACCCCTCTTTTTGCACTGGGGTTTAAAAATGTGGTAACGTTCAAGTGTAGCTGTCGTATTTCTACAAAAGCGTTTACGTGTACGTTCTTATTACGATTATTGATATAATTTTATTACGATAAGTTTACGTTTAAGAATAAAAATGTAATTTCCAGTTATGAAATTAGGTTGAGATTTTTTTAATAAAATGCTCTGTTTTTTTAATCATATTAGATTAAAAAACAGAGCAATTTTATTGGAACGTACTTTTTCAAAATTAAAAACCATAAAAGTGTACCTACCTATTTCTTTTTCATTAAAGCTTTATTTTAATCTTCTTAGATTTTGTACTTTAATATGGCTAAACGCGCCTGGGCTATATTGTTATATCACTTAATTATGAAGCCGCAAATTGATAAACAGAACCACCAAAGCCGAAACACTGTACCTACATAATAATTACTTATAATACGAGAGCTTGGAGCTTGTATATTGTCATATTACAATTACACCGTTACAAAATCTTCAAAGCAATTTGTTTAATAGTTTAATTGAAAGACTTAACTTTAATTATATTTCTCATGTCTTTCAAAATTTCCCTCAACTCAAAACTAAAAACACTTTGTCAACTAGGTAATCATTGAGGTGTAAATCAATTAGACACAAATAAATGTGATTCTTTTATTTGTTTCAGATTAAAATGGAGAGACGCATCGCCGGTATCATTTACATCCTGATCACGTTCGCTCTAGTCAACGAAATGTCTATCAATGTCCAAGCAAGAGACAACAATAAAAGACGAACGAAAGAAAAGACCGGCGGTTTTCAAAAGAATATTTGCGATATCACCGACCGTGACTCCAAGGTCCACTGCTACTGTGAAAATACAAGAGAACCCAAGAATGCGACCAAAGCGGAATGCTGGGTATTCAATGGCGGAATACCTCATGACGATCTCATCTGGCAGAGTTTCGCTTCACAACCAACTTTGCAAACTTTGTCTTTTAACGTTCGAGTCGATGGCGCACTGAGCTATGTACCGACAAAAGCACTTTACTACTTACAACGACTTAGATCTATCAACATTAAGTACGGTAACATCGGTGAAGTCACCCCGTTTGCATTCGCCAACTTAACCAACCTCAAAGAAGCCGGCCTATCTCAAAACCAAATAGAAACGCTACAACAATACTCATTCGCACATCTACCAAATTTAACCACCATAAATCTGGAAGAAAACATGATAATAGACATAGACCCAGAAGCGTTTTTCGACCTGCCAAACTTACATAAACTTGTTTTCACGAAGAATAATATATCGACGATAAAAAACGGGACCTTCCAATATACATTCAACCTACAAGAGTTAGACTTAAATAAAAACAACATATACCATTTGAACCGTCGGACTTTTGATGGATTGGCCAACTTGAGGAAATTGGATCTGAGAAGGAACAGAATTCACAATTTGACTGAGTTTACTTTTGCTGAGCTGTGGAATTTGCAGGAGTTGCTACTGGGCAAGAACGACTTAAGATATATTTCGGAGAGGGCATTCGACGGTTTGTCTCAGCTGAAGAAGCTGTCCCTTGATGATAATAAACTGGCTGCGCTTCCCTCGGGACTATTTGAGGGTGTGAGAGGGCTCAGCTCCCTCGATTTACGTTCCAACGAACTACACGCATTAACTTTCGACAATATCAAACCCATATTGGACAACTTGAAGCCTCAGAATAGCAATTTGCTACTTGAAGGTAATAATGAACATATAATATGTCCTCGTGCAAAGTTTGATAAACTTAAAACATACGATGAATATTAAACGTGTAGAAACGGAGACGTTATTATTAAGTTTAACACACTTAGGAAGTTTCTTCTTTTATAGACCCTGTGGGTGGTCTTAGTTGGGGTGGAATATAGAAGATAAAATTGTAGAGTACAATAATATTCCATTGCATATAGTATAGTTATTTATATTGTAAATAAAAAACTTACTGGGAAAGGTACTGAACTTGTGGAATAGCCTTAACCACGGGGTCTATAAAATTTGAATTTTATACACAGGTTTCAACGAAACAGGTTGAATAGTAATCGCGGGTAAGCGTTGAAAAAAAAGCTAGTTTTCAAATACCTAAGTAAACAAACAGTACTTTATATATTTTTTCTTTTACAGAAAACAACTTTGTGTGCGACTGCAGATTGAAATGGATGCACTCATTACGAAACGACACTAAAAGTTCTAACACAAAAGAGTCTTTAGAAGCAGTCACGTGCAAAATGGATCCCCCAATCGTGAGCTCCGCTTACAATAAAATGCCAGACCCTATGGACAACAAATTGGATTATAACCAAGATATTCTGCACGCTGGTATTACAATCGAAACTTTGAACGACAAAATGAATGTTACAGAAAAGAAAACTATTCCAATATCCCAAGATGTAATTAAGGACCTGGACACTGTTGGTAATGAAATAGCAAGTTCTAAAAAAGGAGTCAAAAGAAACGTACTAAAAATTCCCCCTGAAACTCTGCCGTGTCCACGAGAAACTAAAAAGACAACCGAAATGCCACCATTTATAGTAGATCCTGTTATTCCTATACAGAAAGAAATGAAAACTTATAGATTTCATGAAATGAATTCAGCTCATAAACTACCATCGAATATTATTGTAGTATTATGGACTGTTTTTTTTTCATTTTATTTCACATAATTTAGTATTATAAGTCAATTTTCAGAATCTAGTCATTAACTTAAATGAGATACAGACTATTAATGGTAATTGGTGGTTGCAAAGGTACATAATTTATTCTGAAGAAACCTCTTATTTCTATGATATTTATGGTTTGAATTGCTTCACAATAAAAAAAAATAGTTTTAAATGAATGCATCAATCAATTACCAAAATTTATCTTTAATAATAATTAAGCCACGTTTTATTTTAAGTTATCAGCACGTAAACATTTATGCAATCAAATAATGTGATTACTGATTATAAACGCAGTATGAATGTTGTAAATTTAACAAAAGTAACGCTAAGTAGATGTAATGTATAAAGTTATTACGTTTTAATCGAGTATTGTAATGACATCACTATTTCACTTTCTTTTTTGTAATCACTGTCATCATCACGCTATTTATTACCGCTTATTTAGAAGTGGTGTTGTGAATATTTAACTAAATCATTATTATACTATCAATGTCATTTTCATTTAGATTGTTTATAAAATCATTGTTTCTAAGGTACGAGAATTTTCGTTAGTTATTCGTCTCTTTATATTCCAATTCATTTTATCCAGTATCAGAATTAATTTAATACAGAAAATCTGTTATATTTACCTGATGAATATCACTTCTTTGGGAATCTTCAATTTTGAATCATTTGATCATAAAGAAAACGTCAAATCCCCCCATAAACTGAAATCCACAATTAATCTCAAATCTAAATTGAGGCTTTGAATAACGACTATTTTACTATCATGATTTAAAGGCCTTAGAAGGTTGAGATGTGAAAAGGACAAACAATACTAATTTACTTGTGAGTAATGAGATGAAAATATTTTTTGCAGTAAATTGAGTATATACCTACTGAATATTTATAAAGTATTTCGTCCATGTTAGTACTTCATATTTTTTATTAGATTTCCATTCATAATAACGGCGAAACAATTATGTTTTATCTTATTCTAAAATAATTAATGACTATTAAATTATACTTTAAATTCTAAGAATTTTTATAATTGTATATTTTCGCATAAATGTGTATCTTTTAGTCTTGATATTTTAGCCCCAAAATATTCACCTGGACCTATATTGATTTGTTTTCGAAGATTTTAAGACGTTGTATGCACTTTGCACTCAGGTAAAGAATGGACAATTGTTTTTCAGATCGACTTTCTTTCCGAATCGAAGTTAGATGTAGAGTTACTTAAACTCTCTTAAAACAAAGCCAATTTAACTTGCAATCCTTAAATAGAAAATTCACTTGGGACAAACTACTGTCTACGATGTAATGTATCCTGGGAGTTAACAACAAACAACTGAAAGAAATGTTGCAGCGTCAATTTTATTTTTTGCTTAGCTTTCTTTCAATTCAGTTGCAACTTTTTATATTTGTTTTTCTTTGTTGGTTCTGAGCATATGCATTCAAATAAAAATAGATCTCAAACATATTTTAAGATTTGTTAAATATTATAATTATTTTAGTTTATAAATTACTTTGTTCATAATATTACTGATGATTTGTATAATATAGTTTTAAGAATCTTATATTATATTTTAGCTTTCGTCTTGCGGTTGAGAAAGCGTTTCCGGGGATCTGAAGTTTGTAAAACCTCTTTATTTCATCTCTGTATAGAATAGTGCTGTCAACGAAGACGCGTCCCACTCTTTTTCCTAATCCCTTACAGTGTAACTGTGCATCCTTTCGATAGTGTTGCAGTGCTGTCGATATATCTAAATACAGGGTGTCCAGTAAGTACTATGACTAACCTAAGGGGGAGTTAGGTAAGTGGGTCACCAACCAAATATACAAAAATAACTATTGTAAAAGTATCACCGTTTCCGAGATATTTAAAATCAATACAAAAATATCTCGAAAATGGTGACCTTTTTATGGAGCATTTTTTTTTTATATTTGATGGGTGACCCGCCTAGCTTTCTCCCTCTTAAGTTTGCCGTACTATTTACCGGACACCCTGTATATATCCATACGTATGTATATGTTTATATGAAGCACTACAACTCTAGCGAAAGGATGTAGGTATACTTGCACTGTAAGGTATTAGGAAAAAGATTGGGACGCGTCTTCGTAAATTGCACGACAGTTGAGTCATTTATTTAGTTTCATATTGATTTTCTAAAATAATTTGAATCAATTCATACATATTATTCGTCTCATAATTTTTTATTGTCCGCTCATTATTATGTATAACTTTGTATAAAGTATTTTGACAAAGCGTTTTTTGTATGAATAAAACAAAACGAATGGTGTACATTTTATAGTAATGTCGTTTTAATTCATCAGCCTATATAATACACTAGCTGTCCTCCGCAGTTTCACCCGCACTCCCGTGGGACCTTATCTTATCCCGGGATAAAAATATAGCCTATGTTAATCTGGAATAATGTAGCATTCAAATAGTGAAAGATTTTTTTATATCGGCTCAGTAGTTTTTGAGTTTATTCGTTACATACACACATACCTACGAATTATTTATTCGTAGACACATACATACAAATCTTTCCTCTTTTTTAATATTAGAAAAAAGTCAAAAGTCAAAACCATTTATTCAGTTTAGGCCCTAGAAGGGCACTTATGAAGGTTGAATTACAGAAGTTACCACCGGTTCGGAAGTCAGCCTTCAACTGAGAAGAACCGGCAAGAAACTCAGCAAGGTTACTTTTTTTAAATATTTTTGGACCAATCTGAATATATTGGCTTTTTTTTCAAATGTTAACATTTTTATTTTTTAACTAATAAAAAATTACATAAAGAAGATAAATATAGTTTGAAAACTTTACCAAGCAATCAACATAACATCATGTATATTCTAAAACGCGACATGAAAGTCCCTAAGATTTATATCCACATAGTCTGTAGTCACCCCTGTCAGCCAAGCAAATCTCATTTTACAACGCAGCAAATTAAGCCAAAGCCATAAATTTCATTCGAGTCCCGGAGATTTTAGGGATTTAAATTAACCCAGTATAAGGCAAGGTCTGATAGTGGAATTATTCAGAATAAATGAACTGTAAATGTACGCATCGCTTATTGCTTTTGATGTAGGGATCAAAATGGATAAGGTTTTATGTCTCTGAGCTATTTAACTCACAATATATTTATTTAATGCTAGGAGTATTAAATTTGTTTTTATCTACAGTCTTGTAGGTATTCCACGAAGGTAAGTAATGTTGTGACTGAAGGTGGTAGACACACAGCACCAATAGTAACTAGCTTTCAAGTCTAGCTGCCGGTACACCAATAGGTGATTGGTGACATGAAACACTGTCACCAAGCCAGATTATAAAGTAGCCTGCCACCGTGCTATGGTTCCTTCTGCGGACCATTAAGATGTGGGATGAGCTCCCATTATGGTATTCCCTTCGCGGTGTGATATGGGTTTCTTCAAAAAGGGCGTAAAAAGAGCTCTTCAAGCATCGGCAATGGTATTGCAAATGTCCATAGGCGGCGGTGACCACTTACCATCATGTGGACCGTCTGCCTGTTTGTCATAACAAAATATGGTTTCCTCAAGATGTTTTCCTTCACCGAAAGCTCAAGCCCATTGTAGGATTTCAACCCACGACCTTCACCGCTGTATCCGAAGTCACTACCAATGAGCTATCATTAATTTTAAATTTAAGGCTAAAATTGCCTTGATAACTTTTTAATTTGAGTATGTTAGCTAATAAAGTGCATGAGTGTTTCAAAAGTAACCTTATTACCTACGTACTACGTTTTTTATTGCTGTTACCTTTATTTCCTTAGGAATCACAGCCCAAACTTATGTTGAGATTTCAATAATATCTCCGTCAGAACAAATGTTTAATATTCGTTATAAACTTTAATAAACCGTCCCAAAAATAAAGAATGGACGCGGTAACACATGCCAGCGTACAGATTGGTTTAAGAAAAAGCAAAATTATTAAAATATTTTTCTGTTGGTATAAAAATGCCCACAAAAAATCAGGATGGATATTTTTAATAAAGTCGTAAGTATATTAAAAACATTCAATACAAAAAGTGTGATTCATTTAAAATATTGGATCATATTTGGTTTTCGTGCAGATAATTTAGTTATCATTAGATGTTTTTAAAATTATTTATTCAGATTATTCTGAAAATTTCTTCTATACTACCCACTGCTGCTAATCGACAATGTTTCCAGATCGCAATGTTTAGTCGATTGAAAAGTTGTATTTATTATTCTGGCCTTTTATTTCACTCATGGTGAGATCAGAGCACACACATTCAAAATTAAATAATCACCGATTTGTAAATTCCTCCTGTTCACAAATTATCTATCACCATGACTATTAGAATAAATAAATAACAAAAACTAAAATCATATTAATTTACGATTGACCACAAACTCCAAGGTTATTAACCCTGTATAAAATATATCAAATTACAAGCGACGTGATACTGTAATTCGACCCTTAGGTAAACAGCACGCTCGACGACGCTGACCGCCAACTAGCAAAGTTTCAAATTCGTGAACAATCCAAACGTCAAGAAGACGTGTTTATGTGACCGCAAATTTGGAGACTCAACCGTCGCAGTATGCGATAGCACCACTAAATTATATACAACTTATTTTTGAAAGTTAATGCATCATATTTTTAAATTTAGCATTGCTGCAAATATGTTTTATTCTGGGTAAGCTTGTGTTTGACCACCATCTCACCATGGTAAGTGATGATGTGGCCTAAGGTGGTAAGCACGCAACGCCTAGATGGAAACTGGCTCTCAAGTGCAGCTGTCGAAACTCACCGATAGGTGCTTGATGACAGATTTCCAACTTGAGGGTGGTAGCCAGTCGGGTACTGCAAAGTACCCTACCTCCGTGAAATAATTTCCTCGCAATGTTTTCCTTCACCGAAAGCTCACGCTCATTGAAGGATTCGAACCCACTTCACCGCGGTATCCGACGTCACTACCACTGAGCTATCATCGCCTTAAAATATTTTTAATCTTATGCTAGAAGGAATATTAGTTAGAGACAGAAAGCAGTAGTTCTAAGTTCAACCTATTGAGATGAATGTGGTACCTGTGGTAATCTTAGGAGGCCTATATTTAATAGTAGGAATGCCCAAGCTGAATTATAATTACTATAGGTTCATGGTTAATTAGGTACCGGAAATATACGACGCAATGGTGTCGCGCACGAGTAGGAAAGTATTTTTTTATTGTTATAAATATAGATCATCTATAAATCATGACTGAGATAACCTGCTTATCTGGACCATATCATGCAACATGACAGACCGCAAACTGCTGCAACTTATAATGATTGGAAAAGTGGCTGGGAGAAGATCAGTAGGCCGGAGAAATGTCGTAGCTGCGCAATATTCGCGAGTGGACCGGCATCAATAGCGCCGCTGAACTGTTCCGCCTCGCGAAGGACAGACAAAAGATTTCCGAACTGACGGCCAACCTTCACTAGTTGGAGAGGCACTACAAGAAGAAAAAGGAGATAGATCATCATCAATCAAGAGACACGACTTTAGTAGAAGATATTGATAAGCTTATGGAGGAGCGAGGTGTTAGACTCCTCCATTGAAAAGGGAAGATCTTCCGCCAGGCTAGGTCATCGTGCCTGGGGACCGCGGTCCAACTGTTGATGTTGGAATCTTGTGTATATGCATGGGAAACTTCGTAAGCGCGATGTAGGTTATTGGAGCGCCATCTAACTAGGAGTCGTGCGAACTATATCTATGTGTAGATAGATGTCGCTACAAGCTTAATTATGATAAAGCACCTCTAAAATTCGATAGTGCTAGAAATTTTTAAAATTTTGGAGGCGAAGAAGCGTTTTCCAAAAAAAGGCATCATCCCTAACCAAAATAAATTGATTTGTAAATACTTCTTATAAATATATTATACAATGTTACCTTTCATCCCCTATTCACCCCACTATTAGTATTATCTAAACAACATAATAAGACTGTTTGTAATCCAGTCGCACTTCGCCCCTTGAAATAAAATTTATGAGGTCGTCTTAATGAGATTTAGGGATTCAAGGGTCCCCGATGTCGTATGGAAAGGTGATATCGTTGCTTTTATTGTGAGTAGTTTTGAAAGTGATGTTTATTGTTACTATAAATATAAAAGAAAGTAAAGGGCATCTTTGTACATTGATGTAAATGGAGATGTAGCGTACTCCTTTTATTCAATTTAACGTTACGAGTATAATGCACGGCTGATTAATATGTAATAGGATATTTAACTAGATTAGGAAATATAACTAAGTACCAACTACCAAACAAATTCCAGAAGCTAATTCAGCATACACTGTGAAATCTTTTGTAAAATACAGAGAATATTTGAATGATTGTTAACTGCGTATAATACGAAAACAAGAAACTAACTTAAGGATTAAAATCACTATGTCAGAAGTCTGACAAGCAATCAGGCGAGTCAACTGGTAAGTGATTACTGTCGCCTATAGATTTAAGTAATACCAGGGAGAATAATTACCAATGTGTTGACGACTTTTTACAATGCCTTGAAGGCTATTAGCTCTTATGTACAACTGCCAGAACACACCGATACCTACGTGTTTGGCAACAGATTTGAGGGTTTGACAACTTGAGGGTGGTAGCCAGCCAGTCGAGTACTACAAAGTTCCCTACCCCGTGCTATGTTTTTCTCACTATGTTTTCCTTAACCCAAAGCTCAAGCTCATTGATTCGAACCTACGAGCCACGACATTGGTAAATAATAACAAACTGTGAAAACCAAACTTTTAATTACACGTATCGTTATTCTGGGTATTCTTGTAGTTAGTTTTGGAGCGATCGTCCCGACCAAATAAAAAAGGTAGACAAAGCCCCGCGCACTTAAAGTGAAGCACAATAAAGGACTTGTGCGACGCGAGTCACGTGAGATAACGTACGTGCAGGTCACGCACACAACTACGTGCACGTTGCTTCACTTCATTGAGGACTATTGTTTACGTGCTACGTATACATGCTCCTTCTACTTTTTTAAACTGTTCTGTGCTTCTCAAATAAAAATAAATTTTACTTAGACGACAATACGAGTAACAATGGGGTTTTTTCCCTCCAATCCAATCCAATCCAAGAGGCAACCGACCACAACCTCTTTCGCCAATTAAATCGAAGTGACAAAAAGAATAGGACGAATCGATAGACTTTTTGTTCAGACGTAATAGGAAAATGTCCGTCCCACGTTTGACATGAAACTGCTTTACAGATTACTTACTGATTGGCTGGCTACACTTCTCATTCAAAGTGATTCTCTTTCTAATTGTTAAATAGGTTACAATAGAAAATACTATTCTGGTAATCACGCCTATAATATATTTAGGCATACAACTTTTTGGTATATCAATGACATGGTAAAGAAAGCCGTATTTTTTTAATTCTGGATAAGTTTGTGTTTGACCATAATCTCAACATGGTAAGTGATGATGTGGCCGAAGGTGGTAAGCACACGAAACCTAGATGGGAACTGGCTCCCAAGTGTAGCTGTCGGAACACACCAGTATGTGCTTGGCGATAGATTTACAACACGATGTTTTCCTTCACCGAAAGCTCAAGCTCATTGTAGGATTCGAACCGACGTCACTACTTACGCCTTAATTGCAGAATCAAAGATGATCAAAGGCAGTAAACTAATGAATAAATAAGTATGAGGTTTAGTTATCTAAAACATTTTTAATTAAAAAATAACACAATTCCACAATTCGATGTAGAAATTAAAAATAATTTCAAAGAACGCCATCTATTCCACATTAAATTTAGCTTTTAATGTTTGTTTAAAACTAAAATAACAGATGGCGCTACACGTATATACATATATAGTCAAATTAAACGAACTAAGTTCACGCTTTTCCTACACCTCCGGACGATTGATAAACGATCTTTAATTCCAGAATAGATGTCCCCCAGTATTTTCCCGACCCGAATAGCTGTAAACTAAATGACACCTAATGGAACGGAATAGAATTTTTTATCCGGCGATTCCCTTAAAGCTGTCTCTTTTCGTCTGTTGATTCAGTCTAATGCTTTACAGATATTGTAAGTATTAAATTAAATAATTGGGTTTTTTATTGTTTGTCTTCCAAAGTGTTTTAGGTACAGTTTATTAATAACTAATCGTCCCCCGCGGTTTCTCCTGTGATCCTGAGGGATTTTATCTTTTCCTAAACAGAATACTTAAAAAAACAGCGGCTTAGGCGTGAAAAGGTAACAAATAGATGTACAGAGTTAGTTTCCTATTCATAATAGGTAATGGAAAGTATGGAATTATATCTACTATGGAAGTATGAAGTTAGATTTTTTGTTTTTATTTGGGATAACAAAAAAGAACTTAAATTTTTGAAGTAAAAACTTCTTTAGCGGCTTTGTACACTTTTTTGGGATGGGTAAAAATTTTAAACTCGCGACAGGATACGGATCGAAAATTTGTAAGACGGAGGGAGAGTAGACCGCCGGCACGGCGTAGGAGAGGAAGTAATATCCCCCCGTGCAAAAAAAAATGCACAACGTTAATGTTCAAGTTTTCACTTCTGCCGGCACCCGGAGAGCAACCACTATAATTGGCGATGAGTACACAAAGCCTTAAAGAGAGTATCGTAGGACACCAGTAGGTGTTAAGTCAATAACAGGTCACATTTATGCCGAATACAGGATATCATAATGTGAACTTTGTGTACTTGAAAAGTTCGACTGGTTTAAAGGTAAATTAAATTTAATGAAAGCGGAGTTGCAAGCTAGAATTAAAATTAACGGGATGCAAATGTATAGTAGAGTGTTTGAGCGCACAATCAAGATATGCGGGAAACTGGATGTGAATGCGATCACAGTTGAGCGCTTTGCTTTTAGTGTTGTGATAGTGTCAGCAGTATATAATAGTATCGATATTAGTGACACATCTAATATCGATACTATTACGATATAAAGTTTTATCGATTAGAAAATAAATTGTTATAACATTGACTGACGCTGAATAATTTCGAAAATGATTTCATGAAATTTGGTACATACAAGTTTTGGGACTAAAAGACAAAAAAATCTCTGTATATTAATCATGAACTAAAATAATTGTGAAAAAATACTGTTCTTGTTAGCACAACCCGCAAATATTGTTAGTGAATATGAAATTGCCATTTTATATAGAAATCATCAACCAAAACAATAACTTTATCGATGCGATACATCGATATCGACAATTTACGAACAATCTCAACTCACTGACTTAGAGGCCAAAACTACTTTGCTTGATTAGAATGCTCGACATACGTCACGCGTATCTCAGGCATAACGCTTCCTTGCACATGGCGTAAATAATCAAACCAAGGTTTGATTCGATAATCGACAATTGACAGGTGCCGCACTAATCAGAGACGCCAAGCCAAACGCCTCTGTGAAGACGTGCAAATTAATTGCTGCGGTCAGAATATTCCTTAACTTTAAAGCTGTTAAGGTGATTTTGGCTTGTAATTCAGATGTTACCTTTGTAAATCAGTGGGATAGGACACAAGTGAAGTAGATTTTCGGCACGTAGATACATGCCACGCTAAAGGATTGACGTGTTTATTTATTAATCAATAAGAACACTTTTAAGTGTATCGCATTGGTTGGATATATTTATTGATAGCGAAACAATTATGTTGCTCCGAACCCAATTTATGATTAAAAAAACGATATCCAGCCTCGACCGTAGAAAATGTTTTGAATGTAGAACATCTATTGGCGCGCTTTGACAGTAAAATCGAGTCGTATGCCGTTAGATCAAACGGCATGACTAAAATTAAGCCAAAACTTTCAGTATAGTATGTATTCATGGTATAACTAGCTGTCCTCCGCAGTTTCACCCGCATTCCCATGGGATCTTATCTTATCCCGGGATAAAAATATAGCCTATGTTAATCTGGAATAATGTAGCATGCAAATAGTGAAAGATTTTTTTAAATCGGCTCAGTAGATTTTGAGTTTATTCGTTACATACCTACACACATACATACAAATCTTTCCTCTTTATGATATTTAGAAGAAGAAGAAGATATGTGCCAGAATTTGCCTAGTTTTTTATGTTCCTTTATATCTGCGAAAGGGCCCCGCTTAGTCCCGGTAGGTTCTAAGACACATATTGTACAATACATACTAAAAATTTTAGGTTACGTAGGTCTGGTAAAGTACCTACTAAATAGGTTATCTCGATTCTAAGCTACCACTACTTAAGGCGATGATAGCTCAGTGGTAAGTGACGTCGGATACCGCGGCGAAGGTCGTGGGTTCGAATCCTTACAATGAGCTTGAGCTTTCGGTGAAGGAAAACATCGTGAGGAAACCACAGCACGGTGGTAGGGTACTTTGTAGTACTCGACTGGCTGGCTACCACCCTCAAGTTGAAAATCTGTCGCCAAGCACCTGTTGGTGTGTTCCGGCAATTGCACTTGAGAGCCAGTTCGCCTTTAAGGCATTGTAATAAGGTGTACAACACATTAGCAATCCCCTGGTATTGCCAATGTCAATAGGCGACGGTTGTCACTTACCATCAGGTGACCCGCCTGCCTCGTTGTCACTTGTGACATAAAAAAAAACTCTAAATCCGTACGATAATAAAATAATGTTTCAATAACTACAAGCAATCCTCCTAATCACTTTACCAAGAACAAGCCACAGCCATCTTAAATGCCAAAAAACATCATAAGTATTCATAACGAACATCCAATATCAATATTGCCAGCGAAGTGAATACAAAATAGTCTATTAGTTTTGTAATAGCTTCGTGTAGCAATTCTGCTGTTTACTTTTATCTCAAGATTGTGGTCTTACCTACCTTTATATTATATAGATTCTTCTGTACGTGTTTTTTTTTTTTTTCGGATGAACATAATATTTTCATATACATATATTATGGACATAGCGTTACAAATATAGAATTTTAGGATATTAACAATAAATAAAGTTTACTATGCTATTTTTACAAAAGTAAATCAAAGAAAAAAAAACAAATAATCTAATTAAATACCTAAATAAAAATATATTTACAATAAAAGATTTTCCAAATGGTCTATGGTACCCATAATGCTAGCAGCGTTGCCCCGCTGAATGATTAAGCTTAGCCTCTGGGCGAAAAAGTCCCTACCTTTCAAGTCCCCAGAGGCCAACACCATGCGTTTGCCACCATGCGTGTATTTGACATTATACTCCTCCTAAACGGCTGCACTGATTTCGACATGTTTTTTTTTTTTTTTTTTAGTTTGTTTGAGTTAAGTTGTGTTTAAGTTGAGGGGTAAACAACCATTGTTTACCCTTAATGGTTTTGATTCACAGTTGATACTACATACAACAAGTTTTGTTTTTATGTCTTAGCATGTATAATTATTATTGAAGAAAAATCTGTAATAAAAATAATTATAGGAATCTGATATCATCAATCTTGATTTCGTTAGTGATTTGTATTGTCTTTAATTGAACTGTTGTTATTGATTTGATAGATAGAAGAACAAAATGTGTTGTTTACTAAACAATGGAAGTCAAGCAGACTGGTAATATAGCCATCACTGCCACTGACTTATCATCACCTCAAGATAATCTCACAGCAATCATTTGTCTTCAAACATTAAATTCTGTCAATATACAGGAGGCTCTTGTCATCACTCACACAATCTATCTATCTGGCCGACTATCGACTGGCCGGTTGGCGTGGTTGGTTAACACACTGCCTATCACGCCGCAGGTCGTGGGTTCGATTCCCATCCAGGACAAACATTTGTGTGCATGAACATCTCTGTTTGTCCTGAGTCTGGGTGTAATTATCTATTTAAGTATGTATTTACAAAAAAAAAAGTAGTATATGTAGTATATCAGTCATCTGGTTTCCATATTACAAGCTCTGCTTAGTTTGGGATCAGATAGCCGTGTGTGAGAAATGTCCGAGGATATTTATTTATATCATTATTTCGATCTTCCTCTACCGTGTATCCATCCCCTTTTATATCCATAATTATTTTAGCAACATGATACTTGTACTCTTTTACTTCTGTCAGCATCATTATTATTTGGTGTGGTTTATTATGTGGGTATTTAGCAAACTAGTGTTATCGATGACCCAACTACTGAATAAAAGACAGTCACAGCGATCAAAGAGAACAGAGTAACTGTCTCATACAAACAAATTTACGTAGTAAGCGAAAAAGTTTATTGAGCCTCATAGGACACATATCCCCAGTAAAGTACAAGTGGTCAATAATCTCTATTTATTAAACTATCCCAAAGGATAGTTGACCATCCGTCTGTAGATTACGAAGTAATGAGATAAGTTTCTTACGACTATATGTTTGATCTTCACTAATCTGTACGGTATATGAGAAAAGTCCTGCTACCTTGGGACTATTTTGGGGTTTGGTGTCAGAGATTTTTTTGGGTCTAAGGATTTTTGTGTCCTAATGAAAGATAAGATGGACTAAGAAATTTAAAACGATATATTTGGATTTCGGTTTTTTGACAGTCTTTTTTATTCTATCAATGTCAGAGAAAGAGACAAAATAAATAAACATAGGCTTAATATATAAAATTCTCGTGTCACGATGTTGGTTTGCAATGAACTCGGAAACTACTAAACTGATCTTGATGATACTTGAACATGCACACAAATAGATTATATCCTGGAATAAGAAGGACAATTTTAATCCCGGAAAAAGATAAAATCTTACTGGATAAAACCAATACTTAAAATATAAATAACACAATTTTGCGTAGTTTAACTATTAAGTTAAATATAGTAATAATTTACATTCTAATAACTGATACATCCAGTGCCCGTAATCAAACTGAAATAAGTCTATTACAACATGTTGATACAAGTTGATACAAATCCATCGTATATCGTTACTCGTTCCAACCGGGAGAGTTAATTAGGAAATAAACGAAATACGTGCGCGCGTAAGCTTTTACGAGGTGCAGGTTATTTCAGGTGTGATATTAACTTGATGGTAAACGGAGATCTTGTGTTGATCAAAATTGACTCATAAAAAAACCAATAAGGTAGCAAAGTGTATCAGCATAAACCTATTGGTAAAGACCGGTCTATTATGACAGACGGCACTGTTATTACAGAGTAAACTCAAATTTAATATTGGATAATCAAACTGTAATCAGCAGGGAAACTAATAATGTGGAGCCTATATTAAATGTGACTTATTAATGAAATATCTATACATATAGTAAGTAAGTGTATTTTAGTTTCGACAGAATAAGATGAAGAAAATATATTTTAGAATCGAAGACAAATATAAGCAATACGAGGTAAAATCTGTTTGCAACTCCCAACCGGAACAATTCATAAAGTGTATATGTATTTCCAGCTATGTAAAGAAAATACACAGTTGAAATTCCCGAAATTGTTTATTCAAGACTGTACTTGTGCAAACAAAATACAGATAAATCTCTCGCGGGTATAATCAAAATATAAACAATTGAAAGTTGTGAGATAATGCAATCTGGGAGCTTTGCTCTGTCTATGAATTTAATTTGAGCAGCTGTTCTTAAGAGAGGTCAATTATACTCTACGATACGATTAACCCCCTTCGCACATGGCGTCGTAGCGTAAGCGTATCATTACGACGCTATGACAATAAACACCTCCTACGATTCGCTGCAACACCGCTTCGTGTGCGGACTTGTTTGAAAAAAATCATGCTCGTATTGCTCTCGTCGTACGCGCGTATTACGATACGCTTACGCTACGACGCCGCGAAGGGGGTTAATTTAGTAGTTTGAGTAGAAAAAAAATACTAGGATATTCTTATGGCGATAATCAATGTAGTGTTTATTTGTGTCACAAAGGTAGCAAACGAAAATACAGCCCGCCTGATGGTAAGCGGTTACCGTAGTCTATAGACGCTTACGACATCATCTCCTATCCAAATACAATATTTTCACACTCTACTTCATTTACTCCATGTTTGTCTACCTAAGGATACCTATCTATTGTTATCATACCTAGCAACTGCTGAATCCTCCAGCCAAGAATGATTTGACAAGAATTCTTGATCAGTTATTTTGGTAAAGTAAGTATTTTCAATTCTTAAGGTATTTTTAAAAAGTATTCTTTTATCTTTCCCCTATAACTATCTGTCTCAATGTATTTGAGTATAATGTCCTCTGGTAGTTCATTTAAAACTTTGATTAAAAATTGTGTATCAAACATAACCGAAGAATATAGAATAAAGAACTCACGGCGACAAAAAATAATCGTATGGTCTAAAAGGCGCAAAGCCACAGTTGCGGATACAGTGTGTAATACAACCAGTAGAGGGCGCTATCAAAACAGAACTCGCAGATAAGCGCACTTCATGAATTCCAGTGCAGTTGTAATAAAGAAACTGTTTATTGCCCTACCCATGGCGTTACTTTGTTGTTTGTTCAACTAAATGTAGTTTCGGGTGGGAAAATGAGCTTTTCAAATTTTAACGCAGGATAGTGAAAATTGTAGCTACCTGTGTATTATGTTTACTCACCTTTATCCTTTTTGCTATGGAAATAAGTACCCTACATGTTTGTAATAAGGTTCAATGTATTAGATACGAATATCATTCAGCATTGAAGTAACATTCAATGATACAGTTTATATTTAGAGAATATTTCGGGAGCCATACAGTGAAACACTGAGTCAAATAATTAATTAATTAACGGTATGTTCGCAATTCATATAATTAATATAGTTTAGTTATATCTTAACATTCGTATACATTTTACTTTGTTATTATTTTGCTACCGATAAGCTCATTTGACAGCGCCACCTCCAGTTCAAAGAATCTTGCCCAGTCTTTCCAACCAGTCAGTGGTGATAAAATTTTGTGTGCCAGAATTCTAAGCCGAATCAAACATAAAGTACTTTTTATTCCTAAAATACGAGTAACACCGTGGAGGATAAATAGTAAAATTGGCACACAGGTAGATCATATACTGGAATAACATATAGGATACTTTTTATCCCGGAAAAATATAAGATCCCTCGGGAACGCGGGTGAAACCACGGGGCGGAAAACTAGTATTTACATAAATAAAAGAAAACTAGTATTTACATAACAATGGTTATTAGTTTGTTATGTAGACGTCAAAAAAATTGTAAAAACACGGTCGTTAGCTCCTAAAATAAAAAATAATTGAGTCTAGTCTGGTAACCAAAGACAACGAAGTGGGACAGTTCATTAAAATGGACCGTTTCGTTGTGAAAAATAGAAGAATGAACGAACAATGCTTTGAAATGCTTCTTGATATGTGAAAAGGTTTCAGTATAGGTCTAATGATTAATTTAATTGCCATGTGCTTCAATTGTTATTTTCAAGCTGAAATATATTTTGCTTTTAAAATAAATATTAAATTAGAATTGTATTTTTGTATTATTAATATACAATAATTTCTTCTATTTTAATTTGACTTAAATTAAAATAGAACATAAGTTATGTACGTACTAATATTAAATATTCATAAAAAAGGGAATAAAATAAATTATACATAGAATAAATAAAAAAGCTGACCCAGATCTCTTCCCTGTGCAAACTTTTAAAATTACATAATTATGATGAATAAATTCTTTGCGATGTTGTCGCAGGCAAAATGAATTATAATAAATCAATTGCACCAGATAGAAAAAAATGCAATGACTTGTACTGGCTTTGAATTTATGGGAAATAATGTGGCAAAAGGTAGTAAATAAGTAAATCTTGGAAGGAAATTGGCTCTAAAATCTAGCAGCCGTAATACATCAGTAGATGTTTGAAAACCGAATTTCAACGTTAGGGTAATACTATTTTTTTTTTTTATGTCACTAGTGACAACGAGGCATGCGGGTCACCTGATGGTAAGTGACTACCGTCGCCTATAGACATTAGCAATACCAGGGGGACCGCCAACGTGTTGTACACCTTATTACAATGCCTTAAGGGCAAGGGCAACTGGCTCTCAAGTGCAACTGCCGGAACACATCAACAGGTGCTTGGCGACAGATTTTCAATTTGAGGGTGGTAGCCAGCCAGTCGAGTACCACATAGTACCTTACCACCGTGCAATCGTGGTAATACCCAGAAAAGTGGATTTTAAAAAGACCCGTAGAACGGTAAGTAATGGCTAGTATTCTTTGAATTTACATTTCTAAAACATGCTCAAACAGCTAACCATAAAAAAACGAAAACACCATTTTCACCAGGTACGGTTTGCTTTAGTTAGTTTTAAGAGCTTGCAGATGAAAAGGTGCTAAAATAAATATTTACGATGGCTTGAACAAAATAAGTTGATGCAAAAAATTCACATTTTAATTACACATCTAAGGGTCGACGACTGCAGTAACAGTTAAAGTGTACAGCCAAGTTAACTGCGAGTTATAGTTTGGTTTGGTCCAAGTTACAGTTAATGTAATGATGTCATGTTTTTACAAATATTTATATTGATTTAAAAGATAGTCACGACGGGAATATTATTAAGGTTTGGTTCCAGTAGCAGCTAAAGTTGATAGAAAATATTTTATAAATAGAACTTCGTATTGGAAAATACGAGTATATGAGTCAGTTTAGGAACAGTGTGCTACAAACCATGTAAAGACCTTTTTCCAGCGCAATAAATTTATTATTATTGGAACGAAGTTCCTTATCGCGCGTTGTGAAAGGGGGCTAGACGGAAAAAAATCTTACGAAAAACCGACACTTTTAGTGTCAGTTGGTCGGGTGACAGTTGTGTGTAGTAAGCTATTGTCAGCTGTGCGGCGTGCGCATGTTTCTTTGTCTGTCTCTCCCCCCTCTCTCTCTCTCTCTCTTATAGAAAGCAAGCCAGATATTTTCATGTCTATTTTTATATATATATATATTTATATATATATATATATATATATAATACTCTCTCAACTTATATAACTTCGTTCCATCCGGGTGTCCCTTGACACCTCTCAAGTTTTTTATATTATTATTACTTATTGAGGAGCCCATCTATTGGTTATAATAGCCATCGACTTCAAATTGAAATAAGAATTTGAGCAAATTAAGAATTAGGTTCTGGTACCTATATTTAGCCAGCATGATTGATTTCAAATATCCGCAAATTGATTATTAAATTTTTCATCTAACATTAAATAAAAATACAGTAATACATTTTTATTTTCATCGCAAAGTCTGTTAATAAAGCTAAACAATTCGGATAGATCTTTCATTTTATGACAGCACTCAAAAATTCAGCGTTCCCTCTGGAATGTGAGTGAAACCGCGGGGTGCAGCTATTTACTTATGTAAAAGCCTATATTATAATAGAGTCGCCATCTCTTACAACTTACACCATCTCATAACCTCTAGGTGAGAGCGACCATTAACTCTGTTATGGGATGGGTAAACGAAGAGTTTTTTTTATTCTTATTTCCCGTACTGGCCACTAAGCGGGTGTTGGCGTTAGTGGTGCTTCTTTTTTCAAAACAGTTAATAGGCTACCAGCATAATGGTTTTTTTGTTCCACTTTTGAAATAAATAAACATGGAACGTTTTTAATAAAATGTTGTGATGAAGTTTAAATATGGAACAGTTGATTTTTTGCGCTTCCTTTTTTTGTTTTATTCAACTCATTAAAGGACGGTGTTATTTTATAAGAGGTTAAACCAAAATATATCCTTTAAAATATTTGAAAATCTCAAGATTTAAAACAATGGTTTTCAACATGGAAGTGAATGAATCTAAAATGTAAGTGAATGTATAACATTATTATGATAACATCAAAATATTTCATACTTTTTATTTCAAAATTAAATTGACTCTTAAAATATTTTCACATCAAAAATTTGACATACTCGTGCGATAAGTTTGATATCGCAATTTTGTCGTCATCAAAAAAGAAAACAGAAACTACGAAGTTTTGAAGCGTACATATTTCGCGAATATAATTTCTTGTTGGAGATTGTTAAAAGTTCTGTACAAACATAATGCAAGCATGACTCGTACCTTCGCATACAATTGCAACGGGAGCTACTGGCAGAACTTATTGTTAGAATGAGCATTCTTTAGATTTAACTTATTGGTCTTTAAAATATAAATAAAAATGTATTAACCAGAAATAAAATCTTTATTAAAATATAAAAAATTAAGATGGATGTATTCGAACTTCAAATTTCTTGAAAATAATAAATGTATATGACCTTAGATTAGAATTATTTTATTCTGTTTTTAGTATTTGTTGTTATAGCGGCAACAGAAATACACCATCTGTGAAAATTTCAACTGTATATCTATCACGGTTCATGAGATACAGCCTGGTGACAGACAGACATACAGACAGACGGATAGTAGAGTCATAGTAAAAAGGTTTCCGTTTGGGTACGGAACCCTAAAAAGCGACCTAAAATAAATAAAAAACAAAACTCTGTCAATAAGGAATTGTAGTTTCTAGCTAATTACATACCCTACATTACAACCGGCGATCCTAAGGATCCATCTAATTATAGGCCTGTTTCTATTTTGCCAGCTCTTAGTAAAGTATTTGAAAAAATTATTTTATCGCAACTACTGGCTCATTTTAATTTAAATGAGTTTTTCATAGTGAGCAGTATGGGTTTACAAAGGGTCGTTCTACAATTGACGCTGGGGTAGCACTATTAAAAAATATCTATAGCGCTTGGGAGAAGTCGCAGAACGTTATTGGTGTGTTCTGTGACCTTTCCAAGGCTTTTGATTGTGTCGATCATGGGACTCTTATTTGTAAACTAAATTATTATGGGGTAAAAGGTATGGCACTTGATCTCATGAAATCATACCTTGGACAGAGAATTCAAAGTGTCGATGTAAACAGGGTCAAATCGTCTGGTTCTCCTGTGCATATGGGTGTACCGCAGGGCTCTATTCTGGGTCCTTTTCTTTTTTTTAATTTATATAAACGACCTCCCCTATTATGTTAACAATACCTGTGGAATTGTACTATTTGCTGACGATACCTCACTGATTTTTGGTGTTGATAGACTGAAATCCAATTATGACGACGTAAATGGTGCATTAGCTAAGGTATTAAATTGGTTTACAGTAAATAATTTAGTTTTAAATGCAAAGAAAACTAAGTGTATTAAATTTGCATTACCAAATGTAAAAAAAGTAGGTAGTAATTTAATGTTAAATAATGAAGTTCTCAATGTTGTCGAATCAACCAAATTTCTAGGGATCACTTTAGACTCGAAACTTCAATGGGGGACCCAAATATCATCTGTAGCAGGGAAACTCAGTTCGGCGGCTTATGCAGTTTGGAAAATTAGACAGCTTACTGATGTAGATACAGCTAGAATTGTATATTTTAGTTATTTTCATAGTGTTATGTCTTATGGCATCTTGCTTTGGGGTAAAGCTGCTGATATAGAAACAATTTTTGTTTTGCAAAAGAGGGCTGTGCGAGCTATTTATAACTTGGGGGCTCGAACTTCTCTCAGAGATAAGTTTAAAGAAACTGGCATACTCACGGTTGCATCTCAATATATTTATGCAAATATATTATTTGTGCATCAAAATATTAATCTTTTTGTAAAAAAAAGTGATATGCACTCGATCAATACTAGAAATAAGCACCAACTTGTGACCTCTGCTTATAGACTTCAGAAAGTGCAAGGATCATTTTTAGGACTGGGTGCACGCTTCTATAACAAAATCCCAACTGCAATTTTAGATATGCCTTTGCAAAAATTTAAGGATTGTATTAAAACTGTTTTGGTAAAAAAGGCTTACTATAATATAAATGAATATTTTAATGATGATAATGCTTGGTAAATTTGTAACATTTGTGCGTTTGAATATTGTTATGTCGCGGAATGTTAGATACACTATTATATTACCAAATTTTACAAACCGTGTTAGTAGTAACAGTGATAACATATTGTGTGTTTTAATTCGTTTTGTTTCTTTTTGTTTGGAGCAAGCTTAAGTTAGTCATGCTCGCTTTAAGGCCTTTGCTTGCGGCGGCGTCGTGTGGCGGGTCGCTCACTTCCCTATAAAATGTGCGAGGAGGGCGATGGCTGCCACGCGCGTCATACTTGTGAACAGGTGCTGCTTGTGGGGGCTGGTCTGCTTGAGTTTGTTGTTTATTAAGTCAGTCATAATTAAATTCTATAGATTACTATTTTTGCCGCCATAACACGCAAATATTGTCAGTGAGACTAGATAAATAATAATTATTGAATGTAATAGGTGTAAGTTGTTTTTGAAAAGAGTAATTGCTGAGTTTATTGCCGGCTCTTCTCAGCAAAAACAACCTTCCGAACCGAGCATTTAGAGTCTGACTATTCATAAGTGCCTGTGAAGGCCTATTTGGATGAATAAACAATTTCATTTCAAACAATTTCAATTTCATTTCATTTCATTTCATAATAAAAAACACTTTGCTAATTGTTACTCTTTACCTCTTAGGAATGCGAGTGAAACCGCAGAACGTAAACTAGTTAATCTAAAATAAAAATGCTTCTTCTAAAGAATTCATGCTCAATGATTTGCTCTCGTGAAGTCGTATCCATCGTTTTCCAAACCCGTAGAGCTTTCCCATTTTTCCGTCAGGAAACTTATACGTTCTCAGGTATCCGAGTGTCGAGTACTTTATGTGAAGGTTGCAGGTTTTTTTTTATTTATTCTTGATAAGCTTGTGTTTGACCTCTCAAATTTTCAACATGAGGGTGGTAGCCAGCCAGTCGGGTACTACAAAGTACCCTACCACCGTGCTATGGTTTCCTCACGGTGTTTTCCTTCACCGAAAGCTCAAGCTCATTGTAGGATTCGAACCCACGACCTTTGCCGCGGTATCCGACGTCACTACCACTGAGCTATCATCGCCTTGTAAACATCGTAAACGGTGTGATGGAAACTGTATTGTCTTAAAGTGGTCTTTTGTACTCGGCAGATCAAAGGGGGCAGCGACCGGGTTATGTCAGATTCTTACTGACTATAAACCCACGGTGGTCGCCATCTGCTCTGTAGAGGTGGCCGGCGAGATAGCTCAGTGGTATTGACGTCGGATACCGCGGCGAAGGTCATGGGTTCGAATCCTACAATGGAGTATTCTGTGAAGGAAACCATACGATTTTTAATAGGTAGGCTACCTACCTACTTGACTGGCTGTGCTACCCTCAAGTTGAAAAACTGTCGACAAGCTAAAGAAATTAACTTTCATTTATTTTCCCTTTATTTTGTTCTTACTGTAACATACTTCTGACTAAATTGGCGTTTTACCAATTTTTTCATCTATACTAATATTGTAAACAGGTAAAGTTTGAGAGTTTGTGAGTCTGTAGAGGATAATCTCTAGATCTAACACAGATTTTGAAAATTATTTTACCAATAGAAAACCACGTTATTAATTTTATAGGCTATATTTGTATCCCGGAAAAAGATAAGATCCCATGGAAACGTGGGTGAAACCGCAGGGGACAGATAGTGTTTTTTATATTATGATAACAAAAAAAATTAGTTTTTTTTTTGTTCCATTAATGTGATTAGGTACTTTTAATTTTGCGTTCCACTTGAAGAGTGAACAATTAACCTTTTCAGACCTTGTATGCCACAACATTTAATTTGTTCATTCAATTCATTGGTTGTTTTTGACAAGCTTGTTTTTGACCAAATTCTCACCATGGTAGGTGATGATGTGGACGACTGGACAAGTCTAAAAGGAAACTGGCTCTCAAGTGCAGCTGTCGGAACAAACCGACAGATTTTCAACTTAATTACTGTTGCCTTGCCTCGCTGAGTTTCCTGCCAGATTCTTCTCAGTTTAAGTGTATTCCGAACCGGTGGTAGAGTCAATTGTAACGTTCATAAGTGCCTTACCAAGACCTATACTGAATAAATTAATTTTGATTTTGATTAATTGTAATATTCAATCGAATTAAATCGTTTACACGAAAGAATTGTTTAAAAGATAATTAATAGGAACATACCTATTTTGTTTATAAAACTGTAAGAGTACGAATTTATTTATAACTTGACGAAAATAATAAATATCACAAAACACGGAAATTTGTGGAAAGAATAAAATCAAGGAAAAATATTTTTTAAGTCATGAGAATGACACACTGGTAGTAAAAACGTACAACATCAGATTAATGTAGGTAGAAAAATTTAGATAATCGGAAGTTAATAGTTTAGTAAGGGCAATTCTTCGATTGATTAGTTAAAAAGACTGGATTTTGTGTTCGATTTAACTCATGGTAGTAAGTAAGTAGGTTGAAATAGCAATAAAAAGGCCACATTACTGCTGTAACAATCAATAGTATTTTCTTTCTAATATAATAAAGAGGAAAGATTTGTATGTATGTGTGTATGGAGATAACAAATAAACTCAAAAACTACTGGGCCGGTTTTTCTTTCACCATTCTTATCCCGGGATAAGATAAGATCCCACGGGAATGCGGGTAAAACTGCGGAGGACAGCTAGTACTTAATAAAAAAGACAAGTAGATATATACATAAATATCACATATAAACTTTCTAATTCACGTTTTGCTACCAAATCTTTTAAGGCGATGATAGTTCAGTGGTAGTCGACGGTAGTGTCGTCGGATACCGCAGTGAAGATTGTGGTTTCAAATTCTACAATAAGCTTGAGTCATTGGTGAAGAAAAACATCTTTAGGAGTCTTCCTAGGGAGACATCCTAGGGTATTTTGTAGTACTCGACTGGCTGGTTGCCACCCTCAAGATGAAATCTGTCTCCGAGTACATGTTGGTGTGTTCCGGCAATTGCACTTGAGAGCCAGTTCGCCTTTAAGGCATTTTAAAAAGGTGTACAAGACAATTGCAATCCCCCTGGTAATGCTTATGTCTATAGGCGTCGGTAGTCACTTGTCATTGGGTGACCCGTCAGCCTCGATGTCACGTTGTTTTTTAATTCTGGATAAGCTCTACTACTCTTACTAAACTAGTTCTCAAGTGCAGCTGTTGGAACATACCAATAGGTGCTTAGCGATAGATTTTCAACTTGAGTTTGGTAGCCAGCCAGTCGGGTACTACAAAGTACCTTACCACCGTGCTATGGTTTCCTCACGATGTTTTTCTTCACCGAAATCTCAAGCTCACTATAGGATTCGAACCCACTACCTTCGCCGTGGTATACGACGTCACTGGGCTATCATCACCTGAATCTCTTTTGTGGTATAAAAAAAACATAATATCAGCGCCATATTAGAATGAGGAACTGCAGATTATTTTTTCTCCCCATTTCCGCTTGCCATTTGCCCTATCTATGAGTCACTCTTTTAAAGAATTGAGATAAAATCTCAACGCTACGGTCAGCCGGAAATACGTAAATCCACCGACTGTACTGTAACTTAAACAGTGAGGTTTAAAACTGAGATGCTTCTTGAGCTACTTAAGTAATTATACCTTTTCCTGTTTGTTTATTTAATCTTTTCCATTTCTTTTTACCTGTGTAAAAAAATAATCTTACTGTTATATACGTAATTTTAATGATTAGCTCAGTTTTTTATGTTTCGTGTTGAATCTTAACATAAAATTATTCAAGTATTGATTAGGGAAATTTAAAAACAATTGTCAGACAACTTTGGTCCATGTTATGAACGTCGATTTTAAAAATATGACATAAAAATCAAAAATTCTCGGTCACCATAACATTATCGGCCTTATAACGTACTAACTGTCCTCTGCGGTTTCACCCGCGTTCCCGTGGGATCTTATCTTTTCCCGGGATAAAAATATAGCCTATGTTACTCAGGGATAATGTAGCGTTCTAATGGAGAAAGAATTTTTTAAATCGGTCCAGTAGTTTTTAAGTTATTCGTTACATACTAAAATACTAATCTTTCCTCTTTATAATATTAGTGTAGATTTAGAAAACACTTTATTGTCTAGTAAAATTCAGGTTAAGTTCAAATATATGCGACATTTTCTAACATCAAATAAGAAGTTCGATGACGATGCTATTTAATAACTGCTTTACAAGTAATAAGACGGAAAATATCCATAGGTGGTAATAATTTAATACTTGAATTGCTAGAAAATAGATTCTATTGTTATCTTATTGTTTTCCTTGCACTTTGGTCCCTTTGATAGCCAAGTCAACTGCTTTTTTTTTATTCTGGATAAGCTTGTGTTTGACTACAATCTCACTATGGTAAGTGAGGATGTGGCCGAAGGTGGTAAGCACACAAAGCCTAGATGGGAACTGGCTCTCAAGTGCAACTGCCGGAACACACCGATAGGTGCTTGGCGACAGATTTTCAACTTGAGGGTGGTAGCCATCCAGTCGGGTACTACAAAGTACCCTACCACCGTGCTATGGTTTCCTCACGATGTTTTCCTTCACCGAAAGCTCAAGCTCATTGTAGGATTCGAACCCACGACCTTCGCCGCGGTATCCGACCTCACTTACCACTGAGCTATCATCGCCTTAAAAACTTGCTTGCTTGTCAACCTACATCACAGAAACCATCAAACAGCCTACCCTTAATTCACTCCAAGGATTCATAACAGAATGACCCGCTACCACAACTGCAAGCGCAGTCTATCTGCACAAACTTTACCATAATTAGATTACTTCACACAAACAAACTGTAGGCACGGCTGACCCTAACTTCATTGTACACCCCTAGTATCTAGTTGGCAGCACCCAATTTGGGTGCATACGTAAATAAATTCGTATAAAGTTTAGAAACTCGCTTTATAATATCGATAATATTTCATATCGCAATAAGTACCTAGTATTTTATAAGCCCTGTGTTTTATTTTAGTTAACAATGGATGGATAATAAGCTCTTATGACGGTAAACTGAAGGATTATACCGTGTATGTGTAAGCTACCTAAAAGTTGCTTTTGTGTGTTTTAAGAACATACAAACACTTACCTTTTAATATTGGATATGGGGTTCAAAAAGGGCGTAAAAAGAGCTCTTCAAGGACGGCAACACATCGGCCATCACCCTGGTATTGCAAATGTCCATAGGTGGCGGTGACCACTTACCATCATGTGGACCGTCAGTTTGTTTGTCAACCTAATGACATAAAAAAATTGGCATTTTTTACAGTTTCATCTACACTTTCATGATATTTTAAAATGTCCCTAAGCTTTAACACAAGTGATAATTTTCAGAGTCAGTGACAGTTCTATCCAGAATTTTAATCGTATTTCAAAACCTATGCCAACTTAGACGACTGCCATTTCGTCTGGCAAATGTTTTTGTGCTTTGGCACCGCAGTTAGAGTGGCCACTGATTTATGCTTCGGCTTTCCAATTAGCCTCTGGGAGTGGTCTTATTTATCGCACTCTTTACATTCTCCGCACTTTTGGCTTCACGTGTACTATGTATTTGATACGTTTAGTGTCGACGAGCACGACACGTTTTTTGTCTTTATGTTAACAATTTGATGATAGGTTTGTTTTGCACGGTGGTAGGGTACTTTGTAGTACCCGACTGGCTGGCTACTACCCTCAAGTTGATAATCTGTCGCCAAGCACCTATCGGTGTGTTCCGACAGCTGCACTTGAGAGCAAGTTCCCATCTAGGCTTTTTGTGCTTAACACCTTCGGCCACATCATCACTTACCATGGTGAGATTGTGGTGAAACACAAGCTTACCCAGAATATAGAATATATAAAAAAATGGATTAGGCAGAGATTACGATCAAAACAAAAATATGACGAAGTAAGAAATATGATGATTTTAAAAAGAAGTAAAAAATATGGATTTATAGTCACCTAGATTACCGCCCCGCAGTTTCACCCGCGTTCCCGAGCATCTTATCTTTTCCCGAGATAAAAAGTTGCCTATGTCCTCCTTCAAGGTTTCATCTATCTCGATACCAAATTTCATCTAAATCGGATCAGCGGTTTAAGCATGAAAAGGTTACAGACAGACACACTTTCGCATTAATAATATTATTATGGATTATGGCAAGCATTTTCTTAGCATCGTTAATTAATAACCTCAAAAAAAACAGCAAACCCTAAAAAACTGGTCAAATACACATTTGTAGCTATTTTAAAATTTTAAAATCCAATAAACTGCATTTGTTTGATTATTCATTCAAAGACATGAAGAGTTTTAAAGCGGTGATAGTCATGGGTTCGAATCCTAATTATGAGCTTGAGCTTTCGGTGAAGGAAAACGTCGAGAGGAAACCATAGCACGGTGGTAGGGTACTATGTAGTATTCGACTGGCTGGCTGCAATACCACCCCCAAGTTGTGTTCTGGCAGTTGTACTAGAGAGGCAGTTTCCTTCTAAACTTTGTGTGCTTACCACATTCAGCCACATCATCACTTAGCATGGAGAGATCGCGGTCAATCACAAGCTTATCCACTAGTAAAAAAAACAAATCTATAGGAAAGTCGCATTGTTCAGCTTTTTTTTTCAAAAAAGTCAAAACCATTTATTCAGTTTGGGCCCTAGAAGAGCACTTATGAAGGTCGAATTACAGAAGTTACCACCGGTTCGGAAGTCAGCCTTCAACTGAGAAGAACCGGCAAGAAACTCAGCATGGTTACATTTTTTAAATATTTTTGGACCATCAGACTATATTGGCTTTTTTTTCAAATGTTTAACAATTTTATTCATAAACTAATACAAAAATACATAAAAAATTATAACCCGCATTAGTTACCTACATTTACTAAAACAAAAAATATCAAGCTACTAAAACCGTATTTAAAAAATGGTAATCTAATATATAAAATTCTCGTGTCACAGTTTTAGTTGCCATACTCCTCCGAAACGGCTTAACCGATTTTGATGAAACTTTATATTTACATTCAGTAGGTCTGAGAATCGGCCAACATCTATTTTTCATCCCCCTAAATGTTAGGGGTAGTCCACCCCTAAATTTTTTTTTTTTTTGAGACAAAATTTCTAATTTCTATTTTTTTATTATACAACATACAAAAATACATACAATCCCAAATTTTCACCCTTCTACGATCAACCCTTATTTTTTAATAGCCATTTTAGTAATTTGAGTAATCGGTCAAGCCGTTTCGGAGGAGTATGGTAACAGGACCGATTTGGATGAAATTTTGTGTGTGTATTTCAATGGGTTCCTCGATGATTTGAAAACAAAATTGGACCCGGTAGATGGCGCTGGAATCGGGTTCTAAGTTTTGTTTTAATTTCAGGGCAGGACAACGTCTGCCGGGTCCACTAGTTAACAGTAAAAAACAATGTGTATGTTACTTGTACAGAGTGCAGCTACCTCCACACATCGTTATCCTCCATTTTAATACTTAAAACATTAAATTTTGAGTCGTCGACATTAAAATACTTCATTCTAGTTACAAAATGTAGTCACATGCTTTACTCTTCGCTAACGTATGTGAGATTTGACTCACATCGAAATTTACTGGAACTACTATGCCACTGCCACGGGCATTTCAAAGGAATCGGCAAACAATGTATTCATTTCAATTCAGACTTTGTTTTATATGAAAGTAATTTTTCTTGTAGCTGATAGAGATTCAACCTGTAGAGAATATAAGATTTATTGCATGAATGTAGTTTACAATAAAATATATGACAATTGCCCCAAATTAGGCAAAATCTGTATCTTGGGGTCCAGTGAGAAACAATTTCACTTGTTAGTTTATCAATAATAATAATAATTAGACTAATTTAGGTTCACTACACACATTTTATTTTCATTATACTTAATATTCTTCATTACATAAGCTGCTAATTTATGTTTGCTTTCTTTTTCTCTTTTGTTAATCCTAATGTTTTTGTGTTGTGATGAGATGAACAAATATATTATTATGCTCTTTATTTCTTACAAATCTTAGAAAATATTTTTTATAACATTATCCTAAAAATTAAAACTATTATAAAAAACCTAACCCAATAAAAAAAGAAGATTACATTTTATATAATAATTTAAAACTTAAAAAATAAAATAATGTTACAAAAACTATTCCTAGTATACCGCCGGCAGCGGGGCTGGGCCCAAACAACCGGTGGTTAGGGCTGCAGAGTAAGGAACTTCCTGACAATCCTAGCTGTGGCCAGAATAACTGCCTTCTGCATTTGACCCTTGATCCAACCGCCGAGCAAGAGCCTCTCGAGGTGTTTGTCGAGGCTCTTTGCTACAAGTCCGTTCACTGAAACGACTATCGGGACAACAATTGTTGAGTCCACGCTCCACATGGCAGTCACCTCGTGGGCCAAGTCAAGGTACTTACTTAACTTGTCTTTTTCGGCCTTCACGAGGTTCTCATCATGCGGGACAGTGATGTCAACAAGTATTGCTCGGCGTTGAGACCGGTCTACCAGCACGATATCAGGTTTATTGGCGACAATAGTCCTGTCCGTGATGATAGAGCGGTCCCAATAGAGCATAGCATGGTCATTTTCAAGAACTGGTGCTGGCACCTCTAACTCGACAAGACCGTGTCTAAGAGCAAGCTGTTGGTGGATGATTCTGGCTACTAAGTTGTGCCTATGCAAATACTCGCCGTTAGCAAGATGAGAACAGCCAGAAATTATATGTCTAAGGGACTCGCCGGGGCGGCGGCACGCTCGACAGATATCAGTCGTGCCATCCCTCATAATATATTTCCGGTAGTTGTTCGTCTTGATAACTTAAATATTATTATTATTAAAAATCATAAAAAGCATGACTTATAGAACGTATTCACTATTTTCGAAACATCACAATTCATAAAAATATTCCATCGTATCGACATATTTAAAACAAGGAAATACCCAACTATGGAGTAATATTTCGTTCAAAACAACATGAGTACTAACTTTGATTGAAGCCCTAACCCACACAGTCGGCGGCGAGATTTATTTGCTTTTAGACACGGGGATAAAAGCTGAGTTGTTTTAAATGTTTCAAATTGTTTCCATGTTGTGTAGGCTTAACGGATTGGAGAGCTAAAGTTACTGCTAGTTTATGAGAGGCCCAAGTTTTTATGTTCTGGTTTTAAATTTTGAGTTCGACCACAAAGTTGATAGGTGAATCATATAAATTCTAGCGTGTTGCAATTGTTTTTATGCTTCGAAACATGTCAACCGTCAAATCTGTATAGAACGTTTAAAATAAGAAACATCGTTGTAAGTATTTGTCTAAAAAAAACTATCATAAAACAGTAGTGTGCGTGCCTAGAAAAATCTTTCCTGAAACTCACATTTTTCCGATCATTAGGAAAAAGTCACAAACGATAGGAAAATAAATGAAAAAACTTGGAATATCGTAGCGCTCTTACATTTGGCCTCCGCTTCAGAAGTTATAATTATGTCGGTGTTCAATACTTATATCTTTCTTAAAACTGATTCGCTTTTATTTTTAGGATTCTTAACCTCTTTGCACACGTACTACTTAAATAATAAAAACTAAACTGGAATCCTTCCTAAAAGTTCCTATCTGGAATGACTAACAATTCCCACACATTTTTTTGATTTTGGGAACACCAGCTGCTTGACGACAGTCTAACAGTTCTCACAGCACACAAATCCTAAAAGGAAACTGACTTTTAAGTGCAGTTATCAAAAAACGCATTAGTTGCTTGACGATATAGTTTGTCTTGAAATGGTAGTCAGCCAGGCGAGTTCTACCCTGCCATATTTTATTTAATGCCACTAGTGACAACTAGGCAGGCGGGTCACCTGATGGTAAGTGACTGCCGTCACCTATAGAAATTGGCAATACCAGGGGGATTGCTAATGTGTTGTACATCTAATTACAATATCTTAACTGGCTCTCAAGTGCAATTGCCATCCGAGTACTACAAAGTACCCTACCACCGTGCTATGGTTTCCTCACGATGTTTTCCTTCACCGAAAGCTCAAGCTCATTGTAGGATTCGAACCCACGACCTTCGCCGCGTTATCTAACGTGACTAACACTGATTTATCATCGCCTGAAATTCATGGATTTGAATTGCGACTCGTTTTAGGTACTACCACATTTGTTCCAGCCCTTTGCCTTGTGGTTTCATCTGTATCATAGCAACTATTTGGTGGCGCTGTGTGAGTGCCTCCATTAATATAGATTGGCTTATAACTTATTATTAGTTCGATAAAATTATTAGTTTCGGCTTAAAATTTACGTGTGTCAAGGCCCTTATATCACAGAATATCCGAAGATCATTTCTGACTTATTCCGACTTTACTATAGACATATATATTAAATAAAAATGCGATTCAAGTTAATACATTGCTGATTTTTTTGCCAATTCATATCTCTAGTCAACAAAAAAACATGAATAAAATCTAGCTTAGGGCTGATTTTCCAAGCTTTACCTAAGCTTGATAAAGGTCGAGAAAGAATTAGTGTTATAAAAAGTCTTACCAAGTTATCGGATATTTTTCCTTCGAATGTCTTTCAATTGAAATAAGTAGAATAGGTACAACAAAATAATATTTACGAGTATACAAAATTTTGTTCAGACCTAGTTAATACAAAATCCATAAAATCGTGTTCAAGAATTTTTGAGATACACAGGTATGAAATAGCTCGAAAAATTGACTCAAAGTCAAAGTCTTCATCTTCATCCATCGCTTGGTCTTAGAGGCGTTAAAACATTAAAATAACATTGTCAGACTCTAAAACTTGTTCGAAAGGTTTCTTACTCTTTTAAGGATATTATCTTTTCAGACGTAGATAACCCTTAAAAGGGTCTAATCAATCTACCAAAGGTTAACCACTCTCCAAATGTACTGGAATAAATTCCCTATATTTGATGACCTTCCAACTTAAAAGGACCAATGAGCAAACTAATTTCGAATGACCCGACATAAAATATCACATTATTACTTTGAACGGCAAAGTTTAGGTCAAACTGGTAGTAATTTACCGAAGGACACTGTCTAAAGAGGCGATTCATCAAATTTACATTTAGATATTTGCATATCAGTGGAAGGGTTGGTAAGGTATATAGGGGAAGTGGTTTCGTCGAAGTTACATGTTAATTATTGACTATTTGATACACTAGCTCTAATTTTTGATTGGATTTTGGTTGATAATGAAATTCATTGAAGGAACTTCATATGACAAAATCTGATCAACATGCAGAACGGAAAAATATTTTTTAGTATCGACTAAAATATATACAGCATGAATTTTTCAAGTGGGCGTGGATGGCCAAATCCTAAACTAAAGGGAATATCGAAAAATGCTGAAAAGAGTCTCGAGGCCGATTTTGATTAAAACTAAAACTGCATCATTCGATTTTTGAAAAAATATTTCTCCAAGCCGGGAATCGAACCCGATGAATTTGAAAAAAAAAACACAGCCTGTATTATTACACCATCCGATAATGTTGCTAATAAGGATCAAATTCTCAGAAGTAATGACATACGGGAAACTAGAATAATAATAATAATAATTTATTTCCAAAAACTTTACAATCTTTTTGTCAGCTTAAAGTAATTAATATTGTTTCGAGACGTGATTTGGCCTCTGACTCTCAAACTAGGAAAGACCTGTGTTTTGAGTCAATCAGTGGATTCTCGCTGTAACTATTAATGCACCCAAAATGTAGCACAGAGTGTCTGACGTTACAAAATAAAAAATAACAGTAGTAATAAAAATAACAAACATTAAAATATGACTAACGCTAAAATTGTACCAGAGTGTGAGTATCAGTGGTATGTAAGAGTGTGAGTTTACCAGTGTATTGTAAAAGTGTGTGTAAAAGTGTATGTAAGAGTGTGTGTGAGTAAGTCTGAGTGTGGTGCGAGAGGTATAACAATGTATAACTTTTTTTTTGTGGATTATGTAAAGGCGAAAGTGATATTTATGGATGGCTATTTACTACTTCATAAGAGCCTCGGTGGTGTAATAATCAAGGAGCTGTAGCCATTTAGTTACTTTCTTTTTCGTTTCATATTTGGTTAATGGGTAAATATTAAGATGTTTATTAACCTTATTATACAAGTGGCCACAGAGGAAATAAGAGTGTTGCTTTGCTAAGGTACTTCGACAACTTATAATGGTGCACACTCTATCATGTCTTCGCTTCGAGTATAAATTATGGAGTCATATATTAATTTAGAGTGGGTTTTTATGATGATGTGAAAAATAAAAAGCTGTCTAACAGTAAGCACCGGGATATCCTTATATATCTGGGTTGTTGAGTATCGGAAAGGCTTCCTTAGAATAACTTTAAGGACAGCTCTCTGTGACCTCTCCAATTTCAATAGGTGGGTTTTGGACGCACCAGACCATGCCGAGTTACAGTAAGTTATCAAAGACTCAAACAGTGATTTATAAACCATCTCCATTGTACTGGTGTCAGCCACGTGCCTCAAGTTCCTAAAAACATATATTAGTTTCCTAAGCCGAGTAGAGAGAGCGTTTATATGAGAGTTCCATCTGAGGTGTTGGTCGATAATAACTCCCAAGTATTTGACCTGTGTGGCCAACGTCATATAGGGGCAGGAGCAGTTTGTTAGCGGAGTCAGACACGAATGAGCTTTAATAACAAAGGATTCTTTAGGAGGTAAGCTATTTGACCTGATACCGAAAGGAACTAATAGGGTTTTTTTTTTCAAATTTAAGGTTAGTAAATTTGAGGATAGCCAGTGCATGGTCTTGGTAAATACTCTTTCCGCATTTAGACGAGCATCTTCCCAACTTGTTCCATGAATGAGAAGAGCTGTATCGTCAGCGTAGGTGAAGATACTGCAGTTTGATAATTGCAATTGGCACAAATCATTGATATAAATGATAAAGAGAGTTGGGCCCAGCAGTATGCCTTGGGGAACTCCCACTGAAAGATTTTCGTATCTGCTTATGTAATTGCTGATATGTACAGCTTGACTACGATTGGAGAGATAATCTGTAAAGATTTTTAAGGCTGTTCCCCTAACACCCAGTGCCTCCAACTTAGACAGGAGTCTTGGTATAGAGACTGTATCGAATGCCTTGGAATATTCCAAGGCAAGATTCACCTCTGTCTAGATGTTCAACTGTTTTATCAATTAATGCTGTTACTGCATCGTTAGTTGATAATCCACGACGGAAGCCAAACTGATTTGCTGCTATAAGGTTCTTAGATTCTAGGTAGTTAACTAATCGATTATTCAGTACTTTTTCTAAAACTTTGGACATAGCAGGGAGTATTGAGATAGGTCTATAATTGTCAACCATAGAACCATCTCCACCCTTGTGAATTGGATGTACAGTAGCTTTTTTAAAGGCGTCGGGGAAAACACCTTGTGCTAACGATAGGTTACAGATATGCGTTAATAAGGGCACCAAGATAGGCCGTGTGCATTGTAGTATGGTTGTAGAAATGCCATCGTAGCCTACTGCACAATTAGAACGAAGGCTAACAATTATATTATCTATTTCTAGAAGGTCTACGTCCAACAAGACAATAGAATCTGGTTGCGGGGTTATATGACTTTCAATGGAATTAATAGACGATGTAGAGCTTTTAATTTTCCTAGTCAGTTCATTCCGAATGTTAACAAAGAAGCGGTTTACGTTATTTACAGACTCTACTGGGTCCGAGTGTGCTTTAAGCAGTATATCCGAAGAAGTTGATTTTTTAACATTCAAATGTGAAATATTTTTAATAGTTTCCCATATTGCCTTGGAGGTTTTAGCATCATAAAGCTGTTTTTTTAGAAATGCCCTTTTCTGGTTTTTTAGTAGCCTATTTACAAAGTTTCTATATCGTATATATGTGATTCTGAGAGTATCGATACCCGAGTCCCTTTTATGTATTAGATGCAATGCATCTCTTTATTACGGATACAGCGTAACAAACCTGGTGTAATCCATGGCTTGATTTTTGATTAGAGGTTCTTTTTGATCAGGGAATTAAATGGGAATTTGTGTGATTTTGAATAATTTTTGAAATTATAGAGACAAGTAAATTTTCTTGAGCTGATAATACCGGTGAGAAATCTTCTTCTTCTTTACCTTGTCTTCGTTTTTTTGATTGGAGGTACCATTTGGTTAGAGCTGGAAGTAATCAGCAAAGTGGGACAGTGATCTGTTATAAAAGATTCTATTACTATTGCAGTGGACTCACGTTTTGTTTTTAACATTATATGATCGAGGCAATTACTGTTTCTGGTAGGAAAAGTGTGGGCAGGCAGGAGTCCATGTGAAGATGTTAGGTTTAAGTAATCACCGGAACGACTAATAAATTGATTAACATTTTTCGTATATTACCACAAATTATTACACCTATCGCATACTATCAAATTATTAGAAATAATTTTTAATTCTGGACTCTTGACTCATAGCCCACTCGCATTAAGCACCACAATATAACCTATAATTTCATGACATGGGCATCGAACAGTTTGACTAGCTATAGGTACGTAACTGCGGTAGGTACTCATCTACATGTAGTAGGTAATGTATGAAAATATAAAAATATTGATAAATTTATTAAAAATGAACACTTTCCTTTATTTTTCCGTATGTTATTACTTCCCAGAATTTGATCCTTATTACTACTAGCTACTATACCATTATAATAATATTGAATATGTAAATTTTCTCAAAATCAACGGGTTTGATTCCTGACTTGAAAACATATTTTATCAAAAATCGAATGATGCCGTATTAGTTTTCATCAAAAACAGCCTCGAGACTGTTACTTGTTAATGCGAGTGGGTTATCAGTCAAGTCCAACGAGTGTACAAAATTAAAAATTCTTTCAATCAATTTGATCCTACGATAGGACAAGTGCAATAGTTTGTATGAAAATACATAAAAAAATAATCATTTTATTAAAAAGTTAACACTTTCTTTTAGTTTGCGGTATGTCATTACTTCTGAGAATTTAATCCTTATTAGCAACATTATCGGATGGTGTAATAATACAGGCTGTATATTTTTTTTCAAATTCATCGGGTTCGCTTCCTGGCTTGGGAGATCATTTTTTCGAAAATCTAATGATGTAGTTTTAGTTTTAATCAAAATCGGCGTCGAGACTCCTTTCAGCATTTTTCGATATTCCCTTTAGTTTAGGATTTGGCCATCCACGCCCACTTGAAAAATTCATCCTGTATAGATAGTACAGACTGTGCAACTTCACTTTGAAATTAATAGATTAGAAGTGCAAAATAAAATCTTCACCGTCGTAGAGACGACGAATATAAGCTGGTAATAAAATATACCAATCATTTGTTGTATACCGAATTTTCAGCAAAAGATTTTTTTGTAAAAGGATAAACAAATTACTTCCAAAAAGAATTTTATTAAACGCTGTAGGTATGTAACGAAACGCAAATGTTTTCATCGTTTTAAAAGGCAATTAACCGTATAGCGATACCGAAATTTTTCTACGGAACATTTTTTGTTGTTTTTTCATGAAAAATATCGTGGATTAGTCCGGGTAAATTAATTAATAAAGGCTAAACAATGAATGGAATTGCGCCCGGCTCCGGTAAGACCGTATATTAAAACAGACAATAGATCTGGAATGCTTGGTGAGCTGAAATAATACGAGCCCGCATCCTATGCGAGGACTTTTGTTCTGTGTTTTGTTTATTTTGATATTTTTCTCGTTTAATCTTTAAGGTAAATGCATTGGGTATCGATTGTAAGTGACCACTGAAATGTAGTAAATAATGAAATTAAATAAATACGGATGTAGAATAAGATTTTGTTTACTCTTGTACAAGCTTGTGTTTAACCGCAATCTCTCCATTGTAAGTGATGATGTGGCCGAAGTTGGTAAGCACAAAAAGCCTAGAAGGAAACTGGTTCTCAAGTGCAGCTGTTGAATATACCGATAAGTGTTTTGGAACGAAGTTCCTTATCGCGCGTTGTGAAAGGGGGCTAGATGGAAAAAATTCTTACGAAAAAATTGTCACGACACTTTTAGTGTCAAAAGTGCGTTGAACCTGTCTCTCTCTCTCTCTCCCTCTCTCTTATAGAAAGCCAGATATTTTCATTTCTATTTATATATATATATATATATATACTCTCTCGACTTATATAACTTCGTTCCATCCGGGTGTCCCTTGACACCTCTCAAGTTTTTTTTTATTCTGGGCCACACACACAGTTAGGCACAGACAGGCAGGTAGGCTAATCAGCCACTTTTAGCCTCACACTTTCGGGGCACTTATAACCTATCTACGTTTTACTTACGTATAATATCATTGTTTACCATAATTAGGTATATAAGTCCTTTCTCCACACGTACATCGTCACAAATTATTAACACATAATGTCCTTAACTAACTTCATCGTACGGAGCACTAGAGGCGAAATCATTCCACTGGGTCCTGTTGGCCATAAAACATAATTAGCAAAAGGGCGCCCTCTATGTAAGAGGGTCGACTTTATGAAGTGACTTAATTTTGTGTTAGTTACTAATTCAACGACTCCCTATTTGGATATTTTAGGTGACTATACTCCACGTAATTTTCGTATTCTTAAACCTTACCTTCTAGTTGTTTCGTTGCGCCAGGGTGAGTTTTGGTTTTACATATTTTTTTCTGTTTCTGTACTACAGATTAAGGAATAACTGACGCAATTTTTTGCGCGATAGTAATATTTAAAATATTTTTTTTATTAAATCTTTTTAAGTTTTTCTAAATATGACGTGACAGAAACTGTATTATCTGGCTGAAATATAATGCAAATTAAAATTAAATTCAAACGTTTTTAGGGTTCCGTACCCAAAGGGTAAAAACGGGACCCTATTACTAAGACTTCGCTGTCTGTCCGTCTGTCTGTCTGTCTGTCTCCAGGCTCTCAAGAACCGCGATAGCTAGACATTTCACAAATTATGTATTTCTGTTGCCGCTATAACAACAAATACTAAAAATAAAATAAATATTTAAAGGGGGCTCCCATACAAAAAAACGCTATTTTTTTGCCCTTTTTTGCTCGATATCATCACCAGGCTGTATCTGAAGAACCGCGATAGCTAGACAGTTGAAATTTTACATAAAACAAACGCAATTTTTTTGGCCTTTTTTGCTCGATATCAATAATGGCAACAGTTGTATATACTCAGTAGTATTTTTACTTTAATAATAAATAATAAAATTAAAATAAAATAAAATAAATATTTAACGGGGGCTCTCTAAAATTTCTTTCTTCTCTAAAATTCTCTCAAATTCACGTAAAAATATAACACAATTTGAATTTTAGCAATGAAACAAGAAATCTTTTAAACACGCACTCCTTGAATAGAATATGATTCGAGTATTGGCTGGAATATTATAAAACACGTACGTCATTTGTTTCAATTTGTGGGTTTGCAATTTAACGAAAAATACTTAAATTTCCTTTTAACTATTTTTCGTTAACTTATTGTCATAATCTGTATTACATATCTAACATTAATTATATTTTGTTAATAATTATCCTCGGACATTTTCCACACACGGCTTTCTGATCCCAAACTAAGCAGAACTTGTAATATGGAAACCAGATGACTGATATGATTTTTTTTTTAATACATTCTTAAATAAGTTATTACACCCAGACTCAGGACAAACAGACATGTTCATGCACACAAATGTGTGTCCTGGATGGGAATCAAACCCACGACCTGCGGCGTGATAGGCAGTGTGTTAACCAACCCAACCAACTGGCCCGTTAATAATACAGATTATAAGAATAGCCTCGGACATTCTTCCCCGCCTGACTGCTTGTCAAAAAAAAAAAGAAAAATAGAAGGAAGGCGGGTCACCTGATGTTAAGTGAGAAATACCAGCGGTATTGCAAATACCCGACTGGCTGGCTACCACCCTCAAATTGAAAGTCTGTCATCAAGCACCTTTCGGTGTGTTCCTACAGTTACACTTGTCAGTTTCCATCTAGGCTTTGTGTGCTTACCATCGGCTACATCATCACTTACCATGGTGAGATTGCGGTCAAACACAAGGTTATCCTAAAGTAAAAAAAAATCGATGTGTTGTAGACCCTTTACATTGTAAAGGGCTTTAAAGGCAACTGGATCTCAAGTGCAAATGCCGGAACACACCAATATGTGCTTGGCGACAGATTTCCAACTTGAGTGGATACCTAGTACCCTCAACCGTGATATGGTTTCCTCACAATGTTCCTTCACTGAAAGCTGAAGCTCGTGGTAGGAGTCTAACTCACGACCTTCGCCGCGGTATGCAGTGAGCTCTCATCGCCAGCAAATGTATAATATTTCAAGAGAAACTAGCTTCAGGCTATCGCACGTTCACTTACGTCACAATGGTGATTACATTTTCCAAATTTATTCAAATTCTAGCACTCATCTCAAGTTATCCGAGCATCAGGCGATGTTTGCGGCGCATACCTCATGAGCTGTAAGCTACGTGATAGATCTCAGGTAGATTTGTAAATTGCGTATTCTGTCTGTGAGAGAGATACCGCACATAAGCCTTCGCTTCTACACTTAGCACTTCACCCTAAATATTTGTTGGTTTTTATGATTTTTTTTTATTGGAACGAAGTTCCTTATCGCGCGTTGTGAAAGGGGGCTAGACGGAAAAAAATCTTAAGAAAAACCGACACTTTTAGTGTCAGTTGGTCGGGTGACAGTTGTGTGTAGTAAGCTGTGCGGCGTGCGCATGTTTCTCTCTCTCTCTCTCTCTCTTATAGAAAGCAAGCCAGATATTTTCATTTATATATATATATATATATATATATATATTATATGTACTCTCTCGACTTATATAACTTATATAACTTCGTTCCATCCGGGTGTCCCTTGACACCTCTCAAGATTTTTCTGGATAAGTTTGTGTTTGACCACAATGGTACACTTACCAAGGTGAGATCACATCTTCGCATTTACAAAGCACACTGAACTGGCTCTCAAGTGCAACTGTCACTTACCATTGAGCTATCATCGCCGTAAAACAAGGGTTCTTGTAATTATTACCCTCAAGTTGAGAATCTGTCGCCAAGCACCTATCGGTGTGTTCCGACAGTTGAATTTGAGAGCCAGTTCCCATCTAGGCTTTGTATGCTTACCACCTTCGGCCACATCATCACTTACCATATTGAGATTGTAGTCACAAGCTTATCCAGAATTGAAAAAAAAAACTGGTTTCAATAGTACACACTAAGATTAGTTTGGAATTTTGTGGCATGTCTAAAAATATCCCAGTATATTTTTCCCTACTTTAAATACTCATCTAAGATTATTCTCGTAACATTAATTTGATAGTTTTATATACACGTTAAAATATAAGTTTAAAACCTAGATCCTCATGTATGTAAAGTAACATGCAAATGAGTTTAATTTTGGACTAACAAGGGGTTAATATGCACCCTTACTAAAACTTTATTTTATACAGGAATAAAAAACTGCGGATCAACTTGTTATATAAAACTTTGAACGTAAAGACTAAAACACACAAGAGCGGCGCGGTCGTGCAGTAAAAACATTGCTTGCAGCCGCTCTTGCATACGTGTTTACTTGAAAACTGTCGAATCGGTTTTGCATAGAAATAGACTGTTTTATGAAAAATATATAAATACGTTACTCTTATTTACATAACGACAAATATTATGCAAATTGTATTAAGCTCAGTAGTCATAATTTTAACTGGCATACTGTAATATGCGAAGCCAATATTTTTTTGTATCAGTTATATTCGCAATCCGTTACACCTTTTGGTGTGTTCCGGCAGTTGCAATTGAGAGCCAGTTGCCTATAAGGCGCTGTAATAAGGTTTATAATACATTTGCAAACCCCTCTGGTATTGCTAATGTCTATAGGTGACGATACCCACTTACCATCAGGTGACCTGACTGCCTCGTTGTCACTAGTTGTATTAAAAAACACAACAAGCGTCAACATTTTTCGTGGTTCATATTTCCCATCTGAAACCTATACTTTGGCTTATTACAAATCACAGGTTAAAGAATATCTGAACAGAGATGTTTTACCAATTCCGAAATCGTACTCAAGGAGAGGTCTCGCTCAGCTACTAAGTCAAAATTACATTATAATTATTATAACACAAAAGCCGCACTACTTCAATATATCTATACCCTAACAAACGTTCCCACAGTACAATCTTAATCCGCCAGATGTCACCACATATTGTAATTTACGAGGTATATAATAGATGGCGTTACTAATATAATTTGTAGTTACAGTCCACCTTTTCATACTTGGCACAAAGCCTGGCACTTTGTGAATACTAAGCGGGTACTTGTATGGTTTGAAGTATGTAAATGCAGTTCATGTTAGGAGCATTATTATGTTATATTTGGGGAAATTCGATAAAACATTAAAAGTGATGATGATAGGAAAATGATGATTTGGTAGTGAACTGATGTTTTTGTACTGACTTAAATATTGATCCCAAATTAATGGTTTTATCTCAAACTACCAGTACTGACTGATTGAACGAAAACTATACTAGTCGAAATTAATTTAATTATCTATAACCCAAAGAGGTTATTAAGGGGATTACTCCAAATCATCCCAGCAAAAATTAAAATTATGAAAAATAACACCGTGCATCGACTGCAATAAAAATATTATTTGTAATAAAATTATTGCCAGCTCTACAGCGTCCATAGTGGCCATAAACTGTCCTATTAAGATGTACAGGTTTAACTCCCATTAAACACGGGTATTGCCACACCAGGTCGTCCAATAAGTTCCAATTTTACCGGTAAACCTGCACTGTAACAGGTATTTTACCGGTGTTTGTATAGCGGTATTAATCGAATTTGAGCGGTGGACTGAGCTTTAGCATATTGTGTGTTTTAAGTTGTAGTTTTTCAATGGCTTTTTTTATACGGTTGTTAGTTAAATAGTCTAATTTGCATAGTGAAATTAATTAGGACCAATTGTGGGGTATCTTATTTAACATTGAAATGCGATGAGACTGTTTGTATGTCAAGTTGAAAATCTGTCCCCAAGCACCTGTTGGTGTGTTCCGGCAATTCCACTTGAGAGCCAGTTTGCCGTTAAGGGATTGTAATAAATCGTACATTACTTTGGCGATCCTCCCTGGTATTGTATCTATAGGCGACGGCGTCACTTACCATCAAGTGACCCACCTGCCTCGTTGTGACTAGTGAAATTTAAAAAAAAAGTTTTTTTATTTATCCGATTTTTGCTTTGTTAGAAGAACAATGATTCAATGTTTTTTTTTTATTTGTGGGCCGGAGAATGACTTTGCAATCGACACTGTGGAGCAATCACTTATTTACCTACTAGAAAGAAAGAAAGAAAAATAAATTTATTTTGGACACACACAAAGACGGCAAAAAACAGATGCACATTATACAAAACAGTTGTGTGAGGCCAAAAAAGGCAACTATCTCAGCATATGCTGCAGCATATGATGCTGCAGCGCTGGTTTTCAGATAGTGCCCTCAGCACGGTCAATCGCGGCACAGACATAAAAATATATATATGAATATATCAATGTAAAATAATAAGTAAATAAATAATAATAAAAATAAGTGTAGGTATCATAATAATAATTCCAACTTGAACAGGCAACGACTAGACTTTACTGTGAGTGAGATATAACGTGACCATAACATGAGGAATATTGAATAAAATTATTTTTAAAAATAAAAAACAAAAACCGACTTCAAAACTGTAACCTATACCTATGTACAAACATAAACTAAAAAGTAAAGAATAATATTTTAATTTCAAAGCAAGAGCCTTAAAGGACAATCAACAAAATTATTGATATTTATATATCTATTTAATATTTATAAACAGTTCTTTTTGGAGTCGGTGCCAGCCAAGAAGAAGGACAGTTTTGAACTGGACACGAAGTGTTCATACGAGAAAACGTCTTACGACACCTCTCCTTACGGTAATGTTCCTTAGGTCTGCGCCGTCGCTCCCCTACTTTTCGAAAGTTTGTTACAAAGGCAGAATTAAACTGTCCTTCTTGGCTGGCACCGACTCCAAAAAGAACTGTTTATAAATATTAAATAGATATATAAATATCAATAATTTTGTTGATTGTCCTTTAAGGCTCTTGCTTTGAAATTAAAATATTATTCTTTACTTTTTAGTTTATGTTTGTACATAGGTATAGGTTACAGTTTTGAAGTCGGTTTTTGTTTTTTATTTTTAAAAATAATTTTATTTTTTAATTTTTAAAGTTTATTCCTTATTATATGTTATCCTAGGCAAAACTAGTTTGTCCTGAAATCGGGTCTGGCCGGTAAAATATAATATATAACTAGCGGGCCCGGCAGACGTCGTCCTGCCCTGAAATTAAAACAAATCTTGGAACTCGATTCCAGCGCCACCTACCGGGTCCAATTGTATTTTAAAACCATCGAAGAACCCATTGAAGTATACACACGAAATTTCATCCAAATCCAAAAAGTCACGCTCAACGACTCAGTTTGATTCACTAAGGTTTATCAAACGAGATAGATTTTTTTTCGTTTTTGTTGATTTTCTCAAAAAGTGCTTAATCAATTTTGACAAAATTTAAATGGGACCACCTCTAAAGTAAGATCTACCAAACAAAAAAAGAATCATCAAAATCTATTCATAATTGGCAGAGAAATCGAGTAACAAACATACAAAAAAAAAAAAAAAAACATACAGACGAATTGAGAACCTCCTCCTTTTTTTTGAAGTCGGTTAAAAAAAGAGGAATATTGAAAATAAAGAAAACAGTTTAGGCTGATAGTCTTGTAGCTAAAGCCTTAAGAATAAAATTAAAACTAAACATTTACTCTATTATTACTCGTATAATAGAGTAAATGTAATAAACTATCAATGATGTAATCGTAAATCAACCATATTTAAATCCTAAAATTACCTTGTGTAATCTGATAAATTAATAAGCTTCCATTTATTCAAGCGAAAATCATAACGTGTAATTCCAAAACACGTACCTATGTCAGAGGTAATATCAGTTTCACAACTCAAAGCTATTTTACATAATACGTCATCATCAAAACCGGTATATCCGTTATTTTAATACCATCTAATTTTCATGTCAACATCCAGACATGTGCATATAATTTTGCGTCGTCAACTTTCATTCAAATTACGTAAAATGTCGCTTCAGGATGACGAAGGACGAAATTATCCGAAAGTTGTCTTTGATGTAATAATCTTCATGTCCTTAGTATGGCTGTTTTTACACCGTAAAGAGTTTTTAGATTAAATTGCTAAGCTGCGAGGTCAAAGGTAAGCTTTTGAGATGGGCAGTAAAAGAATCAGATAAGAAAGGAGAGGTCAAAATAATAAAGGAAATGAGTTTATGACGGAATAATAATAAATAGATAATTTCAGACCGAACAAAACTGTAAGACGTTCGTTTAAAAAGAAAAAAAAATGTGAGTGACATATTTAATTTTGTTAATTGAATCTGAAAGGCATGTAAAAGATTACGTGCTATTGAAGCCTTTTGGATCGTCAATATTACGGTTCCACGGTTCTACGGTTTCCACAGAACAAGCTTTGCTGAGTTTGGTCTCTGATGAATATTCTTGTTTATTTATTTAAATATTGTTTTTAATAAACCATTTAACTTGACGGTGTAACGTGCAGTGAAACTTAAAGCATAAAATTTACATCATACCTCGTACTCAACGAAGTACATCCTTTTTGCATGCCCCAATTTAAAATTCACATGAGACACGATTAAGCGGTTAAAATAAAATACTTTTGGTGTAACAGTGAATATTTTCGTCGCGTGGTTATGTACGGTTAAATTGAACAGGCACGTATTGGGTGGAAGGGCAAACATGTTTGAATTATATGAACAATATTTTTATCTGTTATGTTGTAGAATAGTAAATTAACTGTAATGTTAATCGCATTAATTATCTTTCGATAGTAACGTAACTAACAAGAGGGGTATGCCCCCTCATGCACCCTTACTAGATAAAAAATCGAAGTGCACGTTTTAAGAGTAACCTGCTATTTACTGTAATGTTTCTGTATTTATTCAGCATGAAAAAATACTTGAAATGTGAATAATAATGGCATAGATTAAAAGGAAAATATTAAAATTACACCTACTGGGTTTTTTCCAAATATATTTTAACTTATATGCCATTCTTTATAAACATTATCTACAGAAAAAAAATGATCTATATTTTTCGCTTCTATAAATACCTCTTTTATTTAAAGAGTTCGTCTGGCGCCGATTGAAGGGCGGAGCGAAAAACCATACATTATGGCCCACAATTCTAGTTTTTACCAAACAACTAAAATCTATTGGAAAGGTTAGGTATATATTGGTACTTATTTACGTAATTGCATGGTGTGTATGACAGCTAAATGTAGTTTCGCATTGGGAAATAAGATATAAAAATGTGGTTTCCTAAGAAACTGCTGGTATTTTTCAAATAATTATATTATTTCATTTAGTTTTACCTAGCGGGCTACCTATTTACATTTTGACAGTGGCATAAAAGCGTTACAGTAATAAGATACTTTACGTAGATAATCTGTTACCACAAATCTAACGGAATGTTCCTGAAATTGCACTTGCAGATTCAGTTGCCGTCTTTGCTTTTTTAAGGTTAGCATGGGCAATCTCAACCGTATTACTATCTATTACCTGACCTGATAAATGTATCATCAGACATTTCAAAACTCTTTGACGTAAAAAAATACCAGGACAAAGGTGGCAAAACTTTTACAAGTTGTCTATCAGTTGGTGCAAGTTTTTTTTTTCTATTTTTATTCTGGATAAGCTTGTGATTGACCACAATCTCGCTATGGTAAGTGATGATGTGGCCGAAGCTGGTAAGCACAAAAAGCCTAGATGGGAACTGGCTCTCAAGTGCAGCTGACGGAACACACCGATTGTTGCTTGGCGACAGATTTTCCAGCCAGCCAGTCGGGCACTACAAAGTACCCTACCACCGTGCTATGGTTTCCTCACGATGTTTTCCTTCACCAAAAGCTCAAGCTCATTGTAGGATTCGAACCCACGACCTTCGCCGCGGTATTCGTCGTCAGTACCACTGAGCTATCATCGCCTTTTATTTATTGTCATTTGCCCATGTCAAGTCCCAATTCGCCCCTGTACGCTATGCGATAACCCCAAGTAATGCACAAAATTTGCACAATAATGGCACAATAACTCATATGATATGAGTGATATGACTTTACCATATTGTATGAACTCTATGTAAGTACTCAAATATCACGCTTGCTTTACATATACTATACAATGCAAATTAAAACATTACGTTTGCTATGTACTAGAGATTTATTCAGACAAGTATTTTCTACACATGCCGTAACATAATTTAGGCCTTACCTGCTAAGTAAATAAAGCTTGAAAAACGATGAAAACATTAAGATTTTTTAAAAACATAATTCTGTTATAGGTACCTAGGTACGGTCGGCCAAGAAAGTGGTGTACCACCGTAAGGTTGAATGCCGCTTGCAAATTCATATGTGATAAAGATTATTTTCGCTTGCAGATCAATCTGACAACTTATGACAACTCATGTCATTATTATGCATCTCTTTCAAGTGATATCTTTTTAGTTTGAACCTTGTTGTAATTTTTAACCGACTTCAAAAAGGAGAAGGTTCTCAATTCGACTGTATGTTTTTTTTTGTATGTTTGTTACGTAATTACTCTGCCAATTATGAATAGATTTTGATGATTCTTTTTTGTTTGGTAGATCATACTTTAGAGGTGGTCCCATATAAATTTTATCGAAATTGATTCAGCACTTTTTGAGAAATCAACAAAAACAAAAAATTTCATATCTCGTTTGATAAACCTTAGTGAATCAAACTGAGTCGTTGAGCATGATTTAATGGATTTGGATGAAATTTTGTGTGTATACTTCAATGGGTTCTTCGATGGTTTTAAAATACAATTGGACCCGGTAGGTGGCGCTGGAATCGAGTTCCAAGATTTGTTTCAATTTCAGGGCAGGACGACGTCAGCCGGGCCCGCTAGTTATATATTATATTTTACCGGCCAGACCCGATTTCAAGACAAACTAGTTTTGCCTAGGGTCATCCTAGGCAAAACCTAGTTTTGCCTAGGATAACATATAATAAGGAATAAACTTTAAAAATTGAAAAATAAAATTACTTTTAAAAATAAAAAACAAAAACCGACTTCAAAACTGTAACCTATACCTATATGTACAAACATAAACTAAAAAGTAAAGAATAATATTTTAATTTCAAAGCAAGAGCCTTAAAGGACAATCAACAAAATTATTGATATTTATATATCTATTTAATATTTATAAACAGTTCTTGGAGTCGGTGCCAGCCAAGAAGGACAGTTTAATTCTGCCTTTGTAACAAACTTTCGAAAAGTAGAGGAGCGACGGCGCAGACCTAAGGAACATTACAGTAAGGAGAGGTGTCGTAAGACGTTTTCTCGTATGAACACTTCGTGTCCAGTTCAAAACTGTCCTTCTTCTTGGCTGGCACCGACTCCAAAAAGAACTGTTTATAAATATTAAATAGATATATAAATATCAATAATTTTGTTGATTGTCCTTATGCTTTACTTTTTAGTTTATGTTTGTACATAGGTGTAGGTTACAGTTTTGAAGTCGGTTTTTGTTTTTTATTTTTAAAAAGTAATTTTTGTTTTTTATTTTTAAAAATAATTTTATTTTCGTGACATTTTTTATCCTTTAATACGTGAATTACAGGATTTTGTTAGAAAAAGATAAAGTAAGACTAAATTAGTTTAATTTGTAAACAACATCAATATCAATTTCTAGTCTACATAAAGACTACAGGTTTTATTTTGTTAAATCAATCTTTCAACGCTTCAAAAACGAGGTCGTATCCATATGTAAGTACATGGAAATACAGATGATTGAAGAGGCTTTGGATTTAATATATTCATATTTTATTTTCAGCAAATACTAAATTCCGCCTAAGCTTCATATGGTTCTGGTATACTGAAAGGTACTCAGTGGAACTATCCCTTCAGTCATCTAGATTGTCTTCTATCCCTGTAGATTTTCAGATATTTTCTTTTTTAGCTGTTTTAAACCCTTTCTCGGAAACCAGATAACTGGTATACTACATATACTACTTTTTTGTAAATACATACGTACATAAATAGATAATTACACCCAGACTCAGGACGAACAGACATGTTCATGTACACAAAATGTCTGTCCTGGATGGGAATCGAACCCGATGTGTTAACCAACCACGCCAACCTTGGCCTTAAGATGAAAACCTGTCGACTATTTTGTTTTTATTTTATTTCATTTACCTACCCCTAAACAGTGTTTCGTTAAATTAACTTTAAAAAATCATTAGTTTTCAACTTTGTACCACCTATCTTTAGACTTATGTTTGACCATAATCTCATTTTGGTAAGTAATGACATAGCAATGTGTTCTCGAATGTATTGGTAGATGAGGACAGATTTTCAACATGAAGGTGGTAGTCAGGCGCAAACTAACAGTTGCACTTGATAACCAGCTACCTTCAAGCCATTTTAAAAGACCAATAAAATATTGGTCATCATCTCGTATTACTAACGTCTATTAGGCAACAGCCGGTACTTACCATCAGGTGACCCGCTCGTCTATTTATCAGCCTTCTAACATAAAATATAAATAAGCTTATTTATTTAAAAAAAATCCATAATCTCTATATCTTTGCATCCATCCATCGCGTTGTTCGTCACAGACTGTCCGGGTACTAGATTAATGAGCGAGCGGCGCAGACAGCGCGGACTCGTTGAAAAATCGCTTTCAAGCATCGAAGCGAGACGGACTGTAAATGTTGGTGTACCTGTTTGAGAAAGTATTAGCTTTACGCTGAAGATATGTTTTTTTTTAAGCGCTTTGCTGTTGAGCTAAATCGTTTGCGGCCAAGTGGACTAGCAACCTAGTTGAAGTTGATTGAAGCCTTTGAATGCAAGTGGTTTTGCTCACAGGGTTTTACTCCATTATGTATGCCAATCTTTACATTGTGTTTTATGTTCAGTGTAACAGTTATTGATGATGTTATCTAGTAATTCTAAGCCATTTATTCAGTTTAAACCCTAGCATGGATCTTAGAAAGTTACTACCGGGCTACGTGAGTTACAACCGGTTCGGAAGTCATTCTTCATCTGACAAGAACCGGCAACGTTACATCTTAACACTTTGGCTTGCGGATGGGACGGTTGTTTGGGACAACCTAGTGTGCTCATAAAATCTTACTCAAATGTGAAAGTTTTGGAATGTTTCTTAAAATCTTTCACGCAAAAACTATTGAACTTGATTTTGATGAAACTTGGCACACAGGTAGATAATATCCTGAAATAAAGGATATGTTTATACCGGGAAGGTAAGATCCTTCTGGAATGTAGGTGAAGCCACGGTAGACAGCTAGTTACATGATATTAAGCGAAATGTAATAATAAAATTGATGAGATGTTTTATAATTTTCAATTTGTCTGACATTTAAAATTATTTGACTTTTAGAATAATAAGTTCACTTGCCGTACCAATTAATTAGCATATAAAACTTTACCTACATTTTGTACGGCTTTCATGGCAAAACAGCGCAAATATTATAATTATTTTATACTCAAATGAAAGCTGTTTCACAAATTATTTCAATTCCCTTCTGTTTGATTCTGATTCTTGTTGAAGGTAAAAATACCAATAAAAAAAATTTAAGTAATAAACAGGTATGTTTATTTTTTGTAGGGGAATACCTATTTTGGAGCTACTAAATCGTTTCTAAAAATTCTTTCGCTATTGGTATGCTACACTTTCACTGTCTAACAAAGTCATATTATTTATTTATTACAAATGTACAAAATATACAAACAAATGTATCTACAACTATAATATATAAAAAAAACTTCTTTGAGGCTACCGCTGCTGCCGATCGGCAAGGTTCCCAGCAGGCTGGCAGCGTTTCCTCTTTGGATGGCCAAGCTGATGCGTTGGCGGCAAAAAAAACATAGACTATATTTTATTTTAATTTCCTTGGAAACGTGGATTGAAAACCTGGATTAAATTTCGAAATAGTTGTACAGTTGAAAGGTACTCGATAGGTACATGTAGGTACATGATTCAAAGCAAGATTGTAAATAGGTCGGCAGTGAGTGGCAGTTCGACCCCAGGCCCGGTAGAGGCATATAAAGTACGTAAGTATGATGCCATGTACAGGGTGCTATGATGCGGGATTTTATGGGATGTGGTATTTAAATTTTTTTTTTTCAGTATGACCAAGTTTCTCTTGACAAGCAGGCAGTAGGCAGGTGTGTGTAAAATTTAAGCTCAATAATGGATGAAACTATTTTAAACTTAAGTTGAAAGATTTGATTTACAAATAACAATAAATGTTTGTAACAATGGCTTAATTAATTCAACTTTATGTAAGATTTTTAGTATTTTTTTCATACATTTTATTGGTAACATTACGAATTAACTTTTAGTGGTTAGATTGTATGCAAAGTTTTGTTACGAATTTTATTTCACGTGTTTAAGATTATACTTGGCAACACTGTAACGACAACCATCAACCATTACGATTGATTTTATGTCCAAGACTTCTTTTTTGTTTTTTTTTGCTGTAAGTAATTTAAAAAAGTGTGATACTACGCAAGACTTGAAGCCACCATGAAGCTCTTAGCACAGCGCATAACCCTACATGATGGTTCATATCCGGCTCGAAGGACCACGAGTGATGTTGACTTTTAGTATGAAGAGTTTGATATTTTTCAAGATTTCTGAGTTGTTCTCACGGCAAAAATTGATCAGCATGACAACCTCAATATATGTTTCAAAAAGAAACTATCTCTAAATATCCACCTGATATATTTCTTGTATATGTGTAACGCATCCATTCTATCTCTAAATATCCACCTGATATATTTCTTGTATATGTGTAACGCATCCATTCTATCTCTAAATATCCACCTGATATATTTCTTGTATATGTGTAACGCATCCATTCTATCTCTAAATATCCACCTGATATATTTCTTGTATATGTGTAACGCATCCATTCTATCTCTAAATATCCACCTGATATATTTCTTGTATATGTGTAACGCATCCATTCTATCTCTAAATATCCACCTGATATATTTCTTGTATATGTGTAACGCATCCATTCTATCTCTAAATATCCACCTGATATATTTCTTGTATATGTGTAACGCATCCATTCTATCTCTAAATATCCACCTGATATATTTCTTGTATATGTGTAACGCATCCATTTTAACTATATTTATACATCACTGCCAAAAAACATTTGCTTACCGAGCCCCAACCGGCCAGCTCTTTAAATCTAGATCGGGAATCGAACCCGGAACCTTTTACGGGCTGACGTAGCGGCCACGTTGAAGATTCAACCTAACTCACTTTGTTTGCTACTAAACTAGAGAAATCTTGAACAGTTTTATGTTTCAGTGGACATCGCAATATAAAAAAATGGTCGAGTGGTTGCTACGTGGTATTGCCTCAAGCGATTTTTACCTATCATATTATTTTACTAATCCCACTAATATTGTGTGTATTTTCGTTACATGATCGCGTCATTACTTATTGAGGTATCAGTACTAAGCATATCAGAATAAAGTTAAAATTGTATCTAAATAATATAATACTTCTCTTGTTCTACCAATACTCTTCGATGCCAATAATTGGTTACAAAATGTAGCCGGTACAAATTGACAGTGGGAGTGGGGACAGCTCTCTCGAGCGACTGATTATTGCATTTCAATATTCAATAGTCGCGACAAATCGAGAAGTTCCCATTTCAATATTAGTTGGGGATTATTTCGCAATTGTACTGTCGAAAATGATGTTCAGATTGAGAATATTGAACAAAAGGGAATTGTTACTTTAGTTTGAAATTGATGTTGAATTTTGGTAAATGTCTTAAATTTTTTGAAAGTTTACTGAAATTCTGTAGTCAAGCATTGTTTGGGCAAAGTCGGCCACCATTGCGAGAGCTCAATGTAGTACGCAGTCATATGGCGAAAAAAAGGTCAGTCGAATGGTCAACCAAAAGCGCCACCTCGTGATGAAGTTGCCGCTGGAATAGTAAATTCATTATAAAGAACAAAGAGCGGGATCATTGACGAACTAGTTCGCATAGTTTGTTAAAGCGCTCTTTAAACCTAGGTCGTTCGCGAACTACCCCAAACTACCAACCAACTACCGACTTTCCTTTTAAACCTTGTCGTCTTACCTTGCGCCACGCATTATCATGACGAGAAATCGATTATATTGTTTGTTCATGGAATATTATTTTAACTGGCAACAATTTTTGATATAAACTACCGGATTAATATCGAAAACGAATGGTCACCGAGGAGGATGAAAATTTTGGTTGGTGGCAAATTGAGAGGAGAGAGCATTGCATTGCGTTTAAGTGACCACATGGTTTGATAATATTCTGATATTTGGTTCTATAACATTTCCAAATCCTTTAGATGTAAACACTTTTACCATAAAATGCAAATTGAAAATAAATTATTGCCTCGATTGAGTTGTACTAAGTTCGATTGCTTAGATGAGCATCGTGCATTTTAAGTATTTTTATTATTTTGATGAACACTGTCATAATATTAATTTTATTATAAATAATGTGGGTACCTTCCAATGAATGTCTAGATAAACTTTATAAGAAATACATGAGTTAGTTGTTGCCTGAGCTCTGGTTTGATTGCACACTCCCTAACATAACATGGCGCAGTCGGTTAAAGCCAAAATTATCTAATAATTACAAGTATAAGAGTATAAATAGTTAAATCTGAACTGTGAAATAAATTAAAAGTGTAAGTGTAATACGGACATAAAATAAACAAACTATTTAGTATAAAATGGAAACCGTTTTAACTCCGCCGTTACCATTCAATTATGACGTCAATTCTATGGATTTTACATCGGGAAAAATTGGTGAAAGTTGGGAGAAATGGAAAAAAGGATTCAAAATTTATTTTAATGCGTGTGAATTAAGCAAGAAATCGCCATCAATTCAAGTAAATATACTTCTACATGTGATTGGAGAACAATGCCGAGAAATATTAGACCAGTCAAATGAAACCACACTGGAGGGATTATTCACTAAATTAGATAAATATTTCACGAAAAAGAAAAACATAACGGTGGAGAGACATAAATTTTTTACTCGTCAACAACTTGAAAATGAATCCATTGACCAGTACGTATATCATTTAAAAAAATTTGCTCAATCATGCGAATTTGGAGATCTAAATGATGATTTAATAAAAGATCGTTTGGTGTGCGGTGTTACCAGTGCGGCGATAAGAGAACGGTTACTACGTGAAGAAGAATTATCATTAACTAAAGCACTTGAGATATGCCGAGCGGCCATTGTATCCCGTGTATATTCGGAAAATATTAAAAAAGAAGATTCAGTCAATAAAAATGAAGATTGTTTAGCTGAAAAAAATGTATACGTCGTGAAAAATAAACGTAATGCTGGCATTTCTACGTTCACATCTAGAAAACAAGTTGGTGGCAAGCGCTGGATGGAAGACGAACAAGGATATCGTCGGCCATATTGGCGGGAAAGTCAACCTATTCACAAGACGTCTATGTCGCTGTCATCGGCGCAACGTTTTCAACCAAAACAATGTGGTAAATGTGGAACTACTCATAAAATGTATAACTGTCCGGCGTATGGTAAAACATGTTCGCGATGTTCGAGAATGAATCATTTTGCACGGGTGTGTGGCGTTCACTATGTGGAGGAGTCGCAAGAACAGGTAATTTATTCACTTAATAAAAATATAGATGACTGGTCAGTTGATTTAAAAGTAAATGATAAAATGATATTATTTAAATTAGATACCGGTGCGGATGTAAATGTGTTACCCGTTAAATATTTATCAAGATTAGGTATTTCTGAATCTAACTTGTTAAAAACAAATACAAAATTGAACGGCTATTCAGGTGCAAAAATAACAGTTTTGGGAAAGCTGAATCTGAAAGTATATTATAAAAGTAAATTATACGTTTTGGAATTTAAAATTGCGGATGTTCACAGTAATCCGATATTGGGTCGTCATGCATGTGTCGAATTAGATATCGTGCGGCGGGTTTTGTCGATTAGCGAAACAAATGCGGATATACCAGACTTTGTTAATGAATATGAGGACGTGTTTCATGGGATTGGTTGTTTGCCGGGAAAATATAGAATTCAGCTAAGAGATAATGTTGTGCCAGTCATCCACGCACCTAGGAAGTTGCCATTTGCTATCAAGGATGAAGTTAAGAGGAAATTATTAGAAATGGAATCACAGGGAATTATATCTAAGGTTGAAGGTCCGACAGATTGGGTGAGTAGTATGACGGTGGTTAAGAAAGCCAACGGGGATTTGCGCATCTGCCTAGATCCAAAAGAATTAAATCAAGCGATTAAAAGAGAACATTTTAGATTACCTACAATTGATGAAATAGTGTGTAAGCTATCAGGGGCCCGTTATTTTAGCACATTGGATGCGTCATCTGGCTTTTGGAATGTTATGCTGGATGAGACTAACGAATATTGTACTTTTAATACGCCTTTTGGTAGGTATAAATTTTTAAGAATGCCATTTGGTATATGTTCGGCTTCTGAAGTTTTTCATAAAAAAATGTATGAAAATTTTGATGATATAGAGGGTGTATGTATGTACATAGATGACTTATTAATTTTTGCAAAAGATAAAGATCAACATGATAAAATCTTGAGAAAAGTCCTAGACAGATGTAAAAAAATTAATTTAAAAATAAATAAACCAAAATGTAAATTTGGATTACAGGAAATCAAATATTTAGGTCATCGAATAACGAAAGAAGGGCTTAGTCCAGATGACAGTCATTTGACGGCAATAAAAAACATGCCGACACCAAAAAATGTAAAGGATGTAGAAAGGTTCTTAGGATTAATCACATATGTAGGTGCATTTATTTCAAATTTATCAGATAAAACTTTACCATTGAGGGAATTACTAAAGAAAGAAATTGAATGGCATTGGGATCAAAGACATGATAAGTGCTTTAATGAGTTAAAACAATACTTGTCAACACGTCCGGTGCTACAATATTATAATATAGACGAACCCATTGTTATATCTGTGGATGCCAGTAGTACGGGACTAGGTGCATGTTTGTTGCAAAATGGACACCCTGTGTGTTATGCATCTAAAGCTCTTACCAAAACTGAACAGAGGTATGCTCAGATTGAAAAAGAGCTTTACGCATGTTTGTTTGCCTGTGAAAGGTTTTATGCATATATATACGGACGTTCGGACGTAACAGTTGAGACAGATCATAAGCCATTAATTAGTATAATTAAGAAACCTATTGTAGATTCTCCATCCCGATTACAAAGAATGTTATTAAGATTGCAAAGATTCACCTTCCGATTAATATACAAACCAGGTAAACACCTATACATAGCCGACGCATTATCTCGTGCATATGAACCGAATTCATCCGATTGTGTCGTGCATAATAGCAGTGATTCTTATGATGGTGAAGTGTGTCAAATAGTTAACGATTCTTTGCAAAATACTTCTCAATATGTTACGGATTCACAATTTTTATTGCTACAGAAACACACAGAGGCAGATAATGAACTACAGCAATTAAATAAATACATATGTAAAGGTTGGCCTAATAATAAAAACGAGCTTGTAGATATAGTTAAACCATTTTGGAACTATAAAGAAGATTTGCTCAGCGCATATGGATTGATTTGGAAAGGTGATAGAATTATTGTACCGAAAATCATGCGAAAACAAATGTTAAATAAAATACATATTGGACATATGGGCATAGAAAAGTGTAAATTAAGGGCAAGGGAGGTGATTTTTTGGCCAGGTATCAATAATGACATTGAAAATATAATATCTAATTGTAACATTTGTTTAACATACAGGAGAAATAATCAAAAAGAAGAACTTATATCTCATGAAATACCGGACCACCCATGGGCAAAAGTAGGAGTGGATTTATTTTATATAAAGGGTGTTAATTACTTATTATTAGTGGACTACTATAGCAAATTTTTTCAAGTCGTTGAGTTGAATACAACCTCATCTGAGTATGTAATTAACTGCTTAAAAAACATTTTTAGTCACCAAGGAATACCGAATATTGTTATGTCTGACTGTGGACCACAATTCACATCGAGTTATTTTAGGCAGTTTGCTAATGAATGGAATTTTATTCATCAAAAAGAATGTGGGTACCTTCCAATGAATGTCTAGATAAACTTTATAAGAAATACATGAGTTAGTTGTTGCCTGAGCTCTGGTTTGATTGCACACTCCCTAACATAACAAACACTATTTGATTTGGGTCAACCACCTAGCGATCTGGGTCAACTTTTTTATTTATAATTTATGTATCATTCATTTTATCCTCTATTTGATTTTGATTCATTTTGGGCTCCTAAATTCAGTGTTTTATTTATAATCTACTTTTATTTATAATTTAGTTTTATTCATAATTTTAGTTAGACGAGTATTTCTAATTTAGTATGTAATTTTAGCCTAATATTATAAAATGATTTATGATCTTACTACTGATATTAAATAATTTGTAAAAAAAGTTAATTTGATAATTGTTGTATCTATAACATAGCGACAATGTTCGCTTCATATAATTTTGGATCCTAGCTTTCAGGGGTTACAAAAGTGGACCCTGTGTCTAAATTACACAATCTAACGTTAGTAGTTTAAGCTATGCTGTTGATCGGTCACTCTGCATACGAACAATAAAATTATACATACAGGCAGTAAAAAACAATAGCCATTTAGTGAAAAGAAAATGTTTTGCTGTCATTTATATTCAATTCAATGTCAACTTTGAAGTGGGAAGTTTCGCTGTTTGCTGAAATATTTATGCAGTCTTTGAGTATTAGGCTGGTTTAATAATCAAAATATGCAGTCGATTAGGTCACCTAATGACTAGTAATTTTATTAGCAATAACAGAGGAATTCTAATGTATTACCGACCTTTTTAGAAAGAGTTAGAGCCCATTTTATCTAAAAAAAACGTATTTCATAATTTGGATTTAAATATAATATATATAACATAAGTATTGTACAAGAAAGACACAAAATCCAAATGTTTACCATTTGCAATCAGCATTAATTATAAGCTGTCCCCTTTCTATTCGCATGTAATGCTGAGTAATTAATGTTAATTTGGAAATTAATGATAAAATGGACGTAAGGCTTACACCAGGTCCAATGCTATATGAGCTTTGAGAATACAATATAAAGTGCAAATTGCTTAAACGTGATTGTTATGTCAATAATGTATGTTTGTCTACAAAATAATCTTTATAATATGAAATACACACAAAATTGTCTTTATCTTTATACATATATAAAAATCTCCTGTCACGATGTTTGTCCCGGCTAATTACCGAAATTGCTACTCCAATCTTGATGAAACTTGGTACACAGATAGATCATATTCTGGAATAAATATAGGATACTTTTATCCTGGGAAAAGATAATATCCACGGGAACGCGGGTAAAACCGCGGTGGACAACTAGTCTATATATGAGTTTGCACTTATCTAAATAGAATTCGGTAAAAAAATTATTTGATTTCAATAGTACAAGCTCTAAAAGGAAAAACAATGGAACTAAATTACTTTTACATGACCAAAAGCCCAAATAAATTCCAAAAGCGACCGTGTCTACACACGCTCACAACTCCCGAACCATTTACCTAATCCTGTGATAGACGACTCAATTTTTCACACTTTATGTCCAGTTGTAAGCTTCAATGCAGTTTGCGTTGTGAAAGGGGGCTAGACGGAAAAAATTCTTACGAAAAATTGACACCGACACTTTTTGCTATAGTAAGCTGTTGTAAGCTGTGCAGCGTGCGCATGTTTCTCTCTCTCTCTCTTATAGAAAGCAAGCCAGATATTTTCATTTCTATTTATATATATATGTATATATAGTAGTTTGAATTATATTCAGCTTCATTGATTGGAAAAATATCTATTCACCTTTTAAAAGCTAGATTCAATTAACGTTGACATAAATAAATATTCATTTGAGTTCGTATGTTAAATAATCTGAAGTAATTAATCCAACCATTCTTCGTTCGCAGTAATAAAACAACAATCGTAAAAAGCTAACAGGAAAAGAAATTTTCCTGGCACAAGACTGTCGGTCAAAATAATTTGGATAATTTATATTTATAGAAGCCGTAGCTTTAGTTCGTGAGAATCATTCACAGATTTTATTATTTTATAGATTGTGGACGAGAGAAGATTTATCGATTAGACTCTCCTCGGAAAGTCTTCAGACGGAACAAGGTTGTGTGAAAGGTTTGAGTTTTGTAAATATTCATTGGTGAATCAGATATTCTGGTAAAAATGATTTTTTCTTCTATTTATAGTGTGCAGAGCCCTCAACCACGTCACAATCTAAAAAAGAGCTACGAAAATTTTCTTCACCAAATTGCAAATATACTAGGTTAATATTTTCAATTAGCTTTTAATATATAATATATATATATAAATATATAACGGCATATTTAATATAATTGCAATACATTTTTTCTGATTCTGATTCTGAAGATATTATTTTGTCACTTTAATAAGTTCCGTATAAAAATATTGTATTCTATAAAAAATATTTAAGTTTTGGTTTGTTGATAGGCTTCAAAACACTTGATGATGCTAAAGATACAACAACAGTTGAAGAATATAAACTAAACAAAGTTAGCTTAGAAGAAATTAAATCGATAATAAGGAAAAGATATCTAGTAGAATATCCCATTGAAAAGATAAATGAATTAACTGTTGGAAGGTAAAACAGTTTTAGTTGAAATAAATGAAATCCAACAAAATAAATGTAACACAATTTGATAACGTACAAAATTTTATTGCAGTCTTAAAAATCTTGAAAATAATCTAACAAATATAAATAATAATGTGATGAGCGTTTTGGATGGTTTCTACAATAATATCGATGAAGAAGAAGACTACATATCTTTGCCACATCCTATTGTACCCAAGATAACTATACTCAACAATGGCATTGAGGTAATACTAGATGATTTTTTAAAATCTTCTACCCTAGGCATCTTGTTACGAAGACAAGCAACTCGTTTGTGAGACTAATAGTCGAATTGCCTTTCAAGACAAAATAAAAAGAACGTCAATAAAAAAAAATTCATTCATAAAAAGCTGCCCTCTGTGGTTTTACCCGCGTTCCCCAGGGATCTGTTCTGTTCCCGGGATAAAAGTTTCGGAGTTGATCATGGACCAACATCGTGACACGGCCATTTTACATAATTAAGATATTGATTATTTTTCATTAATTTTCAGAATGATCTAGATCCAAATATTAATTATTAAAAATTTTAATATTATTATTTAATAATGATACCAGGATTCGAAGGTCGACATCAGACATTTAACAAAATTTCTGAAATACTTAAAATACAGGCTGTGTCTGTACAGTTAGGAGTTGATACGAATGAAAAGAGTATTCAGGAATTAGCGATAAGTGTAAGAAAGGTAAGGTTAAATAGGATTGGAGGAGTAAATTGACTAAAAGAAGTGGTGATAATAACGTATAACGAAGGATTAGTCTTAATTAATTAATTAATTTATTTATTTTGTTGGGGGACCAACAGCTTAAAAAATAGGTACAAAGTTTCAACTTAAAAAATAGGTGAGCCAATTAAAGGTCCTCACAGATAGATACACAATATAATCTTAAAGTCGCTAATGCATATTATAAGGAAAAGTAACTGAACCAATATAACTAAATAAATTAAAGTTCAAGTAGATTCAGGTGCCTCATTACAGAAAAATTGCTGACTAAGCCGCCTAATGTTAATTCAAATTAATCTGGAGAAAAGGAAACTATACTAATTGGAATACTATTTAATTATTATATTACATACTGCATAAATTGTTTATTTTTATTTGTTAATATGTTAACAGTTCATGAAGATGAAATTCGAGACGTCATCAAAGTTTTATCTTTTGGGATATTTATTTGGAGTAAACGTCGCTTTGGAATTGGCTGCAATATTAGAAAAAGAAGGTTATAAGATGATTATATTATTATATTTCATTTAAAATTAAGTCCTAAGATAAAATTTGTGGCTTTTGGATTTGAAGATACATATTTTTAGGCGGGTCACCAGATGGTAATTGAATACCGTCACCTCTATACACCAAGGGGGTTGTTATTACAATGCCGCTGGAACACACCTACAGGTGCTTGGCGACAGGTTTTCACCTTGAGAGTGGTAACCAGTCGAGTACAAAGTACCCTACACAGTGCTGTGGTTTCCTCACGGTATTTTCTTTCACCAAAAACTCAAGCTCATTGCATTCAAACACACGACCTTGATGTCACTACCACGGATCTATCATAGCCTTAAATTTCATAATTATTTTAATAAACTTTTAATTAGTATGTAAACTAATTTATATGTTTAAAACACATAAATATTTCCCGTTTTCTTTTCACTTCTAGGTCACGTTGGAGTTGTATTTTGTTTGGATAGTAGTCCAGATACGTTACGCATTCAAATAAAGGCATATCTAGTAAAACCTTCAGAATCTCAACTTCAAAATGCTATAATTGAACACATATATCAACTCACGACAGGACATCCACTAAAAAAAAATTTAGAAAATATTCAAACATGGGCAGAAAAAGTTAATATGTGTATCCAAGAGTTGAAAGAATTGGTCAAGTATTCTGAACAATATTAAAGATTTATACATATGACAGCGTATAAAATACTAATTTTGGCTCGGGAATATGAACCAGATTTCAAGTTGGAGTCGCAGTTAGTTCACATGAAAGGCTTCCCTCACCCTGAAGCAGAGACCAATGATTACAACCTTGCCAAGAATACCAAAAAACCGGTGAAAGTATTTGATATACAATCAAACCATATTTCTATCGCTGAAAACTACCAAGTATATAATATTGTTAACAAGATGCTGGATTCACAATTGTTAGAAGAATTTATTAATAAGAGTCTGTGTGAAACGTACAAAATGTAAAACAAATTCATTAAACATTTAAAATTATAAATACTGCTTATTTTATAGGAATATGAAGTATGTAAATTAATATACATGTACAAAGATTTGTCAATCACATCATTTCATTTACCTAACCTTTTAACATTTTATAGAGCAATGATTTCATTATAATAGAACAACAGCATAATTATATTTAGATCAATGACTTCAGTATAATACGACAAATTGTAAACGCCAGGCTTAAAATTAAATAAAAAACTTAAATAGGTACTTATATTGTACAATACGTTTTCGACACTCGTTATGTATTCTACTCTGTCTCACAAGTGCCGAAAACTTTCTGAGAACTTGTAGGTAGTATTATAATATTATACCTACCGGGTCTATTCGAGCACTGAGTATAGTATCAATATTTTGATAATAAACTGTCCGCCAAAGGACCCCTACATAATACTACAAGCTTGTCTGGTAGATATTTTAACAGAAACTTTTTAAAATATTGAGACTTTGATGATTAGAAAAACATTAAAATCATAACTTTTTCAGCAGCTCACATCAGAAACAACATACACAAGCATATCTACTAATATTACCAGTTTCAACAAATGCCGATATATTTCAGAAGGTAATCTAGTACCTAGCTATCTAGCATTGTAGGTAGTTCTTTCACTTGAAATCAACAGAATGAAAATGATGAATAATTTTGTAATGATATACCTACCAGATGAGTTATCAGGAACATATCGGCACCGTTAAACCGTGCAACTTTGCCAATGGTTGTTTTTGCAATGTACCGCTTTACGAAGCACAATAATTAGTTACGACTTTTTTAAACGCTACAAACTCACAAACATAAAAAAAATCACATTTATAATATTATAGTAGGATTGGAAGGATCCATTTAGGTAATTTCAACAACGCAAACCTACTAATTATGTAGAACACCAACAAAATGATTTTGTAATAATATTTACCGAATACATAACTTACGTAGTGCTTTGAGCCGAATAAAAAAAATAGAAATCTGGGGGCACGGAAGTGCCCCGCCAAGCAAAGCCAGCGAAGCGAAAACGCAGGGGCACTACCTACCTTTTTTCGAAGCGCTTCGTCGTATTTTTGAACCCTCATAACTTCGCTTTGGATTATATCATTTATTCGCAAAACACATAGAGGGCTATCACACGTGCCCCAATTTGAAGCAATGCCCCAATGAAATTACTGTAAAATCTAAGCCAATACGAAATGAATTAAAATGGTTTAGCATACAATGAAAATAATTGTTAATGTGTGGCGTAGCGACTTATTTGTAGATATAATTATAATTATTGTACGTACAAATTATTTTATTACTAGTTTTCTACCCCGCGGTTTCACCCGCGTTTCCGAGGAATCTTATCTTTTTCCGGGATGAAAATAATCTTTTGTTTTATTTCAGGATATGATCTACCTGTGTTCACACACATTGTCTACACATTATTTTTTTTTTACTGTTAATTACCATTTTTTTAATACGCTGTTATTAGCTTGGTACTTTTTGTTTTAGTTTACTATGTAGGTAACTAATGCGGGTTATAATTTTTTATGTATTTTTGTATTACTTTAAGAATAAAATTGTTATACATTTGAAAAAAAAGCCAATATAGTCAGATGGTCCAAAAATATTTAAAAAATGTAACCTTGCTGAGTTTCTTGCCGGTTCTTCTCAGTTGAAGGCTGATATCCGAACCGGTGAAAACTTCTGTAATTTGACCTTTATAAGTGCCCTTCTCGGGCCTAAACTGAATAAATGGTTTTGACTTTGACTTTGTGTGCCAAGTTTCATCAAAATCTGTTCAGCCGTTTTTGTGTGATTGAGGAACAAACATCCAAACTTTCACATTTATAATATTTAATAGGATTAGATAATGATACAGCCGGTTTAACATATAATATATTGTCATTGGTATTTTGTAAACTTTTCCTTTGAAAGACAATTTATAAATTGTACCTATATCTGTATGTATCTTAATTCCAAACTAATATTATTTATCTAAATACGGAAATATTTTTTACATTCCAGCCATTTGTACATTTGCACTTTGGTAGGGTACTTTATCGTAACTACTTGACTAGCTGGCTACCATCTTCAAGTAGAAAATCTGTCACCAAGCAACTATCGGTGGATTCCGACAGCTGCACATGAGAGCCAGTAGATATCCTTCTAGGTTTTGTGCTTACCTCATCATCACTTACCATAGTGATATTGCGATCAAACACAACTTATCCAAATTAAATTATAAATATCCACACTTCTGAATGCGTGGTTACCGCTTAGAAATGTATCTAAATAATTGATATATGTTTGCTAATCTCTAACCTAAAGTTGCATTCTTGCAGCAAGAGAGCCAATGTTGGCCTAAACTATTGGCTTCTAATGATTGATTAAGTAGATTACGCCAGCATAATATTAGTAGAATGATTTCAAGTTTGAATGCACCTTGTAGTGCAGCATGTATGTTAAAGGTCGGACATTCAATGCAAGGTACATTAATGGTTGCTTCTGATTCAAATATAACCATTTATATTTTAACAACTGTCTTAGGCAGTTGGGAAAACTTAAAATATTTAAACTAAATACATAATAAACACAGATAATAAAAATACTACAAAAAATAGTACGTACAAGATTTTTTAATGGAATTATCGAAAGTTGATGCTTTAAAAGGAGATGAAGTGGTTATTACTGGAATATCAGGAGTGTTTCCAAGCTCTGATGACATATCTAAATTTATGGAAAATCTTTATAATAAGGTAGGTCATGGTGTCAATACGTTTATCTATAGAACAAAACTAAGTTTTATTTAACAAAACTCTTAGAAGATTCGAAGAAAAGAATACGTTGGAATAATTGTTCAAATCAAATAGTGCGAAATCCAATCTTCACCAATGAATAATATTTAGTTTAGCCAGCATTAGTCTATAATGAAGTTATTGGTATTGACATTAAATATTTTGACCAGGAGAAAATTTAAAAAAATATTGTTGGTTCTATCAACACTCCTGTATCTATAGAATTTATGTTATATCAAAGATTATCATATAATGAAGGTAAATTCAGCCATGTATTATAATTATAGAATAAAAAAGTGATTCATTTACATACAATAATATATTATTATATTTAACAATGTTTTTAAGATACATGTTGCAAGAAATACCTAGAGAAATGCTTTGGATTTTGGTTTGATTTTTAAAAAAACCTGTTTTGTAAAGGGGTAGCCTGTTATACTGTTAAAAAATGTGTTGAAAAATATAAAATTACTAGCTAGAACCTTAAAAATGATTAACCTAGGTTGACATGGTAAGCGCTAAGAACCACCGCTGGACTTCCAATCACCCGGAAATGCCAAAACATCTTGGGATAGTTGATGGAATGAATAAATTTGATAGTCAATTTTTCAAAGTTCATTCCAAATTGGCGCTTGCGACAGAACCTATGGCGAGGAAATTAATGGAACATGCTTATGGTGCAATTTATGATGCAGGTTTGTGTCCAAGTAATATTATAGGGTAATAAGTCATTTTCAAACCTAATGTTTGCTTTCGATGTATTTCTTTTCCCACGTTGATCTGCAGTACGAAAATCTTAACATTTACAAAAAACTTTCTATAGCATAGCTATAGTTTTATAAAATGTAGATCCACTATCGAATTAAGTTACTTTTATTTCATATAAACTAAAGAAAATATAGGTAAGAAGACAGGTTGATGTCATTGACACAGATTTTGAAAAATCTTTTGATCAGGTTTGATCACATCATCCTCATTCACAAGCTGTAATGCACGCAAGTGAACAAATGAATGTGATGTAATTGAATTTAATGGAGACTTACATAGATGGTAAACATCGAATTTGTCTTATAAGTCGCAAGCAATAGTACCTACTAAAAAGATTTAAATCTGACATTTTAAATATCGCTTCGGGAGTTCTACAGGGATCCTCTCTTGCTCCATTACCTATTCTACAACAGGTTTATGCAAATATTTTACTTCATAGTTAATAATGTATTGATGACTTCAGAACCGTTTCTTAAAGTTCTTTCACTTTAGAACAAGGAATATCGTTTACTTTCTTTGTTTCTTTGTTAACGTATTTACTAAATAAGAAGATTAAGTTTACCTTACATAGAATAGTGATTACAAAATAATAGTTAATCAAGTGTTTTAATTTTAAGGTTTCAATCCTGTTGATCTAAAAGAAAGAAGAATAGGCGTATTTATAGCGTGTGGACCTAACGAATATGCAAATTTTCTTTATCATAGTCCATCGTATCATGAAGATTTTGCTTTATTGGGGTAAGCTGTCAACATAATAAAATCCCAACATTGAGTAAACTTTCAAAAGGTAATTTATTTTCGCAGGAATTACAAATCTATGTTTCCCAACCGTATAAACTACTGGATAGATTCAAAGAGTCCATCGTATACTCTAGAAGCTGGAAACAGTTTTATGGCATGTATGGACCATGCTTACAGAGCAATGAATAGTGGAAATATTGAGGGAGCTATTATCGGTAGCACGAATATTTGTACGCAGTCCAGTTTTTCCTTGAATCTTAGCAAGTAAGTATTTGATAACCCATGGCCTATTTTTTTATTATTATTATTATTATTTTATAAGCTTTTAATTCAGATAAATTACATAGTTGAGGATTTACATGTTATATATTTTATTTAAAAGACATCGACACCATTATCTGTTTGCCCTTTTTTGGCAAAGGCCTCTTCCACTTCTCTCTATCTCTTGCTATGCTAGACCATGTTTTTCCTGCAATGACCTTTAGCTCGTCCCCCCATCTTTTGAACTGTCTTCCTCTCTTTCGTTTTTTGTAATTCGGGAACCATTCCATCAATGTTTTGCTCCATTTCTCCTTTCCCCTTACTGTATGTCCTGTCCATCTCTATTTCAATAGTAGTAAAAGGATACTGGATAAAATAAGAAAAGATATACTAAGAAGAAGTACAAAAAAAAAAAAGATGTTACACTCAAAGTTAAGAAACATGGCCTATTGATTGGTGATAAATCGACGACACTTCGTAGAAAAATATTTGAATTTTTACTCTCGTGAGTGCGGATTTGACGGAAAGTGGTACGGACCCAAGAATTATATAAGAAAACGGTCACGTATAACTGCCAAAACTCAATGGTCTATAATATTGGTGATAAATGTTCATTTTGAAATTGGTAATCAGCTATAGCAGCAGATTACCACCACAAGTATTCTTAGAGATCATTTTAAAAAGACATTTATTATTTATCATCAAAATATTTTAATAATAATTCAAGATAATAATGTATTACACGCTTGTTTACTTATTGATTTGTTAATGATTTGTTATTTATTTTATGTTGCTAATAGAGCTGGTGTCTTGTGTTTGGACGGTAAAACTAAATGTTTTGACCAAAACGGAGACGGTTACGTAAGAGCGGATTCTATCAATATGTTTTTTCTGCAAAAAGCGATGGATGCAAGACGGTAAGTCTTAAAAATCGTCGTTTTTTTTTTTTTTTTTTATTCTAGATAGGCTTGTGTTTGACTACAATCTCACTATGGTAAGTGATGATGTGGCCGAAGGTGGTAAGCGCACAAGGCCTAGATGGGAACTGGCTCTCAAGTGCAGCTGTCGGAACACACCGATAGGTGTTTGGCGACAGATTTTTAAGTTGAGGGTGGTAGCCAGCCAGTCGGGTACCACATAGTACCCTACCACCGTGCTATGGTTTCCTCACGATGTTTTCCTTCACCGAAAGCTCAAGCTCATTGTAGGATTCGAACCCTCGACCTTCGCCGCGGTATTCGACGTCACTACCACTGAGCTATCATCGCCTTACTAAATAAATAAACGAGTTTAAACTTAAAAAAATATCAGTTACTTCATCAATATTTTAATAGTGCTTATTTTTGTATAATTAAAGGATATATAGTGAGGTTTATCATACCAAATGTATTTACCATACGGAAACAGAAAAATATCTACCAATACGAGAGACAAAGTTCATTAAAGAGTTCCTGGAAGAATTTTATTTGGAAATTCACATGAGTCCATCTGATGTAGAATACATTGAAGGAAGTGCTGCCGGTAATGTGAAGCTCACTACACTTTTACTTAAAATAGTTACCTTGAATAAATAATCGCTAAAATAGCATCACATTATATTTCTTGGTTATATGGGTCACCTGAGTGCAAGTGTAGCATCAGGAGCGGACACCTCATTGTAGGATTCTAACCCACAATTTTTGTCACAATATCCGACATCACTACCACAGAGCTCTTATCAGCTTGTATGTAGGCATTACAATAACTCAAAGGTGTTAAAAAAAATTGCAACCATTACATACAATATTTTCACATAGTTTTTTAAGCAGAAATGGGAGAGTCCAAAAACAAAGATTTATTTAAAATATTTTGTTAATTAGGAATTGCTGAATCTGATGGCAATGAATTGAAAGCAATTGGAGAAATTTTCTCAAAAGAAACGCCAATCAAAATAGGTTCTGTCAAGTCTAATATGGGATGTGCTGAAACGGCTTCTGAAGGTTGCGCTATTGCAAAGGTATTTTGAACTCAATTATGATTATAATCTATCAAACATAAAGTTTTACAGAATTTACCCGTAATATTTTTTTTTATCAAATTAAAATAATTATTTGATGTTCCTATGACCAGAATCTTATCATACCACTTGTTTTCTGAAACTTCCTGGAATGAAGCAAATATTTTTAATACAGAATGACAAAAATTTAATTATTTCGTTTGCTTAGGTTTGCTTAGCATATCACAAGGGAGAACTTCCAGCAAACTTGCATTATTATCAGCCCCAGGATCACATTCCTGCAGTACGTGATGGAAGAATTCAAGTTTTGACAGAAAGCACGCCTTTTAACCGAGGATTTACTGCGTGCAATGGATTTACAGAATTGGGTACTAATTCTCACATTTTGTTGAAAGGCCATCATAAAACAAAGGTATACATTTTTTTTAAATATTTGTCATGAAAATAAAACTACAAACAAATAACTTCACTTTTGATTTTTAGGATTTCAACAGTTACAAAACCAATATTCCTCATCTTGTGTTTGCATCTGGTAGACTAGAATCTTGTGTAGACACTATTTTCAAAAAGCTTAAGTCTCAGCCTGTAGATCCTGAACTCATTGGACTGCTTCATAGTATTCATGGAAAAGATATTCCTGGTCATACACGACGAGGTTATGTAATTCTTGGTAAGACTATCTTTATTATTACTAACTAATCTACTGATTTATTGTTCTATTCGCGACTATGATGAACAACACAGTAGTGTTGTTTTATGTTTTTTTTTTCTGTGATCGGAACTGGTTTCTTTATAATTTACAGATGGTGATCATTCTGAAACAAAATGCCTACGTCAAAGTGTTGACCACTTTCCAGGAGAAAAACCACAGCTATGGTTTATTTACTCTGGAATGGGTTCCCAATGGGCTGGAATGGGAGTTGAGTTTATGCACATACCAAAATTTGCTGAAACTATTCAAAGGTATCTCAATGAAAATTTGTTAAATTACCAAACTGAAGACTAAAATAAATTATCTTGTACCTACTTATATTTTATGAACTTTCAGATGTCAAAATGTACTTTTGCCAAAAGGTGTCGATGTTATAAAAATAATAACTAATCCTGACAAGAAAATATTTGAGAATAGTCTTAATGCATTTGTTGGTATAACTGCTATGCAAATTGGACTTACTGACTTACTTAAAGAAATCGGCATTGAACCTGATTGTTTCATTGGTAGGTTGATTTCAAACTAGCGAACCGCCCCGGCTTTGCACGGGTAGCAGACCATATATATCTACATAAAGATATATGTGTACATAAAGATTATATACATATAACTCTATTGGTTACATGGCGCATTACACTAAAGCTCCCAGTAGTTCATAGTGTACACTGCCATATTTTTAAACTTCGCGGTGTATCGGTGCTATTATACATTAACATTAAAATTCCGCTTTATCTAATAGATGGCGATAGTAGTCTTATGTCTACTGTTGACTTTTTTAAGAACATACAGACAGATAGACAGACGCAGCAGAGGTCTACAGATATTATAATACAAAAAGAAAATTTATTCCAACTAATATTCTTTGGTATCATTAATCACCTATTTTATTTTTAGGACATAGTTTAGGTGAATTGGTTTGCGCATACGCTGATGGTTGTTTTACAGCTGAGCAAACTATTCTGATATCTTACATACGAGGTAAAATCGCTATTGAGATGAATTTTATTCGAGGATCAATGGTTGCTGTTGGACTTGGATATAAAGATGTAAGATAATAATAATAATTATCATGTTGTAAACAATAGTAGGATACTCATTTTTTTATAAATAGACTAGTGGGCCCGGCAGACGTTGTCCTGCCATGAAATGAAAATAAAAAGAAACTTGGAACCATCAGTTTTAAACAATATTTAGAAAATTGAACATGGTCGTTAAGTTTTCTTAAATTTTCTAATGTTCCGCGCAACTTTCATACTTTTTTCTTTCATAAGAACCTTCTCCTTACAATAACAATTACAACAAAAAAGAATTAGCGAAATTGGTCTAACCGTTCAAGCGTGATGCCGTGATTAAGGAAATAGGGATTCATTTTTACATAATAGAATAAAAGATTATTGGCCTTATTCATAAAGATTTCGACTATTTTTAGCAACTGTTTAGCAGATTCTTCATTGGAATTTTCTATCGAGAAGTTGAATTTAGAATCTGCTAAGCACTTACTAAACACCGTCAAGTTTGTTATGAATAAGGCCATATAAGCTTTAGTGCTAAAGCTAATTATGTTATTATTATTAAATGAGCTATTAGCTCTCTTCTTATTAAAATCGGTCTCCGTTTTTAAACATTATGTTATCATTTAGAGGTAGTCAATTATGACGTTCATAAGTGCCATATCCGAGTCTAAACTAAAGAAATGAGTTTTGAGTTTATCAATTCAAAATATAACAGCTCGAGAACCTTTTCCCCTATCGACTGTTGGATAAATATATAGTTTCCCATCAATGTGTTTGAACGCACAGGTTTTACCTCTGTGCCCACCTGAGATCGATATTGCCTGCCATAATAGCCCAGTATCTTGTACTCTATCTGGTCCAGCTGAAATCATGGCACAATTTATAGTCCAACTAACTAGTCGCGGGATCTTTGCCAAAGAAGTGCCATGTGGGAATATAGCGTACCACTCCAGATACATCCTTAGTGCTGGTAAGTTTGTTAATTCACATTGATATTTTTTTTGTCAGGGGTGAAGCTGCAAATACGGCAAAATTAACCCCCCATGCAGGTGGTTTTGTTTTAATAAGTGCATACTGATATCCACAGAATCCGTTTTAATATCTGCTGCAAAAAATGTAATAAAGGAGTCGAAACTTCGCAGTCCCAAATGGGTATCGTCGTGTATGCCCCAGAAAATGTGGAATGAGCCAATAGCACAATACAGTTCTCCTGAATATCATTGCTACAATTTATTGGTATGTTAAACATTATTATCGAACTGTTTTGGAACAAAATATTGACTTATTATTAATAAAGGCTGACTATCATACAAAAAGGATTGTTTCAACCGAGAATACTGGTAACCTCACCCAGCAATGGAACTAGTTTATTGATTTCAATGATTGTTTCAAATTCTGTATCCACCGTATTTGTCGAGGTAACAAAATAACACTTGTAGAGTGATTCTGATCGTCACGTATCATTGAGCATCGAAATTTGTTTATGAATCGTTGATGAATGAAGTTTGTTTGGAAGCGAACGCTTCTCAGAGATTAGGCGGTCAAAGTATGAAATTTTTGTTTTTGATTTGACATAATCATCAAAAACTTCAGTAAGGAACTTGTTGCTATTTTTAATTTTAGCACCAATAATCATATATTTTTATGATTTGATGATATTTTCAGAATCCAGTGTTATTTGAAGAATCAGCAAAGCTAATTCCTCCAAATTCAGTTCTTGTTGAAGTGTCTCCACATAGTTTATTTCAATCCATAATGAAACAATCGCATAAGGACTGCATTTATGTCCCATTAGCCAGGCGATTTGACAATCCAAAAGAAAAAGAGTTCATTACGTTATTTTTGAGTGCACTTGGGAGGTAAGAAGTAATATAACTAAGGTATAACCGGGAATATAAACCATACCATATAAAATAATGTATATGGCAAATTTATCACCGTATGTATTTTTTGTACATAAAAAATGCATCTTTTTCAAAAATTTCAGTCCTTGATATTTTTTTATTTTAAGTCTCTTATAATTTAATGAAGTTTAATTATTATCTTCGATTTTAAAATGTTAGCATGCCAAAATTATGTGATGCCCTTACGATAGTCAAAGAATTTTGAAATTACTGATAAAGTATTCTGTTACACTGTCTTAACTTTCTGTTAGGTAACTACGAGTAGGTAAGAAAATAAATCTCAGTAATTTGTTTAGGTGCTGTCCTATTTTTTTTTCGCTATTTTTCAGATTGTATGAACTTGGATTTAATCCAAAAATCGATCTTTTGTACCCCAAAATCCAATATCCTGTATCAACGGAAACCCCTTTATTATCACATTTCGTTGAATGGAACCATACCGAAGATTGGTAATATATGATGAACTAATTAATTAATTTAAAAAATAACACTTATTAAAATTACGTTTATCTTACAGGCCTATACCCATAAATGATGTAAAAAATACAGTGGTCACGATATCACGAGATCAGATTATATCCACATATGATGATGACTTTAAATACTTGGAGGGCTACGTTAGAAATGGTATATTTTATCAGCAGAAAATAATCAGCAAGTTTTGGCAATCCAAACTTAATAGCTTGTGCTCGGAATTGATCTACATGATAAGATCCAAAGAGAGAAATGCGCTCAGGGTTCACACATTATAATTAAAAAAACCTTAACTTCCTTATCTAATTTATTTTTTTAACTTAACTCTTCTTTAAAAAGTACAGTAGCTGGAGCACTCCTTTTAAGGCGATGATAGCTCAGTGGTAGTGACGTCGGATACCGCGGCGAAGGTCGTGGGTTCGAATCCTACAATGAGCTTGAGCTTTCGGTAAAGGAAAACATCGTGAGGAAACCATAGCACGGTGGTAGGGTACTTTGTAGTACTCGACTGGCTGGCTACCACCCTCAAGTTGAAAATCTGTCGCCAAGCACCTATCGGTGTGTTCCGAAACAACAGTGTGTCAAACACAAGCTTATCCAGAATAAAAAAAAAGTAAATAATACCCGTGTTAGGAGACTTCAGACCCAAATACCCACATCACTTGTAAAACTGATAACAGATTTCTTGAAATTAACACACACCGAATAAAAAATGGCTATAGATATCATCCAGTGGCTTCCCACGTGGAGATCTTTTGGGGAGGCCTTTGTCAAGCAGCGGACGTCTTCTGGCTGACATGATGATGAAATATATCAAATTAAAGGAGTGAAAATATCAAGGCGAATTTGACTCCCAAGGTGGCTGGATAAGTTGACGTTTCTATTTAGTCTAAAAGTTGACATCATTTTAATTTTTATTACAAATCTTTGAGTAATTATATTTCTTATATTTAGGTGACAATGTTATTCCTGAGGCTGTTTTCTTGGTTTTTGCTTGGGAAACCCTGGCGATGTACAAAGGCAAGATTTACAATGAAATGTCCATTATTTTTGAAGACATACATTTCCATAATGAAGTGATCATTAATAATGGAGATGTACAAACGCTGAATATTATGATTTTCAAAAGTTGTGGTTTATTTGAGGTTTGTTTTTTTTGTTTAGGTTTGATGATCTTCGTTTTCCTTTAAACTGAACATTAGTATAAGATGATTTATTACGTAGGTGTAAAACTTACTTTTCTTATTTTTCCCTATATTTCAGATAACCTACAAAAATATGCAAATAGTGACTGGTACCATTACAGAAACAAGTGAAATTATCTTGGGCTGTGATTTTAATCCTATGAAATCAGACAATGATACAGTTCTGAAAAAACAAGATGTATACAAGTTTTTGGATTTTAAAGGATATTCGTTTTCGTAAGAATTATTTACCGTTACGTAGACCTTAAGGGTCTCGTTTAATATATATAAAGATTGCAAGAATTTTAGAGATAATGATAAAGGTGGAGAGTTTTTTTATTAATTGGTGCTTTAATTTACAGAAACGATTTCCAAACTATTTGTAAATATAACATGCAAAATAGTGAAGCAAATATCAAATGTACTGGCGAATGGGTGACGTTCCTTGATGCTCTTATACAAATGAACATACTATCAAGAAATAATGATGGCGTTTCTATGCCTAAATATATTATGAAACTTATTATTAATGTTAATCAACATAATAAAGAAAATATAGTTATTGTTGATAAAGAGCCTTGTTATAATGGTCAATTAAGTGAAAAACAGGGAATTACCAGGTAAACATTTAACATTATGCAAATTTATTTAGAAAAAAATACTGTTGCTAACAAATAATCATTGTTTAGGTGTGGAGGTACAGAGATGATGAATATTTTGTTTGATGACAAACCATTTTTAGAAGTAGAACCAGATGTAATTGAAGCGCTTACATTCATACCGCATGTTCTTGTGGAGCATATAAACGTAAGTCAAAATGCAACATACTTACATAATAATTCAAATGATGTGCTTTACAGTAAATTACAGGTTATTTGTTATTCACTAGCAATATTTTTACAGTTTGAAACCGCCCTGCATATTAATTTACAAATAATTTTAGAGAATATAGTTAAGGACAAAATTCAAATAACTGAATTATGTTTGGATTCAGCTTCATCTATATCGGATACTGTTCGTATGGTAGCTGATGTTTTTCTAGTAAATAGTTTTAACGTATCACCTGTCAACATTCAAAGTAATAACTTACAATTTATGAATGACATTGGAGAGTTTGATGTTGTAATAGTTCATGATTTCTTTGAAGATCAAAACGTAAGTATTGACATTTAAATAATATTAACTTATAAACTTGAAATATACTTTTTTCATGCACCTAAGATAATAGTAGGTATTTTTTTGTTTTTCAGAAAACAAAATACCTTCATAGTTTGGTATCGGATGATGCATTAATTTTGGCAGTAGAAAAAGAAACATCTAAAATATATCCATTAAACTATAAATTGTTTTCCATAATCACGACTATGTCTGCCAGAGAACAGACTCTAATACTTCTAAAAAAAGAATCTTCAGCAGAAACAGAAGCTGTGGCTTACATAAATGTGAATCATGATGTTAAATTCTCTTGGTTACCAAATGTAGTTAAAAAATTGGAAAGTGATAAAAAAGTCATATTGGTGTCTCAAAATCAACCACTATGTGGCTTGTTTGGTATGGTTGTTATATCCACCATAATTTTATTTAATTAAGATCATGATTGTAAAAAAATATTCAAATGTACAAAATATAATATACATTCTATAATATATTATGAAAAAAAAACTTCCTTGAGGCTGCCGCTGCTACCTATCGGCAAGGTTCCAAACAAGCTGACAGCTTTTTCTTGGCTAGGCTGATGCGTTGGCGGAAAAAGCTCCCCGTATGCTGCACTCCCGAAAAAAACGTATATTTTTTATTTTGTATAATTATTACATTTTGATGCAGTTTATATTTTTAAAGGGTTTGTCAACAAAATGAGAGAAGATTATGGAAAGAAGATAAGTTTAGTCATCATTGATGATGATAAGGCTCCAGAGTTTAATGTGGAAAAGAATGTTTATAAACGACAACTTGAGAAGAACTTGACTTTCAATATCCTTGAGAAGGTATTCCTGGAGTTTAATTTCACCACATTAGCAGCTTTATGTATGCTTAATATGTAATTTTAGTTAAATATAAGTACAGCAAAACCCTTTCCAAATATTCCAGTAATTAGTATAAATATTTAGTTGAATCAACTCATAAAAAAAAAGTTTTGAGTTTAATTTAGATTATGAGCTGCAAAATCAAAATAAACCCTGTTTTACTAGCGAAATCGTAATCAACACTAGATTTTCCAGTACTTCCATATATGCTTCTTGTATGTATTTCATATTTAGCTAAACTAAACAAAACATGGTAGCTTCTACAAAATATATCGGAAGATTAGCTTGAGCTATTTTATTAATGTCAGAAGTTAGACAAGCACGTAAGCGCGACACTATATTTTTAGTCACTATCACCGTATGAATATTATTAGTAACAGAGTGATTGTGGAAGTGTTGTCGATGTTTTACAGTCCCTTTTCGCATTATGTGGTTATCATCTTCGGCTACATCATCACTTATCATGATGATATTGAAGTCAAAAATTTAAAATTTTCATACAAAAATGAATATATCATATTAGACGAAGATAAGACAAGTAACATTGAAACGCATTCATTATCACCTGTTTATGACTATATAACATAATATGCACCTAATGGTAAATCTATAAATACGGTGTTCGTGGAAGTTTGAAGGTACACGTTTTACATATTTAATTTCTGAATTTAGGGACGGTGGGGCAGTTACCAGTATATTCCCAGAGAAAAAAAATTGAATACTCAGAATTTTCACCTAGTAAGAACAAAATCAGGAAGTATGGTTTGTTTGAAATGGGAAGAAGCACCTACAATGTCATTTAATGAAACAGTAAAGGTGAGTAATTTATTTATTCCGACCAATTTATTAAATCTGCTGGCCGCATAAATAAGCTTAGTCTCACAGAACAGCAGTAGACGAACGACGCTAAAATTTTCCCATGATCATGACAGTGTCTGAAAGTCTAAATATACAATCATCAACGGAAGTCAGCGGGGTTTGCTTATTTTGCAGGTGTGTTATGCTAGCTTGTCTTATAAAGATGCTGAGAAGGCAATAGGAGAAATAGCCCATTCTGATGACAATGATTTTGGAATGGATTTCAGTGGAGTCAATGCCAGGTCAGAATTGACTTTAGAAGATTAATTTTAAATGTTTATAATAAAAATATTGATATTTAAATTGCCAACAGAGGAGAAAGAGTTATGGGCATCATTTTACAAGGAGCATTAAGCAGTTCAGTAGAAGTTGATTGGGATATGTTGTGGCCTGTACCGGAGCACTGGAATCTAGAAGATGCAGCAACAGTACCGCTACCTTATATACATGCATATTATTGCTTGGTGAGGTGATGATTGGAATAAATACAAAATAGAACCATTCCTGCTAAAGGCATTTTAAGCATTAAATTTGAGTCTATTTAAATTTTCTAGCAAAACTTGAATTGATTTATTTTGCTCGAACAATAAAAGATTTATTTTAATTTGCAGGTACTGAAGGGGAACTTAAAGAGAGGAAGTAAAGTATTTATTACTGGTGGCGCTGGGGGACTTGGACAAGCCGTAATATCTATTTGCTTAGATTTTGGTTGTACAGTATTTACTACTGTTAGCAATATGAGGAAGAAAAACTTATTACTTCGTTTATTTTCCGATCTTAGAGGTATGATAATTTTAATTTTTCTGTCAATGTAATATTATCTTTATGCCAAATTTCATCCAGATTCATTCAGCCATTCTGGCGTAAATGAGTAACAAACATACATCCATCCAAACTTTCACATTTATAATATTAGTAGGATTAAAAAGCTGTTTAAATTAGAATCGTTTTTTACAGAGCATAATATTATATGTAACTCTCATCCTGAGCTATCTTATGAAAAGGTAATGGAGAATACAAATAATTCTGGCTGTAATTTAGTTATCAATTGTGCTACGGGTTCATACCGAGAGGTAAGTTAAATTTAAAAACATTTGAACTTAAAAATTTAAGTCTGATTGAATGTTTGATTTTTGTACTTACTTATAGCAACACATATTTTATAGGCTGCCTTCAAGTGCATTTCTAAATTTGGAATAATTTTGGATCTGAGTATTTTCAACACGGAAAAAAAACGCGATTTACTTATGGATACTTTTTGCGATGAAACTTATAGAACCGTGGATATATCCAGTTTATTCAAATATAATATGACAAGAGATAAAAAAGTGAGTGATGTAGATTTATTATTATTTATTTACAACAAATGTACAAAATATACATGCAAATGTACAATTACAATACATAAAAAACTTCTTCGAGGCTGCCGCTGCTGCCGATCGGCAAGGTTCCCAGAAGGCTGGCAGCGTTTCCTCTTTGGATGGCCAAGCTGATGCGTTGGCGGAAAAAGCTCCCCGCCCGCCGGTCACCCGAGGCCTCGATTAATTTTTTACATAAAATATTTGCGAAACGACGAGCTTCAGACCCCCACGGACCCATGGTCTCAACCGCAAAAGGCATAAATTGATAATTTGGACCAATACAGGCGTACTTTTTGAATTTTGAATTTTCCGCACCTTTCGCAGCCGCTCCCGCGGCTTTACAAGTCACCGGTAAGTGAGATGGCGCAAGTGTATCGACACAAGTGGCATCCCACACCAACGGCTTGCCGACACTCCACGGGATCAAAGTCATACCATCCGGCCTCTTGCCGTCGCCACGCGAAATACCGACTGGTTCGAGTACAGAAGGAGTGATTAAATACCTTAACCTTTCTTATAGCTTATAAGCTTTCTGATTTCACTTGCGTTAAAAGTGCTTATCTTATGTTTCATTCCAAAATATGATCCATCTATTTGTCTTATTTTTATATTTTAATCACTTAAGCCATAACGGATATGTAACAAACATACACACGTGTGCGTTAAAATTTTTATAAATGTTTAAATATGTGAAAAAAAAAACTTAAATTTTTTATCCATAGAACCAAATGCTAAGGCTAAGTAAGGTTTATAGTCAACTCAAATTTACTTGATATTTTAGGAACTCCACAGATTGGTCAGTGAGGGGATAGCAAAAGGTACTGTTATACCCCTGACTCGGGTTACATATTCCCCTGAACATGTGTCCAGAGCGTTCAGATTATTGGCTTCAAGAAAACATTTAGGCAGAGTGCTCATTAAAATGAACGATACAGCTTTACAAGCTATACCCAGGTAAGGTACCGGAATAAAAATATTCATCGTTTACTTATTTAAATAAATAATGTATTTTTTTTTATTCTATCGTGCCATTCAGTACCTATGTCCATCTCATCTTCGGACTTTCTTTTCGCATATTGTCTTGGGTTTAATACCTGTAGAGCACCAGTCAGGGTATTTTACTTTAAACTAACTGTACTGTCATCATTTGTTACACTGATGTTGTGTTTGCTAACGTTAAATTTCGTTTTCTTACCAGATTAACAATTTCTCCAGAAGTTACTTTTGTAATAGTTTGTGGTGGAAATGAATTGGGAGATGAGCTAATTGATAGACTGGTAAAAAGAGGATTAAGAAAAATAGTCATTCAACGTGAAAATTCCAATGGTTACTTTAATATGAAATTGATGTAAGTAGAACCCACTAAAAAGATTAGTCTGAATGCATTAATTGTGTTCAAAAAAAAAAATAAGGACTTTTGAATTCATGAAAATACATTCACGTTTGTAGTCATTATTTTGACGATCTGTTAATTACTGGGCTAGAGTAAATGCGTCTAATCCACAAAGGGCAATATCTTATGTACGTATGTAGGTACTTAATAAAGTTCAAGTACATGTACCTATTTTAGGAATTGGCAGAAATCAGGAGTTACGATAAAATTGATGAACGAAAATCTAGAAACAAAAGAGGGTTGTAAAAATTTACTAAAAGAAGGAAATAAATTGGAAAATATTGAAGGTGTCATTATAATTGGTTACTGTGAAAACATAATCAAAGATAAAATAAACCAAGAAGATATGAGAATGAAGTTTAATGAGCTGACATTAGTTGTTGCAAACATGGATTTTATGACAAGAACTATTTGTTATAATTTGAGGTAACTTAATATTTCATCTCAAAAATGAAAAAGACTACCGTACGACTTACCTATGAAAGTATATCTTATTTTGATTGTTTTAAATTTAATACTACTCATTCAAATTGTATTTTTCTCCAACGTTTTTATCTTGCCATATTTAAAGTTATGTATTTCTTTGCAGATATTTTGTGGTTCTTACTAATCGCTCCCAGAATTTACAAAACGAATATGCTATTTCAGCATCAGAGAAAATATGCCAAGCCAGATATCAAGTTGGGTTACCAGCACTATTTTTCTGTGCTGGGCTTTGTAATAATAACGTAAGTATTAATAACATTCTAAAAATTAACACTCTGTCACAATAAAATAATAGTGACTACTTACGAAATTTATCAGCAATCAAAAATTGAATAGCCGCGGTTTCGAAGACACGGATATAAAACGCTGTGCTATGTCATTGAAGATCCAATACCTTAGCTTTTGTATTTTCTAGGATGGCCAAAAATCAAACATTAGAGCTTCTCTCAATGCTCTGGAGACTAGTTTAAAACTGAATTACACTAATATTCATACATATAATTTACGCAAAATTAATGTAAGAAATATACCTGATGAAGTTGCAAAGATATTAGGTAAGTCGGCTAACACAAACTTATTTAGTTCGTATTAATAAAATGCCTTTTCTTTTCGTAATAGAAATTTTCATTAGTTTAACAGTAATTATTTACGATCAGTAGTTTTGATATAAATAAACTTTCTATAGCCTAAACATATTATCAACAAGGTATACTCTTCTTCATAAACTTCTTACAGGTATCCCAAATATAACTGAGTTTCCAGACAATTTGACTCTAGGTGATTTAAATATCAGCCGCATTAGTGTAGAAGAAATAAAAACTCTTATTAAGGAGACACACCAAGTCAGTAAGAGTGATGATTTTATAAGAGAAATGACTATTTCTGAGTAAGCGAAAATTTTTATTTTTATAATTGTACCTGTTTTTATTTGAATTTCACAAATAATATTTAAAACAAAGTTGTTGTTCTCATTCAGTACCTACTAATTTTATTGAATCCTGCTATTCTTTATTAGCTAGTACTTTAAATAATGTTCTAAAAATCGCAAATGTGTTTATATATTTTTCATGGATTGTAAATTATAACCGACAAATAAAAAATCAAAAATAACTAAAAACAAAAAACGTTATCATAATTTTGATATGATTTCAGTATCATGAATTTTAAATACAGCCTCAATGATGTACAGGAGACTAACTTTGATAGTGGCTTCAAAACCTTCTTCAGCCGTGTTAAAAACTATGAGAGTAAAGCTGAGCCTGTGATAAGCATGAATACTAGACATAGTAGAGCGGTTGAGGTTGGTACACACTAATTGTGTTATTTAATCTCTTGTAAAGCAGTGAAATATTATTTTTTTACTATATTTAACGAAGTTTCCCAAATGAAGCTTGAGTTCCATGGACAGTGGTACGACAAAGTCAGTATACTAGTTAGTACAAGTATTTTTAAACAGAGGCCTTAATAGCTTAAAATATTTGCTTCAATTTCTATCATTGATTAACTTCACTACAAATCATCAACCCGTCTTCTTTTACTACCATCGCAGTCCTCCAAACATCCGAGAGTGAGGGTAGCTAGAGGGAGTGAGCTATCCCATATTACAGATACTATGAGAACTGTAAGGAGACAGTTTCTATTGGATCATACATTTTATGGAATTATTTCTAAATTAATATAGAACCATATAAAAAATGCTCTATTTCAACTGAACCCTTTTTTTTCATGGCCTACTAGCTACTAGTACTTACTATTACTAAAACTTTTTAGTGTAAACAAGAAGTGCAAGTTAACTACACGTACAACATAGACAGAAGATGTATCCTATAAAAACATAAGATTGATACACATTATATATATGGCCTTAAGATTCAGTTCCAAATTTTTTTTATGTCACTAGTGACAACGAGGCAGGCGGGTCACCTGATGGTAATACTAAATGTGAAAACTTTACGTAATTAAAATATTTACACTAGTTATTATACTTACAGGCTGAAAATATAGACTCTACGGAAACGTATTTGATGTTGTTACCTGGATTTGATGGAAACCATACGGTTTTTACAAATTTTTGTGAAAATCTCAAAATTCAGGCTGTCACTTTACAGCTGGAACCTGACTTGCCAACTACCAGTATAGAAGATATGGCTGAAAGTATTATGAAAGTAAGGTTATTTGATATCAATGGTCAGATTATATGGTACAACAATTTTGTAGTATCCAAATTCAAACATTTAGCACCATAAATTACTCCATAGTATGATGATAATGTAGATGATTTAGAATATTTTCTACGTAATAATTTTATTGTGTCCTATGACCGATTAAAAATTAATCCTCTTTTCAGTTCATAATGAAGAGATTCGTAATAAAATCAAAATTTTATCTTTTGGGGTACTCATTTGGTGTAAACGTCGCCCTACAACTTGCAGCATTATTGGAAATTGAAGGTAATATTTTAATAAATTCGTTTGTATCTTTGAGTTAAGATCAGAAAGATATTGGGCTATGTTTTTCTCACATACAGGCAGGTTTATTGTATCACTTTGATTTACAGGTCACGTTGGAGTCATATTCTGCTTGGATAGCAGCCCAGATGTATTGCGAGTTCAACTGGATGCTTATATCGGAAAATTATCAATACCACAACTGCAAAACGCTGTTATACAACACATGTATCAACTCATGACCGGGCAACAGAACATAAAGCTCAAACAAAATCTAGAAACCGTTGAAGACTGGTTCGAGAAAGTACGAATCACTATCAATAGAATTAAAACCGAAATCAACTATCCTCATGAGTACATTAGTTCTTTACTTGAAACTGCATATAGAAGGATTTTACTGGTTCAGAAATACGAACCTGAATTTAAGTTGGAGTCACAGCTGGTTCTTATGAAAGGCATCCCTCACCCTGATGCGGAGGAACTTGCTGATGACTATAACTTGTCCAAGTACACCAAACAAAAGGTCAATGTGTACGATTTGCAGTCAGACCATATTTCTGCTCCACAAGACCCCAGAGTGGCTAACTACGTAAACAAGAACCTGGACTCAAAATTATTGGAAGAATTCAAGTTGAAAAATTTGTGTGACAGATATTTTGATTCGAAAATATCTTGGTATTAATAAAAAATGGGTTGTAAGATTTATGTTTGTAAGGAATTCATGTGGTGTATTGGTTTTTGTACATATTTTCTTTTAATTTTTGAATAAATTCTTGTCAAAATTAAAATAATTTATTGGAGTTTGGTTCTTCGCCTTCACATAAAATGAAATTTTATATTAGGGTCATTTAATTTTCCTACAATCAGAAACCTTTGGCTTTAAAAGCCAAAGGTGTCTGATAATACTCATCTATATATTCAGTCTTACTGCTAAATCTATTATTTTAACATAGCCTAAACCAGCAACTCTTACCATCTATCAACGGATCACCTGACCTTTCATTATTGCTATGTCCTAGATTACATCACCATGTGAACTATGAACAAGACTCATAAGCTGGGAACTAGGTTTCAAAGCGCCAGTTCTGAAACTTGAAGGAGTTATTTTCTAACGATGGCACTTCACGTTGGTGGCTTAATAGCAAAATTACGTTACGTAATATTACATTCTAAATATATGATCATAAAGTGAATGAAACAAGTATAAAAGGCTTGTTTGCAGTTTATCAAACTTAAGATTACGATATACAATTTCATTATAGCGTATTCAATGTTTTTTTTATCGTAATACTCCTGTCGCCAAGCACCTGTTGGTGTGTTACGGCAATTGTGCTTCAGAGACAGTTGCCTTTAAGGCATTATAAAAATGTCAATATCACATAGACGGTATTCACTTACTACCAGATGACCTGTCTGCCTGGTTGGGACTTGTGGTAGGTTCTCTATAAAGAAAATAGAACTAAAATAGCTTTATTTCACAAAATCAGAGTAAATTTCCAAGCAAGCAGGATTTTGTGACATCAGAATATGAAATCTAATTCTACCAGTTTTTTGCGTAGGTATTCAGTGTTAGCAAAGATTTAGCTCAAGCAAGTCACGTAACTTATCGTTTTCAAAAGAAATCATACGAAGCACAGTAAAAATACTTTTTTCTAGTGTAACTTTTCTTTAGGTTGATTTTATTTTATTCCTTCTAGATTTTTGTTATTATTGAATTCGTTTGCCATCATGTATCATTTTGAAATATTTTTGAAAGTAGCAAGCCACAAAAACATCTTACCTTATTAGTGACTCTGACAGCTATAGACTTCGCGAAAGGTATGCGACATTTTTTAATGTTCCATCCCCATGACTTCGCCATTTAGAAAAACGGCCAACTGACTCGTTCAAAATCCATATAATTATCGAAACTGCTCACAGAATTTCACGACAATCGGTTGAGAAATGCGACCTGTAGATGAGAAACAATTCGCTCGTTTTGCTCTTGGGTCAATAAGTTTCAAATCACTGATTAAAGTACTGCTCGATATCGAGGACGGAAACAATAAAACAAATAAAGCTCCATCAAAGAGAAAGGAGTAATTACTACTCATTGTCTATGATTAAAATCATTTCAATTCAAAAGCGACTTAATAATTATATAAATATTCAAAGAGTAGGTGTGCATAACATTTTTTATTCAATAGATGCAAGAAATAACCAATATTACCTAAGAATGTAAATGGTGGATAAGGCAATAAAATAAAATAAAATCCATACGTGTTTTTTGAATTAATTAGTTTCGTTTGATGCAATAGAAGTGGTTTATAGCTAGATTAATAAATAGTTTCACAATAATAAATTTAAATAAGGGACTAGGCATTTAAGAGCATGGCGCATTAATTCCATCACTAGTTCCCGTTCTAAAAAGCTATTTATTTTCCCACTTTCCCGAAAGAACCCTTTAGGGGTTTTATATTAAAAAATCTTTTCTTAGCGGATACATACTCCTTATCAGGAATCTACCTGCCAAATTTAAAGTATGCATGATTTATTAACTCTGAGATTTTGTAGTCAATCAGTGTTATTTCGCTTATATTTAAACAGATTATACAACGCAATATTAAAGAGTACAGAAATTATTTTGATTATAAACATTCCTGCATATAATAAAATATTGAAAGCGCGGCTAAATTTCGCCCACTTTAAATTTATAGCCATTTTCATGACGTTCATGTTTAAATTATGGCCCTGAGATACCATTTATTTTGTACAGGACAAATTGGAATTTAAAAAGCATTTCTGATTCAATTTCACGTCGGAGTAAATATTTTTTGTAGTGTCTACTGGCGGGCCTGTGAATAATATTATGAAAAACAAATTGAAACGTGGCATTCAAAAGCGTTGAATGAGTTGTAAAGTCTGAGTCTTATTATTGGAAAACTTATGTTTGCTCGTGACTACTTTTTTTTTCAAGGTTTAAGAGTCATACCAAGGTTCATAAAAAATAAGCAGATAAAAAGACCGGCAGCCTTTTCGCATTTATAATATTAGCATGGATGATTTATCTCTAAAACTTTTGTACTTTATCAATCAATCATAGACTTTATTTTAACTCAACTAGGTACTTCTTGATCAATATTAGTTCAAAATACAGGCAGCACTGCACAAATTTATTAGCGTAGATATTGTTTGAATTGGCATCCAGTGTAATCCAGAACAGTATACTTACCCAATATGTATATTCAAAAGTAATATATTGCTCTTCAGTGTACGACGACTCGGCACTCCAGTGTTATGTACAGGATGTTCGAAGATTTGAGATGAGGTTTTTTTTCTCAATCACTGGGAAATTTGGTATCAGCGGAGTCTGTTTCCAGACATCGGAATCTAAGCACAGTAGCTGAGAAGACTTACATCTTCGTTATCTCCATTGACTAAATATGGCAAAGACAAAAAAAACACAAACCATATTATAAGTTAAAAAAGTGTGTATAGGTTACCTACAATGAGCTTGAGCTTTCAGTGAAGAAACCATAGCACGGTGGTAGGGTACTTTGTAGTATCCGACTGGCTGGCTACCACCCTCAAAATCTGTTGCCAAGCACCTATGGGTGTGTTCCGACAGCTGCACTTGAGAGCTAGTTTCCATCTAGGCTTTGTGTGCTTACTTCCTTTGGCCACTTCATCACTTACCATGTTTAACACAAGCTTATTCGGAATAAAAAAATAACCTTTTTACTTATAATATAATAATCACAAAAGTAAATAAATTACCAAATCCAACCAATAACGTATGATTCCTTACTAAATGGTACTACGAGTAACAATGAACTTTCAGTAAAGTTCCGATAGGATAGGACCGACTATCTGGGACCAGTTAAACCGCTTAATTGTTTTCATTTGTCACTATCAACTAATTTTCGTTTATAACTAATCACTGCAGCTCTTTAATATTAAATTACAATAAAATTAGTAAAAGTTTTTTTCCCTGTGTAACTAATTTAACTGAATTAAGACAACTGTCCATTCTAAAAGAATGAATTATATTTATTTTTACTTATGTTTTCAAATAGATTCGTTATTTTTTCTAAAACTGAAGTTTTTTTCCAGAGAGAACGAGACGTCTTTATCTTTCAGTTGTAGCGTATATTTGTTTATATCTTTTTCTAATATCGAAGTCGTAGAAATTTCTTGTTACTTGATCTTTGTATCGTAAATCGTAAATGATATTTGTATACAACCCATGGGTGCCCACTACAGATCTCTTTACAGAACTATTTTGGGCTGATTACATCTAGATATCAGGATTTTTGAGAATATTTAACTCTAGCTAGAAAATATCAACTACTAAACAAATAGGGTATAGATTTAAAACATAAAATACTCCCATCAATTTTTTTTAATGAAGCTTGAATCGTCGATCCTTTGATAAATATACCACTGTCTCGAGTCTTTCCAAACTGTTCTGAATTATTATCAATAGTGTATCTTTCATCTTTACACCAATGTCCAATGTTTGTAGTCCCAGCTTTGCAATAATAAATAGAGAAAATAAACTGCAAGAAGTGTTGGTGACCAATATTATAGAGCTCCATCAAATCTCTCCTCAAACTCTTTCCCTACGATATAATTGTATCATTAAACAGAAGTGGCCATAGTTACCCACAGCCGCTGCAACTAATTGTTTTCAATTCGAAACTAACTAAAACTTTTTGCAACTAGACGAACAAGCCGAGCAAAATATTGCAGTGCAGTTACCAACAAATTAGTCCAATATCGGAATTTGTGCAATGTTTTCCTCTTTTTTGTCCAATCGATGCATTTTATTTGTCAATCTTTTTTCAAATTGAATTTTATTAATTGGTTCCATTTATTATTTGCACGCTTCGTAGTAAGTATAATTTTCGGATATGGTAGATGCTTAAAAAGTATATTTTAGTATTTTGGAAACCGTACCGTTAAAGAAAAAAAAATTACCCTATGAGATCACACCCATGTCCATTCATGAGAGAAGTTGTAGGAACTACTACTTGAATACCTACTAAGCTAAAAAAAACTTTTTTTTTTCTTAGTGAGTGACATATTATTTTAAAACGCACATATTTAACGTTGGCTGAAAATTTAAATGTGCCTATATGAACCAGTTAGTTATTTATATTAAATTAAGCTTATATTTTGCTCAATTTCCCTATGGTATATGGTCAAAATTGTAGGCATACAAAGTTTAGAAGAGATCAGACTCTCAAATGGCTATAATGTTTTTATAGCCTTGTATTTTTCTTGTGTATTGACTGGTTTCGCTTCTGTTATATGGGCTTAACTCACGTTTGCAAAAAGAAGTTCTCAGCTGCTCAGCTGTAACAAATAAAATATTCAAATATCTTACCCTTATTTTTACAATGATAGACCCGATGAAAGATATGTAAAAACATTTTTTTTTATCATGCAAATGTTTTTATTAGGTTGATACTCATAATCAATTTTTTTTAACGTTGATCTTATTAATACTAATATTATAAATGTGAGAGTTTGAATGTTTTTAGCGTAACTTAACACACATGTAGATCTTATACTGGAATAAGACATAGGATACGTTTTTATCTCGGTGAGCATATAAAATCCCTCAGGGTCGCGGGTGAAACCGCGGGGGATAAATAGTCAGAAATAAACAAGTATTTTCAGTTTTACAATCAATTACAATAATAATAGAAGCTGAAACTAACATGATATCTCGAAATTAGATTTAATTTCAATACAATTTGTTTTACTCCCACATTGTATCAAATGTCGGTTTAGCGGTTTTGGTAACTCGTTAAGGAGAAACAATTAGTAGCAATTTATGCAACAAAACAGTATTAAATGTTCTATTTAACTTACTTACCACTGTTTTTGTTGTAATCGTACGTTATTTTATTTGTAAATAAATTTTAATCTAATTAAGTTCGGCTGCCGTTGAAGATGCAAAAAAAAACTGTTTAATTTATATTGTAAAATTATTATTATATTGTTGTTCGATGTTAGAACGAGAAGTAGTATAAAATAGTTTTGAGTTCACTGTTCCCATGATGTGATAATTCTGGGTAGCGCCTGATGCTTGGTAGAAGAAGATCTCGCGAAGCAGTGTAACGTCAGTGGCAGCTTTCCGGTGTCTGTTGCTATGTGTCATCGATATCCATATCCACAGTGTAATATCTCTTACCAAACATTTTAGTTCTTCGGAAATAGGGTACTTTGTAGTACCCGACTGGCTGGCTACCACCCTTAAGTTGAAAATCTGTCGCCAAACACCTCTCGGTGTGTTCCGACAGCTGCACTTGAGATCTTCGGCCACATCATCACTTACCATGATGAGATTGTGGTCAAACACAAGCTTATCGAGAATAAAAAAAACTTGTACAAGATATTACACGTATCTTCATAAAAAATATAAATATAAAAAAAACAATGCAAAATAGCGAAAATAATACAGTATTTTTAACGATGCTGTTGTTAGAATATAATGAAAAGTACTTTGGGAAATTTATTTTGTTCTCCCGCGAGAACAGTGGTATCAGTTAAACGTTCTCATGTTACTAAATATTTATTTCACAAAGGAGGCTTCTAAGACAAAATTAATCAATTTGGTATTTTTATTAATTCTTTATTGGAAAGAATACTAAGAAAGAATCTATTGAATAACCTTGAAGGTAGAAGAATAGTTGTGATACTAATAATAATTAAAAAATATAATAACTCGTTAAGGAGAAACAATTAGTAGCAATTTATGCAACAAAACAGTATTAAATGTTCTATTTAACTTACTTACCACTGTTTTTGTTGTAATCGTACGTTATTTTATTTGTAAATAAATTTTAATCTAATTAAGTTCGGCTGCCGTTGAAGATGCAAAAAAAAAACTGTTTAATTTATATTGTAAAATTATTATTAAATTGTTGTTCGATGTTAGAACGAGAAGTAGTATAAAATAGTTTTGAGTTCACTGTTCCCATGATGTGATAATTCTGGGTAGCGCCTGATGCTTGGTAGAAGAAGATCTCGCGAAGCAGTGTAACGTCAGTGGCAGCTTTCCGGTGTCTGTTGCTATGTGTCATCGATATCCATATCCACAGTGTAATATCTCTTACCAAACATTTTAGTTCTTCGGAAATAGGGTACTTTGTAGTACCCGACTGGCTGGCTACCACCCTTAAGTTGAAAATCTGTCGCCAAACACCTATCGGTGTGTTCCGACAGCTGCGCTTGAGATCTTCGGCCACATCATCACTTACCATGATGAGATTGTGGTCAAACACAAGCTTATCGAGAATAAAAAAAACTTGTACAAGATATTACACGTATCTTCATAAAAAATATAAATATAAAAAAAAACAATGCAAAATAGCGAAAATAATACAGTATTTTTAACGATGCTGTTGTTAGAATATAATGAAAAGTACTTTGGGGAATTTATTTTGTTCTCCCGCGAGAACAGTGGTATCAGTTAAACGTTCTCATGTTACTAAATATTTATTTCACAAAGGAGGCTTCTAAGACAAAATTAATCAATTTGGTATTTTTATTAATTCTTTATTGGAAAGAATACTAAGAAAGAATCTATTGAATTACCTTGAAGATAGATGAATAGTTGTAATACTAATAATAATTAAAAAATATATTTATGACTCCTCACGGCTGAATGGATTTGAATTAAACTTGGCACAGAGATAGATCACATCCTAAAAATAACATACTTTTTATTCCGTGAAATATAAGGTTTCAAAAACGTGGAACGTGAAGAAAAAACTTTGTACCCCTTTTTATGAAAATTACGGAGGAGTATGAAATTTGGCACAGTTAAAGTTTATATGGAGAAGGAGTGCAGAAAGCTATTTTTTTTATAAAATATGCTTTAGAAATAAATTAAATTAATAAAAAAAAAACTATACACGCACTACCATGCATTTGACACACACACACACATATCATTATCCTCCTCTGTTTGTCAACCGATTAACTTTTATTAATTGACAGTTATTGAAGAGACTTTTTTCCTAAAAACTTTTTGGACGAATTTCGATCCGAGGGCGAGCACTAGTAAAGATAAATACGGAAAAAACTGTCCTAAAAAGTGTCAAATAACGCGATATTATCATTGACGCCAAAAAATATCCCTTCATCGGATATCTACACCCGATCTTGAACCTGTTGTTATGTAGACCACGATTACCACTTAACAAAGGTTCCATCTCATATGAAAAGGGTTAGAGATTTATAACCTTTGTACTTACACTGTATATTAAATTGGGTGACATTTTCATCTTAAACGACTTAGTAAATTTAGGGGTCGAATTCCAACATCTTTATAAACATATATTTTGTAAAATTTTAAACTCAAATAGTTATTGAAATTCACCAGCTATCTATTTGTTCCTGTCTATTTGTTTATCCGGGCTAATCTCCGAAACAATTGAACCTACGTACATAATATGTTCATGGAAATTTCATCATTACTGATTGATCAAGATATTTCAGAATAAATGCTACAAACTTGAAGTTAGGCAAGTAGATTCATAAAAGGGAGTAGGTATCCACCAAGGAAGGATTTTTGAAACCTCAATCAATAAGGGTTGCCTCGGGAACGCGGGTGAAACCATGGGGGACAAGAAGTATCAATATATCGCCATAACCTGCAAATATTATTAGTGAGACCAGATTAATAAAATGATTGAATACAATGGGTCTTATGTTGCTTTTTTCAATGGGTAATTGCTGAGTTTATTGCCGGCTCTTCTCAGCAAAAGCAACCTTCCAAACCGTGCGTTAGATTATAGATTTTCACACAAGTTAAAGCGCATGTAAAAGTAACATTTAATTATAAAAAAAATACGATTAAAAGTACTTGTTATGATTTTATTTAATAAAATGTTAGATACAGTTTATTTAATGAAATTTATAGAGTTAGATTTTTCGCAGTCACTTAGTCTTACTATAGTAAAATTTTGGGAAAACCTGGTTTTAACCATGCTATAGTAACAAAAAATGCACCAGTGTTGGTTTCACGACTAACGAGTACGGTTAACCAGGTACTCCGTCCATATTTGCTCGGAATGTAGTACGGGACAGTGTCAACTTTGCTGATTATCTAGTTTCAATTGTGTTTAAAAAATCGTTGTAATTTAGAGCCACAGATTAACAAGTCATTGGTTAGTTAGTATTTGACAGGTTTTAGAAAAGTATCTAAAATTGTTCATTATAGAATACATTTGGCAATTTGCTTAATTTTTTTGTGAATTTTTCTAGTTTCTTTCAAAATTACCAGAAATTATTATGCTTTTATAAAATTGTTTATGGAGGAGCGAGGTGTTAGACTCCTCCATTGAGGAAAAGGCGATGATAGCTTAGTGGTAGTGACGTTGGATACCGCGGCAAAGGTCGTGGGTTCGAATCCTACAATAATCTTGAACTTTCGGTGAAGGAAAACATCGTGAGGAAACCATATTAGGGTGGTAAAAACCACCCTCAAGTTAAACAATCTGTCGCCAAGCACATGCTTACAACTCGCTCCTCCATAAACAATTTTATAAAAGCACTAGCATTTCCGCGCGGTTTTACCCGCGTTCCCGTGGGATCTTATCTTATCCCGGGATAAAATATAGCCTATGTTCATCAGGGATAGTGTAGCTTTCCAACGGTGAAATAATTTTTGAAATCGGTCCAGTCGTTTCGGAGCCTATTCAATGCAAACAAACAAACAAACAAATCTTTCCTCTTTATAATATTAGTATAGATAATAATTTCTATCAAAATATCAAATTGAATTTTTCCTCGTCCTTCAAACCTATAAGGTAAACTCAGTAAAAATACAAGCCAACGTGACTCAACTTGAGTGTATGTATTGTATGACTATGTTGTAGGATTCCTGTACGTTACAAAGGAGCTTGGACTTTGTGTCGTGTCACGGATTAACATGGAAATTGAATCAGGTTGCCCGGCGAACTTACTTGGGACAAAGCTTTGCGACTTCGCGACTTATGCCGCCTTTTTTTCTTTATCAGGGTTCCGCTTGTTAGAGCCATTTTTTTATGTCTGAGTAGCAATCATATCCGTCATAAAAATAATATCTTATATTTTTCCTTATTTTTTGGACTTTCATAAACAAATACTTTTATTTTTGAGCTCAACAATAAACAATTTGATTATATTTTAAAGAATTACCTTACTTAATTAAAATTTAAATAGGCAATACTATCATTAATAATGGAATCAATTTTAGTAACCCAGCACCCAGTATTTCAATTAGGTAAATATAATATTTTATGTATCCAAAAATTATATATCCAAAAATATTTAAAAATAGTAACCTTGCTGAGTTTCTTGGCGGTTCTTCTCAGTTAAAGGCTGACTTCGAACCGGTGGTAACTTCTGTAATTTGACCTTCATAAGTACCCGTCTAGGGTGTAAACTGAATAAATGGTTTTGACTTTGACTTATGAATTCATTCATATAATAAAAATCTAGTAAATAAATATTTATCTTGTAAAAATCCTTTACTAACTTTTTAACTTACTAATGTAATTTTAATTAATTGGTATTAAGTTACAAGATAATTAAGATAGAGAGCCGTTTCACCTAATATGGCTGACCATGGTATTGTCCATAGGGGACGAGAGTCTCAAACTAATAATGCAGACCGATAAGTGTTTGATAGATTCTAAACATTAACTACAGAACCCTCTCAAAATAAAGAGAACAACTCTATCTTAACCACATTTCCAGTGCCGAATACAAAGTCTGTGTTGTGAACTATGTCTGAAACGAGCTGACAACTAACTTCACTAAAGTTTTTAATTTAGTACTAATTTTTTTTTTAAATATTATTGTGTTGCTTTGTATATGCGTACTTTCTTTTTAGTTTTTTTTTGACATTTTTAATTTAAAATTAGAAGTCACAATGTCATCTCTAGAGCTATATTTTTTTACTTAAAATTATTATTTTTAATTTATGCAGGACCATACCTTCTTGTAATATTATTAAAATTAAACTCATGCACAGTGCAACGAAACTCAGACCTCATTTATTCAGTTTAGGCCCTGGTAAGGCGATGATAGCTCAGTGGTAAGTGAGGTCGGATACCACGGCGAAGGTCATGGGTTCGAATCCTACAATGAGCTTGAGCTTTCGGTGAAGGAAAACATCGTGAAGAAACCACAGCACGGTGGTAGGGTACCGACTGGCTAGCTCAAGTTGAAAATCTGTCGCCAAGTACCTATCGGTGAGTTCCGACAGCTGCACTTGAGAATCAGTACCCACCAGGCTTTGTGTGCTTACCACCTTCGGCCAAATCATCACTTACCATGGTGAGATTGTAGTCAAAACACAAGCTTATCAAGAATAAAAATAAAAATAAAAACCACCAGTGTATCAAGTATCAACTAGTTTTATTATTAAAAAAGTTTTACTATTATTATTAAAAAGAAGAATATTATGGCTCTATTTTTCTAGTCAAACGTGTTAACTCAAAAGTCTCATTAAAAGTCACTTGTTTCATAAGTAATTTGACAAGCCGGTAAGCGTGTTTGATTAATATACTATTAAACCACAAGTCGTGGGTTTGATTCCCATCCAAAACATATATTTATTTACACATGTTTGTTTGTCCTGAGTCAGGGTGTTATATCTATTTTAAGTATGTTCCTAATTTAAAAATGTAGGTACCTATATAAAATGGTTAGACTAAAGAAAAGTGGTTTCGTAAGATTAGAAAAATTTACGAGATCTCTCAGATAACACTGTTTGAAACTGGGTAAAGAAGTTTAGGTTACTTATCTCGACTGACAAGGGTGCGATCGGATTTACCAGCGCGACTGTACCGGGAAAGGGGTTTTCGGTTACACTATTCAATTCAGTAGGTACTATATTTTATTAGAGATTATTATATATTGAAGCAAGTTTACGAATAAAATTAGGTATTTTATTTTTACCAACCGTAAAGAACAAAGTCTGCAAAAATAGCAAAAAATATCTCTTTAATTTGATCCTTACCTAGGACTCTATTTTTCTTCATGTCAGAAGTAGACAGGAGACGGTAGGCCCCTGATGGTAAGTGAATACCGCCACCAGTAAAATGCCTAAGCAACTGGCTATCAAGTTCAACTGCTAGAGGGTACCAGTCAGCCGGGTACCGTAGGTATTACAAAGTGCTATCCTAGCACTGTGCTATGGATTTCATACGAAGTTTTACTAGGATTCTATCCCATAACCTTCGTCTCGGTATCCAACGTCAAGACCACTGAGCTTTCATCGCTTTATAAAAGGTTATTAAATTTTACAGATCTTTTTTTTTAAATTCTGGATAAGCTTATGTTTGACCACAATCTGACCATGGTAAGTTATGATGTGGCTGAAGGTAGTAAGCACACAAAGCCTAGGTGGGAACTGGCTCTCAAGTGCAGCTGTCGGAACACACCGATAGGTGCTTGGCGATAGATTTTCAACTTGAGGGTGGTAGCCAGCCGGTCGGGTACTACAAAGTACCCTACCACCGTGCTATGGTTTCCTCACGATGTTTTCCTTCAGCGAAAGCTCAAGCTCATTGTAGGATTTGAACCCACGACCTTCGCCGCGGTATCCGACGTCACTACCACTGAGCTATCATCGCCTTACCATCAGTAACGCTGTTAAGTGACTAGAGTAAATTATTTTACTAAAACGTGGTGTCCCTAAGAAAAAACCAGTATCACCGATAATTAAAAAAAATGTAACGCAAAAAAATCATAACCAACCTGTCCACTCAGTTTTTCCAACGTGCATTTTCAAGGCAAACTACTGAAAAAACATCGAACCGTGTCGTAAATAAATTAAACTCACCCCAGGGTATAGCTTCATCTGATACACTGTGCATTATTGAAGGCTATTGAATAAAACACGGTTCAATATAAGGGTTGGCGGTTGTCACAATAAAAACCACGTATTGCGGTTGAAACAAAATAGTGGAAATATTTTAATATTGAGAGATGATTCATAGGTGAGCGGTTTATTTTTTGTGTTACGCTCGTTATTTATTTATTAACATCAGATGGTTATTTACTGTTGAATGTCTGGCCAATGTTTTATTGTATATTTATGTTTTTTTAACGTAAATTATACAGATTCTCTTTTTTCAAGGACCTTTTTAGCTTACGCAAGCTTACTTTGGTTTTTATGGTCGAAAGGAGTTGTTTAAAACAAGAAAGTTATCGTTTAAGTTTGATCTGGCCAAGATATCCGTGGCGCCACTATCAGCAGAATACAAGCGCTGTAGCACAGATCTCTGCTGCCGCATAATGCTGAGCTGTGGCCATTATGCTTAATTTACCATGTTTATTTCAAAAATAAAATATATTTTATTTCTTTCTTTCTTTCTCGTTCTTTTGTCTGTAAATATCTACCTTAATTTTCAGCCAAATTTCAGGAATTAAGAACCGTTTTCAATGCATTTTTTAATACCTATTTAGTTCCTTGAAAAACCATTAAAAAATAGTTAAAATAAAGAGCTAACGCCAACCCTGCTGTCTGATAAAGCACATAGTGGTCTCACTTCATCAATAATTAAGTTGATGGAAAAATGACCGTCAGTAGAAGTAGCAATTTCAATCAGCTACGGTAAACCGAGACAGAGTGTTTTATATAAAGCTATTGTACTCGTATACACTTTATCTATTATATTTCGCTGATTCTTTTTTTATTGTATTTGTTATTGTAAGGAGAAGGTTCTTACATTAAAAAAAATAAGAAAATTGCTCAGAAACTTCGAAGTTTTAAGAAAACTTAACGACCATATTCAATTTTCTAAATATTGTTTAAAACTGATGGTTCCAAGTTTCTTTTTATTTTCATTTCATGGCAGGACAACGTCTGCCGGGCCCACTAGTCTATTATATAAAAATGAATCCCTATTTCCTTGGTCACGGCATCACGCTTGAACGGCTGGACCAATTTCGCTGATTCTTTTTTTGTTGCATTTGTTATTGTAAGGAGAAGGTTCTCATGAAAGAAAAAAGTATGAAAGTTGCGCGGAACATTAGAAAATTTAAGAAAACTTAACGACCATATTCAATTTTCCAAACATTGTTTAAAACTGATGGTTCCAAGTTTCTTTTTATTTTCATTTCATGGCAGGACAACGTCTGCCGGGCCCACTAGTTAATATATAAATTACTAGCTGTCTCCCGCGGTTCCCGACGATCTTATCTTTTCCCGGGATAAAAAGTATCTACCTGTGTGCCAAGATTCATCAAAATCCATTCAGCGTGAAAGAGTAACAAACATACATCCATCCATCCAATCTGTGATAAGTACATTGTATTCTAGTCCACCTGGATGTGAATCAAACCCACGACCTATGGCGATAGGTAGTGTCAACCCCGTCATTCGTTAGCCAATCTGCAGCGAACATTCTCGAAGGATATCTGGCGCCCTCATAAATAATAATGACGACCATAAAGGGTTTAGTTCTGAACATAAAACATCTATTATCGAAGTACAATCCGGAATCACGTTAACTGATACGTGACGATCCCAATGAGCAAATTGTTACAGAATTACTGACAGAACTAAAGGCATTAATTCAACAAATAAGTAAGAAAACTTTACTCCCCTACTTCTAAACAAAGTTAATTACAGCTTAGGGAGTGTGTGAAGGGAAAGAATTACAGTTTCATTATATCGTGACTTATATTACCTATACTCGCTTCCTAGACTTAAGTTCTTGTCAAAAGGTTGACGGAGGTATTTACTTATATTTCTTTAAAATAAATAAATGAATTTCTTTCTATGAAATCGTATTATGTAAAAGTATTGATATCGCCACCTAAATTGTTAAACTATAATGTCTTCTAATGTGGTGTGAAAAATAAACAACGTAGAAGTATTATTACCAGATATTCTCAAAATGTTGGGACTTGGTTGGGCCATCTCTTCAAGGTAAAATAGTTAAGTCTATGGAAATTAAGAAAATACGTCTGAGCTAACCACCTAACGTAATATACCTGACGATTGCATAATATTGTGTTGAGTGTGACAGAAGAAAGGGTTTAGTAGATTGAAACGTGATTCAATAATGTCGGCAACACATAGGCAACACTGCGACCATAGTCACTTACCATCAGATGAACCGCCTGAATACTTAACCTTTAATATAACAAAGTACCTTCCCATCATAATCCCATTTATATACAAAATATTCATGTTCTCCATACCCGAAACCTTATGATCTAACCATTCTAATTTCCCATTCAAATACTTAAACTAACAAACCACTAAGCACTTACGTAAATATCTGCGCCTCCGTGTTTAACTTGATCTCTAGTTGTTGCTAAATTAATTAATTCGTAAGCATCATGACCTCATATCTCCGGCACAATCGTCACACAACTTAACTAGAGTGTGGCAATGATGTTTAAAGAGATAGATGTGGTATAGGTTTAGAGGATGACACTCAGAATTTCTAAATTTAAAAAAGTGGCAGTGGCAGCTTTGAGGAAGTGTTTTATAAATAGTTTGTACATTTGTTGTAAATATAATATGATTGTATAATGAGAGTAAAAAAAAACGTGAGGGTTCGTTAACACGAGCAGCATGTTGCCGACTGCAGCCGCCGACACTCGCCAACGTCAGCCGTCAACGCGCTGACGGCAGCTGGCGGCAGCCACCGACAACCGACTGGAGTCGACGGCTGCCGCCGACGCGCGCCGACTGCAGTCGGCAACATGCTGCTCGTGTGTACGAGCTCTTAGGGCCAAATTTGAGCGACATCCGTTTTATAGCTTACAGGTAAATTAGCTATGACAATATGAAATTATAAAAGTTTATTTTTCGATCATGGAATGCTAATAATTAATATTTTTCCTTTTGTCTTAGATATTTTTTTATTAATAATGAGATACAATTATTAATTAAATTGTAAAATATCACGTATCTATAGTATTTAACATCATTGGCGTGCTTACTCGGCACACATTACCATCTGATACCGGTAATTGCTGTAGTATTGTAAGGCCTAGTCTACACTACACACAACCTGTATACTGCATTGTTATAGCAAAAGATTACTTTTCAGTAACTTTTTTTTGTGTATACACATTTTTATCACTGCTGAACCAGCTAACCGTGTAGGCTAGTACGCGCGATCTCAAATGGGATGTAATTTGAGCGCTGCAACGCATCTCGCACTAATAATAGCCCAGCCACGGGTAATATAGTACAGTCACTTGGTAGGTATACCTGGAAAGTTTACCGGGAGTTTTTAAATTTGGTAAAACTATAGATTTTTTTTTAAATTTCAACTTTGCCATCGTATCTTTGCGCTCGCGCCACCATATTGGAGAAATAGCGACTGAAAGCTGTTTTTTTAACTATAGATATCTCCTTTCCGAATCATTTCATGCTAAAAATATTTTATACAAAATGAAACTACAGAAAATTTCCTACAGTTCATGGATAACTTTGTTTTTTTCATAAATCTTTTAGTTTTTTTTTTATGTCACAAGTGACAACGAGGCAGGCGGGTCACCTGATAGTAAGTGACAACCGTCGCCTATTGACATTGGCAATACCAGGAGATTGCTAATGTGTTGTACACCCTATTCAATGCCTTAAAGGCGAACTGGCTCTCAAGTGCAAATGCCGAAACATACCAACAGGTGCTTGGCGACAGATTTTCAACTTGAGGGTGGTAGCCAGCCAGTCGGGTACTACAAAGTACCCTACCACCGTGCTGTGGTTTCCTCACGATGTTTTCCTTCACCGAAAGCTCAAGCTCATTGTAGGATTCGAAACCACGACCTTCGCCACGGTATTCGACGTCACTTACCACTGAGCTATCATCGCCTATATCGCCGCAAAGTTCGTCGTAAGTAACCTAGTAATGGATATAAAATCAAAAATCATTCAGGAACGCAGGTAAAACCGCGGGTATAGATAAACTGACTGAGTTACTATATTGCCTTAATATTTCTCTCATTTTTCAGTTTCATTTATACATACGAGACACCAGCTTCAAAATAATGAAGGCCGTAATTATTGGTTTCCGTTGAATCATTATACTGTACTCAATGGCGAATGTATGTGACTGAACTGTTTTAATTTGCATGAAAAATAGAACACGAATAAGATAGAGTCGCGTTAATGCTGGACGGTTCCGTATGTTTTACTGCTACGATAAATTGCAATTTATAAATTAAATTAATTTCTGAAATCATAATTATATTAAGACGAATTTTTCGATAATAAAATTGAAATTTAACCGTTTAAATTAAATTTATGATGATTTTTAAATCACCAAACCAAAGACTTGGCTAGTTTTCATATAGGTACGAATAAATCCTTCGCAAGTTCTAAATCTGTAAGTTCTTAGTTAATTCTTCCGAAAATTTGTCTTACTGGTAGAAACTAGCTATCAAAAATAGGGCTCTACCATGACTGTTTTAGTAGGTTATAAATAACAATAATTCGTATATGAGAACTAGCCAAGTCAGACCTTCGGCTTCAATGTAATATTATCCTAAGTTATATGAAGAACTGATATTTTAAACTGTTATAAAATATTTTTGATGTTATAAATAAATTTCAGGACTGACCATTGAATTTTGTCGTTGAAGTCAACAACTAAGGCATATAATAATATTGAACTTGGCTGTCATTTTACATTTATGTTTTTGATGGGATTTAGTTTAATCGATTCAGCATTATAATTTGAATGATACGTTTATTTATTAGTATGAAATTGTTTATATGCTATTTTCCAGCGTAAAGTATTTATTTTGCTTATTTTTGGTATGCTTCAATGCCTTTTCAGCAAACAATACGCAAAAATTACCTTTTGGTATAGGCATGGATTTTCATATTACAGAACGGTACCCCAATAATCTTGGAGATAACCAACCAAGTTTCGCTATACAATTTTTTTCCTGGAGTTTTTATTACAAAGGATATTATGAATTAATGTGGTTATTAAATCGTCTTGGATATTTTCATCAAATTTGATAATGCAAAAGCAGATGGGCTCTCAAAATTGTAAGATTTAATATAATTTCTTACCTGTCTATCTGTTTTATCCTACTAACATTATAAATGTGAATGTGCGAATGTTTGGATGTTTGTTACTCAATCACGCAAAAACGGCTGAACGAATCTAGTCTCACTGAGAATATTTGCGTGTTATGGCGGCAAATAATAAGAATAAATAAATATAATTTAGTTCATCCTTTATTCTTTGATATTAGATATAATTATCTAAAATCTATTAAATTGATTGCATATCCAGATATCGATATTACATATATCTTTAATATAATATAATTTTCAGATAAAGATAAAATACTAATAATAATATAAAAATAAATACATTTTAAAACTAAAACTAATAACTAAAATAAATTTAAAAAGTTAGGCCCCTTCGGCATGGTTCCGAAGATGCTGGCAGCGTTTCGTCGCTGTTTAGTTTATTTATGTGTGACATAGTAAACAAACACAAGCAGACCATTACAACCCGTATGCGTATGAAGTAATAAATAACAAATTTGCATAACAATATAGTAAGTAATCTTAGTCTGTAGACGCCTACTTACTGCAAATATATTGCTCTCTGATAGCCTCCAGGGATTTGGACAATGTTCATAAACGTTTTGAACTCTACCTAAACGAATTTAATCTCACAGAGTATGTCACCGAAATATTTGGAAAATTCATAATTTTTCATGACATTTTTAATAATGTAATGAACATTTTCATTATAGAATTTTCTACAAAAAGCAGTATTATATAAAAAGTTATATTTTATTCATTCATCATTAATATTACCTAATAGGTACGTGAAGAAAGTAAGTACCCCTTTTTCTCCTCTGTTTTTCAACCGATTTTCTAGCCATTGATTTTTTTTTTCTAATCTTTACCATAGATACAAATTCATTCAATTGCGTTTATTTTCATAAGATTTAATATTATTCTTATATTATACTAATGTTATATCACATTCACAGTAGAGTCTAGTCCTTGTTCATACAAGTCCATGGTATTTTATTTCTTGAAAGTATAATAATCATAGTTTTAGGCACGGTATTCGTAACCAGAGCGTATTTTTTTTAACTATAAAAATATTATAAAGAGGTGAAGTTTGCGAGGTTGTAGGGGGTAATCTCTGGATCTACTGGATCGATTTTGAAAATTATTTTACAAATAGAAAGCCACGTTAATTGTGAGTGTCATAAGCTATATGAAAGATGAAAAAATACCACGGGAACGCGGGTGATAACGCGGGGGACAGCTAGTAGACTAGATTTTTAAGTATTTAAGACAGTATTTGCCTATATTATTACATTATTTACTTAGTCTATGACATCCACGTACCCACTGTAGTTTCCGGATCTAACTAATTAAGCGCCTACAGTTAATGTCGCCTGAATTTATAGTTACGCTTTGAAATATGAATTACTATTGTTGTAGAAGTCTCATAAACTTACGTCCCTTTGTAATTAAAACAGTCAATTTTATATTTACTAAATACACCAAAGTGTATAATAATATGTGTTTAATGTGAAGAATACACGAACACATTTATTTATTCCACGTCTTTTTTTTATTTTTATTCTTGATAAGCTTGTGTTTGACCACAATCTCACCATGGTAAGTGATGATGTGGCCGAAGGTGGTAAGCACACTAAGCCTAGATAGAAACTGGCTCTCAAGTGTAGCTGTCGGAACACACCGATAGGTGCTTGGCGACAGATATTCAACTTGAGGGTGGTAGCCAGCCAGTCGGTTACTACAAAGTACCCTACCACCGTGCAATGGTTTCCTCACGATGTTTTCCTTCACCGAAAGCTCAAGCTCATCGTAAGATTCAAACCAACGACCTTCGCCGCGGTATCCGACGTCACTACCACTGAGCTATCATCGCCTTAGAAAGTCTATCAATAAGGTGTACCAATATTGCATAATATGCGAAATCTAAGTCAAAACCATTTTTTCAGTTTAGGCCCTAGAAGGGCACTTATGAAGGTCAAATTACAGAAGTTCGGAAGTCAGCCTTCAACTGAGAAGAACCGGCAAGAAACTCAACAAGGTAACATTTATTAAATATATTAACATAAACAATTTTATATTGAAACTAATACAAAAATACATAAGGTTTTGATTGACAGGCATTCGTTTATCCAAAACCAACATTTACCAACTGTAATAAAATTGGTAAAACCTACCCTCAGACCTAATAAAGAAGGTAGACAGAGCTCCGCGCACTTAAATTGAAGCACAGTAAAGGAAGCCGAATTTGAACTCATAACTCATAACACGTTGTTTCACTTCATTAGAGACTATTGTTTACGTACGCTTCTTTAACATTTTTTATTTGTTCTGTGTATTAGAATAAATTGTTTAAAAAAAAACAAAATTAATAACCAATTACTCAGTTTAGGCCCTGGTAAGGAATTTATGAACGTTACAATTGACTCTACCACCGGTTCGGAATACACTTAAACTGAGAAGACTCCGGCAAAAAACTCAGAGAGGCATTTTTTGCATTTTTTTCAACAGTGGATCTTTCTTAAATTTATTTACATTTTCATAAGTACATTTAGATACATTTTCAAATATTTTACACTACGCCAGGGGGATGCAGGTGCAGAGAGAAGCTACTACAAGCAACTTATTATTTATTCGTAGCTGCAACCATATATTTCTGTCTTTTATATAATGAGCCACCTTATAATAGGCTTCGTTCATTAACCTAAGTTTTAGAAACACATCAATAATTTAAAAGAAAACTCTATCATTTAAAACTTCTTAATCGAAATGTTAGATTACGAAAGCCATAAAAGCAAAGTTAATAAAGAGCAGCCTCGACATCACGTTTAGGCGAACCTATAAAATTGCAGTAAAACAGCACTCGGAACAAATCGTTGCGGCATTTGGAGCTTGTCTGCCTCCAAATGGCAGGAATACGTAGTATCTGTTATGGGTTAAACACATTTATTTACCTATTTAAGGGAAACCTCATCTATTTGGTTTCATATCTATTGGTCCTGAGTCTGATTGTAATTATCTATTTAACTGAATATTTATAAGTAGGATAACGTTATGTAGTATCTGTGGTTCCCATAGTGTATGAGCTCTACACAAGGGCTAGATGGCTAGATAGGCTACATAGTTTTTATCGCGCGTTGTGAAAGGGGGCTAGACGGAAATCTTACGACACTTTTGTGTCGGTGACACAAAAGTGCCGTCAAAAGTGACGGCGTGCGCATGTTTCTCTGTCTGTCTCTCTCTCTCTCTCTCTCTCTCACTCTCTCTCTTATAGAAAGCAAGCCAGATATTTTCATTTCTATTTATATATATATATAAATAGTTTTTTTTAATATATATACTCTCTCGACTGACTTATATAACTTATATAACTTCGTTCCATCCGGGTGTCCCTTGACACCTCTCAAGTTTTTATTTTTGGATAAGCTTGTGTTTGACCGCAATCTCACCATGGTAAGTGATGATGTGGCCGAAGGTGGTAAGCACAAAAAGCCGAGACAGGCTCTCAAGTTCAGCTGTCAAAACACACCGATAGGTGCTTGGTCACAGATTTTCAACTTGAGGGTGGTAGCCAGCCATTTGGGTGCTACAAAGTACCTTACCACCGTGCTATGTTTCCTCAAGATGTTTTCCTTTACCGAAAGTTCAAAGTAGGATTCGAACCCACGACCTTCAACGTGGTATCCACTGAGCTATCATCGCCTTAATTCTACTAATATTATAAATGTGAAAGTGTTTTTGTATATTTTTATTTTCATTCTCACACTATTTTACGCAAAAACGGCTGAACGGATTTTGATGAAACTTGGCATACAGATAGATAAGATCTTTCGGGAATGTGGGAGAAACCGCGGGGACAGTTAGTATTTGACATAATTCACAGGATTTTATGAAAATGGTTCTAAAATTATTATTATTTAAAAATAATAGAATCCAATTACGATATTCATAAATATGAACATAAAAAAAAACTAAAGTCGGTGCTTTTAAAATTTTATGAATTAGAATAAAATAAATAAATAAATAAATATCCTCGGACATTTTTCACACACGGCTATCTGATCCCAAACTAAGCAGAGCTTGTAATATGGAAACCAGATGACTGATATACTACATAGACTACTTTTTTTTTTGTAAATACATACTTAAATAGATAATTACACCCAGACTCAGGACAAACAGACATGTTCATGCACACAAATGTCTGTCCTGGATGGGAATCGAACCCATGACCTGCGGCGTGATAGGCAATGTATTAACCAACCACGCCAACCAGCCCGTCAAAGAATAAGAGTCAACAAACTCATATCTATTTTTTAAGTGCATGCTTAATATGCTAAATAAAGCATAAATAACAGGCACCACCTGGCAACACTAATATTTTTAAGTGATCACCTGTACACCAAAAATAAAATGCTAAACAAAGGGTCATTAAATTACATTAGACAAAGAACAAAAAAGTACCTACGTATATTGACCTATTCATAATGAATAAACGAAACTTAATGAATAAAAACAATGCTTCCCTTTAAACAGTTTTAACAGTTCGGTTGTTTTCAATCTATGAAAGTAACTGCACTCTGTAGGGTTCAGTAAAAATAAACCCATAAAATTATATTGCATCATGTTGAACTACTTAGAATAAGAAATTATTTTGTTAAAAAAAATACTGACAATTTTGTTTTATTTCCAATAAATGTACAAAATATTACAATCTATATATATAAAAACTTCCTCGAGGCTGCCACTGCTGCCAATCGACAAGGTTCCCAGCAGGCTGGTAGCGTTTCTTCTTACAATGGCTAAATAGTTGTTTAGTAGTGTTGTTTGTTAACCTTGTTTTTGTTTTTACTACGATGTAGAATTACACGTAGCATTAAGTACAAACCTTAGTGGTTTAAAAATGCTATTCTAATATAACAAATGTATTTTTTTTTTTTTTAAATGGTAAATAAATGAAAAAAAAAAAAAGTTGTCTTTTCTTGATCCTACAGAAAAAAATATGATGGTGATGTTAAAATTATATATAATTTATTAATTATGTTATGAATTTTTATTTTATTATTTTACTCATAAATTTCACTCAAAACATTATTTCAAATTAACTTGACATGCTAATTTGAAATATTTTTTTAAATTAAAATAATTCCATTTGATTTGGGTACATTTAAGAAAATTTCTTGAAAAATACCTGCTTTTAAATGTTTTAAATACTAATATTATAAAAGAATACAATGATAGAGTTATTAAACATACAGAAACCTATATTAATATTTTATTATTTGAATGCTTAAACCACAAATATAATTTTAAAATAATTTTATACGGAACACACAGTATAAGATATACTTTAAAATATCAATATACATAGCCCGCCTATTCATTTACATATTCGTAGGCTTGTTTTAATATAAATAGTAACCATATCAACCTATTCCCATGTCAGTCTCTTTGTGTTCAAAGAACTTGATACACTTCCTCGACCAAATATCAATCGATCCCTCATCATGGCCCCCTCTCCTCAAGAAACTATGGTCGAGCAAGGAGAATCGAAGAAATATGTGCCTAGACCTTTGACTGGTGATGAAGTGGTGATCAGTGGAATGTCAGGAATATTCCCAAGTTCTGAGAGTGTACAAGAGTTTAAGGAGAATATTTACAACAAGGTAATAATTTGAAGTGTTTTGATTTAGTAGATTAGTTAAAAACCAATTAACCAAGGATCTTGATTCATAATATTATGCTACATCTAAAAGCCTGGCCAATTTGGGTGCATACTTAGTGCTGCTTTAAAATGGTGTTTAGTAGTAAGTATTAATAATAATAATAATAATAAATACTCTTTATTGTGTACACAATTAAACAAAAATACAATATAACAGAAAAAAGAAGACGAAACTTAGTGATAACAACACAGGCGGCCTTATCGCTTTAGCGATTTCTTCCAGGCAACCTATTATATGTAGGTATTATATGGCTACTAATACTCGTTATATTTTTTAATTATTTTATTATATCAAACCGAGCGTAATTAGATGCATCTTTAGCTCGTCTTGTCAGACCTTTATTTAAAAAGTCATCTTCTTTATTTTTTATGAGCTGAAAAAGTTCCTAAACATACACTTTTTTACCACAAGTGACAACCAAGCATGCGGTTCACCTAATGTAAAATCAATACCGTCACCTGTTAGACATAAGCAATTTACCTTTTTACAATACCTAAAAGGCATTTGGCTCTCAAGTGCAACTGCAGAATCACACCTACAGGTGCTTGGCGTCAGATTTTCAATTTTAAGACCGTTATCCAGCCAGTCGAGTACTGTAAAGTACCCTTTCCGTTTTCCTTCACCGAAAGCTTAAGCTCATTGTAGAATTCGAACCCATGACCTTGTTACTACGAGTAATCTTTTATCTTTAGGGTCTTCTTCGTTCGATTAATACACATCATCAATCCTGGTGTTGCAAGCGTCGATCTGTAGACTAGAGTAACCGAATCAGATAGGCTGTATGCGAATTTCTTACCTTACTTAACTTATAAATAAGTTACAAGTTAAAAAACTTTTTTAAAAACAAGCTTTGGATTCTGAGTGACGTCACTTTATTTTTTGAGTTATTCTCAGCAAGCCCTTTCATTTGATACCCATATTGTAGGATTGCATTAAAAAATAATAGTCCGCTCTTAGGTATTCCGCTATGTTGGATTTAGAATGACGTCACACAGCTAACCATGCATTGTCATCCAAACTAAACGTGTATACAAAATTTCAGCTCAATCAGTTAAAGATATCAGCTTCAAAATTAAGTTGCAAGATTCACCCCGGAAAAACATACATACATTGCAAGCTAATATATAGCTTGTAAAAACTAGCTGTCCCCCGCGGTTTCACCTGCGTTCCCCAAGGATCTTATCCTTTCTCGACATAAATAGTATCCTATGTGTTATTCCAGGATATTATGATTCACCTGTGTACCAAGTTTCATTAAAATCCGTTCAGCCGTTTTTGCGTGAAAGAGTAACATCCATCCATCCATCCATCCATCCAAACTTTCACATTTGTAATATTAGTGGGAAATACATCTTTTTCTCAGGTGGACATGGTAACAACCGATAATCCTCGATGGAGTTTCAACCACCCTGAGGTTCCGAAACATTTAGGCAAAATCAGCGGGATGGGCAAATTTGATGCTCAGTTCTTCAGGGTTCACTTCAAGCAAGCCTGTACCATGGAACCGATGAGCAGGAAACTTTTGGAACATGCTTACAGTGCTATTTATGATTCTGGTAAGTTAAGTTTATTTAAATTTTTGAGTATAATAACGCCACTCGAATTACTGGATGAAATTCATTTTTTGAACATACATCAGATCCTATCAGTCAATTAAGTGAATGTCCACTATTGATTTCTTCAGGCATTCAAAACAAACAGGTCTTGCACTGTGCAATTTCAAAGTAAGTTCTCTAGAGAGATTTGTAATGCCAGCAACATGCAACTGATGTTGCAAGCATGTATTATAGGCAATGATAAACGCTTACCTACAGAGAGTTATGTACTTGTTTGCCTTTCTAGTGAGTCTTTTACCAGAAAACAACCTTAGAATTACATCTGCTGTGAGTTTGAAAATTATCTTCAGCAATATTGCTCATTTAAACCCCTCTCTTTACAAAACGATAACGATGTAGTGATATTAAATAAAAACACGATTGTTTCTAAACTCAAACTCAAAATATCTTTATTAAATGAACTCATTAACAGAAAGACATTATTGAAACAAGTGACGTTTAAAATTTTTTAAACTTCACTTGTTTCAATTATGTCTTTCTTTATGTAAGTTTCCTGGGAACCGCGGTCCAACTGTAGATGTTGGAAGCTTGTATATATGCAGATCTCTTGGAAAACTTCGTTAGCGCGATGTAGATTATTGGAGCGCCATCTATCTATGAGTCTTGCAAACTGTGATATCTGCGTTGTAGATAGATGTCGCAGTTTCATAGAAAATAGCTTGTGAGTGAATTCGTTCAAGTGCATTCTTGTTATTATACAAATTCATTAAAAAATTAAAACTTTCAAGCAAATTAATCTTTACATAACTCCTTTAAACACTAAATCTAAATTGTTTTAGTTTGTACAAGGTGAATGAACGAGTGAACTTGCCTAGTGAACTCGAAATTGTGTCAAATACATTTGTTAGTAATTAATTACCTACCATTGAATAAAATTTGTTTTTTTTTAGTCTAAGATCTACTCATCAAATCTAGTTCTTTTTATTCAACGCTAAAGCGATAGTTTATACAAAACTATTGATCGCTCTCTTGTCGAATTTTGAGCATAAAATTTTATGAAAAAAAATAACTGCGTCCAATTGTCGGTACAAAAAGACATTTGTCTATAAATATTTGTTTACGTTATTACAATCTTTTATCAGGTATCAATCCTTTGCAACTTCGTGGAAGGAAGGTTGGGGTTTTCATCGGCTCCACATTTTCTGAATCAGAAAAAAATGTCATTTATGAAAATATTCAACGAAATGGCTTTGGAATTACAGGGTGAGTAAAATTTTATAATATTTTGAGTTTCAAAAACTGATTTCGTTACTTAAACCTACAAATTGTGTAACAATCTACTGGTGTTTTCCAGCAGGTGCAATTGTGAGCCAATTTAAGTCATTATAGGTCGACACCAAATTAATCCCCCTAAAATTGCTAATGTTGAAACTTCGTAAGCGTTAATAGTGTAAAGAGGAATTTTTGTACGTTTGTTTGACGAACATCCACAAGTCTGATCGATTCGGAATTTTAAATCCTGTCACAAAATATATAGTTAAAATGTCTAATACTACAGCAAAGCCTTCTCCGTTCGTAACTATAACAAAATTGCGTATCAAAACATCGTATTATTCGATCGGTACAAAGTTTAATAGAATTCGCTGTAAATTATTTTCTAAACACAATTTGCTACCATTTAGTGACTAAACAATGTTAGGATACTAACTGGTGAAACTTTTAGTTGAAACAAAACTAAACACTGTATATTTATAGCTTAACAAGCTGTGACTCAGAGTTTTGTTATGAGATTACTTAATTCTTTGGAACAGCCTGGGGCTTGTATTAAAAGATATTCGAAGTTAGCTACATCTTGAAAACCTTAATAGGGGTGTTACAATATCCAGTCAAAGATTACAATGTGGTTCTAAAAGTATTTAATTATTTTTTTATTCTGGATAAGCTTGTGTTTGACCACAATCTCACCATGGTAAGTGATGATGTGGCCGAAGGTGGTAAGCACACAAAGCCTAGATGGGAACTGGCTCTCAAGTGCAGCTGTCGGGACACACCATAAGGGGCTTGGCGACAGATTTTCAACTTGAGGGTGGTAGCCAGTCAGTCGGGTACTACAAAGTACCCTACCACCGTGATATGGTTTCCTCACGATGTTTTCCTTCACAGAAAGCTCAAGCTCATTGTAGGATTCGAACCCGCGACCTTCGTCGCGGTATCCGACGTAACTACCACTGAGCTATCATCGCCTGTATGTAGGTATAATAGAATACTACATGATTTAACCCTGCGAAAAATTAATAAGATTTAACTATCCTACTAATAATAAATGTGAAAGTATATTTGGGTGGATGTGTGTGAAGATGTTTGTTACTCTTTCACACAAAAACGGCTGAACGGGTTTTGATGAAACTTGGCACACAGGTAGTTCATATCCTGAAACAAAATATAAGATACTTTATCCCCGGAAAATATAAGTTCCCCCAAGTGTGGGTGAAACCGCGGGGGACAACTAGTAACTGTTGTCAACAGATTGTTTGAGGTAATAATATGATAGGTACCACAATAATGTTTGAAATTACAAAAATTACAGAAATTACAATACAAAAAAAAGAATAAATTTTTTACAATAGCATGGAGGATAGCTGATAAAAGCACAGAAGGTTTGACTATAAATCTAAGGACCCACATCTTACTGTAAATTGTGGTTCTCAGATGTCAACCTCTGACCTTGAACGTGTGTTACCGCCTTTATTCTCCTTTGTACAATTTGAAATAACTTAATTAGAACACTTTTGATACAAACCTGTCCTTTGGTTGCTTATCCATAAAGTTTTTTTTAAATTTCTGCTTACAATTTGCTGTGAGCCATGCATCTTATTTGACGTGGAAAAAAATACCCTAACTCTAAAAGTTCGATTCTCAATTATGAAAAATCATGTTAATTAATATATGTTTATGTATGGGTAATAGTTACATATTTGGACACCTAAGCTTTATATGAGACTGAAAAAAAACACTAAAGATATGAAACAAATTTGAAGCTGTAATTGAGTGACCAAAATTAGCAAGTTTTATCAAATATTGACTTTTTCCCAGATATCTAGGTAAAATCAATACAAATTTAACTGAATTAAAAAAGGTATTTAATAAAGTAATTTAAATAAAAACAATCACTTTCACTTACGACAAATATTATTGAGTTAGTAACGAAAATTTAGCAATCCGTTATAACAGTATATTTTATCCCCCGATTAAAGTGTCTAGGCTCAAAATCTATCCCAAATGTATAATAAATTTATGTCTAAATTAGATTTATTAATGTTCATCTGGCATGAACTTGCCTGAAGCATGTTGTGATGACCCCTTAATTACATTTGGTTAGACTAAATTCATTTAGGGTGGAATTTATATCTCACTTATGAACTTTACTGTTTATTTAAACCTATGAAAGCATACGCAATGAAGACACGTCAGTTTATTAATATGAGTACGTAAAATAGCTACTTAAGCTATTTCTACTGGTCTAAATAAGGTTACTTTCAGTTTTTTTTAAGTATTTGATTGAGAATTAAGCAAGCGTTCTACATAAAATATTTATCACTGTCAAATAACCTTTTTTTCTAAAACAACAAAATACGATCTCCCGCTTAGCCGTCCGACGCAGGTGTTGCTAACACTTGACTCAACTAATAAGAATATAATTATGAAAAAGGGCCGGCCCACTTCACAATTTAGGTCGTTTATTAAAATGGTAATAAGCTCAGGTTAAAAGTTTATACGGCACGCAAACGTGGACCGCGGGGGTGCTTAGGTAGTTACGTAATGTGTGCCGTTAAAAAAACAATGGATTAGTAAATTGGTGGAAAACTAGCCGGAAAATGGAGATATTTTCATCACGAGCAGCGCTACCTGCGGACGCTTCACGTAACAAAAAAATCTACATATTTTTACATGGCAACTAGATCGTTTTGTATTTAAAAAAAGCCTTCTTTTTAAAATTGCATGTTATTGTAGACACTTTTACTGTATTATTCTTGACCTAATCTATTAAATATTACAATTTAAAATATTAAAATTACCCTGTTTCCTGACAATATTTTGACGTCTAAGTCAGCAATTTGGGTGATTTACACACCAGTGCAGTACTGTCAAATACGTAAAAGCCATTACTTTGGTACACTGGGAGCCAATTTAACATACCGCCGAACTTATAATTAGATTTTCTCTGAGAAATGAACGTGAACACTCAACGTGTGCAATTTTGGGGTGCTATTATTAAACCATGTTATATTTTATCACTTTTCTGTCTATATTTGCTACGAGTCTTATGTTATGACTTGATTTTGGGGGTCATAAAAGTACCGTAAAGTACAGTAATAAGAACTCTTTGGGTGAATGATTGTTACGGAAACATGCGAATATCTTTGTATGGCCAAACAAAACATAGTTATAATTAAATTCTATAGATTTTTGCCGCCATAACACGCAAATATTGCCAGTGAGACTAGATAAATAATTATTGAATTTATAATGAAAAATGAGTTGAATGATAAATAAATTATTCAAAAAAGGAGGAAATTCTCAATTCGACCGTATGTTTTTTTTTAAAGAGTAATTAGCTGAGTCCATTGCCCGCTCTTCTGAGCAAAAGCAACCTTCCGAACAGGGATTAGAGTCTGACTATTCATAAGTGCCTGTGAAGGCCTATTTGGATGAATAAACATTTCATTTCATTTCAAGCATTGACATTAAGGTCATTATTTCACAAATACATAATTGGAATAAAATAACTACCTACTAACATCTACAAGTTGTTTCCATTATTACTTAAGATACATATGCTGCAGATTTGAAAAATCTAGACATGTATGGAAAAACCAGCCAAGTCAGCCCTTAGACTACATATTTGGATTTTGCATAGAACTTGGCACTCAATCTCAGATCTCCATTCTTTTTGCGGCGAAGCCCACAGCAGAGAATAATTTTTGTATTGAACTTGGCTCTCCTTTTTTACATTTATGTTTTTGGTGGGTAAATTATATTCAGTAATATTACTTTAGCAGCTTTTAGTCCCCCCGAACTGTTTAACAACGGACCACAAGCTGGTTTGCAAGAAAAAAAAGGAGATTTTCATATAAAAGAAAACGAATGCATCCACCACAGGGATAGTATTATCACTTGATTTTGAATAGAAATAATATTGGTACTAGTTTTATTTACAACAAATGTACAAAATATACATGCAAATGTACAATTACAATACATAAAAAACTTCTTCGAGGCTGCCGCTGCTGCCGATCGGCAAGGTTCCCAGAAGGCTGGCAGCGTTTCCTCTTTGGATGGCCAAGCAAAAGGCATAAATTGATAATTTGAATGCAATTGTATATTTTTTAGGTTTTTCTAATCAATTTAGCGCTTAAAGAAATATTGCGAACTGCCTCTCAAGTACAGTGGAACATGTTTAGGTGCTTGGTGGCACATTTTTATGAGGGTAGCCAGTTAGGTATTCCGAAGTAAGTACAACACCCGTGCTTTATTTAGTGATATACTATCAATTTTTGGCGATGATAGCTCAGTGGTAAGTGACGTCGGATACCGCGACGTATGTCATGGCTTCGAATCCTACAATGAGCTTGAGCTTTCGGTGAAGGAAAACATCGTGAGGAAACCATAGCACGGTGGTAGGGTATTTTGTAGTACCCGACTGGCTGGCTACCACCCTCAAGTTGAAAATCTGTCGCCAAGACCTATCGGTGTGTTCCGACAGCTGCACTTGAGAGCCAGTTCCCATCTAGGCTTTGTGTGCTTACCACCTTCGGCCACATCATCACTTACCATGGTGAGATTGTTGACTTGTTGACTTGTTGACTTGACTGGCCGGTTGGCGTGGTTGGTTAACACACTGCCTATCACGCCGCAGGTCGTGGGTTCGATTCCCATCCAGGACAAACATTTGTGTGCATGAACATGTCTGTTTGTCCTGAGTCTGGGTGTAATTATCTATTTAAGTATGTATTTACAAAAAAAAAAAAAGTTGTATATGTAGTATATCAGTCATCTGGTTTCCATATTACAAGCTCTGCTTAGTTTGGGATCAGATAGCCGTGTGTGAGAAATGTCCGAGGATATTTATTGTGGTCAAACACAAGCTTATCCAGAATAAAAAAAAGATGATAATAATCCCAAAAATATAATATTACGACTACATTGTACCGAGTGAGTCTAGAATACGTATTACACGCGAGCAATTTTCCGGTAGTTCTAGAACTGTAGTGGTAATTCAGAGATGTTGAGATGAACATGTTTTGTTTGTTCATCATGTTGCTTTTGTTCATTCACGGCAATCAAAAATGGAACAAATGTAGTTCAACTTTCCTTTATTTATGTAAAAAATAAACATTTTAGAATAGTTGCAGCTCCAGCACATGGACTGCTATAATAACACCCTTTCTTTGTGAAATACCTACATTCTAAAAGGAAACCGTGTGCAAAGTTTGAAGATTTACCGTAGGTTTGGGCTGTGCGATAGTGATCCTTTTACGGATAAACTCGATTAAAATAAACTATTGGATGACCTCGTATCACAAAAATCACCCTTCGATTGATAACTTTAGTAAGTTCAAATCATTAGTGCGTATTTTTTGACATCACATGCTAAGTGATGATGTGACCAAAGGTGGTAAGCACACAAAGTATAAATGTGAAATGGCTCTCAATTGCAGCTGTTGGGATACACCGATAGGTGGTTACTGAAAGTTCAAGCTCTTTGTAGGATTCGAACCTATGACCTTAGTCAATATATAACTACCAAAGAGTCAATGGCTACTATGTTATTTAAAAAAACAACAATGTCATTGACATTTGAAATAGATAGGTACGTATAGGCCCTGCATTTATTTAAATAAACATGAATTCAGCATAAAAAAAAACATTAAACCATTTAATTTGAATTCAATAGTTACATCTGTTTTGGTTAATTTGAATTGAAAAATAGGCATTCAATTCCAATATATTCAGTTCAAAATTTCTTTCTCTTCGAGTATAATTTGGACTACAAATAATTTGACTGTAAAATTTTAAATATAAAGTTTTGGGGGTAAAAGTAGGATCCAAATTGTAGAATTTGAACAACGTAAAGATTTATATGGTGTTTTTTTATACTCGTGTTTACATAAATTAATAGTATTTTTTTTTATTCATGATAGGCTTGTGTTTGACTACAATCTCACTATGGAAAGTGATCATGTGGCCGAAGGTGGTAAGCACACAAAGCCTAGATGAGAACTGGCTCTCAAGTGCAACTGTCGGAACACACCGATAGGTGCTTGGCGACAGATCTTCAACTTGAGGGTGGTAGCCAGCCAGTCGGATACCACAAAGTACCCTACCACCGTGCTATGGTTTCCTCACGATGTTTTCCTTCACCGAAAGCTCAAGCTCATTGTAGGATTCGAATCCACGACCTTCGCCGCGGTATCCGACGTCACTTACCATTGGGCTATCGCTTTATTGATTCATAATATCCCTAAGACAATGCTAACAACGACGCTTATTTACAAAAACAGAATATTAATTATTGCTAAGGTTAATGGTCTCATATAAATTAAAACAAACAACGAGACATCATTGTTTCATCGTAAAAAAAATGATTGTTAGAGAAAGAGTGATTTTTATGGCGATTGATTTCGACTCTGACTTGATTTCTTAGTCAGGGCGTATTCTTTTAGTGTTACTTTGATTGTTATAGGGTAATTGTATGCAGGTTAAGTAGTACGATAAACTTGAGGGGAAGACAGGCGGACGGGTCACCTACCAAAAATACAAAAATGACCACTGTAAAAGTGTCACCATTTCCGAGATATTTAATAAAAACAGTTTCAAACCCTTTCAATCTGCCAAAAGGGTACGAGTACAATCAACACAAAATATTAAATTGACAAAAAAGACAACACAAAAAATAAATGGCGTATCGTAAAACGAGACTATCACTAGTGGGACGTTCGGCTCTCATATCAGAGATTTATTGTTTAACATCAAAAATAAAAAGTTACTGCGCTAAGTCGTCGTTTCAGGATGCCTCTGAACAAATGACGGTATATATCAATATAACGATGGCCACTCAAAGGTTAAGAATACTCCAATCCCGATAGGGTTGCCACTGCCCAATTGGATATCAAAATTTCTTCCGGTCACCACTTTCCGCATCAATAAAATTGCTGAAAAAACAATGCCTTGCTGAGTTTCTTGCCGGAGTCTTCTCAGTTTAAGTGTATTCCGAACTGGTGGTAGAGTCAATTGTAAACGTTCATAAGTGCCTTACCAAGGCCTAAACTGAATAAATCAGTTTTTAATTTGATTTGAATATAATATGCGATATATAATTCCGCTATTACCGTACACGAATCAATTCATAGCAAAAAAAAACAATTAAAATATAAAGCTTTTATTTTGAAAGTCGCCCCAGGGATATGAATTGATTTATAAATAAATGCCAATAGCAGCAGTTTACACTTTTTTATTATGTTTAAATACGGAGTTTAGATGAAACAAAACCGAGAAAGGAAATTTGCCTTTATTTCTAAATAGATGTAAGCGTCTTTTTAGGGCTGAATAGCCTTTGCTGATTGACGCAATGACGACAGTGGCGTAAATAATAATCTTTTATAATATAAAAATTGAGTGCAAACTCGAAACAGCTAAGAAAGAAACGATATTTTTGTTTTAGGGTCTTATAAATTATGAAATGTTATTCAATAATTGACATCTAATAACGTGACAACCCTAGAGTTCCGGATGATGACTGAGATGCGCGGGCTAGTTTTCAGTAACGAGACAATATTAGTCATCGTACGTTTTCCTTTACCATGGAGATGCTATAAGGAAATTGTTTTTTTTTTATATTTTAATTATTTTTTTTAAATTAATCTATATGTACTTTGTGTTTGAGTTTTCTGGTACGTTACTCCTGAAAGGTGGTGGAAGTAAAACTGCTAGTGCTTTGTGAACAATAAACAGCTTGGTAATGTTAGCCAGCTAGGCGTGTACTAAATACTCAGCACCGGGTTTGGTTATCAAATACAGTGAAAAAAAAAAACGTTTTTTTAGTGAGTACCTAATAACTGCAATTGTTTAAGCAGTTTCACCTAAAAGCCAGACTTTAAGCAGTTTTTTATTTACTATTATTATGGTTTGCCATGCTATTTCTGATTTTAAACTTAATAAAAAAACTAGTTAATTTTGCGTTGTTCTTTTTCAACCACACATTTATCATTATTATTCATGACGTTGCTGGTAGTGGTTCAATAAAAGGGTTTAAAATATTCATGTCGACGTGCATTAACGAAACTTGAATATTTATTGTTTTGTTCGAGATGCGTATTTACAAAACTGGAAATGATTTCAAAGTCGAATGGCATTTTTTACGTGTGATTTAAATGACTATGTACATTTATTATAATACACTACATTAAAATTATGCATTATACTTTATTTTAACAGAAGAATGAACAATTTTTTAAACATAAATAAATCTATCAAGTGGTTGAGAACAGTGTAACAGCATAACTAATTAAAGCCATCTTTATGAATTGTTCGTAAACCAGTAGTTAATTCATTAAATAAAGCATTAATGATTTCAGACATTTCAAACACGTTTTGTAAATCAACGTCGTAGTTTATACGCTTCATTGAAATATTTGAATGGTCAATTCGGTTTTCCGATTGGATAGCTTTTGTTTTAAATGTATTTTTTTATTGACACTCGATTTTAGTCTCTACTCTAGTTTTTTTTTTTTTTAACTCAATCAAAAATTCTTCGTTTTAAGTTTTGGTCTGCACATAATAAGATGAATATTATTAATCTAATTTAGTCAGTTTTTCTTTATCATATTGTAATATTAATAATAGTCAACTAATATGTAGATATAATCTGTTACTAAAGCACCTTCTGGTATGTTATGTTATTTGTATTTCTCATTATCTTCCTAACGCGTAGAGATAAAATTAAAAAAATCTTGCCGCGTAGTTTGTTATCATCATATGAAGCCGTGTAATCGATATGAGTATACCCTTTCCGTTACACCCTGTATATATTTTCTTAATATTTTTTTATGGTCATTTGTTCATGCTTAAAAAGTAAATGTTTGTCCGTAGGTAAGCCGCCGTAGGTACTAAGTAGGTATATATTTATATTTCTAGATGTCCCACGCAGTTTCACCTGAGTTCCCGTTGGATTTTTGTAACAGCGTGATGGTAGATGCCTTCCTCGATAAATAGGCTATCGTATACTAAATTCAATATTAAATTCAATTCGAACCACTAATTCCTGAGATTACCACGTTCAAACAAACAAACTCTTTTTTTAAATTCTGGATAGACTTGTGTTTGACTACAATCTCACTATGGTAAGTGATGATGTGGCCGAAAGTGGTAAGCACACAAAGCTTAGATGGGAATGACTCTTTAGCTGTATAATATTAGTATAGATTACAAGTATAGATTTTCATACCCCAAGATTAGCTTGGGACCAGATCTTTATCTGTTCAGTGAAATCTCAATAGTAAAATTGATCTTCTTTCAGCTGCAACAAAGCCATGTACGCCAACCGCATCTCCTACTGGATTGACGGCAAAGGCCCATCATATGCCCTCGACCTGGCCTGTGCCAGCTCCATGGCTTGCTTGGAGCATGCCTACAGAAGCATCAGCACTGGGCAGTGCGAAGCTGCGATTGTTGGTGGGTGCAACCTTTGCATGCACCCCAATGTGTCTCTGAACTTGAAAAGGTACTGGTCTTCTGCCATAGTCTTCTGTAATTTCGTGACGTAAAAGCAAATAAAAGTACTTCGTCGTTAAAAATTATTTATAATTTTAAGATTCTTGATCATACTCGTAAATAAATTTCGCCAATTACTTGTTTTGTTTCAGAGCTGGTTTCTTATGCTTGGATGGAAAAACCAAGTGCTTTGATAAGAATGGTGATGGCTACGTCAGGTCTGATGCCATAAATGTGCTGTTTTTGCAAAAGGCTAAAGATGCTAAAAGGTATTAGATGTATTATATGGTTTAAGCACTTGATTTTTTTCATATTGAACCAGATGTGCAAACAGGGATCAAATCTTCCATAATTTCCTTAATTACGCACAGACTAAATTGATGACAAAGATAGTTCTTCAAGAGTTTTTATAAAAGTCGCCTCAATATAGTATTTTATTTATATAGTCTTAGACAAGCTTTTTTAAAACGTTACCTAAATTATATTTAACGCTAAATATATGAATAAAAGTAGAATGTCCAAAACACTTTATCCATTATACACGCTTGCATGTTTATTCCATTTTATCTGCCCGTCGCAACTGTGAACAAATTGTTGCATAACATGTCAGTTGTCTGACAGATGAATGTATAGTGATACAAGGGTTAAGCACATTTGCAATTCCTATGCTTTCATTTGGGATTCAAATTTCGAGTGTAAAGTTCTGTAGGGATGTTTTAAAATGATTTTAAAATAAAAATAAATACATTTGAAAATTACATTTAATAATTTAAAATAAAATAAATTAATTAATAAAAAGCCTCAATTCCCAGAGGTCTTTAACAAACTATGTAGTATATGTATAAATAAAAGCCAGTCACCTACTAGGGATTATAAAAGGTCGGCAATACATTGGCAATCCTACTGATGTTGCTACTGTCCATAGGCTAGATAGTGATCCTACTTGTCAGCTAACATAAAAAACTACTTAAAATAGATTAGATCAAAAATTACTTGAGGTTTTTCTATTACAGAATCTACTCAGAAGTTTATCACGCAAAAGGAAACTACAGCACAAAAATAAGCGACCAGTTCTTACCTATTCGCGAAACTAAGGACATTGAGAACTTTTTGGAATCATTTTACTCTGAAATAAACATATCTCCAAGGGATGTAGAATATATTGAAGCTAATGGTTCAGGTAAGACAGACTACTTTTGTGATTTGTCACATTGTCAAAATAACTTTGAACTTTAACAGCTGAAATGCATGTTACTATTTCGTCTAACAGGGATTGCTGAAGCAGATGGTAATGAACTTGAAGCAATTGGTAACGTGTTTGCAAAGGAAAGAACAATTAAAGTTGGAAGTATTAAATCCAATATGGGTCATAGTGAACCTGCTTCAGGAGCTAGTGCTCTTACTAAGGTAAAAAGATTATTAAATAACATGTTCTACTGATATTTCGTAGTTATCTGGGACACTCGACAAATGTTAAAAACATAGCTCCTTAAAAAGATGTCTACCTGATTTAAAGCAAATATTCCGTGTTCAGTTAAACCGTCCGTTTGAGTTAAACTAGCTACATAAGGTAAAGTGAGCGAATATGAGCGTTTCATTCAAATATGTGCATTCATATTGCGTGGAAATGAAAAAAAGCAATAAATTTGTCGTTTTTGTCATAAAATCTGGAACTGATAATTTACATTATAATTTTTTTTAAATATTATATTTATATTATAACGATAAAATGAGTATTTGATTTAATAAATATCAAAAATAACTATAAGTTTAATGTAAATAATAAAAAAAATCACCAGGTCTGTCTAGCATACCATGAGGGTAAACTCCCAGCAAACCTGCACTATAATGAACCTCAAGACCACATCACTTCAGTGAGCGACGGAAGGGTCCAGGTGTTGACTGATCACGCCCCGTTCAATAGAGGCTTTACTGCGTTGAACAGTTTCTCATACAGTGGAGCTAATATCCACGTTCTTTTGAAGGGACATTATAAGCAAAAGGTAATTTTGAAGTAGTTGTACAAAATTTATATTATTGCCAAGCAAGGTCTAACACATTTAAAGTCCTGTCAATTTCTTACTTGCATTGTACCATAGATATTACAGCATTTAAAAAGTCATAAACATTCAACTATTGTTTTTTTTATTCACTCATAGATTCCAAGTTTTTGAGATTTCAAAAAATATCAAATCCAAAATTACTGGAAAAGACTCAATTTTTATATCATGCTTTTTCAGGAACTTGAACGCTACAAAAGCAGCCTGCCCTATCTTGTCCTTGCATCCGGAAGACAAGAAAATTGTGTGAAGAAGATTTTAGAGATCCTCAAGAGTCAGCCGATAGACCCGGAGCAGATTGGTCTCTTGCACAGCATACACGAGAGTGATATCCCTGGGCATATGTGCAGAGGGTATACTATTCTTGGTGGGTGAAATAAAATAGAGCATACAAAATGTGTCCAATTATAATCAAATTTATATTTAAAAAATCAAAAATACCGGTGAAGAAGCGAAATATTCACATTTATTCCAATTTCAGAAAGTAACGAACAAAAGGAGACTGCTTGTGTAACTCAAAATGTTGAGTTTTGCTCGGGAACCACTCGGCCACTGTGGTTTGTGTACAGTGGTATGGGTTCACAGTGGGCTGGTATGGGAGCAGATCTGATGCGCATACCGATCTTCGCTGCTGCAGTTGAAAAGTGAGCATTATCCTGCAATTTAAATTTTAAATTAAATTTTCCATAATTATGAATTATTCTATGTGGTTTCAATAAATTACATGTTAATATGACGTATAATTAAAATAAAAAATATACGATTCAAGCTTTAGCTAACAAGTCGTTGACGCTGATAGTATTTTGTTATATTTATAATTTTAATAATTCTAACATCATCATTGGATGTTTAAAATTTTATAAAATATTTCAGGTGCCACAGAGCTTTGGAACCGAAAGGCATTGATATTGTTAAGATATTGACTGATCCTGACAAGTCCATCTATGACAACATCCTCCACTCATTTGTGGGTATTGCTGCTGTCCAAATCGGCCTCACAGACATCTTAAAAGAAATGGGAATTGTGCCTGATAATATAATTGGTAACAATTTTTAAACCATTTAATATGTTTTTGTGTGCTCCGGTGATGGCTTTATTTGCACTCGCTAATCCATAGGGTGATTTATCCAAATGCTAAGTTTTATCCACCGTTGTAGATTTGTCACAATTTGATTATGACACAATTTCACACATAAACAAACTAACTGTATTTTTAGGTCACAGTGTAGGTGAACTCGGATGCGCTTATGCTGATGGGTGTTTCACTGCAGAAGAAATGATCCTCTCAGCTTACAGTCGTGGTTTGGTATCAGTACAGACAAAACTCATTCGCGGGTCAATGGCCGCTGTTGGACTTGGATACAAAGCTGTAAGTTTTGTGTATTCTGTTTACAGATAAAAAAATTAATAGTAAACAGAAGGCCTGTTTCCTATTTTTTCATTACTATTCAGCGCTAATAAGTTGGTTTCCCTATTTAACATTACAGCACATCGACCCAGTATTATGTCCACAGGTTATAGTTTTTTTTTTTCTATAGGTTTTGGCTCTGTGCCCACCTGAAATCGAAGTGGCATGCCATAACAGCTCAGAATCATCTACTATTTCGGGACCAGCTGATATTATGAAGCAATTTGTAGCAGATCTAACATCACGTGGCATTTTTGCTAAGGAAGTGCCATGCTCTAACATCGCGTTTCATTCAAGATACATTGCCGATGCTGGTAAAATCTTACCTACATTTATATTTTATATCCATACTCACATTACGTTGGGCTTTAGCTGTGTCAAGAACTGTGGAGATTTTTTTTTTTAAATTCTGGATAGGCTTGTGTTTGACCACAATCTCACCATGGTAAGTGATGATGTGGCCGAAGATGGTAAGCACACATAGCCTAGATAGGAACTGGCTCTCAAGTGCAGCTGTCGGAACACACCGATAGGTGTTTTGGCGACAGATTTTCAACTTGAGGGTGGTAGCCAGCCAGTCGGGTACTACAAAGTACCCTACCACCGTGCTATGGTTTCCTCACGATGTTTTCCTCCACCGAAAGCTCAAGCTCATTGTCGGATTCGAACCCACGACCTTCGGCGCGGTATTCGACGTCACTTACCACTGAGCTATCATCGTCTTGAAACATCCGCAACTAATACAAAACAGTTGTCACATTATTTTTCTTCCACCCGTCTTGTCATACTCAAAGAATATTCTAGATAGATAGACCTTCTATATAGTGTTTGCGACGTTATCAGAAGTAAAATTAAATAAACAAATTTCAAGATCTCTAATCTCTATTTTAGGTCCTGGACTCTTGAAATACTTGAGTGAAGTGATCAAAGACCCGAAGCCTCGAAGTGCTAAATGGGTATCTACGTCTGTACCACAAGATAAGTGGGATGAACATAATGCCAAATACTCGTCAGCGGAATACCACACGAACAATTTACTGGTAAATATTCATATCAAAGGATACACCTTGCTTATACAGCGAGCTCGTGTTTTATTTATAGATTATTTATTCTCTAATTCAGTTTGTCGATAGTAGTTTTTATTTGATTTTCATTTTCTAGAACTCAGTACTTTTTGAAGAAACATCAAAACTGATACCAGCAAATGCCTTAGTAATAGAAGTGGCCCCTCATGGTCTCCTGCAAGCCATCTTGAAGCGGTCACTAAGTGAATGTATCAATTTACCACTGACAAGACGTGGAAATTCTGATCCTGTCAAATTCCTATTCGAAGCCTTTGGGAAGTATGTAATATAGAATATTTCGTGATGATTTAGATATCTTACTGGCTATAAAGCTTAAAAAATATATTCGGTTAATTTCAGATTATATCAAAATGGTGTAAACCCTAAGGTAGATGCATTATACCCAAAAATAGAATTCCCAGTGTCTACTGAGACTCCTCTTCTATCACACTTCGTAGAATGGGAGCACAGTGAGGATTGGTAAGTGTTGATAATTTTAATATTGATTTGACCTCGTTATACTTATAAACAATTTGCGATATATACATTATCTTATTAACGGTAAGTAAAAAACGATTGGTAAATAACATTAAACATAGTAAAAGCAACTTAAATACCAAAGTGATAAAAGAATATTTCGAGGAGACACCAACAATATGTGAAAATATAGTATTTAACCACAAACTATTTATTTTCAGGCCTCAAGCTAAATACAACACAAAGGACAGGGTTATGGCTACTGCTCGTGACTTTGTCATGTCCATTCACGATGATGATTACAAACATTTCCGTGGACACGTTAGAGATGGTAAAAATAAAATATTTATAAATAAAGAATTTTACTGTAGACTTGGTTGAAATTCTCATGCTTATGATACTAGTGCAAATAGATTAACTTTATGTTTAAGTACTCATATTGTGACATTTATAAAAAAAAATATTTTAACAGGCATTATATTTTAACTACCTTGGAACATCCTATCTATCATGGTCTACAGGTCGCGGGTTCGATTCCCATCCAGGACAGAGATTTGTGTTTATGAACATGGTCCTGAAAATATCTATTTAAATATGTCAAAAAAAGTATATGTAGTATATCAGTTATATGGTTCCTATAGCACAAACTCTCCTATGTTTGGGATCAGATAACCATGTGTGAAAAATTACAGAGGATATTATTTATTTAAGTCACGTGGACGAATTCCAAAATCTTGCTTTTAATTAAAAAAAATGTTCTTCTCCACCGTTTCAGGCATTCTCATGCCAAATTATATTGATGTCTTTTCAGCCATTTAGTCGAGACAGACAAACAGAAAAATCTGAAACAGTCTGAACATTTTGTGGAATCAATATTTCAGGTAACTACGTTTTCCCGGAAGCTGCTCTGTTGGTGCTTGTTTGGGAAACATTGGCAATGCACAAAGGTGTAAAATATCAGGATATGTCTGTTACATTTCGTGATGTGCAGTTCTATTGTGAAGCTAACATAAGGGCTGAAGTCCCACTTAGACTTGGCATTATGATCCATAAAGGAAATAACCAGTTTGAGGTAATCGATAAACATTTGCACTTTTTTATGTTGAAAATATTGATAAAACATAAACAGAAGGAATTAAGGTACTTCTTTATTTTATAATACTCTGTTTTATTAAGTTCATGCTTGTTTTGTTCTTAGGTAAACTACGAAAATACTCAAATTGTAAGTGGATTTATCACAGAAGTGAAGACTGCCGATATAACACCTAGAAGTCTTGGAGAACTCGATGCTGAAGCAAATGACATTGTTTTAAGTTCCAAAGAAATTTACAAAGCTATGCGTTTAAGAGGATTTTCTTATGAGTAAGTTTATATTGGTGCATCAAGTTGGTAAATTACATGTATAAAGATAATTACGATAAAATACGAATGGTTTAATTTAGTTTTTAATTAGTGTTAACGATTTCTGATAATTTAAAAAATATTTAATGTTTCAGTGACGTATTCCAATCAATTAAATCTTCAAACACTAAGCGTAATTCTGCTTATGTCACATGGACAGACGACTGGGTCACATTCCTTGACTCTCTCATTCAATTTAACTGCTTCTCAAGAGATCACGAAGGTGTTTCCACGCCTAAAATCATCAAAAAAATTTATATCAATACTCCAGAACATTTGAAGACTAAACAAAAGACAATTGAAGATGCTATTTGTTACAATGCACAAATTTATAGCTTGTATGATGTCACAAGGTATGTTAAAATTTACATATTAAAACATATTATAAATGTTACTGATTTCGCTTCCATTCAATTTTTTAAGTGAGACCATATAGTAGCTTAGAAAGAGTAGTAGTAAGAAGTACGTTGTTTGTGTTTTTATTTATAGAGCACGAATTTACAGTAAGTAGTGAATTAATTTTATCGACATACTTTTCAGATGTGCCGGTGTTGAACTTGAAGGAGTCGTTTTTAAAGACAAACCAGATATAGATCAAGAACCAGACGTTTTACAAACTCGTGAATTTATTCCTCATTTCCTTTCAGGAAATATTGAAGTATGTATAAATTAATTACCATTGACTATATATTAAAGTATATTTTTCAAATATTTCTCTAACCTTATGGTACAGAACTAATAAAAATATTATTTTTTAGATGAAGACAGCTCTCCATATCAGCTTACAAATTGTTACTGACAATGTAACAGGCAATGTAATAAAAATAACTGAGCTATTCTCAGAAACATTACCTGATGTATCAAAAGCCATCAAAGAAGTGACTGATGAAATTCCATCTATAAATTTCGTTATGACCGATGTTGAAAAAAACAACATCAATCATTTAAAAATGCTGAACGAAAATGCAACTAATATAATAATTTTAGATAATTTATTAGCTGATGAACAGGTACCAAAGAATATTATCTAAAATGTCTCATCTATTGACACTTTTTTTAAATGTATGTTTTAATAAAATAATTCTTTTTAAATTTTTCTTTTAGAAAATGAAGCATCTTCACGCATTCTTATCCAAGAAATCATTTATTCTGGCTATTGAACAAGACACAACTGTCATTAATCCAAAATACAAACAGTTCAATGTAATAGCAGCTTTAACAGTGCAGAAAAAAATATTCATACTTTTGAAGAAAACTGAAAGTATTGAAGACGTCAATGTGACTTACTTGCCCATAGCTCAAGATAATAAATTTTCTTGGGTTCTAAAAGTTCACGCTGAGTTGCAAAAATCAAGGCGTTTAGTTTTGGTTTCGCAGAGGCAACCGTATTGTTTAATAGGTAAGAAAAGTTAGTTAAATCTTAGTTCTCCATAATTTTAATTAGATATAGGTACATGTGTCATTAGCGATGATAAGATCTTTTATTAATATATACTAATCTTAATTCAGGTGTGGTCAAAAGCTTAAGGAAAATTTATGGAGACAAAATTGGTTTAGTCGTCGTGGATGATTTCCGCGTTCCATCATTCAATCCTGAAAATAATATTTATAAAGAACAGCTCCAGAAGAACTTGGCGTTCAATATTTTAAAGAAGGTATGCTTTTTATTAAGAAAGTCATACAGCAAAATTTGCTACATGTAATAATTATCAATTGGTAATTTGGAACCGGTAAATAACTTTTTTATCATTGAATACAGGGACAATGGGGTGGTTACTATAATATTCCTTGCGCCAAGGCAACACATTTCCAAGATATATATCTTACTTCTACAACTCCCGGTGATATTAATACTTTGACTTGGGTCGAAGAAGGATTATCTCCATCAAGTCATAATTCAGTTCAGGTAAGGCAATTTTTATGTAAATATTTTTTTTATTTAGGATGTATTGATATTTTCTGAATGAATAAATTTAAAATTATTACTATAAATAGGTATGCTACACTGGGCCATCATTCAATGATGCCCAAATTGCTACCGGAAATATCACAAGCACAAAAACTTTTGGTATGGACTATAGCGGTGTCAATACAAGGTATTTAAGAATAGTTTTATTGAATTACAGATGTTAATAAAGATACATTAAAGATTGCAATAATAAAATTTATATTTTTTCCAGGGGCGAAAGAGTAATGGGTCTTGTAGCTGGTGGTGCAATCAAGAGTACAGTGGAAGCTGATCTGAACATGATGTGGCCTGTACCCGAACACTGGACGCTTGAAGATGCCGCAACAGTACCATTGCCTTATGTTCTAGCTTATTACTGTTTGGTACGTTGTTTATCTTCTCTGTCATTAATACGAGTATATGAATCTGACTTTTAGTCTATTTTTATGACTTCATTTATCTTTCGTATAGTTTTAATGGCTATGATTCTCATTAAAAATGCGTCTTTTAAAATGTTTTCAATTTTTTTTTTGTTTTGACTTTAGAATGAAATTACTAGCAAAGAGGGCAAAATGTTTCAGTCCTACGAAAAATGGTCCGGAAAAACTAAAAATCCAAAAGAAATGGGTTGCAAGATTTACTTTCACATTTAATTCTAATTTTTAATTCATTAGCTATAACTTTTAATTCATGAATACTATGTAATTTATTACAGACAATAAGATCAAAGATACGTCCCGGCAATACTGTGTTCGTCAATGGGGGCGCAGGAGCATTAGGTCAAGCTATAATATCGATATGTTTAGCTATCGATTGCAAAGTATTTACAATAGTCGGTGATAAGCAAAAAAAAAATTTTTTACTGAAAATGTTCCCAAGTCTAAGTGGTTAGTAAACATTTTTATAGCTACTTAAAACATTGCTTCAAAAATATTACGTTATTATGATTTTTTTAACTTTATTTTAAGCTGAAACTTTGCGTGGATATTCTATACCTGATATACTCTTCGCCCCATTCGAATAGTTATACCCTTTCCGTTACATCCTGTATATCATTCTGAATGTCCTTTTCACGATTTTGAGCCTCTTGATTTTTCAAGATTTAATAATTATGCGTTATATATCACCTTGGGAAATATGACGTGATCCACGACGGTAAGCTAGATTGAAATTGAGTACCTAATAATGATCTAATTCATTTCACAGAGGATAACATCGGCAATTCTAGGGTGGATACTTTTAGTAACATGGTGTTTAAAAATACCAACAACAAGCGCTGTCATGTAGTCATTAACTGCCTTAGTGGTTTGTACCGTAAGGTAAGAATAAAATATTATGAGTAGGTACACTATTATACATAATACATAATTTTTTACCGTATTCAGAAAAAGAGGAGGTTCTAAATTCATGTGCTTTTTATATCTATGTTTCTCGATTTTCAAGACCCAAGATATAATGTAGATTATCAAATTTTTGGTGAAAATACCGTATTTACTTTGAAACCGTTAATATTTTGTTCGACTTGAATTGTGAATATACCTATATCCTACAATTATTTTGGTTATTGAAAGAATTGCATTTTTTTAGGCTGCTATGAAATGCGTAGGATTTAGCGGTTTATTCCTTGATGTAAGTGATTTCGATGCAAGTGAGAACAGTGACTTTGGAATGGCGTTCCTTTATGAAGAAAGATCTTACCTCAAGGTTCAACTATCGAGTTTATTTAAACCAGAAAATGTTAACGAGAAAAAGGTATGTGTATTTATTTTATTATCTCTATAATATAAAAAAATGATAGTCCATCTCATATCATCCCTCAGATAAGATACTTATTATCCCGGGAAAAGATAAGATCCCACAGGAACGCGGGTGAAATCGCGGAGTACAGCTAGTATGTTGTATTTACTTAGATTTGACTTGCAATACTATTTTAAGGTTCATACAGGAATTCCAATGGAACCCTATTGTTGTGGTAACGCTGTTCATAGATTATTAATATATTGTTTTACCATTGACATATACTTTTAACGTTATTTTATTAATATACTACTGGTTCTACATCCTGAATTTCAGTTTTTGTGGATAAAAAGTAGCTTTGAGTTGCTCATTAAATATCTCTATTACAAAAACTTGCATGGATACGTTGCTGCGTGTAAGAAGGACAAACCAACAAAGATTGTTTCAGAAGTATAAATATTAAAATGTTGTCATTCACATAAAAAATACATAAATACAGAATTTTTTGTTGTCGTAAAATATTCTTAATGTGTCTTTGAAAAAACATAATGGTCATTTCTTTTTATAGAGAATTCAATTTGCAATTGCCGAAGGTATAGCAAAGGGCATAGTGCGACCGCTTAGCCGGGTGGTATACTCACCCAAGGACGTTTCTAAAGCCTTCAGATTGATATCTTCAAGCAGACATAGGGGAAAGGTTCTATTGCGGATGAAGGACCCCGTCACAATGGCACAAAGCTTGAATGGTGTCCCGAGGTATTTTTGCTTTATTTGCTATTTTGGGAAATACCTTTAAAAGTAGAAACAGCAGACCGGTAGCAACTGGTAACTAGGTAAGATAAATATTTAAATGTCTCATTTATTAAAACCCTTGTAATTTTCAGAATGATGTATTCCTCAAAAGGAGCATACATTGTCGTATGTGACGAGAATGAATTAGGTATAGAGTTTGTAGATCGTTTAGTGAAACGAGGTGCTAAGAATATTTTAATGCACATTAAACCTAAGTGCATTGGAGGATATTACCATACTAAGATGGCGTGAGTAACAACTTATATTATTTTCTCTCCAGACTTGACAAGAATCATTTTACATTTAAAATTAAATATAGCTAAAACAATAATGCCGACAAACTCCCGCGAAAACTATTAAATTATAGGATTTAGCCTACAAATGACATTTAATTGCAATAAAATCAATTGTTTTTATAGATCATGGAAGAAACTAAACGCAACTGTAGATCTGTCATTAGAAAATCTTCAGACCGACAAAGGATGTGTAAATCTACTAAAAGAAGGGGCAAAATTAGGTCCAATTCTAGGAATCTTTATTGTTCAGAATTTCAAAGGCGACGAAATAGAAGAAAGTTTCCAACCGGAAGATGTTGCAGCAAAATTCAATGAGACTGCTTGGATTGTGGCAAATCTAGATTTGAAATCGAGAAACGTTTGCAACGAACTGAAGTATGTAATTCTATTTATCGTTATTTTATAAGTTGTAAAATTAAAATAGAAGTTTAACATTATATTGTTCTTACAGCTTTACTCATGGCTCGTTTATGTTTACTGCGAGTGAACCTTTGTGTGGTTGTTAGCCGATGTTAACCTATAACTAAACAAGCAAAAATTATAATTCGGCTTGTTCAGTAACTCTTGAATTTTATATACGTATCAGCAGATTTTTTTCAAATCGTCTTACCTGTTACGTCTTTTTATATTTTTAGACACTTCGTAGTACTGAATACTTCTTCTAAATGCTTGACTGATGAATATGCGGTTTCTGTATCTGAGAAGATTTGTCAAGCAAGAAATGATATTGGTTTGCCTGGATTAGCTTTCCATGTTCCTTTAGTAAAAGAGGTAACAATATTTAAACTTTTTATTAAATATTTAGTTGAAATAGGAACTTTTTTCTAGATTAAACATATTATTATTCATATTATAACTTTAAAAACTCATAAGGAAACTAAAAACAAATTGGAGTAAAAAGTAATACCTACTATATTTTGCTGAGGCTAATAAATTTGAATATTGAAACGTGGAACAAACATTTTCTTTATATTTCAGTTCAATAACAAGTTGGAACAGGTCCAGTCAAAAGTGAAACCACAATCAATATCAGCTGTTTTCACCGCACTAGAAACTAGCATGAAATTGAATTACAAGAACGTGGTGACGTTTGATTTGAAAACACGCAATACTACCGATTTCTTAGACAAAATTGCTAGAATTATAGGTACGTAACATTTATTAAAGTTTCTAATATTGAATAAAATTATCTAAGTATGTTAATACTTATGTACCTCTTGCCAGGTGTGAAACAAATTGATGACATCAAAGATACCATGAACATAGAAGATTTAACTCTGAACCACACTAACTTAGAAGAAATTAAAACGACCATCAGACAAGTGTTAAACATCAATTATCCTATAGAAAAGATTAAGGAAATGAGCATTGCTGGGTAAGATTTTTTCTTAAATGTTATATTATTTAGTAAAACATATTATGAAGATACCTAAGTATACTATAATATAATATTACTTAAGGATCAATTCAAGCCAAACCAAATAAGTAATTCTTACGTAAATTAAATGATGTAATAAACGTATTACAATACCAATTGATCCAAACACACGTGAGAATGAGATAGGCAAGAAAAAAGCTTAAAGATATTCAATGTAATATCTAATTTTGACAAGCTGATGATGAAATTAACCTTTTGTGCCTTGTTCTCAGCTTAAAGAGCCTTTGTCAAGATATGATGAAGCAGAACACAAAGTTTAACAGTGGACTAGGAGCTTTCTATACATATATTGATAAAGACGAGTGTATGGCTACAGAGCCAATGGTGGCCATGCCAACGAAATTGAGTAATGCAACAGAGGTAATTATGATAAAGAGTTATAGGTAACTTTTGATTATTGACATACTACTAGCCAAACTAATATTATTGTATTATTTTTTAACACAGAATGAAGAAGAATTGGATCCAAAAGCAGTCTATCTGATGTTGATCCCAGGATTTGAAGGACACAGTCAGCTATTTGTTCCAATCTGTGAAAGACTAAAGGTTCAAGCTATGACTTTCCAACTTGGACCGGATTTGGCGGACGAAAGTATCCAGCAAATGGCGGCAAATATTTTAAAGGTATTTTTACTTTTCTATAACCACAATAATATTTAAATTGTTTATTTGAACCAAATAAAATTAAAAAAGTTGCATCCAGGTTAAGATTTAGATGAGCGTTTTTATTTGAACAATCGTTATTTAATTTCATAAAATACTTTAAAATATACCTTCTTAGCATAATGTTTACCTACAATAAAAAATAGTCATGCCACAAAAATAAAACCTCATTGCAAGCAGTTTAAAAATTAGAATCAATAAAATTCATGCTTGTACGCAAGTTCTTATCATTCAGGGACGGTTTTCGTTTCCTTATATGATATTTCTCATAATTTGTAACGCAAAAAAATGTTGTTAGTGTATCTATTAAAAATTAAGTGACCCATATATTTTTTGGTTTTGGTCATTCTAAATATTATTTTTTGTTTTTGAAATGTCCAAAAGGTAAAGCGGAATTTTTGCATAATATGTTTTTAATTTTCAAAGCAACTTCTTCCCCGATACAAAATCTTCGATATTATAATTCTTTGTATCAATTCTGTGCTGAGGGAATGTAGAAACTTAAAAGTTACACCCAGTTTATTTTATGGACCCTTTCATTTAAAACTTTCCAAACAAACGGAGAGTTTTGAGTCTCCAATATTTACTCTATGTATCAGATATTCTCCTCTGTAGGGTATCCAATTGTTTTCACTTTTGTAAACATTAACAACTGGGAAAACTCTCGAATCGAAAGTTTCATTGTTTATAATTAATTTTCACTCATTTCAGTTCATGAAGAAGAGGTTCGAGCTTAAATCAAAGTTCTATCTTTTGGGATATTCGTTTGGAGTTAACGTTGCTTTAGAATTAGCAGTGCTATTTGAAAAAGAAGGTAATATTAGTAAATAAGAAATAATGAAACAATTACTACAATAATTACAATTAATTAATAATGAAATAAATACAATACAAATTATAAAGTATATTACAAATCTCTCTCACATTTCAGGTCACGTTGGAATAGTGTACTGTTTGGACAGCAGCCCAGATGCATTACGAGTACAGTTGGATGCGTATGTAGGCAATTTGACAGACACACAACTGCAAGATACTATAATAGAACACATGTACCATCTTATGACCGGCAGAGATAGCAAAGAACTTACACAGGATCTGGTCAAGATGGAAAACTGGACAGACAAGGTTGAAGCTTGTGTTAATAGACTTAGAGAGATGGTTAATTATTCTAACCAGTATAAGAGGTCTATCCTACAAACTGCTTATAAGAGAATTCAGATGGCTCGGGAATACGAACCAGATTTTAAGTTGGAATCGCAGCTAGTTCTGATGAAAGGTATCCCTCATCCTGATGCGGAGAGACTTGCTGATGATTACAACTTGTCTAAATATACCAAGCAACCTGTTCAAGTTTTCGATATTGAATCGGATCATGCTCTAGCTCCACAAGATTGCAGAGTATCTAATATCGTTAATAAACTGCTCGAACCAAATTTGTTAGAAGAATTCAAGAAGAAGAATTTATGTGAAAGCTATTTAGCTGATCCATTTAAAATTCTGTAATCATGTTTGTAAGTTAAATGATAAAGGCTACTAATTAAATTAATAAACGTTCATTTCTCAAAATAAGTAGTTTGTTTTCTTTCGAATTGAAAAAGTAAAGAACAAAAGTTTTTTTTTGTTAATGTTAGAAAAACAATAATATAGGCCTTTATGTGGTTAAAATAATTTAGATATTTCCTTTCCACAAAAAGTAGGTACATTTAATATATATTTATTTTCAAATAAATACCGAAGTTTCTTACTTTATATTTGTATGGGTTAGCTTCTTGACATATTATTTTTTCTCCCATACGTACATACAAATTAAAGAAGATAAATATATAATTAAAGTAACTTGTAGTATAATAAAATAATAGCAATATTTTCGCGTAAATTTTTTATCGTTTTTTTTAACATATTCAGATTTTTATACTTAATAAAAGCCGACTTTTCAATTACTGGATAAACCTTGGATAAGTTCTACCTGTGATAAATCCGTACAAGAACTATTGTAATAAGATTAACAACTAAATACCGCTTATCTCGCTATTAAAATCAGAATTTGTCTAAAAAATTATCACCGCCAGTCGGTGTAGTAAGCGAGTCTGAAAACACGGTGTCCGTTACAAAATATCACCGTGACATTTTACCCAGATGGTCCTAATGATTGTCGCTATGTAGATATAGTATGACTTGATACTTTTTAAATATTTTATGTTTTGTAACTTACATTAAAGCGGTAGCGAAGATGTTTTCATATTAGTTCAATGGGGAGTGCATAGATGTCGCTATTCGCACACTTCAATTATAGTATAACTCAAGGGATTATGTCAGAATAAACTGGTTTCTGGCTTGGTCCAACCGACACTTCCAACTTATCGGTAAAATCTTCTATATGAACACAAAGTTTAATCTTGGTCAACAAAAATAAATGTAAATGTTTTATCGCAAATAATAAAGCGATCAGCAGCGCCCCCAAGGCAACCCCTCTCAAAATAGTATGAGCGTGAGGTACCTACCTACTTATTTTAGTCCTTGATCTAAGTACTTACACGTGTATATGTTTTATTTCAAAAATATTTATTTTTTCATAAATAATTTGGCAATCAAACGATATCAAAATAAACGTAGCAAAAAATATTTATTATATGTAGGTGTATTATTTTATTCCACCCACATGATCAATCTTCAAATCGATCGAATATGCGTAAATGCTGGAGCCTCTTTTCGTTACTATCATCCTAATGGATTGGCCTTTATAAAAAAATTGGTACTTTGTTTTCTCGCCCAAACTTTGACCAAATAAAAAGCAGGGTTGTTACAAAAGCCCCATGACCTAACAGATCGGGACCACGATAATGCCATAAAGCAAGGGGTCCAAGCGAACTTTGTCGACTTATCTCGACAATTTAAGGGCGCTTCCAGATTTATACAGAGAATCGCTGGCGTGGAACCTTTGATCGTATTTTTCATTACACGAATTTTATGCCTTTATTTTCAAGTTATCCTACATCTAAATGTTTTGGATAATATTATTTTTATAGGTTGTCGTGGTAACTGAAAACCACTTACCATTGTGTGATTGCGGTCAAACCCAAGCTTATCCTAAAGTAAAAAAAACCTCTCCAAAGTTTATTTATTGGACATAAATTACTGACCTCATAATACACTACATGATTTCTGTAAAATAAGCTGCAATATGTGCATAACACAATATTATTTTGATGGACTCTTTAAAATGATTTTAGAATTTTGTAGGAGTGTTTTTTTAAACTACTAGCTGCCAAACAAGTTTACGGACCACCTGATGGTAGCTTGCAACATCGGAAGCATCACGAGCGCTTCTCACTCCTCTTTTAAAGAACCCCATGCTGTAATCTATAGTTATTGCGTCCAAGTATTTAATTAAATTCCACCATCCCCATTTTTAAACCAAACCAAAAGGCGTCAGGAAACCACCCGTACGTCGATGATATACCGATCATATGAACACAGCGTTTTGTATCCACTTTTTTAATGCGGACTGCAAAGTAGTGGAACTTACTTCCAGCGTTTATGTTTCCTGACTCCTACAACCTGGGGATTTTCAAGGCCAGAGTGAATAGGTTTCTTCTGGGCAAGCGTGCTACATCTTAGGCTTCGTTTTCGTGCTTTATGGACAGGTCAGTGGCCAAACGCAAACGCAATAAAAAGTATCATTAAGTTCATATATTTATTGCTTTTGGCTGGCCGAATCTGTTGCTGAGAAGACTTTGTGTATGAAAGCGTATCTTGATTATTTAGGTTGTCCCAAAAAGTCCGTGTAAAGTTTTAGTGGAACAGCCGCCCATTTCACTAATACCTGACCGGACTTATACGGACGAGGACTAGACTTAACAGAGAAGAATATTGAAAAATGGTATAGGCTTGATAGTCTTGTAACTAAAGCCTTTAAATAAACAAAACAACTGACGTTATGGCTGTACCGGCAATCATATCAGTCAATACTGCGTAGGGCCGCAGTGCAGATCATGCGACACACTGTATTCAGGTCAGCAACTAAATGCTACTGAGCCATTTACTCTAATTAATTGTTTGATTAGAACATTATTGGTCAGCTTATTTGTAATACTTAATTTATTTAGGTACTTTGACTTGATATGAAATAATAATAAAATTGGTTAGGATTATGCTTGACCATAATCTCACAATGGTAAGTAATGATGCACTTGAGAGCCAGTTTTCTACTACAGAGTAAGATAAAAGGTTGAAGTTATAAGGAAAATATCTTGTTCACACCTATTATCAAACTAACTTCGCGATCGAAAACTATTTTTTCTGTATGGTTCTAAAGTTTTCTATTAATCGTTGTTTAACACTATGTTTTGATTGAAATTGTTTAATGTCAAATACAATTGTTTCATATTCGGTTGTTAATTAAATGCTATGAAGGGAACACTTAAATTTATAAAAAACTAGCTGTCTCGTACTCGCGTACCGTTTTGGTGATTGAGAATTTTCAAATTATCCTTTCTTAGCGTCCCTAACCTAAATAAACCCTATCAAATATACCTGTCTGCCAAATTTCAAGTTTGTAGCACTTATTATTTTTAAGATTTCGTGATTAATCAGTGGTATTTCGGTTTTATATCTCATATATACTAGCCAACCCCCACGGTTTCACCTGCGTTCCCGTGGGATCTTATCTTTTCTCAGTATAAAAATAATCTTATCTCTCAAGTTGAACTAAACTGTACACAGTGAGCAAATTTCATTAACATCTGTTTATTAGTTTAGGAGTTCATCCCAGACTAACATTGCGACACGATTAAGATAATAAATATGAAGACAATAGCAGAAATATGGTAGTAAACGGGACTGGTTTTATTGGAATTCCGGCAACGACTATTGTATAAAAGGCTGACTTGTAGACAAGTCCTCGTAAATGGAAAATCTTGTATCATATATCCGTGGAATTCAGCAGTGTCCTCTCTGTTTCTGTATAACATATATTGTAATGAAACGGAATGTTTTTCACTTCATTGACATTATATAGTAATAAAAAAATCATTTATCGAAATCATTAAAGTATCTAGCTATTATCTATATCTAGGTATACATTTGGTCGCAAAATTAAGTTGTATTTTCTTCTAGAGTTCTTCTTTAATTTATAAAGGTTGCAAATTATAATGTAGATGTCATGATGAATTTATAATAAATAATATCCTCGGACATTTTTTACACACGGCTATCTGATCCCAAACTAAGCAGAGCTTGTAATATGGAAACCAGATGACTGATATACTACATTTTTTTGTAAATACATAAATAATTACACCCAGACTCAGGACAAACAGACATTTTCATGCATACAAATGTCTGTCCTGGATGGGAATCGAACCCACAACCTGCGGCGTGATAGGTAGTGTGTTATCCAACCACGCCAACTGGCCCGTCATGTATGGTACTTCGCGAGCCGGAACATGTGGACGGCACTCGCGATGGACTTCCCGTTCGTTCGCTTATGTTTTTTGCTTTGACATTTTGTTGGCGATCTTGCCCATCATGACGAGTAGCAAATGATAAAGATCGTGACTCATCATATGCCCTAGTTACGTCACTTTCCACATCTTGACAGTAGTCCGCGTTTCCAGTGGAGATCTTTTGGTCTAACATTCTGAAATCTGTGGGTCTAACTGATGGCCAACCTACATCTGTATACCCACATCTCAAATGTTTCTTTACGAAAACGTTTTTTTTTCCTAATACTGAGTAAACATGATAAACATTTGTAGTTTATCATAGCTGGGTGGGTGTAGAAGTTTTCGTAGACGTTTTTCTGGAAAACGTTTGGTACGCGCTGTTTTTATGCAGTGTAAACGAAAAAAGAAAAACTAATTTTAGTTATTGCAATCGTACCCATTACTAGAATTATTATACAGGTACCTACTACCACAGAGTAAGAATAGTACCTAATATAGAAGTACAACGAAGCCATCTAGATGTGGCAAACGTGAAGTTAGTGCACGGGGGCGCCCTTACTGGCCTCAGTAGTATGGGCCTATGTCGGCTTTTATCACGATATCAATGGGTTAAAGGCGTCATTCTACTGTATTTCTTTTTACTGTGCTACTAGCAAATTTTTGCAACATCCATAACGTAAAAATATTTTGTACTTTGTTATACCTACATAACATTCCGTTTATTTTTTTTATAACTAGCTGTTCCGCGCGGTTTCACCCGCGTTCCCGTGGGATCTTATCTTATCCCGGGATAAAATATAGCCTATGTTCATCAGGGATAGTGTAGCTTTCCAACGGTGAAAGATTTTTTGAAATCGGTCCAGTCGTTTCGGAGCCTATTCAATGCAAACAAACAAACAAATCTTTCCTCTTTATAACATTAGTATAGATATGGCTGTGCCCCACGTTCCCGTGAGGTCCGCGTCTCCATGGGATCTAGCGGTATGAAATATAATTTACGACCAATTTCTAAGACGAGACATACACGTATAAGAAGAAACATACACAAAATATTTCATAAAAATGGATCAAGCCGTTTCGGAGGAGTTCGGTTACTAACACTGTGACACGAGAATTTTATTATATAGATATATTACACAGTTAAAAGAAAACCGAACAAATGATTTAAAAAAGTGAAACACTGAATTCAGGTAGGTATACCTATTAATATTTCTCAAAGCATTAATTAAAAAGATCCACTTAAATTTCAAGAATTCGTCATTTTCATAATTACGAGTATAGTCCTTTTGAAAATAATTGCTACGAATTCAACAGCTATTACAGTTAATGAATTAAGTTATAATAATGATCTGTTATCTTCTAATTTCATAATAAAAAAACATATACGGTCAAATTGAGAAACTCCTCCTTTTTTGAAGTCGTTTAATAATTTTAATAAAATATTGATAACTTCAATTAATTTTACAAATAACTAGTTTTCCGCCCCGCGGTTTCACCCGCGTTCCCGAGGGATCTTATCTTTTCCAGGGATAAAAAGTATACTTTGTTTTATTCCAGGATATGAACTACCTGTGTGCCAAGTTTAATCTAAATCTGTTCAGCCGTTTTTGCGTGAAAGAGTAACAAACATCAATCCATCCAAACTTTCACATTTATAATATTAGTGTGATGGGATTTGGAACTGAGCAGGCAGATGATGAATTAATTATACCTCGATTGATATTTATAATAAATTGTCAATACGGCAACCTGTGACGGCAACAAAGAAATATATGTTCGAGTAAATACTTAAGTTATTTAGGATAAAAAGACCAGTTTAAATTACCTCAATAGCGTCACGCATCCAAGTAAAGTATTTTTTGTTGGAAACCTAAAAATAAAACAACAAAAAAAAATGGTACCAGTTTTTTGTTGGAACGGAATATACCGACATATAGCCATAATGTCCACATCGATATATTAAAATCCAAAATCGTCTAAACTTCGCTTTCATTGAATTAAAACTGTATCAATGAAACTAACGTCTATCAAGATTTATTTTCAGTTTTCCTCAATCTCATAATGTCCAAGCAGCTTTGTGATGAATACCCTCAAAGTCTCATTGCTAATGATATCGGATGGATTGAATAGAAATTCATTTTATGAAATGATGTATCACTATAGACTTATCTGAAAGGGCGATATCATCAAAAGAAATGAAGGACGTAGTAGCTTGTACTAAAAGCTCTATTTGCTAATGAAATCTAAACATTGAGGATGTTTATAGTGACACATTTTAAGGTATATCGAAGGAACTAGATACTTAAACACGTAAATTAATCATATAACGTTATTAATCAAACATATTACAAATGACGGTTAAAAACAATTATAGTAAGTGTGCAAAGTTAAACGTTAAAGAAATGTAGCGCGCTCTATGGCTAGAGCATGAGTGGCCGCTCGTCACTAGGCCCGTTTTTCATGCTGTCAATATCCCCTCTCTGCTCAGTTTTAAGGAGATTTTTGGGGGGTACACAGGGTAAGTATTATCAATTTGTTCAATGTTCTTAAACGTTGTTGTCTTTTTTACTTTTTATTACAAAAAAATCTATTCGGTCGAGGTCTACGAAGTATGGTGCATCTTTAGCTTCAATTCATTTCACTTTCCACTCCCGTTTTGTATGAAAAAAATTGTGTATTGATTTTAAAAAAAATGTATTGACTGATCTATAATTGGTTTAAAGGTTGTGAAGATTAAATTAACTCTAACAAGAAATTAATCCTATTAAAAAAGTGTGCCAATAAATAATTTGCATTGATTGCATAAAAACGTTTAAAAAATACCACTTCACTCAAATTGGAATGCTGCACTTGAGAACTAGTTCCAATTTGAGTTCTGTGAGCTAATTTTCACATCATGTTAAACATATAAAATTAGGTTAAAACAATGATCGTCATGGTCTTACTTGACGGCCAAGGTAAATAAATTAAGCGTCAAATTAACACTGCCTAGTTACCTGACTGTACAAAGTGGTTTAAAGATCTCAAGTTGAGCTGGAAAGGGCATCCAATGGTTAAAACTAAAGAAATGAATTGTTTATTCATCCAAATAGGCCTTCACGGGCACTTATGAATAGTCAGACTCTAATCCTCGGGTGGGAAGGTTGCTTTTGCTGAGAAGAGCCGGCAATAAACTCAGCAATTACTCTTTTCAAAAACAACTTACACCTTTTACATTCAATAATTATTTATCTTGTCTCACTGATAATATTGCGTGTTATGGCGGCAAAAATAGTAATCTATAGAATTTAATGATGACTGACTTAGTAAACAACAAACTCAAGCAGACCAGCCCCCACAAGCAGCACATTTTCACAAGTTAGACGCGTGTGGTAGCCACCGCCCTCCTCGTCATATTGTAGAGACTTAAGGTAACAACCGCACTGCTATCTTTGAAAAAGTGCCCCCTTTACCGAACAACGAAACAAGCTACGTTTACAAAACTTTCCTTCTAATTTTCATAAACTATTCTGTCATATTGCCACTAATATAATATGACAGAAAAAAGCAAAGGAATTCTTGGCTTATAACGTACTAGTTTTCCGCCCCGCGGTTTCACCCGCGTTCCCGAGGGTGAAACTATCTTTTCCCAGGATAAAAAGTATCCTATATTCTTCTCCAAGGTTCCATCTACCTTTTTTTTATTCTGTATAAGCTTGTGTTTGACCACAATCTCACCATGGTAAGTGATGATGTAGCCGAAGGTGGTAAGCACAAAGCACACCATCTAGATGGGAACTGGCTCTCAAGTGCAGCTGTCGGAACACACCGATAACAAATTTAATCTAAATCGATTCAGCGGTTTAAGCGTGAAGAGGTTTTTTTTTTTTTTATACCACTAGCTTACGGCCCACCTGAGGGTAAGTGGTTACCGTAGCCTATGGACGCTTGCAACACCAGTGGCGTCACGAGCGCGTTGCCGACCTTGCATAAACCTTCTTACTCCTCTTTTGAAGAACCCCATGATGTAGTCTCTAGGGAAAACCTCTACAGGGAGCTCATTCCACAGCCTGATCGTACGCGGGAGAAAATGTCTCTCAAAACGCACTGTACGCGACCAATTTGGTTCTAAGGTGTGAGGATGAACTCCCTGTCGACGGCGGGCGGTGCGATGGTAAAAGTTGCCGTGGGCATCATATCGAACAATTCCTCTGAACACTGCCCATTGTACGAGCGGTAGAACACACATAAGGAGGCAAAGTCTCTCCTTAGATTTAAAGACTCGATACCGCTTGTGAGCTCAGGATCGCCGACAATTCTCACAGCCGTTTCTGAACCGAGTCAAAAGGTTCAAGTTGGTACTTAGGTGCTCCGGCCCAGAGGTGACAGCAGTACTCCATGTGGGGGCGGACTTGCGACTTATATAGTCGCAGTCTTTGCACCGTAGTGAAGTACCGCTTAGCCCTATTGAGCACACCGAGCTTTTTAGCAGCCAACTTGACCTTCTCTTCTAAGTGACTACGGAACTGAACGTCACTGGAGATGTCGACACCAAGGATCCCAAGGCTCTTTGAGATGGAAAGGGGTGTGTCGAGGAATTGTGGAGCTACAGAAAATGGTTTTTTTTTGGCGGTGAATGCGCACACTTGTGTCTTGTTGGGGTTAAATTGGACCAGATTGGCACATCCCCAATCGGAGACAGTGGACAAGGTGGTCTCAATTACGGACACAAGTTGTCTGCGACTTTCCTCCACACTAGTTCGAGGGATGTTAGCTCGGCCCGTATAATACGTGTCCACAGTACTGTCGTCTGCATAGCAATGAATGCCATCAATAGATAACATGTCATTGATATGCAGAAGAAAGAGAGTCGGGGATAGCACGGAGCCTTGTGGGACACCAGCATTTATGTTCATGTTATCAGAGCAACTACCGTCAACCACGGCTCTTATGCTTCTATTTGACAAAAAGCTGGCAATCCAATTGCACAAACCCTCGGACAGTCCAAAAGATGGTAACTTCGACAGAAGACTCCGGTGCCAGACCCGATCGAACGCCTTCACTATATCTATGCTTACAGCTAATGCCTCACCTTGACTCTCAACGGCTTGAGCCCAGCGGTGTGTAAGATACACCAGAAGATCACCCGTCGAGCGACTATGGCGGAAGCCGTATTGGCGGTCGCTGATCAGTTCGTGTTCTTCCAGGTATCTGAGGAGCTGTGTATTAATTACACGCTCCATAACCTTAGAAAGAAGGGAGGTTATAGCAATAGGCCTGTAATTCGATGGGTCAGATCTATCACCCTTTTTGGGCAATGGGTGCACGTGGGCAGTCTTCCACGAAGTTGGGACTGTTTGTTTGGAGTATGAAAGCGCAAAAAGACGCATCACTACAGGACACAGCTCAGGGGCACACTGCTTTAGCACCACTGCAGGAATGCCGCCTGGCCCACTCGACTTATGAATATTAAGAGAACTCAACTCCCGCCGGACTTCTCGTTGTGTAAAAGAAATCTCTGGCATGGAGATGCCGCACCACGGGATGGAAGGTGGCTCGGTCCCTCTATCATCCAAAGTCGAGTTCGAGGCAAAGAGAGTACCCAGGAGATCGGCTTTCTCTTTAGCACTATGGGCCAGACTGCCATCGTGCTTACAGAGTGGTGGCAAAGATGACTGACAAAAGTTTCCCTCGGCAGCTTTGGCGAGGGACCAGAAGGCACGACTCCCAGAGGGATAGCTTGCAAGTCGCTCCCCAATTCTGCCGACGAATTCGAATTTAGCCCTGGCAATTTCTCGTTTACTGGACCTTGAGGCAGCATTTAATTTGCGTTTCGCAACAGATATGTTGGGGTCCTGATTAATGTTGGCCGTGGTCCAAGCCTCAAAAGCAGATTGCTTGAGGAGCCTAGCTTCTCTGCAAGGCCGATTAAACCACGGTCTTTTTTTTGTTCCTGCTGCAACTAACGGGTTTGGAATGTAGCACTCCATACCCGCTAGTATCGTTTCAGCGACGGCAGCTGCGCAGGTGTCAGGATTATCTGAAGCGAAACATATCTGCCTCCACGGGTACGATGCGTAAAATTCACGCAATCCATCCCAGTCTGCTGCTTTGTAGTGCCAGACGCGACGCCATCCGATTGGCCGGCGTGAATCCTGTCGTGAACATGGCACTTCGGCCCGAACGAGGCAGTGATCCGATGAGCCTATAGGCGCATCCACTGCGATGGAATATCCATCTGGGCGCGTAGTCAGCAGAAGATCCAGTGGTTCTCGATGTCTGGCACTCTCGTGTGAGAATGTACCATCTGCGAGAGGTATCAGAGAGACAGGCACACTTTCGCATTTATAATATTGGTATGGATATAACACGTTAATAATGCTCCAATACATTTAAGCTATATTCGCGAGTAGGAACAGTTGGTCTTATTTGTTTTTGTACTATCAAAAATACTTTTGTTATTATTATGATCACTTATCTATTAAGAAATAAGAAATAAAACCAATCGTTCAAAGTAAAAAAGAGAATTTATAATTAAAACATTCAGTAACCGTTTATGCCAATTCCAGATACTTCAAATCAATGTAATAAACTCCATTAAATTGCTAAAAGCGCTTTCAGCTATTTTACAATTTGTTATTCCGCTTCATTTCAAGTGACTTCTGAGTTTCAGCGTAATTTTTTGGGCGAATATTATTTGAATGTCTTCATTTGTCTGAAACACGAAACCGGGCTTGATAAACTAGAGCCATTATTAAACACGGCACTAATCAAGATTAAAAATTATTAAGGCTCATTTCTTTTGTTCTTTAAAATTATTCGATTGATAAATAGAAATACTGGGACATTTTCCATCTGATCTGTTTCCAAACCAAGCAGAGATATAGAAACCAGATAGGGGAAGTACGTACAAAATAACATACGGTTTTGTTTTTGGATCATAACTTTTTATTAGTACCTAAATCACAGCACATTCATATAATATTATACACCAGTAATCTTTGGTCTTTTACCTATGAATACTAATAGAGATTTAATAGATAATTTAAATTAATATATACCTAAATAAAAATATATAATTTTAGTTTAACTCAGATCAGATCTTCTCAGCAAAAACAACCTTCCGAACCGAGCATTTAGAGTCTGACTATTCATAAGTGCCTGTAAAGGCCTATTTGGATGAATAAACAATTTCATTTCATTTCATTTCATTTCATGAAAATTCATTTTGTCCGTAGTATGAGTATATGGACAAAAAAGCAAACGTGTAAAAGCTAATAAATTAGAGTCAAAGCTCCCAAATAAATTGCTTCATTCATTTAGTAACGTCAGCGCAAACCCAATGCAAACAATTTAAGCACCGCAACTAGTCTTTTCTAGGTTTTGATCAGGAAAAAAGATAGTTGCATGATTGCGTTCAAAATTAGGGTTAACGAGTATACGTTAAAATCAAAGAAGATCGTCGTTTCTATGGCTTACGTCTTTCTTGACCATTTATGTAACGGTCTTTTGGGTCAGGAGGTATATCCTCAATATGCACTGCTAGTTAATGCAAAACGAAATATCTATGTCATTTTGTCTGTTACGTATGGATGTCATTTTGGCCGTACCTATAACGATATGAAAAATCAAAATTCAACAAAAAATACAAAATGTTAGGTTAATAAACAGTTTCCTTTAATATCAGTAGTAACCTAAAATAACCTTATAAAATAAGGAAACTGAAACCTTTCTACTAATCCCATACTAAATGTATGGGAGCGTTTAATGTCAAAATTTTTGATACTTCTAGTTTGATTAAAAAAAAATATTGATGTAATTTTACTGATTAAGTAACGTACTTTCGATATCAGTTTAATTTTTTTGGGTATCTGTCATAGTTACGAAATAATCGCCTGGACACACTTAACGATTACAACCTGTATACTCGCGATTCCACGTTTTGACAGGTTGGAAAAACTGGTAACGTGATGTACATAGGTGACTGTAGTGGGCTAGAAGCGGTAGAATCTGAAATATGCTGCAAGCACCTGTTGGTACGTTCCGGCAGTTGCACTTGAGATCCAGTTGCCTTTAAGGCATTGTAATAAGGTGTACAACACATTGACAATCCCCTTGGTATTGCTAATATCTATAGGCGACGGTAGACACTTACCATCGGGTGACAGCTTCGTTGTCACTTGTAGTATAAAAAAAAACAAACATCGTAAAATATTATATCAAATAACTATATATAAGTGAGATATGAAACTTTACACTCAACATGCCGTTAGTGCCTAAGTACTGAAACTGAAGGAACGTACATTTTGTAGCGATATAACGGATACAAACTTGCAACATAAGGTAAATAATGTGTCTCCTCACACACATTTAAGTAAAGGTTCATAATGTGTGAATATTTTTTTTTTTTATTCTGGATAAGCTTGTGTTTGACTACAATCTCACCATGGTAAGTGATGATGTGGCCGAGCACACAAAGCTTAGATGGGAACTGGCCCTCAAGTGCAGCTGCCGGAACACACCGATAGGTGCTTGGCGACAGATTTTCAACTTGAGGGTGGTAGCCAGCCAGTCGGGTACTACAAAGTACCCTACCACCGTGCTATGGTTTCCTCACGATTTTTTCCTTCACCGAAAGCTCAAGCTCATTGTAGGATTCGAACCCACGACCTTCGCCGCGGTATCCGACGTCACTTACCACTGAGCTATCATCGCCTTAAACATAAACAAGATTGGAATTTAAAATACATATCGCTTCTTACAATCTCGGAAATATTCAGGACCTTTAAAAAAGGGCAGTGGTAGTGACGTCGGACACCGCGGCGAAGGTCATGGGTTCGAATCCTACAATGAGCTTGAACTTTTGGTGAAGGAAAACATCGTGAGGAAACCATGGCACGGTGGTAGGGTACTTTGTAGTACCCGACTGGCTGGCTACCACCCTCAAGTTGAAAATCTGTCGCCAAGCACCTATCGGTGTGTTCCGGCAGCTGCACTTGAGAGCCAGTTCCCATCTAGGCTTTGTGTGCTCGGCCACATCATCACTTACCATGGTGAGATTGTGGTCAAACACAAGCTTATCCAGAATTAAAAAAAGAAACCTAAAATTTATAATATCAATTACATACATAAAATAAACTATTTCCTTGAGTTTTCAGATGCGTTCTTCTTGGATTTAATTTTTACTCGGGATAAAAAGTATCTTGACGTTGAAAGATAGAAATAACAAGATAATAACAAGACATGTGGCATGATATTTAGGCAGTGTGTTTAGCCCCTATATTATCGGGTAACTAACTATGTAAACATTTAAACAGCAACGATGCATAAAGTCTGAAATACACGTTAAAGCAGAGGCATGCATACATATTTAAACTAACGTGGAACCTCATCACTGAAATATGTCAATACTTAATGCATATTCTGACGGTAAGGGATCAGATTATGCTGTCTAAAGTGCATTAAATCTGAGAAACACCTTATAACATTTGAGAATGCCAATCAAAAATTTAATCTATCCAAAGAGGAAACGCTGCCAGCCTTCTGGGAACCTTGCCGATCGGCAGCAGCGGCAGCCTCGAAGAAGGTTTTTTATATATTATAGTTGTACATTTGTTTGTATTTTTTGTACATTTGTTGTAAATTAAAAAATATAGTTAATATTTATTGCGTCATAATAATATTACTATAATCCCGTGGAATGTCAGCAGGCAGTTGGTGTGGGATGCCACTTGTGTTGATACACTTGCCATCTCACTTACTGGCGACTTGTTGCAACCGACTGCGAAAGGTGCGGAAAATTCTTAATTTAAAAAATATGCTTGTATTGGTTAAAGTTATCAATTTATACGTTTTGCGGTCTACCAAAAGAGGAAACGCTGCCAGCCTGCTGGGAAACTTGCCGATCGGCAGCAGTGGCTATATACCCTCGAAGATTTTTTTTGTATATCGATTGTATATTTTGTACATTTGTTGAAAATAAATTGTAAGTAAGTAAATAAATGTAGGTACCTATTTTATAAATTAATTTAGCTTAAATGGTCCTCGTTTTAAATCACTTATCTTTGTAATCGAAGTTTTATTATAAGGTATTTTTTTATGGTCAAATGTTATTTATTGGATTTGTTTCACTCTAGGATATGAACTAATACCTACTCTCAATAATCAACCATCTCCACGATATACTCAAATCAATGTTAAATTTATATAGTTCAATCTCAAACTCAAAACTCATTTATTCAGTTTAGGCCCTGGTAAGGCACTTATGAACGTTACAATTATCTCTACCACCGGTTCGGAATACACTTAAACTGAGAAGACTCCGGCAAAAAAGTTTAAAGCACATACGACTCTTAGATACTCAAAGATACTCTACCTATTAATTATATAAAAAATGCATTTGACTATCAGTTGTCTTCAATGCATTGCAAACAGTCGATAACAAGTTTACAATCCCGATGGTATTGCCAATGTCTATAGGTAACGGTAGTCACTTACCATCAGGTGACATGAATGTCTCTCTAATAATTCTCACATAAAAAAATATTATTATGAAAATTGCGTTCCCAAAAGACGTACAGTTTCTTTTTTACTTTGGATAGATGTTGTTAGGCCGCAATCTCACCAAGGTAAGTGATGATAATATGGCCGCAGGTGGTAAGAGCACAAGCCTTGAAGGATAGATACACAAAGTTTGGTTACGTTAGAAAAAATAACAAGCGAGCATGTAAACATAATAATACACTTTCAACATCCCAGCTAACAAAACATAACAATATTCATGCCGGTACATTATAAACACGAAGTTGCACAAAGAAGCCTAAGTGCAAACAACTTCGTGCAAGTTACCCAATGATGTATAATAGTCTAGATACATTCTCGACACAAACAAAGCAAGTGACATAAAATGTCGCGGAAATATATTTTGTTGTGGGTTTTTTTATAATGATTGAACTGTTGATGTGGAAATAATAGCATAATAGAGTCAAAATCAAAACCATTCATTCATTGAGACCTAAAGGGCACTTATGATAGAATATCCATTTTATTGTTTTTTTTTTTAAATAAGTCGTAATAAGTCTATTCTAGAAAAAATATCTAACACTAATTAGTGTATAAAACATCTAAAAATAATCGAAAATAGCGAATATAAAATAAATTCTTTTTATGATTTTAATTTAACGTGGAGATCCTTGGGGGAGGCTTTTGTCTAACAGCGGATGAGTTCTGCCTGACATGATAATGATGATTTTAAATTACCATTTAATGACAAAGAGTACATCTTTTCTTTCAGTCACAAAACTTTATATAAACTATCGTTTTAAGGGTTCCGTACTGTTACGTAGAAATTTTGACTACGTAAAAATTTCTTAGTACTTACATAGTTTGTGGGATCATTCCATTAGTATATTATATTACTACATCATTATGTGCACATTTGGGCACTATTTTTCTCATTTGAATATGATAATTAATCATAATTTCACTTTTGTTTTGATAATTTATAACCTTGTTTGTTTTGATTAGGTCGGCAGATCGATTGTGTGAATGAACTGTCAGTTTGACATACTGAAGTGACGTTCCGTTGCTTGGAACGCTACGGTCAAGGTCTCATTCACATAGTCGAATGCATTTTACCGTATTTTTTATCGATTCGTTAGGAATTGAGTGAATGAGGAGTGATTGATTTGTGCTAAGCAACATCCTTAGCTGACTCTGTCATTTCCTTTTTCTCGATCGCCGAGAGCACTTGGCGTCAAGCCTTTTTCTATTTTATTTTGTGTTTTATGTGAATCTACGGCCGGCGCGTGTCTCGATAATTAGAGACATCGGACACGCCACGCTATATTTTCGATCCTGATTGCGTGCAGAGTTGACTTTGCGACCAGCACGTGGCGTCACCGGAGTCGACATTGTCCGATCTCCTCACGCCTGGACATTTTCCTCCATAAGGAGGTGTCTGGAGAGGGCTAAGAACCCCCATTGTCTGGAGAGGGCTAAGCTCCCCCCATTGTCTGGAGAGGGCCGCGTACCCTCACCTTTGTAGCGGACTACGTTCCGAGGACCACGCTCCTCCTTCATCGGAGTGGCCACATCCTCTCATTCATCGGAGAAGCCACGTCCTCTCATTCATCGGTGCAGGTTCTTTCATACACAACGGTTGAAGTTTAAATAATATTTTTTTACGGACTGTCAGCCGTTCTGACAGTGGCGCTCAAATTTAACTTTCCCATATTTTAATATATCATCCAACCAAATTAAACATTACCCCAGGCCCACGCCTGAGTCTAGCTGGCTATAAGTACATATCTATGTATTGTTCGGTTTACATAAATTTGTTGAATATTATTTAATAAATATTTTTTAATAATCGTTTCCGGGGAAATTTTGGTTTTATTTTACCACCTCCCCAGAATAATTGTAACAGTACCCAAAGGGTAAAAACGGGACTCTATTACTAAGACTTCGCTGTCTGCCTGTCACCGACTGTATCTCAAGAACCGCGATAGCTAGACAGTTGAAATTTTCACAAATTATGTATTTCTGTTGCCGCTATAACAACGAATACTAAAAACAAAATAAAATAAATATTTAAGGGGGCTCCCATACAACAAACGCTATGTTTTTGCCCTTTTTTGCTCGATATCAATAATGGCATCAGGTAGGCACATGAAATATTCACAAAATACTCAGTTGTATTTTTACTTCAATAATTAATAATAAAATAATTCGTGCGCGAGTCCGACTCGCACTTGGCCGGTTTTTATTTTATAAAATAATCTGATTTGATAAGTATTTTTATAGATTTTATTTAAATGAGAGTATCTAGATTTTTTATATCATTGAATCAAACTTAAAACAAAGTCCAACAAGTTGTACAACATGTGCAAAGTGCTCATCAGTTGTGAGTTAACGTAAATAACGAGTATGAACGTGGTTATGATGGCGTAATGTGCACCTCTATCTTAATAATTATATTCTAACAGTCTTACACCACGTTTATTAGTAAGATGCCATTGCCACCGTTAGAGTAGATGCCATTTTATTGTCTACGTAAGATCATCATTAGGGCGATGATGCTCAGTGGAAATGACGTCGTCTACCGCGGCGAAGGTCGTGGGTTCTAATACAAAAATGAGTTTGAGCTAACGGTGAAGGAAATCATCGTGAGAAAACCACATCACGGTGGTAGGGTACTTTGTAGTACTCGACTGGTACCACTCTCAAATTGAAAATTGAAAATCTGTCACCAGGTCCTGTTGGAGTGTTCTGGCAAATACACTTGAGGAATTATAATAAGGTGTACAACACATTGGTGATTCCCCTGGTATTGCTTATGTCTATAGGCGACGGTAGTCACTTACTATCAGTAACCTTTTTTTTTTTTTTTTTTTTTCGTGGGGAAATCCTCATGGATACCCGGCCGCTTGAGGGGGGCAGCTGGCCGGGTTATGTCAGACTCCTACTGACTAAAACCCCACGGTGTTTCTACCTGTCGCTGCTGGTGCTGGGTATACGGGGGCGCCCGAGGCATTCTTCCGCGTACCCAGCAGCGACGGCCCGGTGGCAGGCCTCTACTGCTATGACGGGAGGATCGAAGCTCGTATCCTCACCGTCTTACTATCAGTAACCTAACCTAACCCGCCTGTCTCGTTGTCACTAGTGGTTAAAAAAAATACATCATTATCATCTTGCGTTGATGACAACGTATTGAAACAAATAATAAATATACTGGTATATTCGGCTTCACAAACAGCCATCTGAATCAAAACTAGGCCGAGCATGTACCTAGTTTAAAAACCAGACAACTGATACACTTTTCTTTAAATAGATAATTACTCCCAGACCCAAGTCACACAGACATGTCCATGCTCACAGTCTGCTCTGGATGGGAATCGAAGCCACGACCTGTGGCGTGATGTGGTAGTGTGTTTAACTAACGCCAACCAGCTCGTCAATTTATATATGCATGAAATATGCATTTAATTATTTAGATAATTCATGTGAAACACGGTAGAAAATTGAATAAAAATGATCTCTCACTACATTTACATTTAATTTTGTGTTGGACCGCAATAAATAAATACCGTGTATGTGGTGTAAGCTTTAATTTCTAAATACCATAAATATTTTTTATTCAGCTGGCAGCATCATTTTTATAACCCAAAAAGGGGTTGGAATAAGTCGTTTACGAGATGCTTCAAGAGCTCTTAGTAACTCGAGTCTATATAACATCCCTTATCTAAGATCCTGTTAGGTATGCCATTTTCACATAAAACATGTACCTACGTTTAGATCTCTTTTGTTTCTGAACCTACTTATTTTCCTTCGAAATACTTATTTCTTTTCTTTCGAAATACTTCACTTTTATTTCATTTGGATTAAGCATGGTTTTGTAAAGTTGAAACTCTATGGTTGTGATTCATTTTTCAAAAATAATACCTGTGTAATTTTTCTACGAAAATCAATGTTATAAACTTCGATTTTAAAGTTAAAAAAATTATGTAGATTGAAAATTAATCTAAAAACCAATTTTTATGCACCTTAAAAACAAGAACGTGTCATTGAATCGTCGAGTTTTGAACATGTGAGCAGCTAATCGGGAAGTGCTCAAAATTTGAGCTGCAGTAGAAGTTGTATAATAGTTGAAGTTACACAGTTACATTCCACTCAGAACGACAGATAGACAAACAAGAAAGAGACTTGATAAAAACGTGGTAAATGACCTTTTACTGGGGGGTAACTCGAAATAACTCAAGTACAAAGAACTTGGGCATCACTACATCAGAGGGAATAAACCCAAGCAATAACTCATAACTGACCAAGGCTCAAGCTAGATCATTCCCGATCCAAAGCCTCCCGCCGCCGACGCCAGTATAAATCCGCCCATATTGCAATATACGATTGTGTGAATTGTCGCTTAATATCCCAGCTTCGCACTGAACTCAGTATATTTTTATGTGAATATACTTCTCACAACGATTTAGAGATTTATGTGGGATTTTTAGACCATTTCGCTTTATTATTTGTTGATTTTTCAAATGTTTAGTGGAGGAAACAATATTTAGGTTTTTTGCACTTATAATACTATGTACATTTAAGACAATGTATATCTCTGATGAAAATAAATATTCAGTTTAAAATAAAATAAACATAGCTTCCTTTAGGAACGCGGGTGAAACTGCGGGGGACAACTAGTTTACAATAAATGCGATGGCTGATAGATGATGATGATGATGTCGGATATCGCGGCGAAGGTCGTGGGTTCGAATCCTACAATGAGCTTGAGCTTTCGGTGAAGGAAAACATCGTGAGGAAACCATAAACGGTGGTAGGGTACTTTGTAGTACCCGACTGGCTACTACAAAGTACCCTCAAGTTGAAAATCTGTCGCCAAGCACCTATCGGTGTGTTCCGACCGTTGCACTTGAGAGCCAGTTCCCATCTAGGCTTTGTGTGCTTACCACCTTCGGCCACATCATCACTTACCATAGTGAGGTTGTAGTCAAACACAAGCCTAACCAGAAAAAAAAAAAAATTCAATGACTATAATTCTATTATTCCTATCATATCTTAAAATACTCAAATATGAAAGTTGAACTTATTTGTTAATACAATTGTAATTAGCAATTTCATAAACTAATCGACTCATTCATTTCACGACTCTACACTATAGAAAAATAAATACATGTTACATTAGTGTAGTTACTTGAAAATAAATGTCATAAGTCAGTAAAAATAATGAAGTTATTTATAGAAATCCATTTAATGTATACACGTTCAAATGTTTCACAGGCGAGAGAGCCTTTCAGAATTTATTGGTTAAATGTCATAGGAGTTCTGGAATTGCGAAGGATTCGATCTTTATGTAACCTTTTACTTCTTTTTTACATACCTATCAGACCTTGTTTTCTCCTAGGTGAAAAACAAAATTTGATCTTATCTGAAAGAGATTACACAAACAGTTATTGCTACCAAAAATATTGATATAATATTTGGTTTATCTAAGTCAATTATGTAACTTATTATGCATTAGTTTCAATCTTAATAATGGTTTGTGAAAATAGTTTTCTAATATTTTTACTGCATATACAAACTTCATTGCCAATAGCTCAATTTTTGCCATTGCAATGTTCCTATTGATTTACAGTTTGTTTTCAATCCGAGGGCTGTGCTCCTATCATTTTCAAATACCCGTTTATAAAACTCCCGACACAGAAAACATCTAAAAAGGAAAAAAAAATTTTTACGTTTAATATTAATATTTTAATCCAAGCGTGGTCGTTGCGTCGGGGGACCGCTAAGTACATAAAGTAATAAAATAACAAATATTAACTAATCGCCTTTAAGGCATTGTAATAAGGTGTACCTACAGGATAGAACACATTAGCAATCCCCCCGGTGTTGCCAATGTGTGACCCGCCTGCCTCGTTGTCACTTGTTACATAAATAATAATAATAATAGTGAAATAGCAGGTATCATTTTCTATAACAGCATTATTCTTGCTGTGTGTAGACTCTTCTGTTTGGAGTCATACCTTACAAACCAATACTTGCATTAATTATATTTATTCATACATCTAATTATTTTAATTATCTCTTCCATCAATATTTACCTAATTAAGATAAACAGGCTCAATTACTCGATACAAAGACGAGTTTACATTAAACTATGTACATTGCGACAATCTATTCTGATAAGCCGCAAAGAGCATAATTAATGAGGGCATTGATGATCGGAGTCAGTTAATCAATAACGCTTAGCAGTTGCATTTGATCCGATATTGACGGCCCTAATAATTGAATCGGCCATGATAGCCTAATCATTGGCAGCAAATTATTTTATTAGCTTTCTCCTCGATAGAGATGGAATATAAAAAACCTTTCTAAGTTATATTGAAAAAACGTTATCCTTCTATATAATTTGTTTGCTTGGATGTTCGTTACAAAATCATGTTAAAACGGCTAAATGGATATTGATGACACTTCGCACAAAGGTAGATCATATGCTGGAATAAAATACAGGAAACTTTTTGTCCCGGGAAAAGATTAGATGCCCCGAGAACGCGGGTGAAATTTTGGGTGACAGCTAGTATTAAATAAACATCCAGGGACATAATCCCATTTTTTATATGAACTCATAGATTTAAAAAACGGGTTTATTTTGGGTGTGTTTTTAGTTTACTAAATTAAACAATATATAATTGATTACCGAGTTGTAAAAATATTGTTTGAAATAAAATAAAACATGTATTTGTAGGTTACGTTAATTAAAAGGAACAATTACATTTATTTGATTCCACTGTGCAATAAAAACTTTAATTAAAATGGTTTAAGGAAAACTGCAAAAAAGCAAAAGTGCTTTTCTCGCTTGAAAAAGATTCTAGAAAGTAATTTAAATGTATGGTAATACAATATTGGGAAAATAAAGCAACAGAACATGTAGATTTTCTAACAGAAATATTACAATAAATCCTACCGCATGAATATTTAAACAATCACTTCATAAAGTATCCAGTGTCCAGGGTTTAACGCGTATTTTATTTATATCTAGTTTTATTTTTTCCAGTTTTACTTGCATTTCAAAGAGATTTTAATATATTTTTAGATGAGAGGTATCATAATATTATTGTACTATGTATATTCCATTGTATTGACCGGTTCAACAGTATCCAGCGCACTAATCTCCTTCAGGAATACGAGTCCGTGGACCAGTTTCAATATTTAGGATCAACAATCACAAACAAAGGTAGCAGCGAACCAGAGATTAGAAGACGAATTGGCATGGCTAGGGCAGCAATGACCGAACTGAATAAAGTATGGGAAGACAGATACTAAAATACACCTAGTTCGCACACTGGTTTTTCCCATCGCTCTTTATGGTGCCGAACATGAACATTTAAGGCCGCCCTTAGGCAGAAAATTGACGCCTTTGAAATGTGGTGTTGGCGCAGGATGCTGAGGATACCATGGACAGCTCGTCGGACTCACACCTCCATCCTGCATGAATTTAAAATAGAGAGCACTCAGCGTCTGTCTACAGTCTGCTTGCAACGTATACTGCGATATTTTGGCCACAGTGCTCGTAGGGATAACAACAACTTGGAACGCCTGATAGTTACTGGAAAGGTAGAAGGAAAGAGACCCAGAGGCTGGAGCCCCAGGCGGTGGGCAGATATCGCAGGAGCTGGAGATGCCGGTTAGTGCTGCAATGCACCAAGCAACGGAGCGAAACCGATGGAGACAGCTGGTTGACAAAGTCAAAAGGAGCCACGATCCTCAGCAGTGAGGAAAGTGACTAGGAAGATTCCATTGTATGTGCTTTAAAGTTTAATCATAGAAATTCTAATGTCGTGAAAAATTACAAAAATTCAAATGACAATATTCTGAGAATTTATAACATATACATATAAATAAATAAAATATAATAGGTATTCTATTTATCTCCGTATGTAGTTCATGCTAATTTTGATCCAACAATAATAATCTAAGAATAATATTACGTAATATTAACTATTATCATAATTGAACATTAAAATTTATTTACAAACAATGTACAAAAATTCAATCTATAAATAAAAAACTTCCTCGAGGCTGCCGCTGTTGCCGATCGGCAAGGCACCTAGCAGGCTGGCAGCGTTTCCTCTTTGGATTGCCAGGCCGATGCGTTGACGGAAAAAGCTATTATTTATTATTTTCTTTTATTTCAGTCTAAACCATAGCACGGTGGTACTTTGTAGTACCCGACTGGCTGGCTACCACCCTCAAGTTGAAAATCTGTCGCCAAGCACCTATCGGTGTGTTCCGACAGCTGCACTTGAGAGCCAGTTCCCATCTAGGCTTTGTGTGCTTACCACCTTCGGCCACATCATCACTTACCATGGTGAGATTGTGGTCAAACACAAGCTTATCCAGAATAAAAAAAATAAAATATTGTCATTAAAGAAAATACTTATAGTGCCAGGCCGAAAACCTCTGAGTGGAAATTTTATCCATAGACTACGCAATAATTAAGCTTCAGTTTTAAAAAAAAAAATTAAAAACCATTCATAGTCCTACATTCTTTAAACGGATGCCAGCTACATTATCCCTGAGTAATAAGCGGTTGAAACCGCCGAAGATAGCTATGTTACATAACTATTTATAATTTTATTATATAATAATATAAATATATGTATTATGTAAGTATAATATTCCTTTTTATACTATTTATCTTGATGTTATATGTATTATGTAATTATAATTTTATTGTAATATTATTTGGATGCCTGTGCCGCGACTGTCCGTGGCACCATTGGCCCTATCAGAATACCAGCGCTCCGGTATCTACGGCCGCAGCTTAATGCTGAGATAGGTGCCTTTTTGGCCTCACACAGCTACACAGTACATTGTATGACTGTATTGTATTGTTGTCTTCTATATTTGTATATGTGTGTGTAATTTGTGATTGTGTGATAAATGATTTTCTTTCTTTCTTTCTTTCTATTAAAAGTAACTACTTTATTTATGCTCGCTTTATAAATAAAATAATAAATTAAATAGATAAAGTTATGACCTGAAATCAAATAAACCATTAGAAATGTTAACGTAGAATTCTCTCCAAAAAGAGACTTGGAAGTTTTAAATAGAACGTTTGTTAGTGGAGTTTTGCCTTCTCGCTCGGCGAAGTTTGAAATAATATTAATCTGGACTTAGTTTATGTTTTAGAAACTAACTCAGATAAATAACTTAGGATAAGTGAAGGAATAACTGTGATACAGTTTACTAAAGTGAAATATTGTTACTTATTGCCTGCGACTGCATGAAATTGTTTAATGTACTGGAAAAAGGTCATCGTGTACCTAACCATTTTTTTTTAAATTATGCGTTAATTATATTAGCGGGTTCTAAAATATTTTAAATTGTCTTTTTTTAAATGTTTTCTATCTGGCAATAGTCCTTTAGAACATCACTGCCAAGTCCAAGTTATTCTTCTTTGAATTTGTAGTCATGTTAAAGGTGATCGCACCGAAAGAATCGCCCGTACCAAACGAAACGAAGACCTTCCGAATTCTTCCGGCGATAGTCCGATTTGGAGCGGATAAGTCAGCGATGTTTTATAGGATTTCATAGTTATTCCAAAACTCGATTCTTTCGGCTCCTTCACTTCTTTCGGCTCTGATAAGTATGCGTTCATCTTAAACCTCATTAAAAATAGTCATCGTCCTTTTTTAAATGTAGGTTAACTGACTATACTACTACACCAGTGGCCCGAGCTTTCTATGGGATTCGAATTCACGACCATAACCACGGCATTTATTTAGTCCTCTATATTTGCGATCAATCGCTTGTATATAATCAGATTTGTAGCGCGGTAATTGTGTTTAATAATAAAAGTTCCATCGCCTTTAACTCTTTGATCCGGGAGAAATTCTACTGTATCTCTTCCAGCAATTACCAGCAATTAATTGGCAAGGGTGTTAGGGTAATTTAAGCGCTTTTTGTGACTATTTATAGCGCTTAATTGCTTTTGTGACAGTTGGAACGTGCATGGTGTGTAATTGTGATAGTATCCAAAAAGCTATTTGGTTAAATTGAACTATCATCGCCATAAATAGATTAGGTAGTTACAATTCACACTTTCTTCTAATAAAGCCTTTATTTTCATGTTATCATAACAGTTAGATTTTTATTAGGTATATTAAAGCATTCTAAATACTAAATCACTTCTAATTTTCTAGTTTACTTCATTATATACACTTGATGCCAGCGAGAAATAAGACCAAGTGGTGCTCATTACCTGAAACACAAAAAATGCATTTAAAATATACAAACAAAAAAAATGTTATGAAAAATAAAATTACCAACGCGAAATACTAATAAACTGCAAAAACCAGTTAACTACGAAATGGCAACATTATTAACTAAAGCGGAAAAAGAAAAATAATAAGTAGAGCAAAATAACCGACTTCACTCCTCTGGGGCGTTACTAAATCGTTGCCAAGAAAATGTCGTAATTATTATAATAATTTTCATTGGACGGTCGGTTGGGCTCCCACTGTGGCTGGGTAAGAATACTAATGAACTAGCTGAGGAACGTAGGATATAGATATTGGCGTTGGATGTTCACGTTATGGATAGATACTGCAAATAGTGGTAATGGCAAATAATCAATTGGCGATTATTCGACATGCTCTTTGCTAAATAGCCAAATTGAAATTGAATTGAAATGAAAACTTTTTAATATTGCCAAATAATATTCGGAAATAGTCTCTCGCCAGGAAAATACCAAATTTTCTGTATTTCTAGCGAATTTAAACTTGCCACATAAGTAGATTTTATCCTGCAATAAATCATGGGGTACCGGGAAAAGATAGGATGTTGCGGGAACGCGGGTGAAACCGCGGGTATAGGATGTTTACATATAAAATATCTAAGTATAGAATATAGAGAATATAGTATATATATAGAATATTCTTAATAATTAATAATATTATTCACTATTCGATGAATAGTTATGACAGCGCTATGACATGGGTTTCTTTAAAAAGGGCGTAAAAAAGCTCTCCAAGATCGCCAAAACATAGGTAATCACCCTGGTATTGCAAATGTCCATAGGCGGTGACCACTTACCATCAGGACCGTCTGCATGCTTGTCAATGTGTTGACATAGAGCAATAGTAAAATAAATATGAATAATGTAAATTATCTAATAATGGCGGCTAATAGCGGCATCATTAATTATGATATATGCAGTGTTACTGGTGGTTACTGGATGCATTATCAAATATGTGGGATTGATAATAAATTTTCTATATTAAGTATTTAATTTGATACGTACTGTTGTGAATGTGTTTAATGTTATAGGAACATATCTGAGAGATGTCAAACAGCAACTTTTTTGGGACCTAAAAGGATATCAATAATGCATTAGTGATTTAATTGAGATTTTTATCATTGTTAGGGTTCCGTACCACAATAGAAAATAGTAAAATCTTAAAATAACACTTTGTAGTTCTATTAGATAAACAGACATTTCTCAAGTCTCTTTTATTCTGGAATCCATGGAGGTATTAAGTTGAAATTGAAAGTGTAAAAAATCAAGCTTATGTCGCACGTTACCATATATATTTCAACAAGAAGTAGGTAAGATTTCACAGAGCGATTAAAGGGACAATTCCGAAAGATAATAATTTGCAGTTATATCACATAAAAATATTTAAACTATTGCGATCTCTCTAACTACTAACTCACTTACAGTTGGAAAATTGACCGTGACGAATATCGATGTACAGGAAAACATCTACAAAGTAAAGTTAATCCTTGAACGAGTAGCTACGTATAAGTTTGTACGGAATCCTCGATGCGCGAGTCCGACTCAATCTTATCTGCTTTTTATTATTTGGAAAACTAACAAGAATACTTAGTTCCACAATAGAAAGAGCATTAGACTAGAAATTTTATATAGAATTTTAAAATCATCAAGTTATCTGGCTGGCTATCACCCTCAAGTTGAAAATCTGTCGCCAAGCACCTGTTGCACTTGAGAGCTAGTTTGCCTTTAAGGCATTTTAGTAAGGTGTACAACACATTGGCAATCCCCCTGGTATTGCTAATGTCTATAGGCGACGGTAGTCACTTACCATCAGATGACCCGCCTGTCTCGTTGTCACTTGTGGCATAAAATAAAATTATAATCAACAAAAGAACTAGATAACAGAAATTAAACATTTATATGTTTTTTTAAAGCTCAGATTGGAATAACAATCTCAATGAAAATGAAGAGATAATAAAATACTTATAGTTAAAGCCTAGGCCGCACTCATCGTGATAACATTTCTGGCGATAAACTTCGACTTCGGGCTATGGCGATTTTTTTACCCCTATCAGGGGTGTCACTCAAATAATCCTTCTATACATGTTTCTTTAATTTCATTGAAGAGCATAAATACTATACTACAATTAATTTTGATAATAAACAATTTAATGCCCATTAATACACATTTTTCTCTCGCTTAACCTTAAGGTGCCCACTTTGGGCCCCCTTCCCCTACATCGCGATAAACTTTATAATACGCATGATGTGGCCGCGACGATTCGCCGACCGAAGACGAAGTTTATCGCCCGAATGTTATCGCGATGATTGCGGCCTACGCATAAGTAACCTACACATAGTATTGACTGTCTCAATTTTACCTTCTAATAATAAACCATATTTTCTTTTGATATTCAATGTTGCCTTTATACCACAAGTTTTCATATGCTGCTTCTGTTATTCCACCACTCTGTAAAAATTTTAATAGTTTTTTTTTTTTTAAGAAATTTGTGCCTACGGATTTTTAATACAAGGGAGAGATCAATAATGAAATTATGATTTGGTTCAAAGTAAGTTTATTTTTCAAAAGAACAGAGTTCACTCAATTATTAATCCCACTAATATTATTAATGGATTGATGGATGTTTGTTACTCAATCACGCCAGAATGGCTGAACGGATCTGGATGAAATTTTGCACAGAGATAGATTATAGTCTGGAATAGCACGTAGGCTTTTTATCCCGGGAAAAGATAAGATCCCTCGGGAACGTGGGTGAATCCGCGGGGATAGCTAGTTAATAATAACTACCTCTTGCTTAAGCAATTCTCCATAGTAGCATAATGTAAAAATTGGTATTATAGACACCACTGTTCCAGTAAAATTATTTGCGATTGCCACAGAGCCACGTGCTACCTTTAAAAATTAAATAATTATTATCGTAAAATAAATATATGAATGTTACATTTTAATGTTAAAGATGCCTTTAGAAGCCGAATCAATACTAATTATTCTTCTAAAATTAGGATATTTGTGTATATCTCAAACTCATCGTAATGGCTGCACGGATTTGAATGAAACTTGCCACAGGGACAATTCATTTTATCCCGGGGAAAGATTAAGGACCATTGGGAACAAAAAATACTTACCGTAGCAGACAGACCAAAAAAGCATATAGATACAGAAGCAGATGACAAGTTCACGAAAATCATTTTGTTGAAAATATCTTTCAACTGTTCCGCTAACCTTTAGGAATAAACAAAGTAAACTATGAATTATTACACTATATTTACTCATCTTTCATAAGCATCTTTAAATAACTGTAGCAATGAGATTACGTATGAGTATGAAATGTTTATTCATCCAAATAGGCCTTCACAGGCACTTATGAATTGTCAGACTCTAACGCACAGTTCTGGAAGAGATTACTTCTACTGAGACGAGCCGGCAATAAACTCAGCAGTTACCAATGATATTACAAGTAAAAAAGTGTAGATAAGATATAAACCGAAAGCGGTAGGCTAAAAAGGGGCCAATTAGCTTACTTTGACCCGTGTCGCGTCACCGGCATCAACAAATGCACTTCACGTACCGAGTGCAATTAAAAGAAAAAGTGATAACATCCAAAAATACCATCGTGTGTTATGACATATCGTAATGTAGAATTTAGTGTGGATATTGCATTATATTTACAACAAATGTACAAAACATACAAGCAAATGTACAATTATAATATATAAAAAACTTCTTCGAGGCTGCCGCTGCCGCCGATCGGCAAGGTTCCCAGAAGGCTGGCAGCGTTTCCTCTTTGGATGGCCAAGCTGATGCGTTGGCGGAAAAAGCTCCCCGCCCGCCGGTCACCCGAGGCCTCGATTAATTTATTGCATTATTAAGTTATTTATTTATGTGTTAGAGTTTCATTTCTCGGCCATTTTTAGGGTTCCGTAGCCAAATGGCAAAAAACGGAACCCTTATGGATTCGTCATGTCTGTCTCTCTGTCTGTCCGTCCGTATGTCACAGCAACTTTTTTCCGAAACTATAAAATCTATACTGTTGAAACTTGGTAAGTAGATGTTATTCTGTGAACCGCATTAAGATTATCACACAAAAATAAAATAAAAAAACAATAAATTTTGGGGGTTCTCCATACTTAGAACTGAAACTCAAATTTTTTTTTTCATCAAACCCATACGTATGGATTATTTATGAATAGGTCTTCAAAAATGATATTGAGGTTTCTAGTCCAATTTTTTTCTTAACTGGATAGCTTGCGCGAGAGATACTTCCAAAGTGGTAAAATGTGTGCCCTTGTACCTTCTAAAATAAGAGAATGATAAAACTAAAAAAATACATATGATGTACATTACCATGCAAACTTCCACCGAAAATTGGTTTGAACGAGATCTAGTAGTTTTTTTTTAATACGTCCTTTCAAATATTTGTAAATAAGACAACTTGATTTTTATTTAAAATAAATTAATTAAAATACACAATCCTTCAACGAACAAAATTCATACGGAACCCTCGGTGCGCGAGTCCGACTCGCACTTGACCGGTTTTTTTTTATAGATGTGTAGGTTTCCTATCTATACCTTTTTACTTACATAATATCATTGGCTCTATCAGTTACTCTTATCAAAAATAAAAATGCCGGTATAAATCGAATATAATATTTTCCAACGAAACCTTAGGGCTCATTTGGTAGTACTTACTTCAATAGTTTCTGGTGTTTCTTAATGAAGTCATTAATACCGATACTATCATCGAAGTACACGTCATTAGTGTAACGTGTCGCTGTTTTAATTGATTCTGGTCGAATACAGAGCAAGTCCTCTTTGAGAACAGCAAACTGTGTGCTAAGATGAGCGCAAAGAGTAAGCATTGTTAATTCCGTACCGATGTAGTAGTAAACTATACGAAACACTGTAAATATATTATGAAAGTATGTTTTAGTGATAAATAAATTGTTGTGATGTAGTAGTAAACTATACGAAACACTGTAAATATATTATGAAAGTATGTTTTAGTGATAAATAAATTGTTGTGATTGTTGTGATGTAGTAGTAAACTATACGAAACACTGTAAATATATTATTAAAGTATGTTTTAGTGATAAATAAATTGTTGTGATGTAGTAGTAAACTATACGAAACACTGTAAATATATTATGAAAGTATGTTTTAGTGATAAATAAATTGTTGTGATTGTTGTGATGTAGTAGTAAACTATACGAAACACTGTAAATATATTATGAAAGTATGTTTTAGTGATAAATAAATTGTTGTGATTGTTGTGATGTAGTAGTAAACTATACGAAACACTGTAAATATATTATGAAAGTATGTTTTAGTGATAAATAAATTGTTGTGATTGTTGTGATGTAGTAGTAAACTATACGAAACACTGTAAATATATTATGAAAGTATGTTTTAGTGATAAATAAATTGTTTTGATGTAGTAGTAAACTATACGAAACACTGTAAATATATTATGAAAGTATGTTTTAGTGATAAATAAATTGTTGTGATTGTTGTGATGTAGTAGTAAACTATACGAAACACTGTAAATATATTATGAAAGTATGTTTTAGTGATAAATAAATTGTTTTGATGTAGTAGTAAACTATACGAAACACTGTAAGTAAATTATGAAAGTATTTTTTAGTGATAAATAAATTGTTGTGATTGTTGTGATGTAGTAGTAAACTATACGAAACACTGTAAATATATTATGAAAGTATGTTTTAGTGATAAATAAATTGTTGTGATTGTTGTGATGTAGTAGTAAACTATACGAAACACTGTAAATATATTATGAAAGTATGTTTTAGTGATAAATAAATTGTTGTGATTGTTGTGATGTAGTAGTAAACTATACGAAACACTGTAAATATATTATGAAAGTATGTTTTAGTGATAAATAAATTGTTTTGATGTAGTAGTAAACTATACGAAACACTGTAAATATATTATGAAAGTATGTTTTAGTGATAAATAAATTGTTGTGATTGTTGTGATGTAGTAGTAAACTATACGAAACACTGTAAATATATTATGAAAGTATGTTTTAGTGATAAATAAATTGTTTTGATGTAGTAGTAAACTATACGAAACACTGTAAATATATTATGAAAGTATTTTTTAGTGATAAATAAATTGTTGTGATTGTTGTGATGTAGTAGTAAACTATACGAAACACTGTAAATATATTATGAAAGTATGTTTTAGTGATAAATAAATTGTTGTGATTGTTGTGATGTAGTAGTAAACTATACGAAACACTGTAAATATATTATGAAAGTATGTTTTAGTGATAAATAAATTGTTGTGATTGTTGTGATGTAGTAGTAAACTATACGAAACACTGTAAATATATTATGAAAGTATGTTTTAGTGATAAATAAATTGTTGTGATGTAGTAGTAAACTATACGAAACACTGTAAATATATTATGAAAGTATGTTTTAGTGATAAATGAATTGTTGTGATGTAGTAGTAAACTATACGAAACACTGTAAATTTATCATGAAAGTATTTTTAGAGATAATAAAAAAAAAAAAAAAACAAATATCCTAGGGATCGTATCTTTTCCCGGGGTGGAAAACTAGTGGGATATAATTTTGATTTTTTGTTTTTTCTTTTTCTAAATCAGACGTTCTATAATACGTAGTTATAATGTTACAAAAGGTTAAAATGGGTTACAAATAGAAATCTTTTATTACTCACTGCTGTAAATCTCAAAGATATATATCAGAAGATATCTCGTCCAGGTCTCTGTGGGGTCAAACGGGAAGCGACAGCAAATTGGAAGCAACAATTCACATTCCTGTTGTAAAATAAATTTGCGGAACAAAGTTTCCGATAATGGCGCCAGCAAGTACTGCCAAGATCCAAGTATGTTCATCCAATAGAAAACTGAAATAAAAATTGCTCTTAAATTTTTATATTTAACATTTAATAGGGATGTTGCTTATCTATACATATATTATATGAAAATGAATTGCTGTTCGTTAGTCTCGCTAAAACTCAAAAACGACTTGACTGATTCGAATAATTCTTTTTTTGTTTTGTTTGTTCAAATACTATAATTTTCTACGGGAATCGTTCGACGGGAATCGGTGGGATGACAGCGACTGTCATTATTTTCGTGATGGTTTAGATTCACTATTGGACCCGGTAGGTATCGCTGGAATTGGGTTCTAAGTTTTGTTGAAATTTCAGAACAGGAAAACGTCTGACAGGTCCACCAATATTCAATAAAAATTATGCAATTTGATCGAAACGTCGAGGCTAGTCAAAATAATATTTTGATAATATCCTATGCGCGAATATAGACCCGGTTAATAATACAAACAAAAATGAAAAAGAACTTATAAACTGAAAACATTATTAAAGTTTGATGGAAGAAAAAATAAGTATTTAAATATAAACACCTAGTTTATATAACTCAAAACTATATGATCGAAAGTACTCGTATATTATACCTACTATCTACTACATATCTATAGTTATGTAGTACCGTATAAGTAATGAATCCCGTGGGATAATCAAAAAAAAACTTGAGAGGTGTCAAGGGACACCCGGATGGAACGAAGTTATATAAGTCGAGAGAGTATATATATATAAAAACTATATATATATATATATAAATAGAAATGAAAATATCTGGCTTGCTTTCTATAAGAGAGAGAGGTTTCATTCTTATAATTGACCTTAACGATCGATGCAATAAAAGCAAAGGGTGTAATTTTTACAGATTTTAGTCGGTTCGATTCCCGGGTGTGGCAAATGAATTTTCAAAAATCTTTAAATGCAGTTTTGTTTCTTTTCAAAAATAAAGGAATGGTTTCTTTGATTAAAATTTTCTATCGACAGTATTAAGAGTACTTTCCCTTCAGGTGGCATTACAAAATTCCACCCTGTATAGCTACTTACAAATAAATAAATTAAAAAAAAAACTAATTTAATGTAAAACCTACCTAAAATAAACTATAAAAGTGCGTCGAAGAATTCCTCCGCATCGCCGTCGACTGGTAACGTTCCCAAAAGACTGGCACCATTGCCATTGCATTGAATGGCAATGCTTAGTCTTTGGCCAAAGTAAAAACCAACCTTTTGGTCACGGGAAGCGTATATATATATAAATAGAAATGAAAATATCTGGCTTGCTTTCTATAAGAGAGAGAAAGAGAGAGAGAGAGAGAGAGACAGACAGAGAAACATGCGCACGCCGCACAGCTTACGAAAAATTGTCACCGACACTAAAGTGTCGTAAGAATTTTTTCCGTCTAGCCCCCTTTCACAACGCGCGATAAGGAACTTCGTAACCCTGCAATGGATCAGAGGACATAGCAACTCACTGGGCAATGACGCAGCCGATGAACTGGCCAAAAGAGGATCGGAGACAATAGTATATGGACCGGAACCATTACTACCCATACCTAAGGCCCAAATAAAATCATGGCTACGTCAAAAAACTGAAGAAACACACTTAACGCAATGGAAAACCAATGAAGGGTGCAGACAAACAAAGAATGCAATTCCGGTGGCATCAAAAAAGTTTTCTCGCAACCTCATCAGATTAAAAAGGGACAGAATCCGCAAAGTTATAGGAGTTATAACCGGCCACTGTCTACTGAACAAACACCTATTTACCATAGGTGTGACAGACAGCCCCCTATGCAGAGGATGCATGGAGGCGGAAGAAACGCCACAGCACGTGCTTATGGAATGCAGGAGCGTGGCAGACAAACGGGCACAAATCCTCCATTCACCAGCGTCACTTCCGGAAGCCTTTGGCAGTCTACAAAGGCTGCTAGCCTTCTGGGATGACCTGGGCTGGTTGGAGTGAGAAGACACAGAAGCTTAAATACGTACAATGGCCCAATCAAGAGGCTAAGTGCGGAAACAGCCCTGCAAAAACAAACAAACAAACAAACAAGGAACTTCGTTCCAAATACATGTGATACCGTGCGATAGGGATGGATTAATATATCAAAACAAGTATGCAGAATAAATTAACTATAATCATACAATATGTTCCTAGCACAGCTTGTCATGCTGGCGGTGCCGCCGCCACTGCTGAGAACCTCAAGCGGCAAAAGTGCCTTATACGTAATTATATTTTCGAGCAGTTTGGGGTTGAAACCCTCGGGTCATGGGCCCCGAGTGCTCATTTCCTATTTAAGGATATTTCAAAACGATTGGTTGACGCTTCCCGTGACCAAAAGGCTGGCTTTTACTTTGGCCAAAGATTAAGCATTGCCATTCAATGCAATGGCAATGGTGCCAGTCTTTTGGGAACGTTACCAGTCGACGGTGATGCGGAGGAATTTGTTCGACGCACTTTTATAGTTTATTTTAGGTAGGTTTTACATTAAATTAGATTTTTCTTTAATTTATTTATTTGTAAGTAGCTATACAGGGTGGAATTTTGTAATGCCACCTGAAGGGAAAGTACTCTTAATACTGTCGATAGAAAATTTTAATCAAAGAAACCATTCCTTTATTTTTGAAAAGAAACAAAACTGCATTCAAAGATTTTTGAAAATTCACTTGCCACACCCGGGAATCGAACCGACTAAAATCTGTAAAAATTACACCCTTTGCTTTTATTGCATTGATCGTTAAGGTCAATTATAAGAATGAAATCCCTATAACAAACTTGATAAATAAAATTAAAATAAAATCTTGAAATCTTTAATTATTTACAAAAAATGGTAAACTAACTAATTAGTTGCTTGAAATGGGCTCCTTTTTCTTGGTACAAATGTATTCTTGTAACGAATTCATTTTTTAGTACCCTTTAATAACGTGTTGTGGTGAATATTATAAATCGTATCCTGAACTTCAACTCTCAACTTCATGAAATTCGCATAAGATTTAATGTAAATTTGATTTTTTACATATTATCCTACAAAAAAATCCATCCATTATTTTTTTTCCATTAATTTAATTTATAAAGTAGGTTAGAGAGATTTCATCCTTATAATTGACCTTAACGATCGATGCAATAAAAGTACAGGGTGTAATTTTTACTGATTACATTACAAAATTCTATAATGTAAATATCTATTAGTTTATAATTTAGTTAAAGTTATATGTTTTTGTATTATTATAAATGCAAAAGTGGGTATGTCGGTTTGACCTTCTTCAGCAAAGAATTGACGTGATTTTTCCATTGAGACAGTTTATAGGTTGGAGAAAGATTGCTTTTATTCTGAGAATGCTGATAATAGTGCGGATACTACTGCTGATTCTAGTACTATATTTATGGTAGGGGAGGCGAATAGGGGATTTCGGGATTTACTCGAGCGCGGCAGATTAACATAAGGGGGGCAACCTTGCACCTTGTGAAGTATTCTCACCAAATCTGAGCCCTCTATGTAGTGTCGAACGCCTAGGGTAGCCCGTCAGATTAGTAAAAAAAAATCGATGGTTTGAAATACTCGAGCGCGTCAGATTAAGGTAAGGTAAGTTAGTTACATGCAAAATAGTGTACATTTCAATAATCTGACAATTTGGGCGTGACGAAAGAAAATTGGAGACTCGCAAAGTTGCAAAAAAAAAACGTCACCTGGATTTTCTCGAGCGCGATTAGTTTTTTTTTTATTTTGAAGGAAATTAGTCACGAATCACGGAAATATCTTAATCTGCCGATTTGCACAAGCGTCCAAATCGTCAGTCTTTAAAATAGGAGCTACTGGAGGGTTCACTTAACATCCCTTATCAATGTCTGACGCGCTCGAGTAAATTTTTTTTTAAAATAATTTCAACCCCTTCGTACGGCCACCCCCACCACGCAAAACGGCAGATTATTATTTTTCCGTTATCAGACAGACGTGGCGCGACTACCCTATTAATATCTGACGCGCTCGAGTATTTCTTGGTGACTGTTTTTTTTTACATTTTTGAAACCCTGTAGACGCTCCCTCCACCGCTGAATGGGAAAATATCACATAACCTTTTTTTCTTTATTCCACCTAATCTTCAAATTCCAGTAGGTCCCAAAGACGCTCGAGTAACTACAAATTTAGCATCATTGCCTCCCCTACCATTATAACAAAACTGACAAGGCGGATCACTTGATGGTAAGTGAATACCATCGCCTATAGATTAATACCAAGGGGGTGTTGGTGACAGATTTTCAACTTGAGGGTGGTAGCCAGCCAGTCGAGTACTACAAAGTAGGTACCTAACTACCACGGTGTAGGTTTCCTTCACGCAAGTTTCGAACCCATCCTTCGACCTTCGTCGCGATATGTTATGCGGACGGTAAGCTCTAAAAATAATGCATAAATAAAAAACATATAAAATATCATAGCAAATAAAATCTGTTGGCAAGCAATTCTGTATTCTGTCTGCACTAGCACCTTTGGCGATATTTTTTGACGGTGTGGTTGGAGTGTTTCATTAGGTAGTGTACCTATCGCGCTACAAGATTTCAACCGTCAAGGTTTCCATTCCCATCGATAACAGACTTTTATGTTCATGAACATGTCTTTTTGTCCTGAGCCTGGGTGTAATTATCTATTCATGTGTGTATTAAATCAGTTATCTGGTTCCCATAGCACAAGCTCTAATTAGTTTAGGTTCCGATGGCCGTGTATGAATGTCCCTGGATGTTTATTTTAATTATTTACTTGGACAGTTATTTTTTATACGCCAAAAGGCATCTCAATCAATCTCATAGTAATTATTGATGATCTATACATATCGGTATCCGTTAATCAGTCCCCAAATTTGTTTCGAATTCCCAGGGAATTTAGAATGAATTGAATCTTAAAGGAGAGCACTTAAGAGTTACTAGTTTTGATACTACATTTTATCAGTTATCGTGCTGCATTTCTATATTATGTCTAAGTTGTAATGTCAATTTGTATATCCTCAAGTATAAAAGTAGCTGATGAAGTTTATTGAATCACAAAACGGGGGATTTTCCTAAAAATAAATTGTATATCTCTTAAACAGGTAACGAAGTCACAAAATATTACCTGTTTTCCCGGTGCTCTTTACATAATTGGTAAATAAAAAAGGCCCCAAGAGACAAGCGGAGCTAAAGTCAACAAACGACCAAGGCCTTTCAATCTAAACGTATAAAAAGATAATTATATAAAAAAGCGTGTTAAAAAGACTTTAAACGTTAAGAAAGACTCGCAAGTGAAACGATTAGTAGTGATATAAAAGTCATAAACACATAAAAATACAATTTTGCACGGTGGTAGGGTACTTTGTAGTACTCGACTGGCTGGCTACCACCCTCAAGTTGAAAATCTGTCGCCAAGCACCTGTTGGTGTGTTCCGGCATTTGCACTTGAGAGCCAGTTCGCCTTAAAGGCATTGAATAGGGTGTACAACACATTAGCAATCCCCTGGTATTGCCAATGACAATAGGCGACGGTTGTCACTTACCATCAGGTGACCCGCCTGCCTCGTTGTCACTTGTGACATAAAAAAAAAAACGACAAATTGAAATATTGTATGATACAAGGTTGACCCAAGATTTATTTTTTACTAGACGACAGTGATCACATAAAACATGCAAACAAACAAACAACAAGAACTACCAAAGCCAAGTTTCAAGTCTTGCAACCTCATACCTACCTGTATAACACAAGTTGAGTCTCTTCAGCAACACATTCTTCTTGATAATCTGCTTCTCGTTGAGATCGACTGTCCTCCACATGTTCCCTAGTTGAAGTGTTATAGCTCTTATTTCAACCTTGTTAAGTGTCAGGATGGCTGCTTTCAGGATCGCTGGCAATTGTTTTTGGCAAGTTTAGCTTGATAGTCCTTTTGTATGCAAGTTGTTGAGTTAAACTTTAGTCAATGCCTTTTGTTTAGCTTTGGCATGAAATGTGACGTGATTAAATTAATCTATTTCAAATAACTAGGCGGTAATTATTTGATGTCCTAATAGGTGTATAAAATATCACTGCGTTTTATTTAAAAAAAAATCTTAATAATTAGATTTTAGGAGCTATTTTTCAATAACGATTCATATTGATACAATCCACAGTTAATAGTTCATGATAATTTGATAAAAATAAACACATAATAAGGCGAAGAACGTTCAGTGGTAGTGGGTTCAATTCTTATAGTAAGCTAGAGCTTAATGAAAGAAGGTATCGTGAATAAACCATAGCACGGTGGTAAAGTACTTTGTGGTACTCGCCCGGATAAAGTTGAAAATATGTTTGTGTTAGGTATATCTCAGCAGCTGCATTTGAGAGCCAGTTTTCTTTTAGGCTTTGTGTAACTTTTGACCACAGCACATGGTGATCTTGTATCTATTAAACACCGAGGTAAATGCAATTTCTTTAAATCTTCTTTATATATAAAATTTACGTGTCACAGAGTTTAACCGAACTCCTCCGAAACGGCTTGATCGATTTTAATATTTTTTTGTGTATATTCGCTTGATCCCACGGGGACGTGGGTGAAACCGCAGGGGACAGCCAGTATTCTTATAATTTTCTAAAGCGGTAATCTCTTAGAAAAAAAAATCTCTTAGGAAAAAAAAATAATCAATATTAAATTAATTATTATTTTAGTTTTATTTTAACTTTAATTTATTAATTATAGTACCTACCATATTAAAATATAATTCTTTAAAAAAATCAATAAAATTATTATCTAAATTAAGGTATTTAAACCAGCATACAAATATTATGCGGCTATTAACAAATTACTTCTAAGTCATAAAATTATAAACGTACTGAATACATACTTTGCGAACAAACCACGTAAACAGGGACCACAAATGCCAAATCAAGCAATTCCAACTCCCCTTTAAACATTTCACACAAGTTCAAAGTTTGCGTTACATAAAAGATCAAAACGCATGGAAACACGATAAAAACGTGCCAATTTTTTTGTAAAAATGTGAGATTTTCGTCAAAAAACCGAATATTGCATTTTGATAGTACATCAAAACATTTTATCAAAGGCAAAGTGAATTCTTTTGGTAAATTCTTAAATTCTTCCATTCTTGACGAAATTCAAAACAAGATGAGATTTCAGGTTGTGACGAAGAAAGTGTTTTATATACTCGTATGTTTTATCATTATTTAATAGGGTTCCGTTTTGTTGATAATAATATAAACCTTTATTACTTACAATTTTAATTATTCAGTTCAATTAAAATATGTGTTAATAACGGCCGTATCTTATTGCTGTATTACAGGCTTTTTTTTTACAGTATTTTTTTATTTAGTATTTCCTTTTCCATTTCTTATTAAATCCTATGATTCTCTATTATAATATTCTATTTACAACAAATGTACAAAATATACAAGCAAATGTACAACTATAATATATAAAAAAACTTCTTCGAGGCTGCCGCTGCTGCCGATTGGCAAGGTTCCCAGAAGGCTGGCAGCGTTTCCTCTTTGGATGGCCAAGCTGATGCGTTGGCGGAAAAAGCTCCCCGCCCGCCGGTCACCCGAGGCCTCGATTAATTTTTTACATAAAATATTTGCGAAACGACGAGCTTCAGACCCCCACGGACCCATGGTCTCAACTGCAAAAGGCATAAATTGATAATTTGGACCAATACAGGCGTACTTTTTGAATTTTGAATTTTCCGCACCTTTCGCAGCCGTTCCCGCGGCTTTACAAGTCCTATGATTAGATATTGAAACGAAATGCACATATGTACCTATACGTTTGGTTTATAAATAAATTTATACCATATGACAAAACACTCAATTTTAATATCGATCAGCTTATCCTTACGTATCAAGATGGTTACTATTTTTGGTATGTTTTTACATATATTCTTAGGTAATTTTAAAATAAAAAAAGTGTTTTTTTTTTACAAATAAAGCTCTATTCAGATAAAGTTAATCAGTTTACGTGCCTAATATATTTAAATAATATGGAACCTTTTGTGCGACAAAATCATCGCTCTTGTTTTATTCCATATTTTTCTAACAGTGTAATATTTCGCAACAGCCTACAATTTGGTAAATTAGAGACTCTTTCAATTTGTGTAGTAGCAGCCTTTGTGAATTTTATAACATCAAAATAAGTAGGTATTTTTTTTATTAAAATGTTAACTTGTCAATATTCAGATGTTATTTTGGTAATGTTATTTTGTATTTGTTTTAAATAACAACATCGTGCAATTCCAACTAAATATATTCATAACTAGCTTTCCGCCCCGTGGTTTCACCCGCGTATCCCATTTTTACTCATTCAGAGATGGACTTTCGAAAAATCCTATCTCATTCTTCGTCTACATCTTAAAAACAATACCTGTGAAAAAAAACAGCTTTCTAGGTCCAAGGCTGTAGACTGTAGACTGGTCGTTGATGACTCAGTGAGTCAGGCCTTCTCATTTTTCATATTTCATACCAACTTTGAACCTCCATTTCACCCCCTCAGGGGTAGAATTTAAAAAAAACGCTCAAACAGTGTTTCTTTATTTCTAATTATTAATAAATAAAAACACAGTTTCATGCCTCTAGCTTCAAAAATGGCGGACTTCCATACAAACTTTTACCCCCCGTTTCACCCCTATCTATATATATATATATATAGATAGATAACAATATTATTAATACATTTAGTTACCAAAACACGAAATAAACTTGTGTTTATATGTAGCAACATATGTAACTAAATGTATTTCTTTTTTTATTCTTACTTTCTTTCTTCTTTCAATTAATAAATATCCTGAGATATCAATATACTTACCAGAGTTTTTACTGTGAAGACAAGATGCTTGTTATCTAAACTAATATTACCTATAAAGATAAGAAAAAAAAACACTATAAAACTTTACCAATTAAAAAAAAATATTTCATCTATAAAGCTACATACATTATTAGAGAGTAACATGGCCTATGTTATTTAATACCCTCGGGACTTCGAGTCCACGGGGTGGAAGGCTAGTTCAGAATAAATCTAAATTCTAGAACCTGAACAATTTCATAAACTCTCATTGTGCTGCATATAAAAAAAAAACATTTGGCTTCATACGAATACTCAAAAACTTCCGCAATTGAAACAATTTGAATAGACAACCAGTTCTCCTAGACACCTCATTACAGAAAGAAATAAATAACTTTTCCTTGAAATTCGCAACCTGTAGTGCCAATCAGAGGGGTTTAGTTACGCTGGATGTCATAGCAATATTGCAACAAGGAAACAAAAACAAAAGAACTCGTATGTGATTTAATTCATAAGCTGTTGCTGCCATTGAAAAAGATTCATTCATAAGAAATAAATATTTTGTAAGCACGTAACTACTAACTCCCAATAACTTTAGCTAAGTCTTCAGTTCATCTGTTTACCGTCTTGCTTTAGCGTCTGTTATGTATGCAGACCCTAATACTAAAGTAATGTACACATAGCCTTAATCATCGGCGGTATATTGCGCAAGGCTGAGTCGCCGCGGTTCTCACCAGACCCGAAAATGCTAATTCCGCGACATTCCTCCATCGGGCGGCCCGAGCAAGCCGTAACAACAATCCCCAATTCGGTACCAACATCGACCGAATTCACTACATTTTAAGTATAGCATAGTTTATTGTAATTTATATACAATAAATTAATTTTAAATAACGTTTTAATTTTTTTTATATCCTTCGGTTGTGGCCTCCATAATTTGTCTCTAGCGTCTGTTTGTGACTCGTGAGTCAATAAATGTTTTTTTATTTCTTTCTTTTCTTTGGATTCCTTTTCTTCCCCATGGGATGGTTCTTCCCCATCAAATATCAGCTATTTGAGTGATGACTAAAACGTACTAAGCTGAAATGTGTTATATTTTTTTGTTTCGTTTGAAGAAATCGCTTGCGCTTAAACATTTAGGTACACGGCACCATTGTTATGAAGTATTCAAATAAATCTCGAGACTACAAACTCTGAAATAGTAGTCATTGTTATTTTTGTACTAAAGCCATACGCAACTTCTGCTTGAAATAATATCTTCTATTTATTATATAAATGTAAAAGCTAAATACTTGGGCGTCACCAGCCGATGGCTCGGGGGTTGGGGGGGGGGGGTATGTATGTAGTAGTATGAATTGTAGTGCTTACTACCTCTACTTACAGCGAATGAAATAAGAACGGTTTGTACAAAGTCTTATGCGTACAATTCATTTGAGTTTTGATGTGCGGGAATTATCGGTCAAGCAAGTCAAGGGAGTGGACTTAGGAGAACTTGGGACTGGATCTCAAGGGGGGGCTTCCCCCCTTGGCGAGACACCCATGGTGGAATAGGTACAACTCTCACAAGTGACAATGAGGCAGGCGGGTCACCTGATGGTAAGTGACTACCGTCGCCTATACACATTAGCAATACCAGGGGATTTGCCAATATGTTGTACACTGCCTTATTTGTTATTACAATGCCTTAAAGGCAAATTGACTCTGAAGTGCAATTGCTGGAACACACCAACTTGAGGGTGGTAGCCAGCCATTCGACCTACTACAAAGTACCCTACCACCGTGTTGTGGTTACCTCACGATGTTTCTCTTCACCGAAAGCTCAAGCTTATTGTAGAATTCGAACCCACGACCTTCGCCGCGGTATCCGACGTCACTACCACTGAGCTATTATCACCTCTCACTACCACTAAGCTCACTAGTGTGACCTCACACTCATAGTGAGACTTACTCACTAATTAATCACGAAATCTCACAAAATTTTGTTATCCATTGGGAACGCGGGTGAAACCGCGGTAGACAACGAGTAATATATATTTTTTTGAATCATTATGGAATTACATGTGATTTTAAAGTGAAATTGGGCGATGATAGCTCAGAAGTAAGTGACGTTGGATACCGCGACGAAGGTCGTGGGTTCGAATCCTACAATGAACTTGAGCTCTCGGTGAAGGAAAACATCGTGAGGAAACCATAGCGCGTTGGTAGGGTATTTTGTAGTACCCGACTGGCTGGCTACCACCCTCAAGTTGAAAATCTGTTGCCAAGCACCTATCGGTGTGTTCCGACAGCTGCACTTGAGAGCCAGTTCCCATCTAGGCTTTGTGCGCTTACCACCTTCGGCCACACCATCACTTACCATGGTGAGATTGTGTTCAAACACATGCTTATCCCGAATAAAAAAAAAAAATATGGGCTGAATATATGAAGAATTAAGTACGTCATTTATAAATCATAATGTTTAATAATAATAATAATAAAACATTTATTTCTCTACACAAAAGTAAATACAGAAAGAGTTTATAGTATATTTCATTACAAGTGCGGAAAGGCTGTCATTGCAAAGAGTTCCGACAAATGTCTACCCGAGCCGAGGCGCAGTCGAAGGCGAGGGTTGACAGTCGAAACAAGTTGCAATGACGGTTCCGCAAGTGTACTGAACGACTATTTTTAATACAGTTGCGAAAAAATGAAGCAATTTAATAAAATAATAAAAACATAACACATAATAAACTCAACTAACTAATAATTTATTTCTTATAAAAGTTATAGTACACATGTACATTGAAATTGGTACAGTTTTTTAAACTTACTGGGGAAGTTTTAGGTTGCATATTTACTGTTTGAGACAAACTATTATTAATTTCGTATGATTGTTCATGTATATTTGTCATACAATGTTTGTGCAATTATAGTGATTCCGGTGGTGTTAATTAAAAAAAAAAATAGGGTCGAAATTACTCATTTTGTGCAACAAACAACTAAACTCGCAAAGAAAATTTCTGGAAAATGGCGCCAACCGTAGAATATAAGCAGAGTTTTTTTTTCTTCACCCAAAGGGAACTATCCATACAGCTTAGTCTTCAGTATATTTTTTTTATTGATATGAGATGAAAATGAAATTTAATGAGATGAAATGAAACCTAACCTAACTCATTCAATTAAATCATTAAATCTGATATTGAAATAAATTAGTAGCTTCTTTTTAGAAATATACGTATTTGTATGAATCACAAAAACTCTTTAGTAAAAACTTCATGGTTGGTTTTTCTTTTTAATAGACATTATTTTGACAGTTGGGAAAGAGAACGCACGAGTGCGGTAAAGGTAAAAAAAAAGCACTAGTATGTAATAGCCCACATCCCGAACTCTATACGTCCCTGTAATACACCCGTTTTTGAGCAACTGTATTAAAAAGTACTATGCAAACCTATTTTGTGAGAGACTGGTGCCTATTGTATGGTGACTGCCTATTGTATGGTGCCAATGATGGTACTGGTGACCTGTACTACAGGTTTTATAAAAACTGTAGTACAGGTCACCAGGACATAAATAAGGACAGGTTTAAATATTAATTTGACGTGGAAATTACTCTGTTGTAGGTTTCCGGTTGTCTGGCTCATTTTAAGGCGTTAAGTACCTTAATTTATAGTGTGTACTCGTATTTCGGCAGCTACACCTACTTGAGTAATATTCAAGAAAAGATCAGCGTGTGTTTGAATGCAGAGTATTAAGGTTTAGTGGTGTTAGTGTTTGTGGAGGTAAAGGGTGTGTGCATGTGTGTGTGTGTGTATTATGTCTGATGTAACTATAAGGGAGTATGAATGTGTTGAGTCTGTATGTGTTATCTATATAGCCACATGTATTATATATGTTATATATTTTGATCATAGTTTTAGCTTATCTTTCTTTAATAAAAACCGGCCAAGTGCGAGTCGGACTCACACTCAAAAAATCACGTTTATTGTATGGGAGCCCCCCTTGAATATTTTTTTAATTTTGTTTTTGTATTTGTCGTTATAGCGGCAACAGAAATACATAATTTGTGAAAATTTCAACTGTCTAGCTATCGCGGTTCTCGAGATACAGCCCGGTAACAGACAGACAGACGGACAGACGGACAGACGGACAGACGGACAGACGGACAGGCGGACAGACGGACAGATTGTAAGGCGATGATAGCTCAGTGGTAAGTGACGTCGGATACCGCGGCGAAGGTCGTGGGTTCGAATCCTTACAATGAGCTTGAGCTTTCGGTGAAGTAAAACATCGTGAGGAAACCACAGCACGGTGGTAGGGTACTTTGTAGTACTCGACTGGCTGGCTACCACCCTCAAGTTGAAAATCTGTCGCCAAGCACCTGTTGGTGTGTTCCGGCAATTGCACTTGAGAGCCAGTTCGCCTTAATAAGGTGTATAACACATTAGCAATCCCCTGGTATTGCCAATGTCTATAGGCAACGGTTGTCACTTACCATCAGGTGACCCGCCTGCCTCGTTGTCACATGTGACATAAAAAAAAAAAGACGGACAGACGGACAGACGTACAGACGGACAGACGGACAGACGGACAGACGGACAGACGGACAGACGGACAGACGGACAGACGGACAGACGGACAGACGGACAGACGGACAGACGGACAGACGGACAGACGGACAGACGGACAGACGGACAGACGGACAGACGGACAGACGGACAGACGGACAGACGGACAGACGGACAGACGGACAGACGGACAGACGGACAGACGGACAGACGGACAGACGGACAGACGGACAGACGGACAGACGGACAGACGGACAGACGGACAGACGGACAGACGGACAGACGGACAGACGGACAGACGGACAGACGGACAGACGGACAGACGGACAGACGGACAGACGGACAGACGGACAGACAGCGAAGTCTTAGTAATAGGGTCCCGTTTTTACCCTTTGGGTACGGAACCCTAAAAAGGAAAGCTTGTATGTAACGAATAAATTCAAAAACTACTGGGCCGATTTTTAAAACTAACCATTTGAATGCTACATTATTCCAGATTAACATAGGTTTTTTTTATCCCGGGATAAGATAAGATCCCACGGGAACGCGGGTGAAACTGCGGAGGATAGCTAGTTATTAATACAATCTTTTCTCAAATTATCAATTATGACCATATAGAAGAAAGGCATTCAAAGGAAAGGAAAACAGTGTCTGATTCGCAAAAGGCTGAAAGAGAAAACCACTTGAAAGGGAAAACGGGACAAAAACGTGACGGAATATATAAGGAAATAAAAGCAATCACAGACGTACATTGGGGCCCAAAAAAAGATCATGCGTCACTGACGAACTGTTGTTTGCCAAAAGCCAATATTTCACTTCAGCTAGTGAATCTTACTAATCTTACTAAAATTATAAATGTGAAAGTTTGGATGTTTGTTACTCATTTACGCCAGAATGGCTGAATGGATCTGGATGACATTTGGCATAGAGATAGATAGTTAGGAATAGCACATAGGCTTTTATTCCATGATAAGATAAGATTCCACGGGACGCGAGTGAAACCGCGGAGAACTGCTAGTATAAATATATAGGGGAAAACAATCAAGGGTGAACTGCTCGATTATTTTTTACTAGTCCACCCGCGATTTCTCTTAAGTTTCCGAGGGGATATAATAGTCCAATAGCTGTCCCCCACGGTTTCGCCCGCGTTCCCGAGAGATCTTATCCTTTCCTGGGATATAAATTATCTTATGTGTTATTCCAGGATATTATTTACCTGTGTGCCAAGTTTCATACAAATCCGTGCAGCCGTTTTTGCGTGAAAGAGTAACAAACATCCATCCATCCAAACTTTTAGACAGTTATGTAGCTTTGCATTGGCGAAATAAAATTCGGAATCGGTTGTGTAGTTCTAAAAATTACTGTCTACTAACAAATAAAAAAACCATAGCACTTCATAATATTACTAACGACTCGCCCCCGGGTTCGCATGGGTAGCAGAGCATTTTTTCTGTCGTATCAGGATATAATACCTCTATTGGTTTACATGTCGCTCGCCAGTAAACCTCCAAGATGTTTTTCCGACATCTTCAACAATCATCGTCTTATTTCAGCCAATTAAACCTTAAACAATTAAACCTTCCTCGTGAATCAATAAATTAATTGTTGAAAACCGTATGAAAATCTATTCAGTAGTTTATGAGTTTTTTTGCAAAAATACAGACAGACACACGTGGTGGAGGACTTTGTTGTATAATATTTAAGGTATTAATTAGTATAGAAGATAAAGTTATGCGCAGTATTTGGTAATAGGGCTGTCTTTTTGTTAACGAATTAAACTAGGCATATAATCTCTTACTAAAGAAATATATAAGAGAAAGACATAAGAACCTGTTAGATTATTCCAATTTTTCAACGTAAAATATCGTGATGAAAATAGAACACTGCATTTATCACCCTGCCCAAAACACGGAGACGTTTACATACCACATACTTTAAGAATACTTAAGAGGGAAATCTGGTCCCACTTTTTATATCACCGTATTCATAAAAACTGGCTAGTACTTCGTAAGGCAGGATATTTTTTTGTTAAAAAATAATAAAGAATCTACAACATTCTTAGACAAGCTGAAATTATTTTACTGTAATTATTTGAGTGCTTTCAGAATTTTAAAATACGTTACAAATAAGATTAGGTTGTTTTTAAATTGAGATAATTGAAGTGCCAATAAAGATTGCAAATAAAATTTACAAAGATAAAAGTCTGATTTTCGGGACAGAATTCATGACAACGATAAGAAAAGCTAGCAATATATTGACAGCTACACCAAATAACACTTCGAGATAAATTATTGACCCAAACATCATAAGTTGGAGCGGCAAAAGTATTTTAGTTCGAACACGAAAAATATAATATTTCACTTATTTTGCTGTCAAAGCAAACGGAATTAATAAATCACTTTCGTTTCAAGCCTCTTAGAACGAAAGTTGTAAGGAAGATGAGACAAAGAGGCCTATTTCCGATGATCTATCAAAACACTCAAGTGCCGTACAGTCGACAACAAAATTGTACAACGGTAATTTTATTTTTATCTGATTTTGTTACGATGTAACGATTGAGCAGTAAATTTTTATGTTATGGTTGTATTTTTTGATAGAGTAAAAATTTTTATGATTTACTCTCTTTATGAATAAGTCGGTTTATTTATTGGTGAAACCACAAAATTTCCACTAGTTTCCACGCCGCGATTTTACCCGGGTTCAAAAGTACGCACTCTCCGGACCATAGTCTCTATTCACGTAGTTAGTTTGTTTAACAAAAAATGCTGCTCCGTTGTTCCATCTATTATTATATTATATCATCTTCAATTATAACTAATGTCATAATACATTAGCCTCGTGAGTTTATTGAAATAAAACATTGCTATAAATTATGAGCATACATATATTATTATGGCGGTTACTTTCTACTATATTAGTCAAAACCAGTTTTGAAGGCTACTTTCTCTTATTTTAGGGTTACAAAACAACTGGCGTAAGTAAAATGAATTATCTAAATTTCATATAAGTTTAAAGCGATAAACAATATTTTCCTTTTAGATAAATTATAATATTGCGAAAACATATTTTATTACTGTAACAAAATAAATTATCACCATTCGAGATATCGTAACAAACATAACATAGGTTCTAAAGGTTGACATCTAAGGAAAATCTTTTGTTGTCGAATGTACATACCTATCTATCAAGAGAAAGCCAAGTCTGTAATAATAATGATCCTTATTTTTTGGGAGGTAATATCGACGGGCGAGCGTGCGATTACTCCGGCCGGTGATCACGTAATTAAAATTATCGATAACAAAAATGTTTTACAAAGAGATAGTACCTATACATACAGATTCATTTGTAGTATAGGTAGGTATACAAAGCTTGAAAGTATTTTGTATCAGTAAATCGTATTTGCATCAGAATGAGTACCAAAATTGCCTCAAAATGAATAAAACCATGATGATAGCTCAGTGGTAAGTGACGTCGAATACCGCGGCGAAGGTCGCGGGTTCGAATCCTACAATGAGCTTGAGCTTTCGGTGAAGGAAAACATCGTGAGGAAACCATAGCACGGTGGTAGGGTACTTTGTAGTACCCGACTGGCTGGCTACCACCCTCAAGTAAAAAATCTGTCGCCAAAACACCTATCGGTGTGTTCCGACAGCTGCACTTGAGAGCCAGTTCCCATCTAGGCTTTGTGTGCTTATCATCTTCGACCACATCATCACTTACCATGGTGAGATTGTGGTCAAACACAAGCCTATACAGAATAAAAAAAAAACAATGTTTGACTTACAAATGACAACCAAGCAAACGGATGGTGAATATCGTGAACTATAGACATTAACAATACCAGGTGGATTGCGAATGTGCTGTATAGCAAAATCAAAATCAAAACTCATTTATTCAGTTAAGGCCCTGGAAAGGAACGTTAACAATTGACTCTACCATCGGTCCGGAATACACTTAAACTGAGAAGACTCCGGCAAGAAACTCAGCAAGGCATTTTTTTTTGCAGTGGTAGCAGTAATACATACCAACAAGGTGGAACTCAAGATCTGCCTTTGAAGCAGGTTAAAAATGTTATTACTGAAAAAATTGATTTTATCAAAAAAAAAAAACAATAGCCAAGAGGTAGTACAAAATACCTTTGAAGAGTTTGTTGCCTCCCGTACAGATAATTTGTTTAATAAGAAAGCCATCGATATAAAATACCACTGCACTTCCAAATATGCGTAGATAGTATGGGCGAATACTTCGATTAATAGAAATAAAAAATAATTTAGTCAAAAAAAGTTATTCTACATGATTTAATAACTAAAGCCTGAAAAATATAGTTAACTATTTTGTATGTTTACGCAACGTACAGTCTGTTCAAATTAAAATGCACTACGTAAGGGTCAATTTCAATCGTGACAAGCGAAAATTTACTACCCAAAACATACAATTTATTAAACATAAATTAAAATAAAAGCTGCGTTTTGGTTTAATTTAGTAACTTAAAGACCTGCCTCAGTTTAAATAAATAGCTTTTGAATAATGAAAACCAATTAACGCTATTTGATATATTCGATTACTTAGTAAATTGACAAATGTTTAAGTTTTTTTTTAATAGAATACTATTTCGTACTTAATACAATGTTTGTATTATGTATAATTATAATAATTTAGATATTTTATTTAAAACACATCAAATACTTAAATTTACAAATTAAACTAATTATTAAAGATAAAATAAAACTAAAAAATATTGTTAATTCTATAAAATAATTATTCTAGCACCTCGACATCACCCAAATTTCTGAGAGATCTTATTATTTCTTATTAGTTTTAAATACATATTCACGTTTATAATATTAGTAGGGTTATTTTGTCCAATTATTTATTTATTTTATTTATTAGTTTATGTACCCACAATAAAAGGAAAAAATAAACACAGAACAGATACAAGAGTACAAAGGGACAGCTTATTTCTAGTAAAAATTTCTTCCAGCAGCCCTGCGACTGGAAAGTTTGAAGTTAAAATAAAAAAAAATATGTCAATTACTAACCAAAAATATTGTAAAGTAATTTCAAAGTTCAATACAAATAACAAAGAAATTGTCGCGCTTATCCTTGTAATAAAATGAAAACGTTTATCATAACTATGGGACACCGTGAGCTGTAGCGTTGCTACGGCGTAGCACCGCTACGGGCTACGAGACATTTGAGAACTAAGGGCATGATTCGGAGACTGCGCGGCTCCCAGTTATTCGCGGACTTGTGACCAGTGCACACGTATCTACAGTGAATATTATTATCGATGTGCGAGTCTTATACGGAACCATAAAAAGTTTTACCCGAAACAACCAAGTTAATTGAGTGCCAGGTGCTTCAAATGTGATTTATAAAGAAACGGTGAGTGCGGTGTTTTTTTAACTAATTTTCTTACAAAGTGCAAAAGAATGTTGTTAAAAGTGCCCTATATTGTATGCGCCCGGTTTAATATTTCCTGTATTTTGTAAAAGAAAATGTCCCTGTATTTTTACGGAATTATGTCTGTCGGTTTAATTTTCCGTTTCGTTTGATTGAAGCGGATTGGTTTGGGGGAATTGTTGCTTTGTTTATTTATTTCAAACGATCTAACTTTTGAACAATAGGTATACAGTTGAGATGCTAATCCGTATATTGGATATTTTTGTCTTTCATGTAACGCTCAAAGAATTTTATCAAAGAGGCAATCGCCTATCAAAATGTCCAATGACCCGTAAAATTATGGCTACCCTTTTAATATATTTATCAATAAATAAAACCATAGATATATTTATCTCCATGGAAACATTTTAGCGTTTAGTGCAGAATAAAGTTTTTTTTTATTATAATTGGAATTGCATGCTTATTCGTTTTTTTTAAATCATATAGGATGCCCTTTACGTCTTATTAAAATTTCAAGCTAAATATAAATTTCAAATTTTCTATTGGAAATTATCAGTTACAGATTCTGGGGTGTTTCATAATTATTAAATACATCATAACACCGTTGTCATTAAAACTACGTAATAAAATTAAAACATTCCAGATATCGCGATTACAGTTATCAAATGAAATTAAATAAAATATAATTGCTGTACGCGGCGTTTTATTTTTATTTAAATAAGGTTATGGAGAGAAAATTAATACTGATGTTTAGGGTTTAAGGACAGTGGGTTAGAGTGAAGGACAACGTCAGTCCGTTTCTGATTTTAATAGTTTGTTTATTCGTGTGTTAAAATGACTTCAAGTGAAAACTATCTTTTATTTATCTTAACAAGGGGCAAATTATCTCGAAATAGCATTAGAGAAGCTTATCGCTATCAGGGGATATTTATTATATGGGATTAAAGGATTGAGTTCGGTAAGTAGTACAATAAACTTAAGGGGGAGATAGATGGGTGGGTTACCTACCAAATATGTAAAAATTACCCTTGTAAAAGTATCAGTTCGAGATATTTAAAATCAATAAAAATAAAAAACAAAAACCGACTTCAAAACTGTAACCTATACCTATGTACAAACATAAACTAAAAAGTAAAGAATAATATTTTAATTTCAAAGCAAGAGCCTTAAAGGACAATCAACAAAATTATTGATATTTATATATCTATTTAATATTTATAAACAGTTCTTTTTGGAGTCGGTGCCAGTCAAGAAGAAGGACAGTTTTGAACTGGACACGAAGTGTTCATACGAGAAAACGTCTTACGACACCTCTCCTTACGGTAATGTTCCTTAGGTCTGCGCCGTCGCTCCCCTACTTTTCGAAAATTTGTTACAAAGGCAGAATTAAACTGTCCTTCTTGGCTGGCACCGACTCCAAAAAGAACTGTTTATAAATATTAAATAGATATATAAATATCAATAATTTTGTTGATTGTCCTTTAAGGCTCTTGCTTTGAAATTAAAATATTATTCTTTACTTTTTAGTTTATGTTTGTACATAGGTATAGGTTACAGTTTTGAAGTCGGTTTTTGTTTTTTATTTTTAAAATTAATTTTATTTTTTAATTTTTAAAGTTTATTCCTTATTATATGTTATCCTAGGCAAAACTAGTTTGTCCTGAAATCGGGTCTGGCCGGTAAAATATAATATATAACTAGCGGGCCCGGCAGACGTCGTCCTGCCCTGAAATTAAAACAAATCTTGGAACTCGATTCCAGCGCCACCTACCGGGTCCAATTGTATTTTAAAACCATCGAAGAACCCATTGAAGTATACACACGAAATTTCATCCAAATCCAAAAAGTCATGCTCAACGACTCAGTTTGATTCACTAAGGTTTATCAAACGAGACATAATTTTTTTCGTTTTTGTTGATTTTCTCAAAAAGTGCTTAATCAATTTCGACAAAATTTAAATGGAACCTTCTGAAGTATGATCTACCAAACAAAAAAAGAATCATCAAAATCTATTCATAATTGGCAGAGAAATCGAGTAACAAACATACAAAAAAAAAAAAAAAACATACAGACGAATTGAGAACCTCCTCCTTTTTTTTGAAGTCGGTTAAAAATTCTAAAATCAAGACATAAATCAGAAATATCGAAAATGGACACCTTTTTACTCAGCTCATTTTTGTACCTATATTGGGGGTGATCCACCTACCTACCTATCTCCCCCTTAAGTTTGTCGTACTATTTACCGAACACTCTGTATATGATTGCGAGATCATGCTGAGTTTCTTGCCGATTCTTCTCAGTTGAAGGCTGAATTCCGAACCGGCGGTAACTTCTGTAATTCAATCTTCATAAGTGCCCTTCTAAGAGCTAAACTGAATACATGTTTTCGACTTTGACTATGACTTTGAGATTGGAGTAAGTAGTTATTATAGAAGATTTATTCAGCTTGACAAGTAACAGAGCTTAGAAAAAATATTTAACCAGTTTAAATTTGAAATAGTTTAAATAGAGTGAGTGAATAGGGAGTGAGGAAATAGGGCGAGTTTTTTTTAAATGACTTATAAACATAAGTCATCTAAAACTCTCCTAATTTGGCAAAAAAGAGCAAGCAATAAAAAACAGAAGAATATAAGATATATTTACGAACTTATCATGAATATGTTTTTTATACCACTAGGTGATAAACAAGCTTACGGCTCACCTGATGGTAAGCGGTTACCGTAGCATATGGTTAGGTTATAGCATATGGCTCGTTTACTCAGATAATAATGCCAATTCGTTTGTAAACTAAATAAATAATATCTCACTATATTTTCTCAAATATTTTACGCTAAAGTAATGTACAGGTAAATTATTATGACCTATTTTGATGTTAACTATATTGACTTGCTATTTGTTTCTTTATTGTTGTTCTATTTCACGAAGCCTATTCTGGCGTGATGAATGTAATGATTAGCTTAATGATACCCTGGGACATTCTTCATCCAGCCATCTGATCCCAAACTAAGTAGAGCTAACTGTAGTCACCAAATTACTAATATACTACGAATATAATTTTTTAAACCACATTCAAATTTCAAATATATATATATGTGTTTAACCATACTCAAGCAGTTTATTACACCTAGACAAGACAAACATCCATTAAAACTCACACATTCATAAACAAATAAACTAAAAAAGCATTTAACTGTAATCGTAAATAAACATCAAAACATTTTCACAGAAAAGCAATTTGTTAATATAACAGTTTCACTGTTATTTTATTTCCATTCAATAGCTTATGGAACTAAGGTGCATTTTAGCACGATGTAGTTTATTTTTCTATGAACCTTCTGACATTGACGGATGTCCATTTGGTAGCAAAAAGGCGCGGTTCTGGCTATTTCTGGCGTAATGCCACATATTGTTCGAAGCGACCTCTTTCAGGTTCCATCATTTATTTTCACTATAGTCGCTAACTAACGCTAACTCCTGTCACCCGACACTGTACTCGAATACATGAATAGCTAGAGCTTAGTTCTATCATTAATTGATACGATAATATTGGATGTAGCAACGGCTTTATTCCCTAAATTAATGGTTGGTTTTATTCTATTATGAACAAACTTTTGCGGTTTTATCTTTGTTTTTGAGATTAAAATTAGTCTATAGTACTCAATGATAATTAGGCTTATTATCAGTGAATTTTCAAGATCGGTAAAGTACTATTAGAGGTTACCTAGACTTAATGCAGCATGTTTATGCTACTTAGGTATCATGTAGCTAACGGAACATATCAAAGCTTTACAATTCTCAATTTGAGGTAGCTCACTACGTGAGTATCCTAAAATCATGTATTCGTTTTTCATACTGATGTTACAAAGAGGTAAGGTCTGTTTGTTTGTTTGTAAGGTGCAATCTTTGGAACTACTGAAGCGATTCTTAAAAATATTTTAGCAATTGAAGGCTACTTTCATAGGTTATATTTTGAAGCCAGTCAACGATATTTTTCTTCATCAATTAAGATTCGAATCTTTTCAGTTTCAATTCAACGCAAGTTCTAAGTCACTACTACAAGGGTTAATCAAGGGATCAATACGATCAATTTTTTTTTTTTAGAAATACAAATCAGTATAATTGCAGTAGGTTTTTTTTACTTTAGGATAAGCTTGTGTTTGACCGCAATCTCACCATGGTAAGTGATGATGTGGCCGAAAGTGGTAAGCACAAAAAGCCTAGATGGATATGGGTACACTAATTCTTGTTTTTTATAAGTGAATGTAATCCTATGTCTATCTACCTGCTTGGATTTTACTGCTAAACCATGTTCTTTTATATTTCTCGAATGAATGAAAAATAAGATAATAGGCAATTTGACAAACGAACGGATCGTATTCACGGGAAAAAGCTAGTCGTTCAATTGAAATACAAAAATAAAAATAGAAATATTTCAATATAATCAACATAACATGTTTGGGCCCTGTCCAAGTACGGCTGTGATACTAACCTGGGGTTTCTGGCATTGTGATCATGCCGATGCCAATAGTGCCTTGTAGTGCCAAGTGGAACATATATACAGGGTGTCCGGTAAGTAGTACGACAAACTTGAGGGGGAGATAGGTGAGCAGGTCACCTACCAAATATATAAAGATATCTAAAATCAATACATAAAAATCATAAATATCGAAACATCTCAAAAAAGGTGACATATACCAATTACCTAATAAACTATTTTTTTTTCTCGTTATAAATATGACAACCAGGCGGGTCGCCTGATGGTAAGTGATAAAAGTTCTCGACATAAAAGTGTTTTTATATTTTTTTTTATCTTTGAGAATTTGAAGTGTACCTAAATAACTGTTAATAAACTAACTTTTATTTTTAGTAAGTGTAGCGACACAAGTTTAGGTTTAAAGTACGCAAAGTCAGAATTAAAGTTTGTTAGCATAGAAAGGTTCCATACACAACATTGGATCTTAAAAAATATCCTAGAAATGGCACTCTAACGCACACATAAATAAATTAATATTGCAATATCCACACTACATTATCTCATAACACATGATGGAATTATTGGTTGTTTTAGGTCAGTTTTACTTTTAATTGCACTCTGTACGTGAAGTGCATCCACTGATGCCAGCGATGCGACACAGGTCAAGTTAAGCTAATTAGCCACTCTTTAGCGTCCCGCTTTCGGTGCGCTTATAACATATTTACACCTTTTGACTCCCCGTCGCTCTCCGCGGGAAGTCAGTCGTCTCGAAGACTTGCTCATGGGCCCACTATCTGTCGACGAAATAAATGCGGCAAACTTTCATGGCTATAATTTTATGTATTTCCACGCATCCCTCAAAACAGCTAAGTCATCGAAATTTTTGTAAACGTATTTACAAAATGAAAAAATAACTTTGAAAATCGGTTGATAATTGGCGGAGAAATCGATGAACATGCATAAAAAAAGCATACAGTCGAAAATATAACCTCCTCCTTTTTTGAAGTCGTTTAATAAAAGTATCAAGGAGTTTTGAGTTGTATCAAATAATATTGATTTTGTGATAAATATAAATAAATAAATAAATTTTGTATTAAAAGTAAAGTAAATCTTATTTATAATGACAACCAACTAATATAAATAAAGGTTATTAAAAATAAGAACTCTTTTTTTATTTGGCGTCGGTACAACTAAGCTTGTATTGCAGCCAAGTGCATTTTAACATCACCAAGCAATTGTTCTATTTCCGTAGAAATAACTTTTTGTCATAATTTTATGTGATCAATGATCTAGGACATATCAAATCAGCAAAAATAGTTTATATTATGGAGTTTTGTATGAAATACTGGCTTTTGTCGTCATAAATACACTATAAACTAATGATTATTATAATTATAATGGTGCAGATATACACATCAAAAAAAGTTAGCGATCACTTTGAAAAATCGAAATCATCATTATGATTAATTACCTACTCAATTTTTTTTTATAAAACATAAAAAGAGTTTTATTTTTTAATTTCAAACAAGGTACCTATTGTTATTTAAAGAAAACACATAACAAAGATTTTTTTCTTGATAAAGTTCAATCTAAGAAATTATATCAGCTTATGCTAGTGATCACAAACTTTTTTTGATGTGTGTATGTTATAAGCGCTCCACGAGCGGTATGATCAAAAATTGTTAATTAGCCAACTTTGAAACAAACATAAAATGATGAATTTAGCTATATTTATTTACGTATTATTACGAATTTTCAACGTACTGTTTTAGAATATTTTTTGATGTTTTATGCGCATAGTCAGTGTTAAAGAAAGACAAATCAACAAACGCACTTTTTATAATATAAACGTACTCATAAACATAATTAATAATATAGATTTCATGAAAATATTGTGTAAGGCAGGCTAAAAAATATTTTTAGTAAAAACCATTATCTGTTTTAGCCTTAAACATATTACTTCCATCATATTACGTAATAATCACATTGTTCCAGATAAACTAAAAGTTTATTTATTTATAGAAACAAATACCAAATGAGATTATATAAATCAGATATTTTTCAGAAGTCTAGAATTTCAAAGAGATCTTTTATATAATGAATGGTTCTATAATAGGAATAAGGACAAATAAAATCTGATAGGTCGAAAGTTGGAGGGATCTTGACTGACATATCTAAACAGCTCTTAAGCTATTGTATAGCTTTTATCGAGGACTTTGTTGGCGACCGAATCAAAAAAAAATCGTAACGAAATAACCTGACACCGTAACCATGACAACAGTCATGTCCTTAGGCACCTAAATATTTTTGTCGAATAATTCGTCGACGACGACAAAAATATTTAGCCGACGACGCCGACGTTTGCCGACGACGCCAACGACGTGGTCGCGTCGACGGCTTCCGCCGACTGCCGAAGGCGGCAGCAGTCGACGCGCCGACTTTTGATAACCATGACAACAGTCATGTCCTTAGGCACCTAACTAAGGTCGTCGTCGACGCGCGCCAATGGTAGGTCGGCGGCAGACGTTGACGCGCCGATGGCAGACGTTGACGCGCCGATGGCAGACGTTGACGCGCCGATGGCAGCCGCCGACAACGCGGTTGCAAAAAAAAAATAGTCTAAAGACAACACACTTTTTTTAATATTGGAACGAAGTTCCTTATCGCGCGTTATGAAATATGAAAGGGGGCTAGACGGCAAAATCACCGACACAAAATCTTTATATATATTGTTTTTTTTTTTTTTTAATATATATATATATATACTCTCTCGACTTATATAACTTCGTTCCATCCGGGTGTTCCTTGACACCTCTCAAGTTTTTATTATTCAGCTATTATTCGGCGGCGGGACTCCCTCGTCGACTTTTCGAATAGATGCGATGAAGTATAATGCTATGCAATAGCTTTACCGCGGCAGTCCCCGAGTGCAACAATTTTTTTTTTATCAAAAGTCAAAACAAATAGTTTAGGTTTATAGACTTTTGTAATAAAGGTTTTATTTTCCAATTATTTTAGTTTGAACAGCTTATATTTAACATGCAATGTTTGTATGTACTCCTATGTTCTGGTCAAATCTTACAAATTAATTTTAAAGTAGTTATCGTCAATCGATTGAGATGAAATTTTGCGTACATTTTTAGTATGAATGACAATGCATAGTTAGCTAAGTGACATCATTCTCAATCCAATATGGCGGACGGACCAAGATGGCGGACTAGTTATTTTTTGTGCACTACCATGACATGGGTATCAAACGAAAAGGTGTGCTGAAAAAATACGAGAAAACCTTTTCTTTTTTAAATAACCAAGGCGATTTTAGGCGATGATAGCTCAGTGGTAAGTGACGTCGAATAACGCGACGAAGGTCTTGGGTTCGAATCCTACAATGAGCTTGAGCTTTCGGTGAAGGAAAACATCGTGAGGAAACCATAGCACGGTGGTAGGGTACTTTGTAGTACCCGACTGGCTGGCTACCACCCTCAAGTTGAAAATCTGTCACCAAGCACGTATCGGTGTGTTCCGACAGCTGCACTTGAGAGCCAGTTCCCATCTAGGCTTTGTGTGCTTACCACCTTCGGCCACATCATCACTTACCATGGTGAGATTGTGGTCAAACACAAGCCTATCCAGAATAAAAAAAATAAAAAAAACTCCTACTACTATTTTACAAAACTCTACCTAAATTGAAGCATATTATAGAATGCTGAATATGTACGAGTGTACATATCTTTTATTCGTTCCGTTTACATAAATTCAGAGTCTCTGATTTGGAGCATAAATCAGCGTGTTACACGTTTTATCTTAACTGCGAGTTTGTAATGTCAACATATATTATGGGCTATATAATTTTGTTTATTGCATTAACATTATTTTATACAGGTCTGCATGGACTGACACAATATTTTGAGGCACTGGGGAATCATTTGCGTGGTATCATTCGGTTTTTTTACGGGAAAATGCACTATCGATTCAAATATGATATTTAAAAAAACAGTTCATGTAAGATTAAATTTTTTGCATGAATAAGCTGCTATTTTTTTATTCAAATTCAAAAATATATTTTTAGTGAACTCATTACAAGTATTTTTAATCGTCACTTCATGTTTGATATATTATGATTTTGTTTTACTCTAATGCACGTTTCGAAAGGTTGCTTTTGCTGAGAAGTTCCAGAAATAAACATAAAATTAGTCATTTAAAAAAAAACTTACTTACTTAAGAGCTGTCCAAAGCCCATCTTGTACCTACCTACCTACTTGCAAACGCTAAATGATGACAGCCCCAAAAATCTTAACGAATGTCATTCGATATCACTTTCAATTTATTGACTAGGATTTATCGTAATTCGCACATTTACAGACGTAAATAAATACGCATTGGCATCGTTCCTAATCCGTACAAATTGGTATTGCCTCGAAGTGTTCACACCAACGCTCCTCGTAAATTTGACAAATCGCCCCGACTTCTATGCCTAGCAAATCGAATTTCTTGTTTTCACCGTTTCAAAGTACGACTAAAATCTATTGGATGAGGTGATAAGTTCTGTGATTTTGAAAATTAGAGTTAGCCTAGAGTTACAATGCGGACTTGGTATTTTTACCGGTAAAATACCGGTAAAATACCAAAAAAACCAGTTAACTTCTTACCGGTTAACGACTAAGTATATAGGGTACTTTTTTCGGTTTCGTTCTACAATTAACCACAATTAACGGTTTAAGTCAGGAAATATTCATAAAATGGATTTCGTTAGATAAATCGGTATTGAACGGTTTTAGCCATCTAAATTCAATGCTCAAATGAGGCACAGCAAGATAATGGATTTAGTCACAAACACACGTAGGTATGTAACGGTTTAGCGATCGTTACTGCAGGAAAACAAGTTAATATAATTTTCTTCTTTAATAGTACCTACCTTCAAACAGACTTCCAAAATAAACCGGTTAATAAAGGTGTTTCAGTAGGTACCTACTACATCTTTCAAGGTTTTCACTCTTAGCCTAATAATGATAAAACCGGTTAAACCGGTTTAAACCGGTTATTTTAAGATATATACTTTACCTTTTTACGATAATCTTATGTTTATTTTAAGTTCTTTGAAGTTAAAAGTAAGTACCACAACATAAATACCTACAAGAAACATAGACAAAATTGTAACACCTAGATTTAGACTAGCTGAAGTAATTTCTTGTTCTCTCAAGAATTGTGTTCTTTGACCACTCATGATATAACTGAAATGTTAGAGTCAGTTAGTGAGTGAGACAAGACATTTTTTTTATGTATTGCATCAATATCAAAACAAAATCAAAAATATATTTACTAAGTGAAATCGTTATAAGTATTTTTAATCGTCATGTTTGATATATTATAAAAAAAAACTCTACCAACCTATTACTCTAACTCTAACTAATCTAGTCAAATAATGCTTAATACCAAAAAATATTTGTATGTGTATAACAATCCTATTGTTGAAAACTCGTCTTTAAAATTAATCCATTAGGATTTGAGGATGCGGAAGTGGGAGGGGTTTAAGTCACCCGTTGAGGCGGAATTTAATTTACACTCGAGTGACTATTTTCAATATTCTTAGAAAATTAGTAGCTTTTTAATAAATTGAATCGTGATTCCTGGAATTCTATTTTAAGGACGACGATCAAATCCGGGAGAAAAGAGATGATTTTTTTTTTTTTTTTTTTAATTCTCGATAGGCATGTGTTTGACCACAATCTCACCATGGTAAGTGATGATGTGGCCGAAGATGGTAAGCACACAAAGCCTAGATGGGAACTGGCTCTCAATTGCAGCTGTCGGAACACACCGATAGGTGTTTGGCGACAGATTTTCAACTTGAGGGTGGTAGCCAGCCAGTCGGGTACTACAAAGTACCCTACCACCGTGCTATGGTTTCCTCACGATGTTTTCCTTCACCGAAAGCTCAAGCTCATTGTAGGATTCGAACCCACGACCTTCGCCGCGGTATTCGACGTCACTTACCACTGAGCTATCATCGCCTCAAAATCTAACTTTATCTTAATATATAAAATGGCCGGGTCACGATGCTTGTCTGCGATGAACTCCGGAGACTAAACTGATCTTAATGAAACATTGCACACAAATAGATTATATCCTGGAATAAGAGATAGGATAATATATCTCGCGAAAAGATAAAATCCCACGGGAGCGCGGGTGAAACCGCGGGGGACTACGATATAAAAAGCGAAATATTCACACAATTATTTGCTATATCTCAGAGAGCATAAATACAAAAAAAAATGAGGTAGTTAGATTCCTCATATCATATCATACCTACTTACCCGCTAAGAAAGGATTTTTGAAAATCAATCCCTATAAAGGGATACCCCTCGAGAACGTGAGTGAAACCGCCGGAGAAAACTAGTTAATAAGATACCTACGATTTTTTTTTCGAAACTTTTCAGAAGGGTTTAAAAAGTGTTTTAGCAAACAGGAAGCCTATAAAATGTAAGTGGAGAGTAGAACTAGACTGCCGCAGTGTTTGTGGTCTAGTTTTAATTAACTAGCACCTTACAAGAGCTCGAAAGCCTTTGTAACAGTGTATTACATAACATTCGGGCTTTCAAAGCTTTGAGGTGAGTTTATGGTGTATTGTTCCGAATATGGTGAGTGAGTTTGAAATGGTAAAGATTTGATTACCGAATGGCCTGGAGTGATGAAATTATTTATGTACCTATAACTCAAAAATGTAAAATTATCAAATCATTTGAGTTAAATAGGTTCCAGTATTTTTTTTTTATATTAGTACAATATCTTTTTTTTAAACTAAAACAATTTGAAAGTAAGTTTTTTTTATGTTATCACAATTAACTATTAATATGTTTAAACTGATTCGTAGTTTAAACACATATCATCAGAACTGTTACACTACAGTACATTGGTAGCTTGGACAAATTGGTAGTAGATACCCAACGAAAACCATAACCTAGTTGTTAAAACAGAAGGAGGGTTTTCTATCTGGTAGGTTAACTTGGTCTTACAATATTTTTATGGGTCGTTGCGGACCGCGCGGAGACCTATGTTATATTAGTGGATACTTATTGTTATTGTTCGTCTATATATTTATTTCTTTATTTTTATACATACATAATATGTATATAGTAATAAAGTCATTATGCTTATTAGTTATTGTTATATATGTTTTTATAATAAAACAGCAAAGATTATTATTATATTTGTATTTGACCGCCCATTTGTCCGTAATTCACCCGAGGCTTCAGCTGAAAATCAGCGCTGTTATTCAGCAGCACATGCTGAGCTGAGGCCTTTTAGACCACAACCTATTTATATCATTTGAACTTTGTTATATGTATAGTATTTGTTGTTGTGTTGTGTTCTAATAAACGATTTTCTTTCTTTCTTTCTATCAATAATCTAAGGAACATAGATTAATTTGAAATATTTAGATTTCGAGTATACCATAAATTCAAACAAAAATACTTCACTGAAAATAAAGCCAAATTGTCCACAAAACTCTTTATATTTGATACAAATTCATTTGTTTTTAAATCTAAATAACATTTGTCACGCAAGTCCTTGAGCTGTCCAAGTAAAAGGATCTTTGGATTCGGTCCAGCAACGTGGGACATTTATCTCTTACAGCTTTTACTCTTTATTACTCGTATTGTCTGTCTACTCCTTATTTACAGCGCCTAAAGTAGATTGATGGGACGGAGTTCAATCAATCTATGATTTTTTAGCTATTAAATAGAAACTCTTAAGTTCAATTGCCTGAAAACACGGACAGCTTGGCGACAGATTTTCAATTTCAGATTGATAGCTAGTACTATAAAGTTCCCTACAGACGTAGTGTTTCCTTAAGATATTTTACTTCACTGAAATCTTTATCTTCAACAATTGAACTGATTTAAAAAATAAATGTTAATTCGTTTCAATCATAATAATATGAGATTTATATTGACTTATAAAATTTACTTTGACCTCGATCATCTATGGCCTTTTTAAACGACTTCAAAAAAGGAGGAGGTTATATGTTCGACTGTATGTATTTTTTTTTATTTTTTTATGTATGTTCATCGATTTTTTCGCCAATTGTCAAGCGATTTTCAAAATTTTTTTTTTGTTTGAAAGAGTATACTTCCGCGGTGGTCCCATTATCACCAAGTCAGCATCTGATGATGGGATCCTGGGGGAAAACGAGGGCAACCCTCAAATTTTATAAGAATTGTCAACCGATTTTCAAAATTCTTTTTTCATTTGAAAGAGTATACTTCGGCGGTAGACCCACTGTCACCAAGTCAGGATCTGATGATGGGATCCTGGGGAAAATGAGGGCAACCCTCAAATTTTATAAGAATTTACAGTATTTTTCATTCATATACGTACTTATCAAAGCTATTTCTATCTGGTAGTCATCATCTTATGTTGCAGAGCTGATGATGGAAGGTACAACTCCTTAAAGTTTAGGATTTAGGCAAAAATCTGTAAATATTATGGGCTAATATTTATAATTCATGTACTTTCTAAAGCTATTCAGATATTTGCATCTGGTAGTCCTCATCTCATGTTGCTGAGCTGATGATGGTAGGTCAAACTCCTTAACGGCTAGGAGTTAGGGGATATTTCTTTAAATATTATAGTCACGTAATATTATGGGCTAATATTTATAATTCATATACTTTCTAAAGCTATTCAGATATTTGCATCTGGTAGTCATCATCTCATGTTGCTGAGCTGATGATGGTAGGTCAAACTTCTTAACGGCTAGGAGTTAGGGGATATTTTTTTAAATATTATAGTCACGTTTAGACTCGTATCGTCGTCTCTTTGTATATTCAAATGAGCTGATGATAGAAGGTAAACTCTTTATCGGTTCGGAGTTAGAATATACGTTGTCCTAGATATGAAATGAAACGCAATATCAAGTAGCTGCTGAGAAAGAAGCCTTAATCATTTAGGATAAATATTCTTTATTTTCATTAAAAGTTAATCTATTTATGTATTCCCTCATCTAATTATTTAACATTCGCTTCATTGCTAGCTTTGAGTGTGGACGTACTAATCAGTTAACCAGTCTTTATTAATACGTTATAACAGAAAAGTGATCTTATTGTGAACGAAATAAAGTCCATAATTGTGCGTGCTAATACGGTAAATTTCCAGTTACGTTGGTTAATATCAGTGTTTTGTCTGGTATCGGAAAATAACATAATGTCGCTACAACGTACTCCGCCCGGCGATGATTCCCAGAAATATGTCTCGAATCCAGATATTTCGCACTCAAATATGGATAGTAATATTCTTAATCGGAAACGAAAACAACCAGAGGAATGTGGGTGTATGCTGATAAATAAAAAATTTGACGATTTTTTCTCGACATGGCACTCTAAAGTGGATGAAATGATTGTAGAAAAAATATCGCAATCATTTAAGACTATATTATCATCTGAGCTGTCGCTGATCACGGATAGCTTGAAGGAGGTTACCGTAGCCATTACAGGACTACGATCTGATTGCACAAGTCTGCAGAACTCAATGAAGGATATGGACAGCAGATTGTTGGATATGGAAAAGGCATCATCGTATATGGCAGAGAGGCAAGACACTCTTGACGCCCGGCTTACAACGATAGAAACTGAGATGTCACATATGAATGCCCTCCCAGACCAGGTGCAGCATTTGGAAATCAAGCTAGCCGCTTTTGAACAGCAAGCTCGAGAGTGTAATATTGAAATCTCCAATCTGCCCGAAAGACAGGGTGAAAATTTGTTGTCAATTGTTGCAGAACTGGGGACGACTATTAACTACCAAATTATGCCGTCGAGCATCATCTCAGCTCATCGTGTTCCACACGCCACCAACATGGACAAACGACCTAAGAATGTTATAGTAAAATTTCATTCTAGAATCTTCCGTGATAACTTGCTTGCGGCGTGTCGTACTAAAAAGGGTGTAACGTCGGAGCAATTGTCAATAAATGGTGCAAGTCATAAGATATTTGTAAATGAACATCTGACCTTAAATAATAAACAAATATTTCGAGAAACCCGTGAACGAGCAAGAATGCATCAGTATAAATATGTCTGGGTCAAACACGGAGTTATCCTTGCGCGCAAGTCTGAAACAACACCAGTGGTGGCAGTGCGCACCAAGCGGGATATCACAAAGATCCAATAATATAAATGTATATAAAAGAAATCACATAGTTCTCTCTCAGGTACTTATTTTTTTAATAGCAGTGTATTATAATGTCGGTGGATCAGTTAGTGCAAATATACCCTATTTACCCTTTATGACATTATATTATAACAAATATATATCTTATTTTCTACACTTATTATACCGTAACCTAAGAAAAAACAGTACTATACTTTTATCATGTCATCACAGATCCATGCTAATTACAATTGTACTTTTGACAAGAGTATTGTTGCATGCATATACTTATATCCTATATGTCTATAATAACATAATAAAAACTACCTATAAAATATTTTACTATAATTCATTACATCCGTTGTATCACAGTATTGGCATTTTGTACCTCTATCCTACTTGTCCTCGCTATAAATCAACCATAAAAACAAATTGTTTACACCTTTTAAATGCTATTAAATCAATATTTGTTATAAATTACCTTATCAATGACTAATCTAACTGTTTATTATCAAAATTGCCGTGGACTTAAGACAAAGCTACATACATTCTATATGAATATTCTTTTACACGACTTCGACATTATTGTCATTACTGAGACTTGGCTACATTCCGATATTTACGACAGTGAGTATATTGACGACAGATACCACGTATACCGTTGTGATAGGAATCGTGCGGTGACAGGACTGCGCGATGGTGGGGGCGTGCTGGTGGCTGTGAGGCGAACCCTCAATGCTACACTTTGCGCGAGCGCGTCTAGCGCGACTGGCGCGAATGGCGCGACGACCCGTAGCGCGCCGCTCCCGCCGTATCCTATTGTTGATCACGTAATAGTTAATCTTACTATTGGTGCACGCCGTTATATTATTTCTTGTGTATACATACCACCTAACCAAAACAATGATGTATATTCCTCTTACCTCAATTACCTGCAGGAAATTCTCGATTATTATGAAGATAAGTATTGTTATTTGTTTGGCGACTTCAATCTACCATCGCTTGGGTGGGTAAAAACGGGAAGTAATCAAATGGAGCCTACTTTTCTCAATTCATGCACATCTAGTAGAACGTTAGTAAATTTTATGAATCTTATGAATGTTTCCCAGTATAATGCTTTTCAAAATAAAAGAGACAGAATCCTGGATTTATTTATGACGGATCACAGGGATTGCATGGTATCGAATTCATCTCTAGCGCTTGTGCCTGTAGATGAGCACCATCCGCCATTTTACGTAACAATACCTACTCAAAAAACAGGTAAAATGCCCCACAACTCACGTCCATACCATTATTGCTTTAAGACAGCAGACTATTCGATTATTAATAGTAATATATTAAGTACAGACTGGGTCAGCTTATTCGAAAATAAATCACCTGAAGCCGTGGTCGATATATTTTATGAAACAATATATGGTTTTATACGTATGTACATTGTAACTACAACCACAAAAAATACCAATTATCCAGTCTGGTTTAATTCTTCCCTGATACACATTTTTAAAGATAAAGAAAAAGCATGGATTAAATGGAAGAAGTATGGCAACTTGACAGATTATGAATTGTTTTCTATGTACCGTAAGCGCTTTAAAAAACAGTCACACCATTGTTATGCTGAATATATGGATAAAGTTGAAGATAGTATCAAAATTAATGTAAAATATTTTTGGAAACATTTATCAAGCCGTAAAAGTACTAATGGATTTCCTAATAATGTTTTTTACAAAGAAAAATCTGCTATTGACCCCATCGATACTTGCAACCTTTTCTCAGATTACTTCTATAATGTTTTTGAGCCTTCTGAGGGCCTTGATGAATTTGACATAAAAGATGATAGTCAATTAAATCCCGACTCCGACTTAATCATCAGTGACGTAGTTATCTCACCTGAGGATGTTCAAAGGGAATTGAAATATCTAGATGTTAGCAAGGGCTCAGGTTTAGATAACATTCCCCCAATTTTCCTGAAAAACACAGCTCAAACAATCTACAAATCGGTCAGCATAATAATGAACAACTGTTTACAGAGTGGGTATTTTCCATCTCAGTGGAAGTTGGCTCGCATCGTACCAGTGCATAAGGGTGGATCGAAAAGAAATGTTGAAAACTATCGGCCAATATCAATTCTCCCCGTACTGTCGAAGCTTTTCGAAAGATTAGTGCACAGAGCGATTTACCCAAGTCTGCACAAAATAATAATCCCACAGCAACATGGTTTTGTACAAAAGCGCTCAACAATAACTAATCTATTGGTATATACTTCGAATATCTTTGAAAATTTAGACCAAAATAAACAAACGGACAGCATCTATACTGACTTTCGAAAGGCGTTCGACAGAGTGGATCATAAATTGTTACTTGAAAAACTTGCATTTAACGGTATACGTGGAAATCTTTGGCGCTGGTTTAAATCATACATTACAAAACGCACTCAAAAGGTAGTTATCAATGGATATGAGTCTGCAGCTGTGGTAATAAGTTCTGGGGTTCCGCAAGGATCAATACTAGGGCCTTTGATTTTCATCTTATTTATTAATGATATAAATTTATGTTTTCATTACAGTAATTTCCTCTTATACGCTGATGACTTAAAGGTATATAGTAACATTGATGATGAAAATGACTGCCTTTGCCTTCAGATGGATCTCGATCGTTTAACTGCTTACTGCAATAGGAATAAATTAAGCCTTAACCTAAAAAAATGCAATTACATATCGTTTACTCGCAAAAAAAATAATACTCACTTTACTTATTCTCTTTGTGACAATGATCTAGAAAGGGTTGACTATGTTCGTGACTTGGGAGTTACCTTAGATAAAAAGTTAACCCTTGATACTCATGTCACTAATATAGTTAATAAGGCATACAAGATGTATGGCTTCGTAATGCGAACTAGTATTAATTTCAAAAGACCTTCAACTTACCTTCACCTGTACAAATCACTCATACGTTCGCAGTTAGAATATGCTGTTTGTGTGTGGAATCCTCTATATAATAAATATGTAATGAACCTTGAAGCTGTACAGAAAAAATTTCTACGTAGCATGCACTACAAATGCACGAAAATTCGTCTAAATTATGACAAATTGCTTAAACACTATAATATACTAAACCTAAAGGAAAGACGTGATCAACTTGTAATAAATTTATTATACGACATATGCAATAATAAATATGACTGTAATGGTTTAACAAGAAAATTGTGTTACCGTGTACCCACACGTAATCACGTAAGAACCACCCGTACTAACGAGTTTTTCTCCATACCCAAGTGTCGCACTAATGCTGGTAAACGATCCCCAATGTATAGGATGGTACAGTCCTACAATAAAACATTTGCCAATATCGATTTATTTAACACCCGACCTGGTTCTTTCAGGAAATTGGTTATCGAAAGGCTAAAGGCCAATACTGTGACTGTAACTAACACTAATATTTAAGCAGTACCTAATATCAAAGTATGTATATAAAGTCATTTACTATATTGTATTTGTATATGTGTATATGTATGTATGTATATGTATGTATGTATGTATATGTATGTATGTATGTATATGTATGTATGTATGTATATGTATGTATGTATATGTTTGTATGTATGTATGGGTATGTGTATGTGTGTATAGATATGTGTTTGTAAGGATGTGTATGTAGGGATGTGTATATCTGTGTATGTTTATTTTGTATGTGTATGTATATGCTTATAATACGTACTTTTTCTCTTATCTTATTATAATTTTATATATATATATATATATATTTTTCATTGTTGTCTCTCATTGATAGGTTAATACGACCACATGTTTAGTAAGCTGTTAGATAACGGGGTAGACTACACATTTGTTAATATTTTAAGCATCTAATATTGTAAACTTGTGTATTTTAATGTGTAGTTGTTTGTTATCGCTAATAAAATAAATAAATAAATAAATAAATAAACTTATAGGCTTTCTCGATAAATGGGCTATCCAACACTAATATATTTTATGTAGTTACTGAGATTAGTGCGTTCAAACAAACAAACAAACTCTTCAGCTTTCTCATATTAGTATAGATAATGAAAATAATAATAGGCTTAATTTGCTCGAAAACAATTAAATATTTCTTGAAAACATTGAAATATAAAAAATGAAAAAATAAAACTTTTTATAAAAAAATAAAAACCACTTCAAAAACCGAAAAATAAACTGAATAAGACATTAAATAAAATGGACAAAAAATATTTCAATAACTAAATAGACCAAAAACTTTACTTATGTAAACTACCTACGCACCTATTCAAATTGTTATTCTATAAATACCTTTTGATCTGTTTGAAATCGGTGCCAAGCCCAAAAATACAATGAAAGAAATAATAAATGCCTTCACAAGCACTTATGAATTGTAAGATTACCTACTTTCGCCAGATGGCAGTTCAGCCTCCCAGGGTGGAAATTAATTAATCCCTGGGTTCGGGAACTCATTCTATCTGCGGGCGGCCAGCGGTCAACCGTTTCACCGGGTCTCCCTAACCGCACGCCAACATGCTGCGCCTGCACTACTCAATAGCGACTCCACAATACCCACAATACCGCCGGTCCCTCCGCCGTCAGCACAGTGCCTCCTCTAAGGAACTCTGGCAACCTTACTCACCGCAGGAACACAACACCACTTGAGAGCAGTGTTATTTGGCTGTGATATTCTGTAAGGTTGAGGTACTAGCCCAGTCAGACGGCCCCAATTATGAGCAGATGTTCTGCTATGTCCTACCTCCTCAAACTGTACGAAGCCTATTAAACCTATTAGGCTTGGCACCGACTTCAAACAGATCAAAAGGTATTTAGAGAATAACAATTTGAATAGGTGCGTAGGTAGTTTACATAAGTAAAGTTTTTGGTCTATTTAGTTATTGAAATATTTTTTGTCCATTTTATTTAATGTCTTATTCAGTTTATTTTTCGGTTTTTGAAGTCGTTTTTATTTTTTTATAATTGGTCATAGTTGACGGAATTTATTGATGCCTGATATATTGAAATGAAATGAAATGAAATGAAATTGTTTATTCATCCAAATAGGCCTTCACAGGCACTTATGAATAGTCAGACTCTAAATGCTCGGTTCGGAAGGTTGTTTTTGCTGAGAAGAGCCGGCAATAAACTCAGCAATTACTCTTTTCAAAAACAACTTACACCTATTACATTCAATAATTATTATTTATCTAGTCTCACTGACAATATTTGCGTGTTATGGCGGCAAAAATAGTAATCTATAGAATTTAATTATGACTGACTTAATAAACAACAAACTCAAGCAGACCAGCCCCCACAAACAGCACTTGTTCACAAGTATGACGCGCGTGGCAGCCATCGCCCTCCTCGCACATTTTATATTGTAATTTTTATTGTGTATTTTAAGTAACAGTTACCTGTCCTTTTTAATACCATTAATCCCATCAAATGGAATTACAATTTGAGTTCAACGACCTAGATATTATGGCCTTGCTTGTTATCAGGTCGAAAATCTGTCACCAAGATGCTTACCGGCATGTTTTGACAAAGCCAGTGCCCTTTTTGGCTTCACTTTTGACCACATCACTTACCATTTTTTTTTTAATTCTGGATAAGCTTGTGTTTGACCACAATCACACCATGCTAAGTGACGATGTGGCCGAAGGTGGTAAGCACACATAGCCTAGATAGGAACTGGCTCCCAAGTGCAGCTGTCGGAACACACCAATAGGTGCTTGGCCATCCAGTCGGGTTCTACAAAGTACCCTACCACCGTGCTATGGTTTCCTCACGATGTTTTCCTTTACTGAAAGCTCTTGCTCATTGAACCCATGACCTTCGCCGCGGTATCCGACGGCACTACCACTGAGCTATCATCGCCTTGAAACCATGATGAAACACACTAGTGGACCTATCCAAAAATAAAAGAAAACACTTCATTAAGTTTTATACTCCGCAAAATCTTAAACACATTTAAAACCCAGTGTTTAAACTCTCTACAGCTGGTTACTTCCATTGTTAATTAAGCGAGTGAATTGGCTTACGTGATATTATGTGTAGGATTTTCGCTGCAAAATATCCGGTGCAATTGCATTCTGAGCTGTACATCGCAGCGTTTGCTGAACGTGTTCATAATACCCAATCTCGTATGTAATTAAAAGCTGCATTGGACATCATCAAAATGGAATGCTCATTGAAGTGTACCTTTGTAATGCGTGATCCGATACGTTGAATAGATTAATAGGGATGTAATTTGGCTCACAAAAGAGCTCATGATGGACGCTTTCTGGCAATTTGGCGATAATGACACTTGCACTTTATTGCCTTGGCAGTAAGGATTAATAAATAAATATCCTCGGACATTTGTTCACACACGGCTATCTGATCCCAAACTAAGCAGAGCTTGTAATATGGAAACCAGATGACTGATATAATACATATACTACATTTTTGTTTTTGTAAATACATCTTTAAATAGATAATTTACACCCAGACTCAAGACAAACAGACATGTTCATGCACACAAATATCTGTCCTGTATGGGAATCAAACCCACAACCTGGGGCGTGATAGGTAGTTTAACCAACCACGACAACCGGCCCGTCAAATAGGTTTATGGTGTCTGCAATATTTTGTCGCGTATTTACGCTGATTCTGTTGTTTAAAAACTAAACACAAATCATCCTTTATTTTTACGTTGAAAAAGAAACATAACCCTCCTGGCGCAGCCGGGTAACAGAATTAAACAAATTGAACATGTACTTTTCATTACCTGTTTTTTTTAGAAAGAGCAAACATAATAGTCAGCACCATTGTATATGTTTTTTTTTTGTTATCCTGGATAAGCTTGTGTTTGACCACAATCTCACCCTGGCAAGTGATGATGTGGCCGAAGCTGGTAAGCACACAAAGCTTAGATGGGAACTAGCTCCCAAGTGCAGCTGTTGGAACACACCGATAGATGCTTGGCGACAGATTTTCAACTTGAGGGTGGTAGCCAGCCAGTCAGGTACTACAAAGTACCCTACCACCATGCTATGGTTTCCTCGCGATGTTTTCCTTCACCGAAAGCTCAAGCTCATTGTAGGATTCGAACCCACGACCCTCGCCGCGGTATCCGACGTCACTACCACTGAGCTATCATCGCTTATATGTATAATATATTAGAACTTATAATTACAATGGTCTTACAGGAATAATTATATTTTATATGTTTGATATCGCTTAGGTTCATGTTATTCCAAATGTAATCGTTTTAATCTTGCTCCCAAATCGTTTGTTTGCCAAATGTATTTTCAAACGAATATAATCCGCTCATTACCAATGCAGGATAAAAGTATAATGTAAACCCCTTTATTTGAATACAAACCCAGCTCGTTTTGAGCCCATCAAAATGTGTTATCCATTTTCCATCACATTTAATTATGGGGTATCAGCGATGATTACAACAATCAATATTAACCATTATGCCGGTTAAAATAAGATTCAGTTTTGTTTTTTTTTTTTGTACTACAAGTGACAACGAAGCTGACGGGTCACCTGATGGTAAGTGTCTACCGTCGCCTATAGACATTAGCAATACCAAGGGGATTGCCAATGTGTTGTAAACCTTATTACAATGCCTTAAAGGCAACTGGCTCTCAAGTGTAAGTGCTGGAACACACCAACAGGTGCTTAGCGACAGATTTCAACTTGAGGGTGGTAGCCAGCCAGTCGAGTACTACAAAGTACCCTACCACCGTGCTATGGTTTCCTCATGATGTTTTCCTTCACCGAAAGCTCAAGCCCACTGTAGGATTTGAACTAGGAGTTTTCTGCTCATCATTTAAGTTGGAAATTAATTCTTTAAATAAATAAAAACAACCATATTATTAACGTTGGCATATCTAGTGAAAACTATGTTCTGATAGAGCCTTCAAGATTTATAATTACCGACCCAACACTCAAATCTTCTCGTGTAAATTTTGAATGAGAAGTTAATTAATAGAATTTACAAGCCACACGAACTGCCAAATGCATTTTCCAATTTTGAATGTATGAATTCATTAAAGCATTGATGGGTTATTGAAATTGGTTGGTTCACAATGAACTTTTCCAATTGTGGCAAAACTTGTCTCGGCCCTTTGTTGAGAGGTATGAATGCATTTGCGCTTTGCTTTTCAGTGTTCGAAAAATGATTTTCTTTTTATTTTATTTGCATTATCCATACTATCCATACTTTACCCTTAACACTTACATTACCCTTTACACTTAAGAACCAACCGATTAACCGGTTGGTTTTTAAGTGGGACGGCCGTACCAATCAAACAATAGCATAACAATTGATAAGAATATCCTCGCGAGTTTAGTTATGTTATAAATTCGAAAGTGTGTCTGTCTGTTTTTCTGTCTATCTGTCTGTCTGTTACCTCTTCACGCTTAAACTCACGATTTCAATGAAATTAGATATAGAGATAGATGGAAACTTAGAGAAGGACATAGGATACTTTTTGTCCCGGGAAAAGATGAGATCCCTCGGGAACACGGGTGAAACCGTGGGGCGGAAAACTAGTTTTAAAAAAAATAACTAACAATTAAAAAGGTGTAGATAGGCTATAAGCGCTCCGAAAGTGAGAGGCAAAAAAGAGGTTAATTAGCCTACTTTGACCTGTGTCGCGTTGCCGACTTCAACAGATGTACTTCACGTACAAAGTGCAATTAAAAGTAAAAGTTATGAAAAAAAAACAAAAATTATTTATGTGTGCGTCCGAGTGCCATTTCTCGGCCATTTTTAAGATCGAATGTTGTGTATTTAACCTACACACATCTTTTTACGTAAACTTAATATTATTGTTTTACACAAAATTACACCTAATTTACTAGAATTAGGTTTGTTTGTCGTACGAATTCATCAATAAAACACGCTGCATTTAAAATCGAATAAAAACAATATAGCTTGACTTAATATGAGATAACACTTGAGAGGCAGTTCATTCTAGATTTCATTTTACCATGGATAAATTTCAAGTACAAGTTTTATACATAAAAATATAATAAACTTATATTACAGTTCAATAGGACATATTATTGCTGAAAAACAATATAAACCTTGGTAATATTTTAGTTTTGGATTAAACATAATCTATTTAGGTCAATATATTTATTCCCCATCTCTTATAAAGGACGTATTAACTCGACATATATTTTTGATTAATATAAGTGTCATAAACATGTCAAGCGCGACGCAGGCAGCAATAAAATAAAAACGCTCGAGTCACCGTCCCGCGTCGCGCGTCGCTCCGAACTAGTTAGTTTATGGTTGTCTGGGTTACGATCAGTCGGCTTACAACTACCCCTCGGGAAATCTATGGTTTCAGCTGAATAAGTTTTAGTATTACGTATTCATGTATTTTATTATAGGAGTAATGGGATAGGTGACGAGAGGTTGCTAGTCTGATTCGAATAATTCATTTAACTGTCAAAATAATTGGTGAAGTCTCCGGTTGGTAAAAGTCTGAAAACTAACATAAAATGTTATCTTTTAAAATATGGTGAACAGTTTTTTCAATGTGTGTTTCAGTGGTGACGTTGGATGTCATGACGAAAGTAGGTTCGGATTTTAAAATGAATTTGAGGTTTTGGTGAAGGAAACATTGTGAGCAAACTTTGTAGTCAACTGGCTACCGCCTACCACCTCATGAATAAAGTCTGTCGCCAAGTACCTACTGGTGTGTTCAGGCAGTTGCGTACAGTGCGGTTTGAGAGTCATTTTCTCCTGAGCACGATCAGGTTGTGGAATGAGCTCCCTGTAGATGTATTCCCTAGAGACTACAGCATGGGGTTCTTCAAAAGAGAAGTAAGAAGGTTTATGAAAGGTCGGCAACGCGCTTGTGACGCCTCTGGTGTTGCATGCGTCCATAGGCTACGGTAACCGCCGCGCTTACCATCATTCATGATCACTCTAGGCATTGTAAAAGTGGACAACACGAGCAGTTATCCTGGCACTGCTAATGTCCATAGGTTTTGATATTCATTTACCATCAGGTGACCCGCTTGATAAACTTCAGAAATAAAGTTAAATAATAAAGGATTTCTCATCATAACTTGTATTGAATTCTTGGAATCGCGATTCAAATTATTTTGTGGAAACAACTATAGTACCTAATTATAGTAATTGTATTCGAAAACAGGTAATTACTTAAAAGTATCTACATTAAATAAATCTATCGATATTGTTTACGTTTTTGAACATTTCTATTGATAAAGGTTTTACATACAAATTGCGATCTTATGAAATTCATAATATGAAATAAAATTGATCAAATCTCTGCGTCACATGATATCTTCTCAATCAGAGCATTTATTTTTGCAAATATAAAGGTATAAAACATTACCTTTGTATTTGCAAAAATACACGTTATCTGAAGGCACAATTAATTTCTCCGTAGCTGTTAGCTTCCGCTGAATATCAATAAATATATGAGACATTCTTCCGACCGATTTCACCCAATTGGTACAAATTATTCGAATAATGAGTCACATAATGAGCGTGTCAAATTTAATGTTATATTATTACATACTGCTTCCTCCCGCGGCTTTAACCGCGTTCCCGAGGGAATAAAAAATTCAAATTCAAAATTATCTTTATTTATTAATAAACTCATTACAAGTATTTTTAATCGTCATACGTTTGATTTATGAAAAATTCTAACGCACGATTCGGAAGATTGCTTTTGCTGAGAAAAGCCGGCAATAAAGTCAGCAATTACTCTTTTTTTTAAAAAGCGACTTAGACCTATTTCATTTTTTATTTATTTATATAGTCACACTGATAAATATACCTATGTGTGTTATGGCGGCAAAAAAGGAATAAAAAAATAGATTTCAGTTACGAGTAATAAATAGAATTAATTATACCTATAGTCTTTGTTAAACAGTGATAATACAGCATACCATTGGTGAATGATTTTATAGAATCGGTTCAGTAGTTACAAAAATTACCCGCTACAAACAAACAAAGGGCCATCCATAAATTACGTCACACGTCAAGGGGGTGAGGGGGTTGACGAAGTGTGATAAGGGGTGGGAGAAGTTATATGTTTTGAGACGTCACATTTCAAGAGTCTTACAGATGTGACCAGACGTTACAAGGACGGGGAAGGGGCCAAAAACATAGAGTTCGTGGTTACTCGTATAGGCTATCTATAGGCGACGGTATTCACTAACCATCAGTACCGCTACCACGTGTTTGCTCTAGTAACGTAATCGATACTCGCTAGCGACTACGGTAAACATTTATGTCCTTATTCATAACAAACTCGACGGGGTTTAGTAAGTGCTTAGCAGATTCTAAATTCAAATTCTCTATAGAAAATTCGAATTAAAAATCTGCTAAGCAGTTGCAAAAAATCGTCGAAATCTTTATGAATAAGGCCATTAGTATGAAGATTTGCGCAGTGCCTCTAACGGACAGTTGTGACAACACAGTTTTATAAACAAAGTTTGTTACGATATTTGCTAATGAGTATCGATTACGATACCATAGTAAACCCATGGTAGAGGTACAGGTGACCCGCCTGGTTGTAACTTGTAGTATAAAAAAACCGGTCAAGTGCGAGTCGGACTCGCTCACCGAGGGTTCCTTAATGGAGCAAGGATTTTTTTCATTTTTTTTTCCCTTACGGTTTCGATTACCTTATTTGAGGTTGGTTCCAATTACGCTACACCTCTAAATTGTATGAGCGCCGATACAACTCAGAGGTCTATTTTAATTGGTCTATGTATGTATGGGGACACCATATATATTTTTTATTTTTTAGAATTTTCCCTTTATCTGTGCTGTAAGACCTTGCTTTTTGTCAAATTTAATGATTTTAGGTCTACGAGAACTACCATATAGGTTTTCGACCCAAAACCTATAGGGTACTTCCAGTTGATCTAGAATTGTCAATTTTGGTTAAAAGCAAGGTCTTACAGCACAAGTAAAGGGAAAATTCCGAAAAATAAAAAAAGTCAAAAATTAAGGTTTTTTTTTTTATATTCGATAAGCTCGTGTTTGACCACAATCTCACCATGGTAAGTGATGATGTGGCCGAAGGTGGTAAGCACACAAAGCCTAGATGGGAACTGGCTCTCAAGTGCAGCTGTCGGAACACACCGATAGGTGTTTGGCGACAGATTTTCATCTTGAAGGTGGTAGCCAGCCAGTCGGGTACTACAAAGTACCCTACCACCGTGCTATGGTTTCCTCACGATGTTTTCCTTCACCGAAAGCTCAAGCTCATTGTAGGATTCGAACCCACGACCTTTGCCGCGGTATTCGACGTCACTTACCACTGAGCTATCATTATATCGTAAATTTTGGTACTTTTGAGTTTTCGCAAAAATCAAAATTTGCCCACCCATATTTTTATGGTGTTGACTCAGGAGGATTTTTATACACCTAATAGGGACTATAGACTTCAGTATCTGGTATACATTTCAATTTGCTAGGTCCACCCGTTCTTGAGATAATCGGTGGTGACACATGGACAGACAGACGGACAGACGGACAGACGGACAGACAAACGGACAAGAAAGTGATCTTATAAGGGTTCCTTTTTTACCTTTTGAGGTACGGAACCCTAAAAAGATTCCGACGAATCGAGAACCTCCTCCAATTTTTGAAGTCGGTTAAAAATATATTTTAAATGAATTCTATCACTAATAAAATATGTGATATGTTCGGGTCTGGGTAAATTGGAAACTTTACCTTTTGAATTTTTAACCTTGTTTAAATGGAGGTTAGACATCCTGACTGCCTTAATTTAATATAAGTCGTGGGTTTTATATCCACCAATTTTAAGGCGGTGATAGCTCAGGGTAGTGACGTCAGCTCAGGGTTGTGGGTTCGAATCCGACAATGAGCTTGAGCTTTTGGTGAAGAAAAACATCGTGAGGAAACCGTAGCACGGTGGTAGGGTACTTTGTAGTACCCGACTGGCTGGATAGTTGAAAATCTGTTGCCAAGCACCTATCGGTGTGTTCCGAAAACTGCACTTGAAATCGTCACTTAGGCCACGTCATCACTTACCATGGTGAGATTGTAGTCAAACACAAGCTTATCAAGAATTTAAAAACTATATTTTTTTGTTTAAATCTTATGTATTTCAAACGCCACACTTACATCTGTACTAATTGTACATTATTCAGGTCGGAAAACTTTTAAATAAGCAAGGGATCCAAGGTATTTTTACTGAGACTGAAAATCCCAAAAATGTTTTATTTGATTTAAACATTATCTCGCGGTCCCTGAGGAGCGGTATGTTTGACCGAAACAAAGTCTCCCCAAAATGTTAATTCAAAACATTAATTACGCACACACGAGTTTTTTTTTAATGCCAGTGTGGGATTTTGAGAAAACAACGTCCTTTATAGGTCCTAGGTGGATATTTCCAGGCGTATTTTTACTATACTAAAGTTGAATTTGTCGCTTTGATTCACAGAACAAATATAAAAGGTAGAAGGAGCTTACGTCTCCAATGAAGTGAAGCAACGTGCACGAAGTTGTGGGCATGACAAGCACGACTCGTGTGACTCGCGTCGCAAAGGAACGCGAGCGGTTTCCTTTTTCAAATTCGGCTTCCTTTTCTGTGCTTCACTTTAAGTGCACCGGGGGCTCTGTCTACCTTTTTTATTTGATCTGAGCCTTTAGTATGGAAACATAATATTAATTGCAAATAAAAAAAATGGCATAAGAGCAAAATAATAACTAACTATACCTTATGATTTTTTTTTATAGTACAAGTCTGACAAGCCTATAGACATCAACAATACCAACCAGAGGTTCGCAACAATGTGTTATTAACCTTTTTACAATGCTTTAAAGGCAACTGGCTCTCAAGTGCAACTGCCGGAACACACCAACAGGTGCTTGACAGATTTTCAATTTGAGGGTAGCCAGGAACGCGCAAGGCTTCCTTTTATAATGTAGGCAAGCATTAAATAGAGACGGGAGAAGCAGACCGGAGGATTTAAAAGAAAATAATCTACTGAAAATATCTGTCACAATAAATCAATTTATGCAAAGTATTCACCGTTTTGGTTGAAAATATAGAGTGGCAAAGGAAGGGGGTGTCAAAGTTTGTATGGCAAATAAATTATATCTGATTATATTTATTTTTGTTGGTATAAAGGTAAGACACTATGAATAAAACATGAAGTACAAGTACATTTAGAAAAATATTGTATGTTTTATGGTATCAAGCAAGGAGATAGATAAGGGCTTATTCTTATTACATATAATGTAAATTAAGATTGGATTTTCGGAAACTCATTTCCTATAGGAGTAAAATAACTGATGAAACTAAGAAGTAGCTAGTACGACGGGCCGGTTGGCGTGGTTGGATAACACACTGCCTATCACGCCGCAGGTCGTGGGTTCGATTCCCATCTAGGACAGACATTTGTGTGCATGAACATGTCTGTTTGTCCTGAGTCTGGGTGTAATTATCTATTTAAGTATGTATTTACAAAAAAAAAGTAGTCTATGTATTATATCAGTCATCTGGTTTCCATATTACAAGCTCTGCTTAGTTTGGGATCAGACAGCCGTGTGTGAAAAATGTCCGAGGATATTTATTATTATTTATTTATTTAATATATTATGTGCCTAATAATATTATAAACATTTTTATCGCTTACCCACATTCACCTACTCTACCCTTGACGCCCGTTTTAATTTCGCCTACCATGACTACCCGAGCTAATTATAAACACCGTCTACCTTATAACGCCTGCCCTGTTCCCCACTCCCACGGACGATGTACAAAGCCGACGCCTATGGCACCCGAGACAGTTTTAATATCTAACATTCCTTATTTGTCTCGGCTCAGTGCCTTAAGCACTTACTTAGTCTTACGAGGCTTTTAAAGCTTCACGTTACTTTTTAGAAACAAAGAGTATATTATGTAAAGGAATTATATTTTACAGAGAACATAATTCTACTCATATTATCCGACTATGCGTATATTTGATTAACCTACTATCCGACTATCCGACTATCTTAGTACCCTACTATGCGACCATCAGCCTATCCGACTATCTGAGTATCCAACTATCCAACTATCCGACTATCCGACTATCTGAATATCTGACTATCCTACTATCCGACTATCCGACTATCTTAGTACCCTACTATGCGACCATCAGCCTATCCGACTATCTGAGTATCCAATTATCCAACTATCCGACTATCTGAATATCTGACTATCCGACTATCCGACTATCCTACTATCTTACTATCCGACTATCTTAGTACCCTACTATGCGACCATCAGCCTATCCGACTATCTGAGTATCCAACTATCCGACTCTCCGACTATCCGACTATCCGACTATCCGACTATCCGACTATCCGACTATCCGACTATCCGACTATCCGACTATCCGACTATCCGACTATCCGACTATCCGACTATCCGACTATCCGACTATCCGACTATCCGACTATCCGACTATCCGACTATCTGAATATCTGACTATTTGACTATCCTACTATCCAACTATCCGACAAACCTATTTCCTACTATAAATGCGAATGTTTGCATAAGTATGTTTGTAAACACACAATTCCATAACTGCTGAACGGATTTGGAATCAAACATAAACATTTTTGTAAGTAACTGACATGGTACCTAAATTCAAATTATGTAAATAATCTGTGATAAGTAAAATTACCTACAGATTTCTGACCCGTTTTCAAATTAACATTAAATTTTTATTATACAACAAAAATATCGATTGTTTTTTTCAATTTTCTTATTCATGAGATTTGTTACGTGACTCTTTTTTATCGCATGCTAAAGCTACTATATTTCTTTTTGATATTGTTCGTTTGTACGTGATCCTATATAGTGAGTAGTAGTACGTAACTTTATCTTAAGGTATGAGTTATGTAATATGAAAACAGTATAATAAAGTTTTTCACTATGATATTATTCGCTCTATACTATATTTTTCGCTCAATTACTTTTACCTTTGAAATATTTTTTAACTGCCTTTTATTAATTTTTTTGTTCAAACTGGGTGTTATTATCTATTCAGTATCGATAAAAAAGAGTATGTAGTATATCAGTTATCTGATTTCCATAGTAAGCTCTAGTTAGTTTGGGATCAGATAGCCATGAGTGAAGAATGTTCGAGGATATTTATTTATAATAAAATACATGTGACGCTACGCTCGTGACGCCTCTGGTGTTGTGTTTATTACTTACATAAATGTGACCTAAATTTTAATTTTCTCCGCAACAGAATCTTTTGCAAATGTAACAAATAGTTCAAAAAATCTAAATGGCTGGAATATTCAGAGATAAAACTTTTATATGCTAAAGTTGTACACATGAAAAGAAATTTCCTTAAAACGAGGTCAACGTACAAATAAACGAAATTTTCCTTTTAAAATTTTCGTAAATGCATTTGATGTTTACTCATGGAAACATTTACTTTTCAAAACGAACGTATTTACCTTTATTTTCATTATACATTACGCAGTAATTGAAGTTGAATTCTACATAGTAACACACATTGGAAGTAATGTAATGTTATGTTTGCGAGATTGATTTCGTCGTCGCAGTGTCTTGGTACCAGGAAAAGGTTCAGAAGTTTTATGTGTTCTTTAATAGTTTCAAAGTACACTACCTGAAACGAAACCTCTATGTTTGCGTCAGGCTTTTATGGGACAAAGTAAGTGAAAAGAAATTGTTTTAAAGTCGTTACGTCATCTTAAAGGACGGTGTAAATTGGATTTATTTTCTTTGTAAAAGAAAACAATGGCGGAGACCTGCAGATCCGAAATAAATTAGATTTAGTCAAATATATAATGCCTTCTATTTGTATCAAGTTAAGATTAAATCTAAATTTTGTGAGGCAAATCCCTTAATTAATTAATCCAAAGCTTTTTATCTGTAAATAAAGTTTTCAGTTTTATAAAACTCGTAACTTCCAAGAATCCGAATGTAATCTGGAGACTCGCAAAAAATCTAATTTCAAACTTTCGAGTATAACGCGTGATATCTAAACAAAAACTTTGGTAAGCTTTCAACAGAAAATACAACCTTTTTGTACTTCCTCATGAATAAGACACGAAGGTAGTTTCAGGGAAAATTGAGCTGAGTATATCATTTATGATAATTTTTTAGCTTTCAGGATTTTTGAAGAGACGTGATAAGGTAGTCCTTTAGAGAATATTTTTAGGGGACTTTACCAAAATACCACTCCATGATTAATCACGAAATCTCAGAAAGTATAAATGTTACAAACTTGAAATTTCTCAGGTAGATTCCCATTGGGGAGTAAGTATACGCTAAGGAAATCAACCCTTTATGGAGGATCAAGGTGTTAGGCCCTTTATTCAAAAGGAAAGATCTTCCGCCAGGCTAGGTCATCGTGCCTGGGGACCGCGGTCCAACTGTAGATGTTGGAAGCTTGTATATAATGCAGATCGATTGGAAAATGTCGATAGCGCGATGTAGATTATTGGAGCGCCATCTGTCTAGGAGTCATTTGAACTATATCTGTGTTGTAGATAGATGTTGATTGTTGCTACACTTCAAAGGTTTCTGCCAGGCTGAAACCGTTGGAAACAGATAGTATTTATATAAAGTTGATAATTTTGTATATGTAGGTACTATCAACTACGCAATATTTTTCTAAGACCAAGTAATCATTGTCACCATGAAACAGCTGTGTGGTTTCCCCCCCAAAATTCATCCCGTCAACGGTTAAATTTAATTAAACCTTCTTAGAAAAAGTACCTTTAGTTTCTAATTTCGGCGGTTTAGACTGTGCATTGATAGAATGTCAGCCAGGACAAGTTTTTTGATTACTAGATTAAGCGACGTTGTAAAGTCATTATATTATTACACGTAAAATTGTCATGGCATACCATTTTTAGGGTTCCGTACCCAAAGGGTAAAAATAGGACCCTATTACTAAGACTTCGCTGTCTGTCCGTCCGTCTGTCACCAGGCTGTATCTCAAAAACCGCGATAGCTGGACAGTTTAAAGTTTCACAGATAATGTATTTCTGTTGCCACTATAACAACAAATGCTAAAAACGGAATAAAATAAATATTTAAGGGGGGCTCCCGTACAACAAACGTGATGTTTTTGCCATTTTTACGGAACCCTTCGTGCGCGAGTCCGACTCGGGCTTGGCTGGTTTTTTTCGAGTGTTGCATATAAATATGTGTGGCATAATTTTATTAAAAAGTTATATATAGATAATGGTATGGCGAGATTTTTTTATCTACTACGATATTGTTGGTTCTATTTGATAACATAATACAGTTGTTCGCGACTGTCCGTTTAATCTGCTTTGCAAGCGCTTTGAGCTTTGATACGAAACGAAAAACTGCACTTTGAGAATCAAACAAAAGTGCAATCTCAAGTCTAGAATATAAAATAATATTTTTATGACTGTTTGTGATGAAAAGAGTACCTTAAAAGTTTTACTGTTACTCTATTTTTATTAGATTGTGATATTATGATGAAGTTGTTTATGAAAATTTAAATTAGATATTCTGCGAGTGTTTGTTGGACAATCACGCAAAAACTACTGAACAAAATAAAATAAAACAAACTTAGTAGGCTATTCCTTTACTTTCTTCAACTACAAACAACATAATCTACCTTTAGTAGAACTACTGTGTGAAAAGCCTATTATTTTAGGCCAGCAATTTAATTGGGCCCTTTCAAACATCCCTCGTGGATAAGATCGCGATGCTCAGAGTGTTTTTGTAGGTGTGTCCCTGGAAATCCTGAATACACGCCTTTGCTTTCAGAAAGACAATAACCTACATTGTCTCTTAGAGTTAATGTAACGCTTTATCAAAAAGTGTATATATTATGTACACTCTAGCTAGAGGTTTTGTTCGAGCTCCACAAGTTAACGTTCGTAGAAATATTTATAAACAGGAAAATTAATATCTTTTTTTTATACCACAAGTGACAACGAAGCTGACGGGTCACCTGGTGGTAAGTGACTACCGTCGCCTATAGACATTAGCAATACCAAGGGGATTGCCAACGTGTTGTACACCTTATTACAATGCCTTAAAGGCAACTGGCTCTCAAGTGCAACTGCCGGAACACACCAACAGGTGCTTGGCGACAGATTTTCAACTCGAGCCAGCCAGTCGAGTACTACAAAGTACCCTACCACCGTGCTATGGTTTCCTCACGATGTTTTTCTTCACCGAAAGCTCAAGCCTATTGTAGGATTCTAACCCACGACCTTCGCCGCGGTGTCCGACGTCACTACCACTGAGCTATCAGCGCCTTATTTTGGCCTATATTTTGGCAGGCTCGCGGAAGTTTTTTATATATTTATAGTTTGTATATTTTGTACATTTGCTGTAAATAAATTGTAAATATCTATTACTAAATGATATAATTATAATATAGCTTCCAATACAGGTTTTATTTACAACAAATGTACAAAATATACAAGCAAATGTACAATTACAATACATAAAAAACTTCTTCGAGGCTGCCGCTGCTGCCGATCGGCAAGGTTCCCAGAAGGCTGGCAGCGTTTCCTCTTTGGATGGCCAAGCTGATGCGTTGGCGGAAAAAGCTCCCCGCCCGCCGGTCACCCGAGGCCTCGATTAATTTTTTACATAAAATATTTGCGAAACGACGAGCTTCAGACCCCCACGGACCCATGGTCTCAACCGCAAAAGGCATAAATTGATAATTTGGACCAATACAATACTAAAAACAAACACATTATTTAATAACTAATTTATTACCTAAATATTTAGATCTCGTTGAAAGCCCTCGGCGCTGAAGATCTACTGCGGCTAAAACCAGTCCAGTAAATAGTAGTACAAACTAAGGGGGGAGATAGGTGGGCCAAATATCTATCCCTAAATAAAAATGTTACCATTTTCGAAATATAACAGATTTTTATATATTGATTTTACTAAGGTCATTTTTGTAATTAGGTAGGTGACGTTCCCTCTAAAGTTTGTCGTACTACGTATCGGACCTGTGTATTTTTCTTCTGTTCGTATATAAAAGTGAACTCGTCCTAGACGGCTGGACGGATTTTGATGAAACTTTGTGTGTGTTCAAGTGGATTCGAGAATGAATTTACAATTGATGTGGCACTGCAATCGGGTTATAGGTTTTTACAATTTATTAAATCACATGTCTTAAATAATGCACTGTGAGCATAATTCATATTCACTTACCATCAGGTGACCAGTCTGCTTGTCACACTTATGACATAAAAAAGGAAAGTCCTGAACCAAAACATTTCAACCCCCTATTTTATACCTGCTTAAGTTCCATCCATAATTTACTGGCAATCCTCATTTCAATTACTAAAAAGGGGTTCAACGATAACTGTTACGGAATTGGCTCTATGTTTCCCTTTTTACGTCTCTCCCGTAATTTCTTCTACCTCTTTTCAAAGTTATGAATCGTTTGGAACCCAGAATTAGCAAACAAATTCTACAAATGCATTTTTTTTTATGTCACTAGTGACAACGAGGCAGGCGGGTCACCTGATGGTAAGTGACTACCGTTGCTTATAGACATTAGCAATACCAATTAAGGCGATGATAGCTCAGTGGTAAGTGACGTCGAATACCACGGCGAAGGTCGTGGGTTCGAATCCTACAATGCTCAAGCTGAGCTTTCGGTGAAGGAAAACATCGTGAGGAAATCATAGCACGGTGGTAGGGTACTTTGTAGTACCCGACTGGCTGGCTACCACTCTCAAGTTGAAAATCTGTCGCCAAACACCTATCGGTGTGTTCCGACAGCTCCACTTGAGAGCCAGTTCCCATCTAGGCTTTGTGTGCTTACCATCTTCGGCCACGTCATCACTTACCTTGGTGAGGTTGTGGTCAAACACAAGCCTATCCAGAATTTAAAAAAAAAACTAAAAATACTCGAAAATAGCAAACATGTTGTTAAATTACGCCTTTTTATGATTTTTAATTACTCACCAATTTAGCGACAAAGAGTAGGTCTATTTATGGTGTATATTTGTGACGTCACAAGTATGTATTTCACATTTAATTAAATAAGCTGGTTTGATATGTCAGTCATCATCCCTATTACACCCAGAAACAAAACAAACGGACTTGTTCCTACACACTAATGTCTGTCCTGGATGGGAATAAAACCCACGACTTGTGACCTAAAAAGTAGTGTATTTCAAAACCGGCCCGTCAAAAAAAGCTTGAATGTAATGTGAGTATTAATGCTGCATTTGTGTTAACGCTATACTTAAGAAGCATTAATCTAAACACAGAACAAATAAAAAAGGTAGAAGGAACGTTTTTTTATTTGCGTGACCTGCACGTACGTTATCCCGCGTGACTCGCGTCGAACAGGAACGCGATCAGTTTCCTTTTTCAAATTCGGTTTCCTTTACTGTGCTATACTTTAAGTGCGCGGGTCTCTGTCTACCTTTTTTTGGTCTGAGCATCTAAACGTGTAGAAAATATGACCCAAAAAATACATGTTTTTTATTTCTTCCTTTTAGAAAGAAATAATAACGCGGCGAATATCAAAAGGCGTCGAAAGAACGCATTGTTATAAGCTTAAAATTGTGTTGTGAAAATGTGAGGGGATTTTCATACTTTATGGATGGTTTGCAAAAAATGTGGAACAGACTATTCAATATAGAGGGTATGGCTTGAATCATTAGTAATGTTATGCATGTTTTACTAAAGTGATTATATTCAGCCATTCCTAGGCTGTCCATTGGTTAACGAATACGCACTGGCAATCAACAAATCCTAGTAACTCAACTAGTCTTTTGGATGAAAAATAAAAGAAAATCAATATTTTTCAATAAACTTTTCAATTTTTTTACAAACATAACTTTCTTTACAACATATTATGTACAAAATATACAAACAAATGTACAACTATAATAAAAAAAAACTAACTAAAAATAGTTATTAAGAATTTAGATGTTAGTTTTTTTTCGGTTCTGTATTCATCAATATCAAAAAGTTAATGTTCATATTAAATATTGATACTACAGTTTTTATATAAATTAATCTTTATTTCTAAACAAATAAAACTTTTTACTTCATTGTAAAAAAAAAACTATTGCAACTTTATATAAACTGTTTGCAATAAACAAAGGCAGGCATGCTTGCAAGTCGTAAATATTTCTCAAATTGACCGTTTAACAAATAAAATTGCAGGCAAAATTCAAAATTAATTACAATTTAGCACCCGCAATGGCCTATTTTAACGTCACAATATTATTAATTACTAAAACAAAATTAGTAGTAAAGCACAATGAGAACTGAATTTGACATTTACATTGCGGCATAATTACTAAAATATAGGTAGTAATTCAGTTTATACAATGGAATTTTGTGTAATTTGAATAATTTTACAGTCTAGGCACTATATAATAATACTAGCTGTTTTCCGCGGTTTCACCCGCGCTCCCTAGGGATCTTTTCTTTTATATTCGGTAAATAATTATAAAATGTATTCTATTGCAATTTATTCATTTTAGGGTGGATGTGCCCTTGGGTGGCACTTATGAAGGTTGTGACATCTAGATTTTTTTTTCTATACCACATGCCTGAAAATCAAGCATGTCACCTGATGGTAAGTGGTGATCATCGCCTATCTGATGCCGACGGGCGACACTGTGCTATCATAACCTTTTATTTCATACATGTAACTTTCATGCAAAATAAAATATTCTATTCTACAATAATTAAGCATTTAGGTAGAACCTGAAAGTCTATTAAATATTCAATTGGCCTCAGAAGGATATAAAAAATACCGCATTGCGTAGTTGCGCACTACGGCACAATATTTGTAATCTAAAAGGTTAGTTAGTTATGGTCAGGAACATTTTTAGTTTTACCTATCTAGCTTACCGTCCCGTGGTTTCAACAGCTATCCCGTTTCTCCATACAAACTTTGGACCCCCGTTTCATCCCCTTAGAGGGTGAATTTTAGAAAACCCTTTTTCAGCGGATACCTACCTGCTATCTGCGTGTTGATAAATCAGTCAGCCAGTCAGTAACGATTGCCTTTTATATATACCTACAGAAAAATAATGACAAGGTATTTGTTAGAAGTGAGATAAAATAATTATTAAGCTATTGTATGTATAGCTTTTATCGCGGGCTTTGAGCGCGGCGACTGAATCAAGAAATTCCGTAACGAAAAAAACCTAACACCCCCCTACCATGTATTTTGTTTTCAAATATCACAGCGACTATCATATTTTTGTCGTCGTCGACTGCAGTCGGTTGTCGGTGGCAGCCGTCGACAACACACTTTTTTTTAAATATTATTATGGGCCAGCTATTATGGGCCGTCGTACCAGCCAGTCTTAATTCAAACAATATTTGCGTTAGATTTCTTTGGCGCCGAACACTAACATGTTCCAAATTCAATAAGAGTGCGGCAAAGATAATTGCGGCGCACTTATAAAATAAAGAGGATTCAAACCTCATTACTGCCCGCTAAAAGTTTCTTATAGAAAACACCACCTTTGGGTGCACTTAAAGGCGAACCAAGTCGTCCTTTTCGAATAGATGGGATGAAAAGTAAAATGCTATGCAATAGCTTTACCGCGGCAGTCCCCGAATGCCACAGTTAGTTTTTATTTATTAATAATTTATTACTATTAATTTATACAACACAATCTCTTCAAATTGTTTACAATAACTTGAAGTTTAAATAATAGTTATTAACTTATAATAACAAACTAAATTCACGATATTGTTTATCTTAACAAAACTTAAAGTATAAATAAGAACCAATTAACTTGGTCTAGTTGTATAATTCAAATTCCAAGTTAAACTTGCTCTAAACACAATACATACATACATACATACATATAATGTACTGTTATGCCACTGTTACAGCGCTTATAGATTCTTGTTTATCGTTTAATAGCTGTTATTGATCTGCCATTGTTAGCTGCTAATAGCTATTAAGCGTTAGATACTAGAATATTATGTATGTTTATATGAGGTTAGATGTGTAAAATAACAAGTTTGAAAAGCTAGAATAGCTAATAATTTCAGTAAATGTCATAGTTGCTGAAAATATCACCAGTTCAGAAGTTAGTCTTTAACTGAAATTAACCGACAAAAACCTCAGCAAGGTAATATACAAATAACATGAGCGAATACGCCAATGGCTAAAACCTGAAATAAGAATATAAACTGAGTGCATTAGCAATATCTGGGACATTGCCAATGCGTTGCTGACATACATAAAAAATACACTCACAGGTTGTGAATTTAAGGTCAGTACAGTGCTAAATTAAGGCTGCATAACAAACGAAACCTTGGTCTAAAATCATAATATAATTTAAGAAAAAACCTCGTCGTACTCAAATTTTCAAAGTCAATCTATCACCAAAATCTAAAGAACTTAGAAGCGCTTACCAAGTGTTAAACGGCAAACAAAAACTTGTTAAGCGCCCCTCAAGTCTGTTATAACATCTTCGAAACAAAGGATCACTTCAAGAATTTTATTTCCGCGCCAGCAACACATTGAAGCAACATTGTAGTCACGACAAACGACTGTTGCGGACCAGTTCGCTGGCGTAAACAATTTGCCAACTTTTCACTGTTGCCGGCTTTTAAGGCTTTCACACAATGTGGGAGCGTTTGAATGGAACGGAGACGCGGTAGGTTGTGCTATTTGAAATCATTTGTGATAATGGTTTTTGATTGTGATTTTGATGTGACGATTAAAAAAATACTTATAATGAGTTTACTTAATAAATAAATAAATATCCTCGGACATTTGTTCACACACGGCTATCTGATCCCAAACTAAGCAGAGCTTGTACTATGGAAACCAGATGACTGATATACTACATATACTACTTTTTTTATTTTGTAAATACATACTTAAATAGATAATTACATCCAGACTCAGGACAAACAGACATGTTCATGCACACAAATGTCTGTCCTGAATGGGAATCGAACCTACGACCTGCGGCGTGATAGGCAGTGTGTTAACCAACCACGCCAACCGGCCCGTCAATGAAGAGATTATTGAATTTTTAATTTGATTAGATTTTTTTCAGTAACTAAAGAGGAAAGATTTGTATTTTTGTATATTATGTGTAACGAATAAACTCAAAAACTACTGGACCGATTTCAAAAATTCTTTCACTATTAGAATGCTACATTATCCCTGAGTAACATAGGCTATATTTTTATCCCGGAAAAAGATCCCATGGAAACGCGGGAGATACCGCGGGGGACAGATAGTAAATAATAATTTATTTAACCGCTTGCCATGGGCTTTAAGATAAGTCATTCATTTAAAAAAATAGATAAGATGAAAAATATTTTTCTGGTTTTTTTCTGTTTATTTATTTTCGTGTCTTTGTCTCTCAATCCAAAATAAGAATTGGCTAACTATCTGATAGTTTTATCGTGAAAAAAGAGTTTTCGCTTTGCGCCAGTGTGCTAACATCTCAAAGAGTTTTGTAAGGCGCTGTGCGTACATAAACTTCGTTTTCAGTTAAAGAAAATGAAACCGGAAGGAGTACTTAACGACGTCTGACGACTCCCAAATCGAAAGGCTGTTTAGGATTTTTATTAAATGCTCGTGATTTTCCTCGTGGGAATGAGTTTCATGAATAAAAAGAGAGTTTCAAATAGCATTTTAAATGTTCTCGCTTCTTGGCTTACTGTGTAGGTTTTTTTAGGTAAAAAAATAACTGATTACAATTTTTTTTGTCTTTAGATGGTTAATTAGCAAATAGCTCTTGCTCTGCGATTTCACCCACATCCCCATCAGAGCCATTTGCTTTTAAAACGACACTGGCGACACTGGCGTCACAGGCAATGGTAGTCACTTACCATCAAGTGAGCCACCAGCTTACTTGTCAGACTTGTGATATAACAAAAGATAAATAGAAAAAGGACTGGAATTTACATCAAAACATTCTGCGGTAAAATAGCAACAAGAAACATAGGTACGTGAAATCTTCTAACAATGACAAAACATAGTAGGTACCTATGATGTACATTTTAGCCTGTCTTTAGCCTTTTCAGCCACATGTAATATTCATTTAACGTTATCTACGCTTCACCGAACTACGTCTAGACAACCTTTGTCGAATATTTGATCATATTGAATTATGTAAATATGGCGTTACGATGAGTTCTTGTATCAAAAGCTTTGACCGGCTCCTTTGTTCTACATATAATATTACATACTAGATGTCTCCCGCGTTTTCACCCGCTATTACAAGGAATTTTATTTCTTATCCACCTATGTGCCAAGTTTCAACTAAATCTGTTCGGCCGTTTTTGCGTGATTAAGTTACAAACATCGAAAAACACAAGCGTTGAATATATATAATATTATTAGAATATTCGAAAATTTATTAGGACTACTTTTGGTCCGTGGTTTTACTCGCTTTGTAGAGGGTTTATGAGAGATGTCAAAAACAGCTTAGATATTTTAAATCACTTAATATTTTTTATTAATTCATACCTGCCCTAGGGTGATTGCTTAGTACCCTGTAAAGCAGGATATCCTAGAAAATCAAGTCGTATAAAGGAGTAATTAGGAATTTAATTTCAGGGCACGACGTCTGCCGGGCCCGCTAGTTATATATTATATTTTACCGGCCAGACCCGATTTCAGGACAAACTAGTTTTGCCTAGGATAACATATATAAGGAATAAACTTTAAAAATTGAAAAATAAAAAACAAAAATCGACTTCAAAACTGTAACCTATACCTATGTACAAACATAAACTAAAAAGTAAAGAATAATATTTTAATTTCAAAGCAAGAGCCTTAAAGGCTTAACAAAATTATTGATATTTATATATCTATTAAATATTTATAAACAGTTATTTTTGGAGTCGGTGCCGGCCAAGAAGAAGGACAGTTTTGAAAGGGCACGAAGTGTTCATACGAGAAAACGTCTTACGACACCTCTCCTTACGGTAATGTTCCTTAGGTCTGCGCCGTCGCTCCTCTACTTTTCGAAAGTTTGTTACAAAGGCAGAATTAAACTGTCCTTCATGGCTGGCACCGACTCCAAAAATAACTGTTTATAAATATTAAATAGATATATAAATATTAAATAGATATATAAATATCAATAATTTTGTTGATTGTCATTTAAGGCTCTTGCTTTGAATTTAAAATATTAATCTTTACTTTTTAGTTTATGTTTGTACATAGGTATAGGTTACAGTTTTGAAGTCGGTCTTTGTTTTTTTTATCTTTTCCACTCGTGTAGCAACAAAAATGGATGGAGCTTCCCTTCAAATACGTTTTATTATTTTGTCAGTTATATAATCAGTCTTTTGTTTGATTTGTTCGCAATAAATTGAATCTAGTTTAATACTGATACGGGACACAAGATAATGTGGATTTCTTTTTTATTAAGTCATGACTATACATTCTTTCGATACTAATCTATTTGGTATTTTCTATTAAATATAAATCCAAACCATTTGTCTTAGAGCATTAAACCGACTGTACATGATAGTACATTGTACAGTCACCAACATAAATTACAACAATTGAAAACATACTAAATATAAATTACTTCATCTATACTAAAGACGTAAAGTTTGTGAGGTTGTAGGGGGTAAAGTCTAGATCTACTGAACCGATTTTGAAAATTATTTTACCAATAGAAAGCCACGTTACTTGTGAGTGTCATAGGCTATATTTTTATCCCATTATGCGCGCAGGTTTTTTACACTAGAGTTTAAATAAATAAGTAGAATTATAGATAAACATTTTTACAGTGATACTATTGGTCCATCACGACATTTTCCTTCACCGAAATCTCAAGCTCATTGTTTGAAACATCAAATTAATCCAGCTCCACATTACTGCCACTGAACTATGATAGCCTTACAAAAATATCTTGTAAATCCGAAATTTGTAGACTTGTTTATCCACGAAATAAAGAAAACGTAGGTGGTAATGAACTCTCCCACGCTGACTATAGAGTTGCTTTTATACAGTTACATAACGTTATAAGTTAAATAAATATCTTGTGACATTATTTATATACGGCTCAAAACCTAAGCAGAGCTTGTGGTACGGTATTCTGATAATAACATTATACCTTGTCCTACTTGTTAATAAATTTATTTTAAAGTCATGATAGCTCAGTGACAAAAAATGCCGTAACTAAATCCAAAAAACATTTATAATTAAAAAAAAAACACTGAGTGTTAATTATAATATATTTAAAAATTTACTGTCAAAAAATCTATCAATCTGTGGGGATCAACTCTACTGTATAACCGTGTATCGGTTACAAAAACACAAAATAAAAAAAAACACCTTGTTGCAGAAAACAGTGCAATAACCGCCGCGCTATCCTATTCATGACCGACAAACTGTTATTTTCTTTTATCATAATAGAATTGTATCATCAAGGATGCCCTAAATATTTCCAAGAACCATCCTTTGCATCAATTCTGGCAACCATTTCACCAGACTGATTAAATTTGTTGCGGGCACTGAACACCCTGCGGGTTTCGCCCCATTGCTCCGAGTTAATGTGTGGTTACTGTGAATCCTCTCAAAGGAGTTGCACATTCAACTCCTTATTAAGTTAGGAGTTGATTTATGTATTCTATTCCTCTCATGAAGTTTTGATACAAGTCTGTGGACGGAGCATGTTGGGCGGATATTCTGCAACTTCTTTGAGAAGAAAACGGCAGGGTTGTTTGATTATTGAAACTTTGAAAGGTACAGTTTAAATTTCAAACAACATTATTTCTTTTTTTAGCAACCCTGATGTTCGAGGGGTTTTTTTAAAATTCTGGATAAGCTTGTGTTTGGGTTCTTCGGAAATTTAGAGTGTCCCTTTTAATACGTCATACCAACTCTTCCTTACTTTTGGAGCATAACCCACAAATATTATACACGTGAAAGTTTGTAACCATTTTGGTCCATAATGACTGAACGCATTTGAATGAAATTCAGTTTATAATTACTTTAAGCTATGGAAAACATTGGACTACTTTTGGTAAAGATAATTTAATGTTATATCTGGGGGGAAATACTTTATTTAATACTTGTTCCACCGGGAATTGAACCGAAAACAAGGTACTTTGAAGAATCTTGTAAAATCTACTGTTAACAATATTTAAATTTGATTAAATATTTTTTCAAATAACAATGTTGACATAAAGTCGTTTTTATTGCTGAACACAAAATAGTATTAAAAATTACGAAGAAAACTAATGTTCATAGCGAAACAGCTATCAATTTTAAATAAATAAAAAATGTAGTTACACGGTTCTAAGTTTCGGCGGCGGCCATACATCCAACCACGCCAATATAACTCATGTACCTAGTTCGAAACAAAAATAAAACTGCCTCAGTACACGCAAGAAAAGTTTAATAATAAATTCTCAGGCTGAGAAACATAGCTTAACTGCGTTTCTTAATAAAGACGTAGGTACATTACAGTTCGCCCGCTGTTCACTACAATTTTACGAGCTTATGCCATGTAATTTGCACTAACCAAGAGATTATATCGTAATTTTATATGAAAGATACGTTGTAATTTTTATACTTTAGGATAAGCTTGTGTTTTAGAGCAATCTCACCATGGTAAGCGATGATGTGACCGTATGTGGTAAGCACACAAAACCTAAAAGGAGACTGGCTCTCAAGTGCAGCTGTTGGAGCACACCAATTGGTGCTTGATGATACCACCATTCTATGACGTAGTTCCCAAGATTACCCCCTACAAACAAAATAAATAATCCTTAGACTCTTTTCAAGAACTAATATGAGAGTGCCCTAAGCGGTTGCCAATAAGTCCGCATTAGAATGAAAAGGCCAACATTCTGAGGTTACCTTCAGTCCAAAAAAAGGAAATCAGAGCGATGTTAATGAACCACGCTTCTAAGGTATATTGATGTGTTTTGACTGATACTTTTAACTGGTTAAGGTGTTGTGATCTCATTAGCTTTACGTTTCAGATTTTGGCAGATAATATTCTTAGAAATATCGTTCACAAATTTCACCAAAACTAGCTGTTACTAGATAAGTCGTCCATGGAATAATAAAACAGTCGTATTATTATTTATCTACAAAGAATCTGTTTATTTAAAACGAGTAAATTAACACAAATAAATGCGATAGGCACCTATCTACTCGAAATATTTAATATTGTCAAAACTTATAAACTAAATTTCAAGATCAATTATTTATTAAATAAAAGGTATAATACTAAAGGAGTTAAAACTAATTAAATAACAAGGTTTTAAAGGAAAATTCGTAGAATAAAATAAATTCATCGTTTTAAAATAACTTTAAGCTTTAAACTATGTTAGTACAGTAGTTTACTAAATTAGCGAAAAAGCGACTGGTAAAAAACGTTGTTATGATGAATGAGAAATTGTGTTCGTCGCTTTGCTGGTTTGCTTCTTCATTCACGCAGTAACGGAGCAACGCATAGCCGCGCTATTTTTTTTTAAAGTGGTAGCTATTTTTCTCTGGAACGGGTTAAAACACGGGATAGAACCTAGTAAAACATAATGCTTAAACATGTTTTTCGTGTTTGCCACAAATATTATATACTTTGTTCCCATAGTAAAAGTTATCCAAGTTTTAAGGCATGATCGTTCAGTGACGTCAGATACATACCGCGGCGAAGGTCGTGGGTTCGAATCCTACAATGAGCTTGAGCTTTCGGTGAAGCGAAACCGAGATAAAAAGTATCTTATGTTTTATTCCAGGATATGATCTACCTGTGTTCCAAGTTTCATCTAAATCTGTTGAGCAGTTTTTGCGTGAAAGAGTAACAAACATATTCAGTCTTCACACACATCCAAACATACTTTTACATTTATAATATTAGTAGGATATAGTTAGACAATACAGTTTAGGCAATACAAATAAAATTTCCACAGGATATCTCAATAATGGCACTTTGGTTTCCGAATCGGATTCCGAAAAGAGACCGACGTAATAATGATGAAGCAAATTATTGTGAATGTTTACAATCGGATCAAAGCGTTGTTAGCGGAAATGGAATTTATCTTTTGTTGGAGGTTGCAGATTTAAAAAAGGTTTTCAAATTAAACTCTTTAGATTGTATCAAATAAGCTTTTATTTATAAAACGATTCAGCAAAAATCTCTGAATGTATAGGTGATTTTACGAAATAATGATCATTCCAATACAATATCGAATATGCTATAACATTATGCAGTTGTAGGACAATGCAAAAATAGTAGCTAGGAGTGGTACCAGATATCTGGTTTCCTTCTAATACCTTTAAACGAGCAATTTTTGTATATATATAAATATAAATCAGCCAAGTGCGAGTCGGACTCGCGCACGAAGGGTTCCGTAAAAACGGCAAAAAAATCACGTTTGTTGTTTGGAAGAAAAACTATAAACATTTTACAAAAAAAAACGAGCAAAGCTCGGTAATCCAGGAACTATTTATTTAACTAAAACAATTGTGTTGGAGAAAATATTTTAACCCCTTTTGTTAAGGAGAAAGCCCTTGGATTTAATAAAAGAGTAACTTAACAAGTTCAATATAAAAAGTGCTTTTCTATCTCCGATATAAATATAGGGAAGAAAGTTAAGCAAAAACAATAATATGAATCCGGAACAAAAATACCATTGCATCTGTATATTACGTACATTTCGAACAACGTGAGTTTAATTAATGTAGTAGAAAATAGATAAAACTTTTCCCAACTGTCGTATTTGTCGTAACATATCAAGGCCGTATTCAAATTCCTTTACAAACGTAGAATTCCTAACCCTAATTAAAGTTATTTAGAGCGTGACCCTAAAATGTAGTCAGGGAGCATCCTAATAGCTTTGTTCGTTGCCAAATGGACAATGTTAACGAAATAAGTTGCCGTCGTAGGGGTTATGAATCCCCCAAAATTTTACACGTCAGCTAATTGTAATAATATAATTGTTTTATTCTGGATAAGCTTGTGTTTGACTACAATCTCACCATGGTAAGTGATGATGTGGCCGAGCACACAAAGCCTAGATGGGATATAACCTTAACTTAACCATGTTTTACTCATGAGTACTCGTGAGTATTCTTTTTTGTTATGAATAAGTTTGTGTTTGACCACAATCTCACCATGGTAAGTGATGATGTGGCCGAAGGTGGTAAGTACATAAAGCCTAGATTGGAACTGGCTCTCAAGTGCAGCAACACACCGATAGGTGCTTGGCGACAGATTTTCAACGTGTGGGTGGTAGCCAGCCAGTCGGGTACTACAAAGTACCCTACCACTGTGCTATAGTTTCCTCACGATGTTTTCCTTCACCGAAAGCTCAAGCACATTTTAGGATTCGAACCCACGATTTTCACCGCGGTATCCGATGTCACTACCACTGAGCTATTATCCTTAAATTAATTCTGCTCAATATCCATTGTCAATTTTTTTAAATTTTGTGTTACGTTGTCTCCCGCCGCCTAGAGAAGGAACTGACTCTAGATGCTTGACGAAAGATTTTCACCTTGAGGTTGTTATCCAATCAGACGAGTATTAGTAGAGACGAGATGGATAAACTACAAAATGATTCACTTGGATACAGTAAGGAAAAAAGCCTTTTTATTCAGCTTTTCTTCTTCTTCTTAGTCGGACACTCTTGACAGAGTGGTCGTGGTTATGGTAAGTCTCGAGTGACGGCTCTAGCGATGCATCTCCATTTGGCTCTATTGAAGGCATTGCGAGAACATTCGGTCATGGTGGAGTGTGTGGTGGACTTTATGAGATCGGACCATCTAGTCGGGGACCGACCACGTGGTCTCTTGCCATCCATTCTGCCTTGCACTACCAGACGTTCAATTGAGTCCTCTTTGCGGGTAACATGTCAAAAATATTTCAGGATTCGGATCTGCACAGTCGATGACAGTCTTTCCTCTATTTTGAGTGTGTCCAAAATCGATACGTTGGTGCGGTGCGCTGTCCACGGTATCCTCAATAACCGACGCCAGCACCACATCTCCAGCGCATCGATTTTTCTCCGCTCCTTCAGTCTCAACGTCCACGTCTCAGCTCCGTATAGGAAAATCGGAAAGACGAGACTTCTCATAAGCCGGACCTTAGTGGCTCTGGTTATTCTTCGGTCTTTCCAGATTTTCGTGAGCTTCTCAACAGCTGAACGGGTCACTGCACAGCGTCTTCTAATCTCATCTTCACAGCTTCCGGTATTAGTGATGTTGGAGCCCAAGTAAATATAATTCTGGACAACATCACAGCTCGCTATACTTTTAACGTCCGGTTGGTTATTCTGCGCCCGGTCCACTATCATCATTTTGGTCTTTTCATGATTAATAGCGAGACCCAACCTTAAGCTGTTTGATTCTAGCCTTTGTAGGATATTTTCCATATCTTCTTTAGATGATGTAAGAAGAGTGGTATCGTCAGCATATCTCAAGTTATTTATTTTTCGACCTCCAATAGAAATCCCTTTGTCCCATTCATCCAGTACTATCCGCATAATATATTCAGTATAGATATTGAAGAGCAAAGGAGAAAGGATACATCCCTGCCTAACACCAGCCTGTGTCTTAAATTCTTTAGACTCTATACCATCTACCCGGACTGTCGCAGTACCATCTTCGTATAGCCTTCTGATGAGGAACGTTAAATGAGCCGGTACTCCCATCTTAGTTAACACTTTCCACAGCTCCCTCCATTGGACAGTGTCAAAAGCTTTTCTGAAGTCCACGAAGCATATGAAGAGAGGGTTATTAAATTCTCTAGCCTTTTCTACAATTTGGCGTAGGATGAGAATCTGTTCTCTCGTTCCCTTTCCCTTGACAAAACCTGCCTGCTCGGGTGCGATTTCGCGAGACAGAATTGACTGTAGCCTGTTGTTAATGACATGCAGGAGTATTTTACTAGCATGTGATATAAGGGAAATCAGTCTGTAGTTATTGCACTTTTTCGTAGAGCCTTTTTTGTGCAATGGTATGAAAAGGGAGCTAGACCAGTCCTTGGGCCAATCTCCGGTCTCCCAAATTCTACAGCAGATTTTATGTAGTATATCCACTCCGATTTCCCCCATCGCTTTTATGATCTCTATTGGAATTTCATCTACACCGACGGCTTTATTGCATTTAAGGTGTTTTATTGCTGATCGTATTTCGTCTTTTAATATAGCAGGTTCTAGTGCACGTGGTGGAGATAGTGTTGCTGTGTTTGTTGTTAAATGAGAGACACTAAATAGAGACTGGCAGTAATTCTTCCATGTTTCCACAATCTCTTTGATCTCGGTTACTGTTGTTCCAGCGGAGTTTTCTATAGCCCAAGTCTTCAGTTTAAATTGGCGAGTGATGGAGCGTATTTTCATGTGAAGGTCTTTTGTTTCGAACTTTTGAGAATGACGTTCTACCTCTTCACAGATGTTATTAAGGGCCGTGTTGCGGTCTCTCCTACAAGCAGCCTGTATTTTGGAACTTAGACAATTGAGTTCTTGTACAGTAGCACCGCATGCTTTCTGGTTTCTTCGATTTTCAACCATATGCCACGTGTCTGCAGACATCCAGTGCTGACGCTTTAACGGGGACGCTTTGGGCTGTGATCTCTCTACGACATCTTTGATGTAAGCTTTGGCATCCTGCCATAGTGCGTCTGGATTATTTACATCTTGATGCCAGCTGTCTTTAGTCTCCCGTAAGGTTTTGGTAAAGTTCTCTCTGTCCAGTATTTCCACTCGCTTGCTTGTCTTTTTGGTTAAACAGTTCCTTAACTTAAGCCTCATACTACATACTAGGAGTTGGTGGTCGGAATGGCAGTCAGCTCCTGGCATCGTGTGTGCGTTTGTTATCGAGCTCCTCCACCTTGTCCTTATCATTATGTAGTCTATCTGATTACGATGTTCGCCATTAGGGGACGTCCAAGTGTACAGTCTTCTGGGGTGTTGTTTGAAAACAGTATTCATTATGGTCAGGTTGTTGTCAGCCGCGAACTGTACAAGGCGTTCACCTCTGTCGTTCCTATCGCCGAGACCATAATGCCCCACGATGTTTCTTAAGCCTGAATCCAAGATCGTAGAACCCACTTTGGCATTAAAATCGCCAAGAATCATTAAGAGCTCTCGTTTTGGGATTGTAGCTATACTGGCTTCAAGCTGGCGGTAAAAAACCTCAACTATTTCGTCTGTTGCGGCACTTGTGGGAGCATACACTTGAATGATGTTGAGTGGGGTCGGTGATGCGCTGAGTTTGATAGAAATTAATCTATCACTTATGGGGTTGTATCCCAGGACTGCTCCATTGTTTTGGTATTGCGATAGCCACACCGGCGTAGCTGGAGTTTTCATTTCCTGAGAAATAGATGATATGCTTCTCTGTGCTCCGGTGTCCACTCTCTTTCCAATGGGTCTCACTAAGGCCTGTAATGTGAGTTTTGCATCGATCTAGCTGATGGTCCAGGATATGAAGCTTGCCCTCGTTTCGGAGACCTCGTACATTCCATGTTCCGACTCGGATGTTTCGGCGTAGTTGGATCTTCTTTCTTCCAGAAACATGGTTTCCATGGGATGCCTGGTCGCCTACTATCCCATGGCCGGTAGCCCATTTCACACCCTGGTTCCCGGACAACCAAAGGCGCCGTTCGCTACTCGGATTACCAGGCAAACTATCATTCGTATTACACTTTTCCATAACTCTCGTGGGATTTTAGTGCAGTGGTTTCCCGTTGCCTTCCGCACCAGACATTTCCGACGTTATTTAGACGCCAGGCCGCTGTAGCCTCTTCCAGTAGGTTGCCCAGCTGGGTGTGTGGTTATACCGCCATGGCTCGGTATTTAATAGGGTGAAAATGTACAATTCCGTGATAAACAAATCCCACCCAGAAGAAGTCACAAGCAAAAAATAGTTCTAAATAGTGCTTAGACGTCAAGCTTATATAAAGAGCACTCAGAAAACTGGCTTGAGAGCAAGAGTCGAAAAATAAAGGCTTATTTGGAGAGCTTTAATTGCGGTCACTGCGTTTAGAAAAACTACCTAAATAATATTTTCTACACAATAAATTCCTTACCTTTTCTTCCGGGAAATATTTCTTTTGGCAGACTTGGATTAAGACGGGCCGTTTGTCCCCATTATTACATTGTAATAAAAGTGACTAGCTACTCTGCCTTTTGTACTATAAATAAATCACATTTCTAGTTGTGGTTTGAAATTGTATTGTACAAAATATACGCTATCTATCATGACACAGGTAGTGGGTTTGATTCCCATTCAGGACATACATTTGTGTGCATGAACATGTCTGAGTCTAGATGTAATCCCACTAATCCTACTAATATTATAAATGTAAAAGTTTGGATGGATGTATGTTTGTTACTCATTTACGCCAGAACGGCTCAATGTATCTGGATGAAATTTGGCATGGAGATAGATAATAGTCTGCAATGGCACATAGGCAACTTTTTATCCCGAGAAAAGATAAGAACCTTCGGGAACGCGGGTATAACCGCGCGTAACAGCTAAGTATTATAAATGTGAAAGTTTGGATGGGTGGATGTATGTTTGTTACTCATTTACGCTAGAACGGCTGAATGGATCTGGATGAAATTTGGCATGGAGATAGATTATAGTCTGGAATAGCACATAGCCGGGAAAATATAATATCCAACGGGAACGCGAGTGGAACCGCGGGGGACAGCTAGTTAAATATGTATTAACATCAACCTAAAATATGTAGAACATTTGATACAAACTAGAAGCTTTTATCCACAAGTTAAATATAGAACAACAAAGCGCTGATTTCTAACTCAGTGTTACCCAACACACCAGAACATTAACAAATTACAATTCAGGGCGTCACATGTTACTCAAATAAATGTTTCATATATATGAACCTAAAGGTCGTGACACAACGCGCGGGTTGAAAGCGGCGTGGTGTGACGTCACGCCGGCAATTTAATATGTGGAATAGCATAATCTCATGATGGCGTTTCTGTCAATATACTTCAACCTTCAAAATCTAAATGTATTTTTGAAAATGTAAATAAATATCCAATTAAACAAAAAAATATTACCTTGCTGAGTTTCTTGCCGGAGTCTTTTTAGTTTAAGTGCATTCCGAACCAGCCTTGCCGGGGCCTAATCTGAAAGAATAAGGTGTGAGTTTGAGTTTACTTTACCCATCTCATTCTTATAGTGACTGAAAGATACTTTTTACTATATAGTCTAATCTCTATTCTTTATAAGCAGTGATGTAGTGAAGAAGTATTTTATTGAGCTTTTGAAGGACAGAATACAACTCTAGCATCTAAACTAAATGGTTTCTCTAATTCACTTCTTATGAGAGTAAAGTTTCGGGAACGCGAGTGAAACCATAAGAATATAAATATATAAAAATCATTCATGAAAGTATTCATAATTAAACGACATTTTTAAAAACTCACACACGCTCCTATTCAGACTTGGGCTGTAATGGCGTCGCACTATCGGCTCATTATTTCTCTTATCTGACGTTAAAAGACCCCTTTGTCTGTCACGTTGCAAGATAATGAAGTATCCTTCGAAATATCCATCAGATAGCAGCGCCTATTGTTTTAAACAATGACTTTACGCTCAACTGTTTGATGAGAAATTTTCGAGGTATTTTATGGTGTTTTATTATTTTTTATGATGTGATTTGTACCTAGATAGGATAGGATCTTCATTATTAGTTATTTTTAAGGGCCTTTTCTATTTGTTTCCAGCAGCTACGGTACTCAAGTAGGTAAAGGCTTTGAGATACCTACTTCACTAATATTATGTCTGTGAGTTTGTTTTTGTTTCGCGTAGCAACGCAAGACTTCGCGATGTGATATTTTGCACATTTTGGAAAGAAAGTATATAAATTTTGGTTAAATTTGAGTACCTATCTAACTCAATAAACCTTCAAAATGGGCAGTGCCATTAACAATAATAAATTTGTAACAATTTAACCCCATTCATTTTTATTAACCTCTCTAAAGGTAGGGACCAGTCCCTTATCAACTCAATTTGTAGTATCAATAGATATTCGACAAATGGCAATCGATTCGATTTAGCAATACGAAATATCGTATAGCATTTCCGATTCCTTTGCATTTGGATAACAATCTAGATAATACTACAATACAAAATGCTAAATAGCATTGCATTTTCAAGCGCAGCTGTTAAATTTAATGGAATCCTTTGAAATTGTATGCTGATATCAGTATCGATTTGATTGGATAGAAAACAAAATGTATACATATTATAGTTTGGTTTCAATCTTATTATAATTAAATTATCCTGGGACATTCTTCAAATTTATGTAGGTACTCAAGTAGGATATGTGAATAATGATGAACGAGCAAAAAAAAAATCATTATAATTACAATTACGTTAATAAAAATCTGTTTTTTTAGTAGCGATTGACAAGCTTTAGTGTTACTCGTATAAAAAAATGGAAACAGTTTTTAATAATAATTATAAAAATAATGTTCGAATTTTGATATGTAGGTTAGGTATATAGATATTCGATTATCCGCAATTTTAAAACACATACCTTTTTTAGCTGTCAATAATTTTTTAGCTGTTAATCAACATAAATAAATATAGCACACGAGAATGTAACTGTACTGGCGTCGGTAAGTAAAGATTATAGTACGAACGTGTGGGTCACCGCTCGACCTAGCTCGTAACCCTGTCCCGAGTCGACCTAACTTACATTAGTTTTCGCTACCCAAAATGATGTAGACGTACCTACTCACTGAACCATCATAATATTATATAGTGTATGTAGTGGTTGGGTTTTACTATAATATTCATTTTATATAACTTATTTTATACTACAGATAAACTAATTACATAATTTTAAGGCGATGATAGCTCAGTGGTAGTGACGTCGGAATATCGTGGCGAAGGTCGTGGGTTCGAATCCTACAATGAACTTGAGCTTTCGGTGAAGGAAAATATCGTGAGGAAACCATAGCACGGTGGTAGGGTACTTTGTAGTACCCGACTGGCTGCCTACCACCCTCAAGTTGAAAATCTGTCGCCAAGCACCTATCGGTGTGTTCCGACAGCTGCACTTGAGAGCCAGTTCCCATCTAGGCTTTGTGTGCTTACCACCTTCGGCCACATCATCACTTACCATAGTGAGATTGTGGTCAAACACAAGCTTATCCAGAATAAAAAAAAAAGAAAAAACTTGACTACACTAAATAGGCTAACTGGTCCAGATAGCTGTCAGGTGGTAGCGTACCCAGAACACTGGCAGCATTGCCTCTTTGGATGGCAATACTAATACGTTGGGCAAAGTATTCGCCAGCCCTCCGGTTTTTATATGTTGCCATTTGTTAGAAAGCGAGATTGTTGACCTGTAGGACTACATAAAAATGTTGCATTTTTAAGGCGATGATAGCTCAGTGGTAAGTGACGTCGGATACCGCGGCGAAGGTCGTGGGTTCGAATCCTTACAATGAGCTTGAGCTTTCGGTGAAGGAAAACATCGTGAGGAAACCACAGCACGGTGGTAGGGTACTTAGTAGTACTCGACTGGCTGGCTACCACCCTCAAGTTGAAAATCTGTCGCCAAGCACCTGTTGGTGTGTTCCGGCAATTGCACTTGAGAGCCAGTTCGCCTTAATAAGGTGTACAACACATTAGCAATCCCTTGGTATTGCCAATGTCTATAGGCGACGGTTGTCACTTACCATCAGGTGACCCGCCTGCCTCGTTGTCACTTGTGACATAAAAAAATAAAATTAAAAAAAAATCACATATTGATGGAGTGTATCCGAAGCGAGGCTTTAAGGGTTACTATTGGTCCTACATTATTACTAACTGGAGGATGTAATAGTGTTCTGGCTTTCCCCTTTTCTGAGAGAGCCAGAATATATACGAAATAGCTGAGCTTAATTTGTAGTTCTAGACTAAGTATTTTATCCCACCAAAAACATTTACATGTAAAGTGTCGCCAACACCCATATGGCTCGCAATGTCAAAAAGTTATCAGATCTCATGTAGAGCTAAGCTTCTAACTCTACACGCCCTAACTCTACAAGCCTTAACTTCACGAAGTCAAAATATGTGGCTAGGCCATTTCACTACCTTTACATGGGCGTAAGGTGAAAAATGTATACATTGTTCATTACTTTTCTGTTATACAATAGTTCTTATAGTAACAAAACGGCCAGATTCTCTAATTAAAATTAAATTGACTTGAAATTGAATTCCAAAGAGGAAACGCTGCCAGCCTTCTGGGAACCTTGCCGATCGGCAGCAGCGGCAGCCTCGAAGAAGTTTTTTATATATTATAGTTGTACATTTGTTTGTATATTTTGTACATTTGTTGTAAATAAAATTGACAATTATCTCGTGTATTGTCATAGGGTGACATACTTGACTATGACGATTAAACCCATAAATAAAGAAAAAAATTGGCAAAAAATTCCAATCGCAGTGTAAAAAAAAACCGTTTTAACAAACCCTTTTTAGATTGAAACTGACTGAAATAAGTTACGTAATTGACCCGCAGATCGACCTACGCATAAAATGATTTTCACTTAGTGAAACAACCTAATTGTGATACGAATTGAAAACTAGAATAACTGTAAACACCAATTAAAGTTCAAAGTAGTTTAATTTAGTTTGAAAGTAAAAACAATATTTTTAAGATAAATTGGGCTGATTTGTACCCTGTGTTCCTTTTTTGTTTCAATCTAAGATTATAATAATTTACCTACCTACACTTGTCAAAATACGAGTACATTTTACTGTGACGCAGGTTTTCATAGGATTTCGTGCGGTTAAATTGGATCGTCATGGTTGGGTGAAGGTTCTATATAGCTACTGATTAAATAAACAATTTGATCAATTTAGAAAATTTTATTCCAAAAAAAAAATACTGGTGACATCTTGGTGACAAACTATTATTATAATTGTGAAACAAAATTACCAAATAAACTGGTAGAATGCTTAAGTTAGTCATGCTCACTTTAAGGCCTTTGCTTGCGGCGGCGTCGTGTGGCGGGTTGCTCACTTCCTACAATTTGGCGAGGAGGGCGGTTGCTGCCACACGCGTCATACTTGTGAACAGGTGCTGCTTGCCCCACAAGCAGCAAGCAGCTGGTCTGCTTGAGTTTCGGTTTATACCCGCGGTTGCCTGAAAGGCATTGTAAATGGTAGTCACTTTACCATCAGATGACCATTTATTAACTAAATGATGATAATTAATTAACTAAAACAATACTTCAAAAGTAACCGTTGGCAAATATAGGTAAGACAAATACTTTATAAACTTAGCAGTACAACACAATAAAAAAACCTTGTACATACTTAGTCCTTGATACCTTATCGATTTCTTAAACAATATCAACAAAAGGGAAGTAAACTCTTGACCTAATATTGTATATACTTTACCCAGATAAAATTTAGGTAACAATTTATTAACACAATAACAATTTGCCATTGTTATTTGACGTGAAATAAACTGAAACAGCGGGGAGCTAAGCGGGGATGGCTAATACTATGTTACTTTATTCTTATTTAGGCTAAACGTTTTGGCTTTATGATTTGGAACCCTGTATTTTTTTAGGCATTTTACTAAGCTTTTTGCTGGGCTTAAAACTTTATAGCTAAAAAACTAATAAAGGAAATTTTGTTGTATTAAAAGTGGATATGTCAGCGTTGATTTTTTTCATCGCTTTATTTCTGAGAGTTTAAGGTGGGCTTAGCCGTAAAAACCAAGACTGACAAAATTACTTTCGCATTTATAATTGAAATAGAATGAAAATATTTTTTAGTTCACAAGTATGATGAAAGTTTACTATACGTTAATAATAATTTTATTCTTCAGTATAAATATATTCCTAATCGAAAATAATGAGAATCATCGTTTATTGATTAAATTTTCGTAATTTGTAAAATATAATTATTTTATTTACAAGCAAATGTACAACTATAATATATAAAAAACTTCTTCGAGGCTGCCGCTGCTGCCGATCGGCAAGGTTCCCAGAAGGCTGGCAGCGTTTCCTCTTTGGATGGCCAAGCTGATGCGTTGGCGGAAAAAGCTCCCCGCCCGCCGGTCACCCGAGGCCTCGATAATTTTTTTACATAAAATAATATTTTTTTTACGTAATTTGTTATATTCAACATAGCTAAAAGAGTAATCTACAAAATTAGGCATTAAAATCCAATAGGAACAATATTCTGATTGCTCAAATTCACCAAGAGATGAAATTACGCTGACGTATGACAAAATACCACAGTTTCATTAAACTCGGGAAGGCAAGGCCATTTAATCAAGTCTGGTAAAATATTTTGCATAAATCAAAAGATAAATTCAGTGAACGACATATTGACGCATGGTTTCAAGTTTTAATCAGAGGTTACCTTACAACCACTATTACTCGGGTCGTTTTTATTGTATAGAAGATATGTCGTTGTTAGTGTATATTTTGTTACAGAAATTATTCGTAAAAATCTAAGCATATATAACTTATCTTATTCTTGCTTTTAATAAATAAAAAAGTAAAGTGTCATTTTTATAAAGATGACACTTTTCTTCAGAAGTTAAAAAAACAAAGGATAAATGTGCCATGAGTGCGATTACCAAAAATTTTCCTTCGAAACACAAGCAGAACCTCGGTGAAAATCTAATTCATCCGTCAACATGTCTCCACTATCAGCAATCTCACGTACTCTGAAGGGGTTTCTTGTTTAACATAATATCTTGGTACATTAATTTAGGTTAGGCCGTCCTTATATATCCTTAAGTTGCGCCACGTTACCCTTTACTTATGAAAATGGGTAACAAAGGACCCTTTGAGATCTATTTTCTTAGATAATAGTTTAGTTTTGGTACTTGTTTTGTAATAATTGTGATATTGAGGTTAGGAATGATAGCGTCGCGTCACGTTGTTTTTTGGCTGACCTAAATAAGCTTTACTATTGTTTTATTGACACATTTTCTTTTAGGTCGTTCTTTATTCGGAACGTGATTTTTTAGAATTTTGGTTGTCTCAAGAAAATTGATGGCCTAATTATTTTTACTAATTCATTAAAATACCTATTCTTTTTATATGTATATTGTAATATAATCGCTGCTGTAGATAAAATTGCGCTCAATTTATTATTATCTACAAATTAAAAGTCCGTACTTTTTAAAACTTTCATTTAAACCAAAGTTATTTAATCAAGTTTATTTTAAACAAGTCATTCCCAAACACTTATTATTTCTTTGGAATTCCAACGTTTTATCTATGTGTTTTCGAAAGAATCTAAAGATCGCTTCAAGTCTTATTTTACCTTCAATATTTTTTGTGGCAATAACACAAGTAGTAAAAGATATGTTATGACGTCATAACACTCAAGGCAGCCCCTAAATTTCAGTAGGTGGCGGTAAATATCAACATTAGGGACCAGACACAACTATATAACGAACGGTATTGCCAAGGACGTTCAAGAATGTTTCAAACCTTTTCTGTCTCTACATAAGACGGAAGATTTTTTCCTTCATTATATTCTTTTGTTCTTTGACGCAAGTTCGTTTTTGTTCTTTCAGTAAAATTACATTGAGATAAGTTTTATGTAAGGAAAGACGGATTACTTTAGTTATGTTTAGTGTTTCTGTGGGCAACTTGGGAAACTTTTCTTTTTTTATCGTAGTTTTCTACTTTCATTTTGTAAATCGTTGAAATTACTTTACATAGATACGATCAAAATCGTAGACAATAAAACTTTTAATGCTTCGGGATTTTACCCTTTATTAGTGGACGTTTACGTAACAAAAGTAGTTTCTAATTCTTGTCGTTTAAGCTCTACGTTGATAAATAAATCGGTAAGGTAAAGATTTGAATGTATAGATTTAGTTAATGTATTGGTTCCTATGTTACGAACTAAAAATATAATTTAAATTAATAAAGACAATTCAATTACTTATGTACATATTGTTTAAAGATAATAATAAAAATATCAATTTGATGTTTCTTTTCCATGAAAATCTGTTAATGAGTTATTTCATGCTATGAAGTCAGTAGGTACATAGGTTTTCCCAGAACCAAATTACTGATCGGTAATACAATACAAATGCTTTACCGAGTCTACCTGAATCTTCAAACAAATGAAATTCTATAGGAACCAACAGAAGCTTTGACAGGCTTTTAATTCATTGAAGCGTTCACTTGTCCATTCAATTTTCACCTGTATGTCTGATGAATTAAGGACTCTGTATTTAAACAGACCTCAAGCATGATATATTCTTCGAGGGTTTCACATTAAACAGAAACATGATTCCCCGCTCTGTGCGGTAATTACTGGTTTCGCACGGGGCCTTTTGGTTGGTCAAATTAGTTGAATGTTTGATCAAAGGTTTGTGTAATGTATCTCGCGATTAATGATTCATTTGGTTGATTTATGACTGAAATTAGTGGTTAGATAAGTATGTAAATATACATGCAGTCCTTCTGGGTATTAAATATCTACGCATACACGACTTTACGCAACGAATACCTCTCGAGCGGTTATGTTTACGACTCGATATTAAACGTGTCAACTCAGCTAATACACAAAAATAAAAATCCCGCGTTACGATGTTGGTACGCGATTAACTCAGAAACTACTAAACCGATTTTGATGAAACTTTGCACACAAAAAGGTAGAGGTCTAGAATAAAAGATAATATACTTTTTATACCAAGAAAAGAAAAGATCCCTCGGAAACGCGGGAGAAACCACGAAGGTTTTTAAAAGCAAAGCCTTTTCGTATTGTTTATTTATCAAGCAACATCACCAAAAACACTAACATCAATAAATCTATCATGAAATCTCATAAAATTCACAATGAACAATCATTTTGGGGGACACATTGAAAAATAGCCGGTGACAATGGGCGATAAGGCAGAAGGGGCGCTCAAACGACGAATAATATGGTATTTCGCGTTACGGAAATCCAGATGCATAATTTAAAACGTCTCCCCCATTTCCCTAACAGCTTTTTTACACACAAACACGGCACATTTCAGGGGTGCCAGAAAAGTTTGAAAGCATTTGGTTTTATATAAAAGCTTTCGTACCTATAAGGGACTGAAGTTGTATGGGCTTGATTGAATTTTGTACGCGAAGTCTCAACCATTTCCTTAATCTAAGTTTTCTTTGAAACATTAATTGTTACCTTCATAATATTTTTTTACCACTGGGTGGCAAACAAGCTTACGGCCTACCTGATGGTAAGCGGTTACCGTAGCCCACGGACGCTTGCAACGCCAGAGGCGTCACTTACTTGTATGTTACTCCATTAATTATTATTATTTTCTGCTGTTTCTTTTTTCTCAGCAGTTTTGCTGGTTTCAGCTACATTTACAATGCAGGGAAGGTATTTATTATGATAATGTTGTCTCTAATTGCATGAATTTTCTTACTATTCTGCATGTATTTAAGATTGCTGCTTTCTGTATGTTTATGTATAGGGATTTTTGTAAGTCTAATCATTTTATGCTGTTGAGCAGATGGCTGTAGATAACTTCCGTGGTGGAAAGAACTATAGGGATAACTAAACTTTTTCTTTTCTCTAGTATTATTATTATTAGGGATTAGTTTTCCGCCCCGCGGTTTCACCCGCATTCCCGAAGGATCTTATCTTTTCTCGGGATAAAAAGTATCCTATGCTTTAGTCCAGGATATGATCTACCAGTGTGCCAAGTTTCATCAAAAGCCGTTTAGCTGTTTTTGCGTAATTGAGGAACAAACATCCAAGTAGGATTAAAAGTAGGAGGTAAACTCTGAATTCCAATTAAAAAAATATCACTAATACGAAGTTATATTATCCCTGAGTAAAACCGCGGCTCGAATGCGAGAGTTAAGTAACTTTTTTATCATAGAAAAGCGGTGAAACCCCCCCCCCCATGCGGAAACTAGTGAAACATAATAAATTACTACGTACATAAAAACACCACAAATAATTAAGAGTTTAACATGTTACATTTCTCAGCACAATAGGTACCACAGGCTTTTCCTAAACTTAATCTCCGTATTGCTACACTTTATTCCCTCATTGTTTAACTTTGCAATTCTCAGGTCTTTATAGGAACAATGCCAGCAACTCTAAGCTCCAGAGACTTGGAATATGTGGTGAAATTATGCTGTTTGAAAATGTTGAGTGAGACGGGAAGAGTTTCTATGAAATTATTATTTACTTACAGTTTGATGTGTGAGTTTTGGAGGCAAATATAAGATGCTAATCGTCCCACGTTTTGCCCGCGTTTTCAAAGGATCTTATCTTTAGCCGGGTTAAAAATATCATTTGTTTTATTCTTGGATATGATTTACCTGTGTACTAAGTTTCATTAAAATCCGTTTAGCCGTTCTTGAGTAATAAATGGCGTAACTAACCTGATTTTGTTTTATATACAGATCGTCTGGTAAGTAACACGACAAACTTAAGAGGGAGATAGGTGAGGCTGGTGACCTACCTAATAAATAAAATGAATATTTAATGTCTAAAATTAAAAAATATCGAAATATCTCGAAAATTGTGACCTTTTTATTGAGCTTATTTTTGTATATTTGGTAGGTGACCCGCCCTCCTATCTCCCCCTTAAGTTTGTCTTATTACTCACCCGGAGACCCTGAATATAGACTAGCGACCTGAGCCGGTTTCACACGGGTACTAGAGCATAAAATATTTACTAATATTGGTTTACGCCAGTAAAGATTCCAGTCAGCACGATTTGCTCCGACATCTTCAACAATCATCATATTTCAGCCAATATACACACAACCGTAATGAATTATACACCAAAAGCTTCCACATAAATCACTCCATTCATTGGCGAACACCGTACAATATTCCGTTAAGTAGTTTTTTAGTTTATCACGAACATATAGACAGACAGAAGCGGCGGTTGACTTTGTTTTATAATGGGATTGTTACGTATTATTGGCTGTTAATATAACATATTCATTCATAAACATTTCCTATTCACAAACCGTATTTGCTGGAATTATTGCCAATATTCAGTTATTAATTCCATTCACGACTTGATTGATTGCATTCCAATATAAATTATGATACAATATGTTTGGTATTCAATGTCTATTATGAGTCAATTCAGAATATTGTATCATATTCAAGTGGCACGGTAAACAAATCACTGAATGTTTGTTTGTTTATGTTATAAGATCATTATTGATTCGTGATTCTGGTTTTTTAGAAAAATATCGTCAGAGCTAATCTATAAAATTCCTAGAAGTAAAAATAAATTATAAACTAAAGTTTACATTTACTGTGAAAAGTATGAAATTATTTTTATTATATCAGATTCAGTCCTATTCTAACTTGTTCAGATTAACAAACCAATCAAATCAGGTGGGCCGTCATTGTTTTCCGCGTTGTGTTATAAATAAAACATAGATTTTGAAAATGTCCCATCTCAAAATATTTGAAATATACAAAATATACAAAAATTGGTAACCTACCAAAAATATAAAAATCACCTCACTAAAAATGTCACCGGTATTCGAGATTATTTAGAAAGAAAAAACGGATTTTAAAAATGTCCCATCTCCAAATATACACGATGAACTCATACTCATAGTGGACGCCACAATCGTCCTCGAATTCTGTGTAAAACAAGTTTGCACGTGTTAAAGTATTTTTCCCCTAATTGTAATAATCATCTTTAACATTAAGCTTTAAGGCTTTAAGCTATGGGTCGTTGTACATCATCATCATCATATCAGCCGGGAGACGTCCACTGCTGGACAAAGGCCTCCCCCAAGGATCTCCACGATGACCGGTCTTGCGCTGCTCGCATCCAACATAGTTAGGGATGTTAGGGTTCTACTTGCGTTTTTTTGTTTTCATATTTTTTTCTTAACTTTGTAGTGCTAAAGTTGACCGACATTTTTTTTTTTTTTTTTTTTTTTATTCTAGATAGGCTTGTGTTTGACTACAATCTCACTATGGTAAGTGATGATGTGGCCGAAGGTGATAAGCGCACAAAACCTAGATGGGAACTGGGATGGGACATAGACTATCGTTATAGAACAAACATCAAAACTAAAACAACAAAACTGACAAAGATCAAATTGGCTAAAACCATTTTATTAAGACAACTTGGAGAGAAGAAATATTCTTTGTTTGGAGTCGATGACAATGCTAGATGTTAATAATAATATGTGTTATTTAGAAGTGCCTTGTTCAATGACGTCACTCTTGCTACAAGCTTTTCTTTTACATTCTCTACATTTAATATTATAAGGAAAATCCTATGTAAACATGTTTACCGGCGTAAATTGATTTATCTTTCAACATAGAAACTATTCAGCTTTTAGCTTATGTTATTTATAGGTTTTATGTGATCTGGGGGCACGAGAGGGCCCCGCCAAGACAAGCCAAGCGAAGCGAACGCAAGGGCACTACCTACCTTTTCTCGTAGCGCTTCGTCGTTTTTTTGAACCCTCATAACTTCGCTTTGGATTATACCAGATAAACAAAATTCTCGAGATATGATGTCTATAGTAGACTTATTAAACATATAAAGTTTCAATTGCAAAGCTCTTATACTTTAGATGATCATCAAAACTCATAGGGTACTTCCTGAAGCCATACAAAGCATAAGGTGGAAAAAAAAATTCACTGTTCATTACTTTTCTTTTATACTTTTCTTTTCTTGTAGTTACGAAACGGCCAAGTCACATACTTTGACTAAGGTGTAGAGTTCTTGAAGTTAAGGCTTGTAGAGTTAGGGCGTGTAGAGTTAGAAGCATGGCTCTATATGAGATCTGATTACTTTTTGACAGTTCGAGCCATATGGTGTCGTCTTGGCAACATTTTATTATTAAGATATACAGGTAAGTTTTCGGTACAATGAAATAAATAATGTAAATTTCTACATAAAGCAACAGAAAAAGTGTTCGAAATATATACTTATAACATAAAAATAAAATCAATTTATTTCAAACAAAATTTTACTTATTCAATTTATACCTATCGCTTAGAAAATAAAACCAATTTATATGTAACAAACTAAGAATTTCAAGTTTATCAAATTGTAAATCTAGCCAATTACGACGAAAATAGGTCGCAAAACCATTTAATTTAACAACGTCCTTATTTATTCGTAATGCCCGGTGTTGCTGTCGTCAAACTCAATGGGCAGAAACCTTTAAAATGTAAAAAAGCCTAGTCGTGTACGGTAGGGCGCTTAACGGGTCAACTGGGCCCCGTAACGACCGTCCCACTTCTGACCCACTAATGTTCTGACGCATTTCTGTTCTTGATGGTACGGGCTTGATGAAAAATACCCACGCCCTTACAGTTGAGATGGCTTATGAAAACAAAAACCCTTTTTCAGTGAGTCTTTACTTATAATTTGAAAGGGTTGTTTCGACATTTTCATGAGATGTTTTAATTTAGGTTAGTTTTAGTTTAGTCAATTTTGAGCAACGTATTTTGATTTTAATCACTTGGACTATTGTGTTTAGTTTAGTTTTATTTTGTTTCAATTATGTTTTCACTAATTGCGAGCTTGATTTTTATTCATCACTTTCTATGGTCTATGTCTATTATTGAAGGTTTTCGATTTTTATTACAATTCCAAGATAATTAAAGTTTTTATCAATATATTGTATTCGTTTTGTTATGTTAGCCAACGGTTTGTTTTGACTTGAAGACTGACTTCGGAACCCGTGGTAACTTCTGTAATTCGACCTTCATAAGTGCCCTTCTAGGGACTAAACTGACTTTGACTTTATGTCCTCGCTATGTCTATCATTCACATGTCTTTTTACTAATGTCAAAGTTGTGAGCCTAAGTTTTGATTTGGCTCTCAAATAGTATCTATTTTAAAGCCCTCAGTCTGGTGGCTACAAAGTGCCCTACTCCCATGCCAAAATGCCAAACCAATTACATATAAACGTCTATAAATACAGATACGCTCCAGTGTAGGTATCGATTGAGAGCCCTAAGCGCTCGCCGAACAATCCGCGTAAGGGTGCCCCAAAAAGAAATTATAGTTAGCGAAAACACATAAAATAAGTATTGACAACTTTATTAATATCACAAAAATAATAAATTTTCAAATATTTGGTACGTACGTGAAACACAAAAATAATAAATTTTCAAATATTTGGTACGTACGTGAAACACAATCGTGGACGGATAGAGTGACAAATGAAAGAGTTTTGCAAATAATGAACAAGAAGGTGGAGGTGTTGAATACAATCAAGAGACGTAAGCTCCAGTATTTGGGTCATATAATGCGAAATAACAAATATGAAATGCTCCAGCTGCTTATACAGGGGAAAATACAGGGAAAGCGACCACCTGGAAGAAGGCGTACCTCGTGGCTCAAAAACCTCAGAACGTGGTTTAACTTGAGCACCAGATCCTTATTCCACGCAGCTGTGTGCAAGATCAAGATAGCCTTAATGATAGCCGACCTCCGGTAGGAGATGGCACCTAAAGAAGAAGAAGTGAAACACAAAAATAATAAATTTTCAAATATTTGGTACGTACGTGAAACACAAAAATAATAAATTTTCAAATATTTGGTACGTACGTGAAACAATGTCCTGAAATTTAAAAATTTCACCGACTCATTTCTCTTACCTACAATATGAGGTTTGATTTTTTTGCTGACGCCTCGCACAGTTGATTGACCTCGCACAATCGGCAGAAACGACACCAAATTCGAGTCACGTCCGTAGAAACCACATCACGCTTGACGAATTTGACGATTTTCCTACAGAGAACAAAAGAAATGTCCTACAAAGGGTTTGTTTGTGAAACAAGGGTACCTAATCTGTACCTTAGAGTGAAACGTACTAAAGTCATTTATAACATGATATCTTTGAAGTACTTACACTTTTGTTGTTTATGGTACTTGAGTACTATACTTTAAGAGTAATACAAAGTTGAAAGAGAAAGGTTTCTGCTGAGATTAATTTTAATAAATTACAACATTAATAATATTACGTAACATCACACTCATGTAGGCTATGTAAAAGGAAATTAGTTGAAAGAACAATAAAAATATTTTTCGAGCACATTTAAGCCTGTTTATAAATAATATGAGGATATAAACCTGTAGTTTTGTTTTATCTTTTTTAATGTAGATGTATTAGTTGTTTAAGCTCGCTAACAGCTTTCGTTTTTTAAGTATTTTGAATGTTTGATTTACATTTTTATTTCTTTCTGAACACTGAATTAATTTGTTTGTTTTTCAACTTATTTTTTGCATTGTTATTTTATTAACATAGTGGTTAATTATTCGACGTGTATTGTAAAATATACATAATGATCATTTTAAATTCTCATTAAGTGAACTCTGTTCTTTGAGAAGTCTGTTTCTTAGAACCTAAATAAAAATGTGTTGATGTATTTCTGTTATTACTTTAAAATTTAAAATATTTATAATGAATAAGCATTAAATAGACATCTATAATTTTGCTATACCTGAAAAAGATCACTAAGTTATTAAGTACTGTGTAGGTAATGTTATAAGATCCATGCAAAGACTTTAATGAATAAGGGATCCATGCATGATACTTAGAAGCAGAATAGATGAATATTATTATTAGTTCAATTTTTGCACGGTGGTAGGGTACTATGTGGTACTCGAATGGCTGGCTACCACCCTCAAGTTTAAAATTTGTCGCCAAACACCTGTTGGTGTGTTCCGGCAGTTGCACTTGAGGACCAGTTGCCCTTGCCCTTAAGGCATTGTAATAAGGTGTACAACACGTTGGCAGTCCACCTGCTATTTCTAATGTTCATAGGCGACGGTAGTCACTTACCATCAGGTGACCCGCCTGCTTCGTTATCAATAGTGACATAAAAAAAACAAAAAATAATAATAATGAGAATGCTCGTTAATGCAGCATCGACTAAGCTGCCAATGTAAACAAACACCCGACTCAATCGAGACGCCTGCAAATCCTCCGATATATGCAATGCAAGTGCTAAAATAAATATTTTGTTTCAATATCTCGTTAAGTACAATTTTAGCTACAATTCAGTCGCGAAGTGCATCGGAAAACGATTGCAGCGTACGAAACTATCGTAAAATCTTACGATGTTTCAAATATATTTTGTGTGCCGGACGCGAGCTAATTATCGCAAGCATCGATACATTTGAATGTTACATAGAACAACACTATCGGAAACATTCTCTTTTATACGTATTTGAAATGAAAATGCTATAAGCTGGGGTGTTTAGTGAGGTTTGGTTTTTTGGAAATAAGTAAAAACAATTGTGAACAATAAATGCTACATATTTTGGCATTAACGCTGGTGTACCCTAATATTATGTTATTTTAAAATTTATAAATATTCATTTATCTGTCTGACTGTTTGGTTGTTCCGGCTCTTCTCAGAAATGTTACACGCCTTTGACGGGAAATTCATTGACAAGTAGAACAGAAACTAATTAAGGAGTAAAACTGGAGGTCTTCAATAATACAAAAGGCTGTGACCTTCAGCAAAACGAAAGAATTTAGCTGATAAAACACCCACTTTAAATTTTTTTTTTCTTCATTAGGAGACCGTTATGAGCTTATCGCTTTAATACCATGGTATTTGTTTTCCAAAATTTAATTTTGATAAAATAATATAAAAATTATAATATTTTGAATAAATTTTAATGGGTGTTTACCATCCAATGTTAGTGATAAGGCCGCCCATTGTGACATTATGAATGTTATTTCTGTTTTTTTTTTTCATGTATGGTAACAATAAAGTGTTATCTTCGTAAAAATTAGCAAAGGTTTACGATTTCTTTTAAAAAATGGTTATTATTTATATTCTAACGTGTTTTTACGGCTTCTACTTAAACCACTTTTTTATGGCATTTTTTTTCTTATCTTAGTCAGTTTTTAATCTAATCCAAGTAGGTATTGTTTGATTGACACAGATTCCTACCTATTTATATATTTATGTACAGGACGCCTCAATATTTTTGTCAATTGTTGCGTAAATTGTTCAAGATAAACAATGCGAAGCAAGGAAACACTCTCAAGACATTAATAACGTTCCTTAGTCCATAGAAATCTAAATGAATAAGTGTAAAAGTAACCTACACAACTGAATTCCCTGAAATGATCGCCCACTATTTTGTATTGTTTTTCGATCAGTTTGAATCTATTCTTAAAATTATCTAGTCAAGTTTTTTTGTGTCGAAATGGCCTAACTAGTTATCATTATATTTATGATCGCAACCTCGACACTGACACTTATTTAAACAATTATAATAATAATTTATTTTAAACCAGTTTTCCGCCACTGGTTTCACCAACGTTCCCAATGGATCTTTTTCCAAGACACAAAGTATCCTATGTTTTTTTTTAGAACTTGAGACATTCTTGTGTGCCAAGTTCCTGAGGGATCTTATCTTTTCCCGGGATAAAAAGTATCCTATGTTTTATTCCAGGATAAGATCTACGTTTGTGCCCAGTTTAATTAAAATCCGTTTGGCCATTTTTGCGTGATTGAGCAACAAACATCCAAACATACAAACTTTCACATTTATAACATTAGTAGGATTAGTAGGATACTATTAATGAATTAAAGATCAAACCAAAAACAAATTGTTTGAAAATTGTTGCAATCTGTCAGTATGAACTGTTGTACACAACCGCTGGTTAACTGTTTTCCCCTCATAAAAAATACATAAACTATTAGTGATATTTTTTTTAAACTGATGATATACTTTTTTATTATAATGGTAGTTCTATAGTATTTGTATCAATTTCTATGTTTTTAGTCCATTCTCGGCAGCAAAAAGTAACATTTAAGTTGGAACATTAGCCTCTTGGGAAGCATTACAGTTTGAAGCCAGTTTCTTGGGTATTGTTCACTTTGTGCGGTGACGAATTGACGCGGGAACTCGAGTAACGAGTTGAGATTACATGAATGTCATATAGTAGGTACCTACAACGATTTTTACGTATTTTACGTTGTCCTTGTAATATAAATTAATTTAAATATACAATTAATTTTCAGAAGATTTTTCGTATAAATCGAAAAACCTTTTTATTTGATGCTCGTTTTTAAATCTTAATTTAAAAACAACAGCTTTTGTATATGTTTTTTTATCACTGGTTCTTCATCGTGTTTTTTACAAAGACAAAAATAATAGTATTTTTTTTAATTTTGATGAGGTAGGTACACCTGTATAAGTACTTGAAACCAAGTGTAATAATTTTACAAAAGTTTTTAAATATTGATAAGGTATTCTATTAAATATGTCTGTAGATAGATAAATCCTTTAAGTTTTCCCGGAAATCAAGATTTTCCTGTTATTTTCCGTATTTGTGACATATTCGAAGGTGAATTACTGCACTTTACATCTTCTTAATGTTTCCGCTACGTCACGTAGAATACGATACATTTTGGAAGGTATATTTTATGGAATAAATCTGTTTATGCCAATGACAATTTATACCTGTATTCCTAATAATATTAAAATATGTTGACTTATTACATTAACTACAACTTTGAAAAATTCAGAATGCCAACAAAGAAGTAGTACCTATCTTTATGTACTAAATCTAATATCAAAACTGTTACTGTGATCAAGTCAAGAATAATAATGTTTAAAATATACCTTTATAATTATAATTATTATTCTTTAGTTTTAAAAGTATCCTTATTTTCTAACATTATGTTATTATAACAAAAAGTGATACCTATAACAAAATGCTTTTGAAGAAAACAATTTCAATAAAAAAATTATAATTTTCTTGCCAGCTGTTTTAATCTAAATAAACCTAATGAACCCGTATAAGGGTCAGATCATTCGTAAAATTATCATTTTATTTAATTTGATGGATTTAGTTTAAACATTGGACGTTTAGTTTAAACAAGTTGTGTCCTATTTTCCTATTACTTTGTGAGTATACGCAGAACATCTCAACAAAGTTTCATCGCAATCGAATGAACAGTAATGGCAGCGCATAAAATACAAACAAACAAACGTTGTTTTTAGCATTTATTACCCGACTGTTTCACCTATCTGTGGTAGTGTAGCTAAACCATTTTGTATACCAGAAGAATGTATATGTAGAAAAATTGACGTATATAAGGACTATAAGAAACTTAAGTAACGCCACGAAAAGACCGCAAGCTCTTGCGACAAAAACTATACTTCCTACAATTAATCCCCCAGACAATCTTGACTATGACGTCCCAAGTTTTTACTATTATTAACGAAGACACTTCTGAAGGGTCTTCTATCATCACAAACATTAATGGTGCGGTATACCAAATCATAAATTATTCAACCGAAACTCATTTCAGGACATTTCTGACTTGCTAGAAACTTGTAGGGGATTTGTTATGATGGATTTGCAAGTCGATTGTAGGTTTCTGATTTCCATTGTTATATTAGATTAGGAAATGTAAACTGTATCTGTAATTATAGTTAAAACCGTGATCAAATATCTCAACATTTATCTTAGAATATAATACTTGACAATCACAACAAGCTGAGAAGATGCTATATGAAAACAAGCAAATCCTTCATAACAACTTAATAATGAATTTAAATTGTTGATAGCCACTTTATCTGCGAAGTGCTTAATTACGACTTTTAAGGATACTTTATATTTACTGGATACTTTGACTTTGATAGCCAAATTAATGAAACATCGTTATAAACAGGCCATTAAAGAGAAACCATCTTTAAACACGAAACAAAAGGGTCTCATTTTGACTATCATTATAAATCTTTGAAAATCAAGAAACTAATTTGCTGTAAAAACTATGTGACTTAAATAGACCCTTATTATAGACTCAGCAAAAGTGTTTTATTTTCAGCGTCGATAGTTTCTGATGTAATCAAAATATTTCATTTATTTTAGAAAAATATTCGGTTACTACTCGAAAATGAAATTTATAGCTACAATAATACAGCACAGGTGTCCCTTTTTACTGAGCCTATTTTTTGTATTTGGTTGATGACCTACCCACTTACCTCCCCCTTAAGTTTGTCTTACTATTTACCGAACACGCTGTATACGCTACAATAGAGTTCAAAATGAAACCTAAATATATGTACAGCGTTCTTCAATTGATTCAAATAAAAGCAAGTTCTATACCCAACTGGTCTATAGTAAATATTAGTAATTTTTTTAACATAACTAACTATTTACTTTTAAATCTTACCGAATTATAAATTCAAAAAAAATAATAATTAAAGAACGTAAATATTTTGTATAGCTACAATTTATGAACTACTATGGAACTTGGCACCTTTCAGATCTCAAATCCCAAACGTAGCTTGTTCCTTTTTCAAAATTATGTTTTTGGTGGGATATCATTGCCGTGAGCAGGTAAATAAATATAATTTATAATAAGAAATCGAGATCCCGAATTGCATTAATATCTCCTCACGTACATTTGTATACAGGGTGGATTAGTATCGGTTGCGCTGACCGCAACTGACCCAAGACCAAGCTAAGCGTTTAATCATAGGAGGCGAAAGCTACCGTGTATCTAACCGCCAGCTTGCAATTAGAATGCGAATACAACGAAATTTTAATTTTACTGTGTATTTTTATTGTTTATCGTTTCCTCATAACGGGGTTATTATTTACAGACTGGATTAATGAGCGAGTTTTTTTAATAATAAACGGAACAACGGCCGGTTGGCGTAGTCGTCGGTTTTATTCCCGCTTATAACAGATATTTGTGTGCACGAACATGTCTGTTTGTCCTGATAATCACCCAGGATTAACTATTTAAGTAGGTATGTGTTAAGTAGGTGTGTGTAAAAAATATGTGAATATTGGTAATTCTATAATTTCGGAATATTCCATAAATATTTTTATATTTACTTGTCAATGTCAATAGACAATAAAATATTATGTAAAATGTCCATTTTTAAAAAGGACATTGTTGCCTAAAAAACAACATTCTGTAAGCATTTTTTTGTAGAAACTAAAGGTATATTGGGCTGAATTAAATGACAACCTAGCAAGCAACGACACGCACCATTTGCTTTATTTTCCAAACAAGTTTCCACACAATACACGTTGAATAATTTATTTTAGGTAATGCAAAACTCCTTTGTCGAGCCTCACTTCCCGGTATGTTTGTACAGAGACAGTTTCTGAGTTAATTAACAACCCATCTCGAAGTTAAATAGTTTGCTGTGATGTGTAAATTAAGACAATTTCTGTGTAACGGTTTTGTATGTAAACTATTTTGAGTTGATTGACGGATTTTAGTGTTAAGTCGACTTGGGCTTGGTTTGATCACGCTCCTCTGAAATTATCGTTATTATAAGGGATGATTTGTCTGTTGTATCCGTTTGGCATGATCCATTGTATTATCAACCCAATTTGATATGCGATGAACTTGCCAATTAAATTATAATAAATAGAACTTGCCAAATACCTAAAAACTTAATATAAATAAGTAAGACCTTTCTAAGGAAGTAAGAGTTCCAGGAGTTCCATTGCGATTCAAGTTATAATCATACACTTTAGAATATGTTTTCGTTCGGCATCCGCAATATTAAGAAATTAAGTGCCAACATAATGTACCCAAAGGAATAAATTGAAAGGAATCCCTATCTAGTTCTACAGATCTCGACATATTAAACCTATATTATCCCTATCCTATTCATTTCCGATTTACCATTCACAAAGAATCCAATCACAAATACCAATTTGTTCATAATATTTATTCTTATACAGTACTTTATACTCAAAAATAACCTTGTAATTATTACAGTGTCGCAAACAAAAGCTAATCTCAAGTCATTTATATTAAACGTTTTTAATTAAAATACTTTACGAATCGTTTATTATACGTTTCATTAATATTGCTTTAACGTCCAGGGTTTGGATATTCGTACTCGTAATTGAAAATTCGAAACAACACACTCCGTCCCTTTTTAATTTCCTCAAAAATTTGTTTCCTCGCAATATCACTTCTAATTTGTAACATACCGCAAATACTCAACGGAGAAGAAAAACAAATTTATAACATTGTTTACCTGCCTTTCGACATACAAAGGGTAATTTGAAACATGTCTAATATTTGATTTTATTTTTGTTGCAGGTAGAAGGTATGCGGGCTCAGAAAGTACCCGCTACCTTGCTACTGTTGCTTTTTGCAATAGAAGCCCTTCACGCTAATAGGAGAAAGCAGAAAGAAAAGTTTATACCAGCCGCCACGAACATATGCGACATTGGTGATAGGGATTCAAAAGTACACTGCTACTGTGAATACAGCCAAGAAATCAACGAAGCACTTAAAACGGAATGTTGGGTTTTCAACGGTGGAATAGAAAAATCTGATCCGCTATGGCCGAGTTTTACTTCGCAATCAAACATAGAAATGTTGGCATTCAACGTAAGAGCAGACGGCGGTTTAGATTTCGTACCGACAAAAGTTTTACGATATCTAAGAAAACTGAAACATTTCAGCGTGAAATACAGCTCAATACCCAAGATAGAGAGCTACACGTTTGTAAACATTACGTCAGTCCAAGAAGTCACACTCACAAAGAATCAGATAGTATCTCTTAGTAAACATTCATTCTTCAACTTGCCAAATCTAACCATTCTCACATTAGATGAGAATAAAATAACAGAACTTGTCACTGAGACATTTTACGAGTTACCTGCTCTACAGAAACTATATCTCACGAGTAATAATATAAGTGTTATTCAAGACGGAGCATTCAAACATCTAGTCAACTTAGCCGAGTTAGAATTAGATAGGAATAATATAAGCGAACTCAAGAAAGAGTGTTTTGATGGTCTCGCTAACCTTAAACGTCTAGACTTAAGAAAAAACAAATTAGCTGTACTCAATTCATTCACATTCACTGAACTGTGGAATTTACAGTCATTGTTATTGGATTACAATGAAATCTATATTCTGGCTCAGAGAACATTTGATGGATTATCTCAGTTAAAGAAATTGAGTTTAAGTCACAATCTGCTTGTGACTTTGGCTAATGGGCTGTTTGAGGGCGTTAGAGGCCTGTCAGCCTTAGATTTAAGATATAATAAGCTCAAGAGGTTCACGATTGATAACTTACGCCCTATTTATGATAATCTGAAAAATCAAAATAGTTACATCTATTTGGATGGTAAGTCTTCATTTTTACTATTTTTTTGGTACGAATCAATCAATCAATTATTGTTCTTTTTTTTATAAAATGACGTAAATAAAATTATCCTTTAAATTATTAAGCTCACTAAAATTGATAAATTCTAACATTTTACTTAAAGATGTGTTATTATTGGCAGCAAAAAAGCTTTTACGAATAATAATATAAATTGACGTCCATGTTTACAGAGAAAAATCTTCTGTGAATTTGTTTCTTTAGAACAAAATATAAAGGCGATGTTAATTGGAACACTTTAAAGATTGCTGATAAATGCGTACTGATAGCAATAATTTTAATGAATCTTTCGTTAACACGTACATTATTTAAGGACATAATAATATTGCCTAATTTAAAGATAATATCTCGTCTAATTATCAAAATCAATTAGTCTTAGCAGACGGCGAATTCAAAATGGCCATTAGTTCAATTAGAGAATTAATTAAGACTTCAATTGTTACAGGGAACGACTTCGCATGCGATTGTCACCTGGCTTGGATGCATAAGCTTCGGCACGAGGCTAAGAGCATCAAAGTGAGAACGTCTTTAGAAAATTTCATTTGCAAATTTGCTGATCCATCTCTTAATTCACACTTTACTTACTTCGAACGAACCGTAATCAGTTCAAACGATTTATATAATATCGATGACAAAAGTCAAACGAAAGATTATACGGATAATACTGATGATATATTTCAAGAGGAAATAGATGATACTTACGTCGATGAACCTAAATCATCTCACGGAGAGAATGAGAAAACTCTACTACAAATCCCTATAGAAGCGTTGCCGTGTCCGCAAGACGTTAAAAGCGTTACCGACAGAACATATACTTACCCATCTCAGAATGAAGCGAAAGATTATAGAAACCTAATTCAATCTTCTGAATCGACGAAAATAGACGCAGATAAAACAATTCTCCTTTTCCCATTGGTAATATTAATAATACGGACCATTCATTTGTAAATAGCTGGAGAAATTAAATTTATACAGTATTTACTTTGTTCTCTCAAAAGGGAATATTAAATTTTTCGTTTGCCAAGGCTTTTATTATATTTTTCATGATGTTCATATGATCTAGTATTGTAAATAGACTATATTTAACCACATATGATTATAATATTACGTAACGGTACCGCTTTGGATTTCAAATATTTCAATGTAAATATTAATTGGTGTAAAAAATGTGATATAATAAATAAGTTTATCGATAATATTAATGTCTCGGAGAAAACATTTAATGTAAGGTACTTTTCTAAAAGAAAACATAATTCACTTTTTCCAATAAAAGATAGTAATTTGTCTTATTTTATTGTTGCAAATCTATTGAAACACACTTTATGTAAATAGTTTTGAAAACTATAGATTCGAATAAATATGTAAATAATAATTGTTAGGTTTAAACGTGGATAGTTATGTGGTCACTGACCTCAGCATGGAACATTCACCAAAATTTATTGTGTAACACAACTATCTGCAGAAATTGAGGCTATTCATAAAACACGATCCCTTTTTAGTAACTCTCCTGTAATTTAATAGTCTGTTTTATGCAGATCCGTAGACACATTTAATTTCCTGTGTATTTGATTTACAAATCTTCTGCAAAATTTGTTTATTTGTTAATTTACAAAGATTTTATATGTTTTTTCCAATCTCATCTAATGTTTAATAACTTGAATAGGAAACAAACAATTTTATGTCTACAAATCGTGTGCAAATTAACCGAATTAACCGCAAAATCAATTTGCAATTGGTATAATGAATTTTGAACCTACCAACTTCAGGGTTGTGCGTATCAATGTAATGCGATTTGAAACTGACATTCATTTAAATTGTTTAATTGTATGCTATGTTAATTTTGAATATGTTTGTATGGGCTAATTTTATCATAATTATAAAAAAAAAATTAATAATACCTTTTTGAGTAATGTCTTTATTTTCTAGTTTAAATTCATATATCATTCAGGTATCATCAAATAATATATTTTTGCGTTCTATTTACCTACTGCTTTGTCTAGAGATGACTTAGATACTTCGTTTTTTTGTGAACATTATAAAAAGGTGGGTTACTCCCTCGCTTGTAGTGAGCTCGGATTCATCAATAATGACTATTGGCTGACCTTCACTTTATCTTTATATTCAGTTATTGCAGCATCAATACGTAATTGAATAAAAAAATATACCGTGTAAAATGTTGAAAGTTTAAAAAGCAATTTTAAATAAATTAATTTTATAGCGGAAACATTCTTGGATGATTGCCAAGCTGATGAGGCTTCCAATTCAGCACTTTAATATGTTACCTAGCAATGCAGTTAAAGACTTTTAACGATTTTCGATAGCAGTAATTTATTTGGTATGTAGGGAGCGAGCTTATGTCAGATGCAGGACGCAACACGATCACGTCTTCACTACAAGCTTCAGATTACATAAAAAAGGTCACATAAACTTTTGGGTCGGTTATTACATTTACAATCTAACAACTTTGAGAGACTAGAACTACTTAGGGAATTTTGAAACCATGGTTGGAAAATGTTTAGGAAAAAATCAATTTGCTTTTAGTTATTTAATACTTTGCATGTAAACATACATTTTTGGTTGATAACTAAACTAGCAGCACTGTATGGTGACTATTGGTGACCGTTGTGACAGCCCAATTCATCTATGTGCCAAAAAGAGACAAGCATAGCGCGTCAAAGAGGCTGCCATCAAAGTGTGTCACTACGTTGAAATGTACTCTGTAATTAGGAATTTGAAAGATATATCTCATATAAGTATTTCAGTATATTGCAAACAAGACGTTAATTCACTAATTTAACTGATTACGAATTTGATCAAACGAAGGTTTTTGTGAAGAGTGAAACAGGATTATTTAAAGTGTTATATTTTAAAATCATTTGCACTTGAGTTTGCGAATATATTATGCTTCCTGCATCTGTTTTTCTCTACACACTACACGAAAACATTTACTCTACCTTTAGTATCCATGTCACAGTTTAATCAAAACTGTGTCCATGTCGTCTCCTGCTCAGGCATTTTATTATATCGTCCATAAAAACATTTACTGTCAAAATGAGTTCGGAAAAAGTAGACGTATTTTAAATTTTAGTAATAGTAGATTTGGTATTGACTTGTAATAGGAAACATTAGTCCACGTAATGCGTATTATTTAAACACTAATAGTTATAATAACTTGGTTTGCGGCAGATTTAATAATAAATGTGACGCTGGTGAGAGTTAAAAAAAATTGCTTCTGACCTACTCATCTTTATCCAAGTACGGTTTAGGGGCGTGGGTGTTTTGAAATTAGCAAACAAATACATTTTCATCGACATGAAACAAAGTAACAAAAATGTGTAGCGAAACACGCTTGGTGTAAAATGATTTTGTGTAGTGTGTAGAAAAAAACATACGACAAGTTTTTCATATCATACAGCATTTTACACACAAAAACCTATATAAAAGAAAGTCGTGCTAGTTACACTATTTATAACTCGAGAACGGCTGGACCGATTTTCATGGTTTTTGATTTGTTATTATTTTTCAATAGTTATTCTGCTAGTCCACCCGGAATAGCAGAATAACTATTGAAAAATAAGAAAAATGCACAAAAAAAGAATAATGAAGACAATTATTTTGGTTTAGATTCACAAATTGGACACGGTAGGTGTCGCTGGAATCGGGTTCTGTGTTTTGTTTTAATTTCAGGGCAGGACAACGTCTGCTGGGCCCACTAGTGTCATTATAATTAACAAATTTAATGAAACCTTAATCCTTTGTTTAAAATTCAATCTAATATCGTACCTTCATTATTTTTTTATCATTAAATTATTTTTGTCACAACACATAAATCAAATCTTTACTATTTTTGTAATGGTTTTGAATTGATCTTAAGTATTATTATATAAGTTAGGATTAAATTAATTTAAATAAGAAGGTAATTTCAATGTTGCAGTAGTTTTGACTTTGTCTTTTGAACAAGACTTCAAAACTTTTATAACTACGAATGAGTTTGAAACTGTGACCACTTAATTTCAAATTTCGTTCATTAGCACTTCATTGCACTGTACATACTTTATATTTTTATGAATTTTATTTATAATTATAATTTATAATGATTTTAATTCACACTGAAGCAAGATCCCCTAAGTCTTATACTATTACAAATATGATAAAATTAGCGCAAATTCTTATTCTGATAGAAAAATAATTATTTACTATGTACAATTTAAAATGTTTTATATTTTACAGCGAGTAACAACTTACTATTATATATGTATAAAATCCTTTGTAAAGTATTTATTAATTTAAAATTATTTCATTAAAGGTTGATGTTGGAATTTCGAAATTTTATTTAAAGTTTACAATCGAAAATAATAAAGCAAGCAAAACTTTCAAATATTTAAACCTTTGATTTTTTGGCTCGCAGGTGGGACGGTCGTACCAAAATGAAACCAGGGATCATGATCCGATTTAGTATATAACTATTGTATTCACTATCAAAGGCTTTTTTATTTTTATGCACACAATCTTTACTTACTACTTTATCAAAGTTTAGAGTGATTTTAATTAAGATGGAGAGGATGCTCCATTCTTTAAATACTGTTACTTGAAAATATGGATGAGTTTGTGTTGGACCACTAAGGTTAGTGGTAATTTAGCAGTTGAAGTTAAGCCAAGAAGGAGGGCTGGAATAGCTAGGAGAGTGTCAAGAATTATTTTGCCAAATATATTGGCTTCCTCATAATAATAATAATAATAAAAATGATTCGAAAATGATGTCGTGCAATGATTGTCGATGTTACTGTCCCTCATGACGACAACCTTGTGAAGGCGGAGAAAGATAAAGAAATCAAGTATCTTGATCTGGTCCACGAGGTTGTCGACATGTGGGACATTGACACGGCACTTCGGCAGTCATTGTACCAATAGTCGTTTCCGCCCATGGCCTATTGGCAAAGAGCCTCGACAAACACCTTAAGAGGCTCACGTTAGGTGGCTGGATCAAGGGCCAGATTCAGAAGGCAGTACTCCTAGAGACGGCACGCATTGTGAGGAAGTTCCTCTCTCTGGAACCTTGACCACCGGTCACTTGGACCTTGTTCCCGATGCCGGTTGGATGCTGTTTTTTATAGTTTTAAATATAAATATTGTTTTTTTTTTTATATCTATATTTGAAATTATAATAAATAAGTAAAAGAGATATAAATAAATGGAATAATAATAATTATTTATTGCAGACCATCTGATCCATATTTGTTAGTAACAATTTGAACTTAGAACTAATGTTAGTTTTACAATTAATTATACAAATGAATTTACATAAAGATAGATGCACCTACGCCGAGGCAAGCCGGACCTGACACAACTACTTTGCAGTATGCAGGCAAATCCACCTGCCAAGTAGTGGGGAGTCCCACTTGTAACTATATAAGTGTCCGTATTTTTCATTGAATGATGGGCATACAAGCTCCATTTGTAGGTTATCAACAGAAAGTTTATCTCTGTCATTACCCAGAAAATGTTTGCGGCATAAAATGTTTGGTTGGTGGTGCTGGAAAGTTTTTACGACACCCCACGGTTAAACTTTAACACCGTTTTAATTAGTTGGGGTTATTTTCTCGCTTGCAGCAAAATTGAGGTGAATTTTCATCTTTTATTATTTTACTATCATGTCTTAAGTAAAGCGATGAAATACTTAAGATGTTGTCTGATAGTATAGCCGAAGAAGTATTTGAGTTTATTTTTAATAACTCGACTCGATTATACAGGTCCGGTTAGTAGTACGACTAACTTAAGGGGAATATAGGTGGGCGGGTTACCTACCAAATATCAAAAATCCCTCGGAAACGCGGTTAAAACAGCGGGGCGGAAAACTAGTATAATAAGATCGACTTTGATTTTGAGATAACAATATCGTTTGCCAATTGGCTAATAAATCACTGAGGGTAGATTGTTTTCAACATTATGTTCGTTTTTATTGTTTCATCATACCTATAATGGTAGGGGAGGCATTGATGCTAAATTTGTAGTTACTCGAGCGTCTTTGGGACCTACTGGAATTTGAAGATTAGGTGGAATAAAGAAAAAAAGGTTATGTGATATTTTCCCCTTCAGCGGTGGGGGGAGCGTCTACAGGGTTTCAAAAATGTAAAAAAAAAACAGTCACCAAGAAATACTCGAGCGCGTCAGATATTAATAGGGTAGTAATAATCTGACAATTATGTTGAGGGATTTCCTTAATCTGACGGTTTGAAAAAAAAAAATATGTAAAAAATATCGAAATCTCGAAAATGGTTCAAGATATCGAAAAAATGTTTGCACAAAAGTTGTAGAGAATTTAACCTTCTACAATATTTATTATGAATACATATACCAAAAAACCCATAGGAAACGAGATATTTGCAATAAATGATTTTTTGACCTTTGACCTTGAAAAGTCAGTAGTCGCGGGCACCCTATGATAAGTAGCTTTTGAAACAAGTTTTAGGGTGTCAAAATAAAGGTTTATACAAGTTAATAGCTGACTATTTCTCATTCTGAGGTGAAACTCATAATATTCCTGGACTATACACTTAATAATGATTTTAGCCACTTCGGCTTGTGCAAATCGGCAGATTAAGATATTTCCGTGATTCGTGACTAATTTCCTTCAAAATAAAAAAAAAACCAATCGCGCTCGAGAAAATCCAGGTGACGTTTTTTTTTTGCAACTTTGCGAGTCTCCAATTTTCTTTCGTCACGCCCAATTTGTCAGATTATTGAAATGTACACTATTTTGCATGTAACTAACTTACCTTACCTTAATCTGACGCGCTCGAGTATTTCAAACCATCGATTTTTTTTTACTAATCTGACGGGCTACCCTAGGCGTTCGACACTACATAGAGGGCTCAGATTTGGTGAGAGTACTTCACAAGGTGCAAGGTTGCCCCCTTATGTTAATCTGCCGCGCTCGAGTAAATCCCGAAATCCCCTATTCGCCTCCCCTACCATAAAGAAGGAATTAAAGAGAGGAAACGTCTTTAACTACAACCAGGGGGTTTGCCAATGTGTTATCGACCTTTTTAGAATGCCTCAAAGGTCAGATAAAATAGAGGATTTTTTTTACGCAAAAGATAATCATGCTTGACAGAAATATTCCTAATTAAGGCTCTAGAATTCAGACCCTCCAAGTTTTGCATGATTAGCAAGCTGTGACATGAATCCTTAATGAAAACCTACCTAATTCTGTTGACGTGTGCGAATTTGTAATTATTTACGTAACATGGGGACGGATCCTGACATACTTCAAGATAAGCATCCATATGTTTCTATTTATTTATTTACAAGCAAACAAATGAAAGAGAACTTCTGACGAAGAGAGATCTACATAGCTTTAAGAACGGAGGTAAATAAAGCGGAAGATCTGCCATATTTAATTTCAACGAACCTTTTCCAAACTGATCCCTATTCTTATATTTATATAGTGTGGTTTTTAAGGTATTTCACTCATTTTGAAAGGAACTCATCCCAAGTTGTTTCCGGGAAAGGGTTACTTTTGATCCCACGATTCTTTGTGCTTTAAAATGATTTGATGAAAAGTGAGCATCTGGGAGCCCATTTAAAATCTAAAACCATCGTTATTATAACAAGAAAAACAATAAAACTAAGTGGTAGATTACCTTTTTCTCTTCGAAATAACCATATTAATAGTAGTTTATTAGACACCTGAGATTTCGTGATTAATCAGTGAGTGGTATATCACTTTTATATATAGATTTGTTGCTCCCGAGGTTTTCCCGTGGGATCTTATCATTTACCAGGATAAAAGGTATTCTTTATCTTATTCCAGGATATAATCTATTTGAGTGTCAAGTTTCATCAAGATCGGTTTAGTAGTTTCGGAGTTCATCGCGGGCCAATATCGTGATACGGAAATTTTATATAATAAAGATAAAGACATAAAAACTAGCTGTCTCTCGCAGTTTTAGATACTTTTCCAAGAGATCAAATTATTACGCAAGATAGTTTATAAAAAAATTGTAAAATTAATTAACAATCTGAACGAATTTACGGTTTGAGTTCCATCAAAAACTACAAACATTACATAAAAGGTTACATTTGAACATTCAACTGTCATAACTTTGTTACCTACATCACGTAGGTATACTGCCTTTAAAGTTCCTAAAACCAACGTAATAAGTATAAACTTTATATACACTGTCACAATACTGTGTCTAATATACTGCTCAAGTAACACACTTATGTTTCATAAAATTGTTACAGGCTGTTCCAACGTTCATTTTGTATAATAAATTACCTACATAGAGTATGATATATGTCCATATTTCAAGAGTTATTTGATATGGCAATTAGATTTTATGGATTTGATGTAGAGGAGTGAATTTAATTAGTCTATTGTTTTCATCATCATCATCATCATGTCAGCCAGAAGACGTCCACTGCAAACAAAGGCCTCCTCCAAGGATCTCCACGATGGCCGGTCTTATTATTTTTTATACTACCTAATATTATAATTGCGTTAGTTATTCGGACAGCTGACCAGATTTTGATGAAACTCATCTATTTATTTATTTAACCTAACCCAACAAGCACGATTAACAATAAACTAATTCCTATGCAGACGAAATCGCGGGCGAAAGCACAGTGCCTAATTTGTAAATAAAATTTAGTTCGCTGTCTATGGTTAGGATTCCCAGAATGGCTATGTGACCTCACTGCGGGGATTACCCCTGGCTGAGGTACGAGTCAGCCCTTTCGTCTCCATACTCAATCAGGCCTGACTAGAGCTTTTTACTCTTTTCTTAGACTATCTTAAATCTAATGTTAGTTGTAAGGAAAACGACTCTTGACACAGATAAATCTGCTCCTAGCGAAAAAAGTCTTAAAATATGCTTTATTTTCACGATTTATCATATTCACTTGATATCATACATATACGCCTTACAATATATCCCTTATAACCTAAATTCTAACCCTTATGACCTCTAATAATAGAGCTCATAGGATTTTTTCATATTTCATTATATAAGGATCATCAACTCAAGCGTATTTGTGAGAGTTCTTGGTCACATAGTATTCGCTTACAAGGCTAGTTTTATACCTGCAAAAATAGTTGATATTATGATAAAATATTAATCGGAACTTACTATATAATTGAAATTCTGCTTTAGTTCCTTGCCTCAAGATACTTTTTAAAGTTAACTGTTAAACATTTTCTATGTTTTTAAATTGTGTCCATAAAATATTTTAAATTTTGTGATGGACTCGATATTATTCTGTGTGCTTACCACCTTCGCCCACATCATCACTTACCATGGTGAGATTGCGGTCAAACACAAGCTTATCCAGAAGTAAAAAAATACTATTATATAAATACAATCCACTACTGTTGGTACCTAAATGGGAAATACGCGTCCAAACAAAAAGAAGCAATTGCTAGTAAACTTTTTTTTGTTAAATTTTATTTCTAGTATTTATTAAAACTCAATCTAGATTTTAATAGTTTTAAAGCATGTTATTAAATTCCTGAAAATGATTTACGATATATTTTAATTGCATTACAACTTTTATTGATTTATTTTTGGTGAGTAGGTATATAGATTTAGTAAGTATAAAGAATAGATAATCTTTTCAATGAAGACCAAATAATTCATAATATAAAATCATCCACACATCAACTTACGTTACTTGAAAACAAAAAATAACTCTATTTTTTCAAGCATTATTCAAAAAAAGAACCAGTTGACCCTCATCGGTAGATACGCTTTGTAGTTTTCATTTTACCTGGTGTTATTTTTTTCTCTACAAAAACAGTCCATGTCCTTTGTGCTGCTGACACTACAAATACTTGTTGTTTTGAAGTACTGTACCTTTTTTTAGGGCAGGAAATTTTTGTTGTTAACGTGTCATAGTGTATTGCGACCATCCAGAATTACTTGAGCATTTTGCATCCACATTTGCTTAGATAGTCAAAAGATTTCTAAGATAGGTTGCCATTGACGCCATTGTTTATATTATATATTGATAGCTCAGTGGTAGTGACGTCGGATACCGCGGCGAAGGTCGTGGGTTCGAATCCTACAATGAGCTTGAGCTTTCGGTGAAAGAAAACATCTCGAAGAAACCATAGCACCGAATAGCACGGTGGTAGGGTACTTTGTAGTACCCGACTGGCTGGCTACCGACCTCAAGTTGAAAATCTGTCGCCAAGCACCTATCAGTGTGTTCCGACAGCTGTACTTGAGAGCCAGTTCCCATATAGACTTAGTGTGCTTACCACCTTCGGCCACATCATCACTTATGACGGTGAGATTGCGGTCAAACACAAACTTATACTAAAGTAAAAAAAAACATTATATACGTTTTTGGTAGTATTTTATGTACATTGTAAAAAGTCACAACACATTGGTAATCCCCCGGCATTGCTTACGTATATATGCGCCAGTATTCACTTACTATTAACCTACCTGAAGGTTAGTCAAAATTCAGTGATAGAAAAGAACAGGCAGATAGAAGCGGTTAGGGTTACCATATAATAATATTATGGTATGTATTTACATCTTAACTAATATTATTAAGAGGAAAGATTTGATTTATTTTTGTTTGTTACGATTAAACTCAAAAACTACTTAACCGATTTAAAAAAATTTTTCACCATAAGAAATTTACATTATCCCTGAGTAACATAGGCTATATCTTTAACCATGAAAAATAAAATCCCACGGGAACGCGGGTGAAACCACGGAGGCCAGCTAGTCGTAGATATTTTGTATAAAGGTCGAACCCTTCATTATTTAAGGTCCGTAACACATCACTGACTATGTTGGGACTTCTTACTGACCGATATAGGAAAATTATGTAAATTTGTAAGGGTGTGAAAGATATTTGTAGTATTACATACATTAGCCTTCACATTTACTGTATCGGATAGCTACTCCAATTCTATTCGGTCTATTGGTTGTGGTTCTGTTTTTTGCTGACTCTTAGACTACGGTCCTTACGCTCTAATGACTTAATACTTTTATTTATTTTTTTATGTATATAGGCATATACAACGGGTAACAATCATTATATAAAACAAGTATTAAAAAATTATAAAAATGTTCTATCAAAAACTGAAGGGAGGATTTTATGGAGAGTGATAAGGTCTTGCTGCTTACGACGTGTTTGCAAGGAAGTGAAATTGAAGTACTCCAATCTGTCTCCAATTCAAAATAGGAATTCAATTCAATACTCAAAGACTTATGCTGAATTTTAGGTCCCTAAATATATGAAATGAAATTGTTTATTCATCTAAATAGGCCTTCACAGGCACTTATGAATAGTCAGGCTCTAAATGCTCGGTTCCGAAGGTTGCTTTTGCTGAGAAGAGCCGGCAATAAACTCAGAAATTACTCTTTTCAAAAACAACTTACACCTATTACATTTAATAATTATTTATCTAGACTCACTGAAGCCATATATTCATGGCCTCAGTGACGTGTAAAGAACGTTTTAGTACAGAAAACATAGTACCATATAAGAAATTTAAAAGAATACTTAAATGACGACAATGCTTGGGTGTAGCGCTCGCTCTTGCAGGACACATCTTATGGAATAATTCTGGATTAAAAGAGTAATCAAATACACTCATTGCCGGTTATTTTCATCAAAAGCAACCTCCGAACCATGCATTCGTCTGACAATTCATAAGTGCCCGTGCAGGCCTATTCGGATGAATAAACATTTCAAATCTATCGTCAAATACTAGAATGTTTCGCCAGGTGCACTTGAAAGCCAATTCTCATTAAGGCTTTGTGTGCTTTAACCCCTTTAACCACAAAATCACTTAGTGAGTGGTCAAACTGGCTTGCTATATATACTGATCAGGGTCAAAATGTCGCGATTTGACGCAATGTTAAACCTGTTTTTTTTTAGTTCCCTATAATTAAATACCTACCTATTTCCTTCATCCGATCGCTAGTTTCATATGGGGTCCATTTTCTATACTAATAATATTATAAAGGTAAAGTTTGCGAGTTTGTGAGGTTGTAGGGGGTCTCTGGATCTGCTGACCCGATTTTGAAAATATAGGCTCTTATCATTGTATAACCATACACCACATAACAAACAAAAAAGGTAGAAGGAGCGAACGTAAACAACAGTTTCTAATGAAGTGAAGCAACGTGCACGCAGTTGTGTGCGTGACCTGCACGTACGTTATCTCACGTGACTCGCGTCGCACAGGAACGTGATCGGCTTCTTTTTTCAAATTCTTTACTGTGCTTCACTTTATGTGCTCTACGCTTGAAAATTTATGACACCATAGATCGTTTTGCTTTACAGGTATTTTGTAAATTTTAACCTTTTCACTTATGTTGCTGACCTTCAAACTCAAATTGACCCAGTATCAAATCAGTTAAATTCCGAAAACATAGAAACAGGTGCAAATTATCGTCGTGCTACTTCATTGATTACCAGTGTAACTTGAAATATTGTGGAGATAACTATATTTGAAACAAGTACTACAGTGGAACTACGTCACATAAGATTAGGGGTCAATATAAAGTGGATAGTGTATTTTGGGGGACGGAAATTAAAGGCCGCACAGACGGGAGAAAGCTAGGATTAGCTCACTAAGGATTATTGGAATTGTTTAACTTTACACTCCGAATCCGACCTATTTAGTTTACGAAGCGATTCTGTTGTTAAATTTAGGTAAAGGCATTGTTTATGTTAATTAAATACTATACTTTATTGACATTATTTACAACATAAGAATATGTACAAAATATACAAACAAATGTACAACTATAATACATAAAAACCTTCTTCGAGGCTGCCGCTGCTGCCGATCGGCAAGGTTCCCAGAAGGCTTGCAGCGTTAACTCTTTGGATGGCCAAGCTGATGAGTTTGGCGGAAAAAGCTCCCCGCCCGCCGCACTCGAGGCCTCGATTATTTTTTTACATAAAATACCTGTGATACGACGAGCTTCAGACCTCCACGGACCCATGGTCTCAACCGCAAAAGGCATAAATTGATAATTTGGACCAATACAGGCGTATTTTTTAAATTTTATGTTAATTAAATGAATGATTAAGTTCATGTGCTGTTAAGTTATTTTGATAAAGGAATCACTATTTTTTTACGTATTTTTTTTATACAGTTTGATCTATAAGTGATGATGTGGCCCGAAGGTCGTACGCACACAAAGCCTAGATGGGAACTGGCTCTCATATCGCTCGTGATAGATGCTTAGCGACAGCTTAACTTGAGGGTTGTAGCCAGACAGTCGGATACTCTACCAGCGTGCTTTGGTTTACCCACCATGTTTTCCTTCGCTGAAAGCTCAAACTCACTGAAGGATTCAAACCCATGACCTTCGCCGCGGTATCTGACGTCACTACCACTCAGTTATCTCAAACTCAAAACTCATTTATTCAGTTTAGGCCCTGGTAAGGCACTTATGAACGTTGCAATTGACTCTACCACCGGTTCGGAATACACTTAAACTGAGAAGACTCCGGCAAGAAACTCAGCAAGGCAATTTTTTTTAGCAGTGGATCTTTCTTACATTTATTTACATTTTTATAACCTACATCATCGCCTTAAACCCGGTTTCCCACTGACAGGTTTTCTGTTTCTTTGAAATTTATTAAAAAAAAAGATTTTAACAGGTTTTTTCTTAAAAAGTTTATTCTTGAATTTTCAGAAGTGGGCGAACACTAGTTGATTTTGTTGCATAGCATTTATAGATCATACTAATATATGGAAAAATTGGAAAGAATCTCGAAAAATTATAAAACACAGGAAAAACTGGACATTTTTTTTTCTATAGAATTTTTGTATGAACTCAAGACCATAACTGACGATTCAAACGATGGATATACGTAATTATTTTTTCACAAAAACAAATCGGATAGGTATTATAAATTGCTTGGACATGGTCTTGCCACGTCTGTTAGGTCAGCTAGCAAAAAATAATCACGAATATTCAAAAATAAATTACCTTTTTTTATAACAACCAACATAATAATATAATACTTCGTCATTATCAATCTTACTTCATTCTACGAGAGATTTTAATATGGTGGTCTACTCCCGTCCGAGATTAGTTTCTGTTCAACAAACGCAGCCTTGCTTTTCCATTAACTCAATAAAAAATGTAAAAAAGAAAATTGCCTATTATATCGTCCTTGCCTCTTAGAATATAATGCGGCATTTCAAGTAAAAAAGCATTATTTTCAAAACAGAGATGTGTTTTCTAAGAGGCTCTTACGTTTAAGCCGGGAGACCATCTTACGGTCTTATATAATTTTTCCTTGTGGAAAAGATATTTGTGTCTAAATATTTTACTTATTTTTTTTATATTCTTATTTCAAACGAGCTGTCCCCCGCGGTTTCACCCGCGTTCCCGTGGGGTCTTATCTTTTCCAGGTCAAAAAATAGCCTATGTTCATCAGGGATAATGTAGCTTTCTAATGATGAAAGAATTTTTGAAATCGGTCTAGTAGTTTCCTATTCAATGCAAACAAACAATCAAGTCTTTCCTCTTTATAATTTTAGTTTAGATTTTTTATTTTATTTATGTACATATAATTTCGTAGGCTTTTTTCTGACAACAGACAGACTAGTCACCAGATGGTAATTGACTTCGGTCGCCCATACACATTAATATCAAGAGGATTGTCAATGTGCAGTCGACCTGTTCACAATGCCTTGAAGGTAACTCTCAAGTGCAACTGCTGAAACACAGGTAGATGATTGGCGATAGATTTTGAACTTGAGAGTGGTAGCGATGTTTTTCTTCACCGAAATCTCCAGCTCATTTTAGGTTCAATTCGAACGTATCGTGAAATAGAAGCCAAGTACCTAGTAACCTTAAAATTTACCTTTAAACTACAAGTTCTGAACTACTAAGCTAATTTATAAAGGTAAGTAATTTCATATACATAGGTACCTACTTGTATTCCTCTAGAAAGTTTTGGGTACTATAAAAGTGAGTTATAGAGTGAGTACCACAAACGGCAAAGTTATTTCTATGATGTCTTAATATGATTGAGTACAAAGTAAAATAAATGTGAATTCAACTTTACAAGAAGGGTCATCAATTAAAGGTTGAAATTTAAAGAAAATTACATAGACTTTTATAAAACATTTTCGACGTAGGTAATGCACAGAACAAAAAAAAGGTAAATGGAGCGTTCGTAAACAACAGTCTCCAATGTAGTGAAGCAACGTGCACGAAGTTGTGTGCGTGACCTGCAAGTACGTTATCCCGTGTGACTCGCGTCGCACAGGAACGCGCGCTTCATTTACTGTTAGTGCGCGGGGCTCTGTCTACCTTTTTATTTGGTCTGAGCGTATATGGTACTATGTTTTGAAAATTTTTGATACTGAAAGTTCAGTATCAAGTAGCTGTAATTATTTATTTACAGATTTATTGAAATAGGACATTTTTAGATATATGTAATCCTACTTAATATTATAAATGTGAAAGTTTTGATGGATGGATGGATGTATGTTTGTTACTCATTTACGCCAGAACGGCTGAAAGGATCATGAAATTTGGCATGGAGATATATTATAGTCTGGAATAGCACATAGGCTACTTTTTATCTCGGGAAAAGATAAGATCCCATTTTTACTGTTCCAATCTTTTTACAAGAACGGGTACCTGCATTTTACAAAATACTGTTTAAATACCATAGCAAAGAAGGGCTGGACTTTAAATTCAAACGAAATAAAGTTAAGAAAATTAACTTTTCAACTAAAAAAGAAGTAGGCAGGAAAAAGGCTTCGGGCACCTCGCCCTAAATACTTTATCTGCAGAAAGAAAGAAAGAAAAACATTTATTTCACAAAGCGATCAATCAAATTAAGTTGCGAACCAAAACTTTCCTTTACTTATTACCCGTTTAGTCTGTTAACAACTTTGTAAAATATATTTTCATTTGTTACATCCAAATAAAAAAAAACCTTTACACTTGTAGTAGGAATATGTCACTTCCGAGACAAAATAATTAAAAGACCGACTGTGCTCTTATATTTATATTTCCAAGCCAAGGGGAAAAATACTGTGACCATAATCTTTCATACGCAAGATTTCGTTAGCATAGTTATATTCTAGGTACATAAATCAAGGGAAACATTTACGGCTGCTCCCTGAAGTATGGCCACTCCAGTCACGGCTAGAATAGCTTGAGGGTTTTACAAACAAAACGTCCGTCTAAAACAATTTGCTTGCCTCGACGGCGAGTAAGTTTACTCGACATTTTATGCATTTTTGTTGCAAGCATTTTATTATGAGCCTTTTAAAGAAGAGTAGTTTAAATGCTGCTTTATTTTAAGTTAGGTTTTGGATGAAGTGCAATACTATAACCAAAAATAGTAGTTATGACAATAATAACAATTATTATCATACCTAGTAATACTAATAATTGACGGGCCGGTTGGCGTGGTTGGTTAATACACTGCCTATCACGCCGCAGGTCGTGGGTTCGATTCCCATCCAGGACACACATTTGTGTGCATGAACATGTCTGTTTGTCCTGAGTCTGGGTGTAATTATCTATTTAAGTATGTATTTACAACAAAAAAAGTAGTCTATGTAGTATAGCAGTTATCTGGTTTCCATATTACAAGCTTTGCTTAGTTTGGGATCAGATAGCCGTATGTGAAAAATGTCCGAGGATATTTATTTATTATATAAAAAAAATGGTGCTTGTATCGTATGAATAAGGAATGTTATTATTTTTCATAAACATTTATTTATTACTTTTTTTTATAACAATAAAATATTGTGGTATTCGCGTTAAATATTTTCATTATCCCACTATCTTACTAATATTATAAATGTGAAAGTTTGGATGTATGTTTGTTACTCATTTACGCCAGAACGGCTGAATGGATCTGGATTTAATTTGGCATGGAGATAGATTATAGACTGGAATAGCACACAGGCCACTTTTTATCCCGGGAAAATATAAGATCCCTCAGGAACGCGGGTGAAACCGCGCGGAACAGCTAGTAATATTATAAATGTGAAAGTTTGGATGGATGGACGTTTGTTACTCAATCACGCCAGAACGGCTAAACAGATCTGGATGGAATTTGGCACAGAGATAGATTATAGCCTGTTAAAGCACATAGGATACTTTTTATCCCGGGAAAAGTAAACACAAACAAAGTAACCCTGCAATGGATCAGAGGACATAGCAACTCACTGGGCAATGACGCAGCCGATGAACTGGCCAAAAGAGGATCGGAGACAATAGTATATGGACCGGAACCATTACTACCCATACCTAAGGCCCAAATAAAATCATGGCTACGTCAAAAAACTGAAGAAACACACTTAACGCAATGGAAAACCAATGAAGGGTGCAGACAAACAAAGAATGCAATTCCGGTGGCATCAAAAAAGTTTTCTCGCAACCTCATCAGATTAAAAAGGGACAGAATCCGCAAAGTTATAGGAGTTATAACCGGCCACTGTCTACTGAACAAACACCTATTTACCATAGGTGTGACAGACAGCCCCCTATGCAGAGGATGCATGGAGGCGGAAGAAACGCCACAGCACGTGCTTATGGAATGCAGGAGCGTGGCAGACAAACGGGCACAAATCCTCCATTCACCAGCGTCACTTCCGGAAGCCTTTGGCAGTCTACAAAGGCTGCTAGCCTTCTGGGATGACCTGGGCTGGTTGGAGTGAGAAGACACAGAAGCTTAAATACGTACAATGGCCCAATCAAGAGGCTAAGTGCGGAAACAGCCCTGCCAAAACAAACAAACAAACAATCCCGGGAAAAGATAAGATCCCATGGGAACGCGGATGAAACCACGGAGGACAGCTACTTAGATACAAATCTTGTAACTTTCAAATAAAGTCAAGCTTTCGTTTCTCTCATATTATTACATATTATATAACAGCGTTAACAAAAGGCTAAATAAACAAAACATGTGTTCCAGGCGAGTGGAACTACATTATTTATAACTTCGTTGCAGAAAACAAAAACAAAGTTATCGAAGACGTTGCGAAAACATTTAGTTTTGTTTTATCTGCAACACACCAGTTTAGCTACTCCATGCAGTCTGACAGGCCACTGAATCGAATAATGTAGCTATAATAATAATATTGTGATAAACGCGTTTATAGCATTTCCAAACAAAAAGTTTAAAAAATGTTTTTTTTTTATTTAACTCTGTGGTACCAAAAATATAAAACGGCTACACGTGTGTAGTATTTTTCATTCTTCAGTTACACGTGTGGTGTGCTCGCATAATTATGTTTTCCTTATTTTTCTACACCATTCACCATTACACAATGATTAGATATTATAATATATATTTATTTTATAATATATATACAGTGTGTCTGGTCATGAAGTAGCGGTATTTTAGGTACTTATATTTAAACACTTTTTATACAAAAATACATGACACATTCGGGTCCAGCCTGTTACTTTAAGGATTATTGTTAGTTGAACCTACCTATAATACATTTTAATCTAGCAGCTAACTCCCAAAATATCTACGGTTTTCAAGAACAAATTATTCGGCCTGACAATATTGTTGAAAACAGGATACCTTGTTATTCCCTCGGCTCATTTGGGATTTCGGAATTACCAAAATATGGACGACAATATGGGTTCTTGCTTCCTACACAGTATCCCTGGAATTAATGATCCCACGGGATGCCTTACTATCGAAAGGTGAACGACCCGCGTCATTACGCTACATGAAAACTAAAATGAAATAATATATTTGAAGACAAAAACGTCGTCATCTAAAAATAAATACACACGTGATTATTTTTATCAATGAAAAAAAAATAGAAACAAATATTTTTTTTACCCCCGACGGAAAATATAGGTGATATAATTTAGACATTTACGACGAATATGCTACGATATTTTGTAAATTTAACATACTGAAAATGATATTAGGATATCTAGACACTACCTATTATGCCATAGGCCGTGGGTTTGATTCCCACCAAGTTGTATGTTGAAACAGTTAGTTTTTTTCTTTTTCAAAATCAAGTCATTTAGTCAGTAAGTAGAGAACACTAATTACATTAAATATTTTAAAAGGAGTGTGAAGTACCTATCAGAAATAAAAATCCTAGTTTTATAGATATAGCTCAAAATATGACAACGGGTTTTAAAATCAAAATAAAATAATTCTGTGTGATTTTGTAATCCATTGTGTTGCATGTATAGAATACGAAGCAATAAAAATAACCATCAAAACAGAACAGTCTTTTCTTAATCGCTCTAACTTTTACTTGTACTACAACATAAAAATTAAATTAATCGAGGCCTCGGGTGACCGGCGGGCGGGGAGCTTTTTCCGCCAACGCATCAGCTTGGCCATCCAAAGAGGAAACGTTGCCAGCCTTCTGGGAACCTTGCCGATCGGCAGCAGCGGCAGTCTCGAAGTAGTTTTTTATATATTATAGTTGTACATTTGTTTGTATATTTTGTACATTTGTTGAAAATAAAATGTTATACTCCTTATAATAGACTAGCTGTCCCCCGCGGTTTCAGTCGCTTTTCCGTGGGATTTTCGCAACACCGCGTGATTTTATATAGTCTATAGTCTTCCTCGATAAATAGGCTAACCAACACTAAAATAACTCTGCAAATCGAACCAGTAGTTCCTGAGATTAGCGCGTTCAAACAAACTCTCCAGCTTTATAGATAGTAGTAGTACTATTATCTATTCTGTGATATAGATTTGTGTTCATAAAAGTAAGTTTTCATAAGTTTTTTATGTATTGTAATTGTACATTTGCATGTATATTTTGTACATTTGTTGTAAATAATAAAATAGTTCATAAAAGTTATTTATAAACTTTCATTAATATGGTGAGAAAACCACATATGCCTATAATTTATTTAGTTCTATTTAATAATAAATAATTACAAGTTTACGATTTTGTGTCTAGCCAAGCTAAAAAAGATAAAATTCTCCATAACAGTGAATGATTGATAAAAGATCATGAGAAAGCAGCGGCAAAAAATTCTAAGGCAAAAGGAAAAAATACGGGGTCTTTTAACTATCCGAATCCTAATATCAATTTTAATTACGATGTCACATGTTGGCAACTCTGAGCAGAGAGGGGATGGTGTCGGTTGGCTGCATGGGAAACGGGGCTAGCGACGAGCGGCCACTTCACTTTTGCTCCAGCCATCGAGCGCGCTACATCTCTTGTCTAACTTTGCATACTTACTATATTGTTCTTAACTGCCATTTGTAATATTGTTGTAATTGTTGTAATTATGTTAAATTAATAACGTAGTATAATTAAATTACGTGTTCTAGTATCTAGTCTTTAAAATGTCGCTGAAACACATACAAGCTGTAGTAATTCCCTTTGAAAATGAATGAAGCTTAGAGAATGTTTTTGTAGTCAAAATATTCACATACTCTTTGCAACTACACTACCGCTGAAATACATTCAGTTTAAACAAACAAAACATGTTGTCGTATGTTTGAATGTCATTACCCATCACATATTGACACGGGGGGAATAGTTTATAAACAAAATTTTGCATATTCGTATTTAGATGGAAGTCGCTTGGGTGTTAAATTGAAATTGTGTTGTTCGTAACTACATTTTATTGTATCATAATCATGCGCACAATAAACACTTCCGAACAGGGTAACCTCACTTCATTAGTCAATTCATTCTTGTTTAGGTATCTTTCTATAACTCGCTTTTTTTACTCTACTATCTCTCGGCTAACAACATAGTCCGAATACAGGGGAAAACTGAAAATCAGCGCAACGTACACATGTTAATATGAACGCTGCAATCGCTGAGTGTCCTTTTAGGAATTATATAATGTAACAAATTTGATGTATGTAGGTATGTGGTTAATTGCTACATCTAGGTTGTATTTTGTGTTTTACTCTTATTCTTTTTTGTAACTTATTGTATTTTCTTTTTTGTGGAAATAAATTACTTCTTTTTTTTTATACCACATGTATAAAGAAGGCAGGAGGATCACCTCAATTTAAGTGAATACCGTTGTCTATAGACATAAGCAATCCAGGGGTTTGCTAAGTGTTGTCGACCTTTTTATAGTGGCTTATAGGCAACTGGCTCTCAAATGCATAGCGACAAGGTGGTAACCAATCTAAAATATTTTTATATTTAAGCAAACATTTTTTTTTATTCTGTATAAGCTTGTGTTTGACCACAATCTCACCATGGTAAGTGATGATGTGACCGAAGGTGGTAAGCACAAAGCCTAGATGGGGACTGGCTCTCAAGTGCAGCTGTCAGAACACACCTATAGGTGCTTGGTGACAGATTTTCTACTTGAGGGTGGTAGCCAGCCAGTCGGGTACTACAAAGTACCCTCCCAATCTAAAGTTTTCCTTCACCGAAAGCTCAAGCTCATTGTAGGATTCGAACCCACAACCTTCGCCGCGGTATCAGACGTCACTACCACTGAGCTATCATCGCCTTAAACATACCATTAAACCCTCACTATTTTTTTTTATTATAATTAAGTCCTAGGTAAAAAAAACAATAATGAAATTGCAACATTGCGCTATAAAAGTTGATTGTAATTAAATTTTACTACATCGAATTGACTCGTAGAAAAAGTAGGCAGGTTTTTAGAAACTTGAACAAAAAAAGATTACAGAAATCCTAATGGCACTTCACAGAAAGGCGGCTTAAGACGTTCCGCTGGGAGGAAATGGGCGGGAAGCTTCCGAGAAGCTTGTGGGAACTAGGCTCTACACTACTCTATGGCTCTTAGAGTCCTGCATATAAGGTTCAATTTCAAACTATTTTCAGTCATGGTTTGACCGGAAAAATAAGGAGTCGGTATATAAGTTGAAACAGTACTTTCATTCAATGACGAAAACGTTTCTTGTTCAAAACAATGAAATGCAATTACAATCTTATTTACTATACAATCTGCTTTGTTGTTTTTGGTAGTTTAAATAATTCAGCTTAGTTCAAAATGTAGAATATGTCAATATCCGGCCCATAAACTATCTATGCAAAAAAGTATTCTCCATTGCTACGTGAAAGAAAAATGTCTAAGTTGTGTAATACATTTCAAATTCTTGAATAGAATCTGGAAATAGGTAAAATAGATAGGATTGTGAGTTTAACAAGATTTTTCAATAGGTTGTTATGTAAGCGTAGGGCCTGTAATCATTTAATTTTGAAGCTGACTGTACAACGATAAAAAAGAAAAATGTAACAAGTATTTTCTTAGATTATATTTTCTAGTTTAAGTGGGAGAGAAAATTATAAGGCTCAATCAATTACGTGCTCATGTTTCTGTCAGCTTGACTCCCTAAAGATAGGGTTATACAATACATCATTTTGTTGTAATTTAATAATGTGTTTTATATAATAAATACATTTTTATAAAGTGTCCTCTCCATATGTTCACATTATTGATGATGAACAAAAACTGAAACGTTTTTACAAATTCATGAAAAAAAATGTGCACTAGTTCAGCCCTGAAATTAAAAAAATACCTAGAACCCGATAGCAGCTGACGGTGACCACTTAACATCAGTTGGACAGCCTGCCTAATTGTCAATTTGTAAATATAGTACTTTTAAAAAATCCGCCAACTAAATTCATTTTAGTCAAAATAATATATTGATATCTAATCATATCCTGTGCGTGAATAGACCCGATATATTTTACTACAAATCTGTTGACACAAAACAAAGCTAATAAGTGTTATAATTGTATAACAATTACAACTTTGAAAACAATAAAATATTTGATAACATATCGTTCTACTCCATCCTTCAAACTCAAACTCAAAACTCACTTATTCAGTTTAGGCCCTGGTAAGACACTTATGAACGTTACAATTGACTCTACCACCGGTTCGGAATACACTTAAACTGAGAAGACTTCGGCAAGAAACTCAGCAAGGCAATTTTTTTTTCAGCTTCGAATTCATTCTTGGCAGAATTGAGGTTTTTCATATTTTTTTAGTTTAGAGGTTTATTTAAAAGTAGCCTATGACATGGCCCGGAGCTCATCGTATGCACATATCAAATTCTATCAAAATCAGTTAAATATTCAAGACCAAATAGACATACAGAGAAACAATTATATAGAAAATGGATGGCAATTCACCACTTCATTTCACAATAGTTAAGTTTCAAAGATCTGAAGGTATAATAAACTTTAAGCTGTCATAACAATGTGTGCTAGAAGAAGAAGTTTTATAATCTACTTGAATTGCACTTTAGACTTAGGTGCTATATATTTTAGCAAGCTGAGATATTTATGAATATTTTTCTTTTCGACATACTTTCTATATTTACCTACTATTATTTTTATATTAGAATGAATAGTCTTACTTTATTTTCAAATCAAATTCCAAACGATATTGCTCTTAAAACATTTTTATTCATTAAAAGCTTGTAATTGACTACAAAAGCAATTATTCAGCCAATTAAAATAGTCTACAGGACTTAAAATTGAGTTTAACAGCCTTTATAAATTGGGACTAATTTATCACCTACGTAAATTAATTAATATTATTATTTTGAGAATCAATATTGAAAATTTAATTAAATACTTGGCTCGGAAAACATTCACCTTACATAATTAAAATACGCGATCTGCCGATAAAAGTAAAAATAGAGAAAAAAAAGTAAAACTAACCACTTAATATTTCAACAATGCGTAAGCCTCTCTCTATAAGGTCCACCATAGAACATATCGAGCCAATTCAGAAGTGTCAAAAAAAATCAAACTTCCATCCCACTAATCCTACTATCCTGTATCTTCATACATATTTTTTTGTGATGTCAGAGGATTCCGTAATAAAAAAAAACAGCGTGACTAACCGAAAACTGTGGAAGAAAGCCATCTCAAAGTAATTATCTAGTCATGATTTTTATTTTCGACTAACTGATCCATTGATAGGATGAAAGCTTCGAAAATGTTCAAAATTTCTGTTTTTTTTTTATAATTTGTCTTCTCTTATAACTTTGTTACTATTATTATAATAAGAAATGCTTAAGCGTTTCAATAAAGATCATTTTTTTAAATTTAAATGCATAGATTTTGTATCACATGTTAACGACTAAAATTATTAATACTGACGCCTAAACTTATTTTTAAAGCAATACTCTTTTATGAAACATTAAACCATTCATTCCCGACGTCCCATATTCAGTAGCATTGTCATTTACCTGCCTGAAAAAGGGATACAAAGGATAATAAATAGTGGTGGTCACCCGACACGGCAACTCGAGTATGGCCTGACATTCATATTGTAGCGCCAGTGGATTACTGGGGATGGTATAATATGCAGTTGGGAAGGCGTAGAACTGCCGAATCCTGCTGATATTATAAATGCGAAAGGTTGCATGTTTGAGCAACAAACGGCTGAATGGATTTTGATTAAACTTGGCACACAAGTAAATTGAATTCTGGAATAAAATATAGGATACTTTTTATCCCGGGAAAAGATAAGATCTGTCGGGAACGCGGGGGAGATAATTTTATGAAAAAGTTTTAGCAAATATAATTCAGTAAAGATTAATTTCGTATAAAACACTTTTTAATTTAAAGTTAAATGCAGAAGCTACTGAAGTTAACACTGGTTCGACTCAACCCTCAACAAAGACGTACTGCCAAGAAACTCGGCAATTTTTTATTTATTTTGAGAATATACTTATTGGTTATTTGTTTTATAAACATTTATCAATTTCAGGCGAATATAGCTCTGTGGTAATGACGTCGGCGAAGGTAGTTGGTACGAATCCTACAATGAGCTTGAGCTTTTGGTGAAGGAAAACATCGTGAGGAAACAATAGCATTTTATATTACCCGACTGGCTGGCTACCACCCTCAAGTTGAAAAAATGTTGCCGCAAGTTATTCATAAATCTAGGCCCAACAGTTTTGTATTTCATTCAATCAAATTCAATTTAAAGTATTTGAATATGCAATATAGAGAGTTTATATAAATCTTGATGAAAATAGACGAGCATTACCAAAGCGATGAAATAATCGTTTAGTTTGAAAGATCCCTCAGAGACTAATCAGTCCTGTGTTCAACTGTTCAGCTGTTTAGACCGAATAATTTCAGACAGTTTGGTTGTTTGTCGTAAAATAGAGACACAGATTATAATAGAACTATTTGCTAGAACGTTTACTCAAAACTGTGAACAAAATGTTTCAAATATACCTACCTCTATAAGTTATTCTAAAATACGTTACTTATTTAGGGTTTATATGTGAAGTTTGTGTCAAAATAAAAAAATAACCGGTCAAGTGCGAGTTGAACTCGCGCACAGAGGGTTCCGTACAAACTTGTAGGTGTTTAAATAGTTCGTTCATCATGGGTATCGAGTCTCGAAGATTTTTTCCATTTTTTTTTCGATGTTTAAGGCGATGATAGCTCAGTGGTAGTGACGTCGAATACCGCGGCGAAGGTCGAGGGTTCGAATCCTACAATGAGCTTGAGCTTTCGGTGAAGGAAAACATCGTGAGGAAACCATAGCACGGTGGTAGGGTACTTTGTGGTACCCGACTGGCTGGCTACCACCCTCAAGTTGAAAATCTGTCGCCAAACACCTATCGGTGTGTTCCGACAGCTGCACTTGAGAGCCAGTTCCCATCTAGGCTTTGTGCGCTTACCACCTTCGGCCACATCATCACTTACCATAGTGAGAGTGTAGTCAAACACAAGCCTATCTAGAATAAAAAAAAAAAAAAAAAAAATGTTCTTTTTCTGATGTAACAACAAATATACGGTTATTTACTTACGATACATGATAATATTGCTTCTTGCCTTTATATTATCATGGTTTTAGGTCAACGGGAAGTACCCTATACGGATCATAGACGGCCGTGTCTTTTGACTGCGTTGACTTAGAAGTTTGATTCTTTCACTGCTCCTAGGAATTACAGATCTGAGTATTTGATATAAATTTCAACTTGACAACCTCCACGCATTCCTGAGAAAAAGGGTCTTGATAGATGGACAGACAGACAGACGGACAACAAAGTAATCTTATAAAGGTTCTGTTTTTCCTTTAGACGTTCTGAACCCTAAAAACAATATAAGTATTATAAGTAAATAAAAAGGAATGTAAATATTACAACAACGGTTGATATGTTCAAAAATAAATCAGAACAATTTATGATTGATCACATTCGATTCGAAACACAGCTGACGGTAAAATAAAAGTCTTTTATAATAATAATAATAAAATAAAAGTAGCTTTATTTCAGAAATCATTTTAACAAAATTTACGCCGAGACTTCCCAGTAAGTAATCAAAGATACTTGTGTTGGGAATGACTCGCAACTTCCCAATTGGATACAAAGATTTCTCGTATTTATATATATTTTACAGATTTTAAATAGAAAAATTTTTAATTAATAGAACAAAGTAATATTATTAAAGGTTAGTTAGAGTGTGTGCGTGTCTTCATGTGTGTTTGTGTGTGTGTGAATATATGTAGATTTGGTGTATGTGTATATGTATGTGTATGTATATGTGTGTGGGTGTGGGTGTATGGGTGTATGTGTGATGCCTATTTAGGACTATGTATTTGTGCGAGTACTCCTTTCCATTCAGTTTATGTTATTCTAATAAGTAGACTCTCAACTTCCTCGTATGTTTTTAATTTTAACCAATCAGTCACTACTATTTTACATTTGTTTAGTTGCATAGGATAGATATCAAGTACACTATTAATTTTATTGTAAAGATAAGCGGACTGGTTATCAAACTGACGACTAGCAAAAGCAGTGCGAACAGGATACGATGTTGCAGCAACGGCCTTTCTTCGCTTATTTGCCTTAGCATGGTCGAACTGCAATGATTTATGATATTTGAGTATTAGATTAATAATGTACAGTTTTCTCACTGACAAAATGCCACTGATCTTGTACAGGGTATCTGTAGGAAACCTATATGGCTTTGAGTACATGACTTTAATCAGAGATCTTTGCGCTCGTTCAACGTTTAGGAAACTGGTCTTGTTCGCACCTCCCCACACCGTGATGCAATAGTTAATAATGGATTGTGCCATAGCAACGTAGATTCTATTTAAAAGAACGGACTCCATCACGTGCCTCAATGACTTAAATAACCATATTAGTTTCCTAATTCTGTTCATAGTTACTTCAATATGAGAGTGCCAGCTTAGTCTCTGATCTACCATTATACCTAAGTATTTTGTACAGGTCATCTTTTGTAAAGCTGGACAATCGCAATTTAGAGACATAACGTTTGAGCAACTATGAATTTTGATGCAATAACCATCTCCAGGCTGGGAGGCAATATTGGGAGTGAAACAAATATAATTTGTTTTTGAGATGTTTAACGTTAGGAGATTGTCGTCAAGCCATTTCGAAACTACAGATAAGCCCCTCTCTGCATTTGCCCGAACGTCACCCCAAGATTTACCCGTAAACACTATGGCAGTATCATCTGCATAGGAGAATATCCTTCCTCCAACGCTTTTTTTATCCATACAACATTGATATTTCTCGTATAAAAAGTCAATTGGAGGCTATAAATATCAATCATGTAGGGAGTAAATTAAATTGCCGTTATGTCCATCCCAAAATCCCCGGCAGCCACCTCTGTCATCCCCTGTCTCTATACGAGAACGTTTTATTAAAACTGCAAAAACGACCCGCAAGCGCAAACAAGGGTTAAGCACGGAATGATGGCTTCATACACGATACTAGTACACAGTTCAGAGTTGGACAGTAGTTGAAAAATCAGTTGAAGGCCAAGTTAGCTGCTAAAAAGCTCAGTGTGCTCAATAGTGCTAAGCAGTACTGCACTGGGGTGCAAAGGTTGGAATTATATAGGTCGCAAGTCGCAGTGGGGGCGCCACATGGAGTACTGCTGTCATCTCTGGGCAGGAGCACCTAAATACTCTTGAATCGGTTCAGAGAATTGTTGGCGACCCTGAGCTCACAAGCGGTATAGAGCCCTTAAACCTAAGGGTACACTTTTAACCTAATCAAGCCATGTCTGATTTTTATTCGGCAGTATCCGCTTTTCTGACATTTGACTAGATTTAGTTTAGTGAAACGACATATCACTGATGATAAATTGGTATTTTGTCATATCACTAGATACTTTTAGTAAGAAGACGTAATAAACAAGAATATTCGACATCTACCGGGATTTAATGCAATCCCTGATATCCTCATTTCCCTGCCACATATATAAAACTCTCGTCAAGAACTAAAATATAATTTTTGGATGCCAATATCATTAACAACACTAACAAGCTTTGAGCCAAATTTAATAATAATATAATGCATTATTTATATCTACGTTCTGTTGCACAACCTACCCGTGGTAACAAGATATTTGATATCTCTCTATTAATTTCATAAAGGCGATACCACACGATTAAATATTATATTATTCATCTATTCTACAGTAGGGTAATGCTTCTTATTAATACGTTTACAGCCATATTACAATGACATAAAGTTTACATTTGAATGAAATGAAAATGTTTTTTATTCAAAAATGCCTTTACAAGCACTTATGAATAGTCTGGACTCTAATGCTCGGTTTGGAAGGTTGCTTTTGCTGAGAAGAGCCGGCAATAAACTCAGGAATTGCTCTTTTCAAAAACAACCTTATTTACATTTAATAATTATTTATTTATCTAGTCTCACTGATAATAATAAGGCGGCAAAATAATAATAAATATTATTTAATTGTGACTGACTACGTAAATAACAAACTCAAGCAGACCACCCCCACAAGCAGCACCTGTTCACAAGTTCACAATTGGCAACAACACTTGGCTGTCTGATTTGCTATTCAAGGAGATGATAGCTCAGCGGTAGTGACGTCGGATATCGCGGCGAAGGTCGTGGGTCCGAATCCTACAATGAGCTTATATCCTGGAATAAGAGATAAAATACTTTTATTCCGGGAAAAGATTAGTTCCCACGGGAACATGGATGAAACCTTCGGGACAGCTAGTACCCATTTAAAATATAATATTTAAATCTGTTCTTTCTTTCCAAAAAACTTCAAGTGTGATGTTACCTTTACATCTCATAAATACACACACAATTTGAAGGTTGTCATAGCAACGTTTATGTCTAACAAACTATTTCCATTTATATCAATTAGAAACTGTTTCTCTACAAAATTAATACCTCCTACAGTTAATTGTTCGATCAATTAAGATGCTGAATTTGCGTTCTCATAACATTCTGTGTAAACTATAACTATGTATACAAGTTTTGCTAATTGACTGTATTTTGAATAATAAAACCTGCCTACTTAATAAAAGCTTATACTATATTATTTATTTGGGTATTGAATTATAATTGTACTTACATTTGTTAGAAATTAAAATTAAAAAAAACGGTCTACATAAACGTGTGGAGTGGATTAGATAGTGCATTTCTACGGTCTTAAATTTTATACAACTAGGCTCTAAGGGCTCACCTGATGGTAAGCGATTACCGAAGCCTCTGGACGCTTGCAACACCAGAGGCGTCACGAGAATGTTTCCGACCTTGCATAAACCTTCTTACTCCTCTTTTGAAGACCTTTTGTCTAGGTACCTCGTAAAACCTCTTCTACTCTAAATTATTTTGGTTGCCTCAGACGGAAGACTTATAGGCGAGCGCTTGGGGCTCTCTCAAAGCATGTAAATGCTAGAATGCTTAGTGTTTAGGTAACTCGACTGAAGACTCCTTGGAATGGGGCATGAATTTTGGCTCAGGGAATCTGGGGGTACATAAAAGTGGGGACGAGTTACGCAAAATATGTTGATCTGCAACATAATTAGTGGCGGAATACTATCGGCAGCTCGGACCGCTATCACGGGACGAGATTAAATCTGAGTGGGGTGTCGCGATAATCTTCCCATCTAGGCTTTGTGTGCTTACCACCTTCAGCCACATCATCACTTATCATGGTGAGATTGCGGTCAAACCTGGTGAGATTGATGGCAGCGCGGGGCTCTTTTGTTTAGATTTAAACTACGACTATGGGGTTGTCCAGTTTGCTGAGTGGGCGATACTAAAATTATCTTCTACATCGGCCACACAACGGTGATTCTGTTGCAAATCGCATTATACTAACTTCATATCTTTTTTTAATAATAATCATTGTTGTAAAATAAAAATCCTATCAAATTAGTCTATGCCAATAATTTCAAGGAAAAGATTTCAATAAAAAATAATAGACTCATACAATATCTTTTTATCGTAGTCGTTTGTTAAAAAGAGACAATGAGACTAGATTAGTAATAGTGTAAAAAAAACGTATTCAGCATTACAGTGAAGAATTTTAGAATGAAAATAGTAATAGTATTAGAATCGTTTTAGATTTATAAGCGAGCCGCCAGTCATCTATCTCAATGCCCAAATCCGAATGGTGTGAAATCAGCGCAATCTTATCCGCACAAATTGGGTAAATTGAATTTAAGGGCAACCTGATTACGAGGTCCAAAATGTACTGAATACTACGATTCAGAATTCTATTGCGAGTAATTCTGAATTGAATGAGGATTTAGCGTGAAATTGACGAGGATTATTATTTGTGAATTCGGGCGAGGCCGAGCTATATTGTGAATGAGCTTAAAGGTTTTTTCGCGCGGTAAAATGATGGAAATGTTAGTATTCGGTTATTGTATCTGTGGTGGTAAATCGTGTTTCGTTTAATTGAGTTTGTTTTATATGTTTATAATTTGTCTCTTTTTATGTCTGAAAGTTGATTATCATGTAGATCATCTGATGGTTTATGGGTATTGGCAATACAAGAATCCCAACGTATTGCCGATCTATATTAAGCCTTAAAGACTCCAAAAACCGCTGGAATCTTGACTATGAAACTTTGTCTGTAAAAATTTTTCATTATTTTTGGAGCCGTTTTTAAATAGAAAAGAAAAATATATATGTTTTTAATTTTAAAAATATCAAACTTGACTATTTGATTGATTAGTTCGCTGAAACTACTGATCATAGAATCCATATAGAACTATTCAAATTGGATCCATCTCTTTTTGCACCATAGAGCTTCATAACAATGATTAGGGTATCGCAGGACAGACAGAAAACTTTATCTTTTTCAAATTCGTAGGTACACGCAACATTCTATAACTTTCTTTTTCTTAATCTTCCAGCTTGAGCTTTATTAATTACGTATTTGATACACGTTTTTAAGCTCACGGCTACCTCTCAAAAGGAAAGAACAAAAAAGCGAATTTTAACAATTTCATTCTTATCAGTGCCTTGAGACCGACAGAATTAACGGGATCTACGTGACTGAGGGCACAAAGAGGGAATTAGACGTATTTTTCTGTCGACCTTCGGGACCTTGGAAGTACTTGAGGTAAACCGATGTAGTGGATTGATGATTGTAGTCCCTTTTTGATTTTATGCTTTTTCTATTGGGATGAAATTGATTCAAATTGCTGTCGATATCTATAAATGATAGTCGGTCGTATTAGGATTGTGATAAAGTTGAAAATCGGTAAGTACGAGGGTATGTATTGCGTGCACAGATTGTAGAACCAAGGCCAAACTCAAAAGAGAAGATTTTCAATTTCAATAAAACAATAATATGAAACCCCAAAAAGAGTATCTTACAAAAAAAACCCCTTTAGCCTTTTCAATAATTTCCTTTTATAAAGGAAGCCCTTTAATATACCAAGATGTATGAATAATCTGAATGTAATTGGAATAATTTATGCTCCAAAATGTGTCACATCTGTCACGAAAACGACAATCGATTCGTGTTCCCAAATGAAGACCGCCTTCTGTTGTGCGTGGGTGCATTTTCCAGAAAGTAGGTTTCTGAGAGAATTGATAATCCTACGTTTTCTCCCCATTTTCACCAAAGGGCTGATATAAAAAGTAGCCTATGACTTTTCTTAGCGTTCAATGTATCCTTATTACAAATTTCATCAAAATCTTCTCAGCCATCTAGCAGAAAACCAAGCAATTATAATATTTATGGGTTTGGATTTTTATTGATGTTTACACGTAAAAAAGACTATAAAATAAGAAAGGGGTTTTTTATGCAAACCATGAGCGGAGAAATAAAAGAAGATGGCAAAACCGATGGCTAGTTGGCTAGGGAATATACACACATCAAAAAATGTTTGTGATCACTAGCATAAGCTGATATAATTTCTTAGATTGAACTTTATCAAGAAAAAATCTTTGTTATGTGTTTTCTTTAAATAGAAATAGGTACGTTGTTTGAAATTAAAAAATAAAACTCTAAATTTTATTAAAAAAAAATTGAGTGGGTAATTAATCATAATGATGATTTTGATTTTTCAAAGTGATCGTAAACTTTGTTTGATGTGTGTAAGAGCTCTATAAGAGAGAGCATATCTTTATCCACAATCGATTAAAATACCCAAAAAGTCTTTGCCGAGTTCTCATTAAAACAAGACGCAACATACTGCTCGTATGTCGAAAATGTTGATATAAAACCGGGCATGACAGAACATCGTGTAATATAGCCAGCATGAATTTGCGAAGTACCTACCTACGTACAACGTAAAGTGATATCCCGAATATTTTTGCCGGGGCAAGCCGAACCATCTGCGCGCTTCGCCTCAATTATTCAAAGAATCTTTCTCTTACATTTTGGATAATGAAATTTTAATCATTTTTCCTCTTTAGTCGGCACTTGTAAGCTTTGGAGCATGATTATTTTTTTTACGTTCGTGTCTTTTGACAGTGTGATGATATTAGGGCCAGTAGGCGTGGTTGGTTAACACACTACCTAACGCACTACCGATCGTGGGTTCGATTCCCATCCAGGACAGACATTTGTGTGCATGAACATGTCTGTTTGTCCTGAGTCTGGGTGTAATTATCTATTTAATTATGTATTTTCAATTCAAAAAAAGTTGTACATTATGTAGTATTATCAGTCATCTGGTTTCCATATTACAAGCTCTGCTTAGTTTGAGATCAGATAGCCGTGTGTGAACAAATGGCCTATTTATTATTATTTATAATGGTGAATGGAGATGTTATCCAAATATCGAGTTATATTCGGATCGGAGACTCTAAAGTTTTACAAACATAGTTCAGTAGAATTCTATTTAATGCGTAAGTCGCTGAACAGATTTAAAACTAAAACCTATACCTACACTAAAACTATCCATCATTTGGCAAAAATAAAGCAATTAAAATAACACGAAATATTATTGTCAGTGTGACTGCAGAAATCATTTTATGCTATAAATGTAGGTTATTTTTGGAAAGAGTAATTGTTTTACAAGAGTTTATCGCCGGCTTTTCTCAGCAAAATCAATCTTGGAAACCGGTATGAGAGTTAATAAAAAGTTTTAATAACGGATCTCTCTTAGCACTTCGGATTGCAGATTTTTTTTTGCAAAATAGTACCAACATGTTAATTGTACAAGCTAAATATGTATTGTTTCAGGTAATATTAAATTTGTCTCTTTTCATATCAGTATTTGAAAGGGATTCAGTACAAAACTTAATTAACGGACCCTTGTTGCTATAAGATTTTTATTGCTTTTATAGTTTACGATACGATTGATGTACTATTTAACGTATTTTACTATGTCTAAGCTCCACCAATTGTTTAAACTTCTATCAAAATCAAAGTCATCAAGTTGATAAGTACGTAGGTATATTTTAGTTTAAATATAAGTCAGTAAGTAGATAAAGCCGTAAGTAAGTACGAAGGTAAGTAGATAAAGCCGTAAGTAAGTATTTAGGTAAGTAGATAAACCCGTAGGTAAGTATATAGGTAAGTAGATAAAGCCGTAAGTATGTACGTAGATTACCTCCGTCGAACAACTGTTCCGTTTGGCCAAAGACAAGGAGAGATACAAAAAGTTGACGGCCGACCTTCAGAATTGAAGAGGTACGTAGGTAAGTAGATAAAGCCGTAAGTAAGTACGTAGGTAAGTAGATATATCATTGTTAGGTATACATATATTTTTGTAAAATTTAATTATCTTATGTAAATTATATTGTTTAATTTAAGTAGTATCTACTTACGTGTAGTACTAATGTATTGGTGCTACACCTGCTACTTTTTAATATTTTTCCTGCTACCCAAAGGTTGCCTGGAAGAAGGCCGTCTATATTGTATTCACTTCCTTGTCTGTTTGTCTGTCTGCTACCTCTTCACACTTAAAACGCTGGACTGATTTAGATGAAATTTAGTACAAAGATAGATGGAACCTTGGAGAAGGACATAGCGACCTATCCGTAGAACAAAGTTACATCTGCAAAATCCCTACTTTACAGGAGAGCGATTTGAAGTTTGTCATGCACAAATTTTGCCCTAACTTTTTTCTTAATTGGTTTAGAGAATTGATACTTTTACCAATGTATTAAAACATTACTATGCGTTTATTGATACCATGATTATATAAATAAACCCCATAATTTGGAATTTAAGGGGTCTCATGTGCACACATGACGTTTTTTTGCGGATCTCTCGGTGGCAAGCTGGGTCATATATACACATGTAACCTTATTCTTGGGAAACGTGTTAGCAATTATGGGTATAATATCTACATATAACTTTGTTATATGTAAAAACTGATCGCCTTAGGGTCTTATGTGATAACAGGGAATGTTTTTTTTTGGTAATAATGGAATAAAACGAAGAGTTAATGAAATAAAACGTTTATTATCAAGAAATATTAATGTTACATACTTATATTTATTATTATTACTTTAAAATCACAACCCATTTATTATTTTTATAAGCGTACCTAGGTAGTACTTACCTAATAAAATACTACACTAACACTATTTTTGATACTGTAATAGAAACTAGATTAATTATAGGTTTTTATATTATTAAAGACTTACATCAAAAATATTGTTGGTTATTCACCATCATCACAATAATATTCTTATTTAATTAAATTATTTATTATACCAAATACTATTTTTTGGAACTGTAATAAGACTCAGAATAGTACCTACTCACACGCAAAATTAAAAGTGTAAATTTGTCTATTCCTATAAAAAATCAGTCATCTTCAGTATCGCTATTATCATCATAATTTCCATGCATTGTATTTCTACTCCGTAACAAGGCAAGGAACACTGCCCCAAAACTATTTTTGTGTTGCTTCCAAAAATAATGTAGAATACATTATTTTTGGAAGCCAACTCACTGTTTTATTTTATTTTATCTCCACAAAGTACATTATATTTTATGATAGGTGGAATCAGTTTTGTGACAAAAAACATAACAAATGTCGCACTGAACTTTTTTAGAAATGAAAAATCCCAAGTTGAATTTTTTATTCACAATGTCTGACCTTCTGACTGCCTTACTGGAATAAATAGAATCGTCAAACCATTATTTGTAAAGCTGCAACATTTTTGAAATGCTAAGACTGCTGACTATGTACAGTTTCGTTGAAGTTTTGCGAACATAGTGAGATTCAATAGGAGCAAAGGATCGGACATAGACACACACACTTTTAACAGTGTCTAGTAAGGTGACTATATGACTGTGATTAGCATGGCATCCTCTCTTATCTTCTTCAATAATGCAATTGCCATCGTTTTTTCTTCAAGCTGTTTTGATTATGAAATGAAATGTTTATTCATTCAAATAGACCTTCACAAGCGCTTATGAGTTGACAGTAATACACAGTTCGGAAAGTTCCTCTGAAATAGGATTCGATAACGGCAAAAGGTATTTAAAATGTAAATTTTTGATTGGTCAAACATCTATGCTTAGGCTCCTTTTTGTTTTTCTCGGCTTCCCAAAACACCAGAACTTTTGGAAACAGTTGTGATGATATATTTTTATGGCACTGATTTCTGCAGGTACACGGCTAACCCAAAGTCTCATCGTCGACCACTTTACCTCTTTTGGTTACATAGTTTTTCCCAATATTTTTAAGGCATTTTCTCTTCACCTTTTTGGGAAGAGTAGAGCGTTCGACATTACTTGAATCGTTAGGTGCACTACACAGAAGCGTTAGTAATTGATGGTGATTGAGTCCAGTCTTATAATCATGGATAGAATAGAATGTGTGTGGAAGTGCCATGAAAATCCTTGCGTAAATTTACTAGAGCAGGCATGGGAGTCGGGAAATTCGTTGATAAAATTTAATTGAATCACCAAAACTTAAAGTGGGGGAATTTTCAAAGCTGAATGGAACTTCGAGTGCAAAAGGCAGTTCATTATTATTTGTAGGTGTATACCTCAGGTATATCTTTACAAGTATAACTTCACAATTTTCCTTCACATTCTCTGCGGACAAAGAATAATGTACCTCAATTTAAACCTCTACCAAAAACAAATATAAAACAAAACAAAACAAATAAGCGTGTAATACTTCATAAATTGTTCTATTTTTGTGACAAATGCAAAAATAAGTTATTTATTTTAAGGCTTTCATGCTCATTCCCAGTTGGAAGAAAGGTATATCTCAGTTTCTTCCCCAGAACAAAGTCACATGTACACATAGACTACACAATTTGAAAATATTTTTCCGAGAACAAAGTCACTTGTGCACTTAGAACCACATAGTTTAACATTATTTCCCAAGTACAAAGTAACTTGTAAACGTAAGTATCTGATTTTACGGTTTTATATTGATATTTAAATGATACATTTGATATTTTAACCGTTTCATTTACAATAATCATATTTTCCGTAGAACAATGTTCTATGTGTACGTAGGACCTCTTATATTTACTTTTTCGATTTAAAATATAGGTTACAAAAAAAAATACAAAGTGCAGTATGTAAGCTATAATTATGCTATAATGGACACAATTAATGTATTAAAGTTCCATTTACTTACCTGTAATATCCAATATTCCTTGATTTGTGTTTATATCTGTCGATTCAATATTTATTGAATCTGGTGGCAGAGATAAAAATATGCGTAACGTACGCCTAGAACGTGTGTTTTTCGTTTTCTGTATATTTTTAATGTAATTAACTTGTAAAATATGCGATAAACTGGGTATATAAACAGAGTGCACGTACGGGCGGAAAGACGGTTTTCCGTCTGACAAAGGCACTAGTGCACTCGCACCTTTGTATTTCGGAGGAATAAACAACATGTAACTCTGTTCGACCAGTATCTTCAGATTAAAATGACTTTTAATTTTTTTTATTTTACTTGTTAAAAATATAGGTAATTGTAGACCTAAAAATACAATAAAAGTGGTTTGGGTTCAAAGTCACATGTTACTTTGTTCTACGTATAGGTCGATAGGATACTTTTTATCCCGGGAACAGATAAGATCCCTCGGGAAGTTGGAGAAACTGCGGGTCGGAAAACTAGTAAAGAATATTTCATTCATTCATAAAACCTAGAAGAAAATTGGTTCTTCAGTGCAAATGTTGGAACATACCATCTCTAAAAAATATCCTACCACCATGCTTCTTTCACCGAACGCTCAGATTCATGTAGAAATCGTACCAACATCATCTGTAAAGATTTGATTAAACATATTAACTTTTACGAAAAATCGTAACTACTAATAATCATTTACAGCAGAAATGTTTCATTTGCAAGTATTATTAACTTGTGAGGTAAACTGTCATTGAGGTGCGCAAAGTCGTTTATAATAGTAATTTGTTATGATTCCTAGATACAGATATTATGTGTGTTCCAGGTACATACATCAGAATTTATGTACAACATAAATGAATAGTGTGGTAACATTAAGTAATTTGTAGTGGCTGAAGCACATTCACTATTTGATAGCTTTATCTCTGACGTCATTTTCTCAGTACAGACAGTAAACGTATGACCAGACTACATGATACATGTTTTGACTGAAAATTAGTAATTGAGATCTCTTGACCACAATATAATATATTATCCCTGAGTAACATAGGCTATATTTTTATCCCGGGAAATGATATGATCCCACGGGAACGCGGGTGTGAAACCGCGGGGCGGGAAACTAGAGTTTGAGTCCTGGGAAAGGGCATAGGACAGTTTTTATCCCAGAAATCATCCTTTAAGGTGGTGAAAAGGGGGTGGAAGTTGGTATGGGGAATCAATAACCACTGACGCGATTTAGATGAAATGATAGTTGTGGGAAAGGATATAGAATATTTTTATTCCTGAAATCATCTCTTAAGGGTGTAATAAGGGGGTGGAAATTTCTTAAGGGAATCAATAAAAAAGGACTATACGATTTTTATCATTTAACTTTTCGTTAGAAATAAAGAATGTTAATTTTTACCAGTCAATCATTCCTTTCGTTACTTTTTTTTCAATAGTATTTTACTTTCCCCAAGATTTGAAGCTTCATTATAATTCCACATTTCACTTATTCCACGCGGACGAAGTCGTGGGCAAAAGCTAGTAATTTATGAAGAGAACTGAACACAATATTTTTAAGAAGGAAATAATTATTATTAAAGAACCCACAAAGATTTCAAAACAGCATTATTAATTTAATTAAGAGCTTTTACAACCTTTCGCTTTCTTTATAATGAATGTTCTGAAGAGATTCTTTTTTTTACGTATTCCACTTACAAAGTTCTAAGGCCTCGGAAAAGTCAATTTACTGTCACTCAATAAAGATTACAAAGAGGCCTTTAAAACTTAAGTGTTGCATGGTGATATCACTATCTCGCTCACTCTTTAGAATTGTCAGATGGGTGCTGAAGAGAAGGATTTAGAGATAATGGATGTGGCTAAAAACCCACTCCATACATTTATGAGATCTATTATAGGTTTTATTATTTTGTATTGTAAAATATTTTTCGACAAAAAAAATTTGCGACTTTTCAATCTTACTTATCAAAATATTTATATAAGGCTTCTAATGTTAGTTGTAAGTTTCATTAACCAAGTTCACTCATAAAATTAAAAAAAAAATAGAAAAACATTCACCGATGATTTAGTGCATCTATAGTTGTAAGTTGAACTCACTAACTGACTGACCTAAATATTTATAGCGTAAAACTAAATTTAGAACCATGAAATTTTGCTTACAATAACGAAACCGCAGAAAAAAAGCCAGTAAAGGTTAAATAAAGGTTTGTCTTACTAGTTTTCCTCCCCGCGGCTTCACCTGCATTCTCGAGGGATTTTATCTTATCCCGGGATAAAAATTATCCTATGTTTTATTCCAGGATATGATCTACATGTGTGCCAAGTTTCATTAAAATCTGTTCAGCCGTTTTTGCGTGATTGAGGAACAAACATCCAAACTCAAAAACATCCAAACATCCAAATATACAAACTTTCACATTTATAATATTAGTAGGATAGTAAGATCTCTTCTTGTATGAACTGATATCTTCGTAAATCTCACAGTAATCGACATTCTGTGTTCCTCACGCATAAATATTGTATGAGTACGAAGCGGATAAGATGTGGCCAGCGGGAGAATATTCTATTTTATTTTAAGACAGTAACATGGCGCTTCAATGGACTATGGCGTTAGAGAGGCATTAGGCTTGACACTCACGAGTAGCCACAAAAATTAATTCATTTGTGGCTGCCACAAAAGTAATTAAGGTTTTAAATACTTGATTTTGTGGCGAGAGGTCCGTGTGTGGCAGGCTTTATGGCGTAGAAAGGATTGTAAGTTTTAAGTACAGGATGTGCGCCCAACTAATGGATGTATTTCACCCCTATGGAATCTGGCTTTGCGCTAAAAGTTTTGTAAAAGGCTTAACTGTCAGAGTGCTTAGTGTTGTTGTTAATTTTGTTATAATACATGCGTTTATATTGCAATATTATTATTAGTATGTTATATATTTTGTTTATTTATACACAAGGTAATTTTTATTTTGTACTAAAGTATAAAGTAAAAGTAAAAATTGCCTTGTATTAAGCTTTAGCTTAGGTTTTCGCAAGCCACGCCCTCTCCCTACTAGAGCCCATGGGCGGCAGAATAGGGTTGTGTACTAAAAAAATCTATTTAGTCCGTCAGTTAGATTACCAAAAAATATTGGACACGTATTTTTTATTTTGTTCCGTAAACGAAAAATGACGAGGATACAGTGCGTTGAAATTTCGCGTGACGTCACACCGTGGTACAAATTTTACCACGAAGTGACGTCACAAGCCCCCACTCCTATACTTTGATGCGCTATAACTTTGTATATTTTTATTGATTTGATAAAGCAAAAAATACGTGTTCAATATTTTTTGATAATCTCACCGACGGACTAATTAGAATTCATTTTTATTGACCCAGGACACTACCCTATTGGGGGAGTAAGCCGCCCTTTCACAACGGGCTCGGGTAGTCTAGTGCGTGTTTCCACTCACTACCCAAGGCGAGACGGTGAGGATACGAGCTCCGATCCTCCCGTCGTAGCAGTAGAGGCCCAACACCGGGCCGTCGCTGCTGGGTACGCGAACGAATGCCTCGGGCGCCCCCGTAGACCCAGCACCAAGTTGAAACACCGTGGGGTTTTAGTCAGTAGTTAGTCTGAAATACTTATTTATAATATTGGAAGGCTTTTTAACTGGATAGTGTCATTTTTTGAGCTTAACTGACACATAATCTGGTCCCGGTGATAGCAAAAAAATATTTGTTTTTATTTTTATTATTTTGGTTGGTATATATGCTTAATTTAGTACAATAAAGAAAGTTAAAAAAATCACTAAGTAGGTAACAGAATATATTAGAAAACAAAAAATTACAACCTTCACCGATAGAAAAATCATGGACTCCACTGCACGGCAGTTTCTATGGTATGGCAGTCATCTGAGGTAACATAATATATATAACCGTGTAAAAATTCCAGTAGACTCATTCATCAGTCTGTACTAGGTTTAACAGAAGCTGTTATCATGAGTATTCTTCTTATACGATATTATACAGGGCGTAGGGTAAGTAGTACGACAAAAAGGGGGAGATAGGTGGGCGGCCCGGCCCATCTACCAAATTACCTTAGTAAAAACGTCACCATTTTCGAGAAATTTCATATCTAAAATTCAAAAATCAGAAATATCGAAATACCTCGAAAATGGTCCTGTTTTTATTGAGCAATTTTTTGTATATTTGGTAAGTGACCACTTATCTCCCCCATAAGTTTGTCGTACTACTTATTGGACACCCTGTATATGTAAATATACAAGCATGCCAGTAACGACACGCTGCATAATATGCGTATAACATATGCAGGTGCTACACGAAGACATTCACGGGAACAATTTCTTTGAGAAATATCCTTTTGAGTACTTTGGTACTGACATAAGATTCTCGCTGTAATGTTGGCATGACAATGTAAAATTCTACGTCAAATTATTCACGGACATTTTTCGTATGTTTTCTTCCTTTGTTTTGGCTTAGATGTTTTTTTTTTTTTTTTTATTCTGGATAAGCTTGTGTTTGACCACAATCTCACCATGGTAAGTGATGATGTGGCCGAAGGTGGTAAGCACACAAAGCCTAGATGGGAACTGGCTCTCAAGTGCAGCTGTTGGAACCGGTACACCAGCCAGGCGATTATAAACCCTACTATCATAGATTTCCTCACTATACATATATTAATAAGTTAACGGTGTAAATAGGTTACCTACACAACATTCGATCTTTAAAAATGGACACTTACACACATAAATTATAACTTATTATTGTGTTAACTCATGACACACGACGACATTTTTGGGTCACTATTACATTTAATTGCACTTGGTATGTGAAGTGCATCCGTTGACGCCGGCGACGCGACGCATGCCAAAATTGGCTTTTAACCTGCTCTTGAAGCGTTTATAGCCTATGTTTACCTTTTTTTCTTATATAATCATCTATAATTCTATACTAATATTACTTATAAAGAGGTAAAGTTTGTGAGAGTGGTAATCTCCGGATCTACTGAACCGATTTTGAAAATTCTTTTACCATAGAAAGCCACGTTATTTGTAAGTGTTATAGGCTATATTTTTATCCCGGGAAATGATAAGATCCCACGGTATCGCGGGTAAAACCGCGGGTGACAGCTAGTTGCTTATAACCCCGCACTTACACTTGTAAGTTTTACTCACGTAAGTAGGCTTACGTATTTAACTTACGATAAATTTGCAAATGTAAACACGCTTTGTAGGTAGCTTACCGTAATTTCTTAATATTTTAAATTGCTTTCGTAAGTTTTATGTAAGTTACTTACATGGAAGTCAATATTGCAAAAATCACTGAGCGCTTTCACATTACTTCTCGATACCCTAATTGCTGTAGATACTGGAGCGTATCAAACATGTAGATTTGTATCGAATAGAATGTAGTGTAACCAATTTCAGTGACGATTCTAATAAAATATGACGCTAATTGATACTGCGTGATAGTTTTGTTGTTCACGAACGTTGTTAGCGCTCCATCGGATGCGACACGGCGACACCGACAAACCGTGTAAACATTCACATAAATAAATAAAGTTGTTTTGACTATGCTAACAAATATCTGTACCGTAACGATAGAGTTTTATAACCGGCATATGGCTAAAATGGAATGATAAAAATATAATAATATAATATATGCCTTTTGCGGTTGAGACCATGGGTCCGTGGGGGTCTGAAGCTCGTTGTTTCGCAAATATTGTATGTATAAAATTAATCGAGGCCTCGGGTGACCGGCGGGCGGGGAGCTTTTTCCGCCAACGCATCAGCTTGGCCATCCAAAGAGGAAACGCTGTCAGCCTTCTGGGAACCTTGCCGATCGGCAGCAGCGGCAGCCTCGAAAAAGTTTTTTATATATTATAGTTTTATATTTGTTTGCATATTTTGTACATTTGTTGTAAATAAAAATTACACCTAGGTTTAATGTGGGAATTTCAATGATGCCCATATTCCTTCTTTTTATTTTATTAGGTTTTTTTATTACAAATTAGAAGAGTTATATTATATTTTGATGGTCCATATTTTTGTCGTCACAAGCCAGTATTTCATACGATGTTCCATATTAATAAACTGTAGTTTTTAAAAAATGAAGCTGTTATATGTCAATCAATATTTTGCAGACGTGAAACTTTTTGCATTATGCAACTTTATTACAATTAATTCAGCTTCAAATACTTTGAAACGTGTTCATTCAAATCATTTTTACATAGATTAATTATAGGTCGTTGCGCCGTCGACGACCTATCATTAATCTATGCGTTTTTATTTATTTTAAAAGTCAAACAGAACCATGTCCATAATTACGATTAAATAATAATAATCGTTAATATTGCCGTAGTTGAATTTTTACCTTACGATAACATTATCGTAAGGTAAAAATTTAATTTTTTTATTATAAACTTTATATTATATAAAGCCTAAAATAGGTTTGCAATTTTAATAAACCCTATAATATTATAACGCACCGACAAGTACGCAAAACTTAATTAATCTGACATGTTAATCGGTCTATGAAAGGAGCTCTAAAACTTTCTAGACCAGGAATAATAAACTATGAATATTATGCATAACGTCTAAATTAGCATGCCCCATATTTAATATTTTACTCAACTTGTCTGAAGCATTTCAGGGTACGATAATTAAGGTACTACGCAGACTAATGTAGGGTTTGGCATTTGGAAACAATCTAAGTTTTAATCAAAAACGTGCCGTTGACCCTAAGCTACCTATGTTCTATCCAACTGTAAACTAACCAACATTCTTTACATTGAAATGGTTCAATGAGACTACATTGTTTCAGTCGAATTGTCACAACCGACCGTTTTTTTTTGTTTATTAAGTATAAAATTTTTAAACATTTGAAAAAAAAAAACCAATACCTATACTTACTTAGATGGTCCAAAAATATTTAAAAAATATAACCTTGCTAAGTTTCTTGCCGGTTCTTCTCAGTTGAAGGCTGACTTCCGAACCGGTGGTAACTTTTGTTATTCGACCTTCATAAGTGCCCTTCTAGGGCCTAAACTGAATAAATGGTTTTGACCTTTGACTTTGACTATTTTTTTTCTTTTTTTTCACTACAAATTGGAAACTTTTATTTCTTCTATCGTAAAATGGTCAACATGTCACTAAATGTCATAGTAATATTTCATCTGACATTTATAGATAACTGGAACGTGTCATCCTCAAGAGATTACCCGTACCTAATGTATTGAAGCGAGTTCCAATAAAATACAAAAGTTATTTGAAACTTGAAGTAGTCACGAGACCATTTACATTTACAGATAAAAAATATGTAGCACTTTGTAGAATCGATCTGAATCGCTAAATTGAAAATCTGTCGCTAGCACCTACGGGTGTTATGGCACTTACATTTGGGGGCCGTAAAGGTCGAAAACTTGTTGTTTATCTATCCCACTCCGATTGATAATATTCAAAGGCGATAATCGCTTAACATCAGGTGACCCGCGCGCTATCTTGTTAAGACCAAATTTTCTTACATATTTACTCAAGTTTGTCGCGTCTATCATTAATGAAAATTTACTCAGTTATTTGACCATGAAATTGTAACAAACTCATTTTCAAGACTATGATACAAACTCTAAAATCATGAAAATTCCACAACGTAGGTAAAAAAAACATGTAGATGTTGTGAAAGGATGATCGCGCGTTGTGAAAGGGGGCTAGACGGAAAAAAATCTTACGAAAAGTTGTCACGACACTTTTTTTTGCTACAGTAAGCTATTGTAAGCTGTGCGGCGTGCGCATGTTTCTCTGTCTGTCTCTCTCTCTCTCTCTTATAGAAAGCAAGCCAGATATTTTCATTTCTATATATATAAATAGAAATGTTATTTTTTTTTAATATATATATACTCTCTCGACTTATATAACTTCGTTCGATCCGGGTGTCCCTTGACACCTCTCAATTTTTTTTTTACTGGCAGGCGGGTCTCTTTATATGATAAGTATTTAACGTTGCTTATGCACTTTATCAATACTATATTTCAAACTAAACTAGCTGTCCACGCGGTTTTGCCCGCATTCCCGAAGGACCTTATCTTTTCTGAGGATAAAAAGTATTTTACATTTTATTTCATGATATGATCTACTTGTCATCAAAATCTATTCAGCCGTTTTTGCATTATTGAGCAACAAACATCCATAAATACAACTTTCACATTTATAATATTAGTAGGATTTAAACTGATTAATAACTTCACAAACAATATTAATCCATTGATATTCCAAACTAAGTATTTAGGGAAATTTAATTTTAGTTGAAAACTTTATGTATTATAAACACGACTGATGTACCTAAACAGACTTGGCATAGGTCCATTTAGGTAAGCACGTAGGCTTTTAAACTGGTAACAACCGGAATACAAACCGGATTATTCTGGAATTAAGCGACTGTTTTTCGAGGACATTATGACGTAAAGGGTAACATTACTGAGAAGGTTATTTCCTATTGTGGAATTGTGTGCCATAAATAACATTTTGTTCGGAGATTACTTTTATATTTAACTAGCTATCCCCCGCAGTTTCAACCGCGTAACAGTTGGATTTTCGCAAAATAGCGTGATGTTATATAGCCAGCTTTCCTCGATATACGGGCTATCCAACACTAAAATATTTTTCAATTCAAACCAGTAGTTTCTGAGATAAGCGCGTATAGATTTCAACGCTGTTAAAGCTGAAAAGTGACCTTGAAATATTAGTTGATATAAATACCCTTTCCTTGCTTTAAAATTATTTAATCCATGACAACAAGCCAGGCGGTGCCAAGTTTCATTAAAATACGTTCAGCTATTTTTGCGTGATTGAGTAAAAGCAAGCATTCAAACTTTCACATTAATAATATTTATAGCACAGTGTGACCTAAACCCGCACTTTACGCACGCTTTACCGTGACCTAAGTTGCCTATTTCTGCACGGAGAAGTGTGCGTAATGTGCGGGTTTATGTCACACTTGATATAATAGTATATTTCATTACAAGTGCGGAAAGGCTGTCATTGCAAAGAATCCCGACAAATGTCTAGCCCGAGCCGAGGTGCAGCCGAAGGCGAGGGTTGACAGTCGGAACAAGTTGCAATGACGGTTCCGCAAGTGTACTGAACGACTATTTTTAATACAGTTGCGAAAAAATGAAGCAATTTAATAAAATAATAAAAACACAATAAACTCAACTAACTAATAATTTATTTCTTATAAAAGTTATAGTACACATGTACATTGAAATTGGTACAGTTTTTTAAACTTACTGGGGAAGTTTTAGGTTGCATATTTACTGTTTGAGACAAACTATTATTAATTTCGTATGATTGTTCATGTATATTTGTCATACAATGTTTGTGCAATTATAGTGATTCCGGTGATGTTAATTAAAAAAAATAGGGTCGAAATTACTCATTTTGTGCAACAAACAACTAAACTCGCAAAGAAAATTTCTGGAAAATGGCGCCAACCGTAGAATATAAGCAGAGTTTTTTTTTCTTCACCCAAAGGGAACTATCCATACAGCTTAGTCTTCAGTATATTTTTTTTATTGATATGAAATGAAAATGAAATTTAATGAGATGAAATGAAATAAAACCTAACCGAACTCATTCAATTAAATCATTAAATCTGATATTGAAATAAATTAGTAGCTTGTTTTTAGAAATATACTTATTTGTATGAATCACAAAAACTCTTTAGTAAAAACTTCATGGTTGGTTTTTCTTTTTAATAGACATTATTTTGACAGTTGGGAAAGAGAACGCACTAGTTCGGTAAAGGTAAAAAAAAAAGCACTAGTATGTAATAGCCCACATCCCGAACGCTATACGTCCCTGTAATACACCACTTTTTGAGCAACTGTATTAAAAAATAGTATACGATACTTGTGCCCGAAGTTGTCTATTATTGCACGGCGTTTAGCATCCTCGCTGCGCTCGGGCGCTAATTTCACACCGTGCAATAATAGGCAACTTAGGTCACACGTATCGTAATGTACTATAGTAGGATAGGATAGTGATATAATATGATCACAAATATATATAGCTTTAAATATTAAGTCACTATTTGTAAATATTTTCGCATTAACACACCTCCATTTATATTTGCAGAACAATTTAGTTATAGAAGAATGGTCGAGAAGTGATCACCGTATCACACCCCCGCACGTTTTCACAAACTGTCAATTTGTAAATCGTGATTTAAATACGTACTTTGTATTGTAAACAGAATTATGTTACGTAATTTAAAGTCACCTTTAATTATATTTGATAATTTAATAAAGAATAAGTTTAATATTTATAAATAAACTAGCCATCTCCTGTGGGATCCGCGTTCCCGTGGAAATTTTTATTTTATACAAATCTTTTCCTAACAACAACGAATACATAAAACAAAGAATCATCCAATTTGGTGCAGTCATTCGAAAGTTATTAGCGTACATACATTTCGAAGATCCATTTTTATTTATATAGATTAGGTAATGCGTTGATAGCTCAGTGGTAGTGATGTCGGATATCTACCACATGGGTCGTGGGTTCGAAATCTATGATGAGCTTGAGATTTGAGTGTTGTTATGAATGAATGAATGAATGAAGAAATTGTTATGTCTTCAATTAATCTCGAAAAAAAAGGCGTGTCGATACGCAGATACGTGGTCAAAATCATGAACATATCAGATCCACAGAGATTTCCATTGTACGCAGTTCTCAAAGCAAAACAAACGTAATCGATTGAAGCAAGGTTTCAGTTTGAGTAAACAAACAAACAGGCAATTTTCCACGTAACCAGGCATACATAAATCAGTGAGAACAAGTGCAAGGTTTGATTGCTAATAAATGATAAGTGACGGCGACCCCACTGTGACGATTGTAACCACTGTCTCACTCTGTGGGAGTGATAGAAAAAGATGGGTGATGTTGCGGTGGGATGGGAAACTGGCATATTACTATTTTTGCTATTTTTATATTATTTCTATTAATTGTATCAAATCTATACTTCTATACTTATATCACCCGCGTTCCCGTGCTATCTTATCTTTTCCCGGGATAAAAATATAGCCTATGTTACTTAGGAATAATGTAGCTTTCTAATGGTGAAAGAATTTTTAAAATCGGTCCAGTAGTTTTTATGTTTATTCGTTCCATACTTTCCTCTTTATAATATTAGTATAGTAGAGATATAGATTGTTTAAAGTAAGAGGTAAAGTTTGTGAGGTAGGTAGGGTATAATCTCTGGATCCACTGAACCGATTTTAAATTCTTCGACCAATAGAAAGTCACGTTATCTGATAAAAATGAAAAGATCCCACGGGAACGCTAGTAGATAGTAAAATAAGAATTACTAAAATTTTAATCGTGATATTATTATGTAATTTTCATCAATTTTTTGCAATTTTGTAAAGGTTTACGCTGTAAAAAATCTAACTTCAAAGTTAACGTAAAAAAATTATACGGCCGTTTATGCCATCAAAGTTTATGCCGCAAAAATCAACCCTCAGTCCGCGAGTCCGACTCGCACTTGGCTTGTATTTTTAAGTCAGTCAGTAAAATCAGCAATTATATAGGTACATACCGATAATAATCAAGTCAAGTTCGCTTCGCAAACTCACAAACAGGAAATTGTATTATTGAAACAAACGTCCAACTGTTTAAAACATATGGTTCAATTTATTATAAATAAATACTTCAGGTTAGATAGAACTGTATCACATAATCTATTATGCATTTTACGTCTTCTCATCACGTCATAGACAATGTTGGATTATAGACAAAACTATATAACATTTTAAATATGTCTAAGACGAGAAGGCCATGGTTCTCATACTGTTGTTGGATCAAAATTATCAATTTAAAAAACTTGGACTTCCTAGGGATCTAATGTTTTCCCGGGATAAAAAGTAGCTTACGTTCTTCTCCAAGGTTTTTTTTATACCAAAATTCATAATTTTGGCGCAAAAAGGTAACAGCCAGCTTTACTATCGCATTTATAATAGTAGGGATTATTCAGTCAAAAATAGATGCGAAAAGTGAAAATAGATGTTACTTTAATTAAAAAAAAGTTTCCATAATATTATTAGATAGATATCTAATTTTGTTGAATCTGTTACGCCTTAATCATAAAGAAGAGTAAGGTCTCCTAGCACAAGTATTTCTATACTTAAAAGGAGATCTCCACCACGTTTAGGTATGACTGTTCGATTCAGTTTTTGAAAATAAAGCATTTTATTATTATTATCAAAGCTTACCTCACAAATATACTTTCAAATATACTCTTTAGAATAAAAAAATGGACCAAGAATTTTGCATTCCAGATAAATTCAATAAAGACATGTTCTATAAATGACTGTAGCGTCATTTTAGCGTAATAGTCAACGTCATTGAGTGAGGCGAGGGCTCGTCAAGTGATACCGTGGTACATTATTCACAATCAGACGTGGTGTGGGTATAGGCGTCCAGTTCAAATTTTAAGGTAGGTCTGTTTAGTTAATTACGAAATCGTTTCAAAGAGATAATCTGTTTTAAAAAAATGCAGTGGTTTAATTAATATACACAATTCGATTAATACGCTTTTTGATAAAACAATGTCTTTAATGTTTATCGATCAAATTCCAATCATTGTAAACAGTGTGAAATTATTTACCTACGTGCGTAAACTGTGCTATAAAAGTAAGGTGATTTTTTTTTAGTTTGTGTAAATACACTTAAGTGGTATTTAAAAAATAATTTACAATAAATACGACAATTTCCGCATAGTCCGAATTAATTACCTAAATCATTTTTTTTTCACAAATTTATTTGAGAGAATAATATTTCCTTTTGCATTTTATAAATATGTTACTTACTTTCGGACATTTTCACAAATAAACTAAGATTGTATTAAAATAATAGATAATGAACTATTTTATCTGCGCTTTCAAATCACATAAAAGTTACATGAAAGTTCGTCCATTTAAAAGAGATTACTAACCGACAAATATTCAAAGCGTTAAAGTCAGAGCATTAAATGTAAAATTTTCATGAGGTAACCGCGCACTCTATTGCATAATGATTCGATCGACATTCTACGACTGAAATAGCCTGAAAGTTGAATAAAATTTGCAACTACCGTCATCTATTCGAACTTTACACTACTGTAAAAGTTTTGCGAATAAATTATGATGTTGAATAATTAATTTTTGAATTTATTATATAACTTTTCGTTTATGTGCCATTAAAATGTAACGTTTTTTGATTAGTGTGAATGAAAAACTAACAAAAAATGTACCCATTTTCGGTGATATTTTGTGGCTTTAAAGTACTCGTATTTCTTCTTTCTATCTTTTATATAATATTAGAAAGAATTGTATGTATATGTGTATGTATGTGTATTGGGCCGATTTCAAAAGTTCTTTCTCCATTTGAATGCTATATTATTCCAGATTAACATAGGCTATATTTTTATCCCGGGATAAGATAAGATCCCACGGGAAAGCTAGTAGGTATATAATAACGTTCTAGAATGTTACGGGTTTACTGCATTAATATTTAAGACCACTTTACTACAAACTATGTTAGGTAAGTTTCCTACGATACATTGTTGACATTTAGCATTATTTAATGTTGATCCAATTATGGTTCATTTTTAAACTGATTTCATAAAAATTCAAGTAAAGTCCATAAATAAATTGATTATAACTAAATAACCAATCTATACTATTAATGAGGTTATCTAAGAGGTTATGAGGTCTTATAAGATAACGAGGTTGAGTTTATTCGGCATAGTAATTGCCTAATGTAGAAATTTTGTTTTTCAATTTTAAATCTAAATTACGGCAAAAGCATTAACCCTCTCCCCTTCCAAACCTATTAAAGTCAAGGCCTATATCTCTATTGTTGACCTTTGTCAGTTATCCTTGATTTGGAAGTCGAGAACCTCGTGTTTCATATGTCCTTTGACCCCATGGGGTCACTTGAAACAGGCGTGTTTATCTGGTAGAAAATTTAATTATTTATTTTTATTTTAGAGCGTATAGCATTTTAACAAAGCCATCTACGCCCCCCTACCTATACATTATCCATCACGTGTATTTACTTTATTAAAACTCAAATATCTATATATATAAAATAAAGTCGTGTTAGTTACTCCACTTATAACTCAAGAACGGCTGAACCGATTTAGCTGAAAATTGGCAGGGAGGTAGTTTAGAGCCAGGAGAAGGACATAGGATACTTTTTATCCCATTTTCGTGGAATAAAAATTAAATAAATAAAACGTGGTATAACAAAATGCAACTGACATGGAATAAAAAAATGCAACTGACAGTTAAACGTAATGTTGTCTACGGTTAAGTATGTTTGAAAATTTGACAATTTAAAATGTTGAAGTTGACCGGTTGATGTGTTTGTTTCGAGTTTCTTTTAGCTTATTGTGCCGATATTATCATTAACAATACCACGCCGCGACCAAGACGATCAAATTTTTCCCGACAAAGCCGTAATGCAACTAGGATTCGAAACATTGAGAATGAAAGGACTGAGGAAGAACAAAGTCGGGTTTGTTTCTACATTTATAACTCGAGAACGGCTGAACGGATTTTAATGATCTTTGATTTGTTAGCATCCAGAATAGCAGAATAACTATTAAAAAATACAAAAAGTACACTAAAAAGAATCATCATCATCATCATCATATCAGCCGGAGGACATCCACTGCTGGACAAAGGCCTCCCCCAAGGATCTCCACCATGACCGGAAAAAAAAATGAAGAAAATTATTTTTGCCATACATTTTGTATAGAACAACTTTTTGACATGTCTCGAGATCGGACGGATGGTGGCGCTGGGTCGGGTTCTAAGTTTTCGGGTTTTAATTTTCAGGGTAGGACAACGTCTGCCGGGCCCACTAAATAAGTCGGGTTTTCCATCCTGACGCTATAACTCCAGAACGCACGAACCGATTTCCATGGTTTTGCATTCGTTGGAAAGGTCTCGGGCTCCGTGAGGTTTATAGCAAAGAAAATTTACGAAAAATTCACAAAAAAAAAAAGAAAATTAGTTTTGTCATACATTTTGTATAGAACTTTTTGACATGATACGAGATTGGACTGACAGATGGTTTAGTTACACAATTATTGGTGGCGCTGGAATCGGGTTCTCGGCTGGAGTTTTATTTTCAGGGCAGGACAACGTCTGCCGGGCCCACTAGTTTAATATAAATACCTAATCAAAGATTGGTTGACGCTTCCCATGACCAAAAGGCTGGCTTTTACTTTGGCCAAAGATTAAGCATTGCCATTCAACGTGGCAATGCTGCCAATCTTTTGGGAACGTTACCAGTCGACGGCGATGCGGAGGAATTCTTCGACGCACTTTTATAGTTTATTTTAGGTAGTTTTTAGATTAGATTAGTTTTAATTTTAGTTATAATAATGTAAATATCAATGTAATTTAATGTTTCACAATATATTAAGTAAATCAAAGAATACGATTACGTTATAAATTGTAGGTAGGTATCTATTTTTTTTATTATTTATTTTAGTTCGCTTTCTAACATCTAAGGTCATTAGCGATTACAATAAACAATTAAATTAATTACAATAGTTACACAAGATCATAAACATTTATCATTTGTTTACTTAAGGCACAAAATAATAACTCATTATTATTTTGTGAAAATAAGTCGGCGGCGACTTTCCGGATCCGCTTATGCTAAAGTCACTCAGATTATGACTAATCTAATAGGCCCATTTTGACAAGAGGGTGTCTCTTCTTGTCGCAATATGTTCGTTTCTTTTTGGCACATGGTTGTTTATGTGCTGTCAAAACGGGCCTTTTATTTTTTGACAACATTACTAGTTTCTACTTCACTCCGCCTCGCAGATTCCCTCGCGAAAAACTCTAGGTATTGCCTTAGTTATTTGAAGAACCTCCAAGTTTCTAGACCCAATGGTTTAAGTTGTGTGTTAATAGGTAGGTCATTTCGTCAGGACAAGTCTTTTATATATTCAATGTATATACCTTCATTAAAGATAAGTGCGAAAGACCGCAATCGTTATCACGGTGAGCTGATGATCAACGGAGAGTCTGAAAGGAGGCTAATATACCTATCCCAACAGTATATAGTTTTATACTAAACAAAACCTTATTATATGAAAGAGGTTCTATACTAAAGAAAACAAAGAAAATTGAATGTAAAAGAGATTAGTTTTAAAATTATTTTCACAAATAATAATAAACTTTGGGATGAAAACTAAAACACATTATCAAGAGAATACGAAGTGTTAATTAAACACTTTGAGGGGGTAATCAAAATGTTATCACATAGTGGTACAACAGCCATTTCGCCTTATCTAAATATAGTTAAAATTAAATTAGAGTCGTTAAGATTTACTAGTCTTTCTCCATGGCCGCTGGATTACAAGATAGCGTCTATGTAAACGTGGTAGAGTAATATATTTGACTTCCATTGTAACTTTTGCTGTTTGTTTTATTATTTTGATGGTATTATTAATGGTTGGATAATGTAAAATGTGAAGAGTTTTGTATGAAAATTATTTTTGTGACGTCATTTGACGTTATTATCATTTGTTTAATTAAAGGCTTTAGTTACAAGACTATCGAGCCTTAATGAATATTCTTTTTTTTTTGTTAGAGTGTGACAGTGATAATTTACTTGCACTAGGAGACTAATATGATTCTTTTCTAAACTCGATCATAAATTAGTTTTATTTTTCATGTATTAGATCATTTTATTTAAATACCCTTGTCTTTGACAATATTCTCTACGTTACGAGATTTCCCTTTACTACAAAGCATCTTATATTGCCTCTTGACCTGAAGAGGTTGGATGAATTCAAGAGCTAAAATTTCCTCTTTAACATGAATTTTCCAATATCAAATACAGCGTTGTTGTTTAATCGGTAGTTTATGTTAAAACTTGAGAGCCAGTTCCCATCTAGGCTTTGTGTGCTTACCATCTTCGGCCACATCATCACCTACCATGGTGAGATTGTGGTCAAACACAAGCCTATCCAGAATAAAAAAAAACTCATAAAATTTACACCTCTCTAGAGAGAAGACTACTGAAGCAATGTTATCGAAGATAGTAGACATCAAAACGTTGTGGGAGTAAGTAGTAATTGTAGGACCGAGTACAATTAATAATATGTTGTATTCATTTAAGAGAAAGAGTCTCAATTTAAATGTAAATATAAGATTACATTGCGTAAGATAAGACTGTGAAGTGGAATCGAAAATAATAGTCCTACTTAATATTATAAACGCGAAAGTTTGTATGGATGTTTGTTACTCTTTCACGCAAAAATACTGAATAGATTTTAATGAAACTTGTCACACAGGTAGATCATATCCTGGAATAACACGTAGGACACTTTTTATCCGCGGGGCGATACACTGATATAATAATATACTAACATTCTGCTCCAAACTTTACTCTCTCGTGAGTAAAATTTTTAAAAACCCTTCCTCATTGAATGATTACATTAAAAATAGAACCTGTGTATTCCAGGATATGGACTACCTGTGAGCCAAGTTTCATCAATATCCGTTCAGCCATTTTTGCGTGAAAGAGTAACAAAGATCCATCTAAACTTTCACATTTATAATATTTGTGGGATAGATATGTTTTGTCATCATGTAACTCCAAATGTTTTTTCTCACTTTCTTTCCATGAAATTAACTATAATGAAACTACAAAAAAGCCTAAAAGCTAGCTTCTAGCACACAGATACAACCCTTTGCGATAATACAACTGTAGCAGACATATCTCCACACACAACTGGCTGCGTTTGCCATATTTATTACGACTTCCCACTAAGTACCGTGTCGGCCGCTATGAACGATTTATAACCACCAAAGTTTATGCCGTGGCTTATGAGATTTCAACCAGGCTACTCTATGGCTCCTGTTGCAAGATTATGTCTTTTTACACCAGTTTTTATATTCCATCCATCTCGTAGCAATATTACAGAAAATTAAGTAATTAGTGGCATTGTGTTAATTGAAGCAATTAGGTATATGAAATTGTTGACCTAGATTTGGAAATTCAAATGTTGCCCTATTTTGTAGTTAGTTTAATTTTGGTTTCATATTTAACTAGCTTATGGGTTGAATTTTCAAAAATCTTTTCTCAGCGGATACCTACCCTACGAGATATCTTGCAAAATTTCAAGTTTGCAGCATTTACACTTAAAAATTTGTGAGTATCATATTATATAAATTCGTACAAAGTCTTCTCATTATATAAAACAATTAAGAAAGGTTGAATTAGTTAACAATAACTTAAATGTAGATATTAATTTCATTATTGTAACAAAAGTTTAAAGAACCATCACGTAAAAAACATACCAGTTGCGATACTCAATGAAAATTTTACACACCAATTTTATAAAAAATAAAAATTGAATTTTATAGAAATTTTTCGATTAGAAATCTTCGTATTTTTATCCAGAAAAATCATACAGAAATAAACCACAGAATGAAATAATAATAACACTTAATACACATTCCCGTACTAACACGAACGCGTTTTATCCCCATTCTACTCCATATCCTAGTCACGTAACAAACTTACCGGTTAATTATAACCATAATGCAACGTTATATAGTAACTGTACTTGCCGACTTCGCTAATGGCGAGCAGTTCGAAACTATTTCACGCCACTCCATGTTTCTTCTGATTAAATTCTGCAGATTATATTATAACAATGTTGTTGTCTATGGAGACACTGCTATCTTCTCTTTATAGAGTCAAATTGTGGCTATTATGCACTTGAGATAAAGGTTACCAAAATGGAAGCCCATTCTTACAATATTTTTTTTTACATTAGGGTTGGAGTGAATAAACTTTGACATTAGTCCAAAAACTAACAAATTTAATCAAGGCCTCAATACACCAACCTATTTGTGTTTTTTTTTTAAATTATCGTTTGGCGGTATTTTTGGGACAACCTAAAATGTCCCGATACACGCTTACATTTCATTTCACTTCACTGGTGCACTTAGAGATTGAACATTATTGGACAAAACGCCACCGATATTATTCAATACTAGCTTTCCGCCCCGTGGTTTCACCCGCGATCCCGTTCCTCCATACAATCTTTTGACCCCCGTTTCATCCCCTTAGGGAGCGAATTTTAGAAAATCCTTTCTTAGCGGATACGAATTAATTTGAAAAACTAATGTAATCGTTGAAAACAAATAATACTTATTACTACTTAAGTCGTTGACTAACAAAGTTTTCCTGCTAAATAATCGCAAATTAAATAAAAGACCTTATTATTATGAAGTTAAAACCTGCAATGCGGGAGCACCTTTAAATGGTGAAGTCTAAAAGGCCCAGCTTTTGGTTCTACAAACAAAGATTACAAGTTTTAAAATGCCGAAAAGTTTTAAAAAGAGTCTTTATGCAAACTTTTTTTATTCTGAAAGGTTTTATTTCAGTATTCAGTAGGACTTTCTTTACAATTTTCTGTGTGGGATTATATGTTCCCAATTATTGTTCTTAAATTCAATTTGTATTATTATTCAAAAATATTATGCGAGTAAAAAAATAACAAATAATTCAAAAAGAAAAAAAATCATAACGACGTGAATTGGACACTTCGAGCTCATCTCAATGAGGTTACGGCATTTGAGTTACTGAGTTCTTAAGTGATTGGTTGATTATATTTCCAGATACCGATTCAAAATGGTGCTTAAGTATTCAGCGATGAAGTATGCGCCCTTGATGGTCTTCCAATTGATACTCATGGTCCTTTACTTCGTGTTTGTCAAGTATGGCAGTGGTGAAGTTTCTGGAAATGTTAAAGGTAAGAATTTGATTTGAACTTCTTTATACAGGGTGCAATTATTGATGATATCAAATTTTGCTCAAGGAGGCTTTATATTATTTTTTATGTAAAAGAAAATAGCCGACGATCAGGCTCAGTGACGCGCCTTAGGATAGCCATATGTCCAGCAGTGAACTAATACAGAGTGATTATGACCATAATGAAAAATTAGTCATATTGTTCGTTAAAAAACACTTGTAAAAAAAAAAAGAATACATAACTTTTTAGGTGTGTATAATAATCAAAAATGAAAGTCCATCAATCACAACAGACCCAATTCACATTTTTTTTAATCCAGCAATTTTCTCCAGAAAAATTGACTTTAAGATTTGAACAATATTGCGTCTTTTCAGTGTGAGCTGAAGACCTCACACTGATGCTTTATAATGACGATGGGGGCTGTCGCGACACTGATTTATTGTTGTGTTTCATATAGATAATTATTTTGCCATTACATTGCAAATAATTGCTAACAAATAAACAGTGTAACAGAGACGTGAAACAATACAGAAGGATAGAGTTGCATGACTATCTTATTACGTGTAAAAAATATTGCATTGAAATACGACTTATTTTCATACCTAATATATTTTGAGGAAATTGTCTTTAGAGTGGGGAGGGTGAGTCGATTATTGAAATCGGCAGGATAGTAACGATGTATGGAATGGTAACCAATAATTATATATTCATTATGAAGTCGTTCATGATAATATTGTCGGATTTGACTCAAATATTTCACTATAAATAAATTATAATTATTTTTCGTTTCGTCAATTATCTTGTGTTTGCCACTTGGCTGTCTTAACTATGCTGTAAAAAATTAATAGATTTTAAAAACGTTTGTATGGGACGGATCACAGTGAAAAATGATACAGACTGAAAAAAAATTGCCTTGCTGAGTTTTTTGCCGGATAATTCTCAGTTATAGTGTATTCCGAACCGGTGGTAGAGTCAATTGTAACGTTCATAAGTGTCTTAGCAGGGCCTAAACTAAATAAATGAGTTTTTGATTTTGATTTTGCGACTAGAGACGTTACTTATGAGTATATTTGAGACGGAAGACAAACAAAGGAACGCTTGTCAAAGTTTTTGTTGAACCTTTGATGCAAATTTTCTCCGAAAATAGTAGGTTTCCTGTATCCTATAACTATTTCAACATTTTGTTACACGCTGTATAAGTTATACTAATATTTAACATAGAAGAAGAGCGGGGGCCCGTCCATTTATTTTTCTAAATCCAAATCACAGCCAGCTTGTTGTCATCATTAATTTAATAAAATTTTAAATAAAAATTCTCCAAAACAACAGTAAAAATTGGAATGAAAAGTATGAGCCCCGAACATAGGTCTATAAACAAAAAACAAGCGAGATTAAAGTACCATCCGTACTAAATTTTAAATGTCATCACAGAGCGTTGTCAATTAAAATAATGTTGCCACTGTGAATAAGCAGCCGCTGGTAATTAATTCAGTTGAAACTCCACATTAATCCGGCACGAAGCAAGGCCGGCAACAAGAGCATATCGTAGCTGATTAAAAGCTAAAGAGATACAGAAATTTGATACCGTGCTCTAGTGGCGTGGACGCTAATCATTATAAATGTATATTTTATAGAGTCAATAGTTTATGATCTACATTCAAATAGCTATCCCCCTTTTTAGTTGCGTAATGTTCTATTCCAAGTCTATTAGTATTTTTTATGTCACAAGTGACAACGAGGCAGGCCGGTCACCTGATTGTATGTGACTACCTTCGCCTATAGACATGAGCAATACCAGGGGGATTGCTAATGTGTTGTACACCTTATTACAATGCCTTAAAGGCTCACAGGTGCTTGGCAACAGATTTTCATCTTGATTGTGGTAGCCAGCCAGTCGAGTACCTACTACAAATACCCAAACACCGTGCTATGGTGCTATGGTGTTTGCCTTGACCGAAAGGACACGCTCATTGTAGGATTCGAACCCACAACCTGCGCCGCGGTATCCAAATGAAAATTACATAAATGTGAAGGATTTTTGTAAGCAAACAGTAGGTACTTTTAGCTGAACTTTATTCATGTGCAGTTTCAACCTCCCATGTAGTAGCTATTTATAATATAAATCTGGAATCTCTTTCGCTCAAAAGCAACGCTTCGTTGAATGGCACAACTGGACGCAATTCAAAATGAAGCTATTGGCACATTCATATACAGGTTCGAGCATAGAAATCAAACATAGTCGACATACTGCTTATACGGGTTTTTTACACACAGGATAGACAGACAGTTTGTGCTCTTCTTTCTTTTTTTATTAATTGGACTAATATAGTGTGACTTAATTATTTGCATATGTAAATCAAATCAAAATCAAAAACTCATTTATTCAATTTAGGCCCTGATAGCCTTATCATTACGTTAGAATTTACTCTACCACCGGTTCGGAACACACTTAAACTGAGAAGACTCCGGAGAGAAACTTATTTTTTTTCTGCGCTGGATGTTTCTTTAAATTTATTAACATTTTCAAAAGTAGATACATTTATGTACATTTTCAAATATTTGATACTACGCCAGTGGGATGCAGGTGCAGAGAGAAGCTACTACAACCATATATTTCTGTCTTCCATATATGAGCCACCTTATATGTAGTAGGCTTTATTCATTAACTAAAGTTTCATTATTATAATTTTTAAATTTAAAATAATTTACCAGTTGCCTCACGTAGGATCTTATTGTAGAAACGAACACAATTCCCGAGCTGATTATAATTGTTTATTATAATCAGCGGTTTTTTTTACAATAGTTTTAGCCTACGTGCGCTTAAAGACGCATCAAAATGGTAAATGGTAGTTCTAAATATAGTATTTCTATGGTTTCACGCAAATATTGCAATAGAGTGGTGTATGGACAAAAGCGAACGCCTGTCAGTAGTCGGCCATGCCTCCAACTAAATTTCAGTGATTGTTTCGTTTCGGTTACGTCATAGCAGTTCTCTAATAAACGCAAAAATGTTTGGCTCAACGATATACGAAAGGATATATCTTGGAAATGCATGTTTGGAAAAAAGTTGTTCATAAATAAAGCACGGTATTGAATGTGTCTACCATTACCATGTAATATAATTTCTCTTCACACAATGATATTATAAAGTAACTAGCTTTCCGCCCCGCGGTTTCACCCGCATATCCTTTTTTTACGCATTTAGAGATTGAATTTAAAAAAATCCTTTCTTCTACATCTTAAAAACATGTGAAAAAAATCAGCTTTCTAGGTGTAAGGCTGTGGTGGTGTAGGCTGGGCGTTGATGAGTCAGTCCTTCTCATTTTCCATACCAAGAAACGGATATAAGTCCTAACTTTGAACCCCCGTTTCACCCCCTCAGGGGTAGAAATAAAAAAAACGCTAATACACGTGTTTCTTTATTTTTAACTGTTAGTCTAAAAACAAAGTTTCATGGTTCTAGCTTCAAAAATTCCGTTCATATTCCTCGGTCAAGTTTTAAAAACAACTTCTGGGAAAAACATCAGACTTCTAAGTCTAAGGGTTTAGGCTGGGCGTTGATAGATCAGTCAGGACTTCTACTTTTATATATATTATATAGATAAGTTATAAATAAAAAAAACTTTTTCAAAAACAAGCTCTGGATTCAGAGTGACGTCAATTTATTTTTTGAGTTATACTCAGCCTAGCCCTTTCATTTGATACCCATACTGTTGGATTGCATTAAAAAATAATAGTCCGCTATCTTAGGTGTTCCGCCATGTTGGATTTAGAATGACGTCACACAACTGACCCTGCATTGTCATCCAAACTAAACGTGTATACAAAATTTCAGCTCAATCGGTTAAAGATATCTGCTTCAAAATTTTGTTGCATGATTCACCCCGGAAAAACATACATATACATTGCAAGTTAATATAAAGCTTATAATAAAAAGGTTACCTACACAAAATTCGATCTTAAAAAATGGCCGAGTAATGGCACTCTAATACACTCATAAATAACATATCTTCACTACATTACGATATTTCATAACACACGATGGTTTTTTTTTGTTATTTTGGGTCACGTTAACATTTAATTGCACTCGGTACGTGAAGTAACGTGTATCCGTTGACACTGGCGGTGACGCGACACAGGTCAAAGTTGGCTAATTAGCCAGTTTTTAACCTACCTCGCTCGCGGAATGCTTATGTTATGACCTATCTACACCTTACTTTTAATATCATTGTCCTCACTTATCATATTTTGACACATATTCGATTTTCGTCAAACAGATTTGTTGAAATACCTAATATCCTGCGACATTCATACACACGGCCAGTCGTGATGAAATTTGCCATACACATAGTTCATACCATAGAATACACCATATGATATTTTATATTCCGACTAGTGGACCCGGCAGACGTTGTCCTGCCCTGAAATTAAAACAAAACTTAGAACCCGATTCCAGCGCCATCTACCGGGTCCAATTTTGTTTTCAAATCATCGAGGAACCCATTGAAATACACACACAAAATTTCATCCAAATCGGTCCTGTTACCATACTCCTCCGAAACGGCTTGACCGATTACTCAAATTACTAAAATGGCTATTAAAAAATAAGGGTTGATCTTAGAAGGGTGAAAATTGGGGATTGTATGTTGTATCATAAAAAAATAGAAATTAGAAATTTTGTCTCAAAAATAAAATAAAAAATTTAGGGGTGGACTACCCCTAACATTTAGGGGGATGAAAAATAGATGTTGGCCGATTCTCATAGATACCGGATAAGCACAAAAAATTTCATCAAAATCGGTTAAGCCGTTTCGGAGGAGTATGGCAACGAAAACTGTGACACGAGAATTTTATATATTAGAAGAAGAGATTAGATAATGTGAGTAAAACTGCGGAGTAGAGGGATTTACACCCATAAATTATGATGCAATATTTTACGAACAAACTTCTAAAGTACCAGGCAAGCAGTAACTACAAGGAGCACAGCATACAGAATAATTCTCTCAATTTATCTGACCGTATCAAATGACACTCAACACTTGTAAACATGACGCCCCTAGGGAGCTAATTCTGCCATCGTTCCCACGACCAATCTAAGCGTGGTAGCACGGAGATCAACCAATCAGCGCTATAGTAATCTATTTTAGATCTAGATTATTGTCAGGAGAGGAGCGGGTAGCGGGTTTTCTTTGAAATATATTAAAGAGAAGGCCTGATTCACTAACTCACCTAAACCATTGGACCTAAAAGGCTGACTTTTTTATAGGTGTTGTTTTTAAGACGGTAGACGAGGAATAAAGAAGGATTTTTCGAAATCAACCCCTAAAGTAGTAAAGCAGGTGAAACCGCGGGGCGGATAGTTATTTATGGATAAGTCTCATTAACATAATTCTAACCTAAACTGACACGCCGGGCGATTGTAAAATTTTATGGACGTCAGAATCAAATTTACATTTTGAAATTAAGCTTTGGATTTAATTTCTATTGAGTCCAACTTCGTTGCAATTTACGCAGTGTATTGAAGCTTCACTTTGATTCAAATCGATTCATTGTCGATTAGGTTTCATAGTCCCCATGCAGATTTGGCAAAGAGGTGCTTACTCAGAGGTTAAATTGAAATTGTAAATGTACAAAGTCACATTAAAATTAAGTAGATTGAAAACAGAAGTCATTCAGTTCAAAAGAAAGTCTGAACTACAAATTAATTTGGGCGGATTATATGATGTTATTTAAGCATCTAAATTAAATTACAAATATTCATACACAGGTTATTTTGTGAAAGTTATTTTCTGTGCTACGTACCATCGATGGGCTACGGGCTACGGTCTATATAATCGCTACGAATACTTGAAAATAAGTTTTTGATTTTTAAAAGTATATTTTCATACATTTTCATAATAAAATCACGATTTTTAGGGTTCCGTACTCAAAGGGTAAAAATGGGACCCTATTACTAAGACTTCGCTGTCTGTCCGTCTGTCTGTCACCAGGCTGTATCTCAAGAACAGACAGTTGAAGTTTTTACAAATTATGTATTTCTGTTGCCGCTATAACAACAAATACTAAAAACAGAATTAAATTAATATTTAAGGGGGAGCGACCTTCGTGCGCGAGTCCGACTCGCACTTGGCTGGTTTTTTTTATTTTGTAAGGTCTTTAAATATCGTGGTAATAAAGATAGACAGTTTTGCCGTGTAATTTTCCTTTCCATTATCGTTTTTTTAAACATCCATTTATCTACGTCCAGCAAATTGATCTTTCTGTTATCCATCTTTGCTTCAGTTATGAAATTTAAGAAAAAACCGGTTATACCAAAATTCGTTTAAAAAACGTTTAAGTACACAAGAAGAGTAGATTTCTACATAGTAACCTCTCAACAGTTGTTAATAAATAATAAATAAATAATTTTGAATGCAATCCAACAATATGGGTATCAAATGAAAGGGCTTGCTGAAAATAACTCATAAAATTGACGTCACTCCGAATCCAGAGCTTGTTTTTAAAAAAGTTTTTTTAACTTATAACTTTTTTAATTGCAGCAGATCTTATGCAATTTATAAGATCTGTTTTTTAACCAATAATTTTGGAATTTAATTAGTTCTGCTGAGATGCGATAAATTAATTGTATGTAACATTGATTGGGTGGGCAGCCACAGTACTGTTTAAAGGTTAAATATAAAATAATAAGTTTTTATAAAATGTGACCCAACCGCTTTCTACAGCAAGATACCAGCACAAGGCACGAGTGCAAATAATCTAGTTAATTGAAATGCAGTGTGATCGCGACGTCAATGCAGCTCGTAGGGATCCGCAAAAGAAATAAAAAACGGTCTCTTAAATTAATTAAAATCATTTTCCAGTCCATTGTGCAATGTAAAAAATATTAAAGTCTTCAGTGATCGTGAAGATAAAATTTGCTGCTTGATAGTAATACCAAGAATTTCTTTATTAATAATACGGACTAGAAATTTAGACTGAAAAAGAGATGGATGGATTGTGTGAGAGATGATATGGGTAAGAAAGGAGTGAAATCCGATAGGACGGATAAAAGGGCCAAATGTAAGAAAAGTACACATTGTGCCGACCTCAAATAATTGGAAACAGGGCAGTCAGATGATGATGATGATGTACTAGTAATTTTCAAAGTATTTTGTTTGAATCCACTATGGGAACATTTTGTTATACATACAAAAGCTTTGATGTAACTACCGTTTATCTGCTATAACTAAGAACTACGGAACCCTCTATTATACTAACCCGATATGCCTTTAGTCAATTCATTGATAGCGAAATACCCGGTTTTCCTATACGCATCATAACCGGGTCAATAGGGGACGAGCCACGATAACCGTGTGCGTTTATGTTATATCCGGACCAAGAATGAATATAACTCGGTCGATTTGAGAAGTGCGGAAGATATCGACAATAACTTTGGCTTCATACAATTGTATTGTCAATTTGGGCTATGTTACGGAAGGGTTCTATGGAGTTGACACAATTTTCGTATCAGTGACTTTTTGTTGCTTTCAGAAGTTAGTCTATATAGTAGGTTAAATAAGATATGATTTTCGACACGAACAAATACAAGCTCGTATTTTGCTATAATGTCACAATGATCGCATCTTATCTTTGTGTGCTTACCACCTTCGGCAACACATGCTTATCCAGAAAAAAAAGATGATGATGTGGCCAAAGGTGATAAACATACAAGGTATGACTCAAGTGCAGCGGCCAAAATACTATTGGTACTTGGCGACAGATTTTAAGAGGCTTAAGGCGATGATAGCTCAGTGGTAAGTGACGTCGAATACCGCGGCGAAGCTCGTGGGTTCGAATCCTACAATGAGCTTGAGCTTTCGGTGAAGGAAATACATCGTGAGGAAACCATAGCACGGTGGTAGGGTACTTTGTAGTACCCGACTGGCTGGCTACCACCCTCAAGTCGAAAATCTGTTGCCAAGCACCTGTAGGTGTGTTCCGACAGCTGCACTTGAGAGCCAGTTCCCATCTAGGCTTTGTGTGCTTACCACCTTCGGCCACATCATCACTTACCATGGTGGTACCAAAAACCCAGACAGCGGGTACAAAGCGCGATCTTTGATATCTCTATATTTTTTATTCTGTCAAGTTAAGTATTTGTTGGTATGTTTGAACACGCTAATCTCCCTAAATACTAGGTCGATTGAAAAAAAAAAATATGGTTAGGCTATATTTACTAGCTTTTATTTAAAAAAGCGAGTGACCCGCATGATTTTGTCTTTGAAACGAAAATTTTTGTAAAATATTTTTGAAAACGAAACATTAGCGAAATTTAATTCTCATTTCTTTAATTATATTATAAGTTAATAAAAGGCAAATCAAAGTTAAATACATGATCAGAGATTAACATCCCAATTTCTAAGGGATAAGTCTTAATTTTAGTTGTACATAAAATGTACTTTGGTGTAATTTGTGCTCTTTGGTAAAATTTCAATGACCTGTAACTGATAATGGTCACATCCTGATATTAAATATTCACCCAAGAGGAGGAACAAGGGGTGGTTAGTCATTCATAGCCACCATCCATAATTTATGAGCCATATTAATTAATTTTCATAGAATTTCCTTGTACTTGGAAATAAATTCAATAACCAATTTAACTTGAAAATAAATCAAGGTTCAGTTTGACCGTGTAGGTTTCTTTTTAGGGTTCCGTACCCAAAGGGTAAAAACGGGACCCTATTACTAAGACTTCGCTGTCCGTCCGTCTGTCCGTCTGTCCGTCTGTCTGTCACCAGGCTGTATCTCAAGAACCGCGATAGCTAGTTTAATTATTATCTAACTCGAACTCGAACTCTAAGGCGATGATAGCTCAGTGGTAAGTGACGTCGAATACCGCGACGAAGGTCGTGGGTTCGAATCCTACAATGAGCTTGAGCTTTCGGTGAAGGAAAACATCGTGAGGAAACCATAGCACGGTGGTAGGGTACTTTGTAGTACCCGACTGGCTGGCTACCACCCTCAAGTTGAAAATCTGTCGCCAAGCACCTATCGGTGTGTTCCGACAGCTGCACTTGAGCGCCAGTTCCCATCTAAGCTTTGTGTGCTTACCACCTTCGGCCACATCATCACTTATCATGGTGAGATTGTGGTCAAACACAAGCTTATCCAGAATAAAAAAAAAAAACGTGAAGTGATTTTTATACTATACTGTTTCCCGTGGTTTCACCCGAGTTCCCAAAGGATCTTTTGTTTTCTCGGGATTAAAAGTATCCTATCTCTTATTCCAGTATATAATCTATTCGTGTGCCAAGTTTCATAAAGATCGGTTTAGTATTTTCGGAGTTCATGGTGAACACGAGAATTTTGTATAATAAGACTAGCTGTCCCACGCGGTTTCAGCCGTATTCCCGGGGATCTTATCTTTTCCCAGGATGAAAAGTATCCCATCTCTCAAATTGGACTAAACTGCACACAGTGTGCAATCATTAAAATCGGTTCATTAGTTTAGGAGTTCATCGAGGACAAACAACGTTACACAAAATATTTATATAGTACAAACATTATGCAAAAATATTAGAACATTTTTACGTCCTAATTTTTAATGTGAGAAAAGAAATTACCACCACCAAAAAGTGCAAAATTTTAGCCCAATCGATTGAAAGGAACTGTTATCTGTTTTCGTTAAGCTAATCCATAGATTAAAATCATCAAAATTATTTAAAAAAACTGATTTAAGTTCGTTTTAAGTGAAGGATATCACGTATGTATAAAATATCCACATTTAGCATCTATCCTCAAGTTGAGCTTACACAGAACAATCATCCCTTATTACTGGGATATCTTTTGATCCTAGCACAAAGTAATTCCATCAACTCAATATTATTAGGGTGAACGAAATAATAAATGATCGAATTGCCGATACGGCAGATCTCGGATCGAGGTATGCCCGTTAATTTTGAAAGGTAATACCTATAGCTCCAATATAAGAGCCAATAAATTTCTAATTAAACCAAATGGCTTTTCTTTTATATTCTAATAGGGTTATTAATTTGGTATTCTTTTGAGATAACATGGAAAATGTTGATTATAATTTACATAAACGCTTTTTAAATACACTGTTCTAGTTGTCACATATTTAGTCATGTTCGATGATGATCGAAGTTGTCCAACAATTTAATATTATTTTACGGTTAACAGTTAACAGGAAATCTCAGAAAGTATAAATGCTACATACCTTAACAGGCAACTTTGCCAAAGATTTTGACCCCTAAAGGGTTCCCTAGGGAACGTGGGTAAAACCGCGGGGGACAACTACTATTCTTATAATTAGTAAGCCTTTTCCTATAGTAAGTAATTTTAATCAAGTAATTATACAAACTTCAATGAGTAATGTTAAAAAGTCAACACTGGTGCCCATTTTTTTTTATGTCACAGTTGACAACGAGGCAGGCGGGTCACCTGATGGTAAGTGACTACCGTCGCCTATAGACATTACCATTACCATTAGCGTACCATTGGGGATTGACAATGTGTTGTACACCTTATAACAATGCATTGCCGGAACACACCAACAGGTGCTTGGCGACAGATTTTCAACTTGAGGGTGGTAGCCAGCCAGTCGAGTACTAGCGTGGATATGACGGTAACCGGCCGGCTGGTCTCGTGTATTTAAAAATCTGTCAGTCTGTGATCAATATTGCCTGCCGTGTTCTCAATCATTTGAGATTGATCCAATGTGTACTCTTTTTCCCTTTGGCCCTTTTATCCGTCATTGTTAAGCAACCTTTCCGTCTCATGTCCGCTAAATTTCTTTGTTGGTCTTCCATCTTTAGTAAAAAGTCTGAAATAGGTTATCAATCTGAAAAAAGAATATATATATATATTTTTACAACAATTGAAAAAGTTCTCTATCGTATTTTATTACTAACTAAATTCATTGGAATTCCATAAAATAAGTTCAACTGTCTGTCTATCGGTTTGTAATTTTAACTCTACTGGGTTACACACACTTCGTTGCCCTAATTAAATACCACTCCATTGTTGATTCCCTGAGTCTCAATATCAGTGGAGGAAGGAATATCAATAAATTTGACCTAGAATTACGTAATTGTTTGTCTCGTATGAATTGAATATCTTCTTATGATAACTAGGTCTGAGAGACTACAGAGAACTTCGAGAAAATATAAGCAAAGTGACACCCGAGAGTTCCACGACGTTTCACGCCCTGTGATACTCGAATCCTTAGGTACTCGAAGAGTGGGTCGCACCCACACTTATATGCGTTCACATGTTACGACATATTATCTTCGCCGCTGTGGTTTTGTTCCTTTTCTTCATTATTGGTAAAAATAACATGGAATCCTGTAATCTGAGAAAAATATTAAAAATTAATTGGATGAAAATTACGAGTGAAACAGGGTTGAAAGCTAGTAAATTTTGAGTGGAAAATGAAATATAAATTACTGTTAACTATATAAATAAACGTACGCCTACTATTTTTGTATTTTTTATAGCAACAACTCCAACAAAATGGATTTAAGCAATAAAAGGAATATGCGTGGTAACGAATACATGGCTCGATTTCTATGTGCCCTTTTTATTCCCCCGGGGGCCATTTGAGGCCAGAAAAAACAATTAATTCTGTAATTTCATTTGCAATTTTTCATTTGACATCCAAACAATTATTTTGTGGAAAATATACCTACAGATACAATTGTAGAAATACTGTGAAAAAGTCGATGTATTGTTCGTAGTTTAACTCAACAATGGGTTCATTTGTGTCTTCTACATAAATGATCGCTCTGTGTATTTCCAGGAAGTTTTTTTTTTTTTTTTTTTTTTCAATTTATCTCACATTCATTTTACTAACGACAAAGTAAGCCACGTTATAGAATAGAATAGAATAAAAAATATTTATTTGCGACATTACAATAACACAAAATTACACAGGAAAAAATAAAATACATAAAACAAATCAAAACTATAAGTATAGCCCAAAACATTAACTAATTGTCACAAATTGGCTCCAACTCAGCATAATCTGCACCAGCTGTTCGCCAGCGCTGATCTTCCGTTGGAGCCATTTGGTGAAATGACGTACCAGCATGCACGCAGTACTGAATATATATATATAGTTTTATATACCTATATATTATATAGGTATATAATAAATAAAAAACTACAATATACATACTCATATAAACAAAAAACTAAAAAAATAATAATATAAACAATTAAGCTACACTGAATGTTCATTTCACTATTAACCCATCTAAAAAATACATAATAAGCCCGTTGGCTATTAATAGGGACAAATTGTTATATGGTTTAAGAATCGTGGGAATAATCTTCTGTTATAATGTTTATAAGATAAACTTAAAAATATGGGCTAATTTGAAAGACACAAGCATACAAACCCAATCCAGCTTTAGATCATCCAAATTCTAATGGAAAGTTTATTTCACGTAGCGTGGATAGATATTCCACAAGGAAGAAGACCGAGTTTTTGTGAGGGTCTCGAAAAGCCTATGGATGCGATTAGGGCAACCAGCCATCGTGGTGATCCTTTCAGCTAACATGATGATATTCATTTCAGGTTTCGAAGACACCCATGTAATGATATTCATCGGTTTCGGATTTCTGATGACCTTTCTTAAGAAGTACTGCTACAGTGCCCTCGGATACAACTGGTTGTTGGGTGCATTGGTGATACAATGGGCCTTAATATGCCAGTCTTTCTATCATATGACTGACAACACTATAATTGTAACGAAGAAATCTTTGCTTGGTATGTATTCCAATTTTTGCCACTTGGTAGGCAATAGTGTGCTAATGGAAAATAATAATATTACAAGAGTTACACAGAGCAATGAGTCTCAAGTACAATACCGTCCTTGACATTCTGATCTTTCGTTTTATTAAGTCATCATATATTTAGGTGAAATAAGCATTTTATTTACAACAAATGTACAACTATAATATATGATAAGTAGCATGATAAACTTAACCTACCAAATATACAAAAATCACCTCAGTAAAACGTCAACATTTTCAAGATATTTCGATATTTCAGATTATTATGAATTGATTTTTGTATTTTAGATATTATATCGAAAATGGTGATACTTTTACTTAGGTCATTTTTGCATATTAGTAATTGGTAGGTGACCCGCTCACTTATCTCCCCCTTCAGTTTGTTGTACTACTTACCGGACACCTGTATAAATACTCATCTACAATAGGTTCAAATACTGCACTAGACTAGGACTGAGAGTACAATACTAAAATGAGAAATTACGAAAAACAACCTACTAATGAATTGGTGTCCGTAAACAAATCAGTTTATAGAATCTGCAATCAACAAAGCAAGCTTGTTCGAAATTTCAATATTGTCGAATCGCTTGAATGGACATAGAGATTACGTTAAATACTTTCCCTGTAAGAATAAAAAAACACAAGAGGATCTGACCCGGCATTAGGGTAATTAATAGCCTGCTCAAGATAAATCTGACGAGAAAGAATGAGTAGTAAAAATCCTGGGTACATAGGTACGGTTTTAATTAAAGCAAAATTTGAATACCCAATTTCCATTCAATGATAAACACAAAGGCGCCACTTATTTCATTAGACAATGTTTTGATATTGTTAAAAAAAGTTATAACTTTATCTTACCGAAAGAATTTTTCTTTTTCACGAGGTAAATTGAATTATGTGTTTTGCCGTTGCTTTTTTCAGTAATCTTGCTAACTTTTTGAAGTCTGAGTGGATGGTGATTGCCGCGTGTAGTATATTTTAACATTTCAGTTTTTCTCTCTTTTTCATAATTTTATTGAACCTATTGTTCTGATCACACTTCTCACACAATCCCACTAATATTATAAATGTGAAAGTTTGGATGGATGGATGTGTTTGTTACTTATTTACGCCAGAACGGCTGACCTGATCTGGATGAAATTTTACATGGAAATATATAATAGTCTAGAATAGCACATAGGCTACTTTTTATCCCGGGAAAAGATAATATCCCTCGCGAACGCGGGTGAAACCGCACGAAACAGCAATTTTTTTTTATTATTCTAGATAAGCTTGTGTTTGACCACAATCTCATCATGGTAAGTGACGATGTGGCCGAAGGTGGTAATCACACAAAGCCTAGATGGGAACTGGCTCTCAAGTGCAGCTGTCGGAACACACCAATAGGTGCTTGGCGACAGATTTTCAACTTGAGGGTGGTAGCCAGCCAGTCGGGTACTACAAAGTACCCTACCACCGCGCTATGCGAAAGCTCAAGCTCATTGTAGGATTCGAACCCACGACCTTCGTCGCGGTATTCGACGTCACTTACCACTGAGCTATCATCGCCTATTATGTTGTATTGAAGAGTATGTTAAACAAATATTATTTGTAGATTGTTGTGACTGTTACTATCGTTCATTTCTAGAGGCGGATATAATGTCCGCAACGGTTCTCATAACGTTTGGAGCCCTTCTTGGAATAGCAAGTGGACTTCAGATTCTATTCATTGCTATTGTTGAAGTTGCTGTGGCTTGTCTCAATTTCTGGCTTGTTACTGATGTATTTAAGGTTGGTATTTCAGTAAACTATAATAATATTCAGCTGTTTTTATTGCAATTTTTTTGTAGAACCTTCTAACTAATAGTAATACGTGTATTAGGAAAGATCTGCAAGCCTTAAAATAATTAAATCATAGAATAAAAATAATTTGGTACAATATTAAGTACATTTTTTAATTGAAAAGGTATCGCCATTTTGGATTTGATTCCAATAAAAAAAATTGTAGCTAATAATGTGACGAAAAAAAAAACGCACTTGAGATGTGTTACTGTAACCATTGCCTCCTTGAGATAAAAAATATAATATTGATAAGATAGAAAAATAGAATTAAAAAAATACAAACATTTAATCTAAACTTTATGACCTACGCCAACAATAAGAAATGTTCACTCGTGTCACCTTCAAAACTTAAATATAAAATTTTAGGTTTCAAATGCCAATTTATGTAAAATAGTTCATCCATATTCCACGTAGTAATAAGTCACATCACATTAGATTGAAAGTATTTCGTTTTCATAAAATTGCACCTGTCAACTTAACTCACAGTCGAAATGTATCAAATATGTTTTTATTGAAATTGGAATATAGACTTTATTTATGTATATTACGTTCCAATATTCTCGAGACAAAGAAAGAAAGTTTAAAGCTTTAATGTAGGTATTTATTATTTGTTCCCAGGTATCAATTATAACATTCCTTGCCAATGATATTATAAGTAAAAAGGCGTAGATAGGTTATAAGCGCTTCGAAAGCGGGAGGCTAAAAAGTGGCTAATTAGTTTACGACCTGTATCGCTTCGCTGGCATCAACGGATGGACATCACGTACCAAGTGCAATTAAAAGTGACAAAACAATCAAAAATGCCATCGTGTGTTATCAGATATCGTAATGCATATTGCAATTTTTTTTATATCGAATGTTATCTAAGTAACTTATCTACACCATTAAACTTTTTTTTTTTTACGAAAATAAGTTAACATTTGACCACTAATTCGCCTGTCGGTAAGCGACGATGTGGCCGAAGATGAAACACGCAAACTTATAAGATACCTTTTCACTCTGACCTTATATAATACGTTTATAATAAAAACTTGTGTCAAGGGACACCCGGATGGAACGAAGTTATATAAGTCGAGAGAGTATATATATATATATATATAAATAGAAATGAAAATATCTGGCTTGCTTTCTATAAGAGAGAGAGAGAGAGAGAGAGAGAAACATTGAGATTTGTGGGGTTAATAACCTTTTGACGTAAAACGTGACAATTTTTCGTAAGATTTTTTTTCCGTCTAGCCCCCTTTCATTATTATCATTGTTCCCTGGCATAATTATTTCGCGCGTATTTTAATCTAAAATATAAATTTTCATACAAGGTAAACAATTAGTTTGATCTGGAAATAAATTCAAATATCAAACAAAATTATGGTCTTTTTAGGCATCAGATGTTGGAGGATCAATAGCGATTCACACATTTGGAGCATATTTTGGTCTTGGAGCAAGTTTAGCACTCAGATCAAAACGAAATGAAAACGCCCCGGCTACTACAAATGGGCATACAGTACCAACTGTAGATCTGAATGGACCAACTTATAATTCTGACGTCACAGCTATGATTGGTAAGTTAAATTGTAGTATTAATATTAGATAAATTGTCATCACTACTGAAAGATTGTGGTCATACACAAGCTTATCCAGAATTAAAAAAAAATTGAACAAAATAGATTTCTAGAATAAAATTCCCATAATCAATTTAAAAATATCCATCGTAAAAATAAATTCCACAAGCCCTGACGTAATACACTGTATTTTTTTTTTTGAGAATCAATAAATTTAATATCGGGCCTCTAATACAATAATGAAAGTAAATATAATTCACTAGCTGTCACCCGCGTTCCTGAAGAATCTTTTCTTTTTCCGGGATAAAAAGCATCCTATCTCTTATTCCAGGATATAATCTATTTGTGTGTAAAATTTCATCAAAATCGATTAAATACCTAGTTTCGGAGTTCTTCGCGGACCAACATTGTGACACGGGAATTTAATATATCAAGATTAAGATAAGATACACCAAAATAGACCAGAAATTGTGTCATTACTGTAAAGTGCTTCAAGACATATCCGAAAACTGTATTACTTACCAAAATACATCTTATACCTTCCTTGTTAATTTATACTTTTAGTTCAAAACAAACAAACATTTTCTAATTAATATTACTGCTAATATCGTAGTCTCCTCCTAAAATTCCAATAAACAAAATAATAAACGTCACTCGTTATATTAGAAATATAATATGACAGGTATAAAACAATACCCAATATGAATACCTCGCCCCAGGCAAGAAACGTTAATATCTCCGTAGAAACTTTGTCCGTAACAAATTTATTGAATTTTTCCCTCGTCCTAATAACGTTAATGAATTTGATATTATATGGTATTGCAGGATCAATCTTCTTATGGATATATTGGCCATCATTCAACTCTGGACTAACCGTCTCCCCGACTGAATATGAGAGAGCCGTTGTGAATACCTACTTGTCTCTGGCTGCTGCTACGGTATGGCATCAATATTTAGTTGAAGAAAATCTAAATATTACGTAGTTTTTTTATGTCACAAGTGACAACGAGGCAATCGGGTAACCTGATGGTAAGTGACTACCGTCGTCTATAGACATTAGTAATACCATTGGGGATTGCCAATGTGTTGTACACCTTATTACAATGCCTTAAAGGCAAACTGGCTCTCAAGTGCAATTGCCGGAACACACCAACAGGTGCTTGACGACAGATTTTCAACTTGAGGGTGGTAGCCAGCCAGTCGTGTACTACAAAGTACCCTACCACCGTGCTGTGGTTTCCTCACGATGTTTTACTTCACCGAAAGCTCAAACTCATAGTAGGATTCGAACCCACAACCCTTGCCGCGGTATCTGACGTCACTACCACTGAGCTATCATCGCCTTATTAGCTAATACCGCTTTTAAAACATGATAGTGTGTGTGTGAAGGTGCCTGAGCCACATAGTTTTTGGCATATTGCTCACTTAGCGCTGTTTTTTTTATGTAGATTGACTTCTGGCTTGCAAAACCAATTAGTATTAAGTAGCATTATGTAGAATTGATATAGTTACATACGAATAGCTGCAATTATCAGTAAAGTTAGAATAAATTTGATAAATTATATGAGTCTAAATTGTTAAAGGGATACATTAAGTTTATAAGCGCAAATTGAAATTGATCGTGATGAAATTTGCATGGTAAAGATACAAAATTCTAAGATATACGAGTATAAATACCAAAGCTGTTTATTTAGATACGGCCTTAGAAGTGAACCTATGAAGGCGGTAGGGTACTTTGTAGTACAAGCCTGGCTAGCTATCACAATCAAGTTGAAAATCTGTCTCCAACGCTATTTTTGTGTTCCGGCAGTCGCACTTGAGAGCAGCCGAGCTGAAATGCCTTTTGAGCATTGTAAAAAGTCGGCAACATTTTGTCAGTCAATCTGGTAACATTTTTAGACAGAGGTAGTCGGACAAAAGTCTGAATTAGAAGTTGTTTACTAAATCACTCTTAACTAAATTCAATTTCTATAACTTTCTTGCCGCCAGAACATACGTATATTATGTAATCTAAGTTGCTTTTTTAAAAAGAGTAATTGCTGAGTTTTTGCCGGCTCTTCTCAGCAAAAGCAACCTTCCGAAGCGTTAGAATTTTACACGAATCACATTGACGATTAAAAATACTTGTAATGAAAGATATATTTGAGTTTGAGTTTGAAGTCAACCGTCTGCTGAGAAGACTAGTTAAATGCCAATCTTTACAGAGTACTGACCATAGCTTTTATCACCTTCGCTGATGGGATGTTAATGAAGACGATGAATTTATTTTACATTATAGACAAAGCTTTGTTCACAATTTTTTCACAGGTGACGACTTTCTTCTTATCATCAGCAGTAAGCAAGCACCACGGGCGTTTCGACATGGTCCATGTTCAGAACTCGACGCTTGCCGGTGGAGTCGCTGTTGGGTCGGTCTGCAACATGCATATTGGAGCTGGAGGGGCCATTGCTATAGGAATCGGTGCTGGTGTCATCAGTGTGCTGGGCTACAGATTTTTGACGGTATGATTTAAGCCAATTACAGATTTGTATAAGATTCAAGATGCCGTAGCGAAAGTTTTAGGCGAAGATTTTAAGAACCATTTCCAAGCAAAATTAAATATGCTTCGAATTTAGACATATACACTTCGATGAAATTTTGTGAACATATTCTAATATCAAATATCTACCTGTACAGCTTAATTATAATATTTCAAAATTACAAGAGTTTAAGAACTCCCATATTTCAAACAAAAAAATATTTTTAGAAATAAAAAACAAAAACCGACTTCAACACTGTAACCTATATGAGCAAACTTCACTTAAAAAGTAAAAAAATATATCTTAATTTTAAAGCATGAGCCTTAAAGGACAATCAACAAAATTATTGATTAAAAAAAATATATACAAATATAAGTATATAAATGACGTAACCTTTAAAATTGTATATATCTATTTAATATTTATAAACAGTTCTTTTTGGGGTCGCTGCCAGCCCACAAGAAGGACCTTTTCTGAAGCCTCCTTTTTTGAAGTCGGTTAAAAAGGCCAATATATTGATGAATTCTAGGGATTTTAACTTGGGACAGGTCAATATGCCTGTCGGTAACCTCTAGGTAGGTTAAAAGCCAGCCATAGTATACTCCGAGTCAAAGTCATTCTTATCTTAATAGCTTAATCATTGTAAATAGTCATTTATCACAATAGGCGCATGCATAAAATTACAATACTTAATAGACATGAGGTTATCTTTCATTAATTATTAGTTATAGATAAACAATAATAGGTTGTACCTTTGCGATACAACCTATTATTGTTTTTCTTTATCGTTCTCTTTGAATTTGCTTGCGTTTGTTAACAATAATTCATTATGAGTTACTTCGAAGCTTAGCACTTTCTAGTATATTTTAGCTATTGCTAAACTTGCTAGTGCAATCTAGATCCAGTTGCTTTCTTTTCAAAGATATAGCTAAATAAATATCCTGGGTCATCTGATCCCAAACCGAGCAGAGCTTTGTACAACAGAAACCAGATAACTGGTACATATGAAACTTTTTACATGTCAAGTGTGTATTTCAAGTATAAATGGATTCCGCCTTTCGCGGAAGACCTTTAGCCAAACCAAGAGATTTCATACGAGGACTGCTATTTATGTATCTGGAACTTTGATATCTAATAACTAAAGATACACAATCGGCGACAAAAAATGGCCTTATCGAATGTCTACCCACTCAAACATTTGGGTGGTCTTTTAATCTAGTAGCATTCGAACGCTCCGACGGTAAACATGCCTCAGTGCTCGTTTAAGATATATTTTGGCTAGCAGGTATGAGTCGTAAATTTTTTGTACATAGTTTTGTGAATAAAACTTTTAAAAAAAATTACCCAACACAATTTGAGACAGTTTTGAGAGAACTTTTGCATGAGATTGTTCATCTTTAGTTATTAGATATCATATCAATGATCTGGAATAATTAATTGAAACAAACATATATATAGCATTTAATATAAGTTTTTTCTGTAACTGGCCAGTTCCAGATACATAAATAGCAGCCCTTGTATAGTTTTAATGTATTTTTGCAGCCAAGTCTAACTAAACTGGGTTTGCTGGACACATGTGGTGTTCACAATCTTCACGGAATGCCTGGAGTATACTCTGGTTTGCTCTCAGTATTGTTCGCCAGTCTCGCGACATCTGAAAACTACGGACTCGACTTGAAATATGTGTTTGGAGCTATGGTCACTGATACAGTAAGTAAAGTAAATCTATACTAATATTAATAACTTGAATCGCTTATACACTAGGTTATATTGTTATCTTATTGTTTTTTTGGGACATCTGTCCTATTATAGCCAACAGGTTCAAGCTGGCTTGCCTTGAGTTTGAGATCTGACTATTTTTGGGGAGTTTTCTGGAGTATCTGTGAATCTATTCCCACAGGTCTTTTAAAATTCGATAATTTTTCCAGGACAAAAGATCAGCTGGTAGTCAAGCATTATACCAGTTCATTGCTTTGGTTGTGACAGTGGCATTGTCACTAATATCAGGATTTATCACTGGTATGTATTTGCATTCTTATATTTTCCAGTTAATAACTAAACTAAGCCATATATTCCCGAGTGACAACAACTCCAAGTCAAGGCGATCAGTGTAGTGAAGTTGGATATCGCGGCAAAGGTCATGGGTTCGAATCCTATAATGAAAGTCTGTCGCAAAGCACCTATCGGTGTGTTCCAACAGGTGTTGAGAGCCAGTTTCCTTCTAGGATTGTGTGCTTACCTTCAGCCGTTATCACTTACCATGGTGAAATTGTGGTAAATCACAAGCTTTTCCAAAAGTAAAAAAACTCAAAGTGTTAACAAAGGAAACATGGTAATAGGTACCTACCACGTCCATAAAAAAATCGCTACTTTTTATGTACGATAGAGTCGCCTATGTTGTATGAACATTTTAGTTAAGTTTAATTTCCACCGATTACCACATTTCACCGAAATCTGCTAGTGGTTTGCTAGGTATTTGCGTTATCCCTGATATTCCGCGAAATTCTTGATAACCTTATTTACCTACAGCATCTATAACTCTAACATATTTTACTAGAGAAAATATATTATAGTACTGACAATAGGTTTTTATAAGGCTGTTAAATCAATAGGCTTCAGTAATTATTTAGAAAAATTCTACAATTAATTTTGAGGGAACACAGCTACTGTTTTTACCGGGTTTATTTATTGAAAGCGAATTAATTAATTTCCACATCTTCTTAGGATTTCTTTGACATTTGACAAAAGCATCGTAGTCATATTTATTCTTGTCTTTACTGATGGTTTTCTTAACATTTGTTTTTGCATCTTTAAGTTTTAATTTCAATTGTTCATTATTAGGATCGAGTAAATAGTTATGCCATAGTTGGTTTCTTTCATTGATGAAATTAATATTTTTTCTGTTAATCCAATCTTTCTGCGGTAGGTTAAGAATTTTCCATTTTGATACTTTAGCAGCAGCGATCTCCTGGTTCAAGAATGTTTCAAAACTATTGTAGTTGCTTTCTTCGTTTATAAAGTTACTATTTTGAACATTTTCAGTTAGTCTTTTATAATCTATTGCTTGATACTGGACTTTTTGTTTCAAAGGTTGCTTAAACTTTTTTAATTCCACATGAATCTGTTTGTGATCTGATAATGTTGAGTCAATTAAAACCATATGCATGTTTGTATTCCAGATATTCAGTAATTATTTAGAAAAATATATTATAGTAGCGACAATAGGTTTTTTATAAGGCTTTTAAATCAATAGACTTCAGTAATTACTTAGAAAAATATATTATAGTACCGACAATAGGTTTTTATAAGGCTTTTAAATCAATAGACTTCAGTAATTACTTAGAAAAATATATTATAGTAGCGACAATAGGTTTTTATAAGGCTTTTAAATCAATAGACTTCAGTAATTACTTAGAAAAATACATTATCGTACCGACAATAGGTTTTTATAAGGCCTTTAAATCAATAGACTTCAGTAATTACTTAGAAAAATATATTATAGTAGCGACAATAGGTTTTTTATAAGGCTTTTAAATCAATAGTCTTCAGTAATTACTTAGAAAAATATATTATAGTACCGACAATAGGTTTTTATAAGGCAATAGGCTTCAGTAATTACTTAGAAAATCGTTTACTCATCAAAGAATTCTGAAAGTGGCTGTCAAAGATACACGTATTTGCATGAACTAATACTTAAAATTATAAATTGTTTGTGAGTTTCATGTCTTTCAACAAAAATATACGGTCGCTTCTCAAACAGAATTTATACCCGAGAGAACCGGTGATTAAAATGTGCCTTAGTACCTATTGAGAAATAAAAGAGGAATGAAATCCCTCTTGGCTTCCTAGAAATACTTTACTAAATACGGTCTTATGTATTCACGCAGTTTAAAGTGTTTTCCTTCTATCTTTTATTTTATCGTACCATAATGACTGTTGAATATTGATAACTAAAAAAAAACAAACCAAATAATGACACAATGGACACCCAAACCGGTGGGAAATTCTGTGAGTCGACCTTCATAAGTCCCCTCCTAGGGCTTAAACTGAATAAATGGTTTTCACTTTGGACTATAATTTGCCAATTTCTGAATGACGCATCGCTCTTGTTTATCACTATAATAAGTACTATATTTGCGTGAAAAGTGTCAAACTATTATTAATTTGGCAAAAGTGAGAAGTCCTTTTCATTTGACAGTATATTAGGAGTGTCAAGTAACTATATCAATCAATTTGTTTACAGGTCTATTCGCAAAGTTACGAATATTCGAGTCCCTCAAGGAAGCCGAGAGATACGATGACGAAATCAACTGGGAATTGCCCTAATCGACTTTGTTAAATAAAAACGTCCTTATTCTGAATTAAGTTTATGGAATTATCGATATAACATACCTTTAAAGATTTTAAATGTTAAAAATATTTAAATTTAATTTTAAACGGTTTGAATACGACAAAAGATATTAACTTTTAACAATTATTAAGTTATGTTAAAAATAATACATCATAAAAAATCAAAGTTATACGAAATATAAGATTTGCTGTAATATTTTAAACTATTAATGTTTGAATAATAAAAACTATTTGTGTAAAATAATGTTCTTGCGACAACTCGTTATTGAGAATAAGACTATAAGCATTTCATCGAATTAAGAAACTTTTGTCAATTTATATTTAAGAGATATTTGCCAATCATAATTGGTACTTTAAACTTTTGCGAGTTTATATTTCGTAGACTTTGTTTGTCTCTTGAAAATGTTTTGTAAATAATTTCAGTATTAGAATTATGGCTCTCTACCAAAGGCGCACGTTGCAAAATTAAATTTAATAAAATGCTTTTTAATTGTTATCGCATATATTAATGCAACTGCTGTTTATTTTATTTTAGTTATAACAATCTTTTACTTTAATTAAAATTGAATTATTATATTATTATAGGTATAATAACATAAAATATTTAATATTTTGTTATTTAATGATTTCTTATTAAAACCAATATTTATAATTATGACGATTTTCTATATTTGTTAATTTTAATTTCATAAAATAAAGTAATAACTTTATTTTCAGCGAAGCTAAGATTATTTCACGAAAATAGGTATTAAATTATATTTGAAACAATCAATCCATAAATGCGAAAGTAACTCTGCCCAAAGTGCTGAGCCATTTTTTATGAATTTTGGTAAAGATATAGATGGTTTTTTTTTTTTTTACTTATAGATAAGCTTGTGTTTGACTGCAATCTCACCATGGTAAGTGATGATGAGGTCAAAGATGGTAAGCACACAAAGCTTAGATGGGAACTGGCTCTCAAGTTCAGCTATCGGAACTCACCGATAGGTGCTTGGTGACAGATTTTCAACGGAGTCCTTTCCACTTGACTCCGACTTTCCAAAGTGTATCCTTGCCGTTATGCGATCGACTTGATCTCCTTGGCATGACCTTAACGGCCAAATTAAACTTTGGCTGTTCTATTGAGTCGAAGGCGGACACTGCTGCTAGAAAACTTGGCATTCTGTCGAAGGTCAAGCGGTACTTCACACCAGAACAGCTGCTGCAGCTTTACAAAGCGCAAGTCCGATCGTGCATGGAGTACTGCTGCCACCTATGGGATGGATCTGCTAAGTACCAGCTTGACGCCCTTGACTCAATAGACCGCCGAGCCAGGAGACTTATCGGTGATGAGATCCTTCTTAAGGCTAAACTTACAGGCCTTGACCATCGCCGAAAGGTTGCTTGCCTATCGGTTTTCTATAGGATATACTTTGGAGAGTGTGCGCAGGAATTATTTAAATTAATTCCACCATCCCCTTTTTTACACCGAACCACAAGGCGCCGGGAGAATTTCCACCCGTACGTCGTTGACATGCCGACCATGCGGACACAACGTTTTGCGTCCTCTTTTTTGGTGCGAACGGCAAAGGAGTGGAACTTGCTTCCGGCGTCTGTGTTTCCAGACTCCTATAATCTGGGGATCTTCAAGGCCAGAGTGAATAGGCACCTTCTGGGCAAGCGTGCTCCATCTTAGGCCTCGTCTTCGTCCTCCATGGACGGGTCAGTGGCCAAACGCAAGCCCATCAAATGTAAAAAAAAAAAAAAAAAAAAAAAAAAGATTTTCAACTACAAATATGCCTGAGAGTACCCTGCTACGGTTTCTTCACGATGTAGGATTCAAACTCACGATTTCGCCACGGTATCCGACGTTACTATCACTGAGCTATCATCGAAGTACATGGGATATTTTTAATCCGGGAAACGATAAGATCCCTCGGGAACGCGGGTGAAACTGCGGGGGATAGCCTAGTCTTATAAAAGATAATGGAATTAGAACTCTCTTTGTTAATTAAGATGGTTTCAAATATAGTATTTCTATTCAATAACAAAATTTCTATGAAAGTCAATGTTTTTAATATCAATTTGGTAAGTCTAATATAATTTTAGAATAGTAAACAACATTAATTAATTTTTCTTTTGTATATTTAATTAAGCTTTGAAACTCTGTAACTCTTAGAAATAATTTTATAGACATTGTTTTGTTGTAGAGTTTGACATTATCAGCTGGGGTCTTTTAAGGCGAATTCGGAGTTCAACAATAGCCTACTTAGAGCTCTTACACACTACCTCCTACATACTCTGGCAACATACCGCTCGTGTGTAAGAGCTCTAAGGTAAAATAAAAATGTAAGTTTTTTTTTTAGTTGCAGTTAGGTTGTTTCAATTTTGATATATGATTTTCCTAAACTTGTTAATGCCTTAAAATTAACTATGTAATAGTGTTAAGTCTAAACTAATATTAAAAAGACGAAAAATTTGTTTTTTTGTTTTTTACGATTTATCTCAAAAAGTACTCGACCGATTTTAAAAGTTCTTTCACCATTACAAAGTTCCCTCATATTGAAAATATGTCGCCAAGCACCTGTTGGTGTATTCTGGCAATTGCACTTGAGAGCCAGTTCGCCTTTAAGGCATTGTAATAAGGTGTACAACACATTGGCAATCCCCCTGGTATTCGCGGTGACGGTATTCACTTACCATCAGGTGACCCACCAGCCTCGTTGTCACTTGTGGCATAAAAAAAAAGAAAGATTGTGGTAGGAATCGGACCTACGAGTTTCGTCACCGTATTTGACGTCACTGAGCTATTTTTAATTTGTAGGTAGATATTTTAATCCGAGATAATTAAATGAAAAATTATATCTATTTTAACAACATTTTAGTCATTAACTACTATGTAGTTTTATTTAAATTACTCACAATTAAAACTATATTAACCTACTTCAAAAAAAGATATTTCTAAAAAATTTAAGTATTACATAAATACAAAGAATTTTTCGTGTCAACCATAGAGTCACAAAGAAGATATTCTATAATTTAAAAAAAGGTATGTAATGATAAATAAAAAGGTTGATTAAATTCGACGGATAAAACATACTTGTCCCAAACATCCACTTTAAAAAAATAAAAGTTGTTTCCGTATTCAAAAACGGTATACAAAATTATTACACTTCAATTTTTACCCGGAAGCTACACCTGGGGCCTTGCAAACTGTTTAGCATAATCCTTATTCTCTGAGACATAGAGGTGAGTATCGTGTAACGAATACTTGTAGCTGTCAGATACGAATAATAGAATACAAGGGGAAAATATTATTTCTAACATTGCTTGTTGCATTGAAAACAATTTTCTGAGAGAGAAATTATCTAGACGACCTCTTTGGTACTCGGCATTTTTTTTATTACAGTTACATTTGTAATTTTTACAGCCAGTGTTGAATTGCCTGTTGTTTTTTAACGGTGTCTTGGATGAAATAACTGGAAAAACTAATATTTTGAATAAGGTTACCCGATTTAATTTTCGTAAATGAAATGGCTTATTTCTCGGAATATCTTTTAGCTAATTCAAAGGATCGGGTTGTATTTTTAATTTAGTGATACACGCTACAACATTTGTATTGTTGTCTTCTATATTTGTATATGTGTGTGTGTAATTTGTGATTGTGTGAGTCCAAAATAAATGATTTTCTTTCTTTCTTTACGAAATAAATATTCGTACAAAATAGTAATCACTCCTAACTAAGCAGATTGCTGTATAAAAAAACCGGTCAAGTGCTAGTCGCACTCGCGTACCGAGGGTTCCATACAAACTTGTTGATATGTAAATAGTTCGGACATCACAATAATGGAGTCCCGAGGTTTTTTTTTGTTTTCGGTTATTAAGTAGTTTTTTTTCGCATAATTGCAAATTTACGGTTTTCGGATTTATTCCCTTACTTGTGCTACGTGACATTGCTTCTTGCCCAATTTCATGATTTTAGGTCAACGGAAAGTACCCTATATATTTGGATTCCCTTGAGAGCGTAAAATATACGTTTTTTGCGACATAAACGGCCATATTTTTTTTACATTAACTCAGAAGTTTAATTTTTCCACAGCTTCAAGGGACTGTAGATCGTTTTGATTTCAACTCGATACCTCCACGCGTTCTCGAGATTTAGATAGACGGACGGACGGATGGACAACAAAGAGATGGACCACTTAATAGGAAGTGTTCCGTTTTTCCTTTTACGGTACAGAACCCTAAAAACTGATCATACATAACAACATACATTTAATAAATAAACCAAAAAGCTGCGGACTTATAACTCACAAAACATTGCATTTACCCTTTAATGTTTACTGTCAACACATTACCAAGTATATTACAATAAATTTACTATGAACGCTGATTCAGCCGTACCGTATAATGGATAACGTCCAATTTGCGACCATACCCCACCGTTATATATCCCAAGACTGAAGACAAGCACTTAGCGTATACGAAACACGCCGTGTTTGCTAGCTGGCAAAGCCATCCGATATTCCATTGAGGGGAACGACATCCGCCCCCAACGTAAACCTTGCTAATAAATAATACTCAATAATGACTGTTGGGAACAGGCCACGATCAATAAAGGTATTGGAAGCCAACCGATGGACCAAAGAGATTTTATAATACGACCCAGTAAAGAATATTATTTGTTATTGGCAATTTGGGGCATATTAGGCTTTGTTTTTATACGTAGTTTTATTTCTTTTTGTTTTTAAGTCCCGGCGTCGTTATATTTAATTTTATGTCTATTACATTGGTTAGGTTCTTGTTTTTTTTATAATAATGTAACTTCATTACTTATTTGTTTAAAGAAAGAGGAGAAGGTTTTTACTGCCTAACTAGACATGAAGAGTTTATGAGTTTGACAGGCATGTTGGTGAAATTGGTACTACTATCACGCCACTCGTCGTAGATTCCATTCATCATGAACGTCTATGTCGTATTTAGACGGGCCAGTTGGCGTGATTGGTTAACACACTACCTATCACGCCGCAGGTCGTGGGTTCGATTCCCATCCAGGACACACATTTGTGTGCATGAACATGTCTTTTTGTCCTGAGTCTGGGTGTAATTATCTATTTAAGTATGTATTTACAAAAAAAAGTAGTATATGTAGTATATCAGACATCTGGTTTCCATAGTACAAGCTCTGCTTAGTTTGGGATCAGATAGCCGTGTGTCAAAAAATGTCCGAGGATGTCCGAGGATATTTAAAAAAAAAGATATAATTTGTCCTGAGTGTAATCTAGGTATAGGTATAATATCGAATTACCACTCACTGATTGTTCACAAATTTTAGAAAGAATGCTACACACTAGAAATTGGGGTGGTATATAGAATGGTAGTAGAGAGTAGGTATCTTAGAAAGATTTTTTGTAAATTCAATTCATAAAAAGTTCCCTCGGGTTCGCGTATGAAATCATGGTGGACAGAAAATTATATATTTTTAGTAAACATGTAGTATATCAGTTATCTGGTTTCCATAATCGAAGATCAGTTTTGGAATAAGAATATAGCCGTGTGTGAAGAATGTCCCAGGATAATGTTGACGAATTTACTGCATTAGAGTCTAGACTATTATATAATAATAAGTGCTTGTGCCTATTTGAATAAAAAACAACATTTTCATTTTATATCCCACTAAAACTATAAATGTGAAAGTTTGGACGGATGGATGTTTGTTACTCTTTCACGCAAAAATGGCTGAACAGATTTTTATGAAACTTGGCACACAGGTAGATCATATCCTGGAATAACACATAGGATATTTTTTATCCCGGGAAAGGATTAGATTTCTCGGGAACGCGGTCGAAACCGCGGGGGACAGCTAGTCTATGTATATAAATAGAGAAGGCCTGACTCACTGACTCATCAACGTCCTTGCACCTAGAAAGCAGATTGCAGCTGCCTCAGCAGAATACCAGCGCTGTAGCACAGATCTGTGCTGCCGCATAATGCTGAGCTGGGGCCATATTTATCTTCACCTTTTGTTTAATTTACCATTATATCATTGTGTTTGATGATTGGCAAATAAAATTTCTTTCTTTCAGATTTTTTTCACTGGTGTTTATAAGACGTAGATGGGGAATAAAAAATGTTTTTTCGAAATTCTATCCCTAAAAGGGTATGAAAAGGGTGGGTGAAACCGCGGACAAAAAGCAAGTTGTGGATGAAGGTATTGTTAAAATGAAACTCTTGGAAATTACGTGTATCTTCAACGGCAACAAAATGCACTGTAAAACTTAAAGTGAAAAACAATTCACCTCGAATGTTTCATTATAATGAATTGTTTTCATTAATTAATCAAACTCATTAGTCTGGGCCTTAATAATAAATTTTATACATGACTTAATTGAAACTTAAAAAGAATTTCGAAGCCTATTAGTTTGTTTGAAACTAATTAGATTTCAATGAAACGTAGGCACCTTTTGTTGCATTTATTTTTGGTTTGTTTTTCAATGATTATCTATAAAAATAAATAACATTTAAATGTCTCTTTGTGATATTTACTAAATGCACATTAAAATACGAAACCTTCTCGTAACATTTTTTTAATTCTGTCTCTGTTTGTCACGGATTATCTTCGCAACGGCTAGACTCATTTTAATGTGACTGTTTTTAAGAGTACCTAACTAGTAAAAGGGCAAAAAATAAAATCTCTCGGGAAAGCAGGTGAAACAGCATGTATAAATACAATAATGTATAAATAACCAGTGTTTAGATTAGTTATTCTATTAAGATTTTCATTTATGTTAGCCAAAAAAACATTAACATTCTAGATTAAATAAATAATACCATTGTTTATTCAATAAAGCCGTCTATTTTTAACCGACTTCAAAAAAAGGAGGAGGTTCTCAATTCGTCTGTATGTTTTTTTTTTTTTTTTTTTTGTATGTTTGTTACTCGATTTCTCTGCCAATTATGAATAGATTTTGATGATTCTTTTTTTGTTTGGTAGATCCTACTTCAGAGGTGGTCCCATTTAAATTTTGTCGAAATTGATTAAGCACTTTTTGAGAAAATCAACAAAAACGAAAAAAATTCTATCTCGTTTGATAAACCTTAGTGAATCAAACTGAGTCGTTGACCGTGACTTTTTGGATTTGGATGAAATTTCGTGTATATACTTCAATGGGTTCTTTGATGGTTTTAAAATACAATTGGACCCGGTAGGTGGCGCTGGAATCGAGTTCCAAGATTTGTTTTAATTTCAGGGCAGGACGACGTCTGCCGGGCCCGCTAGTTATATATTATATTTTACCGGCCAGACCCGATTTCAGGACAAACTAGTTTTGCCTAGGATAACATATAATAAGGATAAACTTTAAAAATTGAAAAATAAAATTATTTTTAAAAATAAAAAACAAAAACCGACTTCAAAACTGTAACCTATACCTATGTACAAACATAAACTAAAAAGTAAAGAATAATATTTTAATTTCAAAGCAAGAGCCTTAAAGGACAATCAACAAAATTATTGATATTTATATATCTATTTAATATTTATAAACAGTTCTTTTTGGAGTCGGTGCCAGCCAAGAAGGACAGTTTAATTCTGCCTTTGTAACAAACTTTCGAAAAGTAGGGGAGCGACGGCGCAGACCTAAGGAACATTACCGTAAGGAGAGGTGTCGTAAGACGTTTTCTCGTATGAACACTTCGTGTCCAGTTCAAAACTGTCCTTCTTCTTGACTGGCACCGACTCCAAAAAGAACTGTTTATAAATATTAAATAGATATATAAATATCAATAATTTTGTTGATTGTCCTTTAAGGCTCTTGCTTTGAAATTAAAATATTATTCTTTACTTTTTAGTTTATGTTTGTACATAGGTATAGGTTACAGTTTTGAAGTCGGTTTTTGTTTTTTATTTTGTGTATACTGGTCATTTTGAACTAAAACGTGATTGCGTGTTTTCATAGTGAGAACAAATATTTGTATGACCCATATTAATTGATCTTTTGTTTGATTGAAGTTGACCTGTATTTTAGTGTTGTTATTTAGTTGTTTTGTATTTGAAAACAAGTAACACTAAATATAATGACGCGTGAATAGAATTACTATAAATAAAATAATAGGCGATGAGTAAAATTAAAAAAATCCGTTGTAGATTGCTCATAACAGCTTTTACTTTCAGAGGCCTTAAGAATGTATATAATATATTATTTTTAAATGAATGTATTGTATATGAATACATAATATTATTAGGCCAAAGTCTCCCAAGGACCAATGGAGAGGGCTATGCTCGGAGTTTCTCTACGAGATTGAATTAGAAATTACGAAATCAGCAGGAGAACAATGTAACCGACATAGCCCGAAGAATTGTCAAACTGAAGTGGCAATGGGCAGGGCACATAGCTTATAGAAACGATGGCCGATGAGGCAATAAGGTTCTCGAGCGGCGACCACAGACCGGAAGATACATCGTGGGCAGGTCTCCCACACGGTGGACCGACGATCTTGTAAGGGTCGCATCGTGGAGATCTTTTGTCCTGCAGTGTACATCTTCCAGCTGATATGATAATGATATATCAGGTTATAACTATTTTATTTTTAATTGTCTTTTAATTTATGTACCTAAATAGATTTATTAATTTTGAACACAAAAAGACACCTAAGCTATGTGTACAAAAAAGTACATGGTCATCGTATTTAAATATAAAATAGGGGACCAGCTGCTCAAAAACATGACAGCTGATCAAAATTACTGTCAGTTGGTAGCGTGCCCAGATTACTGGCGGTATTGCCATGCTGTATGGAAAACTTGTCCTTTGGCTACTGTCCACTGATCATGGGAAGCGTCAATAAGGCGCCTTTTTTATTGTTCTCACCTTACTGGACCGCTTAAAAATGGCTAACTTGACAAATTTATTGACTTTACTTAATTTAACGGGCTACCAACTATTATAATATGCAAAATAAATCTGTGATTCCATTAAATTTGGAATTGCACGAAAACATTATCATAACCGACCGAAGCTAGCATAAAATATGGTTTAGTTTACACTGCATAATTATTGTAATGTACCTATCTGAGTACCCATCTAATTTCCATGCCATTTGTAGTACACAAATGGTAATTTCTGTTTGAATATGAATTCATCGTAGGTACGTCAATTTTGTTTTTTTTTTACAGCATGTTCATAAGAGAATATTTACCCTTGTCAACATGTCCTGTCCTGTCTGCAATGGCATTAGGTATGGGGTATATCCGATGACAATGGTTTTACCGGTGTGTTTTTATACAGGATGAATTTTTCCTGTAGGCGTGAATGCCCAAATCCTTTAACTAAAGGGAATACCTAGCAAAAAATCTTGAAAAGAGTCACGAAGCCGATTTTGATGAAAACTATAACTGTGTCATTAGATATTTTACAAATCTCATCCTGTATTCTTACACTGGTAATTTTACAAGATTGATAAAATTTTAGAAAGTAATCACATAGGGCAAAATAAAGTTTTCTTTTTAATTTTTTTGTATTTTCATACCTAACACGTACCGTCGTAGGCATAACTAGTCAAATTCTACGAAACAATGCCCTTATCTTGAAATTAGGACGTGATGTTGTGGTGCTGAATGCGGGTTGGTAGGTATATTAGTGTGATCAAAATTAAAAATTAATTCGAATAATTGGATACCTATTAAATAGTTTATTAAAAATCAGCACTTTCTTTTAGTTTTCCATATGTCATTACTCTTCAGAATTTGATTCTTATTAGCAATATTATTGGATTGGATGGTGTAATAATACGGGCTGCGTATTTTTGTGGAAATCAACGTGTTCGATTCTTGACATATAATGATTTTGGTCTATTTCTATCAACTACGTAGTTTAAATCAAATCGATTTGGTAGTAAAGCCTTTAATACAGACAAACAGACACACATTGAATGAATTGTACTTTTGAAAACTATGCAGAATATTTAAGTACATGCATCTACATAATGTCGTTTATAAGCCAGAAATATTCAGGTCTGAATAATTACATTTATTTAGATTTTTTTACAATATAATATTTCCAAAACACTACTTGTAATAAAAAAAATAAAGAAGCAATAAATGCCCAACATTGACCGCTCTCCCAAACAGTAGTTAGTAGAGAAAACCGAACGCAAAGATGAAAAATTAATGACAAAGTAAACGCATAACATCTGCGTCACTGCCCTACAGAACACAACCAGAATATCAGGACCTCCATCTTAATATACAGCGGGATGGTTGGGAGGCCTGATCTCTGGTTGCCAATAGACCCATCATGAAATATTCATTCTCGAATGTTCCCAGGGGCGGCCACGATCTCTTTTATTAGCATTTAAGGCAAGTTTTGTAATGTAAGGCGGGGATTCTTTCATGTCAGATCGTTTACTTGGTATATTTTTGAATATTGACGGCGTTAATTTGAATTTAGCGGACGAATTAACAATGTTAATGAAAGTTTAATCGAAAGGAAATGGTATGTGTAAGAAAATTGGGAATCAAATTAAATTTTAAAGAAATAACCGAACATATTGATATCTATTAACAAATATGATAAGGGATTTTAGAATAAAAATATAGTTAGTATTATAAGGCGTATTATTATTGCAATTTAATATAATAATAATGTAGTTGGTCAATTAATTACGTTTTATATTTTATACGCATAATACACACTTAATTAGAGTTATGAGTTCATAAGAATCATTTACTTTTGAATATATGAAATTGTTTTCAGGTTTATAACACAATATTTCAGGAGTCGCACATAATTGGCTTAAGTCATATCTACATCAAAGACATCAATATGTAGAAATAGCAAAGCTTGACATAAATCTCACGGAAAAGTCTTATAAATCGACAACCGAAACAAATAGTGTAGGTGTGCCTCAGGGAAGTATACTAGGACCTTTACTCTTCCTAATATATATTAATGATCTTCCAGATAATATTGAATATGACTGCACCCTATTTGCAGATGACATATCTGTTGTTATTCCCTGTCAGGATAGCGGAACGTATAATGACCATATAAATAATACAGTTCGAACTATAATCTTATGGCTAAGAGACAATAATTTAAAACCTAACTTAAATAAAACTAAATATATACAATTTGTGAACAAAAATGGCAAGAAACACAACATAAACGTACATTTCGAAAATCAAATAATCCAAGAATGTTCTCAGACCGCGTTTCTTGGCATTCTTCTAGATGACAGATGCTCGTGGTCTGTTCACATTAATAATATTTGTAAAAGGTTGAACCCATTTGTGTACGCTCTATGGAAGCTTGCAAAAATTACTAGTATTGATACTGCAATCCAAGCTTATCATGGTTATGTCTGTTCTATGCTCAGGTACGGTATCGTTTTGTGGGGTAACTCTTGCCATATAAAGAAAGCCTTCTTGGCTCAAAAACAATGTGTGCGTGCGTTTTGTGATGTTGACAGCCTGACATCCTGCCGACCACTATTTCAAACACATAATCTACTGACAGTCCCGTCTCTATACATTTTCGAAATATGCAATTTCGTAAGGTCGCATCCATGTCTATTTACAAAGATGTCAAATATAGGTAATTTTAATTCCAGACATCCTAATAAACTATCGTTGCCAAAAATGAAAACTGCCTTATACCATAGGAACAGTTATCCAATGGCTATAAACATTTACAATAAGCTTCCAGAGGACCTAAAAAAGATTCCCCTAAGTTTATTTCGACTAAAACTTAAGAAATGGCTAGTTCAAGCATGTTTCTATTCTGTAGATGAATATTTAAATAGGTAGGCAAGGAATTAATCTGAATTTTATATTTATCGTTATTTTGTTGACATTAAGATATTAATTTCTAAATGTACTAAATTTAATTATGCAAATGTATATGCTAGTAGACAAAGTTATGTGTTAAGCTTGTATAAAGTGATATTTAGGAAAAATCATGATGACTTAATATTGTATGAATTAGAGACTATTTAATCATTCTGTAAAATTTTGCATGCCAGTTACTGGTGAAAGGTGAGAACGCATTATAAATAACACAACAGCTAATTGTATACCACATTTTCATGCAAAATAAAGTATTCTATTCTATTCTATTCTATTCTAGGTAATAGCTAAACTAATATAATACAGAGAATAGATTTGATGTTTTTATGTTTGTTTGTTCTGTTACCTTTAAAAACTATAAGCGAGTATCATGAGCTATATTTTAATTTTAAATCCCTCTGGAAGGCCGGTAAAACCGCGCGGCGAAATACTAGTTATAGAATAGCTGTTCCCCGCGGTTTCACCCGCGTTCCCGTGGGATCTTATCTTTTCCCGGGACAAAATATAGCCTATGTTCATCAGTGAAAATATAGCTTTCTAATGGTGAAATAATTTTTCAAATCGGTCCAGTAGTTTCAGAGCCTATGCAATGCAAACAATTCAAACAAATATTTCCTCTTTATAATATTAAAGTATAGATACAAATTTGTTGTAAACATTTTAATATTTTCACAAAACACCACTTGGGCTATTCGTTTGTCCCCGTCTGTAATACCTTTCCCAACATTTAAGTTAAAGTGTTTGTTTTTATCTTTCAGTTGATATTGTTCAACGTAGAGTTTTCAGTTTCATTTTTATAACAATTTACTCAGAGTTAAAAATACCGTCATGCTAGATGGACAAATAGACAGATTAAGAGTTGCTTTAAAACAAAATGAATATTGAATAACCTTATTTGTATATTTTCCTAAGTTATCAACGCCCTGGAGCGTTTTTATTTTATTAATAATCTTTATATCGCTCAAAAATAATAAACGAGAGAATTTATTAAAAAGCTTTTATTTAGCTTGCAATGTTTGTTTTTAATATCTGCAATTTCATTTTGCTTACCATTATCAATTAATACACACTTCCTGAAACTGAATCGACATTGTAGTTTTTTTTTTTTTAAGATAAATGCACAAGTACCTAGTGATTTTTACACGACTTCAAAAAAGGAGGAGGTTATATGTTCGACTGTATGTATATTTTTTTAACTGACAGTTCCATTTTCCATCAGTAAAAATATAATATTTAAATAATTTGCAACTTTGTTCGTACGGACTTACACATTAATGTTTCAGAACATGCGCTGTGTAAAACGTAGTGCTTGAATTATTTACAGTTCTATTACGTTACAACATCTGTCCAAATAGTATTAAAAATACATAATTTACTTGACTTTATTTACATAATATTAAGATTCACGAATTCACGATCATGTAACTTCATTTTGATATTTATATGACCTTTAAAGGTGAACCCACACATATCAGAGCCGAAGGAAACAAAGGAGCAGAAAACATCGAATTATTAGAATTTATACAGATTGTCCGATAAGTAGTACGGCAAACTTAAGGGGAAGATGACCTCAAACTAGATATTATTAGACAGACGGTTGTTTATTTGGAATAGGAAATATACACGTGACTTCAAAATGGTCAATTTGTCTAATTCTTATTGTTACAAAAACATAGGCAACATAAATATTTTTCATGATTTAGTAGCTAAATTGAATCATCAAAAAGTCTCTTTTTAAATTCCCTCGCAAATTTCCAAAACGAGTAATCGTGACGTCACTTTTAAACTCGACCACAGAGTATGTAACCGCTACGCTTAAATTTATTATAAGTTATAAGTTTTCTGTGCTTTTCCATGGTAATAAACTGATTTTGACATCGAACTTGTCTAATCGCACACCACAAAATAAGCGCGCCAAAATGGCCGCGTTTGAATCACCCGAAAATGATAGTGATTTTAATAAGTATAATAATTTTTTTTTTAGCTAATGGTTAAGATTTTGGATGTGTTATATTTTTTTTAGTAATGTAATTACCCGTAGAAACGTTTAAAACAATAAAAAATACGTGCATATTCCCTATTGAGTTATCAGCTTGCTGACCGAGGCATTTTGAGTTCAGATCAAAAATACTGCAAAACTATTCTATACCTACCAGTTTATTCAGCGAACACTTGCTGGCTCAAACCGTTTAATGACACAAAAGGTAAAAGTTGCTTGACGATAAACGTGAGGGCGGTAGCCAAGTCGTCGTCGTACTTTGGTGCACTAACACCGTGCTCACCTAACTGAAAGCTCAAGTTTAATGCTGGATTGGAACCTTCTCTACCCACTAAACTATCATCGCCTCCTCATATAGTACGTTTAATCAATCTTATCACAGACTACGGCATAATAGTGTTTCGTCAACAAAATCACGACATTCCTATGCATGGTGGAGACACTATATACCTAAATCCGGGACAGCTACGCTTCGAAGACAAAACTTGATGTATACCTAACTAGGATCAAGAGATAACGTAAAACTATACTTCTGATTTTATGACCAGTTATTATGCTTCGTTATGAACTATCTGATAGATAAATTCGTTCAATCATCAATTATTATCAGCAGTAACTAATTGTTTATAGTTTTCTCGAGGGATAAACTTCCGAGTTCGATAGGTACCTGCCGAGTTATTTTGATAGGAAGTGAGGAACCTTTTAAAAAAAATAAAAAATATATATATACCTACCTACACAAAAGTATTTTAAGAATCATTGGTGAACTTAGAATTATTTTTTTTATTGCCTGTAAACTGTAGTGTCATGGAGCTGTTTCATAAGTAAATAATCAATCAATCAACTTCATCCTTATATGACCTTTTTTTTAATTGAGTATTTTTAAGAGGTTCGCATTTGACCTTATTTTTATCAGACCATAAATTAGAGTTACGTTCAAAATATTTACATACAAGTCTAAATGTCTCCCACGGGTTCCCTCGCGTTCTCGATGTAGAGATTCTTCACGACATTTTCCTTCACCAAAAGCTCGAGTTCAATGTAGGATTTGAACTTACCTTTGTCCCGGCATTCGACGCATAACACTATCATCTCGGATATCATCGCATTTTTAATATATCAACAACATAATACTTTAAAGAAACTAGCTTACAATAAATATTTCTCTGAAACAGATCAGGTCAGATATTATAAAAATGCTTGAGGTCAAAACTAAGCAAGGTCACCTTAAGGTTTTACTTTGAGATCCTAATTCTCTTAAACAGAGAAAACAATGAGCAAACTTGTATTTCAATCGAAACGATCGCGATGTCGGTTCGTTAAGTCCCTTACTGAAATGATCAATGCTACTATGATCCAGGAATTCGTCCCTTCGACAAAAAGTCTCGTTATTAGCATAAATTCCAATTGAGACATCAAAGTGAACTGGGAATGAAATCAATGCGACTTACGTAGATTGGGTAACGTATAAGCTATGGTAATCCATTAGCGACCTTTTAAAACTATTATGTTTTTTTCAAAAAATTGTTGTCGAGTTATTTAAGATACGTACGAAAAGGTTGAGGTTGATACTTTTGAAATTGATCTTTGAAAAACAGGACTAAAGAAGTAATGACAAACAGATATAAGCAGAGTGAGTGCTACCCGTAAACGACACGTGAACAAAGGACACATTTTTATGTTAAGTTACTACTAAAAAAAAATAGATTTAAGCCGAGTAGGTAATATCTACGCCAGGGTTCACCAAATGGCATACCGCGGTCCAGACTACCGACCTATTTAGTTCGAACCTTAACTAAGCCGTAGGGTATTATTGAATACGTAATTTAAATCAGGTCGCGCTTTGCGCGTTGAAATAAAATATGTAATTTTCTTCATTATTAGTAGTACTTTTGTTCATTACATTTCAGTATATGCAGGAGAAAATAAAACTTTAGGTGGCCGAAAGTGGCCGAAGGTGGTACGCACACAAAGCCTAGATGGGAACTGGATCTCAAGTGCAGCTGTCGGAACACACCGATAGGTGCTAGGTGACAAATTTTCAACTTGAGGGTGGTAGCCAGCCAGTCGGGTACTACAAAGTACCCTATCGTTTAATGGTTTTTTTGATCCCTGATCTACGCAATCGCACACGTAGCAAGTGGTTTGATAACTCAGTGGTAGTGAAGTAAAATACGGCGACGAAGTTTGTGGATTTGGATGCTACAATAAACTTGAGCTTTCAGTGAAGAAAAAAATCTTAAAGAACCCCTAGCTCGGTGGTAGGGTACATTGTAGTAGGTACTCGACTAGCTGGCTACCCAAGAAATCGACAAGTCAATAGCCGCGTCCACACCGACCGGCCAGTGTGGACGATGCTCGGGCTGCCTCGGCCGCACGTTGCCTCGGCCGAGCGCCGCTCGACCCCGAGCCATACGTTGTCGGTTTTTGGCGATGCTCAAAGGTGCCTCAGTCTGAGCTGCTCGGGCGGTGTGGACGGTACGGACGGCGCTCGCTAGCCAATGCAAAATAAAAATGGATAAAGAAGACTGCATTCGTTTAATACAAATTATATGAATGTTTTAAAATGTTGATTTTAAAACTTCCATGTATCGTATTGATTACTATTTTGGTATAACTTTTGATCTAGAGTTTTCGATTTTGTCTTCTTTTTTTATTCCATCGTATTCGGAGTGAAACTGAATGCTCAAACTGGCTCGCCTTGGATCGCGAGCCCCGTGTGTAACTTTAAAAAATTGTGCTCGGTCGGTCTGGACGCGGCTATTGGCGATCGCCTGGTATTGCTAATGTAAATCAGGTGGCCCGCCTGCCTGCTTGCCTTAAGGGCATTTGTCGACAAGACGGGCAACACTAGCAGGAGTACTCGCTCACTATTACGCGTGGGTGACGATAAATTGGCATAGTACTAATAATAAGATTACGTTGAAAATGGTTGGATTTTGTGACAGATAATTACAGATTAATGAATAGTTATATTAGTCCCTGGAATTCTTTCGAAATTGCCTGTGTAATTGGTAATAAGATTTCCTCTAAAAATACTAAAGTCATTACGTATTTTATGTCAATTGCCTAATGAACACATGTAACAAGAAAATTCTTATTCTTCATTATATTCCTTCCAGGCAACAGAAGAAAAATGTTGCATTGTTAAATATACATTTTTCTTTTTAACTCTGACATGGACTCGACCCCGTTGCTTTTATTCTCGAGGCTATTTTTACCCCTCAAGAGAATGTCGTTTACTTTTAAACAGATGATCAATATTATGTAGGCTGCAACGATTCCCCTATTTTACATGCAGCATTTTATTGAAACATTCCGAGAGAAAAACAAAAATTTGCAAACGTCATTCCAAATATTTTCAAGTCAAGACGTAAACATCTAAGCTACAGTTACCGCATCTGGCGAGCCGTATGTAAAATTAATCCCAATTACCCCAGTGAAGCTACTTAGTCTTCATTAACAACTAGTTTTGCGCCCCGCGGTTTCACGCGTGTTCCCGAGGAATCTAATCTTTTTCCGGGATATGATCTAACTGTGTGCAAAGTTTCATCAAAATCCGTTCAACCCTTTTTGCGTGATTGAGGTACAAACATCCAAACTTTCATATTTATAATACCTATTATTTTAGTAGGGTTAGTTTCAATCCCAATATTTTTTACGTTCTGGTAATAAACTGTATTTGTAAACCATTTACGTTTTTGTAACACTTGGATCGATTTACAGTTTCAATAAAATAAAATAAAGATTTCTATTTTAGTGATTTCGAATACCGTAGCTACAAATCCTACAATTTGCTTTGTAATACTCACCTACCGCCCTCAAATTGAAAATCTTTCGAATACGGTATATGCCGTCAGCTGCAATTGAAGCCAGTTTCAATTTAAGCTTTGTGTCTTAATTGCGTGCCTCCAATTCTAGCTAGAAACTCCCATTAGCTGACCACACTTCATTTCCAATTGATACAGTTGTATAAATTGGAAATTTGTTTGAAAATTATTCATAAAATGTGTCTATATTTTCACTTCAAACTTTCCAGGCTGGATGAAAGTTCTATTAGAAAATCCTTTTGTGCTCTTGTATGTGCTGATTCTTATTTGTTATTACAGTTTTTACTTGTGTTAGTGTACATAAATAGATAATTATGAGGATTTATTGGAGTATGCATGGGCGGCGGGGATCTCTTAACAGCTGGCCCGCACCCCCAATTAAATATGAAAAAAATGGGCGTAATGAAGAAAACAAGATTAAAATATCAGTAATCATGACTGTTAATAAGAATAATGGTTTAAACATTTTATTGGCACCAACGCAAATACTACTAAACTCATAGGAAAATTGATATTTTTTTTTTAGAAATATTATCGAAATGCACTATGTAGGTATGAGTAATCAAAATCTATTCAACACCTCAATAATAATTCCAAACCATATCACACTCGGTAATATTCGGTTTTGACGAAAATACCCGATAAAGGCAAATAGATTGAACTGAGCCTACTCAGCAAAATAGCTATGTAATTTGTCAATTCGACGGGTGGTAGAAGGTTGCATATTTAGTTTTTATAAGATATCTGGTTTTCATAGTACAAGCTCTGCTTATTCTGGGATCAGATGTGTGAAGAATGTCCTAGGATATTAAATTATTTGTATTACTTTTGTATATTTGCTAATAATTATGCTAAAAGGGTGTACAAATACAATAATATTATAAACTAGTTTTTTGTCCCGTGGTTTCACCCGCGTTTCCGAGGGATATTATCTTTTCCCGGGATAAAAAGTATCCTATGTGTTATTCCAGGATATTAACTACCTAGGTGCCAAGTTACATCAAAATCCCTTCAGCCGTTTTTGTGTGAAAGAGTAACAAACATCTTCACATATATCTTTTTTGAAGTTGGTTAAAATATAGTAAAAAGACATACGAGACAAAAAAGATTGGGAGCATCTGATCTAAAGCTTAGGTATGTCGTAATAGTTCGTTCTTTGGTTTGGGAACAATTGTTTACAAAAAGCCTTCGTCAAACAAATCATAAGTTTATATTTAAGTAACATTTCTAGTCCCAAGTGGAACGTTATAAAAAGAGTTGTATACAACTTGAGGGACAGTTTTATTTGTTGTTCTTTATTTTTATTCAACTTCTTTTTATTTTGGCCATAAATGTTTTATTAGGTGATCAGAAAGCGAAACCGTTGCTGGATTTTACTTCAGTTACGATACAAACAACGGGTAAACATTTATTTTTATATTTACAAATTCATCGAGTTCGATTCCTGGCTTGGGAAATTATTTTTTCGCAAATCTAATGATGCAGTTTTAGTTTTAATCAAAATCGGTTCCGAGATTTCTTTCAGCATTTTCCGCTATTCTTTTGAGTTTAGGATTTGGCCATCCACGCCCTCTTGAGAAATTCAAAATGTATATACAATATACATACATGCATTAAATATACAATACAGTTTAGTTAACCTACGATGTTTTTTTCAGGTGTAAGTCACAGTTTGTTTTCCAAAATAGTCAAAGAAATATATTTCTGTAGGTAGATTATTCAAACACTACTACGACTACAACTTACTACTAATAACAATCCAATAATTAATTGTGTCATGCTCATGTTTGATTAAATATTTCCCTCTTATTAGGTAATTATTCATAGAATGGCAGCACTGATTCGAATAGGGTGACATAAGTTGGTCGGTCTATATGCCACTACAATGTTAACTAAAATATAATTAAAAACTCGACAGCGTATAAAATTTAATTTTAATTAAAAATGAAACAGTAACAACTGACTATTTTTTACAGTGTAAGCAATTTCATGCAGTCGGAAGGAATAGGTATCCGACTTTTCAAGCAGTCGGGATTTAGATATTTTAATTAACTTTTTCTTCAAATATATATATTTTTCAACAATATTTTTATTCAAATATTCACAACAAATATCAATATTAATTATAAATAAATTTTCTGCTGCTGCCGATGGGTAAAATTCCGAGTAGGCTAGCAACATTCCCTCTTAGTATGACCAAACTAATGCGTTGACGGAAAAACCTCCCAGCCCGCCGGTCCCCCGAGGCCTCTATGAGTTTTTATTAATATAGATACGCAATACGTCTTGAGGCTAAATGAGATATGTTGAGTGATGTTTGATATACCAGGAGGGAAGGTCACCGACCTACCTTTCTTCTTAAATTAGATATTGTCTCTTTTTTTGACGTTCATAACTTTGTAGGTACATAATCTTCAAGCGCTTCAAAATATAACCAGAAAATATTTTATATTTATTATTTTTTTGGAACGAAGTTCCTTATCGCGCGTTGTGAAAGGGGGCTAGACGTAAAAAAATCTTACGAAAAACCGACACTTTTAGTGTCAGTTAGTCGGGTGACAGTTGTGTGTAGTAAGCTATTGTAAGCTGTGCGGCGTGCGCATGTTTCTCTGTCTCTCTCTCTCTCTCTCTCTTATAGAAAGCAAGCCAGATATTTTCATTTATATATATATCATTTAGTATATATATATACTCTCTCGACTTATATAACTTCGTTCCATCCGGGTGTCCCTTGACACCTCTCAAGTTTTTTTCTCTCCTTTTTCTCTTAAAATTTAAGATCCTTTTATATTACATTTATTGTCCCCAAAATTAGGGAATTCATGTTTGTGCGAAAACATTTTGGAATCAAGAAAACAAAACTGAATGTATTTTGTTCGCTAGATCTCACAATTCTATAATATTTATCACATCGTTAAATGGCATCAATTCTAACCGTCGATGTATCATATTTTGTCCGTCCGTTGTAACTCACTCAACAAACATAAGTATTACAAACACATCTATTTCAATCATTCAATATGTCAGAACTGATCGAAGGAAACAAAATATGTTTGGGTTATATTATAATGTTGATATGCTTAACAGGGGAATAGATAAAAGGAAACTGAACCGCAAAGTTTGTTTTGGAAATATTCTTTGGACTAGCTTTCCACCTTGCGGTTTACCCGTGATGTAATTTTTTACGCCCTGAGGTGGAATTATCAAAAAACCTTTTTAGTGGTTAGTGGGTGTACATTGGGAGTAATTATATTAACTCTATGTATACTCTATAGCTATAAATACGATCTTCATAACCACTAATGTTATAACCCTGTTCATAACATCGTTAAATGTGCAATGGTTCTGATCTAATTATACCTAATTAGGTTAATTAGTGGATAATTACATTTTTGAACATACAGATATAAAATTGTTATTTACCAAACCTTTTTTACCAGAAAAATAACAGAATTTGACCAAATTAAAGTTCGAAAAAATCCAAACACAATTTGAGTGTAAAAGGAGATAAAAAAACAACGCTTTCCTCTCCACAACTTCAGAATTCATAAACAAAATTCACACCTGAGAGGCGGCTGGGAAAAATTGTAATTTAACATCTTCCCACGCCCCAGGCGGACGGTTAAAAAAACTTTAGCCCTCGCCCGTCCGAGCATTAATTAAACGAAATGAGCCTAATTCAGGTTTCCACCTTTCATACTAATTGATATAAATGCAAAGTTTTAATCAGAGAATAGCCTTAACCCTTCATTTGGATTTCATTTTGCTAATTTGCTGGGACGAACCGTTCGCCCGTTATCACCGGTTCGGTTGCGTCGCCTGAATAGAAACGAGTTTGCCTTTTATTTATTTAAATTTTATGTTATTTTGGGGTTGATCATTAGTTTTTTTACAAATTTCCTTAGAGATTTATTACAGTTTTTTCTTCAACTACTTACATTACAAATACATACTTTTTGTGTGTGTCTATTTGTTACCACTCAGCTCCGTAACGGCTTAATGACTTGCACAAAGAGATATCCTAAAATAAAACATCACAACACTTTTTATCCTGGGAAAACATCAGATCCTGAAACGTGGAACCACGGGCGGAATATAGTTCTGTAACAATTTCAGACAAAAAACTAACTTTAGGTATCAATTATCCGTTTTCTTTCCAGTGTAAATTGTCAAACAACGTAGCACACAATTATGTTAAATAATTATTATTTTGCAAGTAAGTATACGAGGTATATTAAAAGGTAAAAAAAATACGATGCGATGAAAGCTAAAAATATAATATCTCTTTAATGATACGATCCTGCAATTGACAATTAGGGATTTTATCGTGAAATTCTACTCGGCGTAGGTTTTTGTCAATATTTTCCGAAGCGTTGCCCACTCAAGTACAAAATGTCTTCGTTGTAGGTATCATTAATACTTTTATGATTGTATTCACAAAATAATGAAGGAAATTTGATGAATAATGAAAATACAATCCTAAGATTTAATGGTGATATGGCAAAGATTGTTGATAAGAATTCACCGCTGCCTTTACATTGACTATATCTGTGAGATTGCTAGTGTTGCCTACCTCAAAAACATTTTTCATGCTTTTCTTCATGAACCCTTTGTCTTAATCCAGGAAAATCACAATAGAGTTAATTTGGAAGCTGAATGACCTTGAGAGCCGTATACAAACATAATAAACGGTAAAAACATTTTAATGGTGAAAATTACCGTGGTCAACTTTATATTTAAAAAAAGAACATGTTGGATTCCATCTTTCAAGAAGTCTTACCGTATGACCCCTCTAACAGACGAATTTCTATTTGAGCGACGATCGTGTTTTGCGCGCTCTGAGTTTTGTGTGGTCCATTTTGTCGTTTGTAACAAATGTCGTGAAATTGTACGTCGTCTGATAGAAGTCTAACTGCACGACAACGTCAGACCTGCAGTTCACACTGCACAACAACAGTTTCCGAGCCACAAGAGCGAGGGTTAAAAGCTCTACGTCATACACCGCACTCACCAGACCATGCGCTGACAGACTTCAACTTTTCCGAAATCTTGACAACTTCTTGGGAGGAAAACATTCAAAACCAGAGAGGCAGTACAAAATGCCTTTGAAAAGTTTATTACCATTTCATGGCCATTTCATTGGACATACTCCTGCAATTTGAGAATGTACCATTAATATATAAGTCTTCAAAGCCTCGCTACGAAACGGAAAAATAATTACGTTTTTTATCACAAGCGGAAAATTCTAACTTCTGCTTTTGTAGGCAAATTTAAAGGCCAAAGTAGATGATATAAATCGTTTGAAAATTTACCAACTTACGTGATTTAATTGCCGTTAATGCTCGGTTTACGCGAAACTACTGTTTAATGATGTGATCAATTTAGTTGCAATGATTAACAATCATTTTTTCAGATGTCTGCAAACTAAGCAGGTGAATCCCTTGTTGTTTCTTTATCGGACAACAGGCAGGTGGGTCACCTGATGGTAAGTGACTACCGTCGCCTATAGACATCAGCAATACCAGAGGAATTTAATGTCTTATCGATTTTTTTACAGTGCATTGAAGGAAAATGTTATGTGGTGTGTTAACTGATGTGTTTACTTGATACATAGGCACTCAATCAAGTGTTATTATTATACATAGGCATAATGTAAAAGTGAGGTCGTCTACAATATCCCAAAACATAGTATGTAATTAATTTCTTGGTAACCAAAAACAAATATTACTTAGGTAATATTATGTTAGAGAACTTGTGTTATACACCTTTATTAATATGAATATTGATTTTTGTTAGGAATCTCATAGTTATTGAACTTAATGACATATTTGATCTTGCTTCTTATTTTGTAGTATATTGGCAAAAATATAACTTAGGAAATTACTTATTTGATCTTGCGTTCTGTTATTTTTTTTTTTATGTCACAAGTGACAACGAGGCAGGCGCGTCACCTGATGGTAAGTGACAACCGTCGCCTATAGACATTGGCAATACCAGGGGATTGCTAATGTGTTGTACACCTTATTAAGGCGAACTGGCTCTCATGTGCTATTGCCGGAACACACCAACAGGTGCTTGGCGACAGATTTTCAACTTGAGGGTGGTAGCTAGCCAGTCGAGTACTACTAAGTACCCTACCACCGTGCTGTGGTTTCCTCACGATGTTTTCCTTCACCGAAAGCTCAAGCTCATTGTAAGGATTCGAACCCACGACCTTCGCCGCGGTATCCGACGTCACTTACCACTGAGCTATCATCGCCATAATTTTTTGATATTTTGCTTTTGTTCCGACTGCTAAAGGAGGGTAATGTTTTCAAGCGTATGTATGTTGGATGTCTTTTCTTTTGGCACGTTCCGTAGTCTAACGATTTAAAAAAAATATAGGAGATTCTTCATATTATTTAGAGGAGTGATATAGGGTGTAAAATCTAAATATATCGTCCATGAAAGAAAAGTATGTGAAGGTGCAAAAAAAATTAAAATATAAATAATAAAACACAAAACCCTACTTACAATGTTAAAATATCAACTGAAGAGCTAATAATAGAAGCTCTTAACTATCGATATAATCGATATAATAAGCTATTGCAGGCAAGGACAAGCAAATCTTTATGTTTTCATAATCTGTTTCCATTATGTTTGTGTTCTCAAATCTCGAAAAATATAATCGATCGATTGGCTTGAAGTTTTTTTTTACGGGTGCGGGAATTTCATTGTTTGTTTTTACAAACAACAACAACAACAACAGTTACCATGGCAACGCTAATATTTACTTCCTTAACCTGTCAGTTCTTTCTTGGGACAATCGGGGTTTCGGAGTCCGCACCACTTGGTTCTCAAATGGGACAATCGGGACGATGACATTTACTTGAAAATTGGGCGCGAATTTTGAAATTTTGATAACTGCTTAAGGCGATGATAGCTCAGTGGTAAGTGACGTCGAATACCGCGGCGAAGGTCGTGGGTTCGAATCCTACAATGAGCTTGAGCTTTCGGTGAAGGAAAACATCGTGAGGAAACCATAGCACGGTGGTAGGGTACTTTGTAGTACCCGACTGGCTGGCTACCACCCTCAAGTTGAAAATCTGTCGCCAAACACCTATCGGTGTGTTCCGACAGCTGCATTTGAGAGCCAGTTCCCATCTAGGCTTTGTGTGCTTACCATCTTCGGCCACATCATCACTTACCATGGTGAGATTGTGGTCAAACACAAGCCTATCGAATATTTAAAAAAAAAAAAAAAACTGAGCGCGAGTTGACGAGTTGTTTGACAGGTTAATGTCGCAAGTCATTAAATTAATAAAATTAAGATTAAAATAATAAAATTAATATCAAAATGAGCTACAACGAAGCGCGGTCAGGTGTCCTATAAAAATTTTGCGGATGGTAAAAAATTGGGCAAATATTCAAAATAAAGTACCTATTTATAGTTATTCAATACCCCAATAGATAACCTTGAACCCATATTCAAAGCTCGCCATACATTATTTATCATAATCACTCACTCTTTGACATATTATGATCGATTTTATGTACTTAGTATAACTTAAGCTTTGCTCACAGACTCAATAAGTTTCAATACTCTTGACAATCTTATAAAAACTGGCAACCAATCTAACAAATGTCGAGCGTCAAGGCATTTTTTTCGGAATATTTACTGAACAGCGCAACTTTTATTTATATCAACTTTGTCACTTTTTATACGAAACCTGACAACAGCCTCCTGATGGTAAGTAACTATTGTCGCCTATAATCAAATACCAGAAGGTTTATCAATATGTTGTCGTCACCTATAGGTGCTTGAGGACAGATTTTACACTTGAGGGTGGTAGCCAACCAGTCTACTACAAAATACCCTAGCACCGTACCGTATGCTGTTTTAATTTTGCTAAAAACAATACTTACTTGTTTAGTTGATTCTGCATAAAACCTTCTATTTTTCATCATAGTCATATATAAAAAAACTATCCAAAAAGAGATGAAAGATTAAATTAAATCAATTCCATCAACAAAACAGGGTATTAGATACATTTGTCAGCCTAAAGCCGATTGACCGTCAAAACCGTTCACCGCGAGGACAGCGTTCCTTTTATGGCACATTAGCGACAAAGAAGGACTATTACGATGGCTGAATCCGCGTAACGACTCCCATAGTTCACGCTCAATCGTCGGATTAAGCCGCTATTTGTAAAAGTCAGCAACCGGCGAGTTTACCCTATTTAACAGAAGAGCATCGGGTTAAAGAAATGTGTCTCATTATTAACATTGCTACATCTACATATTTAGTAATTTAGTTAAGTGTTCTCTGTGTTGGATGTGAGATCGCGAACCATTTAATGCCAGTTTTATATCTGGTACCAATGATAGTAAGATAAAAGGTGTAGATAGGTTAGGTACCTATACAACATTCGACCTTAAACAATGGCCAAGTACTACACTGCATTACGAATTTACGATATTTCAATTTTTTTCTTTTTTGGTTGTTTTGGGTCACTTTTACTTGCACTCGGCACGTGAAGTGCATCCGCTGATGCCGGCGACGCGACACAAATCAAAGTAGGATAATTAGACTCCCACTTTGGGAGCGCTTATAACCTATCTACATATTTTTACTTGGATTGGGAATTGAGTTTGAGGCTTTTTAAGAAAAAGAAACGTGTTTTGATTCAGCTCAAAGTGGTAGGGATAAATATTGCTGACCTCTTCACTGAGCCAGCAGTCAGCACAGCACCTATGATTCTTTAGGAAATTCACCAGCCCACTTTTTTGTGTATAGAATCAAAAATTTTACTTCATGCAATTATTTTCCTCTTAATTCCGCTCAAAAATAACAATATATCAGCCGCAGTTTTATTTGTATTTTAATTAGTATTTTCCCATAAAAAAAATCAAAGAAACTATTTCCTAGTTAAGGAATCCATGAATCAGCCTTTTTCATTTCCTCCATCGTGAATAGTTGGGGAGCTGACGGTTATTTTTATGATATTCTCTTCGTCACGTGACCCATTTTGACCCGGATCAACCAATCGATTTACCCAAAGCAATGAGTATTTGCGAACCCGCGTCACGTACAGTCGACAGCATAAGTAGTTTGTGCTGTGATTTTCATTATAACATTTGGCCCCGGTCTGTATGACCGTGTAACATAATTTTCGGGTTGACACGGTGGTGGCTTTATTAAATTTATTTTATTTGATGTTGACTTTTTTCCGCTGGGTAAGTGTTGGGCGAAGGACAATTGTTTCTGTAATCGGTTCAATAAGGTGATGTATTTTATTATACTAGCTTTTTTTCTCACAGTTTCGCTTTTTATTTATTTATTTATCGCCATATACAAATTTTCTTTGTAAAATTTTTCCTTGCGCAGAGTTCATAAAATATTTTTCTCCCATCAACCGACCGTCCACTGAATTCCAAAGTTCAAACAGACAGTCATACACAAAAAAAAAGTGCAACAGTCGCATATGATGTATAACTTCTGACATCTCACCTTGGTTACCATAAATGTACCAACCTCATGAAAAATGTGTTGGTATTATCTGAGAGCCAACTCTACCACCACGCGCTCATTGGTCAATAAGCGAGTTTTGAGTTTGAGGCTGTATGGGCTAAAAATCAATAGCCTAGATAATACAATAGAGGAAATAAAAGTCCCTATCTGACACCCAGCTTCCTATTACATAATTCCGTCCCAAGGAAGCGAGAGGAAAGATGTTACACATCAAAAATCTCAAAAAAAATTTTTATATCATAAGGGGCAAGAGAGCATTTTTATATCATAAGGGTCACCTGAAGTTTTTTTTTTTTTTTATGTCACAAGTGACAACGAGGCAAGCGGGTCACACCTTATGAAGGCGAACTGGCTCTCAAGTGCAATTGCCGGAACACACCAACAGGTGCTTGGCGACAGATTTTCAACTTGAGGGTGGTAGCCAGCCAGTCGAGTACTACTAAGTACCCTACCACCGTGCTATGGTTTCCTCACGATGTTTTCCTTCACCGAAAGTTCAAGCTCATTGTAAGGATTCGAACCCACGACCTTTGCCGCGGTATCCGACGTCACTTACCACTGAGCTATCATCGCCTTAAAAGTTAAGTGACACCCCCCGGCCATGCATACCCGCAACACCCAAGGGTTCAGGTATGTTGCCGGCCTTTTAAATGTGAATTGGAAACTACATATACGTTTTTGGTAAATACATATTTTCAATGTTCGTAACGTACTTAAATACGCTGGTTCTACAGTTTTATTATAGAGACTTTCATAGAGAATATGTCAAACTTATTTGTAAATATTATTCTTGCATTTGTAACTGCATTATTATATTAAACAAATACACAGTTAGAGATAAAGACGATTAACAATAGCATCGTTCCTACTCAAGCTTATTATTTCCCATTTCGCGAGCTTTAGATCAATTTTCAGACGCCATTATGTAAGAGGATCGTAAATTATTTATTTCCTAGTAAAAAAACATCGTAATACAAACAATACCATTACGGCTTAGTCCCGTGGTGCACATCTCATGAGATGAAAATTACGAGCCCGACGTAGAGTTGTGCCGTTTCGCTTTTATCGATATCGATATTGTCGTTATTAGTATCGATGCATTTTGTTTTAGAATTTTTAAGGTGCCAGCGTACTTTGTAGTACTCGCCTGGCTGGCTACCAGACTCATGTTGAAAATCTATCTCGCTCGGTATCGATTTGTTCCAGCAGTTACACTTGAGAGCCAGTTGTTATCTAGGCTTAAGTGCAGCTGTCGGAACACACCGATAGGTGTTTGGTGACAGGCTTCCAACTTGAGGGTGGTAGCCAGCCAGTCGGGTACTACAAAGTACCCTACCACGGTGCTATGGTTTCCTCACAATGTTTTCCTTCACCGAAAGCTCAAGCTCATTGTTGGGTTCGATCCCACGACCTTCGCCGCGGTATCCGACGTCACCACCACTGAGCTATCATCGCCGTAGATACAAAAAAACAATTTCTGTTCCCTTCAAAATAGTAAAATATTGCAGTAATTTTCCTGAACTAAGATTTATTAAAAATAAACTGAATAATATCACATAACAATCATAAGAACGTGGGTGATACCTCGGGGCACATCAGAAGCAATATTATGTTACATAAACAGTAACAAACATAAAACGTCATCGATACATTGACTGACGTCACTACAACTACGGCTTAGTCGTGCATCAAATTGAATATATTCATAAAAACAGCCTCGGTTGGTTTTTATCGTTGAACTTTGTTCACTGTTGACGTAGATAGTGTTCAAAGTTATGTCTTTCAATATTCATCACTATCATATCGCTTGTTCGTTACGACTTATCGATATATTTTTATCGACTCTGGAATTCATCACACTTTATTTTTATATAAAATTATGAAACTAAATTGAAATAAAGGGTTGGTACTTCATAGTCTAAGCAAAGAATATTGCTCGCGATATGTGAGAAATAAACGGCCTTGAACAATGAACATGTAATGATTCAGGGTTGGCATTTATTACATAACCAGAAATACTAAAGTTTTAGACGATAATAGCTCAGTGGTAGTGACGTCGGATACCGCGGCGAAGGTCGTGGGTTCGAATCCTACAATGATAAGCTTTCGGTGAAATAAAACATGAGGAATAGCAAAGTGACAGGGTACTGCCTGTCAAGTTGAAAGTCTGTTGCCGCTCACCATCTTCGGCCACATCATCACTTACCATAGTGAGATTGCGGCCAAACACAAACTTAGCCAAGAGTAAAAAGAAATTGCAGTAAATTTGGGAAATTAATTGCATCCAACAATATGGCTCGTGCCTCTTTTAAGCCTGTCCGGCACACTCCCGGCTTACTCTGTGCAAGTTATCAATGCTAATTAAACCTCATTTGAATGCAGGTTGTGCGTATATCGCGTTCACTCGAATACACGAACTAGTTCGCATTCGGATAATGAACGTTATGAAATCACGCGGAAACTAATTGCAACATTCCATTTGCGAGGCTTTGATGTCCAAATGTGATGGGTAAATAGAGAACTAGATTGTACCCGTTTTATGTTTCTTCTCATTGGCGCTTTTGATTGGAGTCTGGTTGATATGTTTTGATGTTGTTTAATGTTCAGCAAAAATCAAAACCAAATAATTGAAACGGCTGACCTATAGGCTATAGTTTTAGAAGACAAAATATCTCACTTCTTGCATCTGAAGGATCTTATCTTTTCCCTTTTCTTTAGACCAAAATTCATAAAAATCTTATCAGCGGTTTAGGTTTTAATAGATAACAGACAGAGTTACTTTCATATTTATAATATTACTAGCTCTTCGCCCGTGGTTTCACCCGCGATTCCGTTTCTCCATACAATCTTTGGATCCCCGTTTCATCCTCTTAGGGTGTGAATTTTTGAAAATCTTTTCATAGCGAATACTTACATCATAATAACTGTATGCGTGCCGAATTTCAGCACAATCCGTTCATTGATTTGAGCTGTGTGTTGATAGAACAGTATGGATGATAAAGTCTTCCAGTATAACCAACTTTTAAGAAGAAATAAAAATGTCAGTGTGCACATCCTATGACATTACAAATGGTCGTTTCCTAATTGATAAATAAAAAACTTTTACGCTTGTTAAACTTTTTAATTTCCCCCCATATACGTTGTCAACATATTGAACCAATACTGTATCAAATATACCTAATGGACGTAATATTTTATTTTCTCATTTTTAATATGGACAGCAAATAAAGGAACTTGCTACTGGACTCCGAATTATAGTAATACACGTTTTTGCCTTTATGGGTAAGTTAGGCTTCTTATATTGGCAGATATACTTCTACTTCTACACTTTGTTAGATATTTAATAACTTGAATCGCGATTCCTATTATTCCTTTAATTTAAAACGAAGGGTTAAAGTGAATTGGCAATGTACCTAAATAATAACGTTGGATTTAAACCTGCCCAATTATATATTTAAAGACGTTCTGTCAAACGATAGGTCCCAGTTTAATTCATTTGACTTTTAAAACGATCCCTAATTTAAGCCAAAAGTTTTGGAGTTTTTTTGACTGAAGTGTGTTTTAGGCTTTTGTTCGTTTTTTTTAGGAATATTATATTTTATCGAATAGTCATAATACTTAAAATAATAAATGAGCTATTTTGCTTTGAACTCTTTTATTTATCCTCCCATTTTTTTTTTATAAGGAAGTGTAAATATATCCAACGTAATCCTACAAGGAGGAATTACTTCAGATAATTCGTCCCTTTTAATCACAAGCCCTTCCTTAAATCCTTACAAACAATAAATCTTTGCTACCCTACTGTCATGGCTAAACAGACAATGAACTCTTGATAAAACTCAGAACTCAAACCCTTGATATGGAAGAGTTTGAACAGTTTTCTTAATATGGAGACAATTTGATTCCGTTACAGCCAGTTAAAGTTAAAATAAACATTGATTCATCCATCTTACTCCTAATATAATAAAAGTGAATGTATCTTTGTTACTCCTTCACGCCAATCTACAACCTGAATAAAACATAGGATACTTTTTATCCCGATAAATATTATGATCCCTCAGGAACGCGGGTGAAACCGCGCGGGACAGCTAGTGTTAACATAATTATACGATGAGCTGATATCTGACTCTTAATAGGATTAATAAAGATATTTGACGTGAAATTTTGAACTTGATATCCAGTCAGGTAAGTAGTAAAACTATAATATATATTTTATTATTATTATTAATATATAAAAAACTTCTTCGAGGCTGCCGCTGCTGCCGATCGGCAAGGTTCCCAGAAGGCTGGCAGCGTTTCCTCTTTGGATGGCCAAGCTGATGCGTTGGCGGAAAAAGCTCCTCCTATAGTAGGTACTATAGTATAAAATTGATAAATATTTGAAAAAAAAAGCCAATATAGTGAGATGGTCCAAAACTATTTAGAAAGTGTAACCTTGCTGAGTTTCTTGCCGGTTCTTATAGGTTGAAGGCTGACTTCCGAACCGGTGGTAACTTCTGTAATTCGACCTTCATAAGTGCCCTTCTAGGGCCTAAAGTGAATAATTATTTTGACTTTGACTTGACATAATCATAAAATCAAGGTGCAGTTTTATATATAAAATTCAATATAGAGTAGCATTTGCATTAAATTTCTCTCTCTCTCAACTAAAGCTAATATTGAAAATCGTTCCACGTGAGTCACATTATAAATCGGTAAATCCTAAATCAAAATCGCCAAATAATTTGGCTCCTGCACTCAGCCATTTAACACTTGGAGTCATTAATCATGCTGTAGTATTAAAAGTACTTGTTTCAGAGGAATAACTTGTAAGATTTATTACCAACCGACTGTGCCTACAGACGTTAGGTAAGGTTTCTTGTAATACTTGCTCGTACCAAGTGATTTTTCTCCATGTTTTTGGGCGTAGCGTTTTTATTGTTTGTCTTTTCTTCAAAGTCAAAGTCAAAACCATTTATTCAGTTTAGGCCCTAGAAAGGCACTTACGAAGGTCGAATTACAGAAGTTACCACCGGTTCGGAAGTCAGCCTTCAACTGAGAAGAACCGGGAAGAAACTCAGCAAGGTTACATTTTTTTAATATTTTTGGACCATCTGACTATATTGGCTTTTTTTCAAATGTTTAACATTTTTTTCTTAAACTAATACAAAATCACATAAAAATTATAACCCGCATTAGTTACCTACATAAACCTCCAATGATGGACATCGTTTCTCGAGAAACCACAATATTAACTGTATAGTAACACCTCTTTGAAATTACATGTTTATGCATCCAAAGCCAAAAACTAACAGGCAATTACAAATTTTCACACTCTAATGCACGGTTAGGAAGGTTGCTTTTGCTGAGAAGAGCCGGTAATAAACTCAGCAATTACACTTTTCTAAATAAACTCAGAATTATACTACACTAGGTGAACTCCATGGTTTCACCCACATTCCCGAGGGATCTTATCCTTTCCTGGGTTAAAAGTATCTTATGTGTTATTCCAGGATAGAATCTACCTGTGTGCCAAGTTTCATCAAAATCCGTTCAGCCGTTTTTGCGTAAAAGAGTAACAAACATCCATCCAAACTTTCACATTTATAATATTAGTGGGATTAGATGTGTCCTGCAAGAGCGAACGTTCACTCTTGTTGCTGTGTCCATCTGCACAAATTTCTTAGGCTTCCAACTTTTAAACTAATCTTGATAGCTTTTTTTACTTTTCTTAAAATCTTCGACAAAATCTGTTCAAAGAAGGTAGATACACAATATCTAAATCTATGACAGCTGTTTACACAAACAGATGTCAATGGATGTCAGCTATAGGAAAAATATGTCAAATTTGACATTTCAAATAAGACACATGGAGCCTCAAAGAGCCAAAAGATTAACCATGAGTTTATTACGATTTAATTTTAAAACCTTTTACTTTATGGTTATTTCTTAGCATGGAACAATGGGATAAGCTTAAAACCGTGCAAAACTTCTTGCTCTGCTTATCTGTAAAGTGTGGTTCCATATGCATTGCTGTTTTTGGTATCGTGTATGGCTTGTTGGCTCTTGTCCTTCTCCTAGCTATGTTTATCAACTATCCTCAATGGAAATTAGTTTACAGCAATAAACTTGATGTTCTCACATACTTATTCTCCATCTTTACCATAATATCTGGATTGTTTTTTACAAGCATCCTTCTTCTAGTGGGTATTATCATCAATGATGAGGTATTGGTCATGGTTTATCTATGGAGTGTTATAGTGCATGTTATTTTAGATTGGTTCATTTCTATTTATGTTATAATTTACTGTTTATTTGTGAACACGAGCTGTTTTCAAATGTCTGGGCCAGGTGAAGCTTTGTTTACTATTATCATGTCTATATTCTATACTTTATTTTGGTTGTATCTTATTTTGATTGTAAACACTCATAGAATGGAAGATATAAACTTATATTTCTAATAATACTGAAATGAAAATAGTTATTTAACCATGTTATTTATTTTATTTAAGACTTGTCTAATTTTTTATCCAATTTTCTTGTTAGGAGTGTTAAAACTTGTTTTTTTTTTAAGTTTTGGCAATATCATCCCAATAATGAGCCATGGTTTTAGTAAATAGTAAAGGGGTTGATTTACTATGCAATGTTGTCAATTTAATTTGTGAATTTTATTTTGTAAGTGTTTTTTTAGATATACTTTTTGTTAATTACTTTGTGTTTAAATAAGAATGTCAAAAACTAGGTCTGTTAAGATGATGATAGTTCAGTGGTAGTGACATCGAATACCGCGGCCAAGGTCGTGGATTCGAATCCTACAATGAGCTTGAGCACGGTGGAAGGGGAATTTGTAGTACCCGACTGGGTGGCTACCACCCTCAAGTTGAAAGTCTGTCGCCAAGCACCTATTGGTGTGTTCCGGCAGTTGCACTTGAGAGCCAGTTTCATTTTAAGCTTTGTGACCAATCTTTGACCATATTATCATTGAATTGCGGTCAAACACAAGCGTAAAAAAAAGACAAAGTTTTCTGTTACTCCCCAAATTTCATCACTTACTGTTTGACAACGTATTCTATTATTTAGTTTAGATAAAGGTGAATTTATTCGTCAACTCCTAATGAGAATGAGGGCGACAATTTTACGAAAATCCCGCTCTATTTAAGGGGCATAATGTTGATCACCCGATTGTTAGGAGAGTGAAATAACTGAGGAAATAAATGGACAATCAGGAAAAAGGAAGAGACATTGTAATTTGTAACGAATTTATTGTTGAGTTATTTTAACTGGTGTATGTTTGTATGTTGGATAAGATAAGGAATGAGTACATCAGAGGAAGCTTGAAAGTAGCACCAGTAACTGAAAAGATGAAAGGAAATAGATTGGCTTGGTATGGGCATGTCATAAGGAGGGATGAAAGGCATGTAACAAAAAGAGTGTTGAGCATGAGTGTGGATGGATATAGAGGTAGAGGAAGGCCGAAGAAGGTATGGATGGACTGCGTGAAAAATATGCATATGAAAGGCGTGAGTACAGAGACGACTAGTGATAGAGCGGAGTGGAAGAAGAAAACATGTTGTGCCGACCCCACCTAGCGTGGGATAAGGAAGAGACGAAGAAGAAAAAGAAGTATGTTTGTATGTTTATTTTTTATATTGAATGAACTTGCGTTTAATTGCTGAGAAAACTATAAAGGACGACGAAACATAGGTGGGTTCATAAATAAGGTATAATGCCTAACAAAGACAATCTACAGAACTGTTAGTAAAATCTTATAGATGGACAGTAAAATCCAAATGTCAAAGTCAAAGTCAAACCATTTATTTAGGCTCTAGAAGGGCACTTATGAAAGTCGAATTACAGAAGTTACCACCGGTTCGGAAGTCAGCCTTCAACTGAGAAGAACCGGCAAGAAACTCAGCAAGGTTACATTTTTTAAATATTTTTGGACCATCTGACTATATGTATGTAATGTAATAATCACCATAACATTTCATATAGGTACTCACAATCTTGTAAAAATTGCTATGAATTTTCCACGGCAACTACTCGTACTACCGTTTTAGCCGTTTTATACCTTCTATAGTCGAGGGACGGTTGCAGTTTATTTTTACTTTCTCCTAGGAGTTTGCGTAGTTATTTATGCAAACTGCTTGTTTAATAGAAAACTATTTCTATAAAATGTTTATAAATTAAAAACCGTGTAAACTCAGCGCATGGGAGATGTATAATAATAATAGCTGTCCCCCTGTTTCACTCGCGCTCTCGACGGATGTTATCTTTTCCCGGGAAAACGTATCTTATGTTTTATTTCAGAATATAATCTACCTGTGTGCCAAGTTTCATCAAAATCCATTCAGTCATTTTTGCGTGATTGATCAAAAAACACAGAAACTTCCACATTTATAAATAGTATGATCTATCGATAATCAAATTCCCTCAAATAGAATTTGTGTTTGTGTGTATTTAAGGAGAATGTCATTTTCTTTTTATCTACTGCGGTACATTTCAACAAGAAATCGCAGGGATAGCTAGTCTTTACTAATATTGTAATGATAAGGTTAGTTTGTTTGTAGGGGGTTATCTTTGGAACTACTGAACCGATTCTAAGAATTATTTCACCAATGAAAAGTTACATTATCACATGCTTTAGGATATATTTTTTTGGAACGCGGATGAAACCGCGCGCGGAATCTAGTTAACAATAATCACGAGGCGCTATTCTACATGAAAATTTTTAGTATTCGTTTTACTCCCACAAGAACCAGTAAGTAAGTATTTTTGGGCTTTGAATATCATAATCAGTAAGTACCTAAGTATTTTTGGGCTATAAATCACTACTTCGCACAAGGGAACCTATAACTAATCTAATATTACGTAGCAATTATAAGTAAACATTTGTAGATCGGTTATAAGCGCTCCGAAAGTTTCCGCTAAAAAGTGTATTGCGTCGCCGGCATCACTGGATGCACTTTACGTAGTAAAAGTGACACAAAACAACCAAAAATGCCATCGTGTGTCACGAGATATCGTAATGTAATGTGGATATTGCAATATTTTTTTCATCCCCCCATCTCGGAAAGAGTATTTTTGCTCTTCGATATCTGAGTGTAAAAGCCGTTATTATCCTCTAGAGGATAAAGTAAATAGAACATCGTGTGCACTAAGCTTGTGAATTCAAATCATCATTAAACCTATTTACTTCTCCCTCCATGGTTCAGAATTTTTCATACATCAAAGTCAAAGCCAAAGTCATAACCAAAGTCGAAGCAAAATTCAAAGTCAGCCTTAAACTGAGAAGAACTGGCAAGAAACTCAGCAAGGTTACATTTTTTTAATATTTTTGGACCATCTGACTATATTGGCTTATTTTTCAAATGTTTAACAATTTTATTCTTAAACTAATACAAAAATACATAAAAAATTATAATTTTGAAAAAATAAAAAATGAAATTAAAAATCATTTTTTAATTTGTCAAAAACTCAGACTCGGAACCTTCTTGCTGTGCTTTGTTTTAAATTTGCTTTGCGCGCGCCATTTTCTTCTTTTTGCATTTAGTTATTTCCTCGCTGAGGTGGGATGAAAAATTATGTGTTGTACTCGAGTGCAAAGATTTTTCACCTCGTGCTCTTTTTATTCCCTCGCTTACGCTCAAGATTCTAATTTTTGAATCGCTCGCTGCGCTCGTGATTCAATTTTAGAACCCTTCGCTTGCTTGGTCATCAAAATTGAGCACGCGGTTAATAAACAACTTTCCACTCTTGTATAACAAATAACTATTATTGTTGTTTCCACGCGAGTATACGCAAGAGGTGCGCGTCTTTGGTCCGCAAGGTGCGGGCCAGCTCAAACACCGTCCTGGCAATCATTGCCAATAGGCTAGATTGTCCCGGATTGCTGCGGACGACATGTCCCTCGCATGCAGCGTCGAGTAAAGTGGACAAAGTGTGTGTGTACTTGTTTTTATAATTTGTGTCTTGTTTTCCTTTTTTGTGTTGTATTTTTCTAATTATTTTAATCTAATGTATTTTTTTACATCTACAATAATCTTACTATGAGTCTTTTTTACTCGAAATAAATTTATTTTATTAAGTTATTTATGTATGCGTCAGAGTGCCATTTCTCGGCCATTTTATAAGATTGAATGTTGTGTAGGTAACCTACCTATAACTTTTTACTTATAATATCATTGTCACGTAGAATATCTATGCGTAACCTTTCAAAGAGAGAGCGAGCATAGGCTTACTAATTCAACTGCCGTCCACAAAGGAGTGATCCATATGGATGAAATCCCTCTAAGTGCATGTATAATCCACCAGTGGCTTTGCAGACTACATGGTGCCAATGTGACTGTTATACTTCTTTAATTATCCACTTTATTAATTACTAAATGGTATTTACAGTAGAATATAGCTCTGCTTAGTTTGGGATCAGATGGTCGTGTGTGAAAAATGTCCCAGGATATTTATTTATGACTAGCTGTCCCCCGCGGTTTCCCGAGGGATCTTATCGTTTACCGGGATAAATAGTATATGTGCTATTCCAGACTATAATCTATCTCTGTGCCAATTTTCATCAAAATCCGTTCAGTCGTTTTGGCGTGATTGAGTAACAAACATCCGTCCATCCATCCAAACTTTCACATCCTACTAATAATATATTATAAATGCGAAAGTATGTTTGTGAAGATGTATGTGAAGATGTTTGTTACTCTTTCACGCAAAAACTACTGTATGGATTTTAATGAAACTTGGCACACAGGTAGATCATATACTGGAATAACATATAGGATACTTTTTATACCGGTAAAATATAAGATCCCTCGGGAATGTGGGTGAAACCGCGGGCGGAAAACTAGTTTATAATATTAGTAGGATTATTTATTTACCACAACTTGGCAAATCTACTTGTACTACTAAACACGGTACGGTCGGCCAAGAAAGTGGTGTACCAGTTTTGATTTAGTTTCCTAATCATCGAAAATTACAACAAGGTTCAAACTAAAAAGATATCACTGAAAGAGATGCATAATAATGACGTTGTCATAAGTTGTCAGATTGATCTGCAAGCGAAACTAATCTTTATCACCTATGAATCTGCAAGCGGCATTCAACCTTACAGTGGTACACCACTTTCTTGGCCGACCGTACTTACTTACTCCAAATTTTTATTTTTATAACATGTTGAAACAATCTTCGTACATGTTTACAGCCCACAACTTTCTTGAACTTTTGTTTGAGAACATACGATATTTCTTTTAATACTCCGTTCCAAGATTTGATAGCGCAATATGTAACGCTTGGTTTTCAAATAACGTTCAGAAACACTGGATATTGTGACCGTAATTTGGCTTGAACTAGCCGATGAAATTTATTGATTCTCCAGCTTGTAAGGATTATTTTGGTTCTGTTGTAATAAAACTTTTCTTTCAATTCTCGTTTTATAGTCATTTGATAAAACTGTCGTTTAAAACTTTTATGGTTTTTTTAATTCAAAATGGCAAAAACCTTCACGCAAAATATATAGAATTTAGCTTGAAATTTTAATTTCGATGGTTACTTTGTAGTACCCGACTGGCTGTCTACTACCCTCAAGTAGAAAATCTGTTGCTAAGCACCTTTCGGTGCGTTCCAACAGCTGCACTTGAGAGCCACTTCCCATCTAGGCTTTGTGTGCTTACCATCTTCGGCCACATCATCACTTATCATGGTAAGATTGAGTCAAATAGGTACAAGCTTATCCAAAAAGTAAATAAAACTGAATACCAGAATGCACATTTAAATTATAATAATACATAATAACATTTATATTTTTCACAAATCACTGATTTTAATAGAATCTATCATAATTATCCTTTATTCTCGCATTGCATAAACTAAAAAGTTAAAAACCTTACTTAAAAGCGTTTGCTGCTAATCTTTAACTATTCTAAAGCTTACTCATAATAATAACAAAGCGTGGAGTGCTAAACCTAAAACGTAATCCCTCAGTGTAGACAGATCTTAATAGATTAATATGCGTGTCACCTCAGCTTTAGAATGATTTGTCGGAGCTTCGGGATTTTGTGACATTGTAAGCTTGGGGCTTCAAATTTACTACACATTAACTTTAAGGATTGCGCTTGACCACAAAACTATGATAATATTGGTTAGAATATGACGGATAGAGGGTAGGTCAGGATAATAATAATTAATTCGTTTGCACAAATTAACTATGACAACAAGTGTATCGGGCCACGCCAGAGCAAAGTTTTTTTTTTTTTTTTTTTTTTTTTTTTTTTTTTTTTTTTTTTTTTTTTTTTTTTGGGGGAGGACTTAAAGGTGGAGGTCTGAGGGACCATAGACACCCTTACGCGGACTTTTCGGTGAGCGCTTAGGGCTCTCAACCGAGTTTACAAATTTTAGACGACTGACCGCTGAGGGCGCCCCAGTTGGGGCACGAACCTCGGCTCAGGGCGTCGTCGGGGGGCACAAAATAGTGGGACGGACTTCGCCTTTTTACGATTTAGAGGAGTTTTAAGGGACGGTCGGATTTCTGGTACGGCTCGGGCCAACTACTGGGGACGAGACTGACTGAGTGGGACGTCGCGACGGGCCTCTCCGGCGAGGGCGAAAACGCGGGCGGTGTTGTATTTGTTTCTTCAGGGCTGCGCGAGCCTCCCTATCCTTAATCTGAGCTAGAGTTGTAGGGTCATCCGGCTCGCTGAGGGCGAGTTTAGGCCTACGGATTTTTGAAATCTCTGAAGGAGTATAGTTTGCAGTTTTTACAATTAATGGGTTCGCGTGGTTTAGGGCACGATCGTAATAGCGGCGTGAAGCGCGCTTAATGAATTGCTTAACCGTGGGCAGATTGAGGTCTATGTGGAGGTCTAAATTGCGCATGTACCACGGGGCGCCCGTGGCTTTGCGCATGAAGCGGTTTTGAACCACTTGGAGTCTATGGATCAGCTTGGGAGATGCATGTGCGAACACAGTGCATGCATATAGCATAACGGGGCGGATGCACGCGGTGTAGAGTCTCACCTTGCTTTTTAGGGCAAGTTTAGACTTTTTATTTAACAAGAAATGAAGGCGACCGGACACAAAACAGGCGCGTGCACGTACCTGTTTTATGTGGTCGGCAAAGGACAAACGATCATCCAGGGTAACACCGAGATATTTGGCTCGCCTCTCCCAAGGGATCGGCTCGCCGAACATGGTGACTGGAGGGGGGGGAGTGGGGATGTGTTTCTTGGCGGGACTGAAGAACAGCACCGCCTGACTCTTGGTGGGGTTAATTTCGATTCTCCATTTCCGAAACCAGGGACCTAGGGTGTGAGTCGCTCCCTTTACGCGATCGCCCCGTCTATTTATAAAGATTACAGATTGGGGGCATCAAATGACGCGCTCGGTGGCGTTATGTGTAGTTTACAAGATTCCTTCTATCCACGCTAGATGGCGCAGGCGCCTACAAATATATATATTTTAAAGTAAATTTAGGGGATTTTTCCAGCACACGTTAGAGATTAGAGCCCGTTCCAAAGGCTTACCACCTTTGTCCTCATCTGAGACTGTGGTTCCATTTATATGTCGTTTGACTATGAATTGCGTATTTTTTACAGTTTGGCAGATGTAATTTATTAGAATGGCCTGTATCTTTAACTGAATAAACGTTTTACATACGAGGCAATGAATGTTATGCCATAGCTCATGGCTTATTCATCCATCCAGGACAAACAATTCTATACATGAACACATCTATGTATTTGAAATAGTATATCGGTTTTCCCTGGATATTATTATACTTAATATTAAATTTACATTTAAAATTTCTCACCCCAAATGCAAAATATATTGCATTGCAAGCCAATTTCACGAAATTTCATACAAATTCAATAATTTTAGTAATATCCTTTAAGCTAATCTGTCTGCGGGTAGCGTCTACGCCTCGGTTTTATATAATTTGTGTACTAACATGATGTGTCTGGTGTTTCAGAGCTTATTTACACATTCTGAGATTAGAGAATTAAACTAAACTGATTTGGGATTCAGCAACTCCTAAATAATTTCGGAGGTCATGTTTGTGTGATAAATAAATTTACGAATACCTTGAAATTTTTGAATGACAGTAAAGGTCATAGCCAATTTAAACGACTCTGCTCCAACACCGCCCTATACTAAAAGTCAACTACCGAGCAGTCTGATGGCGGTAAGTTCGCTAGTTATGTTGCCAATATAAACTATATCTAAAGAGCATGAACTGAAGCCCATATTTGAATGATATTTTATTTGTCGGGTGGGAGCAGAGTCGTGTAAGTGAACTACGACCTTTATATGTCGGACACCGATACGTACGTAACGGATACACAAGCCTACAACAGACGCCCGAAAATCGCCTGAGTTAGGAATTTATTAGAAGAAACATTATCTCACAGTATTCGAGATAATGTATCTTTTTTCTTTAATTACACGAAACTTCACCAATCACACGTAGCTCTATGGCCCCTTAAAATATTATTGGTTACTTAAGGTGACGTCGAATACTAAGGCCACACTAAGGCCAAGGCCGTGGGCTGGAATCCTACAGTGAGCACGAACTTTCAATGAAGAAAAACATCGTGAGAAAAGTACTATTTTGCAAAACTGCTTAATAAATCAGTGAGCAAAAAAAAAACTTGGAAATTAAGCTTATATTTATTTATTTAAATAAGACAATATATTAAGTATAACACTTTGGTTTTCTTATCACTGACGTCACTGCTTACTTTCGATTTGTGGAAGTTGATTACGAGTATGGAGTTCAACTATTTCTTGCTGAGAATTTGGATGTTCAAGCGTCCTCTTATATGCGTATATTAATATTACATCATGACATAATACAGCTGAAAAATTAACATGCTTATTTTAATAGACTTATTATATAAATAAAATCTGCGTTTTATTAAATGGAAGTAGTATATCACTCAGAAGTAATGTATATTTTTCAAAAGTTTCCTAGATTACCTAGTACACACAAACTTACAAACTTTACCTCTTCACTGCCAGTTGCTTTAAAGGCATTAGAAAAAGTTTAACAACACATTGGCAATCCCCTAGTATCGCTTATGTCTATAGGTAAATCTATTATATATTTTTTAAATACATACCTACTTAGGTAAATAAATTATGCTCAGACTCAGAAAAATCTGAAATGTAGGTATTAAAAAACGAAGATTAAAGACCAGTCAATATTTCAATAAACACATATGGTGAATTAGCTTTCCCATTCTATTTTGGCCACCGTGCTGTGTTCTTAGCCTTGCTATTAGGTCTTGCGCAAGAATAATAAAAAATAAATACTCACTTATTAAGGACAAAGATAGACATGCGAAACTTATTGCCAATAAAAAGTGTATAGTAAAGTGTCCAGTACGAATAAAGTAGACCCCTCCAGTAATACCCAATACAGTATTATATCCAGCTAGAAATAGAGACAGCCAAAGCGCTAATTCTAGAGCCCGTGTATTTTTCTGCAACAATAAAAAGAAACAATTAAATATATACCTACATATTTAAAAATCTATCATTATTTTTATTTTACTCGTCCAATTAATATAGAATGGAAAGGGATTACATTCGATGACTCTGTTATATGCAATGATTTTTAAATCCTAATATTTCCGATATTTAATTATATTACCTACAGCATCAGTATATAGTACGATTGATATTTAAGTCAAAAGCGTGTCTGTTTATTAGTATGTAGTAGTAAATAAAATTTTAAAAATCCTTAATTTTTTCATGAATAAATTATCCTAAAGTATTTAAAAAAATATATTTTGCCATATTAATTTAAAATGGCGAATCCAAACCCGAGAAACATGGTTGGCTAACAAAAAACTATAAGTATAAAGAATTTGAAAATAGATCGTACCGAAAAAATCGAAAGAGACGTTGTGGAAAGATTCCCGCTGTAACGGTACTACAGCCAATATACCTAATAATAGCCAATGGAATAAGCTACTCTCACGTATCTAAAATTCAAAGCAGCCCCATTTATAGAACCTTACATTTTGCTGATGAATATTACCTACAGAACAAGGATCCCCCATCGTTGACATTGTGCCGTAACAAGACCACGCCTGAGGGGAGATTTTAGACACTCAAAGGAAATCTTCCACGTGTTTTCTTTTGAGCGACCTACAAGCAGCCCGAAGCTGTAAAGCTAAAGGTCTCGTGGTTTACAAACAAATGGAGATCTTATGATTTTTAGAACGAAAGTTCAGAAATATGTGGTATCATTCAAATTATTTGATCTACGGATGGATATGTAATACATATAAGAGACCATACTTTTATCAAATATTAGCTGTCCTCTGTCCGCAGCTGTTTTTACCGGGATAAAAATATAGCTTATGCTACTCAGCATAATGTAGCATTATAATGGTGAAAGAATTTTTGAAATCGGTCGAGTAGTTTTTGAGTTAAATCGTAACAAACAAACAAAAAATCAAACATTTCTTCTTTATAAATAGATTACACATTTTACCTATCTACCTACTTTACCTTAATTATAGCAAAATATAGGTGTCAATTCTAGCTAGCGTAACAAGATTCAGTTCATTAATTTTCGGCTTTAGGCTTCCACAATAAGCTTGGGAGAAAGCCTCTCCATTCACTGAGTGGATTTGAGCCATTGTCCACTTCCCGGACCCTATTGGATATAGCTAAAGTAATAACTATAAGTACATAATTGAAGCCTAAGTCTGTAAGAAAAAGATGTTTGTTCGAATTTCATGCGCTGTCAGTTCATCCGGTTGCGGTGAAACTTTGGTGAGATGTTCTGCGAAAGTTCCTGGCCAAAATTGTGGCATTGCAACGCGTGCCAGGATAGTTCTTAATAATATAATAAATGCAAAGATAACTCTATAATTTTCACGTCGAAATCTATACCAATACTAATAATAATATTACAAAGAGAAAAGATTTGATTGATTGTTTGCATTGAAACTACTAAACCGATTTCAAAAATTATTTCACCATTAGAAAGCTACATTATCCCTAATGAACATAGGCTATATATTGTCCCGGGAAAAGATAAGATCACATAGGAACGCGGGTAAAACCGCGGGTGACAGCTTAATTTGGTGAGAGATACTTTAAAACAGGAGAAAGAGGTTGCTTATTTTAAAATCAACCCTTTAGTTGGTTAACAAGGGATTAAAAGACACAATTACAATAATATAACTCCACGATGTGTTTGCGTACTAAAACAAGTATACAATACTAAAATAATAACATACATTAATTCCACCCAGAAATAAAATAACAATGTGAAAGACTTGCAGTGGTATGAACGCCAATAGCATCGCTTGAATGATAGTGGACATCCGATCCTCACTATGCATGTATACAAGTAAAAATAATAACACATAGCATATAATAGATACCTGAAACAAAACATTGTATTAGATATTAGCTTACCCCGCGGTTTCACCCGCATTCTCGAGGGATCTTATCTTTCCCTGTGTGCCAAGTTTCATCCAAATCCGTTCAGCCGTTTTTGCGTGAAAGAGTAACATACACAACAGAGTAACAATACACACATCCATAAAATAAATTGCAATTTCCAGTACGAATTTAAACAGAACATAGAACAAAAAATAAATGACTTAGCCGAAATACTATAAAGACTATATAGGAAGTTACTATAAAGGAATGCTGCGATAGGAAACTCTTAATAAATAATCTCTAGAAAATGCAGTGATTCACAGTTCTATGATTCAATCTTTAGTGATCTATTTAGTTTTGTTACTAAGACAGTCGAAAAGAAAACTACTAACTTCCAAAAGTTTATAGGAACGATCTGAGTGAGCGAGTCTTAAAACGAACTGCTTTTTTATTTACAGTACTCGCATTTAGTGTTCTCACTGAACCACTACCTAACACCAATTTGTGGTCATTACCTTTCTTTCTCTTGTCCTTATCCCACGCTAGGTGTGGTCGGCACAACATGTTTTCCTCTTCCACTCCGCTCTATCACCAGTCGTCTCAATACTCACACCTTTCATAAACATATCATTTTTCACACAGTCCGTCCATACCTTCTTCGGCCTTTCTCTACCTCTATATCCATCCACACTCATGCTCAGTACTCTTTTCGTTAAATGTTTTTCATCCCTCCTCATTACATTTTTTTTTATGTCACTAGTGACAACGAGGCAGGCGGGTCACCTGATGGTAAGTGACTACCGTCGCCTATTGACGTTAGCAATACCAGGTGGACTGCCAACCTGTTGTACACCATATTACAATGCCTTAAGGGCAAGGGCAACTGGCTCTCAAGTGCAACTGCCGGAACACACCAACAGGTGCTTGGCGACAGATTTTCAACTTGAGGGTGGTAGCCAGCCAGTCGAGTACCACATAGTACCCTACCACCGTGTTGTGGTTTCCTCACGATGTTTTCCTTCACCGAAAGCTCAAGCTCATTGTAGGATTCGAACCCACGACCTTCGCCGCGGTATCCGACGTCACTTACCACTGAGCTATCATCGCCTTAAACATGCCCATACCAAGCCAGTCTATTGCCTTTCAACTTCTCAGTCACTGGTGCTACTTTCAAACTTCCTCTGATATACTCATTCCTTATCCTATCCATTCTCGTAATTCCACGCATCCACCTCAACATTCGCATCTCTGCCACATGCACTCTTCTCTCATCCATCTCTTTCGTTGCCGTGCCGTGCTCATTACCAATTTTACCAAATGATAATTACTCATTTATTAAAAAAAATAGTAGATACTTGCAATTTTCAGCCAGGCGATACAGAGGACAGCATCTCTTAGCGCTTTTCTTCTAAACGTGATCTCATTGGCATTCATTGGCCGCATTTGAGCGGCAATAACAAACATTATAATATATTTTTGTTTGTCTTTTTCATACACATACTTTCTAGTACTTACAGAAAATTTTAAACATTGCGTGATTTATTTATTGATTTTTAAATTATACGTAAAATTTTGAGGTTACAGTGACATGAAAATGATGTTTATTGTTTTATTTTATTTTAAGAAGATTTTTGGCCTGGTATCGAGACCTTTAAGCCATTTCTTTATTTTAAATATTCATCTTATGTTAAGTCACGTTTTATTGTCACTTTCACTGTAAAGTCTAGTCCTCGTCCGTACAAGTCCGGTCTAATTTTAGTGAAATTGGTGGCTATTCCACTAAAACATTTCATGGACTTTTTGGGACAACCTGGAAAGTCACGATACACGCTTTCATTTCATTTCACTTCACTTGTGCACTTAGATTGATCTTTATTGGACAAAACACCACCAAAATTATTCAATAAAACTCAAAATACACGAATTTAATGAAAATAGAATGAAAACACAATGTCACTTCGCAAGTTCCCGCCAAAAAGTCATGTTTATTGTTGGTTGTGACCAACCACAGATAAGTAAAATATATTATGTCGATATCTTGAATTAAGTATCGTCGTCGATATATTTATATACGTGTGCATAAAGTGTCGATTTATGATTTACGCGTAAAAAGCATGTGACTATGAGACACAAAGTAGGTAACATTGTCACTACATATTATAAAACTAAGTCCTCCGCCGCGTCTGTCTGTTCGCGATAAACTCAAAAACTACTGCACCGATTTTCATGCTATATTCACCAATGGATAAAGTGGTTCTCGAGAAAGATTTAGTATATAATTTGTCAAGTTTTTGTATACATTTGCTAAAATAATATAATTAAATTTGATGGAGGTGTCGGAAAAAAATTAAAAGCGGAAAGCTAGTTTACTTGTAGAAATTATTTGCCAATCTATTCAATACCATACTAGCATGAAATACGATTTAAATTGTATTTATTTATTTAAAAGCAGAATTATATGCCTACGCCATTTATTATTAGCCGACACGAAAGACTTATGGCCTTATTCATAACAAACTCGACGGTGTTTAGCAAGTGCTTAGCTGATTCTAAATTCAAATTCTCTATAGAAAATTTGAATTAAGAATGCTAAACAGTTGCTAATAGTCGTCGAAATCTTTATGAATAAGGCCATCATAAATTAGGAACTTAAGACCTTCAAGAATAATGACAGTAAATATATCGCCTACTAATATTACAACGACAATCCACTTAAACTTTTATGTAACATCGATACATAAAAACGAGCGAGCCTTACATTAATCGATATGATGTGTAACTTTTGTCAACTCACTTTGGTAATACCTCAGTATCTTTATACTAACCTCTTTGAATTTAAGGCTGCATGGGCTAAAACCTTTGCCTGCACTACAATAGAGGAAATGTCCCTATCTAACAGCCAACTCTAACTACTGGTGGCTTCCGTCACTTTTCAAGATTTGAACGAAGTTCCTTATCGCGCGTTGTGAAAGGGGGCTAGACGGAAAAAATTCTTACGAAAAATTGTCACGACAGTTTTAGTGTCAAAAGTGCGTTGACCTGTCTCTCTCTCTCTCCCTCTCTCCTATAGAAAGCAAACCAGATATTTTCATTTCTATTTATATACATTTTTTTTTTCATTTCTATTTATATATATATATATATATCTCTCGACTTATATAACTTCGTTCCATCCGGGTGTCCCTTGACACCTCTCGAGTTTTTTATCTAAATATGGAATAGAGATTAGGACCTTTTAGCTTTAGTCGTATTTTTTTTTTGTCCTGGGACATTTGTTCACACACGTCACAAACTAACAGAGCTTGTAATATGGAAACCAGATGACTACTTATACTATATTATAGTACTTTTTTGTTGTAAATACATACTTTACACCCAGACTCAGGACAAACAGACATGTTCATGCACACGAATGTCTGTCCTGGATGGGAATCGAACCCACGACTTACGGCGTGATACAACCAACCAACCCGTCACTCGCCGATCGCAGGTAATTTCAACAAATAACAAAAATACCAATATTTGGATATGACATGACAGTAACGGAATCAATTACTCAGTAATTTGCATAATTAGCCGAGTGAGTAAGTGGCGACAGTGAATCAATTTCGAATGTAAATAATTATAGTCGAGGAGATAGACTTGACAATGGTAGGTATATCAAAGCAGCTCTTCTCTTTATAAATCTTATTACATAGGTTGTCAGTCTCTTAGCATCGAGTGCCTACAAAATGCAACAATAACTCCTATCGTTTCTTTGTGGAAGTCTAGGGGAGAATCTTACATCCTTCATATATCTAAGCGGAATATGTTTGATTATTTTGCTATTAGAAAGATAGTTCAGCTTAAAATAAATTATATTAATCATGGCCCGGGACGTCAGCTCCAGGACTAAAATAATATTTTTATCGTAAATTTGCAACCTGTTTGGATCGGGGGATCGTTTACAAACTCCAATTTAATTTACGATACAGCGGTTGGTGTTGCAAACAAAAAGTAAATCATTATTTCAGCGGTTTTTCAACGGCCCAGTACAAATAGGGGAAAATATTATCCCAACAATGTTTTTACCGAAACATTTTTAAGCGTAATATTTTAATATGCATACCTACCAATATTAAAATTACAGTAATTGAGAAATCATATTGCTCTAGATAAATTTAAATAATTTAATCTATTTATTAATAACTGAACTAGTTTTAATTATCTTTGACTATTTCTAATGAATGCTGGCACGCTTCAATAGTTTGTACGCAATATTAGGCAACTTTTCCACCTGAGATGTGCTATGCAGCTATGATGTGAGGATGTGAAAGCGGAACGGAACTATGTAACCGTTTCTACTGATGCTAAGCTACGAGAGACTACTCGCGATTATCCATTTAATAAAACGCATCCATCTATATAAAAAAAACAGCTTAGTAGAACCCGTTTTTACCAGTGTTATGTAATATGGACCAATTTTGTTTTTTTTACTTCTGGATAAGCTTGTGTTTGACCGCAATCTTACCATGGTAAGTGATGATGTGGCCAAAGGTGGTAAGCACACAAAGCCTCAAACTCAAACTCAAAATGTTTTATTCAATTTTGGGACACTTAAGGAACACTTATTGAACGTCTTATTGCTATTTTTAATGCTATTGTTACTGTAACCACCATTTCCAAATAAAGATTTGCCAGGAGAAGTAACGGCGAAACAAACTCCCCGGTTTTTTTTTACAATAGTCCCTCTTTTCTCTTTTGAATATAATAATGGATACATTGTATAATATCGTTTAAGAGGAGCAACTCATTGCCATGCTTTGCCATCATTCATATATTCTGCTGCTGTATAGTAAGCTTTTAGACATAATTTGTGATTGATGACACGTTTAAAATTTAAAAAAGTTAATTCTGTAATTTCTCGAGGTAGCTTATTAAAAAAACGTATACTATACTACGCGTTGTAGATAGAACATCTCTTGTGGAAAGGCAGCCTTATATATAACAAAGAGTACAAATGCGTAGCTAATATTGACAGACATATCTTTCATGTAAGCGAGGACATTCATATCGATATAATATCTAAATATTTGTTTCAATGGCATCGTGACGTGAGTGCTCTCTCTCAATAACTTTTGATATAATGATACCATTAAATACATCAAAGGATATTAATTCAATATATTGATAAACATAGGCTTCATATAGAACCACAATTAAGCTCATATCAATAGAAAAGGCCTTATCATTTTTGTTTAAGATTTGAATGTTCAGACTTTCACTTTGAGAATACAAATCGTACTAATTATTATTTTCTATCTAAACAATTTTATCTCTCTCTAAAGAACAAACGAAAATAATATAAGAAATTTAATTATTAGGTGGCGTCCATTATTTTCCGACCCCCTTTCTCCCCTGGGGAGATGTCGAAGATTTGGCTCGATATCTTAATAAATACCATCGTGTGTTATGAGATATCATAATGTAGTCTGGATACTTGTTTGTTTGTTTTTGCTGGGCTGTTTAGCCTCTCAATTGGGCCAATGTACGTATAAAAATCTGTGACTCTCACTCTAACCAACCCAGGTCATCCCAGAAAGCTAGCAGTCGTTTAAGGCTACTGAAAGCTTCCGGAAGCGACGCTGGTGAAAGGAGGATTTGTGCACGTTTGTCTGTCTTCTGCCTCCATGCATCCTCTGCATAGGGGGCTGTCTGCCACACCTATTGTGGATAGGTGTTTGTTCAGGTGACAGTGGCTAGTTATAATTCCTATAACTTTGCGGATATTGTCCCTTTTTAGTCTGATGTGGATACTTATTGCAATATTAACTTTTTTTGGCGTTTAAGTGCCATTTCTCTGGCATTTTTAAGATCGAACGTTTTGTAGGACCTATCTACCTACCTACTTGTAATATCATTGATTAAAATATAATTTAAATTAACGTTGTCCATCAGTAAATGTACCTAACATTTTCAATGATTTCACGACTAATAAAAGGTTCCTGGGATATTTTCTGGGTATATTTTTACTTTAAAAGCTTGAATGGAGTGCGATAGCGGCAAGATCGATGGAGGGCATTCATTGCATTCGGTATTTGAAATCTGAACTCGTGAGGTAGTGACTGTGACCAATATAACGTGGTATGTGACAATCACGCGGCAATTGTGGGAAAATATTAGAATGTATACCGGAACGTGCTAGGACTTCACGTGAATTTAAAAAGTGTAGTTGTCAGGTTTTACTGAATTCCCTTCAAGACTTTTTCCTTACCACCTTTAGACACATAATCTCTTATAGCATAGTGAATGTAGCATAGTATACCACAAGTGACAAGGAAGCTGACGAGTCACCTGGTGGTAAGTGACTACCGTCGCCTATAGACATTAGCAATACCAAGGGGATTGCCAAAGTGTTGTACACCTTATTACAATGCCTTAAAGGCAACGGCTCTTAAGTGCAACTGCCAGAATACACCAACAGGTGCTTAGCGCAGATTTTCATCTTGAGGGTGGTGGTAGCCAGCCAGTTGAGTACTACAAAGTACCTACCACGGTGCTATGGTTTTCTCACGATGTTTTCCTTCACCGAAAGCTCCAGCCCCTTGTAGGATTTGAACCCACGACCTTCGCCGCGGTATCTGACATCATTACCACTGTAACATCTGACATCTCACCTTGCCAATTACCATATATGTATGTACCAACCTCTTTGAGTTTGAGGCTGTATGGGCTAAAATCCTTTGCCATCACTACAATAGAGAAAATGTCCCTATCTGACAGCCAACTCTACCAGGTGGCTTCTTGTTACACAATTCCGTCCCTTTTTACTAAATCACTCCCACAGATTGCATGAAAGCGAGTAGAAAAAAAGGTAAAATTTGACCATCATGACAAAACTTCAAAATCATCAAATCAAGTCAACGACTCATCTAAATTTAACGTCAAATAATTATGGTGTTTGCTCTCGTCAGACAATCGGCGAAACTTTTTTGAAAACTCAAAGTCCATACTAACAGACATGTCCTACAAATAGTCGGTGATAATTAAAAGACCGGTTAATCGGGCCTACAGATGATATGACATTCGGCGCGCTAAGATAACGCCTAGTCCATTAAAGTTTCAAGGCGATTATAGCTCAGTGGTAGTGACGTCAGATACCGTGTGGTCTAGTATAATAGAATGTTGCCTTTATATATAAGTATTAAAGAAAGATTATTAAACACTAACCAGTATACAAAAATCAAAAAAGTTATAAAATTAATTCAGATGATTTTAAATTTCCAATCTAACCACATAAAGTTGATCTTTTGATGGTACATTATGACGTTACAACGCAGTATTTCATACAAAACTCCATATAAACTTAAAAAGAAGCTGATTTGATATGCAGTCAACATCCTTTCTCTGAAGTACATAAGTGCCTAATTTGAATAATGTAAGTTTCAAGTTTTTGAGTTTCCAAAGTTTTACCAAAGTTAAAATAAATCGAACATAATTAAAGACAGCAAATTTTAAGGTAGGTAATGTACCTATTGAAGTAAAATATTGTACCTACTTTAGGATTAAAATTGAGCCTCACTCCATTGTTGAAAATTTGCAAAGGAATGCAAAATACCTACTTTCTTGGCGGGAACAATTAACTGAAAGTTTGTAAGCATCACCCAGGACTTAAACTTTAATTACCCCTTTTACTTTCTAGCGTGCTCCTTCACTTTTCACCTGAGTTTATAGAGGTGATATTTTATAATCACTCGATATTTGTTTTTAATAATTTAAAACGATAATTAACGTTCGATATAGCATTCATTCATTCAATTAAAAAAGTGAGTGTAAAGATTTGATATTAACCTATATTTTCGTTGTAAATTATAAGTTTTTTTTTTACTTTTGGAGAAGCTTGTGTTTGACCGCAATTTCATTATGGTAAGTAAGTAAGCTTATATAGGAACTGGCTCTCAAGTGCAGCTACCAGAACACACCGATAGGTGCTTGGCGATATATTTTCATCTAGAGGGTGGTAGCTAGCCAGTCTGCTATGGTTTCCTTACGATGTTTTTCGTCACCGACAACTGAAGCTCATTGTAGGATTCGAACCCACAACCTTACGTATAAAATATTAAGCATAGTTATACAACGATGGTAATCAAAAGACAACTTAAATAAAATATTTTATTTACCTAGTAAAGTATTGACGGGCATATTTTGTACAACTAATAAAAATCGGATTTGTAATTTCCTACCATATTCTCAACTACATCCAGTGATTTAAGAATCGCCCCCTACTTGGAACTCGAGTCGGCTAATGATAAGCATTTCACGCTTGAAAGTTCATCCAAACTGTTCGCATGCGAATTTGTGAGTACGTTTTGATACACTCGAGGCATTCAAAGTGTTCAGAATTCAGATAAAGAACGTTAAAAAACTTTTAATCCCTACTTACTGCTGGAACTTCTCGGTGAATTGCGTAAGTTTAGTATTCATATAATAGTTATATGAGCGTTATATAAGGGCCTTAGAGAGCCATTGTTTTTAAATAAAATCTTTTACAGAACTAGCAGATAATTTATCAAATGATGGTCTATAATAATCATTTGGACTGCAAAACAGTGGTTAGGTAAGGATGGATATATTTTGTATTTGACGTTACCACACTGCTGATCAACTACGAGTATAAACTGCTCGTAGACTGCAGACTATGCGGACTGCCTGTGGTGTAGTTTGTGACTGCATCCAACTACAATGTTACATACAACTGGCTGGAAACCATTGTGTCTTATTCCTTCAACCTGTCCGTAATAAATATGGGTTGGAATACTTTGTCTTATGGTATGACAGTGGTTCTAGAGCCCATGGGCGGCAGACTCGGGGGAGTCAGCCGCCTTTTCACAACGGGCTCGGTCTAGTGCGTGTTTCCACTCACTACCCAAGAGACGTTGAGGATACGAGCTCCGATCCTCCTGTCATAGTAGTAGAGGCCTGCCACCGGGCCGTCGCTGCTGGGTACGCGGATGAATGCCTCGGCACCTTTGGCGATTTTGTAGGTATTGTTTTTATCTTTTTTGAACCAATGTTAAGTCATTGGTTGGTATATTCGTATATCTAGTTATGAAATTGCAAAATAACAAAAAGAGTAGGTAAGCCACAAACTTAAAATTGAATGAAAATACGATCCGTTCCGGTATCTTTCTCATTTCTGCAGTAATTTCAGAAGTTTGGGCTCATTTTGTGTAATTTATGATTGTTTATGTTTACGGCCATTGTGCGGGCGGCATTAACAGTATTTTGAACTCTTTTATCAAGTTAATAAACTGCACTGTGCCGCGTGTTAATTATTTTTTTAAAAATAATATTCTTCTCCCTTCATTAGCTTTGTTCAGCCATTTATGTTGTTGACAGTACCAGGCTCAAAATTCAAATGACTATATTTTACATTCTATAAATAAGAATGTATGTTTCTACATAAAAAAAAACATACTTGAGCAACTGAATCAATTAAATTTAAATGGTTTGGCTGATAGTCTTTGTAACTAAAGCCTTTTAAATATATTTAAAAAAAAATTGAGCAACCTGAAACTTTGATCTACCCTACCAATTTTTTTAACCCCCGACGCAAAAAGAGGGGTGTTATAAGTTTGACCGCTATGTGTGTCTGTCTGTGGCACCGTAGCTCTTAAACGGGCGAACCGATTTGGATGCGGTTTTTTTTATTTAAAAGCAGGTTTTCCAGCGATGGTTCTTAGATATGTTTTATCAAAATCGGTTCAGCCGTTTCAAAGTTATCCGCTCTTTTGTTAACTGTGGTAGGGATCTTTGACGCGTAATGGGTATTTACTTTACTTTCAAACCTAGATGTGACCTAAAATTTGAAACATCCATGTATGCTATATAACTATGCATGATTATGGAATTTTTGGTCTGATGCTGCAGCCAGGAAATCCAGCACACTAGTACACCCTTGAAAAAATAATAGCAGGTATGTCGTGTTTGGATTCGTTTTGATCAGTATTTGATTCTACATACAATGCAACGGTGGCAAGACGATGAGCTGATGCTGCAGCCAGGATATCCAGAACAATAGAACACTATTGAAATTAGATTTCATGCCGAAAAAAATTTTGTGTTTTGGTCAAACAACGTGTTTTTCGACCGAAAAGTATGTAAAAACCAATAATTACGACTACCAAACAGAACTCAAGCTCGCTGAAAGCGCACCAGAATATAGGTAAGGCAGTTATGTAACTATTGCAACTAAGATCAAAGATGATTTAAAAATTGTACTTATCATATTTAACTTCTTTTGTAACTAAGTTTAAAAATTTTAAAATAAAAATTAAATTAAAAATTTAAAAAACCCCCGACGCAAAAAAGAAAAGCGGACATTTAAAAAGTCAAAAATAATACCTATCGTTGAGCCATCAAATTCGATTGAGTAATACCTATACATATTTTAATTATAGAAGTTGATGGATGGCACGATAAGGTTTGCTCATTGAAATGGCGCTATAATGTCGCGGCGGGGTACCGCATTTATAGATAGTCAATCAAGTGAAGGGTCTGACTTACTTACGTGCGTACCACACCCGCCGTGACATTATAGCGCCATTTCAATGAGCAAACCTTATCGTGTCATCCATCAACTTCTATAATTAAAATATGTATAGGTATTACTCAATCGAATTTGATGGCTCAACGATAGGTATTATTTTTGACTTTTTAAATGTCCGCTTTTCTTTTTTGCGTCGGGGGTTTTTTAATTTTTTTTAATTCAAATACTTTATAGTTTACTATAGTGAGCACTGAAATAACGTGACTGGTTGACATTTCACAATGTAGGTAGTGCAAGAAAGTTTTCTCATTATACCGAGTGCTAGACAAGATGTTAAACAATACGGGAACTGAACAGAAACGACCACTAACAAAACAGGTTACGAGATTTATGAAGATTCATAAGAAATACTTGTATAAAGAGATAGGGAGAGTTATCGATATATTAGTAACTTACGTCAACCTGCTGTATGAAAACGTATAACTAAAGTTAACATTTTGTAAAGAGCGATGGAGTAATCAGAGAATCAAATTGCTTTAGTATTTTCTTTTTTATTCTTGATAAGCTTGTGTTTGACCACAATCTCACTATGGTAAGTGATGATGTGGCCGAAGGTGGTAAGCTCACAAAGCCTAGATGGGAACTGGCTCTCAAGTGCAGCTGTCGGAACACACCGATAGGTGCTTGGCAACAGATTTTCAACTTGAGTAGGTAGCAGCCAGTCGAGTACTAAGACCTACCCTATCAACCCTGCTACGGTTTCATCACGATGTTTTCCTTCACCGAAAGCTAAAGCTCATTGTAGGATTCGAACGCACGACCTTCGCCGCGGTATCCAACGACACTACCACTGTGGTATCATCGCCTAAAACAACTGAGTAGCATTAATTTCCAGAACCCAAGGACTGTGTGCCGTATATTCACCTTTTTATTTTAATATCAAACGTCGGACCAGTTCACAGGGCCTATTTTACAATGAGCATAAGCTTTCGGTGAAGGAAACTACAGCACGGTGGTAAGGTACTTTGTAGTAGGTACCTATTTGGATAGCTATCACCCTTAACATTAAAATCTGTCACCAAACACCTGTTGGCCAGTTGCCTTATAAGGTGTTCATCACATTGGCAATCCCCCTGGTATTGCGAATGTGTATAGTATAGGCGACGGTAGTCACTTACCATCAGGTGACCCGCCTGCCTGGTTGTCACTGGTGGTATAAAAAAGCATAATAAACCATGACAAGCGTCATTACGCGTCGTGCAACAGTGCGTCAACAAGACGTAGTTTTCACGCTGTGGTCGATACCAAGAATTATGTATACTACCTGGATAGGTAACTCTCAATACCTACTTGAAGCAAATGCCTATCAATTGCGAAAAAGAGAAAGAGATAACAACTACATTGGGACAACTTCTCTTTCTTTCATTCAGGGTAAGTAGCGTTAGAAAGAGAGATTGTCACCAACGTAGTTGTTATCTTTCTCTTTTATGCAATTGATAGGTACATGACATAATTTTTGGTCGATACCATATCTTCCTTTTTAATTTAAATCTAACGTTCACGTAGCCCATGCAATGAATTTCACCTTTACTGAACTCATTCACTAACTTTGAGGGCGGCTTTTTAACTTATTTCGTTGTGATGAAAACCTGTAAGATTAATGGTCTAATTAATTACTAAGGTTAGGTATTATTTAATTCAGATTGGGGTCTAGATCATCATTACTCTATGTCAACTATAAACGAGTGGGGCAAAAGAATTAAATGGGTTGGAATTAAGCAAAGTTTTTACATCAAGCTTAAATTATTTTTAAGTTAATTTTGAATCAATTTATTTTCTAATGAAACCTTTAGGCAATTTTGCTGCGGTACGTAAGGCTATTAGAACACCGAGGTTTTCACAAAGATTGTAAATTTCTGACTACAAACAAGTTACTTTAAGGTATATTTTTGTATAAAGGACAGCAGAATCCCTGATAAGTATAAAAACAAAAAAATCCTTAGTAAATTACCCACTGTAATTTGAAATGCCATTCAGTAGGCTGGTCCTTTAATCCTATCGTGGTCGTGGCAGTTCTGCAGTTAGTGTGTCTATGCATTTTGATCTATGGTGCTTTTAAGATAACGTTGCTTTTCTATTTAAAAATATTAACCATTAATCTACATATTTTATCAGTTATCTGAATTTCATAACAAAATCTCATTACTTTGGGACTGCACAGATGGCGGTGCGTAAAGAGATTTCCCAGGACGATTAAAAAAATCATTGATTTTTTTTTTATTCTGGATAGGCTTGTGTTTGACCACAATCTCACCATGGTAAGTGATGATGTGGTCGAAGATGGTAAGCACACAAAGCCTAGATGGGAACTGGCTCTCAAGTGCAGCTGTCTGAACACACCAATAGGTGTTTTGGCGACAGATTTTCAACTTGAGGGTGGTAGCCAGCCAGTCGGGTACTACAAAGTACCCTACCACCGTGCTATGGTTTCCTCACGATGTTTTCCTTCACCGAAAGCTCAAGCTCATTGTAGGATTCGAACCCACGACCTTCGCCGCGGTATTCGACGTCACTTACCACTGAGCTATCATCGCCTTATGATCGCCTCGGGAACAAGGTCCCACAACATCAAAAACAACCTTATTAAAAATAAACAAACTAGGTATATTATCTTAAGCAGTGTAAGGGCCTATACACACGCATGACGTATTTTTAACGTGTTGACGACATACGTTTTACGAACGCACGCTCACGGCGCTGTAGATGACCAAAAAGGTTCGAATCCTACAATGAAGTTGAGCTATCGGTGAAGGAAAACATCGTGAGGAAACCATAGCACGGTGGTAGGGTACTTTTTAGTACCTACCCGACTACCACACTCAAATTGAATATCTGTCGCCAAGCACCTACCGCTGTGTTCCGACAGCTGCACTTGACAGCTTTGTGTGCTTACCACCTTCAATCAGGTACTACCATTGTGAGATTGCGGTCAAACACAGCTTATTCAGAAGTAAAAAAAAACATAATACAAAACCTTTGAACGTGTGCAAAGGTTGTCTGCGTCTAAATTTGATGATGATGGTGTAAACGCAAGTGAAACCACCAGGCACAAGCTAGTCCAATATAAATTAAGGCTTCCGTTGGAACATTTACAAACTTCCAATAAAGACCCCCGACTGAGTTCCACTATGATCCGCGGGTTAAAGTTTAAAAATTCTATCAATTTGAACCGTAATATCCGTACTTAAGTTATATTGTTCAACAAACTGCACAGCGGTTAGAGCTATGAATTTTTAACTTGCTTTTATAAGTTTGCGTAATGGGTTAGTTGATAGTTTCTTTGTTGATTCATATTCAAAATTGGATAAGTAAAGTTAAACTTATTGCAGTATCATGTTTGTTATTAAAATTCCATTAAGTTCCTTCGCGAAAGTGTATCTGTCTGTCTGTTACCACTTCACGCTTAAACCGCTGAACCGATTTAGATAAAATTTGGAATAGAGATAGATAGAACCTTGGAAAAGGACATAGGATTCTTTTTATCTCTGGAAAAGATAAGATCCTCGGGAACGCGGGTGAAACCGTGGGGCGGAAAACTAGTAATATTATAAAGAGGTAAAGTTAGTGAGTTTGTGTAGGTGGTAATCTCTGGATCTACTGAACCGATTTTGAAAATTCTTTTACCAATAGAAATCCACGTTAGGCTTTATAATAGGTCTTTGAAATACCTATGAAATTGCCGTTTGGTATGAAATAATTTAAACGATTTTTTTTCATGTGTTTTTTATTAGTATTAATCGAAGTAATCACCCATGCAATCAATGCATCTTTGCCAACGCAGTGGCAGTTTATTGATGCCCTTCTTAAAAAAATCAGCTGGACGGGAGGCAACAAATTCTTCAAAGGCATTTTGTACTGCCTCTCGGGTATTGAATTTTTTTACCGCCAAGAAGTTATCCAAATTCTGGAAAAAGTAGTAGTCTGTAGGCGCAAGGTCTGGTGAGTAGGGCGGATGACGGAGAGCTTCCAACCCAAGTTCTTGCAACTTGGAGACCGTCTGCTGTGCAGTATGAGGTCGCGCGTTGTCGTGCAGGAGCAGCGGAGACGAGCGATTGACCAATGCTGGTTGGAGATGTGCCAGCTTCTCCATCATTGTGTTCAGTTCTTCACAGTACACATCTGCAGTTATAAAAACCTAATATTAACCCGAAAAATGAAAAGATCCCACGGGAACGCGGGTAAAACCGCAGGGGATAGCTTTTTATTTATATTACAGCTTATTTCAATATGTTTCATTCCTTTAGCTCCTAGCATTAGAAACCTCTCTAACATTTCTATCCCACACGATACAGACATGCTTGTTCAAATATTCTCAATGACGATTAATTGTATATCGATATTGGTGCCTCAACAATATTATTTCATGTTAGCAACCCAGATAAACAAACAGGGCTAGTGTAAACAAACCTTATCTAGTATAGTATATCTAGCACTTACACTAAATAAACCTTTATTTAATGCTCTCCGTTTTGCTTTTGAATCAGTAATTTGATATGGAAATTTCACTCAACGCTCCCAACGTATACCGTATCGATGATTCTAGTACAGATATAATAGATCAGTGTTAGCTGAGTTGCGGTTACATTTGATACGGTATTTTTGTTGAATTGCTATTTTTATCAAATTACGATTTTAGCAGTCCTATGTATGTTTGTATTTACGTAATTTCCACAAATGCAGTGGTAAACAAAACAAAAACATTATAAAATTATAGACAAATAAAAGAAATTGAGATGCTGTCAATCAATGATAAAAAATACGTATGAAATGTATTCGGCATTTCAAAGTCAATACCATTAGAAGGTCGGAAGAACTGAGAAGGACCGGCAAGAAACTCAGTTTCAATTTCGATTTAAGTAGAACCTTATTAGTGTGAAACCGCGAGGGTTTGAGACGGCGCTGCATAACACAACGACTCCGAAAGAGGTAAATCGGATTATCTTGGAAATGAACATATCTTCGAATAAAAAAAAACAGAAGAAATTTGAAACTACGTAGGCATTACCGGGAATATCTGAAGTTTTTAATTAAAAGCCACATCGACGTCGTAGTTGATTGATGTTAACCGTTAACCGAATATTGGGTTACCAACTCCTACCAAGCTAGGTATTAATACCATACGAAATATAACTTCGCCTCTTCGCCCCTTCTATTAAACTTAACTAGAATAGGGTTGTCGAGCAACTTGACAAAAATTGTCTTCGTTTTTTTTGCATACAACTTTTTAGTCTTAACAACTATTAAATTATTGTTTTTTCTCATTTGATCTCAAACTTGTATAGAATAGGGTTGTCGAGCAACTTGGCAAAAAGGGGCGTCCCGGTAAAGAAATAAGGCCATAATGGTTAAACTAATAAATATTATTGTTGTTGTTGTTGTTGTTGTACTATGCAAACCAGGTGACTGATATACTACATATACTACTTTTTGAAATACTTATAATACTTTTTTAGATAATTACACCCAGACTCATGATAATGGTAGGGGAGGCGAATAGGGGATTTCGGGATTTACTCGAGCGCGTCAGATTAACATAAGGGGGGCAACCTTGCACCTTGTGAAGTACTCTCACCAAATCTGAGCCCTCTATATAGTGTCGAACGTCTAGGGTAGCCCGTCAGATTAGTAAAAAAAAATCGATGGTTTGAAATACTCGAGCGCGTCAGATTAAGGTAAGGTAAGTTAGTTACATGCAAAATAGTGTACATTTCAATAATCTGACAAATTGGGCGTGACGAAAGAAAATTGGAGACTCGCAAAGTTGCAAAAAAAAAACGTCACCTGGATTTTCTCGAGCGCGATTGGTTTTTTTTTTATTTTGAAGGAAATTAGTCACGAATCACGGAAATATCTTAATCTGCCGATTTGCACAAGCCGAAGTGGCTAAAATCATTATTAAGTGTATAGTCCAGGAATATTATGAGTTTCACCTCAGAATGAGAAATAGTCAGCTATTAACTTGTATAAACCTTTATTTTGACACCCTAAAACTTGTCTCAAAAGCTACTTATCTTAGGGTGCCCGCGACTACTGATTTTTCAAGGTCAAAGGTCAAAAAATCATTTATTGCAAATATCTCGTTTCCTATGGGTTTTTTGGTATATGTATTCATAGTAAATATTGTAGAAGGTTAAATTCTCTACAACTTTTGTACAATCATTTTTTCGATATCTTGAACCATTTTCGAGATTTCGATATTTTTTACATATTTTTTTTTTTCAAACCGTCAGATTAAGGAAATCCCTCAACATAATTGTCAGATTATGGGTCAGTACAACAAGGCCATCAAGAAGAACCGCCTGTATAAAAATCTGACGCGCTCGAGTAAATCAAGGTCACGATTTTTTTTTGCATTTTCAAAAATCGGCCCTGACTGATGGTCGCGTCCAAATCGTCAGTCTTTAAAATAGGAGCTACTGGAGGGTTCACTTAACATCCCTTATCAATGTCTGACGCGCTCGAGTAAATTTTTTTTTTAAATTTTTTTGACCCCTTCGTACGGCCACCCCCACCACGCAAAACGGCAGATTATTATTTTTCCGTTATCAGACAGACGTGGCGCGACTACCCTATTAATATCTGACGCGCTCGAGTATTTCTTGGTGACTGTTTTTTTTTACATTTTTGAAACCCTGTAGACGCTCCCCCCACCGCTGAAGGGGAAAATATCACATAACCTTTTTTTCTTTATTCCACCTAATCTTCAAATTCCAGTAGGTCCCAAAGACGCTCGAGTAACTACAAATTTAGCATCAATGCCTCCCCTACCATAAGTCATGACCATGCACACAAATATCTTAATTGTTCGATACAAATAAAATACTATAGTTGCTTCTACCCTTTGATAACTCATAACTACTTCTACCAAACTATAAATATTAAATGTCCCTGTCATCAAAAAGTAGGAATTGGCAGCCCTATAACCAACATTACGTTTTGGGAAGTAAATGTACTTACATACTCAGTAAGGTCTCCCTAACTAATGATTACAGTTCGCGAAAGGTCGGAACTTTGACCTTTGCTAGCACGATTACAGGTTTATTGAGTTTTACTTACCTACATACCTAATATGAGTAACCTATATCTACATATATTGCTTTTACTTTTAATTTTTCCCTAATCCAGTACTGTTTTTTTGGCCTGCAACTTTTAAACTGACTGGAAGTCTCCTCAGTCTTTGCAACAGAGGTACATTATACATCCCATCTAGGCTTTGTGTGCTTACCATCTTCGGCCACATCATCACTTACCATGGTGAGATTGTGGTCAAACACAAGCCTATCGAAAATAAATAAAAAAATAAAAAAACATTCTTCCTAGAAAATTCTTCACACGACTATCTGATCCCAAACTAAGCAGATCTCGTACTATGGAAACCAGATAACTGATTCATTACTATTTGAACTGTATCATTACAACTTAGAACCAGGAACAAATAAACATGTTCATGTCCTGGATGGGAATCGAACCCGTGACCATTTAGTTCAATTATTTCAAACTTCAAAAACTTCAATTAAGTACCTAATTAAAGAGATTCATTATGTCCCAGAGATGTTAATTGTTTTAAATCACTTACAATATTTCGTCTGTACCAATTAAACAAAAACTTTTTTACAAAATTTTCTATATTTGTTTTATCACGTTTAATTAACGAAAAGCAACAATCATTATCTTAGAGCCAGTTTGTTGGAAGTTAACAAAGGTGACTAATTAATATCTCAGTGTCGAAAGCCGGGAAAATGTCGTCCGAGAGAAATATCTCCGTACACTAACGAGATACGATGGTTGATAGCTGCTAGTTTGCTTTGGCAGCGCCTAGTGTAATTTTAATAGCAATAATTTACCCGACCGAACTATTTGATCTCACTGATAACATTTCGAAGTGAAAACCGCGTTCAACAAAGAACACAAAAAACTTGAGAGGTGTCAAGGGACCCCCGGATGGAACGAAGTTATATAAGTTATTAAAATCGAGAGAGTATACATATATTAAAAATATATATATATATAAATAGAAATGAAAATATCTGGCTTGCTTTCTATAAGAGAGAGGGAGAGAGAGAGAGACAGGTCAACGCACTTTTGACACTAAAACTGTCGTGACAATTTTTCGTAAGATTTTTTTCTGTCTAGCCCCCTTTCACAATGCGCGATAAGGAACTTCGTTCCAATACATCATTTAGTTCTGGATCATACTCGAGGGAAAAATATAGAATTAACTGATTTAAAATCAAAGTACCTACGTATACTGAATCTACCACCAGATCAGAAATCAGTCTTATATTGAGTTTACCACTTTATTATCAATTGATAGATGATTTTTCCTGTAATCTACAAACAATGAACTACACAGGGTGTTACAAAACTACCCGTAAAGCCGAAAGGAGGCTAAATGGGGCCTTATAACGATTCCATTCACAATATTTAAGAACCGTAGTAACGCTGTTAAACATCCCCAAAAAAATAAAAATATATTATTATTTTACATTACATTTCTACCTAATTCGCGGAACGACAAAAATCATCTTTTTTTTTTCAACTTGAAATTTTTTGAAGCCAGTACTTGATTATAATGACATCCTTGTATTGAGGTAGCAAACATTTATGAATGAAAAATAGAAAAACTATTAAAGTAGACAATTATTAGGCAAAATAGGTACGTAAGCCTTTCTGTTAAATAATCTGGTTCCCTGACACGACAGCTTACTAGGGTTGACAAAATGTTTGGCTTTGATAATTAATTGTATTTTTTACGGGGTATTTTGTAACACGTTGTATATTGTATTTTTTTTTTTCAAAATTTTAGGCTCAGTAGTTTCGGAGATCATAGGGGAGGGAGTGGTCAATTTTTATCTTCTTTCATGAATAAAATCAAAACTATTTATTTTACAATAATAACAAATATATTTGAAATTCTCATAACGAGCCCTTTCATTTGATATATTATATGTAAGTATATGACACAGTAAGGTTTGCAATATTTTTTTTATTTCCTAATATGTCCCCCAAAATAAACCTTATTTAAAAAAATATATTTACTTTGCACATCCTGCGTTTTGGTAATAGAATTACACCATCCTACCAAATTTCACCTGATTTGGTTCAGTAGATTCGGAGCAAATGTCTGTGACATGACCGGACAGACAGACGCCCGAGTGATCCTATAAGGGTTCCGTTTTTTTGCACGGAACCCTAAAAAATACCCTAATTCACGCGCGACGACCAACAAGCACTCGAAATTAACAAGCATTATAGTCCACGTTATTAGTACAGACACCAACGTCATGCGAACCGATTAGGATAATCGGCCACGTCTCAAGTCCTCCGAGAGGGGACCGGCTGAAGGTATTAACTCCGTAACATGCTCATGGATAGAATAGATAATGGCGTGTGGCCAGCTCTGACGTTTGCAGCGACCTATGGGTATACTTAAGGTGATTATAACAGTCTGATTAGAGGATTGGGGGCAGAATGTTTTTTTTTTATTTTGAGTAGCCAAAATCCATACTTCTAAACTAATATTATAAAGAGGAAAGATTTGTTTGTTAGTTACAAGGAATTTTAAAAAGTCTTTCACCATAAGAAAGCTGTATTATCCCTGAGTAACATAGGCTATATTTTTATACTTGGAAACGATAAGTTCCCACGGGAACGTGGGAGAAACCTCGGAGGACAGGCTAGTCTTCTTCTACTTCTTCTAATATTATAATTATGTATGTAACGAATAAACTCAAAAACTACTGAGCCGATTTCAAAAATTCTTTCACCATTTGTATGCTACATTATTCCAGATTAACATAGGCTATATTTTTATCCCGGGAAAAGATAGGATCCCACGGGAACGTGTGTGAAACCGCGGGGAACAGCTAGTATATTTTAAATGCAAAAGTAACTCTGTTTGCTTAACAATTTTTTATGAATTTTGCTATTTAACTAGATGGGACCTTGGATAAAGACATATACCTACTATTTTTTATTCCAGAAACGCGGGTGAAACCGGGGGACAGCTAGTATTACATAAAGTATAATTTTGTTTGAATTTTCTCATAACGTGAAATTTAAAGAATATATAATTTTTGCCCTAGACCTGAGAATTAAAACTAGATAGAAGTTTATGTCTTTCTATGGCCCATAAAGCAATCTTTAAATCCATTGCTGTAATAGACGGACTAACCAACAAACCATTAAACACACTTTCGCATTTATAATATAACGATAATAATAAGTATCTATCAATAAGTGAATTTTAATCAAAATCAAAACTCATTTATCCAGTTTAGGCCCTGGTAAGGCACTCGGCCTTACCAGCCTACCTATTGACTCTACTACAGGTTCGGAATAGATACACTTAAACTGAGAAGACTCCGGCAAGAAACTCAGAAACTCAACTCATAAGATCAGAATTTCATATTAATTTAATAAATATTTCTATTGTGGGTGGGCTACCCAACCCACCGAAGATGGCGAGAGCTTCGTCAACCTTGTGGGGTGAAAACTAAAGGTATAACAAAATTTTACGTAGTACATTAAATATTTTGTTGCAAAAAGGAGAGTGGGTGATTTAGTTTAGCCCAAGGCGCTAGACTTACCCACGTCAACCTTCATTTCAACCGGCCATTAAATATAACTAATGAAATATTCTCAATGGTAACGTGATCATTATGTAACACTCAATGTTTATTTTGTTATTTTTCTCTATTTTCTTCGTCATTTTAGTTAGCGTAGGGGTATCTAAAAGGATTTTGTGGACTTACCATCCTACGGTCACATCACAATAATACGTCCTATAGCGTACCTATCCCAAGTAAAAAAAGTGTAATAGAATTTTTCTTTATTAAACACGAAGAAAATTCATCGTAACTATATGAACCTTATTATTCTAGACCGAAAAATTCTTTGTACTTATTTGCAGAATTTTAGCCAGCAGCTCGGCAATTCTCCTAATCTTACTACGTTAGAAACGCGGAGCCATCCGATCAAATTCGAAAATAAATATTTAGATTTTTTCTCTATGGTTTTCGATTGAATTCTGGAAAAGAAAAATACCTTCGTTATTGTTTTTTTCCTCGGTTTGACAGCAGGTTTATCCATTGTTAGTGGTTACCTTTAGGCATTAGCAATGTCAAAGAGATGGACGATGTGTTAACCTTGAAGAGCTCTATTTTCGCCGTTTTTCGTGAAAAGCGGGATGAAAATCTCAATTTATATGTTGATCCAAAAATAATTGAAGGTCGTGGGTTCGAATCCTACAATGAGCTTGAGCTTTCGTTGAAGGAAAATATAGTGAGGAAACCATAGCACGGTGATAGGGTACTTTGTAGTACCCGACTGGCTGGCTACCCTCAAGTTGAAAATCGGTCGCCAAACACATATCAGTGTGTTCTGACAGCTGCACTTGAGAGCCAGTTCCCATCTAGGCTTTGTGTGCTTACCACCAGCCACATCATCACTTACCATGGTGAGATGGTGGTCAAACACAAGCTTATCCAGAATTTAAAAAATGGTCCATCGCAACCGAACCCTGAAACAAAGCAAAAAGTAGGTAATTTAAATTGTTATAATATAGATGTGTTGGTATCCAAGAGATGGCAACAGATGTGGAGGACCACAACAAATGCGCTGGGAAGATCAGCTGAAACTTACTGCGGGACCCAAATGGAGGAGAGTTGCTCAAGACAGGAAACAGTGGAAACTACTGGAGGAGGCCTATGCCAAAAGGCACACTGAGTTGAGAGACATCCTATAGCCAAACGATTCAAACAATGCTTAAATAATAGTTAATAAAAAAATAAAAAAAGTTTTGGTAGGGTACTTTGTAGTACCCGACTGGCTGGCTACCACCCTCAAGTTGAAAATCTGTCGCCAAGCACCTGTCGGTGTGTTCCGACAGCTGCACTTGAGAGCCAGTTCCCATCTAGGCTTTGTGTGCTTACCACCTTCGGCCACATCATCACTTACCATAGTGAGATTGTAGTCAAACACAAGCCTATCCAGAATAAAAAAAAAAAAAAAAAACTCACCCAGTTCAGTGAGCTCTTTCATAACATATTACGCTATCGTTTCCGTCTACACAAGTGCAGGCTATTGACATTGGCCCGCGGTACAACTTTCTCCGATCCCAGCCGCTCGTTTCTGCACTCACTGGTTGTTATAATATAAGATTGATAGCGACTATGAGGAGTTTTATACAAGAAGGCTTTTAGTAAGCTGTAGGAGAATCAATATAGATGTAGACGATTATTTTTACGTGACCAAATGTTATATTTTTGACGTCATACCTAGCGACCTTCACCATTGGATATGACGTTAGGTTTTTTTTTTTTAGGGAAATTACTTAATTTTATTTACAACAAATGTACAAAATATACAAACAAATGTACAACTATAATATATAAAAAACTTCTTCGAGGCTGCCGCTGCTGCCGATCGGCAAGGTTCCCAGAAGGCTGGCATCCTCTTTGGATGGCCAAGCTAATGCGTTGGCGGAAAAAGCTCCCCGCCCGCCGGTCACCCGAGGCCTCGATAAATTTTTTACATAAAATATTTATTTATTTATTTAAATATTTATTTATATTTTTTTTTATTTTTTTTTATTCAGGTTATGGATGATATCATTGTATTTACAACTGCTGGCTAAGTAGGTAGAAAAAGATTGAGACGTGGCTAGGGTTTTTTTTTATAAATAAATTACCTACATTTTTCACACACGGCTATCTGATCCCAAACTAAGAAGAGCTTGTATCTAATATGGAAACCAGATGACTGATATACTACATATACTACTTTTTTTTGTAAATACATACTTAAATAGATAAACACCCAGACTAAGGACAAACAGACATGTTCATGCGCACAAATGTCTGTCCTGGGTGGGAATCGAACCCACGACCTGCGGCGTGATAGTGTGTTAACCAACCACGCCAACTGGCCTGTTTTTTTGTTTGTACAACTTGTATTACAATATAATCATTGCCACATCTGGATATCTAAAACACTCAAATAATCCTTAAGTTCTAGTTATTCACAAACCGCGTGACCTAAACAATAAAAGGTAACAAAACAATTTGACCTTAAACAAAATTAAAACAAAACCAAATTTTGATTTTTAACAGAATACGGAACCAAACCATTAAAGCGTATCGGACACGCACTTGACCGTTATTGTACATCACAAAAGAATGCATATTATCGTAATTATGAACACTTAAGTAAGTGTGTCATAAATACCACATCGTTCTAAGTATTTTGTTTCATGGTCATTACTTAATGTTAGAACCTTGGAGTTTCATCTCATAACCTAACTATGAACTTAGAGTTCTACAAGTCGATCATTTAACCTATTTCTGCATCTAGGGGGAAACCGTCTATAAGTACTTCTATGTGAAAGACTAAAAAATATATGATTTAAAACCTCAGACCATATAAAAAAGGTAGACAGAGCCCTGCGCACTTAAAGTGAAGCAGAGTAAAGGAAGCTGAATATGAAAAAGGAAGCCGATAACGTATCTGTGTGACGTCGACGACGATCGTCGATGACACAAGATATCAAAGATTAAGACATATTTTTAGTTTTTTTTAAACAATCATACTTTGACCGAATAGAATTTTATGCTTACACAGTTTTTTTATAATTGATTCGTTTTCTATAAAAGTTATCATTCAAGAATCCATTAAAAGTATTTAACCGTTACTTGTTTAATACATTATTTATCTCCTATCTAAAATTATATTTAAAATAAGTTGACGATGTTCAAAAAATTGTGAAGCGAAAAGAATATTCAAATTTATTTTGGTGCGAATACATAACTACAGCCTGTATCATAAAAAAAACTAAAAGTCACGCACCAAACTTCTTATTTTCACGGCAATACTAATCTTTGATTTACTAAATCATTAACATACCTAAGCCCACACAATCATCAGACAGTTTGTGAATGGTGCAACCAAGACCTAGTGGTTTGGTGGTGGTAACAGACAGAGGTTCAGTTGTGTTACCGTCCACGCACGGAGAGATTGTGCAGTGAAGTGTTTTCTGTGAGTGTTCTTACGGTATGTTTAAGTGTTTTAGTTTGAGTTTTAGTATTTTTATAAATAAGCACATGCTGTATTATGTTTTTGAAATTAAATTATGATTGTTTGATGTTTGTTGCAACGTTGACTCAAGCTTAGAAGGTCATCAACGATCAGATTAAAAGGACAGAAAATTCTCGTAATTCTTGATGAAATAATACAACTGACTGTGATTACATTGAAGTTTATTATGTCTAGGTAAAAGATAGATATTAAAAGTCTAACATTAGGAAATAGGTTGTATTGAGTATGTGAACGTACTTGTAAATATGACGTCAAACGTTAACGCTCACGGTTTCACCCGCGTTCCCGAGGGAATTAAAATAAAATATAGCTTATCTTACTCGCTAATAACGTGTCTATAAATGAAATGAGTATTTATAATTTAGACGACACCCTATATAAACGAAAGTTTTGATGTTTAATAAAATGAAAATTATTGCATATGGATAGTCAACATATATTTTTTTATAAAAAAAAATTATACTACAAACGAAAACCAGGCAGGCGGTTCACCTGGTGTTAAGTTAGCCTATTAGACGTTAGCAATACCAGCGGGATTGCCAATTTATTGTACACCTTATTACAATACCTTAAAGACTTAACAAATTAATGAAAATCTATGAACTTTCCATCTATAATTATAATATAGGTAATATTATTGCATAATTAGTAAGCAAGCTGGTTAATCATAGCAATTTTAATTATCGTAATTTAGTCAAATGAGTATTCAGTTGTACGCACGGCAAAATTCCGCGACTGTACCTACATCGAAGAAAATTTCATGAATATTAAATTTCATTTCATTATAATTCCAGTGAGATATTTCGCTGGGCTGTTATTAGAGGTCGGCTGATTCCACGATTTCCACGCATTTTGGTTTCCACAATATAAATCGTCATTATGCAGTGTAAAATTACTTTTATTGACTCGAAATTTATGTGCAATAGTTTGATTTCATACATTCTGTAATGCAGTAGGATATTATATAGATAATATCTACTATGGCTGAAAATTGAGGTTGTTGTTTATTACCTATCGTAGGTACTTATGTCATAGTCAGATAAATATTATATGACGTCATATAAAACTTTTATAAAAAACTTGAGAGGAGAGAACTATATATATATATATATATATATATATATATATATATATATATATATATATAAATAGAAATGAAAATATCTGGCTTGCTTTCTATAAGAGAGAGAGAGAGAGAGAGATAGAGAGAGAGAGAGATAGAGAGAGAGACAGACAGAGAAACATGCGCACGCCGCACAGCGGTCGGTGACTTTTGTCACCGACACAAAAAATCGCTGACACTTTTATGTCGGTGATTTCGTAAGAATTTTTTCCGTCTAGCCCCCTTTCAACGCGCGATAAGGAACTTCGTTCCAATAATAAAAACGATTTCAAAAACATAATGTAGCACTAAAAACCGAAAAATAAAAACATAAAATCTGCTATGAATTCGAGAAATAATTTTCAGTGTGTTACGAATCATTACAAACCGTAAAAGATGGCTCTCAAGTGCAACTCAAGCACACCGGCTCCAGCAACAATAAACATGAACCAGTTAAAAAAACATAATCTAATCCCGATATTAAAAAATACAGCTGAAATAAAAAAACCGGCCAAGTGCGAATCGGACTCGCACACGAAGGGTTCCGTAAAAAAGGCAAAAACACACGTTTGTTGTATGGGAGCCCCCCTTAAATATTTATTTTATTTTGTTTTTAGTATTTGTTGTTATAGCGGCAACAGAAATACATAATTTGTGAAAATTTCAACTGTCTAGCTATCGCGGTTCTTGAGATACAGCCTGGTAACAGACAGACGGACGGACAGACAGCGAAGTCTTAGTAATAGGGTCCCGTTTTTACCCTTTGGGTACGGAACCCTAAAAACGAGGTGTTAAAAAGATATAAAATATTAATTCTCAATGTTACACTGACAGTACAGCATTTACTTCAAAGATTTTTAATAAAATATCCTAGAAAAGTTTGAAGCTGAAGGCACCTAAATACATTTAAAGTTTCACAATTTATAAGGTCAAAAGATCGCGAGTTAGCCAACATTTACGCATTAGTACAGGGCCTCATGTGGCTCTGGCCACATACACACTAACTTCTTTGACAACATTGGCAATTCAAAGTATTGTAAGATAGTTTTGACAACCTGTTTTTTACTAGGTACTTTTCACTGAGTTCATGAATAAAAAAAATATATTTTTCATGTTTTTTCCCGACTGTACATAGGAACATGCAAGTCAGTTCACAATATTACCTACAAATTAAAAAAAGGAGAATCATGAGAATCCCCTGAACATTGATTGCTCAATCGACATTTTAATTCTTAAATCTTGTAGTAAATTAAAAAGCAATTCATAGATTTTTTTGTAGTTAGAAATATCCCCGTAGCGTCCCGACTTCGAATAAAAATCTTAGAGTGCTGATTAACTTATAAAGGGATTACGGTGCCTTAAATAGTTATAAATTTCACAAAATCCTACTAATCTTACTAATATTATAAATGTGAAAGTTTGGATGGATGGATGGATGTATGTTTGTTACTCATTTACGCCAGAACGGCCGAATGGATCTGGATGAAATTTGGCATGGAGATAGATTATAGTCTGGAATAGCACATAGGCTACTTTATATCCCAGAAAAAGATAAGATCCCTCGGGAACGCGGGTGAAACCGCGCGGAACAGCTAGTTAAACAATATAATTTCAACAGGTTGCAATACAGAAGCTAACCAATCATTCACTGTCAATGAAGATAGATTCAATTGTATGCAACATCAGTTACAAAACGTGTGTCAATCGTTGGCAAATCGAAACGGAGTCTAAACGGTCGCTGAGCGTATCATCAAGTCTCCAATTCTGAGCTGATTCTTTTGAATACCACAATTAAATTCGGATAAAACTGTCTTACACAAAATTATTCAAGGTCATCTTTATTTTTTAAAGTGCAAGTACCCTTCACATATAAACTCGTCAATGCCAAAAAACATTAAAAAAAATCGTAGCTGTACTTAATATTGTAAATGTGATAAGTGCTCTATATCGGTGAGATAGGGTTGAATGTGGCTTGGAATAACATAGGATACCTTCAGGCGAGTTAAACTGCTTGAAGCTAGCTCAACAAATAACAATTCTTCTTCTCAGTCGGACACTCTTGACAGAGTGGTCGTGGTTATAGTAAGTCTCGAATCTCGAGTGGCGGCTCTAGCAATGCATCTCCATTTGGCTCTATTGTTTTTTTATTTTTTGTGTGGTGTGTGGACTTTATGAGGTCGGACCATATAGTCCATTCTGCCTTGCACTACCAGACCGATTGAGTCCTCTTTGCGGGCAACATGTCCAAAAAACTTTAGGATTCGCAATCAAACAATACAGAATGCTTATTTTTTTTGTCAAATAAGAGACCAAATTTTTTGCATTTTAAAAAGCATAATTATGTATTCACAAAAAATCTGTTTTATTCTGTGTTTATGGTCTTCATAGTTACGTCGCGTAACTAATCTAATATTTATTTTGACGTCATAGCGGACCACTAAAATCATTGTTGCGTGATACATTAAACTAGCAGCACGTTACGATGACCGTTCTGACAAGAAGGTGTCTCTTTTTAACTCAGTATGTTTGACTCTTTTTGGCACGTAAGAAGGATAGCGTTGTCAAAGTGGCCATCATCAATTTCTCATGTTGTATTCAATATTGGTGCTAGTTTAATGTATCATGCAAAAAATATTTTAGTGGTCCGCTATGACGTCAAAATAAATATTATGTAAGTTACGCGACGTAACTATGATGACCACATGCATGATGACTATAAATATAGACTATAAAAGATTTTTGCTGGAATACAATATTTAGTTTTAAATACTTCGTAATTTATGATGTAACAAAACTATTTTTTCAATAATACCGACTTTATAATGTTATCTCACACCTTGAGTTTATACGCCATCACAAAAGGCAGCTATGACATGACTGCTTACTTTTAACAACAATGTACAATTAATTCGATAATAAATTATCATACATCAACCATTGAGAAGTTTTTCCACAGTTAAAATAAAAGACGGTCAATAAAAACTCAATGTATATAGTTTTTAGTGATGTCTCCATTGTTATTGAATGAAAATATTCTCACGCAAGAGGTTGCCTTTCACTTTCAATACATGGTTCGTAGTTTTTACGTCTTGCAATGTAATATGGTTTTTATTGTCGAACAATAAAGTTCAAAGGTGAATGATTTGTTAAAATGTATTGTGAGGAAAATATAAAGATTTTTGTGAATTTATTTTAGGATGTTCAAGGATTTTTTTTTTTTATGTCACTAGTGACAACGAGGCAGGCGGGTCACCTGATGGTAAGTGACTACCGTCGCCTATAGACATTAGCAATACCAAGGGGACTGCCAACGTGTTGTACACCTCATTACAATGCCTTAAGGGCAAGGGCAACTGGCTCTCAAGTGCAACTGCCGGAACACACCAACAGGTGCTTGGCGACAGATTTTCAACTTGAGGGTGGTAGCCAGCCAGTCGAGTACCACATAGTACCCTACCACCGTGCTATGGTTTCCTCGCGATGTTTTCCTTCACCAAAAGCTCAAGCTCATTGTAGGATTCGAACCCACGACCTTCGCCGCGGTATCCGACGTCACTTACCATCAGTGGTACTATCATCGCCTAGAAATTACAAGTAAAGGGCCGATGTTAAATTGACGTCAAGGTTTGATGACTACTTTGATATTTTAGAGAAAGGTTAGTCAATTAGCGTGAATTACGTAGCTTTTAGTTCAAGTAATGTGAAGATGTCTTGAAGCGATGATAGCTCAGTGACGTGGGATACTACGGCGAAGGTCGTGGGTTCGAATCCTACAATGAGCTTGAGCTTTCGGTGAAGGAAAACATTGCGAACAATGAAAATCTGTCACTAAGCACGTATCGGTGTGTTCCGACAGCTGCACTTGAGAGCCAGTTTCAATCTAGGCTTTGTGTGCTTACCACCACTTAACATGGATAGATTGTGGTTAAACACAAGCTTATCCAGAATAAAAAATGTGAAAGATGAAGAGGAAAGCGAATCCCATCAAGAAGAATAGAAGAAGAATCTTCTAGAAATATGTGTAATGATAAGAATGAAAAGAGTTAAGATCGATTAACCTATGAGAAGAGGAAGTTTGAAAGCTGTTTAGTAAGTTATATTGTTATTTCCTGGCTATAATGAATAAGATAAATGAAATGGGACATTCTTCTAATACGACTATCTGATCCCAAACTAAGCAGAACTTCTGCTTTGAATATCAGATAACTAATAACAAAGAGACATGTTCATAAACCCAAATGTCTGTCCTGGATGGGAATCGAACCCACGACATGTGGCGTGTCAATTAGCGTGTTCACCATCTATGAATTAAATTATTCTTAATTACATGACCTTCGCTCACTGTATTATGTACATATTTATTAATTTTCTAAGCGAAAAATCAAGGTACCGCCTCAAACAATGTTAAAAAACAATATTTTAGTCTGTGAAATATCAAACATGGCCCTGAAATTCAGCTCAATAACGACCAATTTCTTAGATTAAATTTCTCAGACCAAAACTAATTAATGTTCCACTGAATTACCCAATAGTCTGTTTAGATTATATTTGACATCTTCTACATTTATAAAAATACTAGCTGTCCCCCGCGGTTTCACCCGCGATACCTTAAGGTCGTAGCTCACTTTCACGACTCCGCTCCCACCTGACAACTAAAATATCATTCAAATATGGACTTCAGGTCGTGCTCTTTAGATATAGTTTATATTGGCAACATAAATAAGCAGACAACTCGCTGTCAGCGAGCTTACCGCCATCAGACTTCTCGGTAGTTGACTTTAGGTATAGGTGTTGGGTGGGAGCGGCGTTGGAGCAGAGTCGTTTAAATGGGCTATGACCTATACTTTCCCCCTCAGGAATTGAATAAAGTAAAACCATACTTAGTGGATACCTAACGTTATAAAAGGAGCCAGTGTCGAGTATCTAGGCCAGGGGTCATCAAATGGTGGACCCCCGACCTAGAAATGAATAAATGTTTGTGAAATATTGCGTGCGTGAGTGTGTTTAGTATGTATGTATGTGTTAATACTTAGTTCCGTAACGGCTACGTTAAAGTTCATGAAATTTGGTACGTAGGTAGTTTATAATTTGGAAAAACAGGATACTTTAGGAATTATTTACTGTGAATTCCTTATCGTTTTGTTATCTCGATTTGTCAATAAAAATACCAACGCATTAGCTTGGCTATCCAAAGAGGGAACGCTGCTAGCTTACTGGGAGCCTTGCCCATCAGCAGCAGCGGCAGCTTGAGTAAATTTTCTATTTATACATAGATTCTATGTTTTTGTTAATCAAAATTAATTTAGTAAAGAGAAAAGATTAGATAGTTAGTTAATAAACACAAAAATTTAAGATTTAAAAAATATCTTTGCGCGGGTGATACCGGGTGGCGAAGCGCTAGTTTATATATGTAGATCAACAATAACTACTATGACTCAATCGATTAATCGCGACACCCAATATACCGCTACTGTACCTACTTGTACGAGTAGCAAGGTCTTAGTCGTGTCACTAAAGCCTCAGGGAGCGTGACCGATTGTCATGGTGACCGCTTACTCGGTCCATTCACAGATAGGTTTTTACTGTTACCATCAACAATATTATCTTTACCTTGTTCCTTTACGTTTTATTTTGGTAAAATTTTAATAGTTTTTAAAGAAGGAACTTGAAAAAAAAGAAGCAAAAAGCAGGTTTTTCATTACCTAATAAACACTAATAAAACGACGTTTTCTAAAAATGAAATCTAGCTGGATCGATTTATCACCCCCGAAACCCCCTGCATACTAAATTTCATGAAAATCTTTGCAGCCGTTTCCGAGATTCAGATTATATATATATTTACATATATACAAGAATTGCTCGTTTAAAAGTATTCTATATTATCTTGGCTCTAAAACCTCAGACGGTGTCTTTAATTAGAATGGCAGTAGATAAAGGGAAAGCACCCATCATGATTGCCAGGTAGAAGATGGCAACTAAAGAAGACATTTAAGGCAAATGTGCAAATTTAATTCTGCCTGCAAGTTGGGCTATCTAGACACGCGGGAGCGTGTCAAGCCAAGTTCAAGAAACAGAACTGGCGAGCCGCATCGTGTGTAATATTACACGAACCATTTGGAGCCACTTTTGACCCCCTCATAAATCAAAAACTATTTTACATAAACGTATCAAATTTGGCTCATATATTGAGACTTGCGAGATACATATGTGTTCTAAATTTCATAAGCTTATCTCAAACGGTTATTTAGATATGAATGTCCAAAATTCCTCATTTTTATCATTGACTGACCTATAGACCAAAACTCTAACCCAGTTCCAGATGACCTAGAGAGTTAAAATTTGGTATGCAGATAGGTAATTAGATGAATACAAAGGAATAAATAAAAAACCGGCAATTTTTAAATAATTAGATTCTATTATGAACGCTTAACATAAATACCTAATATTACTTAGGGTACCTACGTTATAAACTGGGATTAATTATTATTTTTATATTTAGCGCACATCAATAGTGTAAAATCATTACCTACTCATAAATAATGATAAAATAATAGGCATTTAGATTTTCGGTATATACACGACGCGCGCGCGCCGAGTGACGCCGGAGCGGTGCGGGCGGGGTGGGTGGCGCGCTGTGACAACTTGTCCTTTTAAAAGGACCCACGGCGTTACGAGGATATGTACTTACCTACAAAAAGTAATGATATCCCACCAAAAACATAAATGTAAAAAAGGAGAGCCAAGTTCAATACAATAATTATTCTCTGCTGTGGGCTTCGCCGCAAAAAGAATGGAGATCTGAGATTGAGTGCCAAGTTCTATGCAAAATCCAAATATGTAGTCTAAGGGCTGACTTGGCTGGTTTTCCCATACGAATTATTATTAAGTACCTACTTTTACACAGTCATGGAAGAGCCTTATGTTCGATGGGTAGTTTCTACCAGCAAGCCAAATTTTCGGAATAATAAATAAGAACCGAAAGGTTACAGGTTTAGAACATGCGAAGGCTATATAATTCGTATGGGAAAACCAGCCAAGTTAGCCCTTAGACTACATATTTGGATTTTGCATAGAACTTGGCACTCAATCTCAGATCTCCATTCTTTTTGCGGCGAAGCCCACAGCAGAGAATAATTTTTGTATTGAACTTGGCTCTCCTTTTTTACATTTATGTTTTTGGTGGGATCTGCTACTACTTCATCGTATTAATCAGGCCTGCATTCTATGTCTAATTGACGTTAATTTTTATATGTGTCATCATGTAGTTCATGACTATTTCTTCATCTACAACTTCAATTTGATTCATTTGCCGTATAATGTTATTACTCTAAACCCTATTGTTTTGAATTCTTTTCATAACATGCTTGTGAAATAGGCTTGCACGGTGGTAGGGTACTTTGTAGTACCCGACTGGCTGGCTACCACCCTCATGTTGAAAATCTGTCGCCAAGCACCTATCGGTGTGTTCCGACAGTTGCACTTGAGAGCCAGTTTCCATCTAGGCTTTGTGTGCTTACCACCTTCGGCCACATCATCACTTACCATAGTGAGATTGTAGTCAAACACAAGCCTTTAAAAAAAAAAGGCTCATCATCCTTATTTATAGCCTACTCACTGTATTCTTGCTCGTAATCTTAAATCTCGATCAGTTTTTAAATACTAGTATTTTTTTTAAATTAGTTTCGTACATTATGTAACAATTTAAATAAAAGATCGAATCTTCAATTCATTATTATTAATTAATTATCAATTTATGCCTTTTGCGGTTGAGACCATGGTTCCGTGGGGGTCTGAAGCTCGTCGTTTCGCAAATATTTTATGTAAAAAATTAGTCGAGGCCTCGGGTGACCGGCGGGCGGGGAGCTTTTTCCGCCAACGCATCAGGCCATCCAAAGAGGAAACGCTGCCAGCCTGCTGGGAACCTTGCCGATCGGCAGCAGCGGCAGCCTCGAAGAAGTTTTTTATATATTATAGTTGTACATTTGCTTGTAGGTATATTTTGTACATTTGTTGTAAATAAAATAATTTTATTATAAAATATTATTATTAATTTAATACCTACCTATCAAATTTTGTGAATGTAATTTGAAACTAATTAGATAAAGCTTAGCTTTGATCGCAATTGTCATAACTCAGCGGTGCCGCAATTTCTATAGGTGAATAACTATCAATCCTAATTATATTATTATTAGTACTCTGGTTTCTGCTAATTTATATGATCCTAATTACCGGGTAATAAATGTCTAATCTCACTCGTTCATAGTCAGAATCAGATGGAATAATTATATCATCAAAGTAGGTGGACGTGGGCAGTAAATAAATAGATAGAAAATTTGAGGTAAAAGATCCCTAGCATAACTTAAACCTACGCACAATAAAATCTGAGAAAGAATTCTAGATAGATCGTTTTTTTTTTAACTCTGGATAGGCTTGTGTTTGACTACAATCTCACTATGGTAACGGCCGAAATTAATAACCTATCCTAATCCATTTTTCGCTATCCAAGACTGAAATTCTAATCCATTTCTAGGGTGAAGCGTGCAAATAACTGATCCTAGGATTGAGATTTCTATCTAGAAAATCAAACTATCTTTGAGAGGGCGGATCACGGATTAGAGCTTGACCTCTGTATGAAAATGACAGTTTGAGCGTGCAAATAACCTATCTGCCAGTTTTGACATTTTGTTCGATCGGTGTCAATCATCTCAGATTACAATCCAAGGAATACCTGGGTTTGAGGAACTTATCTTTGATTTCATAATAACAAGAAATGGCATTTTCGGTATTTTCAAGTGATAGTGATGACAGTGATATGGAGGTCCTGACTCAGTTATCCGATTGGGATAGTGATAGCGACACTGAAGAAAGACAACGCGCTTGTCCGCGAACAATCAGAAGGTTGAACTATATGCAGTGTCTCGATGATGCCGAGTTCACCTTTAGATTTAGGTTGTCAAAACCTGCGGTCAACTCTCTTTTAACACAAATAATGCCATTCGTTCCTGTTACCTCCACAAGGTAAGTACCTAACTATTAATGAGATGAAGCATAATTATGAAATTCACTTGTAGCAAACAAACATCTTGAACACTCAGACTCCTATATGCTTGAATATTACAAATTGAATATATATAAACTTTTTAATTTCAGGAATCATGGGGTTTCACCACTCCATCAGTTGTTGTTGACATTACGATTTTATGCGTTAGGCACTATGCTGATTTCTGTAGCTGACTTTGTTGGAGTCTCCAAATCAACAGCAGGTAGAATTGTGCGTGACATATCATCTGCAATTGCCAACTTGTATGATGAATATATAGTTGTTCAACAACACAGCGCAGAGAAGTTCTACCAAATTGCAGGATTTCCTCGCGTTCTTGGTGCAATTGATTGCACTCATATACGTATCCAGTCACCTTGTAAGTATCTCAAAACTAACCAGTATATTATTGGCTCTTTTCTATAAATACTTCTGTAACTATAATTTCTTTTAGGTCATATAATAGGTGAAGAATTCAGAAATCGTAAAGGTTACTTTTCTTTAAATGTCCAAGCAATCTGTGATGCTGATTTGAAATTCATGAATGTGGTAGCTCGTTGGCCAGGATCAACACATGATGCCACAATTTTCAACAACTCAGTTATTAGAGGTACTTATCAAGTTTTTAATATTTATTTGCTTTGTTAATAACTGAATATTAGTAGGTAACTATTTTAGTGAATATTAATTGTTGACTAAATATTTCCTTGTTTGCAGCTCAATGTGATGCAGGTCAGTTCAGTAACCGCTGGCTGCTTGGTGACAGTGCTTATCCCAATAGACCATATTTATTGACACCAATTTTAAATCCTGTTACGAATGCCGAGCAGCGTTATAATGAATCACAGATAAAAACCAGAAATACCATAGAAAGGTAAAATAAATATATATTATGCTATTTGTTTCATATTAATATTTCTTATTTCGTTTAATATTTCTGCCGTTACAGAACATTTGGAGTTTGGAAGCGACGCTTTCCCGTTGTGGCATTAACATTGCGTTTATCCCTGCCCAAAGTCCAAGCAATAATTATTGCCACTGCAGTGTTACACAACATTTGCAGAAATTACAATTTAGAGGATGTTCCAGCCGAAGTAGAGTTGCCAGCAACAGATGTAGTTGAAGATCTTAACTATGTTGAAGCCCAAGATATCAGTGAAAGAGCAGCACTTGTGAATAATTATTTTAGATAGGACAGTTTACCAATCTTTTATATTAATAAAATAACTAAATTAGTAGTTAAATAATAAAAGACATATTTTTATACTGGGCTTATTTTATTATGTACCATTGTCAACAAGTAATAACAATTTTCCTTAGCTATGAAATGAAATTGTTTAATGAACAACACACCAATAACGTTCTGCGACTTCTCCTAAGCGCTATAGATATTTTTTAATAGTGCTACTCCAGCGTCAATTGTAGAACGACCATTTGTAAACCCATACTGCTCACTATGTAAAAGCTTATTTAAATTAAAATGAGCCAGTAGTTGCGATAAAATATTTTTTTCAAATACTTTACCAAGAGCTGGCAAAATAGAAACAGGCTTATACTTAGATGGATCCTTAGGATCGCCGGTTTTGAATAATGGAATTATTTTACTGTGTTTCATTAGATCGGGAAATTTACCTAAATCTACACACCTGTTAAATATTAAAGCCAAATGAGGAGCAATATCATCAACGATACTTTGCTTTGTTGGATACCTCAACCAATAAACAATGCCTACATACATAATCTACTTATCATAAAGTAAACATAACAACACTAACATTACATACACGAAAATAATTATTTAATTGTGCTATGGTTTCCTCACGATGTTTTCCTTCACCTAAAGCTCAAGCTCATTGTAGGATTCGAACCCACGACCTTTGCCGCGGCATTCGACGTCACTACCACTGAGCTATCATCTCCTTAAATTATCGTTGCTCTTTTAATTTCCTGATTTCTATTTTTAATTTTTCACTTTCCAACAAAATTTTTTCATTATTCAACTTAAGCTCTAAATTTCTTAATTTTAAACTTTCATTTTCTAAATGTATGTTATTTAATTTTGCATCGAGGCATTGCTTTTTGGCTGTATAATAATCAGCTATGGCAATGTTCCTAGCAGTCTTGTTCTCATCAAATTTATTTTTTCTTTTTGCTGGAAAAGAAAATAAAAGTTACTTTGGAATGAAAACACAACTACGAGTAGAAAGTAGTAACTTGAATAATCTACCACAAGGTTTAATGATACAAAAATATTTCTAAATGTTTTATAATAATATCTAAATTATTTATAAATGTATAACTAACTAGTTACCTTTCAACTCTGTATTTATTTCTTATATTATAGCGCTACATAATATATACTTAAGATAAATAAATATTATCAGAATAACTAGTACCTGCCCTGGGTGTACTGAATGTGAACCTTTTGAATTTATTGGGAGTTATCACATTCTGGTCAATGACATGCAACATTGAACAGTCAGTGTCTACACCACCACCACTGCCACCACAGACTACAGTCTCGCTACCATTGTCAATAGCCAATGGTATCATGGCTGGGTCATCAGTGGTCTCCACCACTGCCACCGTGACATCCTTTCTAATTCCACCACCATCATCATCATCATAACTACCACCACCAATAATACAATCTGCTGTTTCCCTGTCACCCCCAAATGGCACAGTATATCCGCTGGCGGTACTTCCTAGTAAACCGGTTACTCGGTCCAATATGTCATCTGGGGGTATGTAATCAGCAGGACCACCACCAGTCTGAAAAACAATAGTGGTTTTAATTTATTAAATTACAACACTAAGTTAAATATCTTGGGACATTATTCACAGACAGCCTCTGATTACAAACTGAGCAAAGCTGTACTATTGAAACCGGATAACTGTAATCTGAACCCAGGTAACTGCCCTGGGTCAAAACTATTTAGTAATCTGTGCCTGGGTGGGTATTGTAAATGGTCTAAATATAAGTAATAGTTACCTTAATTTGGTTCATCCTAATTTTGGTACTGCGTTTGCGTGCATTCTTTTTTAAATTTTCCCATTTCAAACGCAGCTGCTGTGGTGTCCTTGGGCAATTTGTGGCTGTTGAGTTGAATCGCTCTGCCAAGCGAATCCACTCTTCAGTTTTTAGTTTGTTATTGGTGGCATTCGTCGTTTTGGTGGTGATTATTCGACTACTTTCAATAAGGTCGAGCAGAAACTTCGATTCCTCTTTTGAAAGAGGCTTACCTTTTACCTTAAACCAAATAATTACAAGGTATTATGTAAAAGAAAGAAGCGGGAAAGATATGTGTCACTCGTATGCATGCACAACTACGCCCGAAAACACCATTTTTATAGGACACTAGGTACTTACGATTTCGTCCATTATATAAATTATCGCGCACACAAATCAATTTAGAACAAATCATTTATTTTATTTGCTAGGTTAGAGAAATTTGTTTATATCCGTCAATGGCGAATGTCAATCAAACAAACGCCTTACATACACGCTTCATTTCAGTTAATATACCTATGTTGTGAAAATTATGTACCACTTTTTTTTTATTTATCACAATTTCTCCACATGCGACAACCAAAATAAATTTTCACGTAGACCTTGATATTTTTTTAAGTAGTTACGAACGGCTTGTTAATAAAACACACCTATTAAAACGTTCGTAATTTCAAGAATTTGCATAAAATGGAATGCTAGAGAGGGAAAGATCGCCGGCTCGGATCACCAGCAATCTGCCGTCGACAAAAAATAATAATAGTCGAGATTAGTTATTGGCACATGGATTGGAGTACGATCCTAGGATAGGATCTAATCTTCGATTGGTTTTAATCTAAGATTAGAGATACGTTATTAATTTCGGCCGTAAGTGATGATGTGGCCGAAGGTGGGAAGCACACAAAGCCTATATGGGAACTGGCTCTCAAGTGCAACTATTTAATGTCGGAACACACCGATAGGTGCTTGGCGACAGATTTTCATCTTGAGGGTGGTAGCCAGCCAGTCGAGTACTACAAAGTACCCTACCACCGTGCTGTGGTTTCCTCACGATGTTTTCCTTCGCCGAAAGCTCAAGCTCATTGTAGGATTCGAACCCACGACCTTCGCCGCGGTATCCGACGTCATTTACCACTGAGCTATCATCGCCTTAAAGTAGTATCGTAGTATAAAAGCCAATAATAGCGAGGTTTTTTTAGCTCAGTGCTCAGTGGTAGTGGCGTCGGTTACCTCGGCGATGGACATGGGTTTGAAACTTGAGCTTTCGGTGAAGGAAAACATCGTGAGGAAACCATAGCACGGTGGTAGGGTACTTTGCAGTATCCGACAGGCTGGCTGCCCCAGTTAAAAATCTATCGCCAAGCACCTATCGCTGTGTTCTGATAGTACCTTCGACCACCTTATCACTTACCATGGAGAGATTGGGGTCAAACACAAATTTGACCAAAAGTAAAAAAAACGTTTTTTTTTTTATTCTGGTTAAGCTTGTGTTTGACCACAATCTCATCATGGTAAGTGATGATGTGGCCGAAGGTGGTAAGCACACAAAGCCTAGATAGGAACTGGCTCTCAAGTGCAGCTGTCGGAACACACCGATAGGTGCTTGGCGACAGGTTTTAAACTTGAGGGTGGTAGCCAGCCAGTTGGGTACTACAAAGTACCCTACCACCGTGCTATGGTTTCCTCACGATGTTTTCCTTCACCGAAAGCTCAAGCTCATTGTAGGATTCGAACCCACGACCTTCGTCGCGGTATTCGACGTCACTTACCACTGAGCTATCATCGCCTTAAAGACAGACATATTCAGGTTATTAGTCTATGAGCTCTAGATTTAATATCGCATCTTTTACATAATCCGGATATTATAATAATTTGACACTATAATCTGTTTACTATTATTATAGCGATTTATATAACGTTACGTTTGGTATCAGTTACTGCCTTAGCTAAATTGATTTAAGGAAACTGGACCTACATACATGATATCCGTATTAACAGGCGATATGAGTGTATTTAAATTTCTTGTTTATTTTTAGTCATTTGTAATTTATATAATCAAGAGTTAAATTTAAAGAAACAAGCGTGAGGAATCATCATTCAATAAATGTCAAGCTGGCTCTTTAGGCAACAAAATCTGATAGAAAATTGGAGTAAAGGATCATGATTAGTGAAAGGCCATTTCTACAGGGACATCTTGCGCTATTAATGATGATAAATTGTTGTTCATAATACAAACGAGATCCAAAACCAAATAACCTAAAATTATATGAATAAAAAAATCTAAAATGGAATACCGACATTAAAAAATTACATGTCCTTCGATGGGCACATCTTGTGGTAACAATAAATATGATTAACATTGTATTGTTAACGTAAAAAGGGAAATTTTCACATTAAACCTCCAAAGATAACACGTACGAACATTTTACAGCTTAAATTAACGGAAGAACGGAAGCAATAAAAAGGAAATATTGTGCATACCAACGTTACCTAACGTTATCCTGCCACTCATACGACTTGCAACCGTAACACTCTTGAGTGAGAGTTAAAATTCGTTAGTAAAATTTAGAGCAGAAGTTATAAAAATGGGAATTACCATAGCGCGTCACAATTTATTCGTGTAAACGTTTATTCATGAGAATAACCGGTCTATTCAGGGAATGTTATGTTAACCGATGATAGTTGGTTAAGACTCGAGTTGGGAATATCTGTGCGATAGTGATCTAAAGATTTTTTGTCTTCTGACAGTAGACACAGCCCTTTTTGACATGTCTCGAGATCGGGCTGACAGATGACAGATGGTTTAGATTCACAAATTGGACACGGTAGATTTTGAAAATAAATGATTAGTACTGCACAATTTACTCAGGGATCAACACTCAATTTTCAATTATTATCGAGTAAGATATATTTCACATAGATCACAGATAGATACATTACCCAGATTAGGTACTATGTGATTAATGTAATTGGTAGGTATTATTATTATACCTTGTATCAAATGAAGGAAGACGAACTGATCTATTGCCATATTACTACACGGATTAAATTTCAATATTAAATTCTGCAAATTGATGATTGGATCAATATGAATATGTTACTTAAAATTTTGTGTTGATTGAATATTTTGTCGATTTATCAATTTATTTGGACCTGTGCATTTTTGGTTTTGTATCTTCGAAAACATCGCAAATGAAAACATTTCTGAGAAAGTGAGCATATCCATCATAACCTCAGATTTGTCATCGTTTTTGAGCGAGAGCATTTCAAAGCGATCAATGGTAGTGACGCTGGATAGCGCGGCAAAAGATGTGTCCTGTAGATCCAGCCTCAAGTTTAAAGTATATGGCCAAATAGGTGCGGATAGTAGGTATCCTTGTGTTTTCCCCTGTTATTGCTGATGAATATAGGTTTAACAATCAGCAAAAAAATGCATACCTGTCACAACAACATTCTGCTCAGTTCCCAATTATTGGGGTCGGCGCAATGTGTATATTTCTTCGATTCGGCCCTTCTATTCGTCATATAGGAATTTACTCCTTTCTTACTCATAACATCTCTCACACAAGTCATCCCTTTTTCGGTCTTCGTCTACCCGTGCACCCGTGTACTCACCAAGAAATAATACCAACAAAAACTAATTGATATTTTTTTCCCTACTAAATTTCTCTGTATTTTTTACAATAACTAGATAAATATATTCCGATACACCCATCTATTCCCAGACTAAGATAATTCATCCATTACGGTTATCCGTGAATCAAGCGCAAATTGATTTTCTATACCATTGTTTTCTTATGGAAATCCTGGATCAACCGTGCTATCGCTTGGTTGGAATTTAATATATCTTGTATACTAACTTTACGTCCTGGATATATCCCTAAAGTTTTCCATTTACTTGGGAGTTACGGACTTACAAATACCAAGCTTGCTTTATGGGAAAGTTTGTAAGAAACAAAAGAACAACGTAAAGATTTGTTCGCAGTTATTTATAACAATACAGAAGTCATTTTCATTGTTTATTATAGCTTATTCGTGTAGACAAATGAATTGGATATATCTATATAATTCGATTATGTATATTTCGAAAGAGGGTGCAAAAAGTTGGTACAAAATAAGGAAAAACGAAGGAAAGAGTAGATTAATATCGTTCTGCCAACCGCATATACGTTTTACTAAGAAATGTATTTATAGTTTCATCACTAACCTTATCGGCCACCCCAAATGATTTACTTCCGATAAAGAAAAGATCAACATGTCAGCAGACCGCTTACTACCAGCGGCATCTATTTCAGTCAGCTCTTCAACACTTACCAATGAGACTGTGATCAAGCGAAAACCGTTTCTATATCAATAAAAACAAAAGTTATTTTCAAATCAACTCCATATTTTGTAATCAATATTGACATCCAAGGATTTACCAAATCTGTATCCCGTATATAGGTGGTAGGGTACTTTGTAGTACTCGACTGGCTGGCTACCACCCTCAAGTTGAAAATCTGTCGCCAAACACCTATCGGTGTGTTCCGACAGCTGCACTTGAGAGCCAGTTCCCATCTAGGCTCTGTGTGCTTACCATCTTCGGCCACATCATCACTTACCATGGTCAGATTGTGGTCAAACACCTATCCAGAATAAAAAAAAGGTACAATCTTTACTGACACACAAAGAAATATTAGCACTAACAGATATACACGCTTTGTTAGTAAATGTGTAGTAATTTTCTTGGCCTGTATTTTTATTGCCGTACAATTTATTTATTTGTTGATCAAACACAATTTCGTACAATCCACAACGCTGGCATATAATATTGACACAGGTGATGTAATGTTTGTGCTGTCAGTACTCACATAGGGGAATATAGACAATAGGGTATAAAGATCCAGGCTAGGATACGAAGGAAAATGTGTGCAAAACATTGGATTGATGTATGGAGATTGAATTGGGTTCGAGAGATAAGAAACAAATGAGGTGTAATAATTTTTGGAATGCTAAAAGGCTGTGGTAATTTTGAATTTTGGAATTAAATGAATCAGTGAAGCAAGCGGGTTTCCGATTTACTTGTATTAGCAATTTATTTCAATTTATTTTGTAGTTATGGAACGACCGTCCCAAACGCGATCGAAGGTGTTGATCTAGATAAGTGTTTATAAAATCTGTTTTTATTTTTACTTTGAGCCCCAAGGGTTCAGTTACAATCTATGACAAATTATTTCAATTCCAGTCCGACATGGTCCAAACTATTTGTTTTAAATCAGGATGTAATTATCTACTTCTAAGTAATATTTGGAAGTAATGTATCTAGTAGGTATATATCAGTTATTATATAATATGTAGTTTCTATAGTACTAGTTTTTCTTTATGAATGACCAAGGAATATCTTCTTCTTCTTCTTTCTAATATTCTAAAGAGGGAAGATTTGTATAACATGTATAAATAACTACTGGGCCGATTTCAAAAATTCTTTCACCATTTGAATGCTAAATTATTCCAGATTAACATAGGCTATATTTTGATCCCGGGATAAGATAAGATCCCACGGCAACGGGGGTGAAATTGCGGAGGACATCAGAGCTAGTCATTAATATAACTGGTTGCACTAAACTACACATAAGTAAAAATATAACAGGTAAATCCTACAAGCAAAAGGATGTTATGAAATAAGGACGCCACTTTATTTTTCCTTTCAAACATGCTCACAGTTTTTATCTCTCTGAACTGCCCAAACTTGTAATCAAATGACGCGAGAAAGGCCCTATTGCATCACAGACTCGCCAACTGAATGTTAACGACCCCCTTTTGCCTCCTGCCCCCCTTAACCGACACTCGTAGAAAGTGGTATGCGTGTGTAATCGTCACGGATGGTGGCTTTGTCATACATATCGTGCTATAGTTACTTATATAGTGCTGTGGGTGATGTTTCGATTTATTGACAGTCATTTGTTAGTTTAAGTCGATTGAAATTTTTGATATTGGAAGTAGGTTTTGTTTTAAGGCCTACAGAGATAAATTATTCACTTTGAATATTCGATTTATTCAAATTCTCAAGATATTTTATTGTCATACAGAATCGATGCACTGGTTTTTTTCTATACTCATAGATAAATCCTACTAATATTATAAATACGAATGTTTGCATAAATTTAGGTTTTTATGTTTGGATGTTTAGATGTTTGTTGGTCAATCACGTAAAAACAACTGGACAGATTTTGATGAAACTTGGCACACAGGTAGATAACCTAAAATAAAACATAGGATTTGTTACTCCCTAAGAGATAAAAACCCTCGGGAATACGGGTGAAACCGCGGGGGGCACCTATCTTAATAATTTACCTACTCAATAAATCATCCAAGAGATAAACTGACTCTGCCTGTATTAAAGAACGAGAATCCAACCTTAATTTAAAACTCAAAGATAATGTTTTTTGAGTATTAACAATAGAATCGTACTGCCAAAATTTAAATGCATTATTTCAATTTCGTCTCAAGACTTTTCACTTTCTAAAATACATGCTGGTTACATTCAGAAATTATATGAGATGGCTGAACTCGTGTCTAACCAAGCTTTCGTGTTGGCTCTAAATCCTGACCAATGCAAACAATTGCAACCAACACACAAACCAACCATAAGATCATGATACACTCCCGATGCGACAGATAATGGTCGGCCTCCACTCCCACTAACCACATCGGATTGCCGGCAGAGCTGTAAATTATCATCGCACTTACTGTTTGACAAATCTGATACATGTATCTGATAGGAATGGGGCTCAAATTGATGAATTATTTGTGGTAATTGTTCGTGTTGAATTGTTTGTAAGAGTTTTTAATGTGCTTTTGTTTAAATTGGGAATTTTGTACAGGAAATTTCACGAATACGTACAACAACGTAAATATTATGTATATAAATCCTAATAAAAGTTTTGTGGTTTTGTTTCCTAAATCTATTGATTTATTGACGTCATTGTTTATCTTGGATTATAAAATATATACTTTTTTCTGTAATTTTCTATCCTTATGTCCATCCAGATAGTCTAGGTTACATATAAAATTCTCCATGTTGAATTATAAACTAAAAACACCACAAGTACGACAAACTTCAACATAAACAATGACGTAAAATCGATAATCTATACACGATCGGAGAACTTTGGCGAAACTCTAAAATGACTGCAGTAACTGTACCTACATAATAAACATTTCCTATAAGTGAGCTAGTTTCGGCTCATAAAATAGCTCAGTAATCAAAACTTTCAAGCGATAACAAGTTCTCGATGTTGAGTTCAGCAAAAGTTTGGAAATAGCGATTATACTATTAGAGCTATGTAATACCTGAACTTAGCTCGGTAACACTATGCTTAGTTCGACTCTCGACTATACGCATATTTTAAAGTTACAAAATTGCAAGTTAAGCCAATTTGTAAATAACCAAGCACGTTATAGCAAAATTTATTAATAGTACAGATTCCAATATTCCTGCGAATCGGTCATGGTTTTGGCTCATGTAAAATACCAAAAACCTAAGATAATATACTTCGTTTAAAACATGTTAGGTATAATAAGTTCAAAATAGCCCTTTATGTTTTGCTATGACAGCAAAATCAAAATATATGGTCAAGTACCACAAATTAAACGGATAATTTAAAATGAATGAAGGACATATATTTTTTTTAAACTAATAAAGTAATCATGTTGTTACAGAAAATGAAGCTTCTATGGTGCTGTATCACAGTAGCACAGTTGATGATGGTTTCTAATGCCGCAGTGGACGTCGAACGAACAGTCAAACAAGTTCAATCTTTGCTTCAAGCTCACACACAATTACCTAGACTATCACGAGAAGAGATACTACAACTTTTAAACGACATAAGAGCTGAAGACGCTTTCAAAACTACTTCCACATCCAGAGAAGATATTAAAGAAATGAAAACTACTACGCCATATAGCACGATAGAAAATGAAATTAATCCTGTATCACACTTTCCAAATGTAAAAGAAAGTTTTGTGTATGACAAAGATAATTATATCTCTACACCAGTAACGACATCTGTCATTGAAACGAGTTCTACTACTGAAGCACCTAAAAAGATCGAATCCACGACGAAGGCATCTCAGTCAACTTTAACGGTGGTTTTACCTTACACACCACGTGACGGATCTTCTTTACAAGAGTTGTACACTAGACCGCCTAGAGTAGAAGTAGTTCCAGTTCACATTACCCCAAAACCTATCAAGACATTGAAATCAAATGAGAAACTTCAAGAAACTTTAAAACTTAATGCTAAATTAGCTGAAAAACAGAAACAAGACTTACCATCTCAATTACAAGAATTTTTAGACATGCATGGTCTGAAGGGTAAACCGGGACAAGACCATTTCCTATTACCTCTTGATGGTTTCAAACCTTTACCACCCGCAACCATAGTCGATGGTTCAGTTCAATTACCTGAAAATATTTTATTAACCTATGATTTAATATCTCCCAGCATTGACTCAAACTTAAGAAACCACGGAGCTCAAACAGTATCTAATAATAACTTTTTGTATGAACCATTACGCCCAGAATTACCATTTGAATTAGATACATCATCATCAGAAACGAAGGAAACAAGTCTTCCTTATGATATGCCTAAGCCTCGTAAAACTAATTCAGCCTCCAATCCCTTGCCTAACTACGAACCTATCGATTACGACGCAGTCAAAGTCATACCTTTAAATAAGGGAATCAGTCCTCTAGAAGAATTTAAAATTAGTTTAGAAAATGATCAAAATAAAAGACAAGCATCGTCAAGCACAGAAAATGCTGAAAGCACAAGCACAACTGAAGAGCCTAAATCTGCTTCAGTAGATTCTGTATCTACTGATACTGATACTGGGGCATCGATAGCCGATCTGGAAGATTCTTTTGGAGGAGCAGCTCCTGAACAACCAGGAGATTCAGTACTTCCACCGCCTAGAAAAAATGGATTCTACTGGATGCTAGATTGGAACAGCTTTCTTGAAGTGGGTGATGGTGATACGAAAGTAAATATAAGATTTGAGCCAAAATTTGGTGATCCTCAAATGTTTTTACCTGTGAGCGTTCCCTGAATCGTCATGTGGAGCGTTACAACAATGAGTTCTAGTCTTGTGGTTAAATTATGTCACAAAAGGGTGGGCCTAATATTTGGGGATCAAAGGGTAAAATAAGCTTTACTTTTGAGAAAATAAACGATGAAATGGCAACCATGAGTAGAGTGGAAATTCAGCATTACTTTTTACTCTTAGCATTCATTTTTAATTAGCTGCAGAACAGAAAGGTAAAAAAAACGGCTTGTAACACTAACTTTGTTTCTGGTATAAGTTAATTGCTCATTATATAATATATAGTAATATCATCAATTTTAAAATCAACCACATTGTTGCCGCTATTAATATCGTTTATTTTCTTATTAAACTAATTTATGAACCATAAAATTTAAAACATGCATTGTTGTGCAATGAAAGCAACATTCTTTAACCCAAAATTTTAGGAATTAAATTGTTAATCGGTGCAAATCGGACCAGTTTAACTAATTATTGAACAGATTGTTAATTACGACATAGTCATAATAGAAAATAACAATGCTGGCTAACAATGGCTACTCATATTCATGGTGTGATTGTAAATAAACGTGATAGCCGGACCAAAGCATCATAGATTGAAAGAGAATGATGGCGATAGAATTGCGTGTGACATTAAAAGTAATTAAGTTATTATTGTTAAGCTACATTTACTTTTATTAAAGCTACATTCTTTATTTAATTCTTATTTTATTTTTAGTTTATTTATTTTAATAGTTGATTTACAAACATTATCCTAATAAGGTGGACCGACGACTTAGTGCGAGTCGCGGGAAACCGCTGGATGCGAGCAGCTCAGTATCGGTCGATGAAATGATGATGATGATGATGATGATGATGATGATGATGATGATGATGATGATGATGATGATGATGATGATGGTGGTGATGATGATGATGATGATGATGATATATATATAACATCCCCATGTCTCGATAATAAGCCGAGATGAACTCGGGAACTATTAAAACCGATCTTGATAAAACTTGGCACACAAATAGATTTTATACTGGAAGCTAGTGTTAAATATAAAGTAAACAAAACTAAAAGTTATTAGATGTTATTTTAAAGTTATCACGGAACGTGTCAAGGTTAACTATGTTGACAACCTTCTCCATCTGGTTTGCTAATTTGTATTCTCATTTCACTTCATTGCTATACGACAATATTTTGAGGTTTGATATCTCACTGTCAGCATTAATTCTATTCGCTTTTTGGTTCGTCAGTAATTTTATCCACTTTGGTATGTTAATGAAAGACCAGTAAACCTCTAAATTACACATAAGATAGAAAAGAAAATACCTCAATAAATCACCACTAAATCCGTTTGTAAATTATGTCAGAAAACTAAAAGTTTCAAAGCCATCTCCCTATATTATGCGCAGCTGTTTCAGCGTGCTCAGTGCTTGCTTACATGTCATTTCAAACTGTATTTGACGCCCGCAACTACGTCCTTATGGATCTTTGTACATTACCCTTACTAATGATACTTGAATGCGAAATTACTCTGGAGTTTGTACCTCATAAAGTTTTTAATAAACTGATGTACAGTTTTCAAAATTAGTCCAGTTTAAAATTATATTTGGTGAGTTTCATAATCAATAGAGCGGAGATCAGCAATAAAATGACTTGTTTTTTAATCCTGTTATAAAATGTTAGCCATAATACCACAGTATAAAGATACAATAATACTGTAAGGAAAGTATTTCATCCCAAAATACTCTACAGACGAAGCTACTAATAAATGAGAGTATTTTATAAAATTTCGCAATACTGGCAAATGTCTTGCATCATTAGACTCGGGATTTAAGAGGATGGATGGCATCCTATATAAATTTTTATTAACACCCAATCGTTCGTATAATATACCTACAAGATATAGGGATAAAAGCTTTGGAGAACTTGTCTCGTAAAAATGAAGAAAGTTTGCAAAGTTTGAATTGTTTTCCTTATGTACAAGAAGTTTGCTTAAATTTTTTATGAGTATTCGTATCCTAAGTTTTTTGGAGACGTGGCCAGTGTCGTTGAGATGTCTTTTAGAACCTCGATAAATAATAATTTCAACAAATTCTTGTGAACTATATGATATGGAAACACTATCAAGTATAGTAATATGAGTTAATATTGTGTAGTGCATTCTGCCGCATAATGCAAACTGAACACTTCGCTTTCAACATGGCACTTTATGAATCTCCTAGATTCATAAAAAGATATGACTTTTGTTGGACACTATTCCATATAAAATGCATAAAGATTTATAAAGAATTTATTTAATGTTTCACTACACTTTTATGGATTTAAAAATTACCTTTTTTCTTTGAGTTTGTTAATTAGTGTATTGAATTATTAGGTACAGTGATCAAAACCAAAAACACTGTTAAAAATTAATATTGTTCGGTAGTAATGCTATCTTAATAGGCTGTTTATTTCGTTGGGTTATATTAAAATTATGTTATGATACATTAGTAGTGGCAAATGGTAACAAGTTCATAAGCTAATCAGATACGGCCACGTCTCACTGGAATCTATCGGAAGTTTGAGCGTAGCCGTCACGTTGTAATCAAACTTTGAGAACTGCTGTCATACCATCTTGCGTCTACTCTACGAGACACAACTCTCAATCTGGCTGAATTAATGGGATTTCTGACGTATTACTTACTTGTGGAATTAATTAATGAATAATTTAATACATTGTTAAAAGTTATTTCAACTCCTGGGCTCTTATTAATATTTGTCGGGCCGGTTGGCGTGGTTACCTATCACCTCACCACCAGATACTGCCAACTTCCACGAACAAACCCCCAATGGAAGTTATACAGCACGAGTAGGTATGTAAAGCAATTTTCTTTTACGAGCTACAAATGACATGTAGCAATTTCCTGCTAAGCGATGATATAAAGGAAGCCATTAAGATTCACACTTCCATCAGGAACTTTCCTCGTTACCATAATACTGCATCATATGTGAAGATTTAACTTTTTCATCATTTCCAAACGCTTTGTAGTTCTGGCTGCGTTTCAGAGAGATTAGTGGTTTTTACTACAAGTGACAACTAAGGCGGGTCACCTGATGGTAAGTGACTACCGTCGCCTAAAGACTTTAGCAATACCAGGTGGATTGCCAATGTGTTGTACACCTCATTACAATACCTTAAAGGCAACTGACTCGCAAGTGTAATTGCCGGAACACACCAACAGGTGCTTGGCGACAGATTTTAGAGTTGAGGACTTCAAAAATCACTAGCACCCTGCAAAATGGAATAATCTTATTTAAAATTCGCATGAATAAACTCACTTTACGTTTCAATTTTAAAGGCATTGCAATAGAAAATGATATATGTTTAGACCCTTGAATTCCTTCTAGTTGAAAAAGATCGGATTCTAGTTTCAAAGTCAATTGACCATCGTCGAGTGGGACTTGTGAGGGCTCTCCGCCTCTTGGAGAGTGTCACCCCTTACTGGTGGTTCACGATACGTTGGCGATCGAGAGCTCTTTGCTAAATTGATTTGACTCATTTTTCAGGTCGATTGGTTCTTTTTAAAAACCTATTCTATTTAAGTTTTCACACAATTTCCCACCATGTTTGAAATGGGTTTGTGTAAATTAGATTTTATTGGAAACTGGATGTTTCACTCGCGTTCATAGTGTAATTCCAAAACTGTATTTTCTTATCTTTATAATTCTAATAACAACTGCAAATTTTCACTGTACTAATGTAATAAAAAGAAAGAGCTATATCTAAAGGAAGATGTTGCCCTGCCCTAGAAATTAAAAAAATAACCTAGAAACCGATTGCAGCACTATTTACCGGGTCAATAGTGAATTTAATGGTATAGATGCACACACAATTTCATCAAAATCAATTCAACCGTTTAGGAGGAGCTCAGTATCAAACACATGAACATAAAAATTATTAATAGAAGTATTCGTAAGCTACAATAGTGATGAATTGGGTTAGTTTAAAACTCGCGGATCGGGTGGACGTCAGAAAACTACCTACATAAAAAATAAAATTTCAGGAATCGCGACTCAAGTTATTGATCAAGTGTCAAAGACATCGGATACTTCAATGTGCATAAAATATACTTTATGTTAACATAGCGTATTAGTATTAATACCGTATTCAAAACATTTTAGAAATAATTTGAAAAAATATATTTTTGCAATCAAAAATGTCAGAAAACTCACCAAAACGATAGGTACTTACTAAGTGCAATGTAGAAAGTACACAATTAAAATTATTATTAGTTATTATTTTCTTTTGTGTTGCTAGCATTATTATTACTAATCAGTATTCTAATTATTATCATAAAATTGTCCATTCCATATGCGACTAGTTTTATGTTCTATCTTATGTTATAACAGCACCGTGTCGACACCGACTGGCTCCATCCAACGGAAGATCAGCGCTGGTTTTACGACCTGCATTATGCTGAGTTGGGTCTAATTTGTAACATTGTCTGGCATTAGTTAAGTTAATAGCCTTTTATATACATGTGTTACAAAAAAATAATAATTTATGTTTTCATTTCATTTTATATCCAACCTGTTTCTAAATGTCCAAAGGAACTGGAAATCTTATGACCAAAAGTTCCTAACTCAGCTTGCCTTTGCGTGATGTAGTTTTGTATGTGTGGGTGAACTAAGCCTTCTAGATCCGAGATTGATCATGCTGTGTCCGGTTAAATTTAAATTACTTTTGGTCCGAACTATTTGACTCTAGCGAAATTCAGCCAAACATGATTAAACCTACTCTTTTACAGCGAAAAATCTGCAAGTTCACTTCAGTCAAAGGTAATGTGATTGAATTGTGTTTCAGGTGATTTTATAGATTGGATTTATATCTAAATAGCGTTATGCTTTACATTTATACGAGAAATTCGTGTATTTTGAATAGGTATGCCACAACGGCGGTTTATATCGGCTTTTGATTACCATGGAAATTTTAAAATTAGAGTATTCGGGGTTTATATATTGCTCTATCTCTACAGGTTTTTGAAGTTTACTGGAGTTTACTCCTTAACAATCGATTTAATTGAAAGCCCCAGGTACGGAAATTTTGTGGGTACTAAAATCGAGCGCGTTTTTTATAATAATATACGTACCTTACAAGAGATGGCAGCACATGTATTATTATTTTAGCGCCATCTAACCAACATATTAATTTTTTTTATTATTGCTAAACCTGTTCTCTCAAGTACATGTTAAATAGCTGAAACAGCGAGATTTATAAAAATGCTCTCTATAAACAACGAGACCACAACCCCGGAAGAAATAAATCACTTCACTGCGTGGTTAACAACATCACATACGAGCAGAAATAAAAGATAATGCTTCTAATTCAACTAATAGCAGTGCCATTGGAATAAACGCACATTTACAACTTTCAACCGACTTACTCTTGGTAAGGCCAAGCAACCTATATTGATGTGCCGTCAAGATAGGATCTTAGCAATAAGTGGAGCCCAAAACTTTGTAACTTCGAGTGATAACAAAGTTCTTTCGAGCCATACCGATAATGTTAAACGTTATTCTAAAGGTTTACGATACAAATTTGCGATCGGCTTTGTGTTAGATTTATTGGCTTTGGAAGTTTTTGTTCGTCTAGTATTGATAACGTTTGGTGAGGTTTATGTTTTGTGTGGAAATGGGAGACTTATAAGTAACAAACAGTGACACATTTACTCTACTACTCGTATATCCGCTACAACTCCCAAATTGAGATCTGTAATTTTTTTTATGTCAATATTCTGATAGTCAGGCACGGGAGTTGGCAACGTGTTGTCGACCTTTTATAATGTCTTTATATCAACGACCATCTGAAATCCATCATGAACATATGTGTCTCATCAGGCATAGTTCCCTTTAAGGTTTTATATAGGTACGTTTGTGTGTTGAGATTATCATATCCATAGAAATTGTTGCAAATTACTTTAAGGCGTTGATAGCTCAGTGGTAGTGACGTCGGATACCACGGCGAAGGTTCAAATCCTACAATGAGCTTGAGCTTTCGGTGAAGGATAACATCGTGAGGAAACCACAGCACGGTGGTAGGGTACTTTGTAGTACTCAAGTTGAAAATCTGTCACCAAACACCTATCGGTGTGTTCCGGCAGTTGCGTTTGAGAGCCAGTTGCCTTTAAGGCATTGTAATAAGGTGTACAACACATACCTCTGGTAATGCTAATGTCTATAGGCGACGATAGTCGTCACATAGCATCAGGTGACCCGCCTGCATGGTTGTCACTTGTGGTATAAAAAAACTTGAATCGCGATTCCTGGAATTCTATTTATTTTATAGTTAGTTTTGAAAGGATAGTCCCACCAGCCAAAATCGAGCCAAGCCGGGCATCTTTAGCTTCATTTCTAGATAGATAGTCCTCAATTTCACCTGATGAAAAGCAATAAGGATGAAGATGAGGCACGCGCAGTCAGTAAATGCCTATTTACATCAGATTATAACGTCCAGGAAAAACAGACGTCGGAAGACTGTTCCACATCTCTGCTATTCGCACAATGAAATTTTAAGGAAAACGCTTCTTTCTTACGGTGTAGCTACTTCTACATTTCATTTGCTTACGATCGTTCCTTTTCCGTACTCTTTTACACTATTCCCGACCATTTGCATTCGTAATCATAATACTATTGGCCCTTTATGTGACTTTACGTGTTATTTCGTGTTATTTTAACTAACTAAGGCCACCCAACCATCGGTAGAGGCGTTGTAGGGTACCAAATTGTGACACTTCCTACTGTGTTCAGAACCCTACCCTAATATTTGCTACAGTATTCCTTAATATTTAGAGAGAACGTAATTCGTAATTTTAAAACAAAAATATTTAAATTCTTAGGCAGCATCGTCGTTTCACCCTAATGTTTATTAATTAAGGTTAATTTTACAATAAAATTATACTCTATTAGTTAAATAAATACTTGGCGAAGACCTCGCAATTATTGCTTCAGCATCCTAATTTACATAAAAGAAGGGAAACTAAAATATCTACAAATATTTTTAGGGTTACAATGGTATGTGAAAAGGGGAATTATTTTCATTGGGCTTCCTATATGAATTAACTGGATCTCTGAGTATTTAACTGATGAGCCAGTTGGTACTCGTGCTGTTTATCCTGAGTCTGGGTGTAAATATCTATATGTGTTTAAATGTATTTCCGAATTTCATCTAAATCCTTCCGCGACTTTAATTGAGTACAGTCAGCGTCATATTAAATTATACCTACATAAAAAGCTAAATCTAAGCACATTTTTACAGTGATATATTGAAGTAGCGTGATAGAAACCTGGAAATAACTCCTTACCCCGTTCTTGGAAACTTTGTTCCGTAGATTTATCTTACAGCAGGAATGTGAATTGTTGCTTCCGATAGCCTGTAGCCTGTAGTCCCGTTCGATCCAACTAAAGACTGGCTTAGATATATCGCAGCGGATGCCTTCATGACCTATTGCTGTAAGTAAGAAATCTTACAAAATAAAGTTCCGCGCAGAGTGAATGATTTGTTCTACATTCTTTAGTTCTTTTGAAGTTTGTAATCTCGCTTGCAATGGCACATTTGGCATGATTTTCGCAGCAGGTTGTCTTATTATTTGAATTAAAAGTAATCAATAAGAAAATAACAGCTGTTTTATTTACGTTGCGATCTCGGGCAAAATTCATAATTCCAATTAATCAAACAATAAAATTTTAAATGTACAAGACAAGACAATAAGTAATGAAAAAATTAAATTTAAACAGCGTTCCTCTTAATTTTCGTATACGTTGGAACTGAGCTACTAATGATAACTTTGTGCGCTTTAGGTAGGTACTCGGAATAGAGCTCACAATACTCAATGAAGATTTGAAACGTGTGAAACCTGTACCAAACAATATGGTCCAAAATGAGGATGAACAACAAGAATTCACTTTGAAAGACTTTGTAAAGAGACACCAAAGGCTACTATCGTAAGTACATATTAATGTAGAATTGAACGTATAGGATGTACGTACAAGAATCTCTTCGATTTATGTAGCTTTAGTAATACAATCGCAATGGGGCGCCCCGAGAAGAAGCTTACAATGTTACACCATATAAAGAAGCATTCCTACAATGAACTTGAGCTTTCGGTGAAGGAAAACATCGTGAGGAAACCATAGCACGGTGTTAGGGTACTCAACTGGCTGGCTACCACCCTCAAGTTGAAAATCTGTCGCCAAACACCTGTTGGTGTGTTCCGGCAGTTGCACTTGAGAGCCAGTTGCCCTTGCCCTTAAGGCATTGTAATAAGGTGTACAACACGTTGGCAGTCCACCTGGTATTGCTAATGTCTATAGGCGACGGTAGTCACTTACCATCAGGTTACCCGTCTGCCTCGTTTTCACTAGTGACATATAAAAAATAAAAAAAGGTCCTCGCGCGATGCCTATTATTAATCTATGTAAATAAGCTTATATGTGAAACTACACAGTGAACTTAACAGTTTCGAAGTAATTCAACGTCAAAAATTTAATATCCTAAAAAGCGTTGCATATAATTCAAATTCTCTATTCAATACATGCATATTTTTTAAATTCTTTAAATTTAAATTACGTTTTACAGAGTAAATTTTTTTTTACAGATTATCCTGTCAATTGGACAAAGTGTTTAACAAGATAGTTTTCATTCATTTATTGTTTGTTGGACTCACTTCTTGCTTCTTCAGATTTGCTACACAAGTATGAACTTAAAACCCTGCTGATTAAAAACCTGTCCCTTTCTAAAGCTCATTTCATAATTGAACCACCACTAACATTTGTTTTTCATATCTTGAAATGGAACAAGGTGATGATTCTGTTGTTTATGAAACAAACCAATTCAATCTGTCTACATATCTTATTTACAATTATATAAAAAAAAGCAAAAATTGTCGTGACCATTGATGGTGTATAAATTAACATTGAAAACAATTGAACAATATACGTAGGACTAAAATTCTCATATCCAATATTATTTTGAAAATAACAAAATCATTATTATATTATATATAAAAGACGTAAAACTATCCCATCAGTTATTTTTCAGAAATACTAGCACGGTTTTTATATTAAAAGGACTATTTAACGTAATACCTACAGCGGATTTCCATTTTCAGTACGCGCCGGGACCTTCGTACATAAAATCAACAATTACAATGCAGTAATCACGTTCCTGTTATCCGTTTTGTACTTATGTTATATACGGCGAGCTGCTTTCTGGTGCTGTATGTATTATTTTTTTTTATTTTTTATACAGCGAGGTAACGTAGCCAGTCTTTTGGGCACGTTACCCATAGACAGCGATCTAAATTCTGTGTTTTATTTATAATTTAGTTTTATTTATAGGTATTTTAGTTTTATTTCTAATTTAAGATGATCTGTATACTACAAATAAAGTGTGTTGATTTTGATGGGTCAATGGTTATGATATCTAATAACTAAAGATACACAATCAGCGACAAAAATTATCTTACCGAATAAGTGCCCACTAGAATATTTGGGTCCTCTTTTAATCTGCATTCGAAAGCTCCGACAGTAAACATTTTAACCGGATTTTATTTCAGATCTGAAATCTAGAGATTTTAAGGTATTTTGATGGCATCAGTCTAGTACCGTCTGGCCGCCCTTTCCTTCACTCATACAAATAATACGCAGTTACTGTTTTTTTTTTAATTGATTGCTATCTGTCTGCCAATACGATATGCCAAAAAATTACAACTGGTCATTCGGTAACATTCGGCTCAGACGAAGTTAAACATTAAATCACTCAGGAACACCGTAAATCCGTGGGACATAAATTATTCGATAATAAGTCGTTACACGAATTTCTTAAACTTGTGTTTATTCTACAAACACTGTAAGTTACAGGCCTATAAAGTCTTGAACATTGGAATTTTGGAGACGTTGGCTTCTTTCCAAGTGTACCTAAACAGTATTAGTATGGGCTCTCTAAACTACTAAAATTAGATCTCTTGAAACTTTAAACAGGTCTAAGTGTACTTCAGATTGACAGATTACTATAATAGTCGTATTCGATTCGTATAATAATGAGCAGTTGACGGAAATTTTTAATGTTCAGGTGAATTGCGAAAAGTTTGTTTCAGAGCCTTCAAATAGCTGATACAGCCTATTTTAATTTATGGTTATTCTATATATCTATGATTTTTATTATGAAAAGGTAAGTTCAACCGTAGTATAAATATTAATAATAGGTCATTAACAAAACCGCCTATGAAAATCTAGAGTCCAGTAAAAATATTTTATTAAAAACGTTACCGTTTCCGTGAATAAATTTTATCCGGTAATAAACTCGGCAATTACTACTAAAAAACTGAGAGTTAATGTATAATTATGTTTATTTATCTTACATAGGCAATCGAAATCTCAGAGAATTAATCATTATCCTATATTGACTATTTATTCTATAGGAACTGTTGTTTAAAAACATTTTTCATCCCCCCATCGCGGAAAGAGTATTTTTGCTCTTCGATATCTGAGTGTAAAAGCCGTTATTATCCTCTAGAGGATAAAGTAAATAGAACATCGTGTGCACTAAGTTTGTGAATTCAAAACATCATTAAACCTATTTACGTCTCCCTCTATGGTGCCGAATTTATCATACATCAAAGTCAAAGCCAAGGCAAAACCATTTATTCAGTTTAGGCCCTAGAAGGGCACTTATGAAGATCGAATTACAGAACTTACCACCGGTTCGGAAGTCATCCTTCAACTGAGAAGAACCGGCAAGAAACTCAGCAAGGTTACATTTTTTAAATATTTTTGGAACATTTGACTATATTGGCTTTTTTTTCAAATGTTTAACAATTTTATTCTTAAACTTATACAAAAATGCAATAAAAAAAAAATAACCTCTTTCTTTTATTTCATTTTTTATTTGTTAAAAACTCAGACTTGGACGGAACCTTCTTGGTATACTTCTTTTTAATTTTCTTTTTGTTTGCATTTAGTCATTTCCTCGCTGAGGTGGGATGAAAAATTACGTGTTGCACTCGAGTGCAAAGATTTTTCACCTCGTGCTCTTTTGATTCCCTCGCTAGCGCTCAAGATTCTTATTTTAGAATCCTTCGCTTGCTCAGTCATCAAAATTGAGCACGAGGTTAATAAACAACTTTGCACTCTTGTATAACAAATAACTATTATTATTGCCTTCAGAGCGCAGCAACCATGTAGGGTAGGACCATGTTCTATGACTTCACTGAAGTATATACCGATTACTCTGAACACATTACCAAGGTAAAAGTTTTTATATTCACATTCATCAAAATTTACCTTTGATTTATTTCTGAGAAATACTATGAAAAACAAACTTATATTTGCTGCTAAATATAAACATGATCACTTTCGCGGGAAAGTGATGAGAGTCCAGAACTAATGCTTTTAAGGTTTTTACTAGTCTTGTGTTTGATCACCATGATATTTGATGATGTGGCCGAGAATAAAGAGAGAACTTGTAGAAAGTGTAGTTTCTTTCAAAATCTATACTCTGATTTTGACTATACAATTATTTGAATGAAGGTTAGCCTTCCAATATTATTTTTACATGATGAATAAAGGAAATCTACTTTATATCACGTTAATTACTGAAGCAATTTTAATTACAAACATACTCTGACTCTACAACCCCTAACATACTGTATCACAAACTTTTAATTAGTACTGATGTAACTTAAACAAATTTTAGTATACGTTCTGAAATTATTTTGGTTTAAAAAGCTTGGTTTTTTTATTTATGAGTAGATAAACTCACAGGAATTGAGTGTTGTAGGCTGTAGCTCAGTTTCTGCACTGAGGTTATAGTTATCAAATAATTTATTAACAATTTCTGATAGCACATAACGCGATGGCGATGATAGCTCAGGTGGTAGTCACGTCGGCTGCCGCGGTGAAGGTCGAGGGTTCGAATCCTACAATGAGCTTGAGCTTTCGGTGAAGGAAAACATCATAAGGAAACCATAGCATGGTGGTAGGGTTCTTTGTAGTACTCAACTGGCTGGCTACCACCCTCAAGTTGCAAGTCTTTCGCCAAGCACAGATCGGTGTGTTCCGTTGTCATCTAATCTTTATCTTCTTTGTGTTCTTTACCACCTATGGCCACATCATCACTTACTATGTTGAGGTTGCGGCCAAACAAGCTTATTCAAAGTAAAAACTCATTAATGTGAGGGTTCATAAAGCAATTGCTCCTGTTCAATTCAAATTTCAGAATATCGGGGTTAAATAATTGAAACTAAATAAAATATCATTTTTTTTCATCCAAATAGGCCTTCGCAGGCTTTTAGGAATTAACTAAATCTAACACATGTTTTAGAAGGTTGCTATAGCTAAGAAGAGCCCGAAATAAACTCAGCAAATACTGTCTTCAAAAACTTAATAGTAAAAAAAAACATTATTATTTTCAGGTAATCAGCACTTGGTCCTATTTCTCATTGATTAACTCTGTTTATGGAGATGAAAAAAGTAAACTAACACATAGAAATTATTCTTAAATATTGTGTTCTCACTTAGTTATTGCCCATTTCAATAAACATTTAATAAACAGTGAATTTATTTTAGTGGTTCTTTAAAAAGTAGGAAATTGTTGGCTCTATCAACTTTAGAAGAAAAAATTTCAAGATCTTATGAAACTTTTAATAAATTTTAGAAAAATTCCGTCGGCTTAAAATATGAATGCCAGCAGGCAGCGTCGTTTTAGTACCATATAATACCGTTTTGTGCATAAATGGGCTACACATTATACGTCTATAGGTTTTATGGTCTATGTAAAGTTATGTAATTTGAAATATGGGTGACGCCACAAATAAAATTGATGGCTTTTCTAAAGAAGTGCAAGTGGCTCCGTAGAAATATATACGCCATAATCCAACAGTGATCTATTATAATATCCGATGATCATCACAAGTCAGTTGATATAAAGTCTAGATACTCTGACAACGTTATAGGTTGTGGGTTCTTTTTCAGCCGAAGGTGGTAAGCACACAACGCTTAGATGGGAACTGGCTCTCAAGTGCAGCTGTCGGAACTCACCGATAGGTGCTTGGCTACAGATTTTCAGCTTAAGAGTACTACAAAGTACCCTACTACTGTGCTATGTTTTTCTGACGATGTTTACCTTCACCGAAAGCTCAAGCTCATTGTAGGATTCGAACCCACGACCTTCGCCGCGGAATCCGATGTCACCTATCCATTTCCACCTAATATTAGTGACTCTACGAGATATGAACGGCAAATCTGTCTGATGTGAAATAGCTATGAATGGTATCTTTTAATTTTGGTTTATTTTTAGAAAATTTTCCCCAAAAGTTGACTGGATCATAGATAAAACATTAGCCAATAACCTGGATGGTTTTTTACCTTTGTGTTTTTGATAGCAGTATAACATATAGTGTAAACATACAGTAAATAGTATGTTTTAACATGTTATATAACAACACTAACAAAATAGGATGACGTACGAATGATAAATGGTCCGAGCCATTTGTGACCTCTCTTTTTTTCTGGGTTATGTAAATAGGATCGTGAGGGTGTTTCTTCAAAGTTTTCTTGCGTAATCCCATTTCGGATCGATGTTAAACTGTTTTGAATACTGTATCGTAATGTTTCTTTTTCTTTACAATTCGTTGTAGTTGGGTACTTCTAACGTCTGTCACTCTTAAACAAAGAAAATATATTTTAACAACATTTTTCCAACTGAAATTTAAAGTCTAGACTAGGTTTATTTAAAGTTACTTCAACAATATATTTTCACTGTCTAAGACATGTGTTTCTTTTGTACCTAAAGAGTTTGATGCTTTTTGTGAGAGATGATATGAGAAAGAAAGGAGTGAAAACTGATATGACGGATAGAAGGGTCGAATGGATGAAGATAACACTTTGCGCTGACCACGAATAATTGAGAAAAGCGCTGGTTAATTGTAATTCGATTCCCATGCAGGACAGACACTTACTTAAATAGGCTTGCAGATAAAAAGCTTTTGTCCTGCCCTGCCTATTATTATAAGTACCTACGTATATATACCGATACCGGTAGTCCAACTGTCCAAAAATCATCCAGTATCATGAAATCGATTTTGTTTGAAATTGGAGCTCCAACAATACCGTCAGTAGAGGATAGTAATTATTGGCGAAGGCTAATGGGACGTCAGGCTCTAACTGAGCTGTTGCAACAAATTGATTGATCTGACAAGATTCTGTATCGGATTTCTATGAGATGATGTGAGGTAGCCATAGCTATTATTATATATATTCTGTAAGCAATAGACCAAATACATTGGTGCCTGTGTGTGATTTTAGAGATTAGTTAGTTATTTACTTTGATCTCCTCCTTTATTTTTATGGCCAAGCTAAGCTAACGTGTTGGTGGTAAAAGCCCGCCGCGCCGGTGCCCTGCGTCTTTGAGTTTTGGAACGAAGTTCCTTATCGCGCGTTGTGAAAGGGGGCTAGACGGAAAAAAATCTTACGACACTTTTTACGTCAAAAGTGCGCACGCCGTCAAAACGTCGTTTGACGGCGTGCGCATGTTTCTCTGTCTGTCAGTTTTTAGGGGATAGAGTATATATATATATAAACAGGGATAGAGTATATATATATATAAATACTCTATCCCTGTCCCTTGACACCTCTCAAGTTTTTTTTTACTAAAACACCAATCGCAGCCGCCCCAGTGTCAAAATGTGCGTTGGTGTAAGTGTATTAACACAAGTGAACTACTGACGTTCATACTAGATGGCACCACAGAAAATATCCATTTTAATGTTTATTAGGATTAATAATTATTTACTTACTTATACTAAAAGGAGTGTAACATCTAAAACCTATCCTTACTTATTATCCCCGCCGCGTCTGTCTGTTTGTTCGCGATAAACTCAAAAACTGTTAAACGGATTTTCATACGGTGGTGTTAGTTATCATGTTTAAATAGATGATTTTACATTGAACTTATAAAGCATAGATCACAGATTTAGATCTAAATATCTTTTGGCATTGATAATACTAAAAATATCTCATATTGAATTAAGTACAAATAATTGCGAACAGAGCTGGCAGGATGATGATGATGCAAAATTAAATTATGTTATTTTTACAGACAGAGTCATTGCGTTATATTTTGTGGCCGTTGTTTTCAACCCGTGTTTTTAAGATGAAATGTGTAATTCACTCAGGGATAATGTTGCTTCCTAGTTAGAAAAAAAAATCGGATCAGAAGTTTCAGATATTAACTTACCTTCTACATGAATCGAAACTTAAAAAACTTACAAATTTTACACTCACTGATTCATCACGAAATCTAAGAAAGAATAAATACTACAAACTCGTTTAAAATCAAAAACTCATTTATTCAGTTCAGGCCCTGGTAAGGCACTTATTAACGTTACAATTAATTCTACCACCGGTTCGGAATACACTTAAACTGAGAAGACTCCGGCAAGAAACTCAGTTTGGCAGGTAGATACCTACCTCATTGGGAGTAGAAGGTTATGAATGATTTTTGAAGGTTCTAAAAGGATCTCATCTCATCAAAAAATACTTGATATTCAATAACGACGATTAAAAATCTAATCCAAATTATAATGGTGTAACATTATATATCGACGCCCATTTTTGAGATATGCTGAAATATTACTATTTATTGAGGTCATAAACGGATAAAAAATAAAATTCCCCATTCTATGCAAATACGCGAAAATTGTTAAAGAAATAAGTTATATAACAAAAGAATATGAGCAAACATTTTTGACACCAGAAAAAGCCGTGGAATAACAACGAAACCCATATTCAACTCGCAAATTGAATTCGCCGGTGGATTGATTTGCATTCAACTTTCCACTTGGGAATTGGATTTGTTTTATCTCTAGCAAAAAAACATGAAAACGAAATATATGTGTAAAGCTTAGTTATATTTCAGGGATTCGAATTAAAAGAAACACTAAAAACTTAACCGTGAACGCCTTGCCAGGTTTCAACAAAATCCGTTCAGTAATTTTGCGTGAAAGAGTAACAAACATCTTCACATCTAAAACAAAGTCGGGTTTGTCATTTGACCCCGAACCAATGTTAGCTGTGGTGGTGACTACGAGAAAGTTGAAAAAAAAACCGGAGGCATCATCTCCATATTGAGGATCCGTCGCTAAGCACCTATCGGTATGTTTCGGCAGTTGTAGAAGAGATTCTGATGCCTTCTAGCAATGATATTATAGTAAAAATGTGTAGATAGGTTACCTATATAGCAGTCGCTCTTCAAAAATAGACTCTCTCTTCTCTATTCTCTTCCTAATAGGAAGCTTTATTATGCCTGAGTATTATCGACTATTTTTCATCTCGAACACGTAAGGTGGAAGCTAGAATGTAGAAATTTGAAGCACGATTCCTGAAATTTAATTTATATTTTTGGCAAACTTTTTAGTGTCTCAAGCACTAACTGGCTCAAATACAAATTACTGTTAATAATCTTGAGATACAAATAGCCCTACAATTATACAAGCTAGCACAAGTTATGAAACATAAACGTCTCCCTCAGACCTCAACAGTGTTCATGACAAGCTGTCTCACTTGCTAACAAGTCCCAGTTTAGTTTGAAACTTTTGCAAGATCGATTTGAGTGTTAGTGTACTTGAGCTGTATTTTTGTTAGCTTTTGGAATTGCTCCTTTAAATTTTGAATTTGGAACATAAACTGCGTTATTAGTTATTGATTCACTTTCATTCATCTCATCCCACTAATGTGAAAGTTTGGATGGATGGATGGATATTTTTTACTGTTTCACGCAAAAACGGCAAAACGGATTTTGATGAAACTTGGCACACAGGTAGATCATATCCTGGAATAACACATAAGATAAGATCCTTTGGGAACGCGGGTGAAGCTGCGGGGGACAGCTAGTCATTAATATAATGCTGTGAATTGTTTAGTTCTGAATGATATGCTTCAACCATTTGGCTACTGCAAGGGTTACCAGACAAAATAATGAGATTTCCTGACAATTCCAGTGACATTCTTCAGTAAATATCCTGACATTCTGTCTGAATGTTGTATGTGGTATGTAAAGGCAGCGAGATTCTCAAAATACACTACGCGCCTAATTTTGCAGTATTGCGCATCTCTTTAATACTTAAAAATTAATCGTTTTAATTTTCTAATATTTCTTATGAAAATGCCCTTGAATGCCAAATTTGTAGGTTAGGCAGATTTGAATTCCACACATTTCAGGAACATTCCTGTCGTCTAGCAACTCTAACTGCAACGGTCAAACCATTACAGCAATTCATTACATAAATTATAGAATTTATAGCTTCCACTATCGGTAGTACTACAACCTACCCACCTAACTACCTATCATTGAGTCTGTTGACAAGCAGCTGTTGGTGAGCCAGTTCTTATCTAGGCTTTGTGAGCTCACTACCTTCGTCCACTACCTTCCACACAATGTTGTACCTACTATAATAAGATAGTGGTCAAGAAGTTAGATCACCAATGTGACAATCGATCCACGTAGTACTAACGCATAGTACCAACAAGGGTTACGATTGTCAGCAGAACTCTCAAAATAATATCAGAAACAGCCAAATCTCCAAGCATTTAGTTAGGGCATGGAATAAAAAATTGTGATTCGAGTGCTGATTTTACCACTGCCCGGCCTGTAATTGAGGCGGTTTTTGAGTTTGAAGGTTTAAAACTATTTAGTGTTTATCCCAAAGACAGATAATTGGCTAAAAAGTTTGTTCTGTGATTCGTAGAAAATCCAATATTGATTGGCAATCAATTCACTGTTCAATTGCTAGTTCAAAGATAACTAGAGGATCAGAGACAATTCTATGATATAGTTTCATTTGTTGAAGTGTATAAACTTGTCAGCAATGATATTGTAAGTGAAAAGTAGTAGATAGGTTAAGTAACCTACATAATATTCGATCTTAAAAAAAGGCAGAGAAATGGCACTCTAACGCACACATAAATATCTTGATATTGCAATATCCACACTACATTACGATATCTCATATCACACGGTGGCATTTTAGGTTGTTTTTTACTTTTAATTGCACTCGGTAACGTGAAGTGCATGCATACGTTGATTCCAGTGACGCGACACAATTTAAAGTATGCTACTTTTTAACCGACTTCAAAAAAGAGTAGGCTTTCAATTTGACCGCATTTTTTTTATGTGTATTCGCGGATAACTTCGTCGTTTATGAACCGATTTCATGTTTTTTTTTATGAGCCACTTTTTACTCTTCCACTTTCGGAGCGCTTATAACCTATCTACACATTTTTTACTTATAATATCAAACTCAAAACTCAATTATTCAGTTTAGGCCCTGGTAAGGCACCTATGAACGTTACAATTGACTCTACCACCGATTCGGAATACACTTAAACTGAGAAGACTCCGGCAAGAAACTCAGCAAGGCAATTTTTTCAGCAGTGGATCTTTCTTAAATTTATTTTACATTTTCAGAAGTACATTTTGATACATTTTCAAATATGTTACACTACGCCAGGTATGCAAGTGAAGAGAGAAGCTACTACAACCATATATTTCTGTCTTCCATATAATGAGCCACCTTATTAAGTTTTAGTAGGCTTTGTTCATTAACCTAAGTTTAATATAATATCATTGCTTGTCAGTGTATTACATTTAATTAAGTAAACAAATGCTTGTGATATGAATGGACTTGGAACAATAATGCTGTATTCAAAGCTTGACCTACCATCTTGTGTACACTAAGTAATGAACATAACATAAACTAAATTGATGTTACAGCTTAATGTTGGTTTGGTTTATGTATGTACAATGTATCTACATAAACTAAACGCACTACAAATAAGCCAGAACTTGTATTGATGTTAGAATGATGTGAAAGTAAGGATGTTTGTGGCTCAATTACGCAAAAACGGCTGAATGGATTTTGATGAAACTTGGCACACAGGTAGATTATATCCTGGAATAAAACATAAGATACTTTTTTATGTCGGGAAAAGATAAAATCTCTGGGTAACGAGGGTGAAACGGCGGGGCGGAAAACTAGTTAGGTATTTATAACAAGTTGTTCAGCGCATCCTATTGGACAAATATTGGGCCAAGAGTTTGCAGAACATACACAAGATGACAATACGGTTAAGTATATAGGTACAAGGTGCTTGGAAAAGGTATCTACTTATAGTAATCCGAAAAGTGGTCACCCAACTTTAAAGCGAACAACTTTTGGTCTACGACTTTTTGATTTACGAGGGAAAATATTCGATTTATACAAGCATCTATAGAAAACGTGACTATTTCATGTGATTTTTAGGGTTCCGTACCCAAAGGGTAAAATCGAAAACCTTATTACTAAGACTCTACTGTCCGTCTGTCTGTCACCAGGCTGTATCTCATGAACCGTTATCGCTAGACAGTTGAAATTTTCACAGATTATGTATTTCTGTTGCCGCTATAACAACAAATACTAAAAACAGAATAAAATAATTTCAAACAAAAAAAACTACAAAATTTGTACGGAAACCTCAGTGCGCGAGTCCGAATACAAGTATGTCGAAGCAATATAATTAGACAACAAAAAGCGTTATTTAGCACGCACACACACACACACACACACACACACACACACACACACACACACACACACACACACACACACACACACACATACTTTACAATTTTCCCTGGTCACAGTAATGTTACCCAGATTATGTCGTGGTGTGCGAAGCTAGGGTACAGTCTTTTTTTTCAGCTGATATGCTAGCTCTTGACCACTATCTCACCTGATGGCAAGTGACGATTTGGTCCAGTATCAAATACCTATCAGGCAGTGTTTACATACGTTTATACGAGTATCCAGTTTTCAATTACCGTCTGAAATACTTCCTGATGTAAGAGATAACCCGCCCACGGTTCGACCCCGCCCTAGTCTAGGGCAATCAAAACACGTATTTACTCAGAGTAACTATTAACGTACAATATAAAACTTTTTATAAAAAAATAAAAACGACTTCAAAAACCGAAAAATAAACTGAATAAGACATTAAATAAAATGGACAAAAAATATTTCAATAACTAAATAGACCAAAAACTTTACTTATGTAAACTACGCACCTATTAAAATTATTATTCTATAAATACCTTTTGATCTGTTTGAAGTCGGTGCCTTCGTACGGTTTGAGGAGGTAGGACATAGCAGAACATCTGCTCATAATTGGGGCCGTCTGACTGGGCTAGTACCTCAACCTTACAGAATATCGCAGCCAAATAACACTGCCCTCAAGTGGTGTTGTGTTCCTGCGGTGAGTAAGGTTGCCAGAGTTCCTTAGAGGAGGCACTGTGCTGACGGCGGAGGGACCGGCGGTATTGTGGGTATTGTGGAGTCGCTATTAAGTAATGCAGGCGCAGCATGTTGGCGTGCGGTTAGGGAGACCCGGTGAAACGGTTGACCGCTGGCCGCCCGCAGATAGAATGAGTTCCCGAACCCAGGGATTAATTAATTTCCACCCTGGGAGGCTGAACTGCCATCTGGCGAAAGTAGGTAATCTTACAATTCATAAGTGCTTGTGAAGGCATTTATTATTTCTTTCATTGTATTTTTGGGCTTGGCACCGACTTCAAACAGATCAAAAGGTATTTATAGAATAATAATTTGAATAGGTGCGTAGGTAGTTTACATAAGTAAAGTTTTTGGTCTATTTAGTTATTGAAATATTTTTTGTCCATTTTATTTAATGTCTTATTCAGTTTATTTTTCGGTTTTTGAAGTCGTTTTTATTTTTTTATAAAAAGTTTTATTTTTTCATTTTTTATATTTCAATGTTTTCAAGAAATATTTAATTGTTTTCGAGCAAATTAAGCCTATTATTAATTTACATTATCTATACTAATATGAGAAAGCTGAAGAGTTTGTTTGTTTGTTTGAACGCACTAATCTCAGTAACTACATAAAATATATTAGTGTTGGATAGCCCATTTATCGAGAAAGCCTATAAGTTAAATAACATCACGCTATTAGATGAGGGAATACATAAATAGATTAACTTTTAATGAAAATAAAGAATATTTATCCTAAATGATTAAGGCTTCTTTCTCAGCAGCTACTTGATATTGCGTTTCATTTCATATCTAGGACAACGTATATTCTAACTCCTAACCGATAAAGAGTTTACCTTCTATCATCAGCTCATTTGAATATACAAAGAGACGACGATACGAGTCTAAACGTGACTATAATATTTAAAGAAATATCCCCTAACTCCTAGCCGTTAAGGAGTTTGACCTACCATCATCAGCTCAGCAACATGAGATGATGACTACCAGATGCAAATATCTGAATAGCTTTAGAAAGTATATGAATTATAAATATTAGCCCATAATATTTACAGATTTTTGCCTAAATCCTAACCTTTAAGGAGTTGTACCTTCCATCATCAGCTCTGCAACATAAGATGATGACTACCAGATAGAAATAGCTTTGATAAGTACGTATATGAATGAAAAATACTGTAAATTCTTATAAAATTTGAGGGTTGCCCTCATTTTCCCCAGGATCCCATCATCAGATCCTGACTTGGTGACAGTGGGTCTACCGCCGAAGTATACTCTTTCAAATGAAAAAAGAATTTTGAAAATCGGTTGACAATTCTTATAAAATTTGAGGGTTGCCCTCGTTTTCCCCCAGGATCCCATCATCAGATCCTGACTTGGTGATAATGGGACCACCGCCGAAGTATACTCTTTCAAACAAAAAAAAATATTTGAAAATCGCTTGACAATTAGCGAAAAAATCGATGAACATACATTAAAAAAAAAAAAAATACATACAGTCGAACATATAACCTCCTCCTTTTTTGAAGTCGTTTAAAAATACTGTACACGTATGAAAACGAAAGTTAGAAATTACAATTTGAATATACAAATTTTTGTTGGAGGAACATGTTATCTACCTTAAGTACCTCACGGTTTCACCCGCGTTCCCAAGGATTCTTTTCATTTCCCGGGATAAAAGTATTCTATGTTTTATTCCAGGGTGTAATACTTTTGTGTGCTAAGTTTCATCAAGATTGGTTAAGTAGTTTCGGAGTTCATCTCGGACCAACATCGTGACACGGGAATTTTATAACATACTAGCTGCTGTCCCCCGCGGTTTCACCCGTGTTCCCGTGAGATCTTATCTTTTCCCGGGATAAAATATAGACTATGACACTCACAAATAACGTGGCTTTCTATTGGTAAAAGAGTATTCAAAATCGGTTCAGTAGATCCAGAGATTATCCCCTACAACAAATAAAGATTTGAAAAAGGGAGTCGTACCCAGATTCTGACTTCAATATTTCTCAAACTATTGAAATTTATGATAAATACAATCCGTTTCCAATTATGATACCTACAAAATAAACGTAAACGTATCTTATATGGCATCGTAAAACCATCTCTGCATAATTCCCAATACGCCCATCAAAAACTCCCATCTCCTTCAAAAGTCATAGCGTAATTTCAGAAGTTATTAAATAAATTCAAATTCCATACTTGGAGAAATATCATTGGAAATTTCCTCAAATGTTAACTTGGAAGATTGGGTCTAACATCACCTTATTTATTAGATTCAGCACCTAGTTGTGGGTGACTTTGTGACGTATTCTGGAATGCTAATCTAGGTTTAACAAAGTGGTTTTGTAAATTTAGAACAACTATTTAATCCCGACAAGTAGAATTTGCTCCTAACTTTGGATTGTACGGCAGCTACTGTTAGATACTTTAAACATTTCAGCCTGTGGAAAGTTTTATGGTACTTACGTATTTTGGGACAAAGAATATAGGTTTAACTTCAAACTTCTTGTTAAAAATCTTGGAATCGCAATTCAAGTACATCACAATTTATTAGTAGTGTTTATTATTCACTTTTGTTTAATTAAAACTAAAATATTTCACATATTTACAAAAACTAACACAGAATCAGCGCACGAACTGCAACCTGCGCTACTGAATTCATTCGTAACTTGTACATCGTTTGTACGTACGAAACTAAGCAAAGAGTACTCCACAACCTCAACACCGCTTATACGCCATAATTCAGGAAAACTGACGTTTTATGCCTCGAAAAGCAATAAAAACAACAATTTTCAGTTGCAAACCCATCGCGACTCTGTTGCATTTATTACATAACCAGTTAATGAAGAGCTCATGTAAGCTTCACCTGCTCTCTGGCTTTGTCTTCCCAAGTGTAACATGAGGAGGTCAAAGGAAATTGGTTCAGGTAGCTCAATTCTGTGTTCGCTGGGTAGCCAATTAAACAAACTGTACGAAGTTTGTAATGAGATCTGAAGAGAATTGAACAGTCAAAACGTTGGTTGTTCCAGTGGCATGGTAATTTAGATAGTTGGGGAACTGTAGTGGTCTTTATTCATGAGCTGAAGTTGAATAGGTAACTTGTTTTGCCGCGCCTCTGTGTTTCTATGGAAGGTATCGTCATGAGAAAAGTTTTGGAACCGTAGATATGGGTCAGAGATAGCGAAATTGAAGTCCGTGTAAATATACTTTACTCTTTAAAATATCATATTATTTTTGAATGCCAATGACAGCATTATATCAACCAACTTTATCAACTCATAGATTTTGCCGCCAGTCATCCAAAATTAACGAATTGTGTGGGAAAATGATAAGTACATTTTGTTGAATTGGGAATTAAGAAGATCTTTCTTTACCTATGTCAAAATATTTAGATAGGGACATAAAGAAGATTTTTCTTTACTTTAGTCAAAATATTTATCTGTTGTGGTAGGTAATACAAAAATTGGCAGCAAATATGCCATTTCACCTTGGACGAATAAACCACTTATTCGTCCAAGCATTTCACTAAATCTCTGTAGTGAAGCGATATAAAACCAGTTTTATGACAAATAACGTTTTTATTCCCATAATCTTGGGTGGAATAAAATAACGTCCGGAGTAGGTACTCCAGAGTATTCCCGAGTACTCCGTGGTATTTGATTCATTATCTTACGTTGAATCTTTCTATTATATCCCACCAAAAACATTATCATGTTAAGAGTGCTGCCAAGACACCACATGGCTCGCACTGTCAAAAAGTAATCAGATCTCATGTTGATCCAAGCTTCTAACTCTACACGCCCTACCTACCCAAAAGGTAAAAAAAGAAACACTAAGATCACTCTCTTGTCCGTCTGTCAGTGCGTCACCACCGATTTTCTCAGGAACGGGCGAACGGGTGGACCTGGCAAGTTGAAATTTATACCAAATACTGAGGTCTATAGTCCCTATTAGGTGTATAAAAATCCGGTCAAATGCGAGTCGGACTCGCGCACCGAGTGTTCCGAACAAACTTGTAAATAGTTCGTTCATCACGGTAATGGAATCTTGAGGATTTATTTCAATTTTTTTTCGATTAAGTTTTTAATTACCTTATTGGAGATAGGTGCCAATTAAGCTAGACCTCAAAATTGTATGAGGTCTATCTTAATTGGTGGTAATATGTATGTATGGGGACCCCCTTTAATTTTAAACTTTTTTTACTTTTTGGAATTTTCCCTTTATTTGTGCTGTAAGACCTTGCTTTGTGCCAAATTTCGTTATTCTAAGACAACGGGAACTACCATATAGGTTTTCGACCCAAAACCTATAGGGTACTTCCGGTTGACCTAGATTTATCAATTTTGGTTTAAAGCAAGGTCTTACAGCACAAGTAAAGGGAAAATTCCGAAAAATAAAAAATGTTGAATATTTAGTTAAATTTTGGTACTTACAAATTTTCGCGAAAATCAAAATTTGCCCATATCTTTTTCTCGTGTTGACTCAAGACCTTGATTTTTATACACCTAATAGAGACTATTAGACTTCAGTATCTGGTATAAATTTCAACTTGCTAGGTCCACCCGTTCCTGGGATAAAACCGTCGAAAACCTATAGGATAGTTCCCGTCGACCTAGAATCACAAAATTTAGCAAAAAGCAAGGTCTTACAGACAAACTAAGGAAAAAATTTAAAAAATAAAAAAAGTTGAAAATTAAAGGGTGTCCCCATACATACATAGTTGACGCATTCCCTATTTAAGGGGTTCGGGGATAAAAGTTTCAAGTTTTAAAATTTTTTTGTTGTTTGTGTACTAATATTAGCCTAATTACCAAATTTCAGCTTTCTAGAACTTCAGGAAGTACCATTTATGAATTTTGATGATCATCAGTCAGTGACGAAATCGGGGGTTTTAGATATCAATAAAATCTAAAGTATAACAGTTACGCAAATGAAACTTTATATGTTTAATAAGTTTGCTATAGGCATCATATCCTGAGAATATTGTTTATCTGGTATAATCCAAAGCGAAGTTATGAGGGTTCAAAAATACGACGAAGCGCTTCGAGAAAAGGTAGGTAGTGCCCCTGCGTTTTCGCTTCGCTGGCTTGTCTTGGCGGGGCACTGCCGTGCCCCCAGATACTTGAAGGCTTTCTTGCAACTGCCGTTTTTACTGCTGGTAACCTTTTTTGTATATTATTATGAAATGGTCAACGGTTTGTTTCAAAAATGCTGGATATTTCTTATCCATCGAAAAAATATTAAATGGCAGTTTTACAGATTTTTTATAGAATCAGCTCATTATATCATTATCCGATGAGTAAAATATACTTTTGAAACAGGCCATTTATAGATCCCTCAATTTGTCTGTATCGTTGAATACTCAAAAATACTTTTTAGTATATATATTTTTTGTTTCTATTACGTTTGGCAAATATTTGCGTTTTCAATCGCTGCCTGTATAGAAATTATCATTTGGTAAACATATTTTGCATTTTCCGCTTCATATTTATAAAGAGCTTCTATTGCCACATACTTACCTCTTCAAACAGGTAGAAAGAAAATAAACAAATAAAACATATTTTCCGCTTTTAGTAGGGGATATCCAAAGATCACCTCTCCTCACTTAACCCATTTTTTCTTCCAAATAAACTTTAAGTAAACTAGCTACCTTAAAATATAATTCTTGGGAACAGTCCCTTCAGATAGTCCGCCCTTACCTTAAGGAAAAGTTGTAAAGTTTCCAAAACCCTTTTTCATTATTTAGTGGCTTAATTTTGTAACTTATCTAATGCCCAACGGCGGTAGATACCTTTGTCCTATTGAAGTAAATATTCCGCGGATCTCAGTTCGGTAAGTCATTAAATTTCATTTAATTTCTTAAGACACGAAATTAACCCTCGTCTCGTAGCACTGCGCCTAACTTACCTGCCCTTTTAATTAAACTCCTTAGAATTAGCTGTTTGTGTTTCAAATTCCTTAGGCTCTGAACTAGATACTAGTAAGAAGTTCATATCTTCTTAGTGTTTTATACAAGTTTATTTTTGTAACTAACTGTCCTCCGTGGATTCACCAGCGTTCCCGTGGGATCTTATCTTTTTCCGGGATAAAAATATAGCCTATGTTACTCAGGGATAATGTAGCTTTCTACTAGTGAAAGAATTTTTAAAATTGGTCGACCAGTTTTTGGTTAAATCGTAACAAACAAACCAACCAAAAATCAATAATAATACATTTTAGTTTAGATAAAGTAGTAATCAAGCATACGGCCTATTTAATAGTTATTTGTTATACAAGAGTGGAAAGTTGTTTATTAACCGCGTGCTCAATTTTGATGACCGAGCACGCGAAGGATTCTAAAATTGATCCCAAGCGCAGCGAGCGATTCAAAAATTAGAATCCTGAGCGTAAGCGAGGGAATCAAAAAAGCACGAGATGAAAAATCTTTGCACTCGAGTGCAACACGTAATTTTTCATCCCACCTCAGCGAGGAAATGACTAAATGCAAAAAAAATGAAAATAGCGCGCGCAAAGCAAATTTAAAAAAACGTACACCAAGAAGGTTCTGAGTCTGAGTTTTTGACAAAATAAAAAATGATTCTTTAATTTCATTTAAAATCGAACTTCTTCTAAAAGTTATCACATAAAATTTAAGCAAATATAATCATTCAAGCACTAAACACATTCGCATACTCACCCACACCCCATAACCCAATCATTGATATACTATACAATTTATTTTGACAATGTTGGCGAAGAATTGGCTACCTACAGGACAGGCTTAGCCTAGTGTAGGAGCCATAGCATTACCTATACGTGTAATCTACTACTCTCACACACACAGTAGGTACACTACACACATTTTATTTAATTAAATTAAATTTTTCCTTTATACATATATATATAAGATAATATTTTATTTTTGCTTTTCTTTTCTTGTTTTTTCTTTTTCTCTTTTGTAAATCCTACTGTTGTGTTGTGATGAGGTGATTAAATATATTATTATATTATTATTATTATTTTTTAATTTGTCAAAATTATAATTTTTTATGTATTAGTTTAAGAATAAAATTGTTAAACATTTGAAAAAAAAAAGCCATTATGGTCAGATTGTCCAAAAATATTTAAAAAATGTAACCTTGCTGAGTTTCTTTCCGGTTCTTCTCAGTTGAAGGCTGACTTCTAATTCGACGATTTTAATTAAGGCGATTCGAATTAAGGCGATGATAGCTCAGTGGTAAGTGACGTCGAATACCGCGGCGAAGGTTGTGGGTTCGAATCCTACAATGAGTTTGAGCTTTCGCTGAAGGAAAACATCGTGAGGAAACCATAGCACGGTGGTAGGGTACTTTGTAGTACCCGACTGGCTGGCTACCACCCTCTAGTTGAAAATCTGTCGCCAAACACCGATCGGTGTGTTCCGACAGCTGCACTTGAGAGCCAGTTCCCATCTAGGCTTTGTGTGCTTACCACCTTCGGCCACATCATCACTTACCATAGTGAGATTGTAGTCAAACACAAGCCTAACCAGAATAAAACAAAAAAAACTTCATATGTGCCCTTCTAGGGCCTAAACTGAATAAATGGTTTTGACTTTGGCTTTGACTTTGATGTATGATAAATTCGGAACCATGGAGGGAGAAGTAAATAGGTTTAATGATGATTTGAATTCACAAACTTAGTGCACACGATGTTCTATTTACTTTATCCTCTAGAGGATAATAACGACTTTTACACTCAGATATCGAAGAGCAAAAATACTCTTTCCGAGATGGTGGGATGAAATGGTAATTGGTTAGTATAGCCTAAACAGACTTATGAAGCGCGTTGCTAATCCTACAAAAATCTCTTCACATTCTTCTTGAAGAACTCTATAGTGTAACGTAGGTACTCTTTTCGACAAACATACTATAAAAAAAATAGTTTATAATTTTTGATAAAGGTTTATTTGTCCTTATAATTTGATGGTATTTTAAGATACCTACATTGATCGAATCATGAATAAGAACTCGAAACAAGTAAATCATGTATGTAATACAATTACACGAAGAGTAATATTTTACCTCGTAAACCGTCTACGAATACAAACTTCATCTTACTTAGCCGACCTCAAATATTCGAATTAGCCAAATATTGCCGGCGGAACGGCCGAAGCGAATGCTTTGGGGTTTAATTAGACCCACCGAAGATCTGTTTGGGCAAGATAAGCTACGATTTTACGTTTATTTGTCAAACGGGACGGTTGGACGGATATTCCTTTGCGGTAGTGTTACCCTTAGATATAAAGTTGATTTTGGCGGTGAAATATGTGAGGTGCCTACTACCGGGTAAAAGCGTTGAGTAAGAGTTTTTGTTCAGATTACAATGACGTCACAAAGAAATATTCAAAGTCAAAGTTAAAACCATTAATCAGTTTAGGCCCTAGAAAGGCACTTATGAAGGTCGAATTACAGAAGTTACCACCAGTTCAGAAGTCAGTCTTCGTCTTGCTCTTCGTATTACGTACTTACCTATGTCTTTCAAAAGTGCGATTGATAGGTAAGTCTCATAAAGTCATTCATGAAACGTAAATATTATTATTATTTCGTCACTTTATTCGAAGATATAGTTGTGAAATATATGTATTGAAATACATATATAAGTCTAACAAGTAGTCCTTTTATTATTTGGCAATAACTCGCACGCTTTAAGATTTTAAAATAATCGATATGTAATTTGAATCGATTAAATCATTATACACTCCTCACTGTCGCTACCGACATCTTGCTTCATTCTTTTATTGTGCGCGCAGCGCTACGCACGCGTCCCTTGCAATAATGCCGAAGCGAAGTGCTGATAACAAAATTGCTTATTATAAAAATAAAATAAAAAAATTAGAAACTGAAAAAGTTAAACGACGTAAAAGAGTTATTGTATACTCGGATTCGTCAGATTTCGACGAAAATTCTGGTAAGCAATTTTATTTTTTTGTAAGTACCCACATATTTTTCTTTAATCTTAGTGCTACCTTTTAAAGAAATATTTAGTATTATATGTGGTTTTTATCTTTTTCAATTTGAAAAGCTTTAGAGTTGTCCGTGAGGCAACCAAAAAGCAAATCTGGCCTGAGAGTTAACCGAGAGTTGACCAAAAGGTACAAAAATAACTATAGAGTTGACCGTGAGTCAACCAGTTATCAATGTAATATTTACCTCTATCAGTAAAACTACAGATTACTTACTTAAATACTTAAAATTCTAGTTTAATTTTAATATTAACTTTACCAAAGTACCCACTTTCTTATGATAAAATATGTTTCTTTTAGAAATCGAAACCAATATCCTGAGTAACGATACTGAAACTGTAGAAGTTGCTCCGGTGCCTGAAGAACAGGCATTGCCTACATTAGACCCAGAAGTGCTTATAGCCTTGGGAGAACTTATCCCAGAACAAGATCTATACGGTGAAGATATTCACTCAGATCTAGCTCAAAGGTGGGCCCCAATCCTTCGAAAGGGTTTGTCTGACAAAGACCAAAAAGAAAAAATATTAAAGGATTATGCAATTCCACAAAATTGTAAGCTTTTTAGAGCCCCTGTACTAAATCCAGAAATCGCCGCAGCAGTTTCCGAATTTGCTCGAGCACGGGATAAAAAGATCGAGAGTTCTCAACAACAATTAGGAGTAGGCCTTACAGCCATTAACCGTGCCATGACCGTGTTAATCACGGGCGACAATAAAGTACAAGCTATAAAATTTTTGTCAGATGCATGTAGAATCTTGTCCAATTTACATGCTTCAGAAACTCAAACGCGAATAAAGTCTTTGACACAAGGATTAGAGAAGTCGTTTCTAAACCTTATTCAAGATAGTGAAAGAGACGAGATGCTGTTTGGTAGCAGTTTACCTGAGAAAATTAAAGCGTCTAAGGCTATTGAGAAACAGGGATCTCAAATTAAAAAACCGGATACTAAGAGTACTCCTGGTCCATCCTCCTCTCGCTCGTCAAGACCGCAGGGAAACTGGAAGGGCCCTTCTCGCTCGACGAACAGGGGGGGGCGAGGAGGGTCCAGGAAGACACCATATACGAACCAGAAGCCCCATTCGTCGCAGAACAGCTTCACTCCAACGAGAGTTTGGAACAAACCCCCTCGTGCAGGGCCCCGGACATAGAGGTACATGCTGGTAGATTAAAACATTTTTACAGATGTTGGTGTAACATCACTAATAATAGGGTAATTTTAAATTGGATTCGAGACGGTTACCCTATACCTTTTCATAAAAAAGTGAGATGTTGCGAAAATAATAGTCGCAAATGGTTACCAGTGGAAAGGCAACAAATGTCTATTGCTATAAAAAAATTACATGACCTAGGGGCTATATCTGTTTGTCAACCATCCCGAAATCAATATATTTCTAACATATTTTTAGTTCCTAAGCCTAATGGCGGTTATAGATTTATTTTAAATTTAAAAGCATTCAATAGATTCGTGGAAAAGGCACATTTTAAAATGGAAGATTATAGAACGGCAGCCGTGCTAATTTCAAAAGGGTGTTACATGGCTACAATAGATTTGAAGGAATCCTATTTGTTAGTTCCAATTAAATCTAATCATAAAAAGTTCTTAAGATTCCAATTTGAAAATGACAAATCTCACTTAGTCACATATGAGTTTAATGCAATGCCGTATGGCCTTTCTACCGCCCCTAGAACTTTCACAAAAATAATGAAAGTAGTTGTAGGGTATTTGAGAAGTCGGGGTTACAAATCCGTTATTTATCTTGACGATATTTTTTGTTTAGGGTCAAATTTTGAAGAATGTCAAAATAACGTAATGGCAACTCGTAAACTATTAGAGTGCTTAGGTTTCATTATTAATTACGAAAAAAGTTATCTTAATCCTGAAACTAAGTGCAAATATTTAGGATTTGTTTTTAACTCGTTAGAAATGTCCATCAGCTTACCCATTGAAAAACAGAACAACATTTTTAGACTTGTACATATATTTTTAATCCTCCCTCGATGCACCATCAAAGAATTTGCACATTTGATTGGAGTATTAATAGCAGCATGTCCTGCTGTAAGCTACAGTTGGATGTATACAAAACTATTAGAACAGGAAAAATACCAAGCTTTACTCAAAGCTAATAATAATTACAACGCCAAATTCATGCCTTCAACCAATATATTGCCAGATCTATACTGGTGGGCCAAAAATATTTTTACTTTACAAAACACTTTAGAAAAACCAAAGTTCGACTTAGAATTTTTTACTGATGCGTCCAGACAGGGCTGGGGTGCTTTTTGTAATAATATCCGTTCTGGAGGAAAATGGAAGCCCGAGGAGCTTAAGTTCCATATTAATTATTTAGAACTCAAAGCAGCATTCCTTGGACTAAAGATGTTTGCTCGTGACATGTATAATTGTGCAATTTTATTGCGTTGTGACAACACCACTGCAATCAGTTACATAAATCGAATGGGAGGAATCCAATTCCCCCATTTAAACGATATTACAAGAGAAATTTGGCAGTGGTGCGAGAAGCGTAGATTATGGTTATATGCATCATACATTAATACAAAAGATAATATAGAAGCCGACCAAGAATCACGTAACAAGAATGCAGATACAGAATTACAAATCTCTAACATAACATTTCAGAATATTACAAAAGTTTTAGGAAAACCAGACATTGATCTCTTTGCTTCTCGCGCCAATACCAAATGTAATATATACGTATCGTGGAAACGAGATCCGGATTCACTTACTGTCGATGCATTTACTATTGGTTGGAGACCATACTTCTTCTACGCATTTCCCCCATTTTCGTTAATTTTGAAGTGTCTACAAAAGATTAAGACAGATAGGGCTCAAGGCATATTAGTTTTTCCCTATTGGCCCTCTCAGCCATGGTTCCCAGTTCTTAAAAGTATGTGCAACTCTAAAATTCTTTATTTTGACGCTAACGAACACATTGTAAATTTCTCTTGCAGGGCAAGACAACAGTTCAAACTTACCCTGGGGGTCGCGAAGCTCTCCGGGATGCTTTCTTAAGAAAAGGAACTCCTGAAGCAGCGTTAGATATAATGTTGTCTTCATTAGCACAAAATACTTTACGACAGTATAGTTGCACTTATAAGTTGTGGTGGAAATATTGCGACGACTTAAATTTAGACCCATACAATAACTGTTCAGATTCAGTAGTTTTATCTTTTTTTACAGATCTTTTTAACCAGGGTGTAGCATATGGTTCACTTAATAGCCACAGATCTGCTTTAGCTTTGTTATTAACCATTGATTTAAGCAATAATTATCTTCTTACAAGGTTTTTTAAGGGTGTGTACAAATTAAGGCCTACATTACCCAAATATATTGGCACTTGGGATCCACAAATGGTACTCAACCATGTAGCAACATGGAAACCTCATAACGAGGTTTCCATTGAAAAATTAACTAAAAAAGTTGCTATTCTCTTGGCTTTATGTACAGCCCATAGGGCTCAGACATTATCATTAATAAAAATTAAAAATATTAATATTTATAAGTATATAGTTATAATTATTATAAATAATAATTATAACTGATTTAATTAAAACTTCCGTCGCGGGGCGTGAACAGCCATTGTTGATTCTTCCCTATTTTAATGAAAATAAGGATATATGTCCAGCAACTGCGATCAATGATTACATATCAAGAACGGAACAGTTAAGATCCGATAACACGGACAAATTATTGTTAACGTTAAGACCACCTCACAGAGCGGCGACGAGTCAGACGATCGCGCGTTGGGTGAAGCAAGTACTGGCAGAGAGTGGAGTGGATGTGGCGACATTTAGCGCACACAGTACGCGACATGCCGCCACATCTGCGGCAAAAAGCGCCGGCGTCTCACTTGATATCATTAGGAAAACGGCCGGCTGGACACCAACATCAAGTACTTTTGCTAGGTTCTACAATCGACAAATAGTGGATAATAATTTATTTGCACGAGCCGTATGTTTAAATGAAGAGCTTTAACTGTTCCATTCTAATAATATATCTAATTATAGTCAAGATTATGTCAGTTTGTAGTAATTACCTATAACATGTATTATTTATAATAATAAATCATATTTCAGTCTTTAAATTTATTATGGTTTAACCTTTATCGTAGTTTCGGCAAAATATACCTCTAAACATCTACTTGTTAGACTTATATATGTATTTCAATACATATATTTCACAACTATATCTTCGAATAAAGTGACGAAATAATAATACATGATCAAACGAACTTCCAAGTGAAGTTCGATCAGTATTATATGAGTCACTTTATTCGAAGATATAGATAAAGCTCCCGCCCGTCCCAACCCAGCATCATTTTGCCGAAGTAGAGAGCTATATCAGTGTCTTATAATTAATCTCTAAAGAATGAAGCAAGATGTCGGTAGCGACAGTGAGGAGTGTATAATGATTTAATCGATTCAAATTACATATCGATTATTTTAAAATCTTAAAGCGTGCGAGTTATTGCCAAATAATAAAAGGACTACTTGTTAGACTTATATATGTATTTCAATACATATATTTCACAACTATATCTTCGAATAAAGTGACTCATATAATACTGATCGAACTTCACTTGGAAGTTCGTTTGATCATGTATTATATGAGAAAGCGATAGTCATTAAAAAAATTAATGTGTTAATTTGTTTTGCCACCATAACACGCAAATATTATCAGACTAGATTAGTAATAATTATTGATTGTAAATAGGTCAACATTTTTGAAAAGAGTCATTGCTGAATTTATTGCCGGCTCTTCTCAGCAAAAGCAACCTTCCGAACCATGCAGTAGGGACTAGACTGTTCATAATAGATTGATTTTCATTTCATTTCAAAATCACTCGCTAGACTCGGAAAGTTTAGTAAAAAAGTAAATAATATTAAAAAGTAATTATTGGGTTGGGTATGTACCCAATAGTAAATACAAATTAAACCACAAGCATTATAACACGATATTTTACAGTATAATAATAACGAAACGAAAAAGGTAGGATAACTGGAAATCCAATGTGGTGCAGTTTATATTCATTGAAATAATTGCGTTATATTGTCAAGTAGCCTATCCTCAATTATTCGATATTGACTATATCGAGTAATATATTCAACGTTTTTTTAAAGGCTATTGAGTAGTAACTTAAACTATGTATCATTCAAGAAGCGAAATGCTGATTCGACAAAAAAGAGACGAATTATAATACTTGTTATTTCTGTCAAAGTCAAACCCATTTATTCAGTTTAGGCCCTAGAAGGGCACTTATGAAGGTCGAATTACAGAAGTTACCACCGGTTCGGAAGTCAGCCTTCAACTGAGAAGAACCGGCAAGAAACTCAGCAAGGTTACATTTTTTAAATATTTTTGGACCATCTGACTATATTTTTTTCAGGCTTTTTTTTCAAATGTTTTACATACATAAAAAATTATAACCCGCCTTAGTTACCTACATAGTAAACTAAAACAAACAATACCAAGATAAATAAACTCAATTCAATAAAGAAATCAATTAATTATTAATTAATCGAGGCCTTAGGATATCGGCGGCGGGCGGGGAGTATTTCCGGCCAACGCATCAGCCTGGCCATCCAAAGAGGAAACGCTGCCAGCCTGCTGGCAACCTTGCCGATCGGCAGCAGTGGCAGCCTCGAGAAAGTATTTTTTGGAACGAAGTTCCTTATCGCGCGTTGTGAAAGGGGGCTAGACGGAAAAAATTCTTACCGCTGTGTGGCGTGCGCATGTTTCTCTCTCTCTCTCTCTCTCTCTCTCTCTCTCTTATAGAAAGCAAGCCAGATATTTTAATTTCTATTTATATATATATATATATATATTAATAGAAATGTTTTTTGTTTTTTTATATATATATATATACTCTTTCGACTTATATAACTTCGTTCCATCCGGGTGTCCCTTGACACCTCTCAAGTTTTTTTTTACATAGTAGATTGTATATTTTGTATATTTGTTGTAAATAAATTGTAACTATATTTTATCACTACGATACTTATAGCTAGCCTACATGAAGATATTTTGATTTTGAGTTTTTTTTTTTTTTAATTCTCGATAGGCTTGTGTTTGACCACGGTAAGTGATGATGTGGCCGAAGATGGTAAGCACACAAAGCCTAGATGGGAACTGACTCCTAAGTGCAGCTGTCGGAACACACCGATAGGTATTTGGCGACAGATTTTCAACTTGAGGGTGGAAGCCAGCCAGTTGGGTACTACAAAGTACCCTACCACCGTGCTATGGTTTCCTCACGATGTTTTCCTTCACCGAAAGCTCAAGCTCATTGTAGGATTCGAACCCATGACCTTCGCCGCGGTATTCGACGTTACTTACCACTGAGCTATCATCGCCTTAGTTTGACATCACAATATTAAAAATTCTATCTAAAGTATTTCATTTATTAATAAACATTACACAATTCGAAATTTACAGAATAAGTAGTCTTCGACGAATAAACCACAGTAGAGTAGGTACGCTAGCTACAGAGTAGCAACTTCGCAATAAAAAAACTTTTTGAGAAAATATTTTACGTGCGTTTTAAAAATAGACCCATTGAAGCCAAAGAGAATCCGATAATGAGTTTGCTCGTCGTTAATAGCATTGTTTTATTTACGTGGTGGTTGGATGAAAAATTAATTTTAGTAAAAAACCACAGTCGGTCTGCTAACCGGCAGGTAACCGGCTCCCACGATAAATTGAAAGAAAGAAAGAAATAGATTTATTTATCAAAACACATTATAAACACAATATTATGAGTATATTTAGTCAAATTGCGCGATGTGTGTTGATAAATTGCTTACGTTATTATGTATCATGCAACGACGTACAACGCTGAGGAAATTTAATTTATTGCAGTTAAAATTTAATTACCTATCTTTTAACCTTCTATCGTTTAACTTTATGTTATGTAGGTCGTACATACATGAAACTTGTTTTCGTGTCTTTATTATTGGGATTTCTATGTACGTAAGATTGAACTCCCGATCCATTGATTCGTAGTTATTTAAAAATGCATTTATATTTCTGATTGAATACAAAAAAACTTTTTAAAATTGTGCGGCACGTGGAGTCAATTTAATTAAAAAGCATCGTAAAAATAAAACCGACATTTTGTACAATATTAATTATTTTCCTGTTCCATTAAACGAAGTGAAAATTTCACTTTAAAATGTTAATAGTCCATTCATCTGGAAACCTTTATAGTACCGTTGATCTTATTTACGGCTACTTTTAAACTTAATTATAATAAAACGAAAACCTTTATTAAAAACTGGTAATGTTTAATTTATAAAACTTTATTATCACAAAAAATATTACTTAAATATCTCTAGATAGAGTGTCAAATTGCACAGAATTTAATAGAGCTATAATTGGAGGTTCACTTTCATTTCGATATGATGACGTGCCATCAACTAAAGGATCTGTATCACTCCGATTTCTTCTTAGCTTCCACAATAAACCAATGACTAATGAAGCAGTGTATATTAGGAAACCAAATGTAATGCCAGCCCACCACAATCCTTGATTAAATGCAATGTCACCAGCAGCTCTTACCCAAACACTGCAAGCATTACTCGAAGCCATACTTACTGAACAAACTCTCACTGAATATTTATTAGCTTTCACAGTTTTAACAACCGCACTTGTTTGATTGGCTAATACACACCAAACTTGAGGTAAAAGATAAACTAACTCGTTCAAATTTATATTTGGTAAAACCTCAATGTTATAAGCTAATATTAGTCCATTTGATACAGCTGGTGCTTCCCACTTTACAGAAATGTATCCAGCTCCCTTGTAATCAACGTATTTAACTGATGGTATATCAGCAATCTCCGAACGTAAAGTTCTGACAACGCCTCTTGTTGATCTACTACACTTATTGCCAACACATGCCCTTAGTCTAAATCTATAATCTCGGAATGGAGCTAGTCCTCCAATTTGGTAATCTTCGCTTGGGACACTTATATTTAATGCTAGAGTGCTAACATAGTTTCCAAACCATGAATTAGCTGAAGGTACATCTTCATCATTATTGCAACCAAATTCAAGGCTATTACAAATATCAAAAGATTCTTCAACCAATGCTCCAGGTGTCAAAGAAGATAATAGCCCGCACATTGATTCACAACCTTTACCGTATTCTTTAGGAGGTCTTTGGACTACTGCATGACGAGAGTAATCGATCTCGGGAAAATTATCAGCCGCATATTTGCAATGATCTATGGTATATATAGCTTTGGTACGTATATCGATTAAAGCAACATCTAGTTCATAATGAGTGATATGTAGATGATAGTCCTTATGATCCACCCAGTGAAGAACAACAACATCAGAAGAAGACGCCACCAACTCCACAATGAAAGGAGGTTCAGGTTTCCCTGCAGGAGTCGTAAAGTTAACTATCGTACTCCGTGCTAATAACATTTGAACTGGATCGTATGTCTCTATACATACAGCGTAGTTAGAAGCTGGGTGTAAAGATGTTAGCTCAACTAAGCCACTGTGATATCCAAACTCTGTTTGAACGCTTACTACGAACCATTCAGAATCACTGCATGTTTCAGGAACAACTGTTGCATGAACTCCTGGTGGTAAACGAACGTATAGAACTGAATAATGTAATTCATAATTTGCTACAGGAGAAAACATAATAATTGCTGAAGTTTCATTTAGAACTCTTATTTGGAATTGTACAGCGACTTCTTTGCATCCACCACTGTAACCATTGATACCTGGTGGAATATCTACTTCAGTCGGTTCTACGGGGAATTTGGCCTGCAGCTTTTTTATTTTATTGTAACATAGCATTGGGTTAGAGTACACTCTCAATGTTCCACGACCAATCTTTAAATTCTTTAGTACTTCTTGAGTAAACAAAGTTTGCATATTATGCATATCATGAATTAACAGACTATACTTTCCATTTTTCAATACACGGCCTTCAATTCGGCGAAGCGATGATAAGAAGTCCAAACCGGTTATGGTAATTGATCCGTAAATTTCAACATAATCTGATACTTCTTGTATTCGATTCAAATAAGTTCTCAACTCCTTCATACCATCAGGGATAGCCCTCATGTGGATTTCCAAGGAACCATTAATGTAGACGCACTTCTCAGCAGCCTGGATTGCGCCTATTGTTTGTATTTTTTGTGTTTGACATATCTGAAATAAAAATAAGAAGTCAATGTACTTTTTCCATTCGCTCCTAAAAATAAATCTTTCGAAAATCTTTTGCTTAGTTTTTTACCAAAATTGTTAACTTGCTTATGCAAGGTTGTTGGTATTCTGAAAAATAAGAAAAAGATCAAAAAAAATTAAAGAAAATAATATAATAAATAAATAATACAAATGAGGTGGAATTAAATATCAACCTGATTGCAATTGAAACAGGGCTTGCAAGTAATAACTCCTGACTCACTGTGAACGGCATAGTCAATCGGACACTCAAATACGCATGTATTATTCCAAGTCCATCCATTTAAGTTCCTGCACTCTTCTTCTGAAATACAGTATTTGCTTACGGGGAGAATTATACTGTAAGAACAAAGTCAACATTAAAGCAAAAAACTGTGAATATTTATAACGCATTATTCGAGTGTTTAAACACCTAATCTCATATTTTTGATTTGATTTTCCATTTCAATAAAATATTGGGATTGTATCCTCAGTTATCGTTATAAAGAATTGCACCTAAGATTTTCTTAAAAATTTAATAAATTACGTAAAACAGATTTATTTATCTTTTGTAAAAATTATGTCAAACATCATATCATATCACCGTAAGATACGATGAGAATCGTACGCACAACGTATTGGTGAGTTAGTCAGGGTAACCTCTACAACACACCATCGGCCCACTTGGATCTCAAAAGGGTGTATGTACGTTTTAAAATCTTATTTCAATAGTTTAGTACTTACGTGCCAGGTGGACAACTAGAGACGCATTTCTTCTCGTGTGTGTAGTAGCGACATACAGAACACTCCCGATGATTGGTCTTCCGACATCCTAGACACTGTTCATGACAACGCTCTGCTTCTGGGCCTTCAAGAAAACGCTGGCATCTCCTGTAATTTAAGAAAAATCATTTATACAAAGCTGTTGATTTGCAAAAATCATTCGCAAAAAACATAGAGGTAAATCATCATTCAGCCCTAGTTACCACAGTCACCAAGGTAGAATGAAAGGTAGGATACCTCAGAGCGATAATATGAAACTAATAATGGTCAATCAATTTTACCAGTGTGTTCTGGCAGCTACACTCTAGAACTAAACTTCTTAAGCTTACCATTTTTGTCCACGTCATCAATTTCAATTTAGATAAAGCAATCAAACACAAACCTAAGCAATTTATAACTATATTATGTGCCAACCAGGCTGGCAGGTCACATGAAGATGATTGACTACCGTCGCTTATAGACATAAGCAATACCAGGAGGATTGCCAAGGCGATTAAGGCGATGATAGCTCAGTGGTAAGTGACGTCGAATACCGCGACGAAGGTCGTGGGTTCGAATCCTACAATGAGCTTGAGCTTTCGGTGAAGGAAAACATCGTGAGGAAACCATAGCACGGTGGTAGGGTACTTTGTTGTACCCAACTGGCTGGCTACCACCCTCAAGTTGAAAACCTGTCGCCAAGCACCTATCGGTGTGTTCCGACAGCTGCACTTGAGAGCCAGTTCCTATCTATGCTTTGTGTGCTTACCACCTTCGGCCACATCATCACTTACCATGGTGAGATTGTGGTCAAACACAAGCTTATCCAGAATAATAAAAAAAAAAATGTGTTGTACACCTTATTACAAGGCAACTGGCTTTTAACCAACAGATGCTTGGCGACAGATTCTCAACTTGAGGGTGGTAGCCAGCCAGTCGAGTACTACAAAGTACCCTACCACCGTGTTGTGGTTTCCTCACGATGTTGTCCTTTACGGAAAGCTGAAGACCTTCGCTGCGGTATCCGACGTTACTACTACTGAGCTATCATTAAAAAAAAATGTACTAAGAAAACATCATCACCTATTGTTCCAACAATAATTAGTCTTGACATCAAAGCTGCACGTACATGGCATGTTGCAGTGAGCATACTTGTCTGGTATACTGATGACGTGGCGGGACCGTGGTGCAATGGCCTCCCAGTCCAACGTCTCAACGAAGCAAGCTTGTGGTACACCCCATACTATTACTCCACCTCTGTCTATCTTGAGTAGGCTGAATAGACCGATCTGTAGACATTATTTGATTGGTGTTAAAAATGGACCATTACAAAATGTTGCTTCAATATGGCGGAAGTATTCTTAGTACAACGACCTCTATTTTTTGTGAGATATTTATTTCATAAAACAGATTGTTCAATTCATATTCATGTTGATTTTCATCACCAAATATACTGAACGCTGTTAGATATTGATATTTATTTAACAAACATATTTTGAAATACGTGACTTGAAAATCGAATGCACGACCTCTCGATCAAAGCTCACCAGGATATCAAAACCACAGGTAATATAATCGGAACATCAAGCGACACCTTTATTTTGCTCTCAAGAGATTACATGAATTAATATAGTCAATATTTCGAGTCAAAAAAATTGGTAGAATTTTTGTTATGAACATTATTTTGAATTACCTATAGCATCTTTATAGAATACTAGCTGTTCCCCGCGGTTTCACCCGCGTTCCCGAGGTATCTTATCTTTTCCCGGGATAAAATGTAGCCTATATGCTATTCCAGACTATAATTTTGTTCCTATATTTGTCTCTGTGTGTAATTTGTGTTGAATGAATCTGTCTATGTTGATGCTGTGTGAGTCCAAAATAAATGTTTATCTTATCTTAATCTATCTCCATGCTAAATTTCATACAGATCCATTCAGCCGTTCTGGCGTAAATGAGTAACAAACATACATCCATCCATCCATCCAAACTGTCGCATTTATAATACTAGCTGTTCCGCGCGGTTTCACCCGCGTTCCCGTGGGATCTTATCTTTTCCCGGGATAAAAAATAGCCTATGTCCTTCTTCAAGATCCCATCTATTTCTATACCAAAATTCATAAAAATTGCTTCAGCGGTTTCGTCGTGGAAAGGTAACAGATAGATAGACAGAGTCCCATTATCCTACTAATATTATAAATGTGAAAGTTTGGATGGATGGATGGATGTATGTTTGTTACTCATTTACGCCAGAACGGCTGAACGGATCTGGATGAAATTTGGCATAGAGATAGATTATAGACTGGAATAGCACATACACTACTTTTTATCCCTCAGGAATGCGGGTGAAACTGGGGGGGACAGCTAGTATAGTGATAAAATTGACCATTTTACAATTACCTTAAAACATTTCATAAGAAATATCCTTAGTCTCTTTTCTACAAAACTTTGCGTATAGGAAAGGATTCTAGTCCGTGGAATTCATAATATATAAAACGGTAAAATCCTTTGAGCCATCCCAGATTTAGACTTATTCAACATTATTTCAAAACGTTGAACAAACATAACGGTATTTACGAAAAGCAAAGATTAACGTGCCCCCTGAATCCTGAATTTCAGGAGTTTTGAAAACCTTAGTTGAGGTAAATGTTTAGAGGCAAACATTACGTAATCCGAACAAAAATGAAACGGCATTACGTTAAAAATTATATCATATTCTGGGACATTCTTCATACGTGGCTGTCTGATCCAAAACAAAGCAGAGCCTTGTACTATGAAAACGATAACTGATATACTAGGTACTTTTTAAAATACGTATTTAAATAGATAGTTTAACCCATACACAGGAAAAATAGACGTTTATCCACACAAATATATTTACGCGTGGGAATCTAACTCAAGACCTGATGCGTGATAGAGTCTAGAAGATAGGGCTCTACTTCTCTTACCTCTCTTAGATTGGTCATATCGTACACGATCAAGCCGTAGTCATTAAACAATTGCGCGCCACGAATCCTTGCCAAGTTCGGGAACAGCTGACCTAGTGACTCCAAAGCTACTGCTCGGTATATCACCACAAAATCGGTCACCTGAAAAATTTGACACAATGCAATCATGATTTATCATGTTTAATTAAAATTCAAAAAGTACGCCTGTATTGGTCCAAATTATCAATTTATGCCTTTTGCGGTTGAGACCATGGGTCCGTGGGGGTCTGAAGCTCGTCGTTTCGCAAATATTTTATGTAAAAAATTAATCGAGGCCTCGGGTGACCGGCGGGCGGGGAGCTTTTTCCGCCAACGCATCAGCTTGGCCATCCAAAGAGGAAACGCTGCCAGCCTTCTGGGAACCTTGCCGATCGGCAGCAGCGGCAGCCTCGAAGATGTTTTTTATGTATTGTAATTGTACATTTGCATGTATATTTTGTACATTTGTTGTAAATATTAAATGTTTATGTTTTTACATTTTTAGTTACCCTGTTGAATATTGTTTCGCTGGAAGATCTTAGCAATGAAATATAGCTAGTACCCAATTCATGATAAAATGTGAATGTCGTGCTTATTCTCATTTTTAGCTGAGCCGTTATTTTTCTGTACAGTATTTAAAACTCCCAGTCGGTCAGCATAATTTTTCCGACATCTTCAACAATCATCGTCATATTTCAGCCAATTCACACAAAATCTTAATAAATTATACACTTAAACCTTCCTCATAAATCACTACGTCCATTGATGAAAACCCTATGAATATCTATTCTGTAGTTTTTAAGTTTCAGACAGACAGACAAACGTAATGGAAGACTTTGTTTTATATTATGTAGTATGACTCTAGTCCGCTCGTTATTTGAATGTAGCAACTTCAAGCGACTCTAGACTCCAGCTAGTTCGGCAATCCGTACACAAAACAACCCCACTAAAGCTGTGTAATGTAGTATGTATTATTTTTGTGTGATTCCTTATTACTCAATCATGCCGTAGGTATACCCCACGGATTTGGACGAAAATTGCCTCGTAGATAGATCATACCCGGGCATAAATAGGGATGCTTTTTATCTCACGGGATAATATAAAAATAAATAACTAACCTCTCTGAGATTTGGGAAGCTGATGTTACTAAATTCAATTTTCTGTGCTGTCTCTATAATTGAGACTTGCAGACTACCGACAATAAGGACACAGTTTTCCAACTTTTGCAGTGCAGGTATGGACTTGCAGACCATGCTTCTGCATATGCCATTACCTTTGTATGGCTTGGTCTCCAAATATTGTCCTGATGAGTAGAGAATTAACCCGCAGAGGATACTGAAAAAAATCAAGTTGTTTTAGCAATAACGGTATTTGCCACTCATCCGCTTTGTAGTTTTAAATTTTAACCAGAAATATAATGTTTTAATGATGAATATACATATAGATAGGACCATACGAGTATAATATACCTAAATATGTATAATGTTTGTTAGTATCTGCTATCATATTATTATGGTACTACCTCGGGGAGATCAATGGGGGCTAATTCTTGCTATTGCGTCATTATTTGAGGCGATGATAGCTCAGTGGTAAGTGACGTCGAATACCGCGGCGAAGGTCGTGGGTTCGAATCCTACAATGAGCTTGAGCTTTCGGTGAAGGAAAACATCGTGAGGAAACCATAGCACGGTGGTAGGGTACTTTGTAGTACCCGACTGGCTGGCTACCACCCTCAAGTTGAAAATCTGTCGCCAAACACCTATCGGTGTGTTCCGACAGCTGCACTTGAGAGCCAGTTCCCATCTAGGCTTTGTGTGCTTACCATCTTCGGCCACATCATCACTTACCATGGTGAGATTGTGGTCAAACACAAGCCTATCGAGAATAAAAAAAAAATAATTTAAAATTATTTAAATATGACGCTAAATTGATACTTAATTCATTTATTGAGTATATGCCTCGTTATAAACAAAAGTGTGCCTATATATGTATATAGGTACCCTATAATAAACTAATTAAAAAGTGTTCAGTTTGTCAAGGAAAACGTGGTTTTAGTTATCAGTTACTATAAAATACCGGCGTGTGCCTACTATTTTGATAATAACTGTAATAATTTTTTGCAATCTAGTACTAAAAGCGTTTGTTTTTAGTTCCTAACTCTGTGTGATACGGTTCAAAAATGAATGCAGCTAAGTTTGTAGAGTTTTGAGTATTAATAAGTGTATTTAATTATTGACCTGAGCCGTCAATTAGTTGTATACGTAGATGACGTAAGTATATTTAATTGCGGTCTGATGCTATTTTAATATTGAATCATTCAGTTGTTCCGTAATACCTAAAACATAATTGACAATGCTGTAAGTTAAGTTTAACCCAATATCCTTACTGAGGTATATCAGTCTATCGTCATTCTTCTGGTACCTCCCTAACCTCTCCTAAGTAGGTACCAATTAAACGCAGTAGGAAAAGAACGTTGGATATTTTTCGTGTTATCATGTCTCATAATTTACGTGTTATTTTTTGTTGATATCTAAATAAAGTTGTTTATAGCATTTCGCTTATTTTTAGCGCTCAGAAACACAGATGAGTACATTTATTTCTAACCAGAAACTGCCTACTTACCTATATACAAATTCGTGCTTCTCACTTTGAAAATGATGGACCTCCATACAACCGTCCATTCCTTACCTTAACCCGATAGGGGTGAAATTTCCTAAAATCCTTCCTTTGTTACTTACAATCACAGAACAAATAAAAAAGGTCTCCAATGAAGTGAAGCAACGTGCACGAAATTGTGCGTGACCTGCACGTATCGCACAGGAACGCGAGAACGCGATCGGCTTCCTTTAATTAAGGTGCTTCACTTTAAGTACGCGGGGCTCTACCTTCATTTTGTTATTGGTCTGCGCTTACAATATATAAAATGCATCGACTGCCAAAATTTCAAGTTTGTAGCCCCTGCGGTGAAGAATCAGTCAGTCAGGAAAAGTACAACCTATTCATATTTCTCTAGTAAATTAAACCCTACTTCATAGAAAATAAGACATTAATTACCATATCACCGATGCCGTCGCCATGACACTTTCAACTTCTTACCGCCGAACTTCCGATACTTTGATTGCGCTCGCGCCACTAAACGCTTCCTCAAGAATAACCGAGTAAATACTCTCAAGTACGTATATTTAATACCGATAGGAATGCACATTGAATCGATGACGGAATTCCCATAGCTAACTAAACAAAGAACACAAATGGTCTTGTGAACTCTCTTTGTGGCAACTCATTGAAGACTAAACTAGACTGCGATATCGGTACCCAATATAAAACTGAGTATGGTTTGAGTTGTGGTGCACTTTACTTTTAGACCCAAACTACCTATAATGATCTGTATTACTTTAGAAATACAGATCGATTTAAATTGTATAGTGGGTACCGATATCACTGCGAATGGGATGAAGTCTGCGATCACCAAACCGCCTAAAAAGTGACTGAACAAGAAACTAGCAGTTTCGGAATTGATATAGAAGATTGCGATATAACTTTGCCAAGTAAATAAAGTTCGTCACAAAAGCTTTTTCATGGACACAAGAAAATAAACACTACACTCGTCTCGTAACACGTTTGTCTACAAATAAAATTATTTTGTTGTTTCCAATAAATATATGTTTCAAAAAACGTTAATATAATAATTCTATAGTAACAGGAAAAATATATTAATTTATCGATTTATTAATAATAGGCGCAAATATTGGAACTGAAACTGCGCGTACGCAACCGACAATGTTCGACTGAATGCGACTGACACTTGTCTTAATAATTGGAATTACCTAACGAAATTATTTAATTTACCGTGCGAAGATTTCGATTGCCACTAATATTGGTTCATGACCTTATTAATGGAGATATACAGGCTGATGTTTTATTTCTTTTTTAGGAATGTTGACTGACTTATCAAATCAGGTACTTTTTATGAAATGTTAAAACGATAGTTTATATGGAGGTTTGTATGAAATACTTGGTTGTTACGACATAAATATACACCATCAAAAGATCTTCACTTTATTGTTCATAAAACGGTTGAATTTTACAAAGTACTATTTACGAATATTTTTAGGTGTTATATATACTGGTTATTTAAATAAATAAGACCACTGTTGGATGGGGCGTAGCTATACAATTCTTTTAACTATACCTACCTATTATTTGTTTAATTAGATTTACACAAAATAGATCAAAAATATATAAATAGGTAGCTAATCATTAAAAACTTTTTACCTATTTATAATATATCATCTTAAGGTATAAGATTTTATGCCCCAAATGACAACGAGGCAAGCGGGTCACCTGATGGTAAGTGACTACCGTCGCATATCTACATTAGGAATACTAGGGAGATTGCCATTGTGTTGTATACTTATTACAATGCATTATATGCAAACTGGCTCTCAAGTGCAATTGCGGAAACACCAACAGGTGCTTGGCGACAGATTTTCAACTAATAATATACGCTTTAAGTTTGAACTTCTAGCCTAGCAACGGAAAGTGGTTTAGTTTGTCGAGAGCTCAGATAAACTCGTAGATACGAAAAATTTTGCCTAGAAATACTTATTATTTTTTAGTGCACGTAATATTATGTTGATATTTATGTATGTATACCTATCGCCTACCTAGGCGATGATAGCTCAGTGGTAAGTGACGTCGGATACCGCGGCGAAGGTCGTGGGTTCGAATCCTTACAATGAGCTTGAGCTTTCGGTGAAGGAAAACATCGTGAGGAAACCACAGCACGGTGGTAGGGTACTTTGTAGTACTCGACTGGCTGGCTACCACCCTCAAGTTGAAAATCTGTCGTCAAGCACCTGTTGGTGTGTTCCGGCAATTGCACTTGAGAGCCAGTTCGCCTTTAAGGCATTGTAATAAGGTGTACAACACATTAGCAATCCCCTGGTATTGCCAATGTCTATAGGCGACGGTTGTCACTTACCATCAGGTGACCCGCCTGCCTCGTTGTCACTTGTGACATAAAAAAAAAAAAAAAAAAAGGTAGGTACTTGTTCATATTGCAAGCTGAAGTGTCGCAGTAATGAAACACTCTGTATAAACGATAGACCTGCAGGTCAAGTGGCTTAAACGAGCAATATTGCATTTTGTATAAGGCGGGAAGATTGGTACAAGTAAACTAATGTTTATAAATTTATTATGTTAGGTACTACAGAATTTAATAGCCTATAGGTAATTTTACTTGAAGTAAGTACCTACCTTATAATTTGCCATAAATAAGCCACGGCCAAATCAAAGCAAATGGCAAAGACAGAACCCTAACATTTCGTTCTATCCGTCCTATATACCATTATAATATACATTTTACTTCAAGATTATTGGCACTATTTATAGATTACATTTGGAAGTTAATTTCTATAAACCGCTAGAAAATGATGTGCGAACATAGGAATATTATAATTATACCTAATATTATGTATCGTGGTACCTACTCCATACATGTACCTAACTGAAGGTTGAAAATAAAATTGGTGTTTTTAAAAAGGTCTTCAAAAATTAAATAATTTTTATTTGTAGGTCTCAATGAGCCTCGAAGGCGTCTTTTCTCAAGAGTGTAGCTTAAAATGCGAAGCCTGTCGTCACGGGATTTGTGTTGTAATAATTCCCTATGCTAATGTTCCAAATTCAAGTTAAATCGTATGCTTTTCGTTTTGTTTAACAAATCACTTCTATCTATCCAAAGAAATAGTTTAAAGTCTTTGTATCATCTAACCTGTATAGAGATTTTTATCTTGAGCATTAATCCAACGATTTTAAGAAATGAAATAACCAAACCACGTAAATATAATTTAAAAACTACAATTTATTGAATAATTTGTGTTCCCGGGAACTTACTTCCATATGCGAAGAAAGAGAGCGCAACAATGCGCTCGCTCCCAAAATGAAGCAAAGTAAGCGCCAAACCAAATAAAAATTGATTAAAAATGACGCTATTTATCAAAAAGATTTTCGACCAGAATTTTCAAATACCTAATACCCATATTTTGAATGGAGTTATTAAGCTATGAAATTCGTTATGATTTTAGAATAAAATGCGAAAATAAAAGAAAGTAGAGGTATTTTCGGAATTAAATTCTATCGAGGCAATATAATCCAATCGTGTTTTCACGTCTACCAGAACATTAATCAAATAGTCAATAAGCATATTATCCAAAAAAAATATCTTTTATTTGTGCCATAGTGAAATAAAACTATTTCAAAAAGCTCAATTATTTTTTTGGTATCGCCTTAAAAGCGTTGCCTGCAAACTTGGTACTCTCTTACACCACAAAAAAGGCAAAACTGTCAGCTGTTTTGTTTTTTAAAGAAATAACCTTTTTAGGGTTCCGTACCCAAAGGGTAAAAACGGGACCCTATTATTAAGACTTCGCTGTCTGTCCGTCTGTCCGTCTGTCCGTCTGTCACAATCACAAAATACCCAGTTGTATTTTTACTTTAATAATAAATAATAAAATTAAAATAAAATAAATATTTAAGGGGGGCTCCAATACAACAACCGTGATTTTTTTGCCTTTTTTACGGAACCCTTCGTGCGCGAGTCCGACTCGCACTTGGCCGGTTTTTTTGTTATTTTATCGGTAGAAAGAATAGTGTTTAATTTTTTTGAAGCTTAAGGGTAAGAATTTCTGAGAGTTGGCAGCACTGCTGCTGTCAAAGTTGTCAACTTGTCAAACTCTAACAACAAACAATACCTATTAGTAAATTAATTTGGATAAGTTTTGTTTACGAATTAATTACGTGTTGTTTTCATTATGCAAAATAGTGGCTCTCCCCGTTACAGACCGTGAGCACACATTTCTATAATTCATGTGATTTTATATTTTGCCGTAACCCTGCCTAAGTTACCGATTTATCTCGATTTTATTAATGTTGCTAATAATTATTGTTAATTAGTTCAATCAAATTGTAAAGCTAAACTTTATAGAAACTTTAAATCTTCATATCAAATTGTTGACTATTACATGTGCATAATAATTGATTGATTATTTTAAAGCAATAAACTTGACCGTTTACATGAATCAAGTGTAAAAAAAAAACTGTCAGATACCTATAGTATTTTTTTTTATCATAACATAAATTATGTTATATCTGGTCAACTAATGTGATTATTTAAGTTCCTTTCAGTAAGAAGAAGAACAAGAAAGGAAAAGGTAATAAGGCAACAACACACTCATTCTGGGCAAATCTTGGCAATACTCCACAAACAAAACTTCAGCCTTCAAGTATTTTTCAAACCCCAGACCAACAGCAGGAATATTTGGTTGACCTAACTGATGATAAAGCACCGAAGAACCCTATGTCAGATGCTACCGAAAGAGTGAATCCACCTGAGACTAAACATGAAGATCAAATGTTTGTATTCTTCCTAAGTATCATTAGACATAAGCATAGAAAACTCTGCACAGAGCTTCTCCTAACCAGCAAGTGAAGTAGACAGTGTCACATTGAAGCCGATGATAGGTCAGTGGTAGTGACGTCGGATACCATGGCAAAGGTCGTGGGTTTGCATCCTACAATGAGCTTTTGGTGAAGGTAAACATGGTGAGGATAGCACAGTGTTAGGGTACTTTGTAGTACCTAACTGACTGGCTTCTACCCTCAAGTTGAAAATCTGTCACCATGCACCTATTGGAGTGTTCTGACAGCAGCACTCAAGAGATAGTTCTAGGCTTTGTGTCCTTACAAAATTTCATACATATGCATAAATATTACCATGGTATGGAAAAATAGGTAAGCACACAAAGCCTAGAACTAGCTCTTGGGTATAGCTCCCTTAGAATACATGTAGTTTTTGGAAACAGTTCCATTTGAGAACTACAAAGTACCGTACTACTGCTAAACATTCCATTTCTTTAGAATAAATTACCACTGAGTTAGAAATGCCTTGAACCACTGCAGAGCAAAAGCCCATCTACTATTTGTGCCTTAATAAGTTGGCTTGCGGATTTTTGGATTCAATTGTTATCTTATTGTTTAAGTGGGAGATCATACCACTTCAGAACCAACAGGTTAATATAATTAGTCTTTTGGTTAGGCATTCTGCTCACTTTTAGGCATACAATTTATGGCTTATGTCATTCTTACTATCTATCCCATGCAAGCATGTCCTGCTTCAATCCATCATTGTAGCAGTGTCGTAGGACAATAAAGGTATCTATTCTCCACACCCTTCAGGTGTTGATTTACTGTAAAGAAATTAACTTATTTTAATTTATAATTATCATTTTGATTCCAGGCCTAAACAGCAACCCGTGAATAAGTGGACGAACCAGATGTACACCGGAAATAGGCAAACAGTAGCAAAGAACCTGAAAAATCCTGGGATTAATAATAGATTTTATCAGGAAGAAGATTTTACTCAAGATATTGACAATATAGACTTCACTGATTATAATAGTGAGCAAAATAAACCTGAAACTTCATATAGTAGTCAAACTGTAGCTCAAAAGCAAGGTAAATTAAAGAATATTCTTACTTGTTAAATGTTAAGTTGAAAAGTATGCTTGTATATGTAAATTTGCTGTGACATTCTTCACACACTCATCTTGATCCCAAACTAAGCAGAGCTTTTACTTCCTTTTTTTTTCATGTCCTTATCCCACACTAGGTGGGGTCGGCAGAACATGTTTTTTTCTTTCACTCCAGAAGAAGAGAAGCAGAGCTTGTATTATGGAAACCATATAACTGATACTGCATAATATTCTATTCTTTTTTAAATAAACTCTTAAAAATAAAATTACACCCAGACTCGAAGACTTTTTTTAAATCCTGGGTGGGAATCGAAATCACGACTTCTATTGTGACAGGTAGTGTTTTTACCAACCACGCCAATTTCCCGTCTATGTATGTTTGTTTGAACACTCTAATCTTAGCCTAACTTAAACTTAAAATTTTAACTTTAATTTCAGACACTTCAATCCAAATAAATAAATCAACAGAGCAAAAACCAGCAAACCAACCAATTATTCTATCAAATCAACTAGTTAATTCAGTACCACCTAACATTTACTACGTTACGACACCGAACGAACCAGTAAAATCCATAAATCAACCTAAAGTTTTATCAAACAAATTGGTTACTTCTGTAAAAAAACCTGTTTTTTCACTGAATAAACCGGTTACTTCAGCAACAAAACCAGTTACTCCTGTACCAAAACCAGTGACTTCTGTATCAAAACCGGTTACTTCTGTATCAAAACCGGTTACTTCCGTAATAAAACCTGTTACTTCAGTAACTAAACCAGTTAATTCAGTAACAAAACCGGTTACTTCAGTAACTAATCCAGTTACTCCTTTAACAAAAGCGGTTGCTTCCACAAATCCACCAGCTACTAGTAAATGTGCAGAAGTTCCTGGCAATGTCAGCGTAAACAGTGTAACTGGTAAGAATATTTCTTTTATATCTAATATTATTAGGAGGTAAAGTTTGAATGTTATCCTACTTCCTACTAATATTATAGAAAATGTGAAAGATGTGTGTGAAGATGTTTGTTACTCATTCACGAAAAACGGCTCAACGGATTTTGATGAAACTTGGCACACAGGTAGTTCATATCCTAGAATAAAACATAGTATACTTTTTATCCCGGGAAAAGATAAGATCCCTCGGGAACGCGGGTGAAACCGCGGGGCGGAAAACTAGTAATATTAATATTATGAGGAGGTGAAGATTGAGTGTAGGTAATCTCCAAAACTATTGATCCGATTTTGAAAATTCTTTCACTACGAAGTTACATTATGTCTGAGTGCTGTGCTAAGATTACTTTTCGTGAAACCGCTAGCTATAAATATATACAACTTTTACAGTGACTAAAAAAATATCATTCCAACCGTTTTCGAACAAAATGCCAACAATGGAGTCGAAAAATGAATTACCTACTATGAAGCAGCCTGCAAATGTATTTTATAACCGTAAGTTTAAGATTTTTTTTTTACCTTAATTTAATTATATACTTTTATAACATTTAAGTACTTAAAGGAGAAGACCAAGAGACTTCAACCGCTTTTTACTGAATACATCATAATTTCATGGGGATGGGTTGACTATTATATATAATGTTTTAGGGAAAGAAATGATATGAAGTAGAATCATAAAATTGCACAATAATAAATTGTTGCTAAGCTACTTCTTAGTAACAGAAACGCAAAAAGTAAAAAAAAACATCCAAATATGTGTTTTAAACTTTAATAAGGCTGTAAAATTGCGAATCTGGCAGTTGAGTCATTAACTTTCACGAGTGCCTTCATGAGGCTCATGTGAATAAAAGATTTTATTTGACATTAATATTAGTCTTTCTTAACATTACATTTCATTGACTAATCCTAGTTCTACTAATATTATAAATGTGAAAGTTTGTCATATTATCAAATCACGCTATTTTGCGAAAATCTCACGGGAATGCGGGTGAAACCGTGGGGGACAGCTAGTCTAAGATTGAAGTATGGATCTCAATTTATACAATATCATTTTATTTTCCAGCTACAAGTCACATGCCAACTATGTCATATCCAAAAGGTACGTTTTTATGTTATTAAAATACTCCAAATCAAAATCAAGGCGATGATAGCTCAGTGGTAAGTGACGTCGAATACCGCGACGAAGGTCGTGGGTTCGAATCCTACAAATGAGCTTGAGCTTTCGGTGAAGGAAAACATCGTGAGGAAACCATAGCACGGTGGTAGGGTACTTTGTAGTACCCGACTGGCTGGCTACCACCCTCATGTTGAAAATCTGTCGCCAAGCACCTATCGGTGTGTTCCGACAGCTGCACTTGAGAGCCAGTTCCCTTCTAGGCTTTGTGTGCTTACCATCTTCGGCCACATCATCACTTACCATGGTGAGATTGTGGTCAAACACAAGCCTATCCAGAATAAAAAAAAAAAAAATTATACAGTTTAGGCACTGGTAATGCACTTATGAACGTTAGAATTGACTCTAACACCAGTTTGGAAAACTGAGAAGACTCCGGCAAGAAACTTAGCTTACAGGTAACTGGGGCCAATGGCATCAGTATATTCAATCAGAAGCTGCCAATAAAAACCAGCCATTAGCATTAAACTTACATTTTGTTTAACTATACTATTTAACACAAGGCTTGTATTTTACCCCAATTTAACCATTATTTGTGATGATGTGGCCTAAGCTAGTAAGGCCAAAAAAAATTGAATAAGGTTGCCTGGGAGAAATATTACACCTCCGAACTTGTTTGTTATGTACCATTTGCTATCTTGAAATGTTTAGAATTTATTGGTGACTATTTTTATTCTGTTTGTTACAAACAAAATTAATCTTAATATATCGCTTTTTAAATAAAAATATAATAGTCTAAGATCCGGCTGTTTAAATCTGCAGGTTTTGTTGTTAAAACTATTTTTTTACGAATGATGATACATGATAGTAGATAATAATATAGCAGCTAGGATTGCCTTTTTTTTGCCGCAATAACCTTTTATTAAATAATATATTGTAATTCAATTGCGTATCTGGTATTTTTTTTTAAATTCTGCAAACTTAATGCTTTTTTTTTATCAAAAAAAATGGTTTACAGCTCTCACTTAGCAGCAATCTATGGTTTAAACAGGTATTCCAGTATTAATTATTTGCAATTTCGTGTTTTTTAAGTAAATTCGGTTTTCACCATCAGTTAGATATTTTTTCCCGATGGTTTTTATGTGAAATACATATGTTAAGTGCATATTATAGTAGATAAGTTTTATCAACAGATACCTGCATATTTTAAGCGGCTGGATCTCGTACTATAAATTGTACTGTCCAATTAGTCCTATTACTTATGATTGTTACAAAGTTTGAACTCTCTTACTAACATTGGTTAGTTTGTAATCAACAGAATCAGTACTACAAGATATGTTTCTATAAGATAGTGTTATTTCCTTATTTTCCAGGTATACCTAAAAGCTTTCTGCAGCCAAGAAAGCCAGAGACAATGATGAACAGTCAACAAAGTAATAATTTTTAATAATTAACGTATGTAAAGTCTTAAATCTTTACTTAATATGTTGCATGTTTTTAGATCCACAAATGATTCCAGCCACCAACACAATGCCAAGCTGGCCGCCAATAACCCCACAATACCCCCAACAATTCACACCCAATCCACAAATAATGGTCTACAATTATATGCAGCACGATAATAATACGCCAATCTTAAATTCTACCAATACAAATGCACCAATGTTTGTGCAAACGGATTCTTTACCGGATAAACCCCAACAGTATTCGCCATCTGAGACGTATGCTGATATGGATAATGTTGAAGATCAAGGTAAAACCTGCAATTAATTTTCAACCTTATAGTATTACTATTTAAAGTTTAAGGAGATGATAGCTCAGTGTTAGTGACGTCGGATACCGCGGCGAAGGTCGTGGGTTCGAATCCTACAATGGGCTTGAGCTTTCGGTGAAGGAAAACATCGTGAGGAAACTATAGCACGGTGGTAGGGTACTTTGTAGTACTCGAATGGCTGGCTACCACCCTCAAGTTGAAAATCTGTCGCTAAGCACCTGTTGGTGTGTTCCGGCAGTTGCACTTGAGAGCCAGTTGCCTTTAAGGCATTGTAATAAGGTGTACAACACTTTGGCAATCCCCTTGGTATTGCTAATGTCTATAGGCGACGGTAGTCACTTACCACCAGGTGACTCGTCAGCTTCGTTGTCACTTGTGGTATTAAAAAAAATAAAGTACATATTCTTGGATAATTTCGATCGGTCTCCTTGCTTAGATACTTTTTATTTTGAGGAATATTAGAAGAATCAACTTAACCAAAAATATTGCCAGATAGAGATGTTAAGAACTTAACAAACGCACGGGAGGAGACGCGCGGGCGGGGAACACCGTCACCGTCGCCTGGTCGTCGTCGGCTGGCAATAAACGAGCCCTACAGAAATTACAGTCCGCTATTTTATTTCATTTTAACGTCCATAGGACCCTAACAGAGATAATAAATACTATGCTAGTACTTTTACTTATATAAGAAATATTACGACGATAGCAGTGGTAGTGACGTCGGATACTGTGCTTAAGTTCGTGGGTTCGAATCCTACAATGAGCTTGAGCTTTCAGTGAAGGAAGACATCGTAAGGAAAACATAGCACGGAGGGTATTTTGTAGTACCCGACTGACTGGCTACCACCTTCAAGTTGAAAGTCTGTGCCAAGTATCTACGGTGTGTTCCGACAGCTGCACTTGAGAGCCAGTTTCCTTCTAAGCTTTGTGTGTTTACAACCTTCAGTAACCATGGTGAGATTGTGGTCAAACACAAGCTTATCCACAAGAAAAAAAAAAGTAGTTTAAGAAATAAACATTACATTCGATTTTAAACCCTAGATGAGACACGTGATGGTTCAGAATCGCCTGATCTACTGCTAAGTAGTCAGAAACGCCTCAGTGCGTTCAAACGACTCGGTCCACAGACTCAACCTAAGAAACCTAGGTTGACTATCAATTTGATGTTCAATAAGGAACAAGCTGTCAGGTAAATAGTATTATCCTATTAATAATAGGATAATGTAATAATAATAAAATACGTTTATTTCAACAACTTATCTCAACTAATGTATGTGTTATCTATCTATCCATAATAGGCTATTATTATTTTTTATTTATATTATGAATAGGCTATTATTCTTATATTATTAATAGGCTATTATGGATAGATAAATAACACTTTATTGTTCCATACATGAAAAATAACAATAAAAAAACAGAAATAACATTCACAATGTCACAATGGGCGGCCTTATCAATAATAGTGATCTCTACCAGGCAACCTTTGAATGGAGAGGATTTGACTACTATAAAAATGTGGCGGGGCATGTAAAAACAACATTAATTATCTTTCTTATATGAGTATCTTATCTTATAATATTATAAAGAGGAAAGATTTGTATGTATGTGTGTATGTAACGAATAAACTCAAAAAGTACTGGGCCGATTTCAAAAATTCTTTCACCATTTGAATGCTACATTATTCCAGATTAACATAGGCTATATTTTTATCCCGGGATAAGATAAGATGCCTCGGAAACTGCGGGGTGGAAAACTAGTAGTATTCATAAATCCTACCGAAATGATAATGGTGAAATTATGTGGTACCCGCTTTTCCTTGGGGGGTTTTTCCCTAAATTTATCTACGTGCTACGTTTCATCCAAATCCGTCCAGTGTTATGGATAACATAAATCGAACTTACGTGTCTTTGAAAGTATGACTTACATATAGTAACTTAGGTGTTTTTATAAATGTTCTATTTATAAAACTTTTCCAAGATGGCGGAAAGTTAAGCATGCAAATTAAGTTACATGGTCTAAAACTCGCCAAGAGCAAAGCGAGCTAACTTCGACAAATTTTAGTAATGACAAAATACTCGTACTATGAAACTCATACTAATATTTTATATGCAATAGTGTGTTTGTAAGTGTTTTTGTGTCACGGGTAACGGATATACTTTTATTTTTATACAAAAAGAAGCTTCAAAGCTATAAATTTAGTACAAGTAAGTGGTATATAAGTGAAGTGTTTTGGCAGGGAAGTGGTAGACGAAACGGATAAACCAGAAGTTTACAAGCCGGTGCATCTAAGGGAGGACATCATAGCGAGCAAAGATGATACAGTAGTGAAATATTTACCACTTTGGCCTTGGAAGAAAAACGTGGTTGTGAAAAAAATCGTTTCTTATAGGCAGTCTAAGGTAATTCATATTTATTTCATTTTGTTTTGGCACTTGTTAAGTGACAATTAGTGACAGGTCGATTGGCTTGGAGGTTAGATAACCGGACTGCTAAGCCAAGAGTCGTTGGTTCAATTCCCATCAATTTCTTATTGTCTATCTCTATACTCTATACACACATACTCGTAATCACTTTCACGCAAAAACTACTGAAATAATTTTGATAATCACTTATATTATTACTAACTTTCCGCCCGACCCGTTTCACCCGCGATCCCGTTTCTCCATACAAACTTTTCATCATGAATTTTGTAAAATCTTTAAACCAAATAACAGCTCAATCCGTTCAGTGGTTTGAGCTGTGTGTTGATAGATCAGTCAGTCAGTAACGATTGCCTTTTAATATAGAGAACATAAGATGTGTCCTGCTAGAATGAGTGCTACACTCAAGTTTTTCATTATAATATACCTGTTATCTGGTGTCCATAATCTATCTATATTTATACTTATATTATAAAGAGGTAAAGTTGGTGAGGTTGTAGAGGGGTAATCTCTGAATCTACTGAACCAATTTTGAAAATTCTTTTACCAATAGAAAGCCACGTTCAATTTTATCCAGGGAAAAGATAAGATTCCACGGAAACGCGGGCGAAACCGCAGGGGACAGCTAGTAAAATATAAGCTTACTGTTGTGATATACATCTAATAATATGTATTATCAAAATTTTCAGTCTGTGATGATACTGGAGCTCGAACAAATGCAAAATGAAGTGTATGATAAAGATAACTTATACGTGCAAATAACCGTAAGTATTGAAAAAAACCGGTCAAGCGCGAGTCGGACTCGCGCACCGAGGGTTCCGTACAAACTTTTAAATAGATTACGTTTTCGATTACCTTATTTGAGGTTTTTGCCAATTAAGCTAGACCTCTAAATTGTATGAGCGCCGATACCACTCAGAGGTCTACCTTAATTGGTGGTTGCTATGTATGTATGGAGACACCCTTTAATTTTCAACTTTTTTAATTTTTTGGATTTTTTCCTTTATTTGTGCTGTAAGACCTTGCTTTTTGCCAAATTTCGTGATTCTAGGTCAACGGGAACTACCATATAGGTTTGCGACCCAAAACCTATAGGGTATTTACGGTTGACCTAGAATTGTCAATTTTGGTTAAAAGCGAGGTCTTACAGCACAAGTAATGGAAAAATTCCGAAATATGAAAAAAGTTGAAAATTAAGGAAAATTTTGGTACTTACAAGTTTACGCGAAAATTTTAATTTGCCGATATCTTTTTATCGTGTTGACTCAGGACCTTGATTTTTATACACCCAATAGGGACTATAGACCTCAGTATCTGGTATAAATTTCAACGTGCTAGGTCCACCCGTTCCTGAGATAATCGGTTGTGACACACGGACAGACAGACAGACAGACGGACAAGAGAGTGATCTTATAAGGGTTCCTTTTTTTATCTTTTGAGGTACGGAACCCTAAAAATAAATTTAATAAAAAACACTAACCCTAGAAAGAACTTGGCTCTCAAGTGCAGCTGTCCGAAGGACCGATAGGTGCTTGGCGACAGATTTTCAACTTGAGGTGGTAGCCAGCCAGTCGAGTACTACCAAAGTACCCTACCACCGTGCTATGGTTTCCTCACGATGATTTCCTTCATTGAAAACTCAAGCATCGCCTTAATATTTAGTATACAATATTTATGAATACTCAAAAAAAATGTAAAGTAAGAAACTTATGAGTCTTTAAAACCATCTTAGATGTGTTTACGTCGTGGCCTCTATTTATTTTGAAAACAAGCAATTTGACTAATTTTCCAGGAAAAATAATCATATCTTAATTCTTACGTTTGTTGACAGAAAAAAGATGTAGTTGGTTTGGTATATGGAGATTTTTAAGATATAATCTTAATTACTATATTATTTGATATAAGTAAATTAAAGAAAGATCCACTGCAGGAAGAAAATAGCCTTGTTGAGTTTCTTGCTGGTGTCTTCTCAGTTAAAGTGTATTGAACCGGTGGTAGAGTCAATTTTAACGTTCATAAGTGCCTTATTAGCAGGGCCTAAACTGAGTAAAATTAGTTTTGAGTTTATTATTTTTGCAGATCAAAGGATACCCATCGACTTGGAAGAAAGAACGAGTACTGGATGTAGTTCTAGAAAGTGTTAAAGGAAGAAGTTTCATACCTATTTTCATTGAGGTACATACAATATGAAATACTATTTTCATTGCAGTATGGAGGAGGAAAAGGGAAGATCTTCCTACAGGCTAAGTCTTCGTGCCTGGGGACCGTACCACAACTGTATGGAATGTTGGAAAATTGTATATACAGGGTGTCCGAAAAGTAGTACGACAAACTTAAGGGTGAGAAAGGTCAAGGGCGAGTCACCTACCAAATAAACAAAAATTTTACCATTATCGAAGTCTCAGAATCTCAAAAATGGTGACACTTTTACTAAGGTCAATTTTGTATATTTGGCAGGTGACCTATCTTTCCCTTGTTTGTCGTACTACTTACCGGACACTGTATGTATCTCTCATTCCAGGATAAAATCTATTTGTGTGCTAAGTTTCATCAAGATCGGTTTAGCAGCTTCGGGACCAACATCGTGACACGGATTTTTTTATTATGTACTAGATGTCTCCCGCGGTTTCACCCGCATTCCCGAGGGATCTCATCTTTTCCTGGGATAAGCCTATGTGCCTATGTGCTATGTCAGACTATAATCTATCTCTATGCCAAATTTCATCCAGATCCGTTCAGCCGTTCTGGCGTAAATGAGTAACAAACATACATCCATCCATCCATCCAAACTTTCATATTTATAATATTAGTGGGATTAAGACACCCAGATTTACCAGAAATTGTGTGCATGAACATGTCTGTTTATCCTGAGTCTGGATGTAATTATCTATTTAAGTATGTATTTACAAAAAAAAATAGTATATTATTATGTAGTAAAAAATGTCCCAGGATATTTTTCTTATTTATGTCCACGATTGGACAAATAAAAAGATGATTTTGTTGAATCTTCTTTCATTTCCAAAAAATACAATATTAGACAGCATTTACATTGCATGAAGGAAGGAAGTCGGCCATAGAGAGAGAATAGTGTTGCCCCCTGATGTCAATCCAAAGCGGGCCGTTTGGTGTTGCCAGCTGTCATTGCCACAAACCGGCCTGAACAATTTATGTTTTTTTCTATTTCCAGTTCAACGAAAACGAATGCAAGTTTTTAGTGATCAGATGCCGTCCAGCATTGACGGCTATACACAAGTACGGGTTCATTATACGTCGGGATGATGTTGAATTGCAAATTGTTATATCACAAATAGATTTCACCGTGAAATATATAGATTTCATACCGAGGCTTGTGCTAAGGAAGAGATTGTCTATGGTCTACGATGGAGAGAGAAAGCTCAATTTAAAAGCATTCACTTTTGGGAATGGTATGTTTATTCTTGACTAGCTTGTCCTCTGTAGTTTCACCCGCGTTCCCGTGGGATCTTAACTTTTCCTGGAATAACAATATGCCTTATGTTACTCAGGGTTGATGTAGCTTTCTAAACAAATAATATATCCTATGTTCTATCTCAAGATTTAAATATACTAATATTTTCAGATATCAGCCATTTCTTGTACTACCCACTACATCGGTTGACAAATCAGAAGGAGCTAGTACAACTGCAGAGTAACGTTGCGTGGGATTATCTCACTGATCTAGACTTGTCGCATAATAAAATAACGTAAGTGTATATAAATATTCGACGAAACCAAATTAAATGCTCTGACAGGTGGTTCTTTATTCGATTAAGGGCCTATTTTTCTACCTGATAAGTCCATACTTGTTGTAAATGTGAAAAATATTGTATTTAATATTTCTTTCAGAACCCTTCAAGGATTCGAATTCCCAACAAGCATGCCTAAACTGAAAAATTTAAACTTATCACATAACTACATAGAAAAAGCGACAGTATTACTCGCATGCAGGGGCATACCCTTAAACTCTATATGGTTGGAAGGGAATCCCCTTTGCCATGATTATACTGACCCAACTCATTATGTTAAAGTGCTGAAAATGATGTTCCCTTGTATTAAGGAGATTGTAAGTATTCACAATCACAAAATTTTTGCGCTATATTTTTAAGTGTTAGTAGTAAGTAGTACGAAAAAGATTTTTTGGGAATAAAAGATGATAAAATTTGCCTGGAAAATTATAAATCAAGGAAAATCTTATTTATTATCCTCAAAAAATAATTGTACGCGTACATAATAGTGTTCGTAATAACTTAAACTAGTTTACCTATTATTTCCCTATCTAAAAAAATCATTTGTAATCTTTCTATAAAAAATACATAAATCATGCTTGATTAAGTTGGCCCCAAAACTAAGAAGACCGATTTTCTCTATATTTTTTTAACATTATTATTTATTTTATAGGACGGCACAGAATTACAAATAGTAGATAAACTGCCAGAAATAAAAAAGAATTACTGCCCAGAGAACGCCGTAGACATTGTAAATAAGTTCCTTGAAGTGTTCTTTCCACTGTTGGAGTGTGGGTTCGAACAAAGGAGCTCGATACAAGAGATGTACGAGGAAAACGCCACTATGACTATTACTTACAAGTTTAAGTTACGTAAGTATGTCGTTTATTTAGGATTTCGTAGCCAGGGGGCTTCTAACTCCTAAACGAGGAAGATAGTCTTGAAACATTGTATTTATTTATTTTTAAAGAAAAATGTATTTCCAAAATTTTGGAAACGGTGATAAAAACACCGCCGGTGCATAGAGATGTGGTGATAATAGAACTTTTTGAGGAGGATACAGAAATGACTTTTGCTTCTGAAATTATTGTTGGGGGACTTCCCTTATGTCACTTTATTTACAATTTTTGATTTTGATTTTGCAAGCTGTATTAGAACCACTTAATACTCAATATTGTAATACTAACAAAATAATATGATAATAATACAATACCTACAGAAAAATCTTTTACAGGGTACAGTCAAGTACACCGTTACTATAGCAGCCTTTTCCTACGCTGTCGGGTAATGGATGAAGGCGAGATGGAGTCCATAGAAGGTTCTAGTGCCATCACCAAGCTTATCACCAAGTGGCCTGGCTTCAAACATGACCCTTATACCTTCACGGTCGATGTTATGCATCATGATGTAAGTATAAAAAAAATGGACGAATCAAAATACTGGACCATCTTGATTGGGAGTATTTTTGGGACAATCAACCAGGCGGGTGATCTGATGGTAAGTGAGTACCGGCGCCGATAGATATTACCAATACCATGGGACCGAAGTGCTGAGTCGATATTTTACAACGTCTATCTTGGCCGCAGAATAAGAAATTAATTTTAGTCAGAAGACTAACAGCAGAAATCTTATATGTAATAATGTGAAATTTAAAATATTGTGGTGAGAGAATAAACAAATTTATTATTATTATTATTAATACTAAAAACAGAAGGCCAATTATAGGTTTTAGCATATAGTGATGTTTTAGTAGTTTGACATCAATACGTAAGAAAAATGAGAAACAAAAAAACATGGATTTTTTTACTGTACCTAAACCAGAACTACATTCATTTTACACTTCATCATTTCAAATATGAATATTTACACTAATCAATTCTTTGGAAATGTATAAAAACTTACCTATAAGCTGCTCTATCCCTTTCCGATAACATCATCATCATCATCATCTCTGCCGAAAGACGTCTACTGCTGGACATAGGCCTCCCCCAAAGGTTTCCACAACAACCGATCCTGAGCTGCTCGCATCCAGCGGTTTCCCGCAACTCTCACTAGGTCGTCGGTCCACCTTGCTGCCCACGCTGCGTCTTCCGGTGCGTGGTCGCCACTCCAGAACCTTTCCGCCCCATCGGCCATCGGTTCATGTGCCCCGCTCACTGCCACTTCAGTCTACTAATGCGTAGGGATATGTCGGTGTCCTTTGTTCGTCTACGAATCTCCTCATTTCTTATTCGGTCTCGCAGCGAAACGCCGAGCATAGACATTTTTTTGTTTTTTTTTTTTATATAATCTTGTGTTTGAGCACAATCTCACAATGGTAAGTGATGATGTGGCCGAAGGTGGTAAGCACACAAAGCCTAGATGGTAACTGGCTCCCATGTGCAGCTATCGGAACACACCAATAGTTGCTTGGCGACAGATTTTCAACTTGAGGGTGGTAGGCAGCCAGGTAGGTATCGGGTACTACAAAGTACCACCGTGCTATGGTTTCCTCACGATGTTTTCCTTCACCGAAAGCTCAAGCTCATTGTAGGATTCGAACCCACGACCTTCGCCACGGTATCCGACGTCACTACCACTGAGCCTTTTTATGAGGCCTATGGGCCTCATAAAAAGGCTCAGTGGTATATATAAGTATATATATATAAGCGACCACGAGTTACTACTAAAATGAATTCTATTGTATTTGTAATTAGGAATATACTACAATCCTCCGTATCAGTGGTATAGTGAAACTGACAGCGGAGACGTTGGCCGAAGACGAACATCTGCTGGCGTTCACGAGGACCCTGGTTCTACACTCTCGTGATGGAAACGAATACAAGATCAGGAATGAAATGGTGTATTGGGATGAACCCAGTAAGGAATATGCTGCTAACGCCTTCCAAGTTACTGCGGTAAGTTATTATTTGGTTTTTGTTTATTTTATTTAAAAGTTGGTCCAATGCCATTTAAAAATCTCCACCTATAAATAAATAGATATATATTTTATACACAAATTACAGTTAGTAAAAGTAGATATATTAATATTACTACATTTAAGTTGTTAACAGTTAAATATATATAGGTAACAAAAAATAAAATAATTACGTAATTTCGCCGGAATCTTCGTTGGTCATGTGTTTGCCAAAAAAACCTAATAGTCACTACATATTAGTTTTTTTAACTGACGCAGTGCTTCAACAAAACAGGATTACGTCGTGAGGTAAATTATTAAAAGAGTTTCAGGCACGCAAAACAAATAGCAAAGCTGTAAGTTTAAGAATAAGTAAGTAACCTAATATGTAGTTAAAAAAGTATGGATAATTGGTAACTTGAATGTGGGGTCATCCTGTGTCATTACACAGGTAGCGGGTACTAAAGGTACCTTACTAACGGCAGAACTTCCACCAGACCCTTGAAAGGTCCCTTAAAAATGAGTCATACTACGTCATAGTAGCAACGAGCAAGCGTAATCCAATATATGAAATTTTTGTGTCACATTGTTTGTCCGCGATGAACTTAAATTTGCACACTGAGTGCAGTTTCATCCAACTTGAAGTATAGGATGCTTTTGACGCCCCCATAAGGTCCCTCGGGAACGTGGGTAAAACCGAGGGGGACAGCTAATTTTATATTGTATAGGATTTTTTTTATCTATGATACATTCAGGCTTAGATATTTTTAGAGTTACGTCTTAGGTTGCCGGTAAGTATTTATTAGTACGAACTTTTATCTTTTTATTAGTATGAACTTTTTTGTGTATTTTTGTATTACTTTAAGAATAAAATTGTTAAACATTAGAAAAATAAGCCAATATAGTCAGATGGTACAAAAATATTTATAAAATGTAACCTTGCTGAGTTTCTTGCCGGTTCTTCTCAGTCGAAGGCTGACTTCCGAACCGGTGGTAACTTCTGTAATTCGACCTTCATAAGTGCCCTTCTAGGGCCTAAACTGAATAAATGGTTTTGACTTTGACTATCAAACTACCGAGAGACGTAGGAATCTACTAATGGTTATAGGTGGATGTAATTGAAAAATTATACACCTCAGCCAAACTTTTTAGAGGTTTATCAACCTGAATAATGCATTTTCATGTACCTCGCAGTAAATTATTACTTTTATAAAGATTAGTTATAATTTAAAAGACATTTATAAAAAAATACTTCAGGAAAAGCTTGTGGTTGACAATCTCACCATGGTACCCCGTAAATTATGGAATAAACAGGCTATTAGACGAGTAATAAGATTGAAGTATTTGACATTTCCTTTTCTGTCCTGTGATATTTAAAGCCTTGAAGCCGGAACACCAATAGGTACCTACTTGGCTACAGATATTCAACTTGGAGGTAGTAGCCAGCTAGTTGAGTACTACAGCGTACCCTACCACCTTGTTATTTTCCTTTCCTTCCCTTCACCGAAATCTCAAGCTCATTGTAGGATTCGAACCTCCCTGTTCGACTTCACTACCACTCAGCTATAATTGCCTTTCACCTGGGCCGGATTTAGAGGTGTGGAGGCCCCAAATTATTTTGCAAATAAGATAAATAACCTACATATTATTCTTGCAAGTGTTTCACCTTATATAGCGGAAAGAAACCTTTGTTCCATCCGACGACAGTTCTAGAACTTTATGAATATATAGAATTTATGTGGGGGCCCCTCTCTTGTGGAGGCCCCCGGGCAGTTGCCCCCCCTTAAATCCGGCCCTGCCTTTCACTAAGGTTAGTTCCATAAACTTAAGGTAAGTAACGTTGACAACGTGGTTAGTATGTGGGAACTACCAGATCACATCGGGTGCTTGACAACAGATTTTTTACTCGATGGTCAAGCCGATGGGAATAGAAAGTACCAAGTCCTCGAAGATTTTAGATACCTCTAAGTGAATTTACCTACTTCAAAGAACATACGCTACATCTATTCTTCTACACATTATCATTTTTAACCGACTTCAGAAAAAGGAGGAGGTTCTCAATTCGAACTCCGTCATTTATTAACCTATTTGGGGTTTTTTTTTTTTTAAATTTCCCTTTGAACGCTACATATCGTGAGTTTGATTACCTCTCAGGACAAAATTTGTGTACACATGATTGTTTGTTTTGAGTATGTATTAACTATATAAATTAAATTATTTTGATTATGCTGGCAAAACGAAATTTTTAGATACTGAAATATTATTTTACCTATATGTGATTTCTATATTGCTTTTAATAACTGCTTTCAGTTAACGTTATTTACAGTAATGAATAATTATTACAGCTTATATAAAAGTTACACTCAATATATTTTCAGTTTATGTAACTTAACATAGGCTTGTATTACAAAAAGCTATTGCCAAGGATACAATTATTGGTAAAGAGAATAGTTGAACTTTACAAAAATAATGAAGTGTAGTTATAGTAAATTAAATCAGTAAAGTAAACAAATAATGGAAAAAATATTATCTTTATTTATATAATTGAATTTTAAAATGTGCAATTATAATTGGATTCATGATCATATTTAGGTACATAAGTATCACTGATTGACTATTAAAAAAACAACTGTATCTTACTTTAACTTTTGTTGTTGTTGTACCATATTATTTCTTATATTCTTTTCTATTACTTTATTGAAACAAGCTGATTGTACCAAATTTAATATTTTATTCTGACATCAAATAGCTTAAAAGGAACAACTTGGCACTAATGGTATGAAATACATACTTAAGATTACGGATGTGATACAATGAAATTAAAATGTTAAGATTCTAAAACCCAATATTTAAATGATTCTCACACAGTATCCATAGATTCCTCATTTAACGGTTCAGTCTCCATTTCCATGTCCTTATCGTCAGCTCCAGAGGCATATTTTAACCTCAGCTTTTCATAGTGCAATTGCTCTTTCGATGAAACAGAGGGCTTGCATTTCGCAAGTGCCGCCCTAAAGTCATCAGAAGTAACAAATATCTCCCCTTCCAATGTACCATTTGAGATGTGATTAGTCAGTGTATTTGTAGCTGCTGCTCTCACCAACCCTGCCAAATCAGCCCCAGTGTAACCTTCAGTCAGTCCTGCAACAACTTGCAAATCCACATCTGACCCTAAATGAGGCTTGGTTCCATCTTTAGTCAGCTTCTGAAGTATATCGTATCTGTCTTCTCTGGCCGGCATTCCAACATACATGACGCGGTCTAAACGACCTGGCCTCAATACAGCTGGGTCAATGATGTCTGGTCGATTTGATGCGGCCAATACGAACACGCCCTCTCGACTCTCTATGCCATCCATCTCTGTCAACAGTTGGTTGACTACTCTTGCAGCTCCATTGTGGTCTTGTGATGTACGTCTTGGGCATAAAGCATCAAACTCATCAAAGAATATTACACATGGTGCAGAGTTTCGAGCTCGTCTGAAACATGTGCGTACTGCCCTTTCACTCTCACCAACATACATGTTAAGTAATTCAGGTCCTTTTACTGAAATGAAGTTGACACCAGCTTCATTTGCCACTGCTTTTGCTAGCAATGTTTTACCACAACCAGGTGGTCCACAAAGTAAGATTCCACTGGGTGCTGATAATCCCAATTTAATCAGTTGTTCAGGGTACTTAACTGGCGCCAGTACAGCTAACTGTAGGTCTTTACGTACTTGACTTAATGAACCAACATCATTCCATGTAACATCAGGCACAGTAACTATTCCCTCTCTTACTGCACAAGGCTTAGTTGTTTTCAGAGCTTTGACAAAGTCTTGCTGTCTGATGGCAAGACCAGATAATTCATCAGCTGTGTAAGGCATGTCTTCCAGGAGTGCCACTACATCTTCTACAGGATCAATAGGTTTTTGAATAGGCTCGGCTTCAATATGATTTTCATCTACTTTCACTGGAACACTTTTTTCTTCAGCAGGTGATTCTGAATCTGTTGCAGCTATTTCTGCCTCTGGATCCTTTTCAGGTGCATCACCAGTTTCATTGGATGCTCTTTCATCACTCTCCTTCTCACCATTGGGAATAATAGTTTCAGGTTCTTCAACAGGTTTTAAGGGTTTAGCTATTTCTTTCTCAACTATTAACTTTGATGCACGGATCTCTGAAAATATTCTCTTGACCGCATAAGTACTAGCTTTGTTAACAAGTGCTTGCAAATCAGCACCAACAAAACCTGGAGTTATTTGAGCTAGTATATTCATATCAATGTCTTCTCCTAATGCAATGTTTTTACAAAGAATTGTAAGTATTTCCTTTCTTGCTTTTAATGATGGAATGCCTAAAGTGATTTCTTGTTCAAGGCGGCCAGCACGTCTCAAGGCAGGGTCTAAGGCATCAGGGTTGTTTGTTGCTGCAAGCATGAGGATAGAAGCACCGCTATCACTCAGTGCATCTAGGCTAGCAAGTAGTTGGGCAACCATTCTCTTCTCCATGTCTTTTTGAGCATGAACTCTATTGCCACACACAGCATCTATCTCATCAATAAATAAAACACTAGGTGATACGGCTACAGCTCTTTCAAATAGCTCACGGATTCTTTCCTCAGACTCTCCAGAAACACCACCAACTAACTCGGTGCCAGTAACAGCAATAAGAGGCAATTGAAGTTTGCCAGCTATTGCATGTGCTATCAAGGTCTTTCCTGTTCCAGGAGGCCCATGCAACAATGCACCTCTTGGTGCTTTAATACCTAGCTGGCTATACACTTCAGGATGCTTCATATGCAATATAAGGTCACATATTTGTGTTATAATTTCAGATATTCCACCGATATCATCAAAGTTAACCTTGACACTTTTAGAAGTTCCAATGATGTCAAATTTTTTCTTTGGTACTGCACTTTTATTTACCTCGGGTTTCCGTTTTTTATCATTGTTGTGTTGCGATTTGGGCGTGTCAATTGTCGTACTGTTGGCGATTTTTGGTAATTGAGTTTGTGGTATGTGGGGAGTTATGGTTATTTGATCGTTGATTTTTGGCAGTTTCGGTGCAGAATTTCCGTCTTCGTCGCTGCTCAATATGTCTATAGGTTCGCCCGACTTATCAGTAGCGCGCCTGTTGGTAGCCGGACGCTTATTATCCTGCATTTTGTACATAGCAAGTAAGCGCTCGTTCAAAGCGCTGTTGTTTTCGTCTAAACACTCCAAGTCGGATTCTTCCTCTGAACCTTCCGATGTAGACGCTCCATCTAATCCGTAACTCTGTAGTACTACTTTATATGCACCTTCTACCATCTGGCAGAAAGCGCTGTCGCTTCTGTTATTGTACTCGCGGTAGCGCTCTTTCAGAGAACGCGCCATTTGGCTGACATCGACGAATGTCTTATCCACATTTTCTGCGAGATAATTTTTCACTCGTGACACGATAACAGGATCGTTCATAGTCTTTTGTCGTGTCTGGTGTTTCTTCATTTTGCACTAATCGATATTTGTAAGGGATTTGTTAGTATAAGCAAAATTTATTCTAAACACTCGTTTCCTTGGCGAAACGCAATTTTGACAGCGGCGTCGCTGTCTGTCTCGCCGACCGAATCGATTGAATGTTACAAGAACAGAAAAATATTTAAAAATAAATTGTCTTTGACTGTTAAAGAATCCCATTCATGAATCCGTAAAAAAATATATTTCTTAACATAAATATTTTTAATTTGTTTTACAGATCATAACGAAGCCTTTGAGTCTTAAACTGGAATCCACACCTGATGATGACCTTAAAGAAAAGTTGATTGCAGTTTTCATGCAATTGACGGATATGGAAAGGGCACCTAGTGTAAAGTAGGTTCGAATAATGCGTTTGTTATTTTTTATTGGTTTCAATTTTATTTAAATTTTATTATAATTTCAGGTGTTTGGAAACGAAAGAATGGAACTTCAAAAATGCATTAGAATATTTTACTAAGCTACTGAAGTTGGATTGTATAGAATCTATATGAAATCCTGATCCATTTTTATTTTTCACAAAATATTATTAGCATTTTAATCTAATATTATAAAGATATAACAATTACTAGGTACCTATAACTAAAGCGGTCTTTTATTTTATTCGTAAAACAAACAGCAAAAATTATATTATATCCTATCGTACTAATATTATATGTACGTAATTTTGATACATTTCGTAGCGATTTTGATACCTACTGTGTACCTACGTAAACCCTATGTAATCTTTTCTATTCAGAGTCGACATTGCTTGATTAGGTTCTCACTTCTAACCTAATAAAGGTTAGAAGTGTAAGGTGCCAAAATTACGTTTATGTTATATAATTAATCTGTTTTATGCATTTATTTGTATTTCGTAAGATGACTAATGATATAAAAAAAGTTAAAATATTTTGGCGCATCTCCGGTAGACAAAATTACATTTCATCGCTTAGAGCTCGTTCACACGAGCCCTTAGTACGAACCCCCCCCATATCTACACCTTACACAAATTCAGGCGACTTGATATGAGATATTACCCCCAAGCTGTACCTATCTCATGAACGCAAAGCACATGATTTTAAATATATTTGTACAATGTATATTTTAATAACAGCATCTTTTTTTAAATTGACCCAACTGTTTCAGGCTTACTGTTGAATTATTTAATGTACCATAACTTTTTATGAATAGAAATGATTAACAATAATTTTTAATTTATTACCTAACAAAACGACCGTGAATAGGCTTGGCGAACGTCGATAATGCATGACCTTGGCGGGAATTACCTACAGTAAGACGGATGTTGTGTAAGGCCTTTCACGGTCGCTTTTCATCGTGCATAGCTATGGCGCATGGCGGGTCGTACAGCAGGGGTGGATGGTGCGTAAGGCCTCTTAGCCTTAAGGCGTTTGATTTATTGGTTGGACCTATATAAAGATTGATACTAAAACTTGGCATATCTAGCATGAACTGGTAGGTTCTTAATAACTGAACAAATATAAATGCAAAGTTTAGCTGCCTATATTCATAAAAAAATTAAACTCGATAGATATTAAAAATGTTTAATTATTATCAGAAATTTTACATAAAGGATAAAGTTTACACAATCATCTCAAGGTGTCTCGCATACTCTATGGTTTGTTCTGCAAGCTCGGCGGATGGCAAGACTCCAGCGGCGGCAGCACATGTCTCTTCAGCCGCGTTGAAGTGGTAGCAATTGTCCGCACCAAGTATCCAGTTCCGCTGTTTGATAGAAACTTAACTGTACACTATTGAAAATGTGAGAGATTAACCTTGACACTAAGCAACTACTTAGTGCAGTAGACATGTATAAAAAGAATAGAACCTTGGCGGTTTAGTTTAAACAACTACAAAGAAAACTAAAATTGGAATGAAATGATATGTTGAATTGAAATGTTTATTCATCCAAATAGGCCATCACAGACACTTATGAATAGTCAGACTCTAATGCTCGGTTCAGAAGGTTGCTTTTGCTGAGAAGAGCCGGGAATAATCTCGGCAATTACTCTTTTCAAAAACAACTTACACCTATTACATACAATAATAATATAATTATTTATCTAGTCTCACTAACAATATTTGCATGGCGGCAAAAATAGTAATCTATAGAATTTAATTATGATTATGACTGACTGGGAATTAGTAATTAGACTCACAAAGTGGATTATTAAGGCAATGAGACACAATTGGTTTTGTTGATTACCTTCTTCCCATAATCAAGCACAGCCTCTTGTGATGTTAAATTCAACCGTCGAGCAGCTTCGGTACAGGTGATGCAAAGGTATGCCTTCTCAATACAAGCTGCAATTTCTCCTCGCACTGTGTCGAGTAGTGTGTCCATGAAGAAAGTGTAGCTTTCTGCTGGTACATTACCCTGTTATACATATTATATTTTTTATAATCAATAATAAAATGACTATGCCTGACTCTATGTCAAAAGTATAACAAGATCTTTGCATATACATATACAAACATAAAGAGTCAAATTACAAACCTTTGCCAAAAATATCTTGTTATAACTGCCTTCCATCAAATACTGCTCTAATGCTAGTGGATGCCGCACATAAGGGTCAGCTCTGATAACATCTACAGAGAGACGTTCAAGCTCTGTGTGGAACTCGGCAACACGGTTCTGTGAGAGCAAAAACAGCAGGTTCAAGCCAAGTAGTTGGTACATGAATGCTGATTCTGGGAGATGGTCTCTGGAAAGATGACAATAAAAACCATATTATACATTATATACCTACATATGGGTAAACAAATAATTTGTCTTGATTGATCTATCAACTGACAGCCTAAACCACTAGGTTCAAAGCACAAAACTTTGGATATGGGGTCCTTGTAGAGGCATCTACTAAAGATAACTAAATTAAACTCTTATGTGTTTTATTTTAGGTAAATTAGGGGATAGCAGGTAAAAGAATAGTAATCTTTGTGTATTGATTACAATTTTTAATTACGTGGGTTAATAAAATTGTGCAAGTTTTTTAGATAATTTATAACATAAAGCACATACCAATTTAGCAATTGTTTTAGTACATTAAAATTTGTGTGCTATTGAAACCTTTATCTGACTCATTTCATTGAATTATTTTAACATGATAAACTTACTTGTAATCAAAATAATAACATTTCAACTGGGACATGTATCGTTCGAATGCTTTGACATCCTTCGCAGCGACCGCCCATTGAGCGCCGATTTCTAAAACATCCCGAGCCAGTATCAGTTCTTTCTGATTCGCCGCAGTATTGTTACTGGGTAAGAATGTTAGTTGAGTGAGTGCCACCTGAAAATAAATGATTATCTCATACCCAAAGCTCTAAGGATTTTGTCAAGTCATCTCAAGGGTTAACAATAGGTACCTTTATTTTATTCAGTAGTTCACCACATTTATCTAATTTCTTTGGCTTCTTTGCCCACTCTGTTTTTAAATTTTGATAAAGTGATGCTACGTCTTTCACTGAAGCCATTATTTTTATTTATAATTTACAATTACACTGGAAACTTGAGAAGTAAGCAATTTTACGGAGGTTGTTTTGTTTTTTTTTTTATTTGACAGCTTACGTTCCGAAATTTATATATGAAATTCTATCGCAATTTCATTTCATTTCATTTACTCCTTCAATGACCCTTACACTTGACGACTAATATTTTTACTAAAAACACCAAATACTTTAATACTTTATACTTTGAGTATTAAGCCAGGTTTTATACGAAAAAAAACAAAAATTAAATTTATCAAAAAAAAAAACGATTATGTCATTAACTAAAGCTATATCTAGTTATTGAACGCACTTCCATGACATATCAAATTCGAGAACTAATCCATAGACCAGACTCTAATAAGCTATAAGCTTTTAATTATAGAAACTGATGCAAAGCAAAGCGGGCTATTCACAGTAAGCTATCACAGAGTTTTAAAATCTTGACTAAAAATAATTTTTAATTTTAACCAAGCAAATGGATAAGTAAAGATACTTTCATATTTTATTATTAGTTATATGAAAGTAAAAAAAAAAGTAAAAAGAGATGGATGATTGTGAGAAAGATGAAAGTTGAAATCAGTGATACTTTGGCCTTTGATTACTCAAAGACTTTGACTGATAAAAGGGGCAAATGTAAAAAAATATACATCGGGCCCTCTCTAAAAAAATGACAACAAACAGGGCAAGTATGATGACATGATATGTGCCACATTTTATTTATTGTCCGTTTGTACAAACCACGTTAGATTTTTTTTAGGGGTTAATGTTTTGTAGAATTCGGTTTTAGTGAAATTGGTGCCCGTCGCTATACACGACTTTTTAAAATTTCACTTCTCTGGTTGTCTAAGATTGAAATTTATAGGACAAAACGCCACCAATATTATTCAATAAAACCTTCACGATTTACGATTACGAAAGTTCCCGCCAAATAGTTATTTTATTATAATAAATGGTGATGGTTGGGCGGGTAACAACTTTTTTATTAATGTCAGTCAGTAGTTATTGTTCCGAGTTCCGAGGTCTGACCCTTGTCCTCCGCTAGGAGTAAAACTGTTCTTGTCTGACCACTGACAATATAAATCATATATATTGTCAGTGGGTCTGACTTCTGCCAGTTCTGCTTGCCGTCCGTCCGTCAGTCCAAAGAGGATAAAAACACTACGTTTTACGTCAGTCCGTCACTCCGTCAGTTTGACATGTCAGTCAGTCGGTTGGGCGGATAGTGGTTATTTTTCAGATGTAAATGGATTTTCCTTTCGATTGAATGAAAAATGAATTATATGAAAATAAAAAAAAATTGAATGTTATGTGAGACAATATTTTGTTATTTTGAAATAAATTATGGTTTTACAAAATGAGTTCGCCCACGGCTGTAGCTTGCCGTGAAATTTTCGACGAAAATAGTCAACCATCCGCAGAAGGTTTGTTATTTCATTTATTTTCTATAATTAAATAGCTAACATTTGAATTATTACATATATATCGTATATATCGTTTTTCCTAATATGATGTAATGATGGGAATTACTTTTGAAAAAGCGCCTAAATAATACCTTTTATCTTCTGAGAAGGTTCTTCTATTCGGGATTTGCGTACCCAGTAGTTTCTCATCAATTCTGCTCGGTTGAATTAGTCATATTTGTTTAGGATACCTAATAATTTGTTCTCAATGGAGATTATAATTTGTTCTTTCCTCTTTCACAAGTAAAAAAACGAAGAAGTGGCTTGAAATCCAGAGAACAGGATTATCTCAAGAACTAGGATGCCTACAAACACTTCAGTGTTCACATCAAAATTGTTTTAGTAGTTCTACATCTACTTACTTGAATGAAAAAAAATATAATTATTGTACCATGGCAATCACACAAGATATAATAGAGACCAGAAGTATATAATAGAATCAATTTCATTATAAAATATACAATAAAATTGTTAAATATTTGAAAAAAAAGCCAGTATAGTCAGATGGTCCAAAAATATTTAAAAATGTAACCTTGCTGAGTTTCTTGCTGGTTCTTCTCAGTTGAAGGCTGACTTCCAAACCGGTGGTAACTTCTGTAATTCGGCCTTCTTAAGTGCCCTTCTACACACATGGGTTTGGGTACCGATTAATGCAACTCTCAATAAATTACACAATGGATAATGTGTATAAAAGTTAAGTTAAAATGGTGTTAAATCTCAATATAGATGGATTTTTATGAAACTAGGCATAAACAATAACTCTGGAATCTTACTAAATTTAAGTATTAAATCCTTCTAGATCTCAAGTGGTAGGTACCACAAGTCTCAGACAGTTATTCATAATATGTAATAAATTTTCCAGAAATCTCTGAATATGCTCATCAACTGGGCATTGATCCTGATAGCGAGAGCCACCTGTTGCCCCTGGCTCGAGATGGACTCATGCAAGCACTACCACCACCATGGAAAGCTTAGTAAGTCATTTTGTTCATGATGGAATAGAAGGTAAAAAGAGCTCCCCTTCATAATTCCTCCTGATTGATTTGTCAGCTGATATATCTTCGGTGTTAACATCACTTACCATGGCCAGATTGTTATTAAAGATAATCATGTTAATAAAAAAAACAAATGCAGTTTCCATTGTCTTCCTATGGTGACTTGGGGATACTTATTTGGCATAATTCAAAATTAAGCTTGCATATTGTGGTGTTAGATCTAAACACCACAGTTTCCTAATAGGGTTTTATGGTATTCTACAGTGAGTTTTGTAAACTCACAATTGTAAATTCTTCTCCAGTACTAAATTTTATTCTTTCCTTGGATTTGCTGAAAGCTTCATTAATTCCTCTTTTGAAACACCAGCTTAGATGAGAAGCTGCAAACTCACTACTACTACAATGAAGAGACGAAGAAAACTCAATGGGAGCACCCTCTAGATAACGTATACAGGGAGCTCGTGAAACGCGCTCGCGATGCTTCCATGCAGGATGACACATGTGCTTCTGTACAGGTAACATTTTCTGGACTTTACCATAATTAGTTTAGTGTTTAAAATTGTTTGATGAGGTCAGACATGTCTCTCAAGTTGTTATCGTACAGACCGTCTCTCTTTTGGACCTGTATAGTTATATTATGGAGGAGCGATGTGTTAGACTCCTCCATTGAAAAGGGAAGATCTTCCGTCAAGATAGGTCAGTGTTTAGGAACGACACCCCAACTGTACTGTACAAGCTTGTATGCATGCAGATCGCTTAGAAAATTTCATAAGCGCGATGTAGATTATTGTAGTGCCATCTATCTAGGAGTCGTGTGAACTATTATGTATGTTGGTACAATCTACAAGGTGATGATAGCTCAGTGCTAATGACGTCGGATACCGCGGCGAAGGTCGTGGGTTCGAATCCTACAATGAGCTTGAGCTTTCGGTGAAGGAAAACTTCGTGAGGAAACCATAGCGCGGTGGTAGGGTACTTTGTAGTACCTGACTGGCTGGACCTCTAGGTGAAAATCTGTCGCCAAGCACCTATCAGCATGTTCTGTCCGACAGTTGCACTTGAGAGCCAGTTCCCATCTAGGGTTAGTGTGCTTACCACCTTCGGCCACATCATCACTTACCATGGTGAGATTGCGGTCAAACACAAGCTTGTCCTAAAGTAAAAAGAAAAACAAAAGTTGTTAGTATATTAACAGCAACTTGCGAGACAGTACATGCCTGTAAACTTTACTTACACAAACTTTAAAGAAACGTGTCCATTTCTAAGTTTCGTTTACAGGAACTCCTAACATCTGAAGAAAACACAAAACACCTCGAACGTGTCGAAACGAAAGTCGAAAGCGACGACGATGACCTAAGCACTGACAGCGGCGAAAACCATGCATCAGACGTTAAAGACAACCCAATAACTTTAACAGGGCCAAGAAGATTAACGCCCATTGGTCGACCCCCTCTCTCGCCTTTAGCAAGACTCGACAAAAAACTCAGCGATCTCCGAATATCGCCCCTAAGACGTAGCGTGGACGGTTCACTTTCGGGTAAACCAAGTCTGATGAGAAATACTTCTGATAGAGATTTGCTGAGTCGGCCAACATCTTTCGAAAGGCCGAAGATGCTGTTTAAGCAACAATCCGAGATTATAGATTTGAAGATGCATGTGTTAAATAGCCCTGATGAGGAGAATTTCAGTCCATTACTATCGTTGGCGAAAACTGATAAAGGATTACCGCTAACTGGTAAGTTTTTGAGTCATTGGGGAAGAATGATAAAGGGTTGAAGATGAGAACTCGTATATAAAAGTGCCGAGTAAACTTTGCTAGCGCGTTGTAAGATTTCTCGGTCATATTTCATTACGTCCATTTGTGGCGATGACGCGCTTCTGTTACATATACTCGACTCACATGCAGCGCTGTTACTATAGCCGCTACAATATCGAGTATTCTTTATTTTCAGGAAAGGGCAGTATGTTTTTAAAGCATGCAAAATCTGACTTGGCAAGTCCAGAAACGGAGAAATCTTTGCCTTTAGATTCTATGACAAAGAGTGATCCACCTAAAGGTATACTGAGGGAAAAAATGGCCGACTCATTGTATCGAAGAACGGAGAGTATTATACTGGGCAGGCCAAGACAGACTTCCAGCTTTGACGAGGACAGGAAGAGTGTCAGGTATAACTCAACTAAATTTTTTGTAAGAATTGTTTAATGTAAAACTTGAATTTTTATGCCCCTAATAAATTTGTTATGAATGCTTTATTCTAAAATTTCTGACATATTTTGTTTGTGAATTAACTCTTTCCAATGAAATAGGCCCTTGCCTATTTCACAGGTTACCAGCTTAGGTAGCTTATCTTTACTTTATTACCACTAAACGTTGCGAACAAGTAGAAACCACCTGATGGTAATCGGACTAATCGGTTACCATAGCCTATGGTATGTTCTTACGACCTGGAAAGATGTTAGGATCTTATCTTTAATCTGTGAGACAGTGCGCTAATAAACTTTTTTCTAGATTTAAACTCGAAAACGTGCAAGAAACAACAATAAGTCCCGGCTCGAACAGCTCCTCAGAACAGAACGATGGTCAAAGCTCCATCATCAGCGCTGCACCTACTAGATCATTGCCATCACCCTTGATCTCATCACCGGTTATATCATCACCGATTATATCACCGAATGTGCCTTTGAACCCCATAGTGTTATCACCGCTAGTAGCTCGGCCACCGTTACCGCCGCGGCCTATCGATAGTCCGAGAGATGGGAAAAGTATTTCGGGGTCAGAGAGGGATTCTATAGGTAAGTAATGTTTTAACTTTGGTAATTTATTTATCAGCATTTTGATGATTATTGTCAGACGCTCCATAATTATGACTAGCTGTTCCCCGCGCTTTCACTAGCGTTTCCGTTGTTGACTTAGACTTTAATCTTTGGAACTACTGACCGGATTCCAAAAAAATCTTCACTGCACTATTCCATCATGGGCTAAGTTTTGTATTACTTCCCTCAGGAACGCGGCACCAAAGAATTAAACACATATTATTACAGAAAGCGACAGCCGCGACAAAGGTACGTCTCCCAGACGTCGCATACTACGTCCACCGGCAGGAGACTATATCAAACCGGATCTATTCCAGAAGAATTTCCAAAAGATCTCTGATCTCGTCCGTCCGGGGGACATTGAGACTTCGCCTGTACATCTTGATGAGCCAATTTTTACTGATAAAGATAGACCGAGGTAAGTATGAGAGAAGAAAGAAATGCATTTATTCATGACAACACACAACATTACATTAAACTAAAGAAAAAGAAATTAACATAAAAATAACACAAACAATAATGTAATGTTGCGTGATGCCAGGAATAGGTCTCGACTCAGCATAAAGCTATGGCTAAAAACAGCCCTCGCGCGGATTTTCAGTCGATGCCTACGTCCATGACATCACGAACATGTAGTATCTCATTCTTATTTCTATCCTTATCCCATGCTAGGGGTTGGCACAAAATGTTTTCCACTTCCACGCCGGTATCACTAGTCGTCTCAGTACACAGTTTCATAAGCATATATTTCTTCAGTCCATCCATACCTTCTTCGGCCTTCCTTAAACTCTACATCCTACGAGGTAAATACCTTATAATTTAAGTTTTTCAACAATCAAACAACACGTACGCTGTGTATTGCAGCCGCAGTTGTAAACTAGAATTCGCACGGTGGTAGGTACTTTGTAGTACTCAACTGGTTGGCTACCACCCTCAAGTTGAAAATATGTCGCCAAGCAACTGTTGGTGTGTTCTGGCAGTTGAACTTGAGAGCCAGTTGCCTTTAATGCATGTAAAATGGTCGAAAATACATTGGCTATCCCCCTAGTATTGCTAATGTAATGTCTATTGGCGACGGTATTCAGGTGATCTGCCTTCCTGGTTGTCACGTGTGGTATAAAAAAACACAAATATTTTAATGTTACTGATGATTACATATTTACTGAATAAACCAACTTATTTTTACAGATCACCGATGATTCCGCAAAAGAGTAAAATATCAATAAACCTAATGGAAAGCATCGAATCTGAGACATCAATAGATTCACCGGACAGAGAATTTGCTAATTTAGACCTTAACGACTTAGATGATTCTTCTGACTTGCACAAAGACAAACAAACAGATGAAAATGTCACTAAAAATGAAATTGAAAGCCAAAAAGATTTGGAAGAAAATAAAGATGCAATTGAAATCAAATCCCCACGCATTAAAGACAATAATATACCAGAAATTAAACTTCCTAATTTAGATTTCCTACAAAAATCCGATTCGGAAGACTCAAAAAAGACTTCTGCGAGAGAAGAATCGATAAACTCCAAATCAATCAATATTGGTGTAAAAAGTCCTCAATTAAAAGTATCGCCAACGCCTAGTTTAGGTTCGGAATTCAGATCACCAAGGCTCGAATTTTCAAAACCTTGGAGTCCATTATCTACTTTTAAACCGTTAAATAAAGCTGTTATAGCACCTCAGGTTAAGTGTTCAGACTCAGCGTCAAGTCTAGGCAAAGGTTTAGCTAGTCCTAGATTAGATGGAGTAATATTATCTCAAGGGAAATCTAGTTCTGACAATGTTGTTGTTGTATACCAGTTTGAGACTCAAGATGATACCTTTCCAAAGCCAGATAGGAGTCCTTTAATACCTGATATGGGGACGAGAGATTTTATAGAAAGAAACAAAGGAGACGAGAGGAGAAGACTAGAGTTGTCGTTACAGAAAGAGTTGGAGAGTATAAGAGTAGAATGGTCGACAAGAGAGCGGAGAATGAGAGCGGAGTTGCAAGAAGAGTTGAAGGAAGCTGAGGAGAAGTTTTTGACGGATAAGAGAATGAGATTAAGTGAGCAAGCAGAGAGGCAGCGTCGAGAAATGGAAGAGGTAAGTTAGTACATGATTAGATGGTAAATCTTTAAAAAACACATATCCAATAATATTTCCTAATTGATTTCCACGTTTTTTTCATAATCACTGTCCTTGGTGAAAGTAATAGTCAAGCTTAGTAAAAAATACTGAATTTTATTGCGCCGTAGCAAGAATATTTTTACTTGTACTATATGAATAGTTTCTGTCTGTTATTCTGTCCTTTTTTTTAAAGGTTTTTGGCTTGGTATCTAGACCTTTAAGCCATTTCTTTATTTTAAATATTCTTCTTTTATGTTATAGTCACGGTATATTGTCAGGTTTTAGTGAAATTAGTGGCTTTTCCTCCAAAACTTTTCACGGACTTTTTGGGACAAACTGAAAAATTACGATACACAGGCTATATCAACCGCGGAACGCGATCACCAGCAAGCGATGAATACGTCTGCAGCGGAGTTGCACGAGCGGTACCGACGCGACACGGACGCGGCAGAGAGACAACATGCGGACAACATGGCAACACTGAGGGATGAATACCGAGCGAGATTGGTTGAACGACAGCAACAGTTGGAGATGGGTATGACTAGTTGATTTTTATAGTCTACATTTTTTTCTGTCGTAGTGTCGTATTAGGATTTATAACTATTGGTTTTCGCGGCGCACGCCAGTAAAGCTCCCAGTCGTCATGATTTGTTCCGACGTTTTCAACAATCATCGCCATATTTCAGCCAATATACACAAAACGAATGAATAATACACCAAAAATTTCCTCATGAAATTACATTTGAATAATAATATGAATTTGGCCCGAATATTAACCGACTTCAAAAACAGGAGGACATTCTCAATTCGGTTGTGTCAAGATTTACAAGTGATCTATACTATTATAAAGAGGTAAAGTTTGTGAGGTTGTAGGAAGTAATTCATCTCTGGATCTACTGAACCGATTTTGAAAATTCTTTTACCAATATAAAGACACGTTATTTGTGAGTGTCATAGGCTATATTTTTATCCCGGGAAGAGTTAAGATCCCAAGGGAACGCGGATGAAACCGCTAGTTAAGTATGAAATTGACCCTTATTTTCAAACAGATAATGAGCGCGCACTCTCGGATCTTCGCGAACAACTGCAAGCTAACTTGAGTAGAGAGCGAGGGAGGATGATAGAAGAGAACAGAGCTACGCTAGAGTCGTTGAGGGAAGAACATACCACCAGAGTTACCGATTTGCGACACGATTATAGAGCTGAGGTGAGTTTAATGAATTACGTTGCTTTTAAAATTCCAACACCCAAACACTGGTTCTGAAATCGCAGTGATATATGTACAGGTACAATGAAAAGGTTCGTCAATTTTCAAATTGATTCGTTCAACGTATCGCGAGCACATATTACCTTTTGAAACTATGTTACAGAATAGACTCGAGTTAGAGAAAATAAAGTTTAACTGTTCGTTAATAAAGCTCAAAATTATTCAGATCGAAGTTGTTTGACTATTAACTTGTCAACAAGATTATTATATAATATTATAAATTAAAACCTTCTTGTTGGTTCAACCTGCCATTATTATTTCAGTTAAAACTATTGTCAAGCGGTCAATGTCATCATTGCAAAACATCATAATTGATTCTTGCAGTAGGTACTAGTGCAAGCGAAAAGCGACTCTAAGGTGACGAACCTTTTCATTCTGTGACTGTACATACAGAGTGTCCGGTAAGTAGGTAAGTACGACAAACTTAAGGGGGAGATAGGTGGGCGGGTCGCCTACCAAATATACAAATCCGGTCAAGTGCGAGTCGGACTAGCGCACCGAGGATTCCGTATTTTTTTTATAATTTTTAGTATTTGTTGTTACAGCGTCAACAGAAATACATCATCTGTGAAAATTTCAACTGTCTAGCTATCACGGTTCATGAGATACAGCCTGGTGACAGACAGACAGACAGACGGACAGTAGAGTCTTAGTAATACGGTTTCCGTTTTTACCCTTTGGGTACGGAACCCTAAAAATTACCTCGATAGAAGTGTCACCGTTTCCGAGATTATGTCGATGTTCATATCGATATATCTAAAGAATATAATAATAATGTAATTTCCAGGTGGAACGTCTCCGAACACAACATGCGTGTCATTTAGAAGAGTTGAGAACTAGACTTGCGAACGAAAGGGCCGCTTCCACGAGACTTCACGACGAGAGAGCGCTCGCTGACAAGTACAAATGTTTGAAGGAAAAATATGCCAGGCTGAAGCATGATGTTAAGGTAAGATTCACGCTGGTGGTCTGGTGGAGGCTGCTGGTTGGAGATTAGATACAATTTTTTTTCTTTATTTATGGGCTTAATCGTATAGACGATTATGTCACGCTAAGGAAAGAAAGAAAGAAAGAAAAAGAAAAATAAATTTATTTTGGACACACACAAAGACGGCAAAAAACAGATGCACATTATACAAAACAGTTGTGTGAGGCCAAAAAAGGCAACTATCTCAACATATGCTGCAGCATATGAGCGCTGGTTTTCAGATAGTGCCCTCAGCACGGTCAATCGCGGCACAGACATAAAAATATATATATGAATATATCAATGTAAAATAATAAGTAAATAAATAATAATAAAAATAAGTGTAGGCAACGACTAGACTATACTGTGAGTGAGATATAACGTGACCATAACATGAGGAATATTGAAAAATTCGATGATAGCTCAGTGGTAGTGACGTCGGATACCGCGGCGAAGGTCGTGGGTTCGAATCCTACAATGAGCTTGAGCTTTCGGTGAAGGAAAACATCGTGAAGAAACCATAGCATGGTGGTAGGGTACTTTGTAGTACCCGACTGGCTGGCTACCACCAAGTTGAAAATCAGTCGCCAAGCACCTAGCGGTGTGTTCCGACAGTTGCACTTGAGAGCCAGTTCCCATCTAGGCTTTATGTGCTTACCATCTTCGGCCACATCATCACTTACCATAGTGAGATTGTAATCAATCACAAGCCTATCCGGAATTAAAAAAAAAACTTGAGAGCGCGGATCCCACAGGAACGCGGGTGAAACCGCGGGGGGCAGCTAGTGTGTTAGAAATGTTAATGTTTGTATGTTTAGATGTTTGTTCCTCAATCACGCAAAAATGGCTGAACGGATTTTGATGAAACTTGGTGCACAGGTAGATCATACCCTGAAATAAAACAGGATACTTTTTATCCCGGGAAAAGATAAGATCCCTCGGGAACGCGGGTGAAACCGCGGGGCGGAAAACTAGTATTAAGATAAAAGCAATAGATTTAAAGACTGATAACAATTCCACTATACTTTCAGATGTCAATCGAACGCCGCAACAAGAGGCGTGAAATGAGTATGACGACAGGATCCGAGACTGAAAAATCTAATTCACATAAAGCTACACAATCCTTAGAAAGGTAATTAATTATTACATTCTCCAGTTCTATATTAGTAGTATTCCACTATTTGAGACAACCTGAAAAGTCATAAACGCTTTCATTTCATTTCACTTGACTGGTGCACTTAGATCAATCTTTATTCGACATAAATGTTATTCAATAAAACTAAAAAATACACGATTTTAATGAAAATATAACGAAAACATAACGTCACTTCGCAAGTTCCTCTCAAAAGTCCTATTACCATTTTTTTCTAAATAATCTCAATTGTAAAAATACTTTAATCCAGAGTATGATCGACTTGCCAAGTTTTATCAAAATGTTTTTGTGTGAACCAAACATACAAACTTTCGCATTTATAATATCAAATAACATAAATATATTTCTTACATCAATGAAGGTTATCTGAACAGGTGTAAAGAAGTGAATGAAACATCAACGAGCGCGGTAATCGAACCTGAACCCCGTGTGCGAGTCAACAACAACCCAACTATCAAGTACAACGACAATGAAACATCCTACTCGGAAAGCAACGCCCACAAATCATACGACAATAATAACGAAGATTGGAAACTCAGGAGAGATAATGTGAGCGCAATTTTTATTAGGGTTCCGTACCCAAAAGGTAAAAACGGGACCCTATTACTAAGACTTCGCTGTCCGTCCGTCCGTCTGTCTATCACCAGGCTGTATCTCAAGAACCGCGATAGCTAGCCAGTTGAAATTTTCACAGATGATGTATTTCTGTTGCTGCTTTAACAACAAATACTAAAAACGATAAAATAAATATTTAAGGGGGCCCATACAACAAACGTGATTTTTCTTGCCATTTTTACGGAACACTTCGTGCGCGAGTCCGACTCGCACTTGGCCGGTTTTCTTGTTCCAGTTTCAACGGTTGCCTTTATCTGGTAGATATCTTTTTTTTTATGTCACAAGTGACAACGAGGCAAGCGGGTCACCTGATGGTAAGTGACTACCGTCGCCTATAGACATTAGCTATACCAGGGGGTTACCAATGTGTTGTACACCTTATTACAATGCCTTAAAGGCAAACTGGCTCTAAAGTGCAATTGGTTGGCGACAGATTTTCAACTTGAGGGTGGTAGCCAGCCAGTTGAGTACTACAAAGTACCCTACCACCGTGCTGTGGTTTCCTCACGGTGATTTCCTTCACCGAAAGCTCAAAGACTAACGTCGATTGCTATCGACTTTTATCGACTAAACTTGAACAATCGACTAATTCGATTAGTTTTAGTAATAATCACCCATCGCTACTACAAAGTATCCTACCACCGTGAATTTAATTCCCAGACTTTACCATCGGCGGACGCGTCACAAACATCAGGAGCGAAACAACCACGGCCGCATCGAAGAACCGCCGTCGCTTTTAGAGAACCGCCTCGTAGGAGGAGAGACAGGGATAAAGATACAGGTAATCTATATTTATACTAATATTATAAAGAGGTAAAGTTTGTGAGGTTGTAGGGGGGTAATCTCTGGATCTACTGAACCAATGTTGAAAATTCTTCTACCAATAGAAAGCCACGTTATTTGTGAGTGTCGTAGTCTATATTTTTTATCCCGGGATAAGATAAGATCCCACGGAAACGCGGGTGAAACTAGTATTCTTATATTTGTGAAAATGTGCAATTGAGCTTTATAAATAAACTAGCTGTTCCGCGTGGTTTCACCCGCGTTCCCGTGGGATCTTATCTTATCCTGGGATAAAATATAGCCATGTTAATCTTTTTTATTCTGGATATGCTTGTGTTTGACCACAATCTCACCATGGTAAGTGATGATGTGGCCGAAGATGGTAAGCACACAAAGCCTAGATGGGAACTGGCTCTCAAGTGCAGCTCGGAACACACCAACAGGTGTTTGGCGACAGATTTTCAACTTGAGGGTGGTAGCCAGCCAGTCGGGTACTACAAAGTACCCTACCACCGTAATCTGGAATAATGTAGCATTCAAATGGTGAAATAATTTTTAAAATCGGTCCAGTACTTTTTGAGCCAATTCGTTACAAACATACTTATATACAAATCTTTCCTCTTTATAATATTAGTATAGACTAGCTGTCCCCCGCGGTCTCACCCGCGTTCCTGTAGGATTTAATCTTTTCCCGGGATAAAATGTATCCTTATTCCAGGATATAAACTAATTTACGTAGCGTACGCATCAGAAGCTCTCCAAAGGAATAAATTTCCCATATTTGCAACATTTTTCATTGTTGCTCCGCTCCTCATAGCGTGATGTTATATAGACTATAGCGGTAAAGCCTTCCTCGATAAATGGGCTATCCAACAAACATTTTTTTCACTAACTAACTAGTAGTTCCTGAGATTGGTGCGTTCAAACAAACAAATAAACTTCAGCCTTATAATATTAGTATAGATATCCTGAATTATATTTCTCTCACGGCTATCGAACCCAAACTAAAATTTAATTAAAATGCTATGTATTTTAATTAAATTTTAGTTTAGGTAAAAAATGTAAGCTTAATGGTTAATATTATGTTTATCTGATTGTCTATCCGTATGTCGGTCTGTACGGCTGTCTGTACGTCTGTCTATCTGTCTGTCTTTCTGTCTGTCTTTGAGTTCGTACATTTAATTTAAATATATAACCAGTTTTATATGAATTTGTAGGTGCAACAACGGACTGTCAAGACTCGTCAGATGCAACAACGGCTGACGAGAAGCCTAAAGAATCTGTTAACGGTATGTTACATGGCGAAACAATTTCTCAATACTCAATTGGGATGATGCCTATTTTCAAGAAAAAAAACTTGAGAGGTGTCAAGGGACACCCGGATGGAACGAAGTTATATAATTCGAGAGAGTAGATATATATTTAAAAAAAAAAACATTTCTATATATATATATATGAAAAAAATATCTGGCTTGCTTTCTATAAGAGAGAGAGAGAGAGAGAGAGAGAGAGAGAGAGAAAGAGTGAGAGAAAGAGTGAGAGAGACAGAGAGAGACAGAGAAACATGCGCACGCCGCACAGCACGACAATAAAGTGACACTGACACTAAAAGTGTCGGTGACAATTTTTCGTGAGCATTTTTTCCGTCTAGCCCCCTTTCACAACGCGCGATAAGGAACTTCGTAACACTAACATCTAATTAATACTCGAAAATAGCGAACATTTTGTAAAATTCCGCCTCTTGAATTACCATAACGACAAAGAGTAGGTCTTTTGATGGCGTATATTTATGACGACACAACTATGTATTTCATGCAAAATTCCATCGATATAGGTATAGACTAGATTCTGGGTCACATACAAAATCCAAGCTAAATGCTATCCGCGTGAGTATATACTTTTACAGCTACATTTGTTTATTAACAAAGGGAGAGAAATGTTTTAAAACAGTTTTAAGTTCAACCTAATTACAACCATAGCACCCAGTAATAAAGTCACAAATCTTCAAAATATTATCTAATACTTACGATTATTAGTCACATAAAACGAGCAAAGCAATAAACTACTCCTGTCACTTAAAAGAAATAGACATAAGTTTAAAGAACATTTAGTGTGAAATCAACCTTAACATGCAACGAATAAAGTATGTTTTCCCGTTCTCGCCTTGAGAGCTACATCGTTTTGTTTCGTTTATTTTTTCTTCTTCGAAGTTTGTGCGTGTGTTGGCGAGTTTGGCCAAACATTTGTAGCGTTGGTAGCGTGGTTTAAAATATGTAATTTTGTTCAAAATTTTATATTATTTGTTACTTTAAAGCTTAAAATATCTCTTATTCTTTATGTTCTTACCGAAAGTAAGATACTCCGACCGTTAAATTGCTTTTTCGAGCATTATTTTTGCAACTTTTGAACACACACTGCGGCACTGTGAGACGTGTTTATATTGGCTGTGTTCAAACGAAACTAAACAAACTAAGAGCTCACTTTTCAAATGCGCTCTTATTTACAGAGACGTATTTTTTGCGCCGACCCTAAATCTAGTCTATACCTATATCGATGCAAAACTCCATGTAAATCATCGTTTTGACATTTAATAAAAAGAAGCTGAATTGATATGTCAGTTACCATCTCTGTTATCAAAGCAACACTATCTATTACCCGTTAGTCTCATCAGCATTTTTGCCGTAAAGATGCCGTAAGCTTGTTTTCCACCTAAGTGGTATAACAAAACAACAGACGGAAACATTGCTTTTCTGAAATTATGAATGATTTTTATTTTCATTAGGCCACGGACGCCGTCGGTGCTTTACAAGATTAAAATCGGCTTCCACGTCTAGACTCAACTATTCACCCAAGTAAGTCATAAAGAAACAAGTTTGTGTTATAAGCACAGTGGTAGTTACGTCGGATACCGCGGCGAAGGCCATGGGTTCTAATCCTATAATGAGCTTGAGCTATAGGTGAAGGGAAACATTTATAGTAGCCGACTGGCTGGCTCAGCACCACCCTCAAGTTGAACTGTTGCCAAGCAAATGTAGGGGTATTCCGGCAGTTGCATTTGAGAGCCTGTTGCATAGGCATTGTTTTTACAATTAATTAATTAATTTAAAAAAAATGATTGCCAATGTGTACAACAACAACACATTGTGTAAGTTTGGTATTATTAATGTCTATAGGTGACGGTAGTCACTTACCATCAGGTGATCCGCCTGATTCCTTGTCAGACTTGTGGTATATAAATAAAACTATAGTTATAGGTACCATAAATCTCAATAATGTTATACAGGCGTGGGGAAGGATGGTCCAGTCCACTAGAATCGTTAAGACAGCAACTTCGAAAGTTGGACGACTTGGAAGACCAGTTCCCAGATTTGGCATGCCAGCCGGCTTACAGCCTCCGATATCCATTTGGTGAATTAGGTAATATATAATTTACTAGCTTTCCGCCCCGCGGTTTCACCCACGTATCCATTTTTTACTCATTTAGACATTGAATTTCAAAAAAACCTTTCTTATTCCTCGTCTACATCTTAAAAACAATACCTGTGAAAAAATTAAGGGTGTAGGCTGGGCGTTGATGAGTCAGTCCTTCTCATTTTTCATACCAAGAAACCCCACCCCTTCAGAAGTGGAATTTTAGAAAACGCTAAAATACGTGTTTCATTATTTTTTATTGATAGCCTAAAAACATAGTTTCATGGTTCTAGCTTAAAAAAATGGCGGACTTCCATACAAACTTTCAACCCCTTTTTCACCCCCTTAAGGGTTGAATTTTAGAAAACGCTAAAATACGTGTTTCTTTATTTTTAATTTTTAGCCTAAAAACAAAGTTTCATGGTTCTAGCTTAAAAAAATGGCGGACTTCCATACAAACTTTCAACCCCTTTTTCACCCCCGTAAAGGTTGAATTTTAGAAAACGCTAAAATATGTGTTTCTTTATTTTTAATTGTTAGCCTAAAAACAAAGTTTCATGGTTCTAGCTTCAAAAAATAGCGGACTTCCATACAAACTTTCAACCCCTTTTTCACCCCCTTAAGAGTTGAATTTTAGAAAACGCTAAAACACATGTTTCTTTATTTTTAATTGTTAGCCTAAAAACAAAGTTTCATGATCCTAGCTTCAAAAATGACCGACTTTCATACAAACTTTCAACCCCTTTTTCACCCCCTTAAAGGTTGAATTTCGAAAAATCCGTTCTTATTCCTCGGTCACGTTTTAAAACAACATCTGGGAAAAAAATCAGCTTTCTAGGTCTAAGGGTTTAGGCTGGGCGTTGATAGATCAGTCAGGACTTATCCTTTTATATATATATAGATATATATGTACTATATATACTAATATTATAAACAGATAAGGTTTTTTTAGTATATTTTTTTTAACGATACACCCAAAAAACTATGAACCGATTTTACTTGTTTCCTTTCACCTAGAAAACTAGTAAAATCTTATACCTATCCATTTAAGAGGTTAGAAATTGTCATATGAGTTGAGATACACACACGAAAGTGTATAATTTTTATCCAAAATACGTAATGACGCTCTCCTTTCCGTTGACTTTGATATAGCCGTTCACTAACTCAACTCAACCTGAAAAATATTTTAAATGAACTCATGTGGCGTTCTCGTGTAATGTCCTTATGTTACTTGAACAGGTGCAGTGAGTACGGCGGACACGCCCGAGCTGGAGTTCGTGCGGCATCGTGCGTTGGTGGAGCGAGAGGGCATGAGACGCGCGCGCGCCGTGCTCAAGCGACGCGCCGCCGCGCTGCGGGACACGAGGGCACCCGACCAGCCGCACAGGGCACCCTCCGTATGTACCACTTTATACCAAAACACACCACATTATACCACATCACACCACATAATATCGTTAATGTCTAGGCGACGGTATTCACTTACCATCAGGAAGTTATACCATAATGTTCCATAAAACACCACACCAATGTGTACCGTGTATATCATCTGGTGTAGTAACACAACTAGACTACACTGCGGTGACATCTTGCCAGCGTGAAACTAATAGAGATGTGATAAACAAATACAAAGTAACTAAACATATTTAGGAGGAGCGTGAGGCAACAGAGTTGGAGGTGGCTCTACACCGAGCGAGGGCACTTCTCGGCGAAAAAGAGATTCGTCTCCGGCACATTGAAAGGGCTCTGCGAAAACTGGCAGACTCGCAACCACCGCCACTTATTCAGGTTTCGAATACTGCCCGTAGATTTTGTTCTTTAATCTCAATGTCTTAAAGTTTAATTTCGCTTGAATCTGTTTTGTTTATAAGCTGTTCTTTTATTTCTAGCTGTTTATATGTCCCTTTCGCAGATGTCTTTTGTTTTGTGGGTGCCAATTCAGGTTTCGATAACTGCCCGTAGATTTTGTTCTTTAATCTCAATGTCTTAAAGTTTAATTTCGCTTGAATCTGTTTTGTTTATAAGCTGTTCTTTTATTTCTAGCTGTTTATATGTCTCTTTTGCAGATGTCGCGTTTTTGTGTTTTAAATGTCAATGTATTATAGAAAAGCTCACCCAATAATGTACTTCATCTCAGTGTCTTTTTGCAATTTTTATCTTTATATGTTCTATAGTAAATGTTTGCTATGCATCTCTTTAGTTTATTCCCATCGTTCTTGTTTATTTAATATTGCACATTGGTAAGTAGCTCCCTGACTAGTTACTGGTATACCTCGTCAGCCAGGACTTACCTCCAGCCGTGCTATCTTACCCAAGTGGGATAGTTTTCCAATGGAATTTTCTTTATTTAGTTTTTGATTGTATTATTACATCCTACCTTTTTGATTGAAACCGCTTTGGGAACGTACGAAGTCATACAAGTACTTTAAATGTGAAAGTTTGTATGTTTGTGAGTTTGTATATTAAATTGTTTGTTACTCAATCACGCAAAAACGGCTTAACGGATTTTGATGAGACTTGGCACACAGGTAGATTATATCCTGGAATAAAACATAGGATACTTTTCATCGGGATCGCGGAAACCACGGGGCGGTGGTAGTAATTAATAAATCCAATAAACGTAAAGGCTCTTACATACAGGAAACAACGAGCGATGCGTCTTCAGGCAGTGAGACTGCAGGTGAGGCGGCGGCTGGCGGCGCCGTCCTTCGGTCTTTAAGGGCTTTACATGCCGACGTGCGAGATATCTGGCGAGCGTTGGACGCAAGGAGACCTCATACAGGTTAGTTCAGTATAAAAATTTGCTTAATCTTCCGCGGAATCGTGATTAAAAACCGGTCAAGTGCGAGTCGTCACGTCGTCGGCAAGTTGTCTATTAAAAAAAAAGTATTTATTGTTATAGCAGCAACAGAAATACATCACCTGTGAAAATTTCAACTGTCTAGCTATCACGGTTCATGAGATACAGCCTGGTGACAGATATACTGACAGACAGTTAGACAGACTGACAGACAGACTGACAGACAGACGGACAGCAGTGTCTTTGTAATAGGGTTTCCGTTTTTACCCTTTGGGTACGGAACCCTAAAAATATATATACGTATGTTCATCGTCAGGGTTCAAGACACATTTTTTATGCAATAAAATTCAATACAATGTAGAAATTTGCTAATAGAAATGATTCTTAGGTTTTAAGTGCTATTTTTTAACTCGATGGTTGTAGCCAGCCAGCCAGTCGAGTATTACCACATCCCTATTCTATTTACGTTTTTTTATACCACAAGTGACAACCAGTAAGCGGGTCAGCTGATGGTAAGTGACTACTGTCGCCTATAGACATTAGCTATACCAGGATTGCCAATGTGTTGACGACCTTTGACAATGCCTTGAAGAGAACTGGCTTTCCAGTGCAACAACAACACCGATATGTGCTTGGCGATATTTTTCAACTTGAGGGTGATAGCCAGCGAGTTGAGTACTACAACATCCCTATTCTACGTAGGAATGCATCGATAGATATCAATTTTTGTAACATGTATCTTGTAACATGTATCATGTAACATGTATCTTGTAACATGTATCTTGTAACATGTATCTTGTAACATGTATCTTGTAACATGTATCTTGTAACATGTATCTTGTAACATGTATCTTGTAACATGTATCTTGTAACATGTATCTTGTAACATGTATCTTGTAACATGTATCTTGTAACATGTATCTTGTAACATGTATCTTGCAACATGTATCTTGTAACATGTATCTTGTAACATGTATCTTGTAACATGTATCTTGTAACATGTAACGTGTAACTTGTAACCATTTATAATATTCGTCAATATTTTGTTTGATTTCAGCATCACCAGAAACCAGTTCGTGTAATGCGCCGTCTCAAACACGGATGACATTGTCTGCTGTAAGTCTTAACTAATATTATAAAGAGAAAATAATAGCAGCAACAGCCTCGAGGAAGGTTTTTTTTTGTATAGATTGTATATTATTTACCTACATGTTGTAAATAAATTTTGGAGGAAAACTAAGTTTTCCACCCCGCGGTTAACGCACTTTCCCGAGGAATCTTATCTTTTCCTGGGATAAAAATGTTTGTCCTATGTTTAATTCTAGGATTTGATCTACCCAAAATGTTTGTCCTATGTTTAATTCTAGGATTTGATCTACCCGTGTGCCAAGTTTCATCAAAATCCGTTAAGCAGTTTTTGAGTGATTGAGCAACAAACGTCCAAACTTACTGACATTCTGTCTTCTGACACACAGCTCACGCTAGTTTAGAAGACAGGGCTTTATGAATGTGTCATTTGGTTAAACAATAAAAATATTTATTATTATTATTTATTATACAAACTTTCTCATTTACTAGTTTTTCGCCTTGAAGTTTCACTCGCGTTCCCGATGGATCTTATCTTTTCCTGGGACAAAAATTATCCTATGTTTTATTCCAAGATTTGATCTAACCGTGGGTTAAGAAGTATGAAGTTTCATCAAAATCCGTTAAGCCATAACATCCAAACTTTACATTTATAATATTAGTAGGAAGTAGGATTTATTAACAGGATTGTTTTCATTACTTTTCTAGCCAGAACCGATAATTCAGGATAATTCAGACGGAGGTGTAGCGGAAAAAGCCCGAGGCTTACGGGCATGGCTTCAAACGACTCCTTAAATTGTATCATACATACCTACATGTTACTATGAACGTCACACGAATCTAAGGCCAGTATTACGTAACGTGATATGTTTAGTCTCGAGACGAGATTAAAGCAATTGAATTTAAACTTTGTAACAACGATATATTGTTTATTTTCGAATACCGGCCTTATGATTGACGGGCGATGATTTAAATGTATTTGTATCTATGTGTTTTTTATGCCTAGGCCGCACTCATCGCGATAACGTGGATATTCGAGCTATCGCGATGTATGTAGCCATGTATTCGCGAATACTTCGGCACTACGGGCGAAGCTTGCGCGGCCACATTCCATTTTGTTTTCTGCGTTTGTACATCGCAATGAACTTTACAACGCGCATGATGTGGCTGCGACGATTCGTTGTAGACCGAAGTTTATCGCCTGAATGTTGTAGGAACTTTAACCTTCGTGTCTTATTTCGATTTCTGAAATCGTTTTTGTTGGACAAATCTGACATTTATGTTTGTGGATTTAACGTTGCATTTGAAATTTTTAAAATACTGCAACATTAATATACTCTTAATAATTCGGGTACTATTTATAATATGTAATTAATGTTTGTTTTTTAAATAATGGTTTAAATGTGACATTTAATCTGAAATAATATTTGTTCATTTGAAAATAGGACCATTGTCAAATGTGCTAAAGTCTACTTTCGTAATTTATGCTTAGCTACAAATATTGTGGTTATAAATAGGCAGAATGAGGTTATTTGTGGGTTTAAAACCTAAATCTATTATTTTATCAGAGAATGGTGCCTAAAGTAAGGTATATCTAGTCATTTGTCCTTAAATATATCTAATCTGTCGGCTTTTTCCGACACATGATGTTTGTGTCAGAATAAATAAAACATTCCAAATATGAAATTTGAAAAAAAAAGTTATCTTCTATTTTCAAATCATATTCATCTAATTTAATCTTAGAGATATAATTGAATGTATACAAAAGTAAAATTAAATTTTATTGTATAGAATAATTTCTTTCATGTATGTAGCTATTAAGGTTGATCTACAGTCAGTTTATTTAAAAACTTTTTCTTTATGTCGAAATTACTTTTACATAACATTTAAAAATAACAGATAAAATATTTTATTTTCGGATCGTGTTCAGTCAAAATTGTAGTTTTATCATATTGTAATAGAGTTGAAAGTGGTTTACAAATGTTAATAAGAAACAATTATATGATGTAGCCCTCGTCGACTCTATTTCAATGAGATAAGAACGAGTATTACTTAAAAAGTGTAAAATGCTTATGTTCTATCAAAAGGACTTTGTGTGTGATCTTGTTAGTTGTACTTTTGAATTCTTAGCCAAAAGTGGAGATAGAATAGTTACTAGTCAAATAATTATTACTATAAAGAAATGTTGTTTGAGACGGAATATGTTATATCGAATGATTAAAATTTCAAGAATGGTAGATAGTAAAATATGATATAGAACCGATCATAAATTAAATAAAATGTGCTCCTTTTAGGCTTCGTGGTCGGTAGTGTGTGGCCAGCTTTAGATATCTGATTCTTATCTTGGTTATAAGAACATAGCATGGCATTGACATATCTGTTGTAGAAACTTTTGGCAGTTCTTTTTTACTGAACTTTTAGTATCTATGTAGAACTCGTGGATTTGTAGAGGTACCCTATCCGTGTCGCAAATTTTATCTAAATGTATTCAGTAATTACGAAGTGATTAAGTAGTGAATAAGTGGATTTTCACCACACAAACACATAAAATATACCTACTCCTTTAAATTAATTATGCTTTAATTTGGAGTATTATTGTTATCTTTGGTTCAAAATTAAAGTATTTATGCCTATTTTTCTATAATAGATATTGGATCATTTATAACACCAATGCAAAATAACGTGTATCGGTATTAATAACCGGTTTTGCTATAAAATAATCGGTTTATCGGTACCTTAGTAATCAGATATTTGAAGATGGTTTAATAAAATGATAATTATAAGTAAAAAAGTGTAGATAGGTTATAAGCACTCCGAAAGCGGGAGGCTAAAAAGTGGCTAATTAGCCTAACTTGACGGTGTACTTAAAAGTACACACGTACCGAGTGTAATGTAGTGTAAGTGTAAAAGTGATCCAAAACAACCAAAAATCCCATCGCGTGTTATAAAATATTGTAATTTCGTGTGGATATTGCAATATTATAGGTATATGTGTGCGTGTATTCCGAACCGGTGGTAGAGTCAATTGTAACGTTCATGAGTGCCTTACCAGGGCCTAAACTGAATAAATGAGTTTTGAGTTTTTTGAGTTAGAGTGCCATTTCTCGGCCATTTTTTAATATAGAATATTGTGGCCTATATACACTTTTTTGCTTATAATATCATTGGTTTAATTGTCTGTCATGATCGCACAAAAACATTCCAGGTTATGTGAGAAAACTAGTATAATTACAGTGTGTGTCTTTGGTAGAAAAGTAGGTTTATCTTTAAAAAAGCCAGCAGTAGCCCTAGGTTATTAATTTTTTTTTACAAGTATGTATGAATTACTTAATTATTTAGTCCTCATATCAATTATTTTAATTTAAATGTAGTGAATATCTTATCTTGGCCTCCATTGTATCTCAATATACGTATAGTTAAGTAAGTACCTAACTATTATTATATACATAATTTTCTCGCTAGGCGGGCTGACTGAATGATGTGTTGGTAGTTTCTGACAAATTCACTGTGATACCCAAACTGCCGATGGCCGATATCACACTTCATTCTTTAGACTTCTTTGACATTTATAAATTGTCACTACAGAATAGTCCATACCGAATGAAATGTGTCCATGAATACAGAAACGGCACCATACCGTGGCTACCCAGGTCACCAGATTTAAGCCCGTGTGTCTTTTTCTTATACTTAAAATTCGTCGTTTATAAAAAAAAACCGAGCACTGTGACAACTTAAATAAAAATCGCTCTGTAAAATAGTTTTTGAAAACATGCGTGCTAGACTCGAAGTGTGTCACCATTTGGAGGACGATTTTTTCAAAAAATAAAATCCGTATTCATTGTTTTTAAGATATTATTTGTATAAGAGGCGTAGTTTTTTTTTCTTTTTTTTAGAACTTTGAAATCTGCCATTGTGTATAGATTTTGGTCTATAATTTTCCCATAAAAAACGAAAATGAATTCAAAGACGTTTGTCCAGAAAAGTGTTCACTGATTTGAAAATTTCATGGTTTTTGTATTGTCAGTAGATATATATATAATTCGGAGTGGATTTGTCAGAAAAAATGTATGAAGGCACTGTGATAATTAAAGTAAGAAGTATCATGATATTTGTGAACTATCAAACTCATCATTCCATTGTTATGTGTATTTAGTTTTTATTTACCTTTTACAATCCTGTTTTGATTTTATTTAGTCGAATCCGCCATTACTATTTAAAACACATTTAAGGCGTCAATAAGTTTAGACAAGTTCGAACATACCTTTGCGTCCGCCAAAATAATTATCTAGCTTCTTTTTTGGTAAACCTTAAGTCTTATATCATATGAGTAAGCTTGCTTACTTTTAATTTTATAAGTACCTACATTAATATAAATGTTGGCAGTACCTTCTTGACAGAAATTATCTTTGAAAAAAAAAAAATCTTTTGCTTTTTCAACGTTCGCGAGTTTCTTTTCGAATAAAACAACAAAATTATTCTAAATGCCACACAGATCTTTTTATTTTATTGCCGGCTCTTCTCAGCAAAAGCAACCTTCCGAACCGAGCATTAGAGTCTGACTATTCATAAGTGCCTGTGAAGGCGTATTTGGATGAATAAACATTTCATTGCATTTCATTACCATACTGATGTCATTACAAAAAAATATGTATTTTCGTCTATAACAAATGCTTGCAAAAACGTGTTTGACATAAATTCTAACTAAAATATATAAGATTAAATTAAATTTGCTATCTCTTATAATTTTCATGGTAAAAGTTTCGTCAGCTAATTTAATTTAACATTGCATATGGAGTAAATTTATTTTTTATGCAAAATACAATGTTAATAAAAATAAATATAAAGATATTCCTTCTTTAAATGTTCCTCAATAAAATTGAAGATTTAATAAATAATAACCGTCCCAAGTTGCTTAGTAAAATAAAATGTTAAACACTTTTTGCAAGTGATTGTACTTCTACTATTGTATCGAACTAGTCACATCGCATTTTTACATTTTAAGTCGAATGTAGTACCTATAGGTACTTACTTTTATTCATTATTATATTTAAATCTTTAAGCGAGTTACGTCCAAAATTTATTTACAATTATATCGTCACAAATTATATTAATATTACCATTGGTGTAACAAATAAATTGCACATTTATAATCATTAAGTTATATTCAGATATACGCGATATTCGCTATGGGTAGCTAAAAATAGCGACGCGTAAATCTAAATAGAGCTTTAGTAGTTATCTTAACCATTGTTATATACATTATTCGAAATATTGGTTAATTGTTCCCATAAGTTATTTATAAACTCGATCTTTTTTAAGTGCAACACGATAATTAAATTCAATTTATAGGTTATAATAGTAAATAAATCATAATCTACATAATTACTATGTAAAACAAACTTAAGAATCTCTTAAAACGAGCCAAAAACTAATTATTAAATTGTAAAATAATATTTAAGCTTCAGTTTCATTGCTATGACTTTATTATTCCACTTTACTGCGTTAATTTATTTATCAGAAAAGTGAGTTTCTTATTTAAAGAATATTTCTACGGCGGTACCACACATACACGCCCACCGCACAAGCAAATTTATGCCGTATTGCTTGCCTAATTAAAAATCAAAGGTGATCTTAAAATCCATGACATTTTCTTTACGATGTAAACAGAATTAGTATTCAACCTTTCAATAAATTATTCTCGGAAGTCGTTGCAATGAAACTGCACCTTAAGTTAAATAGTCGTTTACAACGATAATCAGCCGAAATAAAAACGAACATACGAATAATTTTGTTTCATTTAAGTAGTTAATCAGTCGTTTATATTCCTTATTGCGATCATCTTCAAAATATTGCACATAGCAGAACTGCACTGATGATATTTTGTGCACCTGTAAATAAAATAATAACATTAGGGTATTCCCTATTTATATATGATATTCCATAGAATATCAGATTTAATGAAATTACCGACCGTAAAAGTATAATACTTTTACGATCAAATTTATTTTAATTTCAAATGTCATAAAAACAGATTACAAGTAATTTGCTTCAATAAAACACAAACCCATTTAATTGGCTTTAAGTGGAAGTACATATTTATTTGTTCTTGTATTGTCTGATGAGAGATTAATGCTGTTTCTTAAACGGGGATGGACTTTTTAATGTTCCTTATTTAAAATTTTCTTAATTATGAATTTGTAATTTCAATTCTTACAAAGCTTACTTTAAATAGGCTACATTTTAGAATAAAAGCAGCATGTAAGTTTATTTTTGTAATGTTTTAAACGTAAGCTGTTAGTGAGCCTAATAAAATAAATAAATCTCACCCTGGTAAGTGATAATGTGACCGAAGGTGGTAAGCACACGAAGTAGACGGGAACTGGCTCTCAAGTGCAACTGTCGGAACAAACTCGGCGATAAATTTGGTAACTATTGGTTTTTAATCTTTATCGTTTGACATAGGGTTCATTTTAAATTGACGCCGACATCACGTGTCATCTCACGTAGTTATGTCCGAGGTTTCATTGGAAGATCAGCAACACGTTGGTAATGCCTTGGTATAGCTAATGTCCTACTTACTGACATTAAAAATAGAAAACTTACTCAAAATTTTACTAGCCGAGTTGTATTCCGCTCGTTTTCCTCTTATAACCTGATACCCTACTCCTGGACTCAACTCTGGTGTGCATGTGACAGGTATTTCATCTGAAGGTGTGTTGTTCAAGGTTGACCAGACGTGCCAAAGTTTTGAAGAAACGTTCCATACTTTGTTGTGATTATTGTCAGTTATCTGGAAATAGTTGAGAGATCTAAATAAAGATGGCGTCAATGTCAAATCATAGTTGTTTTTTGTGGGTAGGCTTGTCTTGGCTTTGAATTAAGGTTAATATTACACAAAGCCTAAAAAGGAACAAACTCTTTTTTTTATTCCGGATAAGCTTGTGTTTGACCACAATCTCACCATGGTAAGTGAGGCCGAAGGTGGTAAGCACACAGAGCCTAGATGGTATCTGGCTCTCAAGTAAAAATTGTATCTGCTGGAACTCATTATGTGCTTGGCGTTAGGTTTCAAATACGGCAAGTACCTATGTAATTAAAATTAACCTAAGGTTAATCTTAATCGTGATTTTAATACAACTTTGTCATAAAGATATAAGATTCATAACTCAAGGTCATTTTTAGGGTTCCGTACCCAAAGGGTAAAACCGGGAACCCTATTACTAAGACTACTGTCCATTTGTCTGTCTGTCATCAGGCTGTATCTCATGAACCGTGATAGCTAGACAGTTTTCACAGATGATGTATTTCTGTTGCCGCTATAACAACAAATACTAAAAACAGAATAAAATAATAAAAAAAAAACTACAAAATTTGTACGGAGCCCTCGGTGGGCGAGTCTGACTCGCACTTGTCCGGTTTTATTAGTCAGCCTTACCATTTTATTTGAAATTGACGTCAGTCAGTTCAAATGGATATTTTCTTTTACTGAAAGCTCATCTTCGAACTATACTTCAAGCTATCATCGCCTAAAATATTAAAACATTGTTAAGAGATAATTATGTTTAATAGAAAACGATGAAAGTTACCTTTCGTTCACCAGCAGTCCAAGATAATATCGGTGCTGGAAGTCCACTAGTTGAGCAGTTAAGTGACACTATACTCGATCCATCTATGTTTGTATATGTTGCTTCTATTTTAGCGTCACTAGGTGGCACTAGATAATTAATATCAATATATTAGTGATAGTATTTTTAACCGATATAAAAAATGAGGTTCTCAGTTTGATCCGTATGTTTGTATGCATGTTTATTTATTTTACATTGGCTTTGTTATCTTTTCGGTAAAAGCAGAAAATGCTGTATTTTTTTATTTTTCATATGTCAATAGTGACAACGAGGCAGGCGGGTCACCTGATGGTAAGTGACTACCGTCGCCTATAGACATTAGCAATACCAGGGGGATTGCCAATGTGTTATACACCTTATTACAATGCCTTAAGGGCAAGGGCAACTGGCTCTCAAGTGCAACTGCCGGAACACACCAACAGGTGCTTGGCGACAGATTTACAACTTGAGGGTGGTAGCCAGCCAGTCGAGTACCACATAGTACCCTACCGCCGTGCTGTGGTTTCCTCACGATGTTTTCCTTCACCTAAAGCTTAAGCACATTGTAGGATTCGAACCCACGACCTTCGCCGCGGTATCCGACGTCACTTACCACTGAGCTATTATCGCCAAAAGTATATAAATTCAATGTGATTTCTGAGAAGATTACGTTTACTTAAGGTCCGTAAAAATAGGCCAGCGATCCGGATACAGACTGCGGTCCGCTATTTGGTGACCCCTGGGTCTAAGACTGAATAGAATTAATAAATAAAATAAGCCTTACCTAAAGCCTTTATAAAAATGTCTTTATGATCTATCCTAAACAACGGTCCTTCGCCAGACACCTCGCAATTGTAGGAGTAGTCGTCATTAGGAGGTTGAAACAGCTCTAGCGTAAGTACACATGCACCCGTCAAACCTCGCTTTGCTGTCTGTTCGCAGTCGACTTGCATAGTGCCTTCTGGCAGTTGGAACAGCTTACTGCACTTTGGCCCGTCTTTCTGAAATTATTTTCACAATTAGGATTTACCTACGTAATTTTGTTTCTGAAATAAAAGTAGACCTAGCCATGCAGACTTATTACTTATTCGTAGCATGCAGAAAATTTTATTAGTTTAAGTAGGTAGTTAATATGATACATAACTTCATAGATATTGCAATGCAAGATGATGATATCAAATCAGCTTCTTTTTATTAAATGTGAATGTGATAGTTTCTGCTGTAGTAGGTATGTGTAGTATTAAATACCCTCCTTGCCACCCTTTATCATTTATATACGACGAGAAAAGAAAATCCATATAAGCCTCAGTGATATCCAATGAAACCAACACTCACTTCAGGTCTATAAATCATAAACTGTCTATCTGCATTATAAAGTCTGACGGATTGCAGCGAATCGTTGGAGAACAGCCTCCACGAGCAGGTCACCTGCCATCCAAGCTCTGGTTTCCATGTGCTACTTAAGTCTACTGTTGTGGCATCTGTTAATGCTGCAACAGAACAAGTAGGTATAAGTTTCATATGATTGATTGATTGGCTCTTTTTGAAGCTATCTGGAAGTTCCCAATTATGTACCTACTAGCTGTCCCCCGCGTTCCCGTGGGATTTTATCCTTTCCCGGGAAAAAAGTGTCCTGTTAGTGCAGGTTATGATCTACCTGTGTGCCAAGTTTCATCAAAATCCGTTCAGCCGTTTTTGCGTGAAAGAGTAACAAAAATCCATCTATCCAAACTTTCACATTTATAATACTAGCTGTTCCGTGCGGTTTCACCCGCGTTCCCGAGGGATCTTATCTTAAAAAGTAGGTAGCCTATGTGCTATTCCAGACTATAATCTATCTCCATGCCAAATTTCATCCTGATTCATTCAGCCGTTCTAGCGTAAATGAGTAACAAACATCCATCCATCCAAACTTTCACTTTTATAATATTAGTAAGATTAGTGGGATTTCAAATTTATAATATTAAAGGGATTCTCTGCAATTTTTTATTCACATTGGATACCTACTGGTAATGTATTCACAAAGTAACACCACTTTCTATATAAAGTTTTTATTACAATGTGGTAACACAATGAAGGAAGGCATGTAAAATATATAATAATAAGGCGTATAATAAGGCGATGATAGCTCAGTAGTAGTGACGTCGGCACCGCGGCGAAGGTCGTGGGTTCGAATCCTACAATGGGCTTGAGCTTTCGGTGAAGGAAAACATCGTGAGGAAACCATAGCACGGTGGTAGGGTACTTTGTAGTACTCGACTGGCTGGCTACCACCCTCAAGTTGAAAATCTGTCGCCAAGCACCTGTTGGTGTGTTCCGGCAGTTGCACTTGAGAGCCAGTTGCCCTTGCCCTTAAGGCATTGTAATAAGGTGTACAACACGTTGGCAGTCCCCCTGGTATTGCTTATGTCTAAAGGCGACGGTATTCACCTACCATCAGGTGACCCGCCTGCCTCGTTGTCACTACGGACATAAAAAAACTTGTATACTATAGGTACTAATATTATAAAGAGGAAATGTTTTTGAGGTTGTAGGGGTTAATCTCTGGATCTACTGAACTGATTTTGAAAAATCTTTTACCAATAGAAAAACACGTTATTTGTGGCTATATTTTTATCCCGAGAAAAGATAAGATCCCACGGGAACGCGGGTGAAACCGCGGGGGATAGCTATACGAAATAAATATAAAACAATGAATTTTGTTCATAAAGTTAACATTGCATTCGTAAACACATGCGTGACTGGACGCAGTGAGCTCTGCACATTAACATAATTAATTATTTATAGTGCACCCCACTAATATGAAACAATATTTTATCACATAAAATGTACTGTAACTAAAATCACTGCGTTGTTTTAAAATGGACGCGATACACGAACCAAAGGTTATTCGGTTAAGTAACCTAAATATTAATTAAGCTGTGATGACCTAGTTGTTCACCGAGTGTATATGGGTCCTTACTATTGTTCAGGTCAGGCTTTTGAAAAGAATCAACCACAAGTACAGCTCAATAGTGATTTTTTTTTTATTCTCGATAGGCTTGTGTTTGACCACAATCTCACCATGGTAAGTGATGATGTGGCCGTAGATGGTAAGCACACAAAGCCTAGATGGGAACTGGCTCTCAAGTGCAGCTGTCGGAACACACCGATAGGTGTTTGGCGACAGATTTTCAACTTGAGGGTGGTAGCCAGCCAGTCGGGTACTACAATCTACCCTACCACCGTGCTATAGTTTCCTCACGATGTTTTCCTTCACCGAAAGCTCAAGCTCATTGTAGGATTCGAACCCACGACCTTCGACGTCACTTACCACTGAGCTATCATCGCCTTGATGTCGTTATTACACGCGGTAATAATAGAATAAGGTTTCTAGTAGATACTTGACTTGCTGGCTACCACCCTCAAGTTGAAAATCTCTCGCCAAACACCTGTCGGTGGGTTTCAGCAGTTGCTATTGAGAGAAGAACAAGAAGAAATAACTTATTTTGGCATCAGATTACAACAACAAAATACAACCTTAATATTAATCTTAAGTCTACCAAAGTGAAGCCAAGGGCAGCGGCACTCAGCATTATGTTGCGTCGGTCAATGATAACTGACGCAACGCTTATATTCTGTGGAACCCTCTATCGGTTTATGGATGATGTGATGTGATGAGAGCCAGTTGACTTCAATCATTGTAAAAAGGTCGATAGCACATTGATATTGTTTATATCTATAGGCGACGATAGTCACTTACCATTAGGTGATATTGTTGCCAGACTTCTGACATAAGGTATAGTCAGCACCAAAAGCTTTTTTTCAATTCAGTCTGATAAAGAGGAAGGAGGTTTATATGTCTGTTTGGGCTCGTTTGTAACAATACTGACGGTCTATTTATTCTGGGACCGCGAGTGAAACCGCGGGCGACAGCTAGTAAGGAATATACGGCTATAGCTATACCTACATCTAGATACCAACTTAACATTTATAAGTTGAGAGTCCCAACAGTTTACACAACAATTCCCCTCGTTATAATTTATATTTTTTTAAATTAGACAAATTACCCAATGGTACGAGGGAAGGCGCCTGTCGCATCTTATTAGATGCTATTGTAAGTAGACTCGTTGATACACATCACTCATTATCATGAGGGTTATGTTTAACAATAACCAACGATTTAAATTGATATTGATGACGCATCTTTGTTCCGTAAAATAGTAGGTATTATTGCCTCATGCCTTATTAAACAAAGGTTCGTGATAATTTTATCAAAAGTAACAAACCCGTAAATTGAGTTCTATAGATTACGTAATAAGCATTATCTCACGACGACATTAGATTTTTCTACTTCACTATTGCTACAACTGCTAATCAACCAGCAAACTTCTCTTCTAAACAGTCCAGAAGAGGATCGTACAAGTAATTTACTAGGTATTATGTATTTTGTGGCAGTACCTAACTGTACCTTTCACAGGCTGGTTGTCGTGGGTTCGATTCCTACAGTACAGATGTGTGTGTGCATAAACTTACCTGGATTTCCTAAGCGTGAGATAAAAACTACGTACCTAAAAAACATTGGTAAGATTGTTTTCTAAGTCTTCTCAACAACATGCATAGTTATATTGGTGCAAAATAAATTTACCGTTATTCCTACATGTTTTAAACTCAAACTACTAAAATAAAATGAAACTAAGCAGCGATGGAAATAATTCACTCATTTAATACTAAACACGCCCTTCATTCTTGCTTAAGTCTTAAAGAGACGCTTAATTTCCTCAATTGGCTAGTCGCGCGCTCCTTGATACTTTAATGTACCGTATTTAGGACATCAGGAAGATGATATTCGTGTACGTTATATGAACGATAAATGTGTTTGTGAGAGCATGTGTTGACTACTTAATTGACCTTTTGACTGCCAATGTTACTCTATTCTGCAGGGAGCCTTAAACTTGTGACAGTGTTTTTATATATCACGGCACAGTTTATCTTTATATTATTTTAGTTAGAACGTTAATGTTATAACATAAATGATAACATGGGGGACAAGAAGGTGGAGGCCTGAGGGGCCATGTTACACCCTTACGCGGACTGTTCGACGAGCGCTTAGGGCTCTCAATTGGAATATAAAACTAGACGACTGACCGCTGAGGGCGTCCCAGGTGGGGCATGAACCTCGGCTCAGTGTGTCGCCGGGGGCACAAAAAGTGTGGACGGACTTCGCATAAGGTGTTTTATGGGTATTGTCGAATAACTGAATGCAGCTCGGGCCGATATTTTGAAGAGACATTTCCTCCCGCGCACTTGGAATGAGCTCCCTGTAGAGGTTTTCCCTAGAGACTACAGCATGGGGTTCTTCAAAAGAGGAGTAAGAAGGTTTATGCAAGGTCGGCGATGCGTTCGTGACGCCTCTGGTGTTGCAAGCGTCCATAGGCTACAGTAACTACTTACCATCAGGTGGGTGGGTAAAGTAAGCTTGAATGCCAACTAGTGGTATAAAAAAAAAAATAACGGGGGTTGAGAGAGACAGTCTGAGTGGGCTGCTTTTTTTAAATACTTTTACAAACCCCTCTAACCGAGTGTCATCTAAAGAGGTAAAGTTCGTAAGTTTGTAAATTCGAAACTACTGAATTTTAAAAATTATTTCACTAATCGGAAGCTACATTATCCCCAGGTGCTATAGACTATATACTACTTTTTATCTAGAAAACGTGGATGAAATTGCGGGACAGAAGCTGGTTACATAAACAGATTGATTGGAATAATAAAAAGTAGGTACCTAAGTACATATAGAATGAAAAGTCTTAAATCAATCAAATCAAATTTTACTATGCACTCTCAAATCGCAAAAAAATACAAAGTAAAAATACTTACTTATTTGGATTTTCTTCCCGCATACCTACCGATTAATATTTAAAAAGATTTAAGTGTATATTTAGGAGAGGCCTATGTCCAGCAGTGGACTAGCACGGGCTGATGATGATGATGATGAAGTGTATACAGAAAGCTAATAGTATAATTTTTTATTTTATTTATATTTATTTTGGCAACAGACAGTCATACATAATAATAGATACATGAAGAAATAGATACAGTTCTTGACCTAGAGTGCCAATAAATTTATCTGAATAACTAAATAACTAATAATGCGGGGAATATGGGGTTTACTGGTGTCTTAGTAATTATCCAAAATATACAGAGATTGTACAATATTAGGTGTCTGTAATTAGGTAAGTACCCATTAGGGGCCATCCATAAATTACGTCATACGTTAAGGGAGAGTGGGGAGTCAACAGAGTGTGACATCATGGACTAGGAGGCATAGGCTTCGTGACGTCACATGTATACATTTAATTCTATTAATAAAAAGGTTTGATTTATATATGTTCCCGTGAGATCCGCATTCCTATGGGACCTAGCGGTAAATATACCTACTTTACGACCTGTGGCCCTAGCACGAATTTCTTTCGAAAAGTTATTCGTAACGTCATCGAGTAAAAATTGTATGAAAATTGATCAGCGCCCCTACAGGACGTAAAACTAACTAAATTTGGCAGCACGAAGGGTTTTGGTTTACTTTCGTATCGCCATCGTATCGTCACTTGACACATTTTGTATCAAATCGCGAGCACGAATTTTGTTTTGACATTTGTTCGAAGGCTGGGTATCGTCGTGCTGTCGAGAACGTACGCAAGGTTATTCACTATAAAATTGTCAGTGAGAAAAGGTTCGACAAGTTTATAAATCGATAAAATTAATACATTTGGTGTTTTTTCATAAATATAATGCAACGGAGCACTTTACATTACTATTTGCTCTCCGAAATAGCGATAAATGAGCAAAGAGATGGGTTCACAAGGTGAGTTCGTTTTTTATGTTATAATATTTCTTGTATGTTTTTATTGTTTTATACTCGGCTAATTATTTTAATTTAAATTTGTAGAGAAATTAGGCGTAGAGCCAAAAAAAGGAAAGTGTTTAAACCCATGGAGCTCTTGGATATAGAATTCAAAAATAGATATCGCCTCAATAAAGTGGCATTTAAGTATATGCAACTGTGAGCAGCTGCAACTTAAAACTTCACTTCATTCCAGCGAAAGAATCCCTTTAGAACTCAAGGTATGAAAACTACGAATAATATATTTAAGGGTTTCAGTGGCCTATCGATATGTTTCTGTGTATTAAGCAATGGTTATTTCTTACAGGTTCTTTGTGACAGGGTCTTATCAAAGACTCGTTGGGGAGGCCTACGGTTGTGGAATGAGCTGCCGCGGTTTTCTCAAGGGAATACAGCATGGGGTTCTTCAAAAAGAGTGTGAATGGAAGGATGCTTGTCTGCTAATAACTGAATAACCGGTGGTAGATTCCATTTGTAACGCTTATAAGTGCTTTATTTAAATAAATAACTTTTGATTTGATGATTATGTTTACTTGTTAATAAAATAATGTAAAACTAAAAATAAACCTACAATAAAACCATGTATGTGCATTATGATTGATAGCCTTTATTAAACAATCTTAATAAGAAACTAGAAATAAGATTTATGTATTTATTAAGATGTACGTGCATAAACACCTTTTATTATTTTATACAACAATTTTGATTACAATCATATCCTCTTTCATACTTCATTCCTTTCTTGCCTTTCCATAAAGCGAAAAAAAACATTCATAGCCTCTCTCAAAAATTCCAGCCATTGCCCTTGTAACCCAAGCTCTACATCTCTCTCTAACTCTTTCATGCAACTCTTCTCTCAATCTTAACTCTTCCTCTCTCAATCTTAATTCATAATAATATATTTTTATGGACATGACAGGATATTCATTACACAACTTAAAATGTATCAATAAACTTATAGTCTCATTTTTTAACTATTACAAAAGGAATATAATCATAAACTCATAAAGGCCCTTATACATGTTAAATAGATGATCTACACAGCGTCCGTGTGATAGGCCTTAGAGTGACTGTACAGTCCGATACGGGAGCGACAGCAGCGTCCACATATTTGGCACCTAAACTGAGGGCCGCTTGATGGCTGAAGTGACTCTCGCACTCATGTGTCTCTTCTCACACTTGTCCGCATGTGAAAGTTGTTTAATCTTCTTTCTTGTTTTGCGTACGACGTCCAAGTTTCAGCTCCATACAAGAGTGTGCTCACGCAAGTTTGGTACACTATCATATTTGTCCTTGTTGTGAGAGGACCCCCAGAAGGTTCGATACATCTCCATGCCTGGAAAATATATAGTGTACATTTATAAACATTGTTTGTTTATGGCATTACGAAGCCAAATAAAATTATCAAACAAATGTAATTTGCAATCACAAGATAAGGAATCAAAATATGTATATACTTACTTCTCCATAAACTCCACCATCGTCAAATACTGGAGGTGACTAGTTCTCATCATAAGCTGCTAATATAATGCTGGAAATAAACTTTTCTTCTTGTTGGGATACATGTCAAAGAGATGTCCCACTAATCAAATGTGTCAAACATGGATCGTTCATAAATCATAAACCATTTCAATGTATGCATGTGTTTTCATTGAAAAAATGTATATATTTTAACATATTGTATATTTTTACGTGGTTTTCGAACGAGTGATTCGTTCTTCGTACATTCAATTTGATAGTTTTCATTCAATCAAGCCTGTCCCTATTAACGTAGTTTGACGTCATCTTCGTAATAGTATCGATTTCTCGATAGTCGACAGTAAGTGACTTGTGCTACCAACTATCGTTATCGTATGGTAAACTCGAGACGGTTACGTTACGAAATGTCAAAAAATTCGTGCTTGGGCTACTGTTCTCAGACCTACCGAATATACACAAAAAGGCATTTCGGAGGAGTTCGGTTACTAACACTGTGATACGAGAATTTTATATACCTATCAATATTTTTGGAGGTGTTGTTAAAAAAATAATTCTAAATTTAAATTGGATAGGATGGGCTCAAAAATCACGAAATTCGTTTGACATAATTTATTGATAGCCCCTTACATGCAAAATGCACAACATTATGCGCTCCCATTAGGCAACAATCGCAACAACACACATAAATGAACGAAACTATAGTGCTTAGTTAAATGAATGTGTGTTTAATGTCCGCCATAAAACAGGCACAATGTGCTTCATGGCGTCACATGAGATATTTATATAATTGATTTTAATTGATGATAATCATACAATGAGAACTCAGTTGTTAAGCTTTGGGAAAAATGTAGCGTGACCATAATTACTGCTTGTCTTTACTTTAATATTCCTTGGTATTGACATTGTCATGACAGTTTTTATGAAAACTATGAATCGAGAAAGTGATCATTTACTTTTATGTCTGACTGTACCATGGTTTTGGCGGGAACTTGCGATGTGACGTTGCATTTTCGTGTTATTTTGAGTTTTATTGAATTATATCGGTGGCGTTTTCTCCGATAAAGTTTAATCTAAGTGCACTAGTGATGTCAAATGTAGTGAAAGCGTGTATCGTGCGTGATTTTTCGGCGATGTCCACTTAAATCCATTAAAAAGATCCATGATGGATCTTTTCGCGCTTTTTTGTCCACTTTAATCCTTTATCGTGGATTTTTTGCAAAGTGGATTTTTTAGCACTAACGAGTGTCTTAAAATCCATTGTAAAAATCCATTGATGGATCTTTTTGCACTTTTATGTCCACTTTATTCCTTTATCGTGGATTTTTTGCAAAGTGGATTTTTTAGCACTAACGAGTGTCTAAAAATCTCGAAATGGGCTGATTAACACATGCAATCTTCTTTTATCAACACTTTCAACTTCCCTGGCTGAATCATTCCAATAAAAGTGTAGAACATAAGAAATTTTATTTTTAAACATAAACATTTTCTTTTAAAACAAACAAACATTCGCCTTGTGTATAGTAATTTTTAGGGCTCCGTACCGCAAAAGGAAAAAACGAAACCCTAATAGGATCACTTTGTTATCCGTCTGTCAAGACACTTTATCTAGGAAACGCGTGAATCAATCACGATAATCGAGTCAGAAGATTTTCTTGCAACAAATTTATGGTTTTCGGATTTTTCACACATTACTTATTGCCAAATTTCATGGTTCTGTAACGACATCTATCTACACATAGATATAGTTCGCACGACTCATAGATGCAATAATCTACATCGCGCTAACGAAGTTTTCTATGCGATCTGCATATACACAAAATTCTAACATCAACAGTTGGACCGCAGTCCCCAGGCACGATGACCTAACCTGGCGGAAGATCTTCCTTTTTCAATGGAGGAGTCTAACAACCCGCTGCTCCATAGTTCTAAGTCAACGGGAAGTACCCTATACATTTGGATTCTCTTGAGAGCGTCGTTTTTTGCGGCGTAAACGGCCGTATCTTTTCTTTACGTTAACTTAGAAGTTTTATTTTTTCACAGCTCTAATGGTCTATAGACCTGAGCATATCTTTTTAATTTCGAGTCGATACCTTCACGCGTTTCCTAGATAAAGTGTCTTGACAGACAGATAACAAAGTGATCCTATTAGGGTTTCGTTTTTTCCTTTTGCGGTACGGAGCCCTAAAAATTACTATATACTTAATTAATTGATCGTGCGAAAAGATCGCTATTTTAGTTTGATTAGTTTTTTTTGTACCACAAGGCGAATGTTTGTTTAATTTAAAAGAAAATGTTTATGTTTAAAAATAAAATTTCTTATGTTCTACACTTTTATTCGAAAATTTATGATTCAGCCAGGGAAGTTGAAAGTGTTGATAAAAGAAGATTGCATGTGTTAATCAGCCCATTTCGAGATTTTTAGACACTCGTTAGTGCTAAAAAATCCACTTTGCAAAAAATCCACGATAAAGGAATAAAGTGGACATAAAAGTGCAAAAAGATCCATCAATGGATTTTTACAATGGATTTTAAGACACTCGTTAGTGCTAAAAAATCCACTTTGCAAAAAATCCACGATAAAGGATTAAAGTGGACAAAAAAGTGCGAAAAGATCCATCATGGATCTTTTCAATGGATTTTAGTGGACATCGCCGATTTTTCAGGTTATCTCATAATTTTTATGAAAAGTTTAAATGGAACGGCTATCAATTTCACAAAGACCTGACTTGATTTGTACGCACTGAATGTCTGAATCAAACTTGACTATAACATAAAAGTAGAATAATAAATTGAAATTGACAGAAATGTCAAACAAAACAAAAAAAATCATACTTAAACAGGTTCATGCACACACATGTATGTCATAGAATAGAATGAAACTCACGACCTGTGGATTGATAGCATTTTTAACCAACCACACCAACCGGCTCGTCCATAAAGTCACTCTCATAATATTAATTTTGTTGAATATAAATAAAATACATTCCATAAAATTACAAATCCATACTTCGTATGTATTGTAAATTGCGAAAGAAACTCTGCCTCTTCACATAAACCGCCGACCCAATTTTCATGAATTTTGGTACAGAGACGGTAGACGGTACCTTGGAGAAGGATATAGGATTATTTTTATCCTGAGAAAATATTTTATCCCTCAGGAACGCGGATACAACCGCGGGTACAGCTAGTATTATGATAGTTAACCTTTAAAATACGAGTAAAAAAAAAATAACGTCAAGCTTAAAAATCACATACCGAATATAATCCAAAATGTCGTCACAATAGTTTTACATCCCATTTCCGAGGCCATCAAATACACTGTCATATAAAAAAAACAATAAAAATCACTCGTAAAACACAAGTACAAAGAGTTTAGGTGCGCGTGACTCTACCGTTTTAATGCTACTGTCCGCTAAATGCTGCGCAAGAGACAGGCTTAAGTGACTAAATGGTTGTTGCTTATACGACCAATATATGTGCGTTTAGACGAAGCAAGCAATGATTTAATTCCTATTTGAATTTTTTAAAAAAGTCTAAAAAATTCAATAAAAGAGGTCACACAAGATGGTGAAATCGAAGAATAATTATAGAAACACACTGAATATCATCTTCGCAAAGTATTTTGTTTTACTTTAGGATAAGCTTGTGTTTGACTGCAATCTCATGGTAAGTAATGATGTAGCCGAAGGTGGTAAACATGCAAAGCCTAGATGGGAACTTGAGAGTGGTAGCCAGCCAGTCGGGTACTACAAAGTACCCTACCACCGTGCTATGGTTTCCTCAGGATGTTTTCCTTCACCGAAAGCTCAAGCTCATTGTAGGATTCGAACCCACGACCTTCGCTGCGTTATCCGACATCACTACCACTGAGCTATCATCACCCTAAAGTATTTTATGTTTTTTAAGTTATTCTTACCTTGACCTAGCTTTCCGCTTTACTTAAGATAGGCTTGCCCATAATCCAACCATGGTAATTTACAATGTAACCAATAGAAAGCAAACCAAGTGCAGCACTGTAATTTGGAACACACCGGTAAGTGCTTGTCCAAGTACCTAAAAAGCCATTATAAAAAAATAACACCTGTTCGCCGTTTATTTAAAAACGCTAACATTCTTATCAAATTTGAAATCTGATGAATAAACTTTAATAAAATCAAAACATTAGGTACAACAATAATTCATATTTTATTAATTGTCCCTGAAAATTATATTTCAAATAATTTGAATATATTAACAATCAAATCATGAAACCGTGTTGGATATTGAAATTCGTGATTTGTTGGCCAGTCATAATGACCTGTAGCCCAAGCACGAATTTTTTGACATTTCGTAACGTAACCGTCTCGAGTTTACCATACGATGACGATAGTTGGTAGCACAAGTCACTTACTGTCGACTATCGAGAAATCGATACCATTACGAAGATGACGTCATACTACGTTAATAGGGACAGGCTTGATTGAATGAAAACTATCAAATTGAATGTACGAAGAACGAATCACTCGTTCGAAAACCACGTAAAAATATACAATATGTTAAAATATATACATTTTTTCAATGAAAACACATGCATACATTGAAATGGTTTATGATTTATGAACGATCCATGTTTGACACATTTGATTAGTGGGACATCTCTTTGACATATATCCCAACAAGAAGAAAAGTTTATTTCCAGCATTATATTAGCAGCTTATGATGAGAACTAGTCACCTCCAGTATTTGACGATGGTGGAGTTTATGGAGAAGTAAGTATATACATATTTTGATTCCTTATCTTGTGATTGCAAATTACATTTGATTGATAATTTTATTTGGCTTCGTAATGCCATAAACAAACAATGTTTATAAATGTACACTATATATTTTCCAGGCATGGAGATGTATCGAACCTTCTGGGGGTCCTCTCACAACAAGGACAAAAATATGATAGTGTACCAAACTTGCGTGAGCACACTCTTGTATGGAGCTGAAACTTGGACGTCGTACGCAAAGCAAGAAAGAAGATTAAACAACTTTCACATGCGGACAAGTGTGAGAAGAGACACATGAGTGCGAGAGTCACTTCAGCCATCAAGCGGCCCTCAGTTTAGGTGCCAAATATGTGGACGCTGCTGTCGCTCCCGTATCGGACTGTTCAGTCACTCTAAGGCCTATCACACGGACGCTGTGTAGATCATCTATTTAACATGTATAAGGGCCTTTATGAGTTTATGATTATATTCCTTTTGTAATAGTTAAAAAATGAGACTTTGGCAGACTGGGACTGCAAGACAGGCAGATAGGAAGTATAATAATAAGTTTATTGATATGAATATCCTGTCATGTCCATAAAAATATATTATTATTAATTAAGATTGAGAGAGGAAGAGTTAAGATTGAGAGAAGAGTTGCATGAAAGAGTTAGAGAGAGATGTAGAGCTTGGGTTACAAGGGCAATGGCTGGTATTTTTGAGAGAGGCTATGAATGTTTTTTTTCGCTTTATGGAAAGGCAAGAAAGAAATGAAGTATGAAAGAGGATATGATTGTAATCAAAATTGTTGTATAAAATAATAAAAGGTGTTTATGCACGTACATCTTAATAAATACATAAATCTTATTTCTAGTTTCTTATTAAGATTGTTTAATAAAGGCTATCAATCATAATGCACATACATGGTTTTATTGTAGGTTTATTTTTAGTTTTACATTATTTTATTAACAAGCAAACATAATCATCAAATCAAAAGTTATTTATTTAAATAAGGCACTTATAAACGTTACAAATTGAATCTACCACCGGTTATTCAGTTATTAGCAGACAAGCATCCTTCCATTCACACTCTTTTTGAAGAACCCCATGCTGTATTCCCTTGAGAAAACCGCGGCAGCTCATTCCACAACCGTAGGCCTCCCCAACGAGTCTTTGATAAGACCCTGTCACAAAGAACCTGTAAGAAATAACCATTGCTTAATACACAGAAATATATCGATAGGCCACTGAAACCCTTAAATATATTATTCGTAGTTTTCATACCTTGAGTTCTAAAGGGATTCTTTCGCTGGAATGAAGTGAAGTTTTAAGTTGCAGCTGCTCACAGTTGCATATACTTAAATGCCACTTTATTGAGGCGATATCTATTTTTGAATTCTATATCCAAGAGCTCCATGGGTTTAAACACTTTCCTTTTTTTGGCTCTACGCCTAATTTCTCTACAAAATTAAATTAAAATAATTAGCCGAGTATAAAACAATAAAAACATACAAGAAATATTATAACCTAAAAAACGAACTCACCTTGTGAACCCATCTCTTTGCTCATTTATCGCTATTTCGGAGAGCAAATAGTAATGTAAAGTGCTCCGTTGCATTATATTTATGAAAAAACACCAAATGTATTAATTTTATCGATTTATAAACTAGTCGAACCTTTTCTCACTGACAATTTTATAGTGAATAACCTTGCGTACGTTCTCGACAGCACGACGATACCCAGCCTTCGAACAAATGTCAAAACAAAATTCGTGCTCGCGATTTGATACAAAATGTGTCAAGTGACGATACGATGGCGATACGAAAGTAAACCAAAACCCTTCGTGCTGCCAAATTTAGTTCGTTTTACGTCCTGTAGGGGCGCTGATCAATTTTCATACAATTTTTACTCGATGACGTTACGAATAACTTTTCGAAAGAAATTCGTGCTAGGGCCACTGAGCTGTTTTAGTGTTACAATGATTTTATGTTCATTTTAAGGGTCAATTTAAATTAGTTACGAGTCATGATGCTTTTAATATAATAGCAGTAATAGTAGACGCACATTAATTTAATGAACGTACTGTAATCAACCAGCGTTCGGGCATGATTTTAAGTTGTAATAGATTTTTGTTCACCCCACAACAAATCGTTTTAGGATCAATTTATTTTGAATAGTGTTCGCCCACTGATCCAAATTCGACTAGGTATGAAATTTGTAGGAAAAAATCTCTGTTTCCATTTTTTTTTGTTGATAGCAATAAAACTCGTCAATAATCTGAATTTTGGTCCGTCTAGCTACTCTAGCTAGGTGAATGACTTCGTTGCGTAATCGTTATGAATTCACAGCATGTGTTAAAATGATTAAAGTGAAAATAATTTCCTGTGGCTATACCGTTCAATGTAATTTGATGAAACTTGGTGTACGAACTACTAACGCGGTACCCAATATGTGGTTTAAATTAATGTCGTTACGTCGTCACCACCCTGTATATATATGAAAAAAATATCTGGCTTGCTTTCTATAAGAGAGAGAGAGAGAGAGAGAGAGAGAGAGAGAGAGAGAGAGAGAGAGAGAGAGAGAGACAGGTGACACTGACACTAAAAGTGTCGGTGTCAATTTTTCGTGAGCATTTTTTCCGTCTAGCCCCCTTTCACAACGCGCGATAAGGAACTTCGTAACACTAACTGGTGTATAAAACATCTAATTAATACTCAAAAATAGCGAACACGTTGTTCTGCCTCTTTGTGATTTTTAATTACCATAACGACAAAGAGTAGGTCTTTTGATGGCGTATATTTATGACGTCACAAGTATGTATTTCATGCAAAACTCCATGTAAATCATCGTTTTGACAATAAAAAGAAGCTGAATTGATATGTCAGTTACCATCCCTGTTATCAAAGCAACACTATCTATTACCCGTTAGTCTCATCAGCATTTTTGCCGTAAAGATGCCGTAAGCTTGTTTGCCACGCCACCTAGTGGTATAAAAAAACAACAGACGGAAATATTGCTTTTCTGAAATTATGAATGATTTTTATTTTCATTAGGCCACGGACGCCGTCGGTGCTTTACAAGATTAAAATCGGCTTCCACGTCTAGACTCAACTATTCACCCAAGTAAGTCATAAAGAAACAAGTTTGTGTTATAAGCACAGTGGTAGTTACGTCGGATACCGCGGCGAAGGCCATGGGTTCTAATACTACAATGAGCTTGAGCTATAGGTGAAGGAAAACATTTATAATAGCCGACTGGCTGGCTACCACCCTCAAGTTGAACTGTTGCCAAGCAAATGTAGGGGTATTCCGGCAGTTGCATTTGAGAGCCTGTTGCATAGGCATTGTTTTTACAATTAATTAATTAATTTAAAAAAAATGATTGCCAATGTGTACAACAACAACACATTGTGTAAGTTTGGTATTATTAATGTCTATAGGTGACGGTAGTCACTTACCATCAGGTGATCCGCCTGATTCCTTGTCAGACTTGTGGTATATAAATAAAACTATAGTTATAGGTACCATAAATCTCAAAAATGTTATACAGGCGTGGGGAAGGATGGTCCAGTCCACTAGAATCGTTAAGACAGCAACTTCGAAAGTTGGACGACTTGGAAGACCAGTTCCCAGATTTGGCATGCCAGCCGGCTTACAGCCTCCGATATCCATTTGGTGAATTAGGTAATATATAATTTACTAGCTTTCCGCCCCGCGGTTTCACCCACGTATCCATTTTTTACTCATTTAGACATTGAATTTCAAAAAAACCTTTCTTATTCCTCGTCTACATCTTAAAAACAATACCTGTGAAAAAATTAAGGGTGTAGGCTGGGCGTTGATGAGTCAGTCCTTCTCATTTTTCATACCAAGAAACGGAAATAGCTCCTAACTTTGAATCCCCGTTTCACCCCTTCAGAAGTGGAATTTTAGAAAACGCTAAAATACGTGTTTCATTATTTTTTATTGATAGCCTAAAAACATAGTTTCATGGTTCTAGCTTAAAAAAATGGCGGACTTCCATACAAACTTTCAACCCCTTTTTCACCCCCTTAAGGGTTGAATTTTAGAAAACGCTAAAATACGTGTTTCTTTATTTTTAATTTTTAGCCTAAAAACAAAGTTTCATGGTTCTAGCTTAAAAAAATGGCGGACTTCCATACAAACTTTCAACCCCTTTTTCACCCCCTTAAAGGTTGAATTTTAGAAAACGCTAAAATACGTGTTTCTTTATTTTTAATTGTTAGCCTAAAAACAAAGTTTCATGGTTCTAGCTTAAAAAAATAGCGGACTTCCATACAAACTTTCAACCCCTTTTTCACCCCCTTAAGAGTTGAATTTTAGAAAACGCTAAAACACATGTTTCTTTATTTTTAATTGTTAGCCTAAAAACAAAGTTTCATGATCCTAGCTTCAAAAATGACCGACTTTCATACAAACTTTCAACCCCTTTTTCACCCCCTTAAAGGTTGAATTTCGAAAAATTCGTTCTTATTCCTCGGTCACGTTTTAAAACAACATCTGGGAAAAAAAAACAGCTTTCTAGGTCTAAGGGTTTAGGCTGGGCGTTGATAGATCAGTCAGGACTTATCCTTTTATATATATATAGATATATATGTACTATATATACTAATATTATAAACAGATATGGTTTTTTTAGTATATTTTTTTTAAAGATACACCCAAAAAACTATGAACCGATTTTACTTGTTTCCTTTCACCTAGAAAACTAGTAAAATCTTATACCTATCCATTTAAGAGGTTAGAAATTGTCATATGAGTTGAGATACACACACGAAAGTGTATAATTTTTATCCAAAATACATAATGACGCTCTCCTTTCCGTTGACTTTGATATAGCCGTTCACTAACCTGAAAAATATTTTAAATGAACTCATGTGGCGTTCTCGTGTAATGTCCTTATGTTACTTGAACAGGTGCAGTGAGTACGGCGGACACGCCCGAGCTGGAGTTCGTGCGGCATCGTGCGTTGGTGGAGCGAGAGGGCATGAGACGCGCGCGCGCCGTGCTCAAGCGACGCGCCGCCGCGCTGCGGGACACGAGGGCACCCGACCAGCCGCACAGGGCACCCTCCGTATGTACCACTTTATACCAAAACACACCACATTATACCACATCACACCACATAATATCGTTAATGTCTAGGCGACGGTATTCACTTACCATCAGGAAGTTATACCATAATGTTCCATAAAACACCACACCAATGTGTACCGTGTATATCATCTGGTGTAGTATCACAACTAGACTACACTGCGGTGACATCTTGCCAGCGTGAAACTAATAGAGATGTGATAAACAAATACAAAGTAACTAAACATATTTAGGAGGAGCGTGAGGCAACAGAGTTGGAGGTGGCTCTACACCGAGCGAGGGCACTTCTCGGCGAAAAAGAGATTCGTCTCCGGCACATTGAAAGGGCTCTGCGAAAACTGGCAGACTCGCAACCACCGCCACTTATTCAGGTTTCGAATACTGCCCGTAGATTTTGTTCTTTAATCTCAATGTCTTAAAGTTTAATTTCGCTTGAATCTGTTTTGTTTATAAGCTGTTCTTTTATTTCTAGCTGTTTATATGTCCCTTTCGCAGATGTCTTTTGTTTTGTGGGTGCCAATTCAGGTTTCGATAACTGCCCGTAGATTTTGTTCTTTAATCTCAATGTCTTAAAGTTTAATTTCGCTTGAATCTGTTTTGTTTATAAGCTGTTCTTTTATTTCTAGCTGTTTATATGTCTCTTTTGCAGATGTCGCGTTTTTGTGTTTTAAATGTCAATGTATTATAGAAAAGCTCACCCAATAATGTACTTCATCTCAGTGTCTTTTTGCAATTTTTATCTTTATATGTTCTATAGTAAATGTTTGCTATGCATCTCTTTAGTTTATTCCCATCGTTCTTGTTTATTTAATATTGCACATTGGTAAGTAGCTCCCTGACTAGTTACTGGTATACCTCGTCAGCCAGGACTTACCTCCAGCCGTGCTATCTTACCCAAGTGGGATAGTTTTCCAATGGAATTTTCTTTATTTAGTTTTTGATTGTATTATTACATCCTACCTTTTTGATTGAAACCGCTTTGGGAACGTACGAAGTCATACAAGTACTTTAAATGTGAAAGTTTGTATGTTTGTGAGTTTGTATATTAAATTGTTTGTTACTCAATCACGCAAAAACGGCTTAACGGATTTTGATGAGACTTGGCACACAGGTAGATTATATCCTGGAATAAAACATAGGATACTTTTCATCGGGATCGCGGAAACCACGGGGCGGTGGTAGTAATTAATAAATCCAATAAACGTAAAGGCTCTTACATACAGGAAACAACGAGCGATGCGTCTTCAGGCAGTGAGACTGCAGGTGAGGCGGCGGCTGGCGGCGCCGTCCTTCGGTCTTTAAGGGCTTTACATGCCGACGTGCGAGATATCTGGCGAGCGTTGGATGCAAGGAGACCTCATACAGGTTAGTTCAGTATAAAAATTTGCTTAATCTTCCGCGGAATCGTGATTAAAAACCGGTCAAGTGCGAGTCGTCACATCGTCGGCAAGTTGTCTATTAAAAAAAAAGTATTTATTGTTATAGCAGCAACAGAAATACATCACCTGTGAAAATTTCAACTGTCTAGCTATCACGGTTCATGAGATACAGCCTGGTGACAGATATACTGACAGACAGTTAGACAGACTGACAGACAGACGGACAGCAGTGTCTTTGTAATAGAGTTTCCTTTTTTACCTTTTGGGTACGGAACCCTAAAAATATATATACGTATTTTCATTGTCAGGGTTCAAGACACATTTTTTATGCAATAAAATTCAATACAATGTAGAAATTTGCTAATAGAAATGATTCTTAGGTTTTAAGTGCTATTTTTTAACTCGATGGTTGTAGCCAGCCAGCCAGTCGAGTATTACCACATCCCTATTCTATTTACGTTTTTTTATACCACAAGTGACAACCAGTAAGCGGGTCAGCTGATGGTAAGTGACTACTGTCGCCTATAGACATTAGCTATACCAGGATTGCCAATGTGTTGACGACCTTTGACAATGCCTTGAAGAGAACTGGCTTTCCAGTGCAACAACAACACCGATATGTGCTTGGCGATATTTTTCAACTTGAGGGTGATAGCCAGCGAGTTGAGTACTACAACATCCCTATTCTACGTAGGAATGCATCGATAGATATCAATTTTTGTAACATGTATCTTGTAACATGTATCATGTAACATGTATCTTGTAACATGTATCTTGTAACATGTATCTTGTAATATGTATCTTGTAACATGTATCTTGTAACATGTATCTTGTAACATGTATCTTGTAACATGTATCTTGTAACATGTATCTTGTAACATGTATCTTGTAACATGTATCTTGTAACATGTATCTTGTAACATGTATCTTGTAACATGTATCTTGTAACATGTATCTTGTAACATGTATCTTGTAACATGTAACGTGTAACTTGTAACCATTTATAATATTCGTCAATATTTTGTTTGATTTCAGCATCACCAGAAACCAGTTCGTGTAATGCGCCGTCTCAAACACGGATGACATTGTCTGCTGTAAGTCTTAACTAATATTATAAAGAGAAAATAATAGCAGCAACAGCCTCGAGGAAGGTTTTTTTTTTGTATAGATTGTATATTATTTACCTACATGTTGTAAATAAATTTTGGAGGAAAACTAAGTTTTCCACCCCGCGGTTAACGCACTTTCCCGAGGAATCTTATCTTTTCCTGGGATAAAAATGTTTGTCCTATGTTTAATTCTAGGATTTGATCTACCCAAAATGTTTGTCCTATGTTTAATTCTAGGATTTGATTACCCAAAATGTTTGTCCTATGTTTAATTCTAGGATTTGATCTACCCAAAATGTTTGTCCTATGTTTAATTCTAGGATTTGATCTACCCAAAATGTTTGTCCTATGTTTAATTCTAGGATTTGATCTACCCAAAATGTTTGTCCTATGTTTAATTCTAGGATTTGATCTACCCGTGTGCCAAGTTTCATCAAAATCCGTTAAGCAGTTTTTGCGTGATTGAGCAACAAACATCCAAACGTCCAAACTTACTGACATTCTGTCTTCTGACACACAGCTCACGCTAGTTTAGAAGACAGGGCTTTATGAATGTGTCATTTGGTTAAACAATAAAAATATTTATTATTATTATTTATTATACAAACTTTCTCATTTACTAGTTTTTCGCCTTGACGTTTCACTCGCGTTCCCGATGGATCTTATCTTTTCCTGGGACAAAAATTATCCTATGTTTTATTCCAAGATTTGATCTAACCGTGGGTTAAGAAGTATGAAGTTTCATCAAAATCCGTTAAGCCATAACATCCAAACTTTACATTTATAATATTAGTAGGAAGTAGGATTTATTAATAGGATTGTTTTCATTACTTTTCTAGCCAGAACCGATAATTCAGGATAATTCAGACGGAGGTGTAGCGGAAAAAGCCCGAGGCTTACGGGCATGGCTTCAAACGACTCCTTAAATTGTATCATACATACCTACATATTACTATGAACGTCACACGAATCTAAGGCCAGTATTACGTAACGTGATATGTTTAGTCTCGAGACGAGATTAAAGCAATTGAATTTAAACTTTGTAACAACGATATATTGTTTATTTTCGAATACCGGCCTTATGATTGACGGGCGATGATTTAAATGTATTTGTATCTATGTGTTTTTTATGCCTAGGCCGCACTCATCGCGATAACGTGGATATTCGAGCTATCGCGATGTATGTAGCCAGATATTCGCGAATACTTCGGCACTACGGGCGAAGCTTGCGCGGCCACATTCCATTTTGTTTTCTGCGTACATCGCAATAAACTTGCTGTGGCTGCGACGATTCGTTGTAGACCGAAGTTTATCGCCTGAATGTTGTAGGAACTTTAACCTTCGTGTCTTATTTCGATTTCTGAAATCGTTTTTGTTGGACAAATCTGACATTTATGTTTGTGGATTTAACGTTGCATTTGAAATTTTTAAAATACTGCAACATTAATATACTCTTAATAATTCGGGTACTATTTATAATATGTAATTAATGTTTGTTTTTTAAATAATGGTTTAAATGTGACATTTAATCTGAAATAATATTTGTTCATTTGAAAATAGGACCATTGTCAAATGTGCTAAAGTCTACTTTCGTAATTTATGCTTAGCTACAAATATTGTGGTTATAAATAGGCAGAATGAGGTTATTTGTGGGTTTAAAACCTAAATCTATTATTTTATCAGAGAATGGTGCCTAAAGTAAGGTATATCTAGTCATTTGTCCTTAAATATATCTAATCTGTCGGCTTTTTCCGACACATGATGTTTGTGTCAGAATAAATAAAATATTCCAAATATGAAATTTGAAAAAAAAAGTTATCTTCTATTTTCAAATCATATTCATCTAATTTAATCTTAGAGATATAATTGAATGTATACAAAAGTAAAATTAAATTTTATTGTATAGAATAATTTCTTTCATGTATGTAGCTATTAAGGTTGATCTACAGTCAGTTTATTTAAAAACTTTTTCTTTATGTCGAAATTACTTTTACATAACATTTAAAAATAACAGATAAAATATTTTATTTTCGGATCGTGTTCAGTCAAAATTGTAGTTTTATCATATTGTAATAGAGTCGAAAGTGGTTTACAAATGTTAATAAGAAACAATTATATGATGTAGCCCTCATCGACTCTATTTCAATGAGATAAGAACGAGTATTACTTAAAAAGTGTAAAATGCTTATGTTCTATCAAAACGACTTTGTGTGTGATCTTGTTAGTTGTACTTTTGAATTCTTAGCCAAAAGTGGAGATAGAATAGTTACTAGTCAAATAATTATTACTATAAAGAAATGTTGTTTGAGACGGAATATGTTATATCGAATGATTAAAATTTCAAGAATGGTAGATAGTAAAATATGATATAGAACCGATCATAAATTAAATAAAATGTGCTCCTTTTAGGCTTCGTGGTCGGTAGTGTGTGGCCAGCTTTAGATATCTGATTCTTATCTTGGTTATAAGAACATAGCATGGCATTGACATATCTGTTGTAGAAACTTTTGGCAGTTCTTTTTTACTGAACTTTTAGTATCTATGTAGAACTCGTGGATTTGTAGAGGTACCCTATCCGTGTCGCAAATTTTATCTAAATGTATTCAGTAATTACGAAGTGATTAAGTAGTGAATAAGTGGATTTTCACCACACAAACACATAAAATATACCTACTCCTTTAAATTAATTATGCTTTAATTTGGAGTATTATTGTTATCTTTGGTTCAAAATTAAAGTATTTATGCCTATTTTTCTATAATAGATATTGGATCATTTATAACACCAATGCAAAATAACGTGTATCGGTATTAATAACCGGTTTTGCTATAAAATAATCGGTTTATCGGTACCTTAGTAATCAGATATTTGAAGATGGTTTAATACAATGATAATTATAAGTCAAAAAGTGTAGATAGGTTATAAGCACTCCGAAAGCGGGAGGCTAAAAAGTGGCTAATTAGCCTAACTTGACGGTGTACTTAAAAGTACACACGTACCGAGTGTAATGTAGTGTAAGTGTAAAAGTGATCCAAAACAACCAAAAATCCCATCGTGTGTTATAAAATATTGTAATTTCGTGTGGATATTGCAATATTATAGGTATATGTGTGCGTTAGAGTGCCATTTCTCGGCCATTTTTTAATATAGAATATTGTGGCCTATATACACTTTTTTGCTTATAATATCATTGGTTTAATTGTCTGTCATGATCGCACAAAAACATCCAGGTTATGTGAGAAAACTAGTATAATTACAGTGTGTGTCTTTGGTAGAAAAGTAGGTTTATCTTTAAAAAAGCCAGCAGTAGCCCTAGGTTATTAATTTTTTTTTACAAGTATGTATGAATTACTTAATTATTTAGTCCTCATATCAATTATTTTAATTTAAATGTAGTGGATATCTTATCTTGGCCTCCATTGTATCTCAATATACGTATAGTTAAGTAAGTACCTAACTATTATTATATACATAATTTTCTCGCTAGGCGGGCTGACTGAATGATACCGATGTGTTGGTAGTTTCTGACAAATTCACTGTGATACCCAAACTGCCGATGGCCGATATCACACTTCATTCTTTAGACTTCTTTGACTACAGAATAGTCCATACCGAATGAAATGTGTCCATGAATACAGAAACGGCACCATACCGTGGCTACCCAGGTCACCAGATTTAAGCCCGTGTGTCTTTTTCTTATACTTAAAATTCGTCGTTTATAAAAAAAAACCGAGCACTGTGACAACTTAAATAAAAGTCGCTCTGTAAAATAGTTTTTGAAAACATGCGTGCTAGACTCGAAGAGTGTGTCACCATTTGGAGGACGATTTTTTCAAAAAATAAAATCCGTATTCATTGTTTTTAAGATATTATTTGTATAAGAGGCGTAGTTTTTTTTTCTTTTTTTTAGAACTTTGAAATCTGCCATTGTGTATAGATTTTGGTCTATAATTTTCCCATAAAAAACGAAAACGAATTCAAAGACGTTTGTCCAGAAAAGTGTTCACTGATTTGAAAATTTCATGGTTTTTGTATTGTCAGTAGATATATATATAATTCGGAGTGGATTTGTCAGAAAAAATGTATGAAGGCACTGTGATAATTAAAGTAAGAAGTATCATGATATTTGTGAACTATCAAACTCATCATTCCATTGTTATGTGTATTTAGTTTTTATTTACCTTTTACAATCCTGTTTTGATTTTATTTAGTCGAATCCGCCATTACTATTTAAAACACATTTAAGGCGTCAATAAGTTTAGACAAGTTCGAACATACCTTTGCGTCCGCCAAAATAATTATCTAGCTTCTTTTTTGGTAAACCTTAAGTCTTATATCATATGAGTAAGCTTGCTTACTTTTAATTTTATAAGTACCTACATTAATATAAATGTTGGCAGTACCTTCTTGACAGAAATTATCTTTGAAAAAAAAAATCTATGGAAAATCTTTTGCTTTTTCAACGTTCGCGAGTTTCTTTTCGAATAAAACAACAAAATTATTCTAAATGCCACACAGATCTTTTTATTTTATTGCCGGCTCTTCTCAGCAAAAGCAACCTTCCGAACCGAGCATTAGAGTCTGACTATTCATAAGTGCCTGTGAAGGCGTATTTGGATGAATAAACATTTCATTGCATTTCATTACCATACTGATGTCATTACAAAAAAATATGTATTTTCGTCTATAACAAATGCTTGCAAAAACGTGTTTGACATAAATTCTAACTAAAATATATAAGATTAAATTAAATTTGCTATCTCTTATAATTTTCATGGTAAACGTTTCGTCAGCTAATTTAATTTAACATTGCATATGGAGTAAATTTATTTTTTATGCAAAATACAATGTTAATAAAAATAAATATAAAGATATTCCTTCTTTAAATGTTCCTCAATAAAATTGAAGATTTAATAAATAATAACCGTCCCAAGTTGCTTAGTAAAATAAAATGTTAAACACTTTTTGCAAGTGATTGTACTTTTACTATTGTATCGAACTAGTCACAAAGCATTTTTACATTTTAAGTCGAATGTAGTACCTATAGGTACTTACTTTTATTCATTATTATATTTAAATCTTTAAGCGAGTTACGTCCAAAATTTATTTACAATTATATCGTCACAAATTATATTAATATTACCATTGGTGTAACAAATAAATTGCACATTTATAATCATTAAGTTCTATTCAGATATACGCGATATTCGCTATGGGTAGCTAAAAATAGCGACGCGTAAATCTAAATAGAGCTTTAGTAGTTATCTTAACCATTGTTATATACATTATTCGAAATATTGGTTAATTGTTCCCATAAGTTATTTATAAACTCGATCTTTTTTAAGTGCAACACGATAATTAAATTCAATTTATAGGTTATAATAGTAAATAAATCATAATCTACGTAATTACTATGTAAAACAAACTTAAGAATCTCTTAAAACGAGCCAAAAACTAATTATTAAATTGTAAAATAATATTTAAGCTTCAGTTTCATTGCTACGACTTTATTATTCCACTTTACTGCGTTAATTTATTTATCAGAAAAGTGAGTTTCTTATTTAAAGAATATTTCTACGGCGGTACCACACATACACGCCCACCACACAAGCAAATTTATGCCGTATTGCTTGCCTAATTAAAAATCAAAGGTGATCTTAAAATCCATGACATTTTCTTTACGATGTAAACAGAATTAGTATTCAACCTTTCAATAAATTATTCTCGGAAGTCGTTGCAATGAAACTGCACCTTAAGTTAAATAGTCGTTTACAACGATAATCAGCCGAAATAAAAACGAACATACGAATAATTTTGTTTCATTTAAGTAGTTAATCAGTCGTTTATATTCCTTATTGCGATCATCTTAAAAATATTGCACATAGCAGAACTGCACTGATGATATTTTGTGCACCTGTAAATAAAATAATAACATTAGGGTATTCCCTATTTATATATGATATTCCATAGAATATCAGATTTAATGAAATTACCGACCGTAAAAGTATAATACTTTTACGATCAAATTTATTTTAATTTCAAATGTCATAAAAACAGATTACAAGTAATTTGCTTCAATAAAACACAAACCCATTTAATTGGCTTTAAGTGGAAGTACATATTTATTTGTTCTTGTATTGTCTGATGAGAGATTAATGCTGTTTCTTAAACGGGGATGGACTTTTTAATGTTCCTTATTTAAAATTTTCTTAATTATGAATTTGTAATTTCAATTCTTACAAAGCTTACTTTAAATAGGCTACATTTTAGAATAAAAGCAGCATGTAAGTTTATTTTTGTAATGTTTTAAACGTAAGCTGTTAGTGAGCCTAATAAAATAAATAAATCTCACCCTGGTAAGTGATAATGTGACCGAAGGTGGTAAGCACACGAAGTAGACGGGAACTGGCTCTCAAGTGCAACTGTCGGAACAAACTCGGCGATAAATTTGGTAACTATTGGTTTTTAATCTTTATCGTTTGACATAGGGTTCATTTTAAATTGACGCCGTCATCACGTGTCATCTCACGTAGTTATGTCCGAGGTTTCATTGGAAGATCAGCAACACGTTGGTAATGCCTTGGTATAGCTAATGTCCTACTTACTGACATTAAAAATAGAAAACTTACTCAAAATTTTACTAGCCGAGTTGTATTCCGCTCGTTTTCCTCTTATAACCTGATACCCTACTCCTGGACTCAACTCTGGTGTGCATGTGACAGGTATTTCATCTGAAGGTGTGTTGTTCAAGGTTGACCAGACGTGCCAAAGTTTTGAAGAAACGTTCCATACTTTGTTGTGATTATTGTCAGTTATCTGGAAATAGTTGAGAGATCTAAATAAAGATGGCGTCAATGTCAAATCATAGTTGTTTTTTGTGGGTAGGCTTGTCTTGGCTTTGAATTAAGGTTAATATTACACAAAGCCTAAAAAGGAACAAACTCTTTTTTTATTCCGGATAAGCTTGTGTTTGACCACAATCTCACCATGGTAAGTGAGGCCGAAGGTGGTAAGCACACAGAGCCTAGATGGTATCTGGCTCTCAAGTAAAAATTGTATCTGCTGGAACTCATTATGTGCTTGGCGTTAGGTTTCAAATACGGCAAGTACCTATGTAATTAAAATTAACCTAAGGTTAATCTTAATCGTGATTTTAATACAACTTTATCATAAAGATATAAGATTCATAACTCAAGGTCATTTTTAGGGTTCCGTACCCAAAGGGTAAAACCGGGAACCCTATTACTAAGACTACTGTCCATTTGTCTGTCTGTCATCAGGCTGTATCTCATGAACCGTGATAGCTAGACAGTTTTCACAGATGATGTATTTCTGTTGCCGCTATAACAACAAATACTAAAAACAGAATAAAATACTATAAAAACTACAAAATTTGTACGGAGCCCTCGGTGGGCGAGTCTGACTCGCACTTGTCCGGTTTTATTAGTCAGCCTTACCATTTTATTTGAAATTGACGTCAGTCAGTTCAAATGGATATTTTCTTTTACTGAAAGCTCATCTTCGAACTATACTTCAAGCTATCATCGCCTAAAATATTAAAACATTGTTAAGATATAATGATGTTTAATAGAAAACGATGAAAGTTACCTTTCGTTCACCAGCAGTCCAAGATAATATCGGTGCTGGAAGTCCACTAGTTGAGCAGTTAAGTGACACTATACTCGATCCATCTATGTTTGTATATGTTGCTTCTATTTTAGCGTCACTAGGTGGCACTAGATAAATAATATCAATATATTAGTGATAGTATTTTTAACCGATATAAAAAATGAGGTTCTCAGTTTGATCCGTATGTTTGTATGCATGTTTATTTATTTTACATTGGCTTTGTTATCTTTTCGGTAAAAGCAGAAAATGCTGTATTTTTTTATTTTTCATATGTCAATAGTGACAACGAGGCAGGCGGGTCACCTGATGGTAAGTAACTACCGTCGCCTATAGACATTAGCAATACCAGGGGGATTGCCAATGTGTTGTACACCTTATTACAATGCCTTAAGGGCAAGGGCAACTGGCTCTCAAGTGCAACTGCCGGAACACACCAACAGGTGCTTGGCGACAGATTTACAACTTGAGGGTGGTAGCCAGCCAGTCGAGTACCACATAGTACCCTACCGCCGTGCTGTGGTTTCCTCACGATGTTTTCCTTCACCTAAAGCTTAAGCACATTGTAGGATTCGAACCCACGACCTTCGCCGCGGTATCCGACGTCACTTACCACTGAGCTATTATCGCCAAAAGTATATAAATTCAATGTGATTTCTGAGAAGATTACGTTTACTTAAGGTCCGTAAAAATAGGCCAGCGATCCGGATACAGACTGCGGTCCGCTATTTGATGACCCCTGGGTCTAAGACTGAATAGAATTAATAAATAAAATAAGCCTTACCTAAAGCCTTTATAAAAATGTCTTTATGATCTATCCTAAACAACGGTCCTTCGCCAGACACCTCGCAATTGTACGAGTAGTCGTCATTAGGAGGTTGAAACAGCTCTAGCGTAAGTACACAAGCACCCGTCAAACCTCGCTTTGCTGTCTGTTCGCAGTCGACTTGCATAGTGCCTTCTGGCAGTTGGAACAGCTTACTGCACTTTGGCCCGTCTTTCTGAAATTATTTTCACAATTAGGATTTACCTACGTAATTTTGTTTCTGAAATAAAAGTAGACCTAGCCATGCAGACTTATTACTTATTCGTAGCATGCAGAAAATTTTATTAGTTTAAGTAGGTAGTTAATATGATACATAACTTCATAGATATTGCAATGCAAGATGATGATATCAAATCAGCTTCTTTTTATTAAATGTGAATGTGATAGTTTCTGCTGTAGTAGGTATGTGTAGTATTAAATACCCTCCTTGCCACCCTTCATCATTTATATACGACGAGAAAAGAAAATCCATATAAGCCTCAGTGATATCCAATGAAACCAACACTCACTTCAGGTCTATAAATCATAAACTGTCTATCTGCATTATAAAGTCTGACGGATTGCAGCGAATCGTTGGAGAACAGCCTCCACGAGCAGGTCACCTGCCATCCAAGCTCTGGTTTCCATGTGCTACTTAAGTCTACTGTTGTGGCATCTGTTAATGCTGCAACAGAACAAGTAGGTATAAGTTTCATATGATTGATTGATTGGCTCTTTTTGAAGCTATCTGGAAGTTCCCAATTATGTACCTACTAGCTGTCCCCCGCGTTCCCGTGGGATTTTATCCTTTCCCGGGAAAAAAGTGTCCTGTTAGTACAGGTTATGATCTACCTGTGTGCCAAGTTTCATCAAAATCCGTTCAGCCGTTTTTGCGTGAAAGATTAACAAAAATCCATCTATCCAAACTTTCACATTTATAATACTAGCTGTTCCGTGCGGTTTCACCCGCGTTCCCGAGGGATCTTATCTTAAAAAGTAGGTAGCCTATGTGCTATTCCAGACTATAATCTATCTCCATGCCAAATTTCATCCTGATTCATTCAGCCGTTCTAGCGTAAATGAGTAACAAACATCCATCCATCCAAACTTTCACTTTTATAATATTAGTAAGATTAGTGGAATTTCAAATTTATAATATTAAAGGGATTCTCTGCAATTTTTTATTCTCATTGGATACCTACTGGTAATGTATTCACAAAGTAACACCACTTTCTATATAAAGTTTTTATTACAATGTGGTAACACAATGAAGGAAGGCATGTAAAATATATAATAATAAGGCGTATAATAAGGCGATGATAGCTCAGTAGTAGTGACGTCGGCACCGCGGCGAAGGTCGTGGGTTCGAATCCTACAATGGGCTTGAGCTTTCGGTGAAGGAAAACATCGTGAGAAAACCATAGCACGGTGGTAGGGTACTTTGTAGTACTCGACTGGCTGGCTACCACCCTCAAGTTGAAAATCTGTCGCCAAGCACCTGTTGGTGTGTTCCGGCAGTTGCACTTGAGAGCCAGTTGCCCTTGCCCTTAAGGCATTGTAATAAGGTGTACAACACGTTGGCAGTCCCCCTGGTATTGCTTATGTCTAAAGGCGACGGTATTCACCTACCATCAGGTGACCCGCCTGCCTCGTTGTCACTACTGACATAAAAAAAAAAACTTTGTATACTATAGGTACTAATATTATAAAGAGGAAATGTTTGTGAGGTTGTAGGGGATAATCTCTGGATCTACTGAACTGATTTTGAAAAATCTTTTACCATTAGAAAAACACGTTATTTGTGGCTATATTTTTATCCCGAGAAAAGATAAGATCCCACGGGAACGTGGGTGAAACCGCGGGGGATAGCTATACGAAATAAATATAAAACAATGAATTTTGTTCATAAAGTTAACATTGCATTCGTAAACACATGCGTGACTGGACGCAGTGAGCTCTGCACATTAACATAATTAATTATTTATAGTGCACCCCACTAATATGAAACAATATTTTATCACATAAAATGTACTGTAACTAAAATCACTGCGTTGTTTTAAAATGGACGCGATACACGAACCAAAGGTTATTCGGTTAAGTAACCTAAATATTAATTAAGCTGTGATGACCTAGTTGATCACCGAGCGTATATGGGTCCTTACTATTGTTCAGGTCAGGCTTTTGAAAAGAATAGTGTTTTTTTTTTATTCTCGATAGGCTTGTGTTTGACCACAATCTCACCATGGTAAGTGATGATGTGGCCGTAGATGGTAAGCACACAAAGCCTAGATGGGAACTGGCTCTCAAGTGCAGCTGTCGGAACACACCGATAGGTGTTTGGCGACAGATTTTCAACTTGAGGGTGGTAGCCAGCCAGTCGGGTACTACAATCTACCCTACCACCGTGCTATAGTTTCCTCACGATGTTTTCCTTCACCGAAAGCTCAAGCTCATTGTAGGATTCGAACCCACGACCTTCGACGTCACTTACCACTGAGCTATCATCGCCTTGATGTCGTTATTACACGCGGTAATAATAGAATAAGGTTTCTAGTAGATACTTGACTTGCTGGCTACCACCCTCAAGTTGAAAATCTCTCGCCAAACACCTGTCGGTGGGTTTCAGCAGTTGCTATTGAGAGAAGAACAAGAAGAAATAACTTATTTTGGTATCAGATTACAACAACAAAATACAACCTTAATATTAATCTTAAGTCTACCAAAGTGAAGCCAAGGGCAGCGGCACTCAGCATTATGTTGCGTCGGTCAATGATAACTGACGCAACGCTTATATTCTGTGGAACCCTCTATCGGTTTATGGATGATGTGATGTGATGAGAGCCAGTTGACTTCAATCATTGTAAAAAGGTCGATAGCACATTGATATTGTTTATATCTATAGGCGACGATAGTCACTTACCATTAGGTGATATTGTTGCCAGACTTCTGACATAAGGTATAGTCAGCACCAAAAGCTTTTTTTCAATTCAGTCTGATAAAGAGGAAGGAGGTTTATATGTCTGTTTGGGCTCGTTTGTAACAATACTGACGGTCTATTTATTCTGGGACCGCGAGTGAAACCGCGGGCGACAGCTAGTAAGGAATATACGGCTATAGCTATACCTACATCTAGATACCAACTTAACATTTATAAGTTGAGAGTCCCAACAGTTTACACAACAATTCCCCTCGTTATAATTTATATTTTTTTAAATTAGACAAATTACCCAATGGTACGAGGGAAGGCGCCTGTCGCATCTTATTAGATGCTATTGTAAGTAGACTCGTTGATACACATCACTCATTATCATGAGGGTTATGTTTAACAATAACCAACGATTTAAATTGATATTGATGACGCATCTTTGTTCCGTAAAATAATATTATTGCCTCATGCCTCATTAAACAAAGGTTCGTGATAATTTTATCAAAAGTAACAAACCCGTAAATTGAGTTCTATAGATTACGTAATAAGCATTATCTCACGACGACATTAGATTATTCTACTTCACTATTGCTACAACTGCTAATCAACCAGCAAAATTCTCTTCTAAACAGTCCAGAAGAGGATCGTACAAGTAATTTACTAGGTATTATGTATTTTGTGGCAGTACCTAACTGTACCTTTCACAGGCTGGTTGTCGTAGGTTCGATTCCTACAGTACAGATATGTGTGCATAAACTTACCTGGATTTCCTAAGCGTGAGATAAAAACTACGTACCTAAAAAACATTGGTAAGATTGTTTTCTAAGTCTTCTCAACAACATGCATAGTTATATTGGTGCAAAATAAATTGACCGTTATTCCCACATGTTTTAAACTCAAACTACTAAAACAAAATGAAACTAAGCAGCGATGGAAATAATTCACTCATTTAATACTAAACACGCCCTTCATTCTTGCTTAAGTCTTAAAGAGACGCTTAATTTCCTCAATTGGCTAGTCGCGCGCTCCTTGATACTTTAATGTACCGTATTTAGGACATCAGGAAGATGATATTCGTGTACGTTATATGAACGATAAATGTGTTTGTGAGAGCATGTGTTGACTACTTAATTGACCTTTTGACTGCCAATGTTACTCTATTCTGCAGGGAGCCTTAAACTTGTGACAGTGTTTTTATATATCACGCCACAGTTTATCTTTATATTATTTTAGTTAGAACGTTAATGTTATAACATAAATGATAACATGGGGGACAAGAAGGTGGAGGCCTGAGGGGCCATGTTACACCCTTACGCGGACTGTTCGACGAGCGCTTAGGGCTCTCAATTGGAATATAAAACTAGACGACTGACCGCTGAGGGCGTCCCAGGTGGGGCATGAACCTCGGCTCAGTGCGTCGCCGGGGGCACAAAAAGTGTGGACGGACTTTGCATAAGCGATTCAGAGGTGTTTTATGGGGATGGTCGAATAACTGAATGCAGCTCGGGTCGATATTTTGAGAGACATTTCCTCCCGCGCACTTGGAATGAGCTCCCTGTAGAGGTTTTCCCTAGAGACTACAGCATGGGGTTCTTCAAAAGAGGAGTAAGAAGGTTTATGCAAGGTCGGCGATGCGTTCGTGACGCCTCTGGTGTTGCAAGCGTCCATAGGCTACAGTAACTACTTACCATCAGGTGGGTGGGTAAAGTAAGCTTGAATGCCAACTAGTGGTATAAAAAAAATAATAACGGGGGTTGAGAGAGACAGTCTGAGTGGGCTGCTTTTTTTAAATACTTTTACAAACCCCTCTAACCGAGTGTCATCTAAAGAGGTAAAGTTCGTAAGTTTGTAAATTCGAAACTACTGAATTTTAAAAATTATTTCACTAATCGGAAGCTACATTATCCCCAGGTGCTATTGACTATATACTACTTTTTATCTAGAAAACGTGGATGAAATTGCGGGACAGAAGCTGGTTACATAAACAGATTGATTGGAATAATAAAAAGTAGGTACCTAAGTACATATAGAATGAAAAGTCTTAAATCAATCAAATCAAATTTTACTATGCACTCTCAAATCGCAAAAAAAGTACAAAGTAAAAATACTTACTTATTTGGATTTTCTTCCCGCATACCTACCGATTAATATTTAAAAAGATTTAAGTGTATATTTAGGAGAGGCCTATGTCCAGCAGTGGACTAGCACGGGCTGATGATGATGATGATGAAGTGTATACAGAAAGCTAATAGTATAATGCGGGGAATATGGGGTTTACTGGTGTCTTAGTAATTATCCAAAATATACAGAGATTGTACAATATTAGGTGTCTGTAATTAGGTAACTACCCATTAGGGGCCATCCATAAATTACGTCATACGTTAAGGGAGAGTGGGGAGTCAACAGAGTGTGACATCATGGACTAGGAGGCATAGGCTTCGTGACGTCACATGTATACATTTAATTCTATTAATAAAAAGGTTTGATTTATATATGTTCCCGTGAGATCCGCATTCCTATGGGATCTAGCGGTAAATATACCTACTTTACGACCTGTTCTCAGACCTACCGAATATACACAAAAAAGGCATTTCGGAGGAGTTCGGTTACTAACACTGTGATACGAGAATTTTATATACCTATCAAAATTTTTGGAGGTGTTGTTTAAAAAATAATTCTAAATTTAAATTGGATAGGATGGGCTCAAAAATCAAGAAATTCGTTTGACATAGTTTATTGATAGCCCCTTACATGCAAAATGCACAACATTATGCGCTCCCATTAGGCAACAATCGCAACAACACACATAAATGAACGAAACTATAGTGCTTAGTTAAATGAATGTGTGTTTAATGTCCGCCATAAAACAGGCACAATGTGCTTCATGGCGTCACATGAGATATTTATATAATTGATTTTAATTGATGATAATCATACAATGAGAACTCAGTTGTTAAGCTTTGGGAAAAATGTAGCGTGACCATAATTACTACTTGTCTTTACTTTAATATTCCTTGGTAGGTATAGTCAAACCTAAATGTACCCTTTTATATTAATCTATTGACAATTTGACATTGTCATGACAGTTTTTATGAAAACTATGAATCGAGAAAGTGATCATTTACTTTTATGTCTGACTGTACCATGGTTTTGGCGGGAACTTGCGATGTGACGTCATTTTCGTGTTATTTTGAGTTTTATTGAATTATATCGGTGGCGTTTTCTCCGATAAAGTTTAATCTAAGTGCACTAGTGATGTCAAATGTAGTGAAAGCGTGTATCGTGCGTGATTTTTCAGGTTATCTCAAAATTTTTATGAAGAATTAAATGGAACGGCTATCAATTTCACAAAGACCTGACTTGATTTGTACGCACTGAATGTCTGAATCAAACTTGACTATAACATAAAAGTAGAATAATAAATTGAAATTGACAGAAATGTCAAACAAAACAAAAAAAATCATACTTAAACAGGTTCATGCACACAAATGTATGTCCTAGAATAGAATGAAACTCACGACCTGTGGATTGATAGCATTTTTAACCAACCACACCAACCGGCTCGTCCATAGAGTCACTCTCATAATATTAATTTTGTTGAATATAAATAAAATACATTCCATAAAATTACAAATCCATACTTCGTATGTTGCGAAAGAAACTCTGCCTCTTCACATAAACCGCCGACCCAATTTTCATGAATTTTGGTACAGAGACGGTAGACGGTACCTTGGAGAAGGATATAGGATTATTTTTATCCTGAGAAAATATTTTATCCCTCGGGAACGCGGGTACAACCGCGGGTACAGCTAGTATTATGATAGTTAACCTTTAAAATACGAGTAAAAAAAAATAACGTCAAGCTTAAAAATCACATACCGAATATAATCCAAAATGTCGTCACAATAGTTTTACATCCCATTTCCGAGGCCATCAAATACACTGTCATATAAAAAAAACAATAAAAATCACTCGTAAAACACAAGTACAAAGAGTTTAGGTGCGCGTGACTCTACCGTTTTAATGCTACTGTCCGCTAAATGCTGCGCAAGAGACAGGCTTAAGTGACTAAATGGTTGATGCTTATACGACCAATATATGTGCGTTTAGACGAAGCAAGCAATGATTTAATTCCTATTTGAATTTAAAAAAAAAGTCTAAAAAATTCAATAAAAGAGGTCACACAAGATGGTGAAATCGAAGAATACCTAATTATAGAAACACACTGAATATCATCTTCGCAAAGTATTTTGTTTTACTTTAGGATAAGCTTGTGTTTGACTGCAATCTCATGGTAAGTGATGATGTAGCCGAAGGTGGTAAACATGCAAAGCCTAGATGGGAACTTGAGAGTGGTAGCCAGCCAGTCGGGTACTACAAAGTACCCTGCCACCGTGCTATGGTTTCCTCAGGATGTTTTCCTTCACCGAAAGCTCAAGCTCATTGTAGGATTCGAACCCATGACCTTCGCTGCGTTATCCGACATCACTACCACTGAGCTATCATCACCCTAAAGTATTTTATGTTTTTTAAGTTATTCTTACCTTGACCTAGCTTTCCGCTTTACTTAAGATAGGCTTGCCCATAATCCAACCATGGTAATTTACAATGTAACCAATAGAAAGCAAACCAAGTGCAGCACTGTAATTTGGAACACACCGGTAAGTGCTTGTCCAAGTACCTAAAAAGCCATTATAAAAAAATAACACCTGTTCGCCGTTTATTTAAAAACGCTAACATTCTTATCAAATTTGAAATCTGATGAATAAACTTTAATAAAATCAAAACATTAGGTACAACAATAATTCATATTTTATTAATTGTCCCTGAAAATTATATTTCAAATAATTTGAATATATTAACAATCAAATCATGAAACCGTGTTGGATATTGAAATTCGTGATTTGTTGGCCAGTCATAATGACCTGAGCTGTTTTAGTGTTACAATGATTTTATGTTCATTTTAAGGGTCAATTTAAATTAGTTACGAGTCATGATGCTTTTAATATAATAGCAGTAATAGTAGACGCACATTAATTTAATGAACGTACTGTAATCAACCAGCGTTCGGGCATGATTTTAAGTTGTAATAGATTTTTGTTCACCCCACAACAAATCGTTTTAGGATCAATTTATTTTGAATAGTGTTCGCCCACTGATCCAAATTCGACTAGGTATGAAGTTTGTAGGAAAAAATCTCTGATTCCATTTTTTTTATTGATAACAATAAAACTCGTCAATAGCTGTTAATAAATAACAGAAATTCGGTTGAAAAATGACATACGGAATACGAAAAGAAAGTGCTATTTTTTAAATAGGCTGATTACCTACCTAATATTTTTTTTGTATTTTCATACAAATTATTACACGTAACCTATCGTAGGTAGGTACTATCAAATTATTTGAAATATTTTCAATTTTGAACGCCTGAACGGATTTTGATGAAACTTGTCTCACAGGTAGATCCTGGGAAAAGGTAAGATCCCTGGGGAACGCGATTGAAACCGGAAGACACCTAGAACTAAATAAAAGAAAATTTGATATTTGAAATAATAATAGCAGACATGAAAAACAACTAAACTCATTAATAAAATAGAAAACAAAAAAACTAAATAATATAAGAAATTTATACATAAATAAAAATGTACTAATCCTTGGTATTAAACTGAATATATGGTTTTGACCTACATTAAAAAAAATCTATTCAAATTGCAAGTTTGTAACCCAGTTAGGCTGTGCGTTGGTACATCATTTAGTCAGTCAGGATAAGCCTATATAGATTATGCTCGTAATTTTTTGTAAGTCCGGAGGTTACTCGCGAACAGTTTAATACCGGAATTCCGAATTTAATACCCGCCCCTTGTAATGATAATCCCGGAACGGCCTGGGGTGCTTATACTGGACGGGGTTTCAGTAAATATTGACGATTGGGCAAAAATAGCCGCGGGCAAGATCAAAGGGCTTTGTACCTTTCGTTGCAATATGAAAACATCCCGAATGTTTCAGAAAATAGTTCGAAGATTAAATAAATTTTATCAATGCTGAGAAGATTTATATTCTTAAATATTTTAAGTTAAATCAGTAATGGAGAGTGACCCTATTATTGCAATACCCCGCGGTTTCACCCGCGTTCGTTACCGTTATTGAATATAATTTCACAATTATATATTTTTAGTGCTTTTTATTTAGACCAAATATAATAATTATGATATTTGGGACATTGTTCACACGATCATCACAAACTAACTACTTGGTTAAACAGATAAGTTATTTAGGTAGGTACTACTTTCTTATCTATTTTTCGATATTTTCGAATTCTGTGATTTTATAATTACTCACCTAACCTCCTTGAACGCTCATTTCCGAAATGCATTGTCACTTATTTGAGCAAATATGTTTCATAAAGATTTCAATAAGTTGCGCAACAAAGTAACAACGTGTGTAGGTTAAGTGGGATGAAGATTGCTATCCCTTATTGAGTCCACGTGGCACGATCTGAACATTTCCACACTATTTCCTTTTCAATCCCAGCAATGAGACTTAAAACCCGGCCAAGTTCACATAGGACCAAGTATGTAATAGGGTTCCGTCCTTTAATTAATTAGAAGTTCCTTTTAATTAATTAGAAAATTAGTTATCAATCACAAAGTTGATAGAATATAACTCGTGACTTTCATAGGAGTGTATTTTTGTTAGTTTTCCAGTTTTCTTCAGTTGATGGCACTGTAGATCTTTTTCACATTTTTTATATTCTGTCAGCAAATATAATATACTATAATGAATGACATGTAACATTACATGTTACCTATTCGTAAAAAACTTCCGCTTTAACACTCCGCACTCTTTAAAACCCGTAAATAGTAATTATATTGATATACTATCGAAGTAACATAACATTGATTTTTCAAAACCTATTTAACAATATCCCATACTTTGCAAATTGAAAAAAAAAAACTGTTGAATGTTCGATTTTTAAAATGTTTCTTCTTATCGTTCTACCTAGTGGCTATACTGTGTAAAAGTTGACATGACATGGAAAAATTATAATGGTCCCGCTTGACATTGGAACCCTAAAAATGACGACGATTGTATGCACTGAAATGTAATGTGAGTGTAGAAGCGCACTTGCTATTTATGTCCTAGCTTAGTAGTTTACTTAAAACAATACGTGTACAGATTCTATATACAATTTACAAGTTTCTAAGTTAAAAATAAAAGACGTGTGGGTTTTTGAACGATTCTTGGATACTTTGACTGTTACGTCTACAAATGTATCTCAAACTAAGGGAAGCTTGTTCTATGGAAACTATATATTAGCTGATATACAAGTATTTCTATACTTATCATCATCATCATCATCATTTCAGCCGAAAGACGACCACTGCTGGACATAGGCCTCCCCCAAAGTTTTCCACATCGACCGATCCTGAGCTGCTCGCATCCGGCGGTTTCCCGCAACTCTCACTTTGTTCTAAATAAGCTCATTATCTCTCCAAACTAGCCATCTTCTTTATGGCCACTAAAATTCACTTACCTATATTTAGTTAATTGAATAAATACAGTTGTCACATACATAATAATATAGGTAAATAGCATAATACGTAAATCGCATGATACGTAAAAAGCATATAGGAAGCGTGCACACTGACGCATAAAAATCCTTTTACCGCGATATAACGTAACTATCAAAATCAAAGGATGCTACAAAAAAAAAATCCTCAGCAGGCCATGCGGAAAATTACGGTTCTAAGTCACTGAACACACTTGCGACTAAATGGTTGACTGTTTATTTTAATGGGCTTTTTGAAATAATTACTCATGGAATGTATACTGATTACATTTTTCCATAGGGAGTTCCTAAAAGACTTAACAGTTATTTGTCATTTTTTCACGCTTTATATCAGCCAGTCAGTGAGGACACCTATGGGCCACTCCTTCAAGACTTGCGGGTCAATTAAAGAACTTGTTGCAGTCAGTATCTTGAAAACGGTTTATTAAAACAGGTTTTATGTCTCAATAGACATATATGCCGACACATTTGCAATTGTGCCGTTGTTATGTCTCTAAGTCAATACTTACGAGGCATAAAAACGGCACAACGGCAAACATTTTTACAATGGCGAAAATGATTCCAGTCGCAAAAATAATCAGAAAACTGTTTTACAACGTAGCCCCACCATTGGCTGTCACACAGGGTTTGTACATAGATTCAGCGCATCGATTCCGTCCACATATATTCTTCATCTACTTTTAAAAAAGGTTGTGCGATTAAAAGTCGCTAGTGTGTGTCTCACTAGGCCTACTGTTTCAAAGCCTTTGTCGTACTCTCTTCCGATACAAATTAATGTGGTTGACTGAGCAGATGTTCAATATTGAAACTTATTTCTTTTGACAGACTAGGTACAATAACTACTGCATAGACTAGCAATCGATTAAAATTAATTGCGTCACAACTCGCGGAAGGGATCTAAGTTTAGTTGTTCAGGAATTAAATAAAATGTTAATTACTTATAAAACATAATTTAGAAAAAGAGAAAACAATATTTGTGAAATTTCTATTGTGGTCAATCCAAATAAGAACTTACTTCAAACTAATCTCACTGTATTAAGTTGGATGCCTCAGTGAAAATCCACTAAAACTCGCCAAAGAATATAAAATTAAAATGTCTGCTAAAGCGATTCCAACACTAATGGACTATAAGGTGATTAATGCCGCCGACGACATTATTTTAATGAGGATAAATTGCATCTTTGAGTGTCCCCTCTAATAGCATTCTTAATTATTCTTTTGCTTGGTTTTAAGCGCGGGATTAACTATTGGACATCCATTTAAAGAAAGTTTTCGATGGAGGATTTTTGCTGTTTAATTCTGCTACGATTTCTATGAATTAAGTGATTGGAAATAATATTTAACGGATAAGCCTTATTTTATAGATAATATGTAGTTATTTTGTAAATTGGCTCTCAAAACAAGCAATGACTGCTAGCGGTAGTAATCATAAAGGATACATTTTTATTTTTTATGGATAAACTGACTGTATCAGCTGTTTTTCATTAAACATTTTAACGATTTTAACAATATACTACTACTACTACTATATTTGTTGCTTAAGCACGCATGTTTCTTACGGGATTTTGATGAATCTTGCCACACATGGAATAAAACATAGGATACTTTTTATCCCGGAAAAAGATAAGATACCTCGGGAACGCGGGTAAATTCGCGGGGCGGAAAACTAGTATTTAAAATAAACATCCAAGCAAACCCAGCATCTAACTCACTACAAAACAACATAGAATGTGTAGATTAAAAAACGTAGTAGCAGTCAAAACGAGTCCCGTAATCCAGTCTGAACCATCCAGAACTCCGGAACTGAGTTCGTTACGTTTAATGAACACGGATTTACATAAATGTTTTTAAGCTCCGCTACATTCGTACCTGACCGTAAGCTTCTTATATTGTATCTACATTAAAAAACGCTGCGTTTCTGCTCCTATATCCATTTTTAATTGGAATATCTACCGCTTTACGAGATTACGCACTGTTTAAAAAAAAACAGCGCGTGATTTTCTTCTTACTTTAAAGGCATTACGTATGTATGCTATTATGTATGCTTGTTTCAATTTGCATATTTCAATCGTCGCGCTCGCTATTTATGCCTCAATCTAAAAGTTAGGCTAATTTGATAGGAATAAAAATTTTCTATCCCTTTCTTATGTTTTGAGAGATATATAGAGGTTAAAATTTAAATCTAATAATTAGATAATACGTCTGTGATCCCTAGCTACCCTATTGTGTCTAAATGGATTTATAAAGTAAAGAGCAATTTTCCTTTTACGATTTAAAATCTTCATCACATCCTATGCAACGACTTGAACCGTGTGCAAGTCGAGAGGTAAAATAGATTCCCTATGCACAAGTCCGAGGAAATCCGTCTCCAATTGAAAAATCTTTGTGGAACTTGCAGGAAAGGTGGTATAGATATAAAGTTGGAAACTAGATGCGACAATGAGCCATCAAAATCTTTACGGTGCTACAAATTTTATCTTAACCATCACCGCTTGTACGGTCGGCCAAGAAAGTGGTGTGCCAGTTTCCTAGTCATCGAAAATTACAACAAGGTTCAAACTAAAAAGATATCACTTCAAAGAGATGCATAATAATGACATGACTTGTCATAAGTTGTCAGATTGATCTGCAAGCGAAACTAATCTTTATCACCTATGAATCTGCAAGCGGCATTCAACCTTAGGGTGGTACTTTCTTGGCCGATCGTACCTACACATTTTAGCACTTATAACTTACTTTAGGGACACGGTTCATTTTTAACATCAAGTGTGATCAGCACGTGTGCGTCTTGGTGGACCTCAAATACCTTTGTCAGGATTGTCTGTTACGACTTTCGAGATACGAATAATCGACCGTTTGTGTCAAAGTCAGTGTGAACCTTTATTTAGGCCCCAGGAGAGCACTTATGGAGGAAACTAAATGATGTTAACCAACCGTTAAGAAACACAAGGTTTTTTTTTATATTTTGTGAAAAATATTTTTAGAAAGAAATAAAGCAATATATTTTACCTGTTTGACAACCATAAACACGATAATAACATGGCAAGTTAAACATAAGGTGAAGACAAATATGGCCACAGCTCAGCATTATGCGGCAGCACAGATCTGTGCTACAGCGCTGGTATTCTGCTGATGCCAGCTATAAGAGGTACAAAACTCCGATAACCTCCGATACAGACCACGTTTATGTATAAAATTTAAAGCTAATTGAAACAAAAAAATACTTACATGTAAGACCCTCATTAGAGGGCTCACTCACCTGACAAAAAACTGGTCCAACAACCAGTTCTGCTTAATGTAGAAAACTGATCGCAGAATAGCACAAAAATACCGACACCGTTACTGGTGCTGATTCTATTGTTTACATACCAAACTATTTTGTTACCTCTATCTTACTAACATTACTGAAAAAGGATAGAAAGAGTTTTAAGCTGTCAAATGAATCAATACCTACGTCATTTCTAATACTAATATTATAAAGAGTAAAGATTTGATTGTTTCTTTGCATTGAATAGGCTCTGAAACTACTGGACCGATTTGAAAAATTATTTCACCATTAGAAAGCTACATTATCTCTGATGAACATAGGCTGTATTTTGTCTCGGGAAAAGATAAGATCCCACGGGAACGCGGGTGAAACCGCGGGAGACAGGTAGTAAATAATAAAATAGTTGCAACTCATTTTGAATTGACTATAATTTATCTTGAAAGCAAACAATTGAACAAACTTACAGGTCTCAGTATTTTAAGTACATTTCTTGTGTTGTATACAGAGTGTCCCAGAAAGTAGTGTCAAGCGGAAGCCCAGAGGTAGAGCACCTTTAGAGGTACCCGTATCACTTAATGTATGTTCCGCGATTTTTCGTAGTTTACGAGTTATAACTTCTTTTAATTTTTTTTACCCAATTCCGATTTTCAATACATTTTTAGTCGCAGTCACGCGAGTAGTTGAGATACAGGTCTGAGTTTTTTTTCTTAATTACCTGAATAATAGACCTAGTAGATGCATAAACGTTTGTTACTAAAATGTGACCTTTAAAAAAAACGAATTTGCAAGAAAGTGGAAATGCAGATTTTATCTAAAATGTTTGAGGACATTTTTTGTCCATTTTATCAGCTATGTATCCTGTAAATTTCATTGAGCTATCCTCACAGCTTCCGACTCAAAATTTGATCAGAACAACACAAAGTCGAAATTTAAAATTTGAATGGGTGAATGGAAAGATATTAAAACTTAATAATTGTTGTGTAGTGTGTCTTAATGTCACATTTTTTTTTAAATTTCATTATTACTGCTCTATTGAGACTCTACATCTTCTAAAGAAGTTCTCTTTTGGTGTTATGAATGCAATTCTGTTGTTTTTCACTGTTTCCTCTGCATCTCTCAATGTCAATCTTAATTCTGTTAAACTTATTTCTTTAGCATTCTTTATAGTGACCCCAAACGAAAAAGTCAATGGGGTTAAGATCTGGGGATGGTACCTGCCACGCAAAAACCGTGATCAATCCAAATTTCAATTAATCTTTTTTAGAACAAGACCTAGATGGATTATTAGAAGATGTCAAATCAAATCAATTCAAAAACTCATTTAATCAGTTTAAGCCCTGCTAAGGTACTTATGAACGTTACAATTGACTCTACCACCGGTTCGAAATACACTTGAATTGAGAAGGCTCCAGTAAGATACTCAGCGAAGCAATTTTTTTCAGCAGTGGATCTTTCTTTTTATTTACATTTTCAAAAGTACATTTAGATACATTTTCAAATATTTCTACTATGTAGATTTAGAACTGCGCAGAAACATGACATTTAAAAAAGACGGTGCACCTTGCCAGTTGTCGATTGTTAGGCAATATTTAAATTAAAGATTGGTTGAAATGTGGATTGGTCACGGTGGGTCTATTGCGTGGCCAGCAGGGTCCTCAGACTTTTTCGTTTGGGGTTACAATAAAGAATGAGTGTACGCCAAAGAAATAAGAAATTTAACAGAATTAAGATCGACATTGAGATATGCAGAGGAAACAGTGAAAAACAATAGAATGGCATTCATAAGACCAAAAGAGAACTTCTTTAGAAGATGTAGAGTCTCAATAGAGCAGTAATAATGAATTTTTAAAAAAATGAGACATTAAGACACACTAAACAACAATTATTAAGTTTTAATATCTTTTCCATTCACCCATTCAAATTTTAAATTTCGACTTTGTGTTGTTCATATCAAATTTTGAGTCGGAAGCTGTGAGGATAGCTCAATGAAATTTACAGGATACATAGCTGATAAAATGGACAAGTTTTTAAAATTGGTTTGAAAGAAAAAAGTTATGTAACTTTTATTATTAAAATGTCCTCAAACAATTTAGATAAAATCTGCATTTCCACTTTCTTGCAAATTCGTTTTTTTTAGTAACAAACGTTTATGCATCTACTAGGTATCTATTATTCAGGTAATTAAGAAAAAAAACTCAGACCTGTATCTCAACTACTCGCGTGACTGCGAATAAAAATGTATTGAAAATCGGAATTGGGTAAAAAAAATTAAAAGAAGTTATAACTCGTAAACTACGAAAAATCGCGGAACATACATTAAGTGATACGGGTACCTCTAAAGGTGCTCTACCTCTGGGCTTCCGCTTGACACTACTTTCTGGGACACCCTGTATAAAGTATGTAATTAATGTCACTTCTAGTTAGCTGTTAACTTCTAGTTCATATTCCTATCGGAGATTAACTTCAGAGCCGAAGGTCTCTGTGGGCTTTGATGTCCTAATAACTTTTCGTTTCTCTATTCTTTTACGAGACTTATTACTAAGTAATAAGCTTTCTCGTATGTAAGCTTAGACCAACATTTGATATATAAATAATTACTGTTTTATAGTATTCTTATCATTTAAGTTTGATTCCACAGATAGAATCGATAAAAAATGCTGAGTTTGTATATTTCTTGTTTACCTACCTGTGTAAATTTACCGTCGGATTCTAAAACCCCGCGAATAATTAGAATTTTTCATCTCTTTTTTTAAAAGGTTGGTTAATTATTGTGAAAGTTGGTTAAATAAAAAACTAATTACTTCATATTGTTAAAGGCAAACCTACCTAAAAATATTTGAACCTTTTGATTTAGGCTTCAGTTGTCATTTGCACGGTGGTAGGGTACTTTGTAGTACCCTACTGGCTGGCTACCACCCTCAAATTGAAAATCTGTCGCCAAGCACCTATCGGTGTGTTCCGACAGTTGCACTTGAGAGCCAGTTCCCATAGGCTTTGTGTGCTTACCACCTTCGGCCACATCATCACTTACACTTACATAGTGAGATTGTAGTCAAACACAAGCCTATAAAGAATATTAAAAAAAAAATCGCACGTGAGAAAATGCAGCCATAGGTGTTAGTATACATTTCTTCTATTGTACATAGACTAATTTTACCTATGGGTGTTTATTTATGGACCCAAAAGTCACAACACTTTTATAATAATACTAAAAAGTACTTAAATAATACTTAAAGCTAAATTGTATGTTGCACGGGGTCAAAAGGTCTCTATCTCAGCATAAAGTTGCTCGACACATAAAGAGTACAACGCTGGTATTCTGATAGAACATATCTATTCTCATATCAATAATCTGATAGTATATATCATTATAAATAATCCAACAAAGTTTCAGGAGCCTGAGCTCTACCATTACGAAATAATTCAATGTTCAGCGTAAAACCCCTTTAATTAACCTAACGTATTGATTGGGCTAAATAGCATCTTCAGTAAGCTGCTAGTGCTGCCATGCTTATTTTAGTAGTTTGTACAAGTCCTTTTTTGTAAGCGTTCAAAGGATCCTTTAGTTGCAATTTACAATGACTCGTCCGAGTCCATTGTCCGTCTGCTGTCTCCGCTATGTTAATTGAGCCTAATAGAGATAGGGATTAGTAAAAATATCATATTGATTGGCCTTTGAGTTTAAGGCAAATTGAAAGTGGAATGATATAAATAGTAGATGATAGCTCACTGGTAGTGACATCGAATATCGCGGCGGAGGTCGTGGGTTCGAATGCTACGATAAGCTCTCGGTGAAGGAAAACATCGTAAGAAACCACAGCACGTATGTAGGGTACCTACTATGTAATACTCGACTGGCTACCACCCTCAAATAAAACATCTGTCGCCAAGCACCTGTTGGTGTGTTCCGGCAGTTGCACTTGAGAGCCAGTTAGTTGCCTTTAAGGCATTGTAAAAAGGTCGACAACACATTTTTTTTTATACACACGCCTATCTGATCCCAAACTAAGCAGAATTTGTAATATGGAAACCAGATGACTGATATGCTACATATACTACTTTTTCTACCATTGGCATTGTTTATGTCTATAGACACTTACCATCAGGAGAACCGACTGCCTGGTTGTCACATGTAGTATAAAAAAAAGATTATCCACTTCCAAGTGAAAATATGAAGTACAATTTCATTTTATTTAACAATTTTTCATCTATCTCATATGTTTTATTAACATTACTACCTACTCGTGCTAACAGAATCCACACGGGAAATTTAAAAGTTCATTAAAAAAACTACAGTTAGTTGAGCAAGGCACAAGTCAACATTTAATCAGACTTATAATAACCTTTTTTTTTTAACGTGGGGAAATCCTCACAGGATTCCCGATCGCTCAAGGGGGGCAGCGACCGGGTTATGCCAGACTCTTACTGGCTAAAACCCCACGGTGGTCACCATCTGCGCTGTAGAGAGGGTCGGGTGCCCTTACAGAACTGATACTCAACCCCCTCCACGCGCGGCGCTGATAGCCCGTCCCGGGGGAAGTGCGATACCTAGCTGACCCCCGCTGTGTCACACTAATTCCCGAAAGAACTTTCTCAAATGTCGAATTTTTGAAAAATCCTTTCGTAGACATATCTACACTCTATCACTTGGCATTAGGAGACCTGCCTTCCTGGCACTAGGATGCCTTTAGCATTTATACTTTCTGAGATTTCAGCGAGTGGTATTTCACTTTTTTTTCACGGTATTTTATTTTTTATTTTTTTAAGCTTGTGTTTAACTACAATCTCACCATAGTAAGTGATGATGTGGTCAAAGGTGGTAAGCACACAAAGCCTAGATGGGAACTGGCTCTCAAGTGCAGCTGTCGGAACACACCGATAGGTGCTTGGCGACATATTTTCAACTTGAGGGTGGTAGCCAGCCAGTCGGGTACTACAAAGTACCCTACCACCGTGCTGAGGTTTCCTCACGATGTTTTCCTTCACCGAAAGCTCAAGCTCATTGTAGGATTCGAACCCACGACCTTCGCCATGGTATCCGACGTCACTTACTACTGAGCTATCATCGCCTTTGATAGAGATACTAGCTGTCCCCCGCGGCTTCACCCGCGTTCCCGTGGGATCTTGTCTTTAACCGGGATAGCATTCGTGCTATTCCAGACTATGATCTATCTCTGTGCCAAATTTCATCTAGATCCGTTCAGCTGTTCTGGCGTGATTGAGTAACAAACATCCATCCATCCAAACTTTCACATTTATAATATTAGTGAGATTTAAAAAGACCTTAAAGGCAACTAACTGGGTCTCAAGTGCAACTGCCGGAACACACCAACAGGTGCTTGGCAACAGATTTTTACTTGAGGGTGGTAGCCAGTCGAGTATTACATAGTACCCTACATACAATAAATTTATTTTCTTCTTTATTTCTAAAAAGTCAACACAAATCGATTGTGACTCCTAGTAGAGCTACTACAGTATCGACATTAAGAAATCCTATCGTCATTCCTTCACCAATCATCAACCCAAGTCACGATTGTTTTCTACAAACAGCTATTAGCAAAGGCTTACCAATGTTTAACAATTTAACAAGAAATATATTTCGATTATTGTTTCTTTGACTTGGTACTCCGTACATGTATACAGTTTTATTGTTAAGTACAGAGTATGTTACTTGTTGATTCTACGTTGAATTATGTGGCTTGAAAATGTTAAAGTTATGTGGTAGGTATTCTCGGAAGCGACGGTAAATTATTTTCCTTAAGTTCTTTACTATATTTTGTCTCTTCCTCTTCAGTGATTTGAAGATCTATGTACTTAACACGATGTTTTGGATTGACTCAGTTTCTATTTCCTTCCATATTTGAATTTGAAATGAGAATAATGTTTATGAATTTTAAATGTTGCCAGGTTAAATGAAATTTTATAAATGAGACTGGACTTTTTTTTTTTTTTTATACAACAAGTGACAACGAAGCTGACGGGTCACCTGGTGGTAAGTGACTACCGTCGCCTATAGACATTAGCAATACCAAGGGGATTGCCAATGTGTTGTACACCTTATTACAATGCCTTAAAGGCAACTGGCTCTCAAGTGCAACTGCCGGAACACACCAACAGGTGCTTGGTGACAGATTTTCAACTTGAGGGTGGTAGCCAGCCAGTCGAGTACTACAAAGTACCCTACCACCGTGCTATGGTTTCCTCACGATGTTTTCCTTCACCGAAAGCTCAAGCTCATTGTAGGATTCGAACCCACGACCTTCGCCGCGGTATCCGACGTCACTTACCACTGAGCTATCATCGCCTTAAAACTATTCTCATTAAATTGAATACAAAATTGTGAATGTTAAAAAGTTTTCGTTTCACAGTATTATCAATTTTTATTATACAATTCTCTGCTCAGTTATTTAAAACTGCTTTCAATCGTATTTTCAAATGTAATATTGGTCATGAATATGTATATATTTGTTAGGTTATTTTTAAAGTCTATACGCAAAACTCAGACCAAGTAAAAAAGGTAGACAGCGCCCCACGTACTTAAAGTGAAGCACAGTAGGTAAAGGAAGCCGATCGCGTCCCGGTGCGACGTGATAGCAGTAAGTAAGTGCAAGTCACGCAAGTTCGTGCACGTTGCTTGCTTCACTTCATTGGAGACTATTGTTTACGTACGCTCCTTCAAACTTTTTTATTTGTTCTGTGACACAAAAACGAACACAAAAAGAAAATACCTAATAGTGAACTCAAAAAAGAAATTGTGTTAGCTCGTAAAATTATAGCAATTTTTTATTGCGGGTATATAATAGGTACATTTTCACAGCTAAATCATGGGTTTACTAATTTTGGGGAAAATATAAATAATTGTATTGTACCTACATATACACATTTTTGGTTTTCAATCGAGTAACAAAAAGAGGAAGTTAATTAGACAGTTAATATTTAAAAAGACATACCTAAATTTTATATTTAAAAAGACATGGTACCTTAACTAATCGTTCAAAATCCGCAATCGATCTGAACCAAACATGTACATACAAAAAGTAAAACAAAATTTCTATATTTTTTAAGACTATAAAAGTTCGGTCTCGCAAAGGGGGATCCAGTTCGAAATCTTCTTATTCATATAAGAAGCTTACAGCTTACCGGTAAGTCTTTGACAATCGAATACGAACGGGGTACCACGAGGTCTTCCGAGCACTCGTTTGAGTTGCCACTGGTAAATTTAAATTTTCATCCGAAAATACTTGGGGATTTTCGGAAGTGAATTAATTCGGGCGAATGTTAATCGGTATACCTTCCGATAGTAAGTCGACAGCTGTCGATTACGGAATTCTTAATAAGGTTTGTTATTTACCTATTGAATAATATGTGCGGATGTTGCAATTAGCGCAGTAGATACTTTATTAAATTATTTTACCCGTAAAAAGGCCGTATTATCGACTTTATGTTGTGATGGAATTAACTTAGGTACCTACATTTCCCCCCCGAGTGTTGCCACCTTGTCGTGGTGGGGGGGCTTGCGTATCCCAATGATCCCTGAGGCTATACCGGCAGGGCTACCCATACCGGCTAGGCTTGGGGGGAGGGACCAGACCAAGAGCAACACACACGGAGGGACGTCTTTGGATGTCAGCGGCGTCATTATAGACTGCCGCGTGAGGCGATGGGTCTGCCAGTTATTCCTGGCAGGCAGGCTTTGACCACCGTCGGTTCAACCCGTAATCCTAAATTGATAGGACCGGGGGCTCTTCGGAGCCGCGGGGAAGAAAACCCCTATAAAAAATTACCCAAATCTCAAGCTCTGGCGCCTGGCGATGAGATGTATGGCCGGGGTGAACCCGGTCCCGAGGGCGGCACACGAGGGAACTCACCCTCTAAAAAAAAAAAGCAACAAAATGAAAAGCACGAATCGGAAAAATTCTACCCAGGAGGGTCCCGACTTGGTTGGGGAATCCCTTGGCGCTTCGTCGTCTGGCCCTATCGTATATGGGGGGGCCGCCATTCGTCATGAAGAGAAAGATGTGGGAGAAGATGTAGGTAGCGTAGGTTTTAGGGAGTGCAGCGCCGTCATCGGACGAACTGCAAAGGAGGGGGGAGAAACTGGTAGTGATGGAGCGAAGGACGTGGAGATGGGAGCAATGTCCTGTCCGTCCGACTCTAATACCAAGAGGAAGTTTTGGTCCAGGACCCGGAAGCGGTCCCGTTCCCGCAGCCCTTCTGGATGCGATAGCGGGTCCAGCTCCGAGGCGGTAACGCTGAAAAAGGTGTCCACCGCTCTGAGGGGAAAAGGTCGAGGTGCTCTGTCTTTGGGCCTTCCCAAATCACAGAGGGCCGAGCTCATCGCGGCAAAGAGGAGTGAGGCAGAAGCCCAGGCGGAGGGGGAGGTTGAGTCCTTGACTCAAGGACTCTGCCCAGCAGCTGCTCCTGACTCGCAGGATATTGACAGGAGAGTTTTGGACTCCGTGGCAATTATCACAAAGGTTGCCGCAAAGTCCAAGAATCTCAAAGGGACCTTCTCGAGAGGGCTGAAGGACGCGGCTACCACAATCGTGGACTCGTTTCGGGACCTGCAGTCCCGAACCACCGATGGAGAGACTAGAAGGCTGCTGGCAGAAAACGCCAGCCTCAGGTCGGAGCTTGCTGAAATGCGCCGGGAGTTAGCTCAACTTAGAGCTGACATGCAGCGAGCTCCGAAGAGTTCAGAGTTGCAACAGCCTCCACCCGCCCAATCGGTGGATTTTGAGGAGATAACTCGTGCCATATTGTCCCAAGTTGGGACTATGGTTAACGCCCGGTTGGAGGCGTTGGCGCTGGATGGGAGGCTGCTCCCTGAGCGCCGTACCCGGCCCCCTTTGGCCGCGGAGCGAGTGAGGGCACCTCCAACGACGAGTGCAGTGCCTCCCACTGGGGATCCTGCACCGGTTGTGTGGGCGCAGAAGACCGGACCTTTGAATGGCATACAGGCGGAGCCAGCTGTCGGTCTGGGCACTCGGCGGGGTGGAAAAAAAAGGAGAGGCAAAAAGACACCTCCAGGACCGCCGACCCAAACACGTATGGAGGAGCCTTGGAGCTTAGTCGCGAAGCGGGGCAAAAGATCTGAGGCACCGCCTCAGACGCAAGCTGCACCCGCGCAGCCCGTAAAAGCGAGGCAGCAGCAGCAGCCGAAGCAGCCGCGGCTACGGGTCCCTCAGTCATCGGCCGTGGTTGTGAAACTGCAGCCGTCTGCAAAAGAGAGGGGCTTAACTTACGAGGTGGCACTTCGAGAGGCCCGAGGAAAAGTGGATCCGGCGAGCCTCGGCATCCCTGGCCTCCGCTTCAAGAGGGCCGCTACGGGCGCCCGAATATTTTTGGTGCCGGGTGCTGGTAGCGCAGAGAAGGCAGACTCCCTGGCAGCAAAGCTGAGGGAGGCCTTGAAGGAGGAGGACGTACAGGTGTCCAGACCTACAGCCTGCGCAGACTTGCGCATCATGGGTCTGGACGACTCTGTCACACCTGAGGATGTCGTGGCTGCATTGGCCAGGACAGGTGGATGTCCAGAGGCAGCAATTAAGCCTGGCGTGGTCCGCCAGGATCACTCGGGCCAAGGAACCATACTGGTGAAGTGCCCCGTCGCGGCTGCCCAAAAGGTGCTGGCCACAAAAACTCCTTTGCTCGTTGGCTGGGTGTCGGCTCAGGTAAAACTCCTGCAGCCGCGCCCGACGCGCTGCTTCCGGTGCCTAGAGTTAGGGCACGTACAGGAGCAGTGCAAGGGAGAGGTGGACCGTGGCGCTCAGTGCTACCGGTGTGGCCAGCTCGGCCACAAGTCCGGTGGGTGCACTGCCACGGCCCACTGCACAGTGTGCGCGGCTGCAGGGAAGCCTGCCAACCACAGATTGAGCGGCAATGCTTGCGTCGCGGCCCGGCCAGCGAGCAAACGCAAACGAAAAAGAAGAATGAAAAAAAAGAGGGCTAAAGCTGCTGCGTCAGGTGCAGCCGGTCCACAGCCAAGCACCAGCGCGGCAGCGGACGAAGTGGTGGTTCCAATGCTCACAGAATAACGGACACCCTTCGTCTGCTGCAGGCTAACATCAACCACTGTGCCAGGGCTCAGGATTTGCTAGTCCAGAGCATGGCGCAGTGGAGGATACAGGTGGCTGTGGTACCGGAGCCGTACTTCGTCCCACCGAGTGATGACTGGGTTGGGGACCAGGATGGCCTAGTTGCCATCGTCCGTCGGGGTGTTAATGGCTCCCCACCGTTCGAAAAAGTAGCGAAGGGCAGGGGATGCGTCTCAGCTCTGTTGGGAGAGATAATGACCATAGGGGTTTATTTCTCTCCCAACAGACCCCTCACCGAGTTCGAGAGTTTTATGGACGAGGTGGGGGCCCTGATCGGACGGAGCCATCCTCACCCTGTGCTGGTGGTCGGGGATCTCAACGCCAAGTCTGTGGCGTGGGGATCTCCCGCAACCGATGCGCGGGGTGAGTTCTTGGAGGATTGGCTCCTGGCACATGGCTTATCGGTCCTCAACCGGGGGTCGGTAGACACGTGTGTGCGGTATCAGGGTGGATCAATCGTGGATGTTTCTTTCGCGAGCTCCACCCTGGTGCGCCGAGTCCGGGGCTGGGAAGTACTGGAGGACGTGGAGACGCTGTCGGATCACCGATACATTCGGTTTGATGTCTCCACTCTGCTCCAGGGAGTACCGGAAACTCCGACTCGACCCCCGAGTGGGATGTGTCTGACGTGGCGACTGAAGGTCCTCGACAAGGAATTGGCTCGTGAGGCGGCGATAGTTCAGTCCTGGGTGTCCGCACCTGAAGGACCCGCGGTGGTGGAGGACGAAGCGGACTGGTTCCGGGAGGCGTTGACGCAAGTGTGTGACGCTTCGATGCCCCGGGCCAGGCTCGGTCCTCCTAAAGGTCAGGTGTACTGGTGGTCCGCGGAGATCGCGCAGATGCGCGAGTCCTGCGTCGAGAACAGACGCCAGTACACCAGATTCCGCAGGCGAAGGCGCAGAGACGAAGCCCAGATGGCTGCCCTATACGCCGCCTATATGGACGCGAAGAAAGCGCTGCAGATTGCGATAGCCGAGGCCAAAACTCGTTCTTGGGAGGAGTCGCTGGAGGCTCTCAACCGTGATCCTTGGGGAAGGCCCTACAAGGCCGTAAGGGGCAAGCTTCGCCCTTGGGCCCCCCCGATCACACACAGCCTCCAGCCTAGGCTCCGGGAGGAGGTTGTTTCGACCCTGTTTCCGCACAGGGAAGAGGCAGGTGCCTCCGGCGATGGCTACGCAATCTACGGCGCCCCCACCGGACGTGACTGATAGGGTCCCGGAAGTGTCACAAGGGGAACTGGGTGCGGCCATTCTACGGCTTCGTGCCAAGATTTCAGCCCCCGGCCCCGACGGCATTCCGGGACGCGTCTTGGCCCTGGCCCTGACCTCGGACGCCCTGGAACTTCGATTGAGGGGACTCTTCGACGCCTGTCTGGCTCAAGCCATAATTCCACAGAGGTGGAAGACAGGCCGTTTGGTCCTCCTCCGGAAGGAAGGGCGTCCTGCGGAATCACCCTCTGCCTACCGCCCCATAGTGTTGCTCGACGATATTGCCAAACTCTTTGAAAGAGTTGTGGCGGGGCGCATCGTCGAGCACCTTGAAGGTACGGGGCCGGACTTGGCGGAGAGCCAATTCGGGTTCCGCAGAGGTCGGTCGACCATCGACGCGGTGCTACGGGTTAAGTCCCAAGCGCAGGAGGCGGTTGCCCAGGGCGGAGTTGTCTTGGCGGTGTCACTAGACATCGCCAACGCCTTCAACTCCCTCCCCTGGAGCTGCATACGGGAGGCGCTCCGGTACCATGGAGTGCCCCCATATCTGCGCAGAATCATCGGGGCTTACCTGTCCCAAAGGTCGGTGGTCTATCCATGCCGTGAGGGCTGGGGCCATAGGGTGATGTCGTGCGGTGTTCCGCAGGGTTCGGTGCTGGGTCCGCTCCTGTGGAACATCGGGTACGACTGGGTGCTGCGGGCACCATGTATCCGGGGAGTCGCGGTAACGTGTTACGCTGACGACACCCTGGTCACTGCCCGCGGCACCAGCTATAGTACAGCCGCCTACCGTGCCACTGCTGGAGTGGCACAAGTGGTGGGCCGGATACGACGACTGGGGTTGGAGGTGGCGCTTAGCAAATCTGAGGCCCTCTGTTTCCATGGACCTCGACAGGCGCCGCCCCGGGATGCCCATATCGTCGTGAGTGGAGTCCGCATAGACGTCGGGTTGACGATGACGTATCTGGGTCTCGTCCTCGACGGTCGGTGGCACTTCACAGCCCACTTCGGGCGCCTAGTGCCAAGGGTGATGGGCGCGGCAGCTGCTCTTGGGCGGCTGCTTCCGAACACTGGCGAACCGGGCGCCTTGTGCAGGCGGCTGTACTTGGGGATCGTGCGATCCATGATCCTGTACGGAGCTCCCGTATGGGCGGACGCCCTGAACCGCGCAAATACTACTCTTCTGCGGAGGCCGCAGAGGGTGGTCGCGATCAGGGCGATACGGGGATATCGCACGATCTCCTTCGAGGCGGCGTGTGTGCTGGCCGGGTCATTGCCTTGGGACCTTGAGGCGAGAGCCCTCGCGTCATTATATTATTGGCGTGAGGAGGCGCTGGCCCAGGGCGATCGGCCAGCACCACGCGAGGTTGAAGGGAGCAGAGCTCAATTGCGCAGGCTCGCTATCCAAGAGTGGAAGTCCAGGCTTGAGCACCCTAGTGCGGGGCTTAGGACCATTGAGGCCATCCGTCCAGTGTTGGAGGAGTGGCTTGAACGGCGGCACGGCAAGCTGACCTTCCGCGTGACGCAGATCTTCTCGGGACATGGTTGTTTCGGGAAGTATCTGTGTCGGATTGCCCGGAGGGAGCCGACCGCCGTTTGCCACCACTGCGACGGATGCCTGGAGGAGGAAGCCCAGCACACCTTGGAGGTGTGCCCGGCCTGGACGAGCGAGCGCAGCGAGCTCTGCGCCCAAGTGGGGAATGACCTCTCGCTGACGAGCGTGATTCGCGCTATCGTCGACAGCAAGAGGTCCTGGGATGCATTCCACTCCTTTTGCGAGCGCGTCATGCTCGCAAAGGAGGCGGCGGAACGTAACAGGGAGGACACTACCACCCTGTCGATCCGCCGCAGGAGAACAGGGCGTCGGAGGGCGGCTTTCGCGAGCCATGCCCTCTCCCCACTAGAGCCCATGGGCGGCAGACTCGGGGGAGTCAGCCGCCCTCTAACAACGGGCTCGGGTAGTCTAGTGCGTGTTTCCACTCACTACCCAAGGCGAGACGGTGAGGGTACGAGCTCCGATCCTCCCGTCGTAGCAGTAGAGGCCCGCCACCGGGCCGTCGCTGCTGGGTACGCGGACGAATGCCTCGGCGCCCCCGTATACCCAGCACCAGCAGCGACAGGTTGAAGCACCGTGGGGTTTTAGTCAGTAGGAGTCTGACATAACCCGGCCAGCTGCCCCCCTCGAGCGGCCGGGTATCCATGAGGATTTCCCCACGTAAAAAAAAAAAAAAAAAAAAAAAAAGGTACCTACTATTCAAGCCCGATTGAGTAAAACGTAGATGCAGTTTATAAATGTTTTTGCGTTGGATAGTGGATTTGCCAGACAAAATTATATTTTTATACTATTATTTTTAATTTTTTTTTCATGCTAAGGACAAGAATTTTTTTTTTCAATGTATGCAAGAATTATGTTCTTTCATTAAAGATGAGCACTTATATTATGTTCAACTTGAATCGCGAATCCTGAAATATTTATTGTGTAGGAATGTAGTTTTGGGAAAGCTTAGAGATTAAATAAGAATATTTAATCAATGTATTTAACTTCATTACTGAATCATGCTAGACACTATTATCTCCCTGGCACAGCGTACTTACTTTAATCTGTATAGAAATAGTACGGAGCAATAAATGAAAGAAAAGGCTATACTTCGATAAAACGAACAAAAGTAAATGCGGCTTAATTTTCCGGTTGGAGACCAACCTTTAGAAAACGAGTGAGAGAAAAAATACAGGCTCTTATTTTGCTTTTCACACTTTTTCGTCTCATAGACCTCTTTGACCGACAAATCTGTGATTTATCCTCGAAGGATTTCGAATAATTTCGCGAGGAAATCAGCTCTTTTATGTAAGGTTATTTCGGAGAGAAAAACCCATTCCATTCAACTACTTCGGTTCTGTTGATACAAATTATTATTTTATATTTGAGAGATTAGTGAATATTCATACTTCTTAACGTCGTACATACATACTTGTGAACAGGTGCTGCTTGTAAGGGCTATAAAAATTCAATTTATTTATTGTTTTTATTTATTTAAGACTAGATTCATAATTATTTCATGTTATTAATTACCTTAAATTTACTCATAGTGAGTTTATTGCCGGCTCTTCACAGCAAAAGCAATCTTCCGAAACGTGCGTTAGAGTCTATAGTTAAAGACTATTCAGAAGTTCATTGAAAGGACTATTTGAATACAAATAATTTCATTTTGGTATTTACTTGAATTTAATACACTCGTACGTAAATCCAATGGTTCATGATAACTGCTTGGCTCCAAGTACCTGAGTGTCTGCTTTTCAGCAATGATATAAGCCAGTTAATAATTTGTATGCTTATCACCAACATCATCACATCACAAACTATTTTAAATCATAAATCCCTTTATAGTTGGGCCAGTTGGCGTGGTTGGCTAACTCTACTTAAATAATATTTTCCTTTATCTATACTAATATTATAAAGAGGAAAGACTTGTAAAGCCGCGGGAGCGGCTGCGAAAGGTGCGGAAAATTCAAAATTCAAAAAGTACGCCTGTATTGGTCCAAATTATCAATTTATGCCTTTTGCGGTTGAGACCATGGGTCCGTGGGGGTCTGAAGCTCGTCGTTTCGCAAATATTTTATGTAAAAAATTTATCGAGGCCTCGGGTGACCGGCGGGCGGGGAGCTTTTTCCGCCAACGCATCAGCTTGGCCATCCAAAGAGGAAACGCTGCCAGCCTTCTGGGAACCTTGCCGATCGGCAGCAGCGGCAGCCTCGAAGAAGTTTTTTATGTATTATAATTGTACATTTGCTTGTATATTTTGTACATTTGTTGTAAATAAAATTATAATATTAAAAAAAAAAAAAGAGGAAAGATTTGTTTGTTTGTTTGCATTGAATAGGCTCCGAAACTACTGGACCGATTTCAAAAATTCTTTCACCGTTGGAAAGCTACACTATCCCTGATGAACATAGGCTATATTTTATACCGGGATAAGATAAGATCCCACGGGAACGCGGGTGAAACCGCGCGGCGATGCTTTCTTAAATAATATTAATAGACAAACATTTGTGTACATGAACATGTCTATTTGTCCTAAATCTGGGTGTAATGGGCTGGTTTTCACGCTGGTTTCCATATTAAAAGCTCTGCTTAGTTTGGATTCAGATGGACGTGTGTGAAAAATGTCGCAGAATATTTATTATACCTTGACACCTCCGTTGTCGGGTTGATAAGATTACTTAATCCAAGAAGCATCACAAAAGTTTCCATTGTAAAGCTTGGCACACGTGGATGATAAACTTAAACAACCGAGATCTCATTACCTTTGTGCTAGAACTCACTTGTGAACAAGTTTCTGAGCGATGTATTAGAGACGTGTACCTACTGCGTAAAAGTTTTATAGGATATTTTTGGTTGCAAGTCTCACTAAAGGCGGCTCACCTGGTAGTATGTGACCACCGTTGCCTTGGATAATAGGAATCCTTGAGTAACCAATTTGATGTCAACCTTTATACCTGGGGGTTATTGCAGATAGAGTTGATAGCTCTGTGATGGGGTGATTCACCGAACTTCATGTCATGTAATGTCAGAAATGTTATTTTGTTACTAACATAGTTATGTAAGGTGTGTAATTTACTAACAATAATATGGATTTTGGTTGTCCGAAATAAATGGATTTTATTTTATTTATTATTTTATACTATGACTATGAGTAAAAAGCTAGAACCCTTACATATTTTAAAACAAAGTCCCCCGCCGTGTCTGTCTGTCACTATGTTCGTGATAAACTCAAATACTACTGAAGGGATTCATACAGTTTTCACCAATGGATGGACTGATTCATGAGGAAGGTTTTGGCGTATAATTCATTAAGGTTTTGTGTATATTGGCTGAAATATGGCGATGATTGTAGAAGACGTCGGAACAAATCATGCCGACTGGGAGCTTTACTGGCGTGCGCCGCGAAAACCACTAGAGTTACATATGACAGAAAAAAAGTTGGCGTATATGCTCTGCTAACCGTGCGAAGCTGGGGCGGGTCGCTCGTTAGTAATACTTATTATAAATACTGGCCAAGTGCGAGATGGACTCGCGCACGAAGGATTCCGTAAAAACGGCAAAAAATGACGTTTGTTGTATAGGAGCCCCCCTTAAATATTTATTTTATTTTGTTTTTATAGCGACAACAGAAATACATAATTTGTGAAAATTTCAACTATATCGCGGTTCTTGAGATAAAGCCTGGTGACAGACCGACGGACAGACAGCGAAGTCTTAGTAATAGGGTCCCGTTTTTACCCTTTGGGTACGGAACCCTAATAAATGAGTAATGTGCGTACATATTTAATCAAAAATATAACTTAAATTCACTTTAAAAAGTTATAATGTGGCATTAACAACCTATCTTACCTACATCTTACGAAAACAAGCAAGAAACCTCACCTTAAACCTTAGGATACAAAACAAACTGAACAAAACAGCACCTAACGATTCGTGTCAATGAAACATTAGGGTTTAGACATAGGCCTTTCAACGGGCAAAAACATAAATGAAAACGGTAGACGAGGGGCGTCAGCGCAATAAATTCGTTTACAGCTGTACAATCGCGCAGAGAAATGATGAGCGGCTAAAATATTTACTGACGGCTAGTTTAATGCAGCTTTTAGATGCAATTGGCTGTTACTTGAGTGTTAAGTATTTTTAGGGTTCCGTACCCAAAGGGTAAAAACGGGACCCTATTACCACAGTAGAAATATATCTTTATACTGTGCTATTACTAAGACTTTGCTGTCTGTGCGTCCGTCTGTCCGTCCGTCCGTCTGTCTGTCACCAGGCTGTATCTCAAGAACCGCGATAGCTAGACAGTTGAAATTCACAAATGATGTATTTCTGTTGCCGCTATAACAACAAATACTAAAAACAAAATAAAATAAATATTTAAGGGGGGCTCCCATACAACAAACGTGATTTTTTTTGTAAATTTCGGAACCCTTCGTGCGCGAGTCCGACTCGCACTTGGCCGGTTTTATTTTTATTTTTATACAATGGGCTTGCGTTGTTTTCTAAGTTAATTAAGGTGATGATAGCTCAGTGGTAGTGACGTCGGATACCGCGGCAAAGGTCGTGGGTTCGAATCCTACAGTGAGCTTGAGCTTTCGGTGAAAGAATACATCGTGAGGAAACCATAGCCCGGTTGTAGGGTACTTTGTAGTACCCGACTGGCTGACTTGACTACCACCCTCATGTTGAAAATTTGTCGAGATCCAGTTCTCATCTAGGCTTTGTGTGCTTACCACCTTCGGGCACATCATCACTTACCATGGTGAGATTGCGGTCAAACACAAGCTTATTCAGAATAAAACAAAAAAAACTCGAGAGTAGTCGAAGCACGCTTGTTCAGAAGCTTATACACACTTTTGTGAAATGAAAAGGTAGGTGTCAGTGTTTCTGAAAAAATACACTACCTATCACGAGATAAGTCGTAGGTTTGATTCACATACATGACATTCATAGTTGTGGAAATGAAAATATTTTTATTCAAATAGGCCATTCCATGCACTTATGAATTAGTCTAGCTACACTCTAACGCACGATTCGGAAGGTTGTTTTTGTTGAGAAGACCCGGCAATAAACTCGGCAATTATTATTAAAAAAAAAAACATAGACCTTACAAACACTAAATACACTATTACATTCAATAATTATTAATAGGTATCTAGTCTTAAGCAAAAACAAAATTTGTGTGCATGAACTGTCTGTTTGTATATGGTTAAAAAATTTCAATTTTCACTTATAGAGATTTAATTAAAATAAGTTTCATTGAACGTAGAGTGGGATTAGTTAGACAAAACAGCGTAATTTTGCAGCATTTATAATACAAGCGTTGTTTAGTTTGGGATCAGCATGTATAGTGATTATTTATTAATACGGCTTGACCATGGGCTTGGTTAAATATTATATTATTATAGTAGGTATATGTGCAAGTTTATCTTCAGTGGGCATCAGTGATGGGCGACATTTTGAGCTTTATTCGGTTTTGCAGCGATGTTTTATTCATGTTGATTTAAGTGATGATTATTTCGTATTATAGTATACATGATTTGCGTTTTGCATCTTTTAATGTTATACGGATCTTCTTTGAATACTTAATTTAAATTTGTGAAGAATGATATGTTTATGAAAGGTGTGAGTATTGAGACGACTGGTGATAGAGCGGAGTGGAAGAGGAAAACATGTTGTGCCGACCACACCTAGCGTGGGATAAGGTCAAGAGAAAGATAAGTGACAGTATTTAAAAAATATGTAAGAAAATATTAAATCAACTTGATAAAAAAAACGTTTCATTCGACTCCTATTTTATTAATTTGTGTTATTTTTTACTTTTTTATATTCGCCTAGTGTTTAATTTAGCTTCTATCACCTAATCTAAACCTGTTCTATCTGATATCAGTAGTAAAAATAATTTTATTAATTTAATATGTTTACAAGGCGTAACAACTTCCATCCAACGTCCACGATGTAAAAGTCAAAACATTACCCTCATTACCATGTACAGTTGGATACAAAATAGATCCTAAGCCATAGTAAAAATATATCAGTAAACAATAGGGAGGAACACTGCCAATTTATCCCCTAACTACGGCCACATCGTCACTTACATGGTGAAATAGCGGTCAAACACAAGCTTATCCCAAGTAAAAAGCCGGCCAAGTGCGAGCGTCGAAATATACGTTTTTTGCGGAATAAACGGCCATATCTTTTTTTAACGTTAAGTTAGAAGTTTGTTTGTTTTCACAGCTTCAAGGGACTGTAGACCTGAGTGTACGGACAACAATGTGATCGAATAAGGGTTCCGTTTTTTCCTTCTGCGGTATGGAACCCTAAAAAGATAAGGCTTTGCTTGTTGTAAGTTTATTCACGTTACACTCTTTAGTTAAAAAGTCATCGCCTAACTATTTTAAAAATACAACAACTTGTCCCACTGCGTTCTCTATATTTTCCATATACTGTGCCCCAGCCATCCTCTCGCGGTAAACACCGCACACATACATATTCATAGCCGTAACACGCTTCGGTAAAAAAATACGGTAACATAGTGAGTTAAACGACTCTGACACATCTATTTTACCACAGCGCTGGTACATAAAGAACCCTTATTTGAATAACATAACACAATTTGTGTTCGTACGCGGACTGTGTAATTGTCCACGATAGTGTTTTGTTTATGGTCTTATAAAGTGTAGTCCTCCTTTATGGTCTTAACTAGCTTTTTGCCCGTGGCACCGCTCGCGGAGGCTTTACGAAACTTTTGTTATGCTTATTCATTTGTATTTGTTAGACGATCTTGTGAAAGTTGCGGGAAGCCGCATGCGGGTAGGCTTTGTCCAGCTGTGGACGTATTCCGGCTTTTTATTTACTTCTCCATGCTAAGTGATGGATGTGGATGATGGTAAGCAAACTATTAGAAGGAAACTGGCTCTAAAGTGCATCCACCGGAACACACCGATACGTGCTTAACGACAGATTTTCAACTTGAGCGTCGTCGCCAGCCAGTTGAGTATTACAAAGTACCCTACCACCGTGCTATGGTTTCCTCGCGACTTTTCCTTCATTGAAAGCTCAAGCTCATTGTAGGATTCGAACCCACGACCTTCGCCGCGGTATTCGACATCACTAATAAGCTATCATTGTTGGTTTTTCCCTCTTTTACGCTTCAACGACCTGCGACGTTAGTCACATATTGTTATTAATGAAGTGCGACTCTTGCTATATAAAAAATGTCAAACCTTTTTATACCAATTTGTATGCCATTAAAGTAATCCGGTGCTCCGGCTAATTGCGAGCGATAATCTTTTAATTTATGCGCGGTCCCAATGTTTATCTATTCATTGTGTTCAGATTTACTGGGCGTAATCTTATTATGTTAAAATTTTAGGGTTCGGGCCCTTTTTATGCGTAATTAAGTGATTTACAGCTATGACCTTGCTTTTTCAGTTTTTCTGTCGCAAAATAATATACGCTCGCTGATTGAAGCTGTATTAGCTAGGCTAAATTTATTATTTTGAAATATGAGAAGTTGTAAATTTATTTATACTAATACTAGATTTTCGCCCTGCGATTTCATTTGTGTTTCCGACGTATCCTATCTTTTTGTAGGATAAAAAGTATGCAATCTTTTATTCCAGGATATGATCTACCTGTGTGCGGAGTTTCATTAAAATGCTACAGTGGTTTTTGCGTGATTGAGCAATAAACATCGAATCATACAAACTTTCACATTTATAATATTAGTTGGATATGCAACATCCCTATTGTATGATAAGAGATGTCGTTGTGAGAATACCTAAACGTTATTTACAAATAAATCTATATTGATCTTCGAATTAATGTCAACAAAACATTTATTTAAGTGAAAAGTTTTGTTTCAGAACTCTTGGGTAAGCGGGAAAGGTAGGTAAATATTTAATTTCGATACCAAATGTTGAGTTGGTTACAAATTTTCCCTTTTTAAATCTATTGTGATGAATCTCTTTTCAATTGTGAAATAAATATTATTAAATATACAAAAGACGAAGTTTTTACAAGCTAGTTATAGATATAAACCCGCGATTTCACTTACGTTCGAGGATATCTTATAACGACAGTAAAAGAAAGTCCTTTCAAATTAGAGCTTGGAACAGCTAAAAGTAGCTTTGACTCAGAATACAAAAAAAAACATTAACATATATGTATGTATTTTTTATATATTTAACTATTAACTTTAAATACGGTACATCAATATTTTAAATATCCCAAACCATTCAATTTAAATTAAGTTATGATTTAATAAAAAATAAACATTTAAAATGCCTATTTATTATTGTCTTAAAATGAAATCTAACAAAAATAAATCTATAAAAAATTCCATAAAAATAACCTAAACATGAAACATCAACGCCTCAATTACCATCGCAATTTTATTGAAATCAGTTTCTATTTGTAACAATAACATTTACTGACTCAAATTGTATTACAATATCAAACATTCCTGGCTCAATCAAGCACTGTTTGCAATTGCAACTATATATAACAGCTATAATTGTAACCTGTTTCTAAATAAAAACTGAATGCAACAAAGAAACGAAATACACCAGGTAAATGTTATTACACTTTGAACGTAGAAACCAACATATCAGAGCTAATATTTACGTAAACTTTTTGTGGCGCCAATCTCAAGGGAAATAGTGTCGAATATGAAACCATGCTCGCTGTGTTTGGTGTTCTTATGGCCAACCTTGTGCATAAACCCTTAAGAAATGACCCTTTCAGAGGTTCTGCGGATTATGGAAACCCCTTTCGTATCATGTTTGTTTGCAACATTATGTAGGGATATGTTAGATTGTATTTTCTAAAATAGTTATAGCAAATTGTAGTTTGCAACACTGAAATACCTTAAAGTCTCGCATGTAGGTTTTTGTATCTCATGTACCTCATGAATGTTTTTTTTATTGTATAACTATTTAGTTTTGTCCAGTAAATGTTTTTATTCTTATTAAAGTAAAAAAATATATATACCTACTTAGTTTATTTATTTTTTTTACTTTAGGAAATTAGGAAAAGCTTGTGTTTTGAATGCAATCTCACCATGGTAAGTGATGATGTGGCCGAAGGTGGTAAGCACACAAATCCTAGATGGGCACTGGCTCTCAAGTGCAGCTGTCGGAACACACCGATAGGTGTTTGGCGACAGATTTTCAACTTGAGGGTGGTAGCCAGTAAGTCGGGTGCTACAGAGTACCCTACCACCATGCTATGATTTCCTCACGATGTTTTCCATCACCGAAAGCTCAGTACGATTCAAACCCAAGACCTTCGCCACGGTATCCGACGTCACTACCATTAAGCCATATACTAGCTCTATCACTCGCAAGGAAACCATTTAGGGGCAGAATTTTCAAAAATCCTTGCTTACTCTACCTCTACCTGCCAAATTTCAAGTTCGTAGCATTTTTACTTTCTATCTAGAATAAAAACAGCTTGTCCATCTGTTTATTTCGAGACGTTTTTATTGTGCGTGGGTTGGATAGTTTCCTAATGAGGTTGAGATATGAAATTCTATTTATTTCTACGTAGCTTTATTGTACTCATCATTTACTTCTGTCATATATGTATCTACTTGCAAAGTATACCTGCGTATTATTTTAGCATTCCTTAATGATAGTACTAACTAGGTCGTTCGTTGTCTCCACTTAAAAGTAGAATTTACATCTATTCAATTACAGATTTTCCTATTAGAAAATTTTAATGGTTAAAGAGGCCCCTTTTATATCTAAAAATTTAGATATCAGAAATCTGAAAAATCTACAGTGTTAGATAAATTTAATTTTTGTATATTTGGTAGGTGACCTACCTATATCCCCCTTAAGTTTGTCGTAATATTATACTTTCCGGACACCCTATACATATATGTAGATTAAGGACTCAAGTCACGAGAAAAACTATCATGTTCAACGAGTCTTATAGTTTACGAGCTATACAACGTTGCGATCGAAACCTAATTTTTGAAATAGGTACTTCGGAACCCTACCCTTTGGTACATACACTCGGCCAATATTTACTGCTATTCTTCTTCTTCTCTAGCCTTTCTCTACCAAGTTGGTGTAGTCCTCTCTCAACTGTTTCCACTTTTTTTTTTTTTTTTTTAATGTCACAAGTGACAACGAGGCAGGCGGGTCACCTGATGGTAAGTGACAACCGTCGCCTATTGACATTGGCAATACCAGGGGATTGCTAATGTGTTGTACACCTTATTCAATGCCTTAAAGGCAAACTGGCTCTCAAGTGCAAATGCCGGAACACACCAACAGGTGCTTGGCGACAGATTTTCAACTTGAGGGTGGTAGCCAGCCAGTCGGGTACAACAAAGTACCCTACCACCGTGCGCTGTGGTTTCCTCACGATGTTTTCCTTCACCGAAAGCTCAAGCTCATTGTAGGATTCGAACCCACGACCTTCGCCGCGGTATTCGGCGTCACTTACCACTGAGCTATCATCGCTGTAAACTTTTCGCGGCATTGGGCTTTTTGCATCCAGTTTGGGCCAGCAACTTTCTTCACGTCATCTTTCCAGCGCATTTGTGGTCTACCCTGAGGTCGCTTCTCCCCCCATGGCTTCCATTCCAAGAGTCGCCGGTACCAAGATTTATCATTTCGAGCAACATGTCCTGCCCACTTCCACTTAAGGTGCGCCACTCGTTTGGTCACGTCTGCGATTTACTGCTAACATTATTTTAACCAATTCACCATAACACATAATGATTATTGCATATAACATTTAAAAAACTTTCATTTTCCACAAGTCATTGCGACAACCCTATGAAAAAATCTAAATGTGCCTGAAATCCGGAAAGAGTCTAATTTCCGATTCCAATTCCAGAATAATAGTCCTTTCAGCAATTAAAACCGGTAAATTTTGCCGACAGCCAATTACCGGCACAATACTGCATTAGTGAATCGGCATTTTTGTATACGGCTATTTTCTGCCATGCGTCGAGTTTTTTGTAAGTATTACTGTTGCTATTGGAGATATAAAATTAGGACTGGATGCGTTACATAAAAAATCTGAAAAATTACAACATGTACGTACATACATACATACACACATAGTATGTAAGTAGGTAAGTTCCATTATTATTTGTAAAAACACGGTGGTCTTCACGATGGTAGGGTACTTTGTAGTACTCGACTGGCTGACTACCACCCTCAAATCTGTCGGCAAGCACCAGCGTTGCTTTTAAGGTATTGGAAAAAGGTCAACAAAATATTGGCAATCCCCCTGGTATTGCTAAGTGTATAGGCGACGGAAGTCACTTACCCTGATGGTAAGTTGTCACTTGTAGTAAAAAAAAACCTAATGGAAATTGACAACAAAAGTCACATCAAGTTCAACTGTAAATTAATATAAAACAAAGTACTCACTCACGTTATTCCATTTGTAAATAATTAACAACTTTAAAACTACATCGAAAACTAGCAATTGATTTTTTGTTTGTTTGCTTGTTACGATTTAACTCAAAAACTACTTGACCAATTTTAAAAATTTCTTCACCATTAGAAAGCTACATTATCCCTGAATAACATAAGCTATATTTCTCCAGGAAAAGATAAGATCCCACGGGTGAAACCGCGGAGGAGAGCAAGTAAAATAAATCTATTCCCCGACACTTCCAGCTCAAATCTATCGATGAATAACCTCTACGCTATTTTATATTGAATATTGCTGGCGTGTAAAACGTTGGTAACTGCTTGTTTCTGGTCCTAATGTCCTATTGACACGACACTTATGTTACCGTGGGTTTTGGGAGTGACTCATAGGTTTGAGTCTCAGTGGGTTTGGCAAGCCCTAAGGTTTGTTTCCGATCTGTTAATGAGGTGTTAAAGTTTCATGTTTTTAAGTGGGTTTGTTAAATAATAGCTTTAATGGGTCTATGTTTCATTGAATTTGATTGATGTAGATTGCGATTTATAGGTTTGGTTGGTATGGATATTAGTTACTTTGAGTACAGAAACAGTGGGTTCAATTCCCACACGGGGCAATAATTTGTGTTGTGTTAAAGATGTTATTTCTAAAGCTAGGTTGTAACATTTTACGGCAAAAATGTGATCAATCAAAAACAAGCCACCTCTCTAAAAGAGGCTGAAAATATCAATCATTATAATGGTTTTAATATCATATTGTTCATTTAAATTGTAATTTTCTTGTGTATGTTTGAATGCATTTTAAGACCTACTTAATTTGGGTACCTACATAAAGTGAATTAATATTATCTCAGAAACATAATATTTCAGAAGTCAAAATTGAGTGAACATCAAAGCAGTTCAGAAAAAGGTAATACGAGAATATTTCACATTACAGGAGAAAAATATGAAATCATTTTTCGCAACTTGACCCCTTCATTACGGCTTCAATATATTCACATCTATGGGGTCGTAAAGCAGTCCACTATTTTTCTTTTAGCAAAAAAATAATGCCGCATGCATATATTACGTATATCTACATCAACTCTGACAAATGTGATGAATAAATCAAAAGAGTTCGCCCTCAGAAGCATTTCACGCCACCGAATGGCTGTATCGGGCAATGTTTTAAACGACTATTTCAGTAATGGTGTTATTTGCATCATGCGAAATGGTGGTTTATGGGCTGGTCATTTTTTGGTATTTTAAATTATTTTTTAGTGTAATGTTTGAAAGTTTTGTGTTAAATACATATATATCTATATTATTTTGACACAGGTTTCTAATTCTAAGCAGAGTAGACCTATGAAAATCTGATAATTAACTTTTTTTGTTTTTAATATTTTAATAGATAGGTAATTTAATACATATTCTGACAAACAGAGATGTTCATGCATTTTTTCTTCCTTCTTATTAGCAAAAAACTAATCTTCTTAAAACTGTATTCATTCACATCACAACCGAAACTAAGTTTTTTTTTGATTTGTTGTTTCACCCACGTTCCCGAGGGATCTTATCTTTTCCTGGGATAAAAAGTACTTATCCTATGCTTTATGCCAGGATATCTGCGTGACTGACAAAACAGTAAAAAATTGACACAATCTTCATCTAAATCCGTTCCGTAGTTTTTGCGTGAAATAAGAACAAACATCATCACATCCTAAAAAACTTTCACGTTTGTTAATAGTAGATACTAGTTGGTGCCTACCTTTTAGTGTTTTAGTACCTAAAATATAAAGATTTATTTTAATTTGACACAGAGGTCAAAGAAATATGAACTCAATTATATTCTATAACAGCCTCTACTTTCAGTTGTTGACTTCGTATTGTGTTTTAGATAATCGAGACAGCATGATTGATAGTTCTTTCACAACGCTGTCGTCAATATTATGGGAATACATAACATGCATATGATGGCGTTATCAGACGAGAAAAGAGACGATATTTCAAAACGAAATTGGATAGAAAACAAAATATTACTTTCGTTCGAAGATTGATTGAGCGTTGTTTGGGCGGCCATACTATTGTTGGTAGCAGTATCTGTTTTCTTTGCATGTACTATATTTAAATGTATTTTTACCGTATTAATATTACTCCAACAGCTTCATATCTAATAATGAATTCAGTTAGTTCAGACATAGAGTTATGCCTTTTGCGGTGGAGACCATGGGTCCGTGGGGGTCTGAAGCTCGTCGTTTCGCAAATATTTTATGTAAAAAATTAATCGAGGCCTCGGGTGACCGGCGGGCGGGGAGCTTTTTCCGCCAACGTATCAGCTTGGCCATCCAAAGAGGAAACGCTGCCAGCCTTCTGGGAACCTTGCCGATCGGCGGCAGCGGCAGCCTCGAAGAAGTTTTTTATATATTATAATTGTACATTTGCTTGTATATTTTGTACATTTGTTGTAAATAAAATAGTTATATTATTGAGTTCATAGTACTTTCCAAAGATTTCCAGTAACATTCAGAGATCGTCATATTATTCGTATAAACAGTAGTAAGAAAGCTTACGGTTCCCTTCACCTTTATTTTTATTTTATCTATCTTTTCTGGCTTTACTGTCATAAAACGTAAGATACAATATAACGTTACTCCGGAAAGATGCTTCCGCTATTATGTTTCCAAAGTAATAATATCCTTTGTATATATTTTTATAGCACAGTGTGACCTAAACCCGCACTTTACGCACGCTTTTCCGTGACCTAAGTTGCCTATTTCTGCACGGAGAAGTGTGCGTAAAGTGCGGGTTTATGTCACACTTGCTATAAAATAGTATACGATACATGTGCCCGAAGTTGTCTATTATTGCACGGCGTTTAGCATCCTCGCTGCGCTCGGGCGCTAACTTCACACCGTGCAATAATAGCCTACTTAGGTCACGCGTATCGTAATGTACTATTACATCACCGAAAAATGTGTGCGGAACCACGCATCCATCAAATAGCTCATTGCACAAGACATAACATTCCTTATATGTTTTTTTTATCTGTTTAATATTATATTGACGGGCCGGTTGGCGTGGTTGGTTAAGACACTACCTATCACGCCGCAGGTCGTGGGTTCGATTCCCATCCACATTTGTGTGCATGAATATGTCTGTTTATCCTGAGTCTGAGTGTAATTATCTATTTAAGTATGTATTTACAAAAAAAAAGTAGTCTATGTATTATATCAGTCATCTGGTTTCCATATTACAAGCTCTGCTTAGTTTGGGATCAGATAGCCGTGTGTGAAAAATGTCCGAGGATATTTATAATTATGATATTTATTCTTTCGACGTATATTACGTTACTTTGAGAAACACAGTATTTTTGTTGCATTCAGTTAAAAAAATACAGATTTTTCTGTAACTGTCTTGATTAGGGTACTACTATTAACATAAAATTGGCCATCAGTACGTTCGGTTACTTAATTGTATGCCGCATCCTAAGGCTGCCCATTGAATAGGCCCTGAAACTACTAGACCGATTTGAAAACTTATTTCACCATTAGAAAGCTACATTATCCCTGATGAACATAGGCTATATTTTGTCCCGGGAAAAGATAAGATCCCACGGGAACGCGGGAGAAACCGCGGGGGACAGGTATTCATTCATAAATTCAATTATATTAGTAAAAATAAAATCGCCAGACCTATCAGGAGTTGTTGCAAAATGCACCATCAATTTATTAGCAAAAGATTCCGTATCTTGGAATATTCATTGCTTTAAATCCTTGGTGCATTAAACGGGATAAATCTTCATTAAATAGAGCTTATCTTGGTAGCTTAAGGAGACTTCCATGCTGGAACCTTGAGGCTCGTTAGCTGCTAATAGAATTCTAGAGTAAGACTTTTATTTTAATATAATAATTGTTTTAAGGGAATATGTAATGATAGATAAAACTCCATCAAAATGTTGACAAAGAAAATCATTTTCCTTTTTGAGTTAACGGCACAGTGCCGCAAATCTCCCGTATTCTAGATTCATAGTCCTACTACTATAAATGTGAAAGATTGTAGGTTTGGATGTTTGTTGCTCAATCATGAAAAAACGGCTGAACGAATTTTGATGAAACTTTGTTGATATATCCTGGAATAAAACATTAGATACTTTTTATCTCGGGAAAAGATAAGATCCGACGGGGACGTGAAACCGCGGGGCGAAAAATTTGTTATGTCATAAATGCGAGTGACCCTGTTTATCTGTTTGGTTTTCACTGCCAAATAAAAATGTAGAATGAGCTTACGTAAACAATAGTCTCCAATGAAGTGAAGCAACGTCCACGAAGTTGTGAGCATGAACTGCACGTTATCTCACGTGACTCGCGTAGCACAGGTACGCGATCGGGTTCCTTTTTCAAATTCGGCTTTTTGGTGCGCGGGGCTCTGTCTTCCTTTTTTATTTGGTCTGAGATGTAGGTATATAAATAAGTTACTTTTTCAAATCAACAACCAAGTTGGTGAAAAGGGCACGAGTCTACGGCGGACGGAGTCGCGGGTAACAGCTAGTACAATAATCCTGTGTTATGAAATTTGGTTAGTATGTAATCCTACATTAACTAAACCCATATTAGTGAGGAGAGGTGTCTAGAGCAGGATAATCATTACGTCAATTTGGTAATCTTATGTAATTGAGATTATAGTGATGAAGCAATCGAAAGTGATCTTGTTAAACGATATTAAGCTTTGATACGAAGGATTGAAAAGCTAAGATTATATAATTGAGTGTAGCATTATTTTTGTTTTTGTTCTACATACGATTAGGATTAGTTGGTTGGTATTTAAGGAATAATAACAAGTGTGTAGGTATCTACGTATAGTAACTGTTAAGATGTACTGGTACGTAAGATTATGTTTTTATGAAGAACCCATAATTTAGGGGTTGCTAAAAAGCTTGTCGCGAGGATTGTATGTAGTATCTCGTAAGTTATAATATAATATTTTTTCTATAGAGTAATTCCGGGGGAGATGGCCGTACGGGAGAGATGGCCATACGGGAGAGATGGCCAATAGAAAAAAAAAACAAGTAATAATTCATAGATACTATACAGAAATACTTTTAATTTAGTTCGATTCGTTAAGTGGTTACAAAAAAGTTTATAAGAAAAAAAAGGAGTTAAAAGATCTCAAGGGTAAAGGAAAAGGCAAAAAGCAGTACTGGCCATCTTCTCCCGACCACTATGGCCATAACCCCCGGACACTCTGGGAGAGATGGAAGTTGAAAATTATATTGTTTGCGTCCTTTAAAGTGATTTATCGTTCATATTTCATAAGAGTAATAAATAAAGTTTATGTTCTATGTAAATTGAATGTTGTATTCATCATAATTCCTTAACAATAGAGTCTTAAAGTTACTAGGGCCATCTCCCCCGGAATTACCCTATTATAAATTTACACAAGAAAATCTTGCGAGAAGTAAAATAGTAATATTCTATGTAGGTATAATATCTATAAAATAGACATGAAAATCTCCCGACAAGTTTTTATGTAATATGCGATTGTGAAAGGTAACAAAATTATGGGTTGACTTTGGTTGTGCCAAAATGGGTATGACAATGGTGTGGTTTTATTTACCGGATGACCTGATTAAAAGTGACAGAAATTAGACCTGTCAATCTTGATTATGAAATTCCACTTGCCTTTTTAAATTTTTCAGTTTTTATGCACAGGATGTATTGGAAAGGTGATTAAAAAACGTACCATTAAAAAAATCACTTTTACATATAAGAATGCTATCTATCTGATAATTCACATTTTACTACAAAAATATTATTTAGAATTCAGCCGCATTCCCGTGAGATCTTGAGCTTGAGCTTTCGGTGAAGGAAAACATCGTGAGGGAACCACAGCACGGTGGTACTTTTTTGGTACTCGACTGGCTGCGGCTGGCTACCACCCTCAAGTTGAAAATCTGTCGCCAAGCACCTGTTGGTGTGTTTTGGCAAATGCACTTGAGAGCTAGTTGCGTTTCTTTCTTGCCTAGTCTGTCTCATTACTAGTGCTATAAAGAAAATATTCTATCTTTTATTCCAGTGTATGTTGCACGTGTGTGCTAAGTTTCAGCAACATCCGTTCAATAGCTTCTGCGTGTAAGAGTAACAAACATTAGGATGTTTGTTACTCTTACAAATGCAAAATGCACCATCAATTTATCTCTAATAAACTTTCATATTTATAAGAGTAGTTCATATTATAGAGTAATTGTGAGTATGTGATGAATAACACAGGATTTTAGTACAGTAATTTACTAAGCTCAAAATGTGAAAAATTAAATAATGCATTTAGAATATGATAAATACTTACAATTGAGAGCCAGTCCCCTTCAAGGGTTTTAAAAAGACGATAACTCAGACAGTATTTTATGTAGACCGTCAAGATGGTAGTCAGATTTAAAAAAAAAACTGATAGTAATTTTTGTATAGCATAAAAAACCTGATAATAAACACCCAAACCCTCATCAGTCCTGACCCTAACTTCAGTACAGTAAACACCATCATTCTAAATTCAAAAGCCTAAACCAGTAGATTCGACGCATAAAAAGATAATTGGGGCTTAAAAAGCCCCCATGTCAGCCTGTCTTTTTTCACCCCCATCGTCGGAAGGTCCCAATAAATAAAGCGAATAGCGACGGTACTGCTATCACATGCACCTGCCGATTTTTCAACGACCTTTACCGAGTTGTTAGTGTGGAGCGAGCTTTACGATTTAGGATCAAAAAATTTTTAGAGCATCTTAAAGTTTACGACATACTTTTTATTGAAGTTAATCAAGGCTTGGTTCAAGAATAGCTCTTCTCATATGACATCTTAACCTGTGTGTCTTCACTGCTGAAAATAAGCCTCTCTTAAGATGTGAACTCATTCTGATTCTCCGTTTATCTAGTTCACTCGCTCTCTATCTCTTTCCTTGAGTCGACAGTCCAGCGAGCTAGCGCCGAAGTTTTCCGAATGCTGTTCATTCTGAGTTCCTACAGCAAGTTTTTGAGTATAGGTTAGCACAGTGACTCTCATGAAATACCCACTCATGAAACTAATTTCTCTCATGTATTTTTTGGAAATATTATTTTTAATATCACTTAAAGTTAAAATTGAATGCGACGCAAGTGCATTGTAGAGTAAATAGAATAAATTAGAGTAAAGTATACCTATCGAAACGATTGTTAATACTTGATGCAGCTGACTGTTCTTATTTCAAGTAGGTATTGTCCTGGTATTACTCTGCCGGAAAGATAAACCGTGATTGCGTTCAAAGCAGACAGCCGGACAATGGGCTACGTAACTCGTTCTATTATGCGACACAAAGAGTTTTGCACAAACAATATATGAATGTGAATAAGTGAACGCAGCAAAAGTTCTGTTTGGAGTTTATTAAAACAATTTATTGATTATATTGTTTTGTGTACTGTATCATTTATAATTCAAGTATTCTATACCTAAACTTGACATTAACTCAAGCTTTACCCTAAAATAAATGTGTAATTTATTATTGGGTTATTAATGTAGACAATCTCTTGCGACTTTCTTCACACACAACCATCTAAGCAGAGTTTGTACTATAGATAACTTTTTTTTTATTATAAGGCTAAATTGTAAGATCTTTTGATTAATATTTTTTGTGGTCTTTTTCAATACTTACTTTTTTTACTTTTACGTATAATAATTTCTGGATCTGCGGATCTTGTGAAATTAATCTTTTAAATTTAATTTTAAAATAATATGTTTTATGGTTTTTTACTTTATAACAGAAAAAAGCCATTTCTATATAAACGAACCTTAAAACTAGGTTGAATGGTGTAATGTGACGATATCGGGAGAGTGTCAAATCTGGTTCCGGGCATTTCATACCCAATCTACAGTCTCACTGAAAAAGAAAATCTGGCTTTTACACTTTACCACTTTAACTTGACCTCTGTACCTCCTACAAATCCGGTTAAGTCAACTTTATTTTCTATTTAGAAGGGGTTTTTTAAAATTGGTTTTCGGTAATAGGTTGATTGGAGATTTTTGTATGTTGTTCATACATAATATGATGATGATATCTTGAATATTGCGATCTGTAGCCTAATTTTATAAATAGTATCGAGATTCCTTTAAATAAATTGTATTTGTTAAAGTTTATATTCTTTTCGATTCCGATCAGCTTGGTTGCACATTATCATATCAAATTGTATTTAATCGACCATGCCAACCAACCCGTTTTGATTAGGTATTTTATACTTTTTGCCATTAAACGGTCGCTTGATCTTCTTTTCTTATGAATCTTAAAGACAATGAAGATGTAGTAGAAAAGTAGAAAATATATATTTTCTGCTAACAATACCGGTCTCTCTATTTATAAGAAAACAGTTTGTCTGGCGCGCCTTCATTATTTCAAAACGGAACTAAGATGGCTTAAGGCATGGCATTCATGGCAAGACATATCGCATTTTATTTTTCTCAATCATTTTCAATATTCAAGCTCCTTTGAATTTGTTATGTACTTGGAGTCGGGGACGGGGAACGTACGCACAACCATTAAACTCGGTAGCTAATTGCACACTGATTTATTGAGTGACAGTAGCGGTGGTCGCAGCCACACGTACACAAACAAGTACATCATACATGCAAATATAACATAATTTAACCATAAAATAATGGTGCCCACGAAATTAACTAAATGTTGTTAGGAAGAGATCTCTTCTTAGCGATAAGCCCTCCAATTTTAATAATAATAATAATAATAAAACTCTTTATTGCAAAACACCACAGAGACATAAAAAACAAGTACAGAACAAACTTAACAAATATGTGTTACAAAGGGCGGTCTTATCGCTCAGAGCGATCTCTTCCAGACAACCATGCACGGAGAGGAGTAACGAAAAGTAATATGGACGGTGGTTTCCAATACCTATATAATATAAATACATTTTTTAATACAGTTGCTCAAAAAGTGGTGTATTACAGGGACGTATAGCGTTCGGGATGTGGGCTATTACATACTAGTGCTTTTTTTTACCTTTACCGCACTCGTGCGTTCTCTTTCCCAACTGTCAAAATAATGTCTATTAAAAAGAAAAACCAACCATGAAGTTTTTACTAAAGAGTTTTTGTGATTCATACAAATACGTATATTTCTAAAAAGAAGCTACTAATTTATTTCAATATCAGATTTAATGATTTAATTGAATGAGTTGGGTTAGGTTTCATTTCATTTCATCTCATTAAATTTCATTTTCATTTCATATCAATAAAAAATATATACTGAAGACTAAGCTGTATGGATAGTTCCCTTTGGGTGAAGAAAAAAAAACTCTGCTTATATTCTACGGTTGGCGCCATTTTCCAGAATTACATGCAACTAAAAATAATGTACATCTTGTTATTATATTTTTTTAATATTGTTAACTGATTTTGCTACAGTAAATAGTTATCTAGCTATATTTAAATTTTGTTTGTTTATGTAATAACTAGCTGATCCCGCGGTTTCACCCGCATCCCTTTGAGATCTTATCTCGGGTAAAGCCTATGACATTCACAAATAACGTGGATTTCTATTGGTAAAAGAATTTTCAAAATCGGTTCAGTAGATCCAAAGATTACCGCCTACAAACTCACAAACTTTACCTCTTTAATAATATTAGTAATAGAAGTATAGATTTATTATTGTTATTATGAACAAGACTTGATTATAGTTTTGATCCTTAGGCACAAATTAAAATGGCATAAAATCCAATAAGAAACAGTGTTTTTGAATATGGTTTACATTGGTCTACATTTTGAGTCTGCGTTAAATTAAATTATTTAAAAAAATAGTATAAGAAGTAGTATATCAGTTTCATAGTACAAGCTCTGCTTGGTTTGGATCAGATAGTCACGCGTGAAGAATATCTCAGAATATTGTAATTATTTAACTAATGGAATTTAGATATAGCCTACTGGTTATTACTAACTATTTGCAAGTCGATACATAACACTAAAAGCCAGAGCCAGAATAGGCGACGGAAATACGATGATGTCAGTTTATTAATGCAACACATTTGAGACTGAAATGCCAATACAATTGTTTCTATTTTGAAATAAAATTATGAAATGATATTGCGATATTATAATACGATAGTTTGGAAAACGGACAGTAAATATTTAGATTCTAGGTCAGGATAATATACAGGATGTCCCGTAAGTAGTACGACAAATTAAGGGGGAGATAGGGGGTCGGGTCATCTATCATAATATACAAAAATGACCTTAGTAAAAGTATCACTATTTTCGAGATATTTATTGGCTAAATAAAAATCAGAAATATCGAAATATCTCGAGAATGGTGATGTTTTTATTGAGCTTATTTTTGCATATTTGGTAGGTGACCCGCCCTCCTATCTCCCCCTTAAGTTTGTCTTATTACTTACAGGACACCCTATACAACTCCGTACCTCCTGTAATGCAATACTTTCCAGAATAAAGCTTATTTTTAATATTATGACACCACTCTACCTGTCTCGTGATATTTAAGGCATCGTTAAATTAAACATTTAAACCGCCATTACCTAGCGCTGGCCATCATACCTCATTCAGGAGAGGTTGACATTTAGTTTTACTAGTCTTATAGTATTCACAGTTACTTAAAGTGCAATGAAATTTTACTCTTATTCCAAGTGAGTTAGAACTCACTTGAATAGTGAAATTGTAGCTCATCTTTTAATTATTATTAAATTAATAAATACCTATCCGTGGTCATTTTTCACACATGGCTATTTGATCCCAAACTAAGCAGAGCTTCCACAGAACCAAATGACTTATAAACTACATATACTTACATAAATAGATGACCTAAACTGAGGATAACATGTTCATGCACACAAATATTTTGGATGGGAATCGAATCCACGACCTGTGGCGTGATGAGTAGTGTGTTAACCAACCACGCCAACCAGCCTTTTTACTTTTATTATTACGTATATGTTCTAAAAATTTTACCTAAATGTACAAAAAAATAATTTTTTGATTTATTTTTGGAACTTTTTTTTTTTTTATGTCACTAGTGACATCGAGGCAGGCGGGTCACCTGATGGTAAGTGACTACCGTTGCCTATAGACATTAGCAATACCAGGGGGACTGCCAACGTGTTGTACACCTTATTACAATGCCTTAAGCTCTCAAGTGCAACTACCGGAACACACCAACAGGTGCTTGGCGACAGATTTTCAACTTGAGGGTGGTAGCCAGCCAGTCGAGTACCACATAGTACCCTACCACCGTGCTGTGGTTTCCTCACGATGTTTTCCTTCACCGAAAGCTCAAGCTCATTGTAGGATTCGAACCCACGACCTTCGCCGCGGTATCCGACGTCACTTACCACTGAGCTATCATCGCCTTAACTGAACTATCCTTCAAACAAATAAAAGTATTTTATTTCTTCTTTATTGTATAACCGTGAATGGTATTCTCAAAGATTGTCGACAGAATGTAGCGGAGCGTACTTGATATTCAAAAAATACTAAACCCGTCTCGTTTGACGCAGAATAACAAACATCAGATATTATTAAATGGTAGAAATATTCTCTACACGCTACAGAACATCATTATTTTTATATTTAGTTTTTAAATAAATAAATTACCACCCAACGTGGCAATACCGTCAGCATTCTGGGCACGTTGCCTACTCACAACGACGTTTTTATTAAGATTTATTCTTTTGTTAGATAATTAATTTAAAATTTATTTTGAATTTAATTATTATTATTTACGCATTAAAATTGATGTTACTATCACCAACATAGTTGTTTGGATGTTGGTGAGTTTGGATGTTTGTTCCTTAAATCAAGCAAAAACGGCTTCACGGATTTTGTTAAAACTTGGCACACAGGTAGATTATATCCTGGAATAAAACATTGGATACTTTTTATCTCGGGAAATAATAAGACCCGTCGGGAAAGCGGGTGGAACCGCGGGATGGAAAACTAATAGGTATGTTCATAAAATTAGAGAAATTGATGAAACTATAAGGATACCTTGTTTGACTACGGAACCCTAAACAAAGTGGGTCGTCGCTGTCTGACATTACACAGTTCTCTGTATCACTTGTTTAGTATCACATTCAAGGATATCTTCGGAAATTATTCTTAACATATTAAATATATCCTATTACCCTAGGTTGCCTGGAAGAGATCGCTTCAGCGATAAGGCCGCCTAAATTGTTTTCACTGTTATTTGTCTTTTGTGTATGTAACCTGTATTTTTGTCTTGTGGTGTCAACAATAAAGAATATTTGTATTGTATTGTATTGTTATAATAAAGTGTGAGTATGTTAGTTATTCAATAAGAGGTCTGGTGTTGGCACGTAGCTAAGAAGAAAATAAATTACCTTTTTGTACTATCTATAAGACTACGCTAAAAAATGTTTCACGGATCTTCTTAATCCAATTATAAATGTGAAAGTTTGTTACTCTTTCACACAAAAACCGCTCAACTAATTTTGATGATACTTGGCTCACAGGTAGATCATATGCTGGAATAAAATATAGGATTATTTTTATCCCGGGAAAATACAAAATTCCTAGGGAACTCGGTCAATCGATATATTGAGGTCGCGATTTCTGAGTTGTTTTCAACCCATAGGTTTCGGGAATATAACAATATCCACCCAGAATATTTACACGATATGAAATTGTATTTTGTTGCAAAGAAAATAGATAGTGATAACTAAATTCTTAGTAAACTACGCGGTAAAACATGAAATACGTTGTTAGCGAACAAAAACATATTTCAAACAGAAATACACCGAAAGAGGACAGTTCTAATCAATCAACGGCAACAATTGCGGAGGTCAACGTAAACTAGCCAGACGGAGACTACGTGAGGCCGTTTCTATTTAGTTAGGACTCCCATCACCGCATATTGTTCATTCGTGCTCTATTGCCATTTTTTGGGGAATTTTCGCAAGTGGCGAGTGTTTTCGGAGGTCTTCGGGGCAACTGATCATTTCACTGTTTTTATTACGCTGTTGTGTGTTGGCGGTTTTTGAGATCATTTCTTTGAAGTGTAATAATAGGTATATAGTAGGTTATGTCTGTTTGTATTCTGCGGTCATTTTAAGCGTTGAGTTTTAGAGCGTTTACTAGAATGAGTTTTTTGAGCAAGAAAATTGAATTACTTAGATGATAATATATTATAAAGTTGATGTATGAAATATTATATCAAAACAGCTTCTTTATATTAAATGTAAAAACGATAGTTTATATGGAGTATTAAATACTGAGTTGCGACATCATAATATGTATTCACAATCAAAACCTACCTTTTGTGGTTACATTGGAAATAAAAAAAAGCATTAGAAATATTAATTTTACAACATGTTCGCTTTAGTAAGTATTTGATAACTTTATTGTTCTTCAATATACATACCTAGGCCTATTACTTAACTTACTAACCGGTTGGTTCTGAAGGTGTACGAAGATACCAATTGAAAATATTTTTTAAAGTATCTACAATATTCGAGCACATGAACAATTATCGCCTTCATTTTGCAATAACTATGTACCTACCTACATACTTATTGCAAAATGACACATTTCCATATATAATTTTCAATAAAACGCGATAATTAAAATAGGCTCATTATAACAAAATGGGTCATTGAAAATTAAAAGCATTAGTGCGCGTATGTTACGGTTAAAATCTGATTCATTGAACGAAATCAATACTTCATTTCCGTGATTTCACGAGTAAAAAAACAACCTTATATACTTTTCCCCTTCGATATCTATCCCAGCGCAAAAATTCACGACCCAAAATGAGAAATACTAAAAGCGCAATATATCCAATTTTAAACATTAAGACTACGTGACGAACTTGACCACTTCGATGGAGCCGGTAGTAATATAATGTACAGCAGGTAGCTTCAAGGTAAGATTCTATTTAATTTCATTCGTTTTGGACGTTATTTCGATGGTATGACTTTGATCCCGTGCAGTTTCGGCTGGCCGTTGGTGTGGGATGCCACTTGTGTTGATGCAGTTACACCATCTCACTTACCGGTGACTTGAAAAGCCGCGGGGGCGGTTACAAAGGGTGCGGAAAATTCTAAATTTAAAAAATACACTTCCATTGGTCCAAATTATCAATTTATGCCTTTTGCGGTCGACGAAACTGGTCCGTGGGCGTCCGAAGCTCAACGTTTCCAAGTGTTTTATCTTCAAAATTAATCGAGGTCTCGGGTGACCGGCGGGCGGGGAGCTTTTTCCGCCAACGCATCTGCCTGGCCATGTAAAGAAGAAACGCTGCCAACCTGCTGGGAAACTTGCCGATCGATAGCACCGGCAGCCTCGAGAAGTTGTAAATAAAGTATATCTTTTTAAAAAACGAATGTACATATTATCTATATTTGGAGCTGAATATACATTTTGATGAATATACATGAAACTGTGGCCATATTTTAATCACATAAAGTGATATAAATGTGCAATGGCGAATACAGTATGATTAAATTGCTCAGTTGCCGTCACAAAATGGACGTGTGATTACAACTGAGTACATACAAAGGTTTGCGAGACCCTGTACTGGGAATGGACGAACTTATTTTGCGAATGACGTCTTTTTGTCGGAACACCAAAACTGCATTATGTTACAGTAATAATTATTTTATGAGCACTTAAGAGTTTGGATGCCTTGGGAACCCAAGTTGTGGCGTGATAATAATAATAAACCCTTTATTTCTCACTAATTTCATTCATACATTTATAAATTATATCAATTAATCTGTGAATAGTTAAGTATTTATATAAATCAATCATTAAAATATTTATTTAAAAATTAAAATTTAAATGTTAGAAAATTATTATACTGGTAAGTGCGGTACCCATTTTTGGCCGTAGGCCTCCTCCAACCCCTTCCAATTATCCCTATCTTTGGCTTGGCGGGTCCATGCTGGTCCAGCTAATTGAGCTCTGTCATCGTTGTGGCGTGATAGGTTTAAACACCCAACCCACACAAAATAAATGTTTCAATTTCTATTTCTATTTCTAAACCCAACGCCAACGGGCCCGTTTTTTTAACCATGTATAAGCTTGTGTTTAATCGCAATCTTACCATGGTAAGTGCTGATGTGGCCATAGGTCAAACAAAGTCTAGAAGGAAACTGGCTCTCAAATGTAGCTCTACGAACACACCGATAGGTGCTTAGCGACAGGTTTTGAATTAGAGGGTAGGCAGCCAGTTAAGAACTATTAAAGTACCTAGCCTACCACCGTACTAAACATAGTATTCCTCACGATGTTTTCCGTCAACGAAAGCTCAAGCTCACCTTTGCCGCGATATTCTCTTCCAGATAATCAAAAACAATACTTTCTGAGCACACGGTAACCTCTATTTCTGACTAATTCCACTTTAAGTAGAGTCGGATCAATCTAATTGGAACTAATTTACATAAGTAAAGTAAGCCCGCACCAAAGAACAATTTCTACCGTAGGTATAGCTGGTACATAAATAAGTACTTTCCTATCATATGTAGTTATTTCTTTCACATGTAATTATTTCACAAAACTTTTTTTTATACAAACAAACTAGGATGGTAAGCGGTTACCGTAGCCTATGGACGCTTGCAACACCAGAGGCGTCAGGAGCGCGTTGCCGACCTTGCGTAAACCTTCTTACTCCTCTTTTCGCTGTAATATCTATAAACCTCTACAGGGAGCTAGCTCATTCCACAACCTGATCGTGCGCGGATAATGTCTCTCAAACCGCACTGTACGTCAATCTGGTTACCCAATTTGGTTGGGGTCGGGCGGTGCAATGGTAAATTATTATGCATTTAAATATTTCTCATGAATCACTCAGTGCATTGGTGAAAACCGTATTAAAATTCGTTAAAAAGTTTTTGAGTTAATTGCGACAGAAGCGGCAGAGGGCTTTGTTTTAATAAACCATTTATTCAGTTTAGGCCCTAAAAGGGCACTTATGAAGGTCGAATTACAGAAGTTACCACCGGTTCGGAAATCAGCCATCAACTGAGAAGAACCGGCAAGAAACTTAGCAAGGTTACCTTTTTTTAAATATTTTTGGACCATTTAACTAGGTATAATTGGCTTTTTTTGCAAGCTTTATATTAGCTTGCAATGTATGTATGTTTTTCCGGGGTGAATCTTGCAACTCAATTTTGAAGCAGATATCTTTAACCGATTGAGTTGACATTTTGTATACACGTTTAGTTTGGATGACAATACATGGTCAGCTGTGTGACGTCATTCTATATCCAACATGGCGGAACACCTAAGATAGCGGACTATTATTTTTTAATGCAATCCTACAATATGGGTATCAAATTTAAGGGCTTGCTGAAAATAACTCGACAAATAAAGTGACGTCACTCTAAATCCAAAGCTTGTTTTTAAAAAAGTTTTTTTAACTTATAATTTTTTATTCAAATGTTTAACAATCTAATACAAATATACATAAAAAATTATAACCCGCACTGAATCATAGTAAACTAAACTAAAACTAAGATGTAGGTATTTGTGCGAACACCTAGCGCCAAACACCTATCGGTGTGTTCCGACAGCTGCACTTGAGAGCCAGTTCCCATCTAGGCTTTGTGTGCTTACCATCTTCGGCCACATCATCACTTACCATGGTGAGATTGTGGACAAATACAAGCCTATCGAGAATTAAAAAATTAAAAATATATATAATGAGCTAACTTGTAATAATCATACATAAGTTCATATATTGTACCTCTTCAAGAGATACATTAGAGTGTGTAGAGTGAAATGATAGAGTGAGTTATTAACGAAGTACTTGTCGAGAGCGATACTCGGAGAGAGATAAAGTTGTTACTATAATATACGAGTAGGTATTATGTTTATATTTATGTACTGAGAACATTTTGCGAAATAACGTTGTCGCTAGTTAAACTTAAATTGTTTTTCAAGCCTTTAGGATTTTTTGTGAAAACCATTCTCATTTTTACGCACATTTTTGACAAATTAACAGACTATTATTAAAAATACTCTCAATAAAGTCATATCGTTCATATCATTACCGTAACACATTACAAAATGTGTCCATATCGTAATTAATATTGCATTTATCCTTACTCAATTTCGGAGTTTTTTTTTGTTAGGTATGTTTTGGGAACTCGTGGTCTTTTGAGAGTCAGCTATCTATCCGTTTCTATCTTAATAAACAAAATACCAAAATGATTGTGAATGAATGAACGAGCGAGGGCGAAGTGCGAGCTAAGCGTCTCCGTTTCAGGTTGGGCAAAAATGCTTTTGTGTCTGTTCGGCTGTTTTCCTCTACAGGTCGCATTTATGAACGGAGTCTCGTGTTTTATGAGCATGTTCGATAATTATAATAGATTTTTTGTCGATTCAGTATCTGATTTTTTTTCAAAATGGCGGAGCTATTTCGAAAAATGGACAAAAATGTCACAAAGCTTTCGCGACGTCTACAACAATTCACAGAGCCACTTATATTATTCTGGTATAGTTTAGTTTGGGGAGCTTTTTCCGCCAACGCATTAGCTTGGCCATCCAAAGAGGAAACGCTGCCAGCCTTCTGGGAACCTTGCCGATCGGCAGCAGCGGCAGCCTCGAAGAAGTTTTTTATATATTATAGTTGTACATTTGTTTGTATATTTTGTACATTTGTTGTAAATAAATAATAATATTATATTTTAATGTTTAGTAAGTCTATATTTGTAGGCTCAATATTCAAAATCAATATAATCCAGCAATTAGATGGCTCTATATTTCACGTCTAGTAAATAGGGATTTTCTCAGAAATCGTATAAAATCAAATGTCTCAAAATAACGTTGATTGAGTCAAGAGCAAAAAAATTTTTTTGCTGTCAAATTATAGACATATTCTTTCAATAAATAACTTTTTTCCAACAGGCGGTTTTACCTACCTTTCCGAGGTAGATCTTTAGCGTTTTCTACGTTTTAGGCACAGAACAAATAAAGAAATAGGTAGAAGGAGCGAATGTAAACAATAGTCTCAAATGAAGTGAATCAACGTGCACGTACCTACGTTATCCCGCGTCACTCGCGTCGCACAGGAACGCGATCGGTTTCATTTTTCAAATTCGGTTTTCTCTACTGTGCTTCACTTTTTTATTTGATCTGAGGTTTTAGGGTATGTTTTATTTATGTGTCAAGGTTAATTTAAACTTGTTTAGCTATTTCGACGTGATTGAGTAACACAAAGAATTAGGGAGCTACTGGGATTTTAATGAATGTCGGTGGACTACCACCGACATTCATTAGTTACTAAACTAACCTAGCTCTCAATCCCAAAAAAATAGTTTTTAATAATTAATAGCTAGCGTAACAATTAAAATTGCGCTATATAAGATACTGGCTTTCACCCCCCGGTTTCACCCGCGATCCGAAGTCAAAGTCAAAACCATTTATTCAGTTTAGTGCCCTAGGCTTATGAAGGTCGAACTACAGAAGTTACCACCGGTGTCACTACACAATCCTATGTCCTTCTCCAAGGTTCCATCTATCTCTATACCAAATTTCATCTAAATCGGTTAAGCGGTAACAGACAAATAGATAGACAGACACACTTTCGCATTTATAATATTAGTATGGATGTTTGACATTGACAATGTAGTTTCCCATTGGTGGAAACTTACTAAATCGGCTCTGTAGCTCCAAAGATTACCTCATACAAACAAATAAAATCAAGAAAACAAACCTTACCTCTTTATAATATTAGTAAAGTCAAAGTCAAAACCATTTATTCAGTTTAGGCCCTAGAAGAGCACTTATGAAGGTCGAATTACAAAAGTTACCACCGGTTCGGAAGTCAGCCTTCAACTGAGAAGAACTGGCAAGAAACTCAGCAAGGTTACATTTTTTAAATATTTTTAGACCATCTTACTATATTGGCTTTTTTTTTTCAAATGTTTAACAATTTTATTCTTAAACTAATACAAAAATACATAAAAAATTATAACCCGCATTAGTTACCTTACGGATATTAGTACGGATTCCAAACTACGTCCAGACCACATCCAGGAACAAACACTCTGTGATTTTCGACCCCCAACTTTCTTGGTCCCGAACGTATGAAAGCTCAAGCTCAGCTCAGCTCAGTTAGTCCGCCACCTTCGCGGCGAGCGCGTGTGTTACCTAACCGCTACATGAGTGCGAGTGATGTTGAGTTAACGTGTTATTAAAGGCAATTGTAAGTTGAATTCTTTATTATTTGTTTATAGACTGATCGATTTGAAGGACGTTTAAGTGATTGGATTTATTTAGGTTGGATTCTGAATTGTTTTTTCGTGTTTTATTTCTTAGTGAGTTTAGGATTATTGAAGCCAAAATACTTTTTAATTATTTACATTAAAATACAATTTTACATAAATATTATTTGGTTATGAAGTAGTTGGATATTCTGAAACTTAACTGAATAAATTTTTACATATAATTTAACTAAATATTAACTAAATAGAATAAATACTTAAATAATAAAAATAAATGTACACGTTACATTTATTTTCTAATGTTATTATCGCCTAGCGTAACACATATTTTTTACAATTATAGGATGTAGTAGTTTCAAAAAAGTATAGATAATTATATATCTATTGATCTTCATAAATAGGTAGTACTTACAGCAATTGCAATATTTGTTTATGCAACATGAGCAATAATTGGTTGGAGGAATAAAAATAATATTCTTAAAAAATATATAAAATTTTCAAACACTTTTTGCTGCTACTTAATATTCTTACCACGATACTTTCAGCTTTAAAATCGAACTATAAAATAAATGTGATACAAAAAGCTCCTAGCTAGACGGTCATAAGCCACTTATTATTTATAATTCTATCACTCTTTCTAAATCAATATACCTAATGTCACCTTCTTTTAACTTAACCGATACGTGACATCTACGGAAAATTATAACTAAGGAAACAGTTTTTACAATTACAATAATTTATTACCAGAAACAATGTAGACTTAATACTTTAGGATGTCAATTATTGAGTTTTTATTTATTTATATATTGCACAATGTACACAAAAATAACAATAGTACAGGTAAACTTATAACTATCATTAAAATTAAGTACATGGACCCTGTTAGGGTGTAGCAAAAAATAGCGAAATAAAAAATAAATCGAAATAAAATTGAACCTTATTTCTATGCATCATAATATTGGTAATTTAATAACTATATAATTATTATGTATGTATATCATGTTGGCTACCATTTATCTTCTATATATTTATGAAATGCATGTTTCGTTTTATGCCCTACTAGCTCTGCTGTCCACCGCGGTTTCACCCGCGTTACAGAGCCCTTTAGGTACCTATTTTCATTTGTGAATTATTCCGATGTTTCAATAGTTATGCTGCTCGGAGCGGCTATCCAAAAAAACAAATAAAGATTATAAAAATCTGTCCAGCCGTTCTTGAGTTATAAATGGTGTACTAACCCGACTTTGTTTTATAGTATTATTATGTTGTATAGTATTTGTTGTTGATTTATATTTTTGGTCTACAAAACTGAGTACAAAGCCGAGTACTATAAACCTCGTTACAAAAGAAATGTTGCCATAAATGTACTCTTCTTGATGTAGACACAGCGTGCTTACAGTCGTATTAGTACTAAAATACTATTATACTTATTGTGGGGTTTCGCCTTCATTCAAATAAAACTCCTTGCCAAAGTGATAATAGTGGACTGTATTTCTTTCTTCATATGGTGTTTACAACTGTGACGTAGTTCACTATGCTAATACTTAAAAGTACGATTACAATTTTTCAGCTTGAGAGCAGCACGTAGATCAGGATGAATTCGAGGAGTGATTTTACAAAACAAACAAGCCTTCTTATCTGCAATTCTAATCCTCGCAAACGTGTACTAATTCAATTTCGATTTCCAGCGCTGTGATTGGCTGATCGACTTGTTTACAAAAATGATATTTATCTACGTCATCGATTTATATTCGTGACGTCATTTTGGTTAGGAAATAATTATTTTAGGTACATAACATCTATTTTACATGGTTCTATGTGTTTCTAAACATTTCTAATCAGTAATTCGACTGTATTTACATGGTTTTACTGAGTTATATTTTGGTATACATTTTTCACCAAAAAACACCTGTTTTACATGCAATATGGCTTGGCTACCTATTTAGTCATCTGCCTGCCATTATTCTTGTGTGGTTTACAATAGTACATAACGTATCCACTTAATGTATATAGGGAAAATAAGCATATTTCAGTTTCACAACAAACTTTTTGTTAGTGACTGGATATGAGAATAGTGATTCATTCCATATCGTATTAATGTATATAAACCTCATCAGGTACTTGTACATAACAAATATATAAGGAATTAGCCAGGAAAACAGAAAATAAACATCAAAATTGGTACCCTCGGCGCAAGGCATTACCTTATCGAGAGCCGTTCCATGGTTTTAGCATAATTCCTTCTATTTACCTTATTTACTTTGCTTATTTACTTTGTTTATTTACTACATAACGTTTCGTATGCAATGGCTACGTTGTGGTTGGCAACGGTATACGTTCTCGCCACTTAAAACCACGAGATACAAGAATCTATAGACAAATTAATTTTACTTTAATTCACCTCATATTTCTATGCGATACATACAGGTAGGTTCGCATAGCAGACTTTGTTTACTTTATTTTCAATACATAATATTTTATTTTGCAGAGGCCAGTTTACGGCTTGCAACAGTATGTGATTTCGCTACTAAAGGAAAAATAACATAACATTCAAATTTCTTTATTGAAATGTCTCATTGTCCGTAACATCCTCCCCCCGGCGAAGACCTTCGGAGCCTACACCCTTTACTGGGAGGACAATGAGACGCCTAACTGGTCGGCGGAAGACTCCCCCGCGCGTCCGCACATCCACGCTTCGTACCACATTATCGGGCCCTACAATTACATTTTCAACTTGGCCCCGTGGCCATACGTTACGTGGCAATAATCCATCCGCAATTAAAACGATATCACCCGTTTTAATATTTTCATACAGTTTCCGAGTGTCACCTCTAGGTGTCAGTGTTGGCAAGTACTCTTTTACCCATCGAGTCCAGAACATATCGGCTAACGCTTGCGACGCCCGCCACGTTTGTTTATCGGCGATTTCACACTCCCCCGCATAGGGTAGACCTGATGCTGTCCCTAGTAAAAAGTGATTTGGCGTCAAGGCCTCGGCGTCCTCTGGTTCTACGGGTACGTGTGTGAGTGGGCGTGCGTTTATTGTGTTCTCTATTTCGGCCATTAAAGTGAGTAATATCTCCTCCTTCGGTGCCCGCTCGTTTAATACTGTATACAATGCGGTTTTTACGCTTTTGATCATTCTTTCCCAGGCTCCCCCTTGGTTGGGTGCTCCGGGGTCAATGAACTTCCATTTTATTTGTTTGGCCATCGTGTAGTCTTTCATCGCGGTGGTCCATTCTACAAATACTTTTTGTAATTCCGCCTCGGCTCCGTGAAAATTCGTACCGTTATCTGACAGAATCTTCTCTGGCCACCCCCGCCTAGCCGCCATCCTCCGCAATGCCATTATGGCGGAGTCGGTACTGAGACTTGCTACTAGTTCTATATGAATGGCTCTTATGACCAAGCAAGTAAATAACATGCCCCAGCGTTTCTCTCGGCGGCGGCCTATTGTTACCCACATAGGGCCGAAACAATCTATTCCACAGTGAGTGAACGGTCTGGTGAAAGCTCCCAGGCGGATTTGAGGCAAATTCCCTTTAATTGGTACTTTGGGATTTGCCTTTCTTAATTGACATCGAACACAATTTCTTAGTATAGTTTTCACTGTCGGTCTCACTCTAAGAACCCAATAGCTCTGTCTCAAGTTATTGACTAGCTGTTCTTTTCCCGCATGGTGTCGATCTGCGTGCTCTTGTTTTATTATGAGATGCGTAAGGATATGAGATCCATCCAATATAGGCGGCTCCTTCATACAATTTGGTACGGTGGCTGCGTTTATTCGTCCATTTAAACGAATAATTCCCTCGGAGCTCCATCTAGGATCTAACTTATATAATCGGCTAGTGCGATCCACGTTATTTCCTTTCTTCAGTCGACTTATTTCTTCCGGAAAACTATCTTTTTGAGCTTGTTTTATCAAAATGTGTTCAGCCCTTTTTACGTGTTCGGTGTTTAAACAGTCGGCGCGACGTCGGCATTTATCTATGAAGGCTATTACAACGGCAACCGTTCGTAGTAGTCGCTGATACGATGAGAACCTTGTGATATCTATGAGGTCAGATTTCTCTCGTGTATGAGCTGTAGTTTGAACCTCTAAGGTCTCGTTCTGCTCGCTATCAGAGTCGACTTCCTTCGGCCATTGGTCCTGTGGTTCCCTTAGAAACTGAGGGCCAGTAAACCATCGATCGCTGCTTTTTAGACGCGTGTTTCCTGACCGTGTGGCGTCATCGGCTACGTTATGCGCTGTCGGTATCCAGCGCCACTGGTTGACATCGGTCAGTTCGGCTATTTCACTCAGTCTGTGCGATACATACGGCGTGTATTTGGCTGAATCGTTTCTAATCCAATGCAATACTGTTTTCGAATCGCTCCACAGGATTACTTCGGCTTCGGTTTGATGATGTTGTCTGACTATCTCCTTCGCTAATCTGGCGCCTATCAAGCCCGCTTGCAGCTCCATTCGTGGCATGCTCTGAGCTTTCATTGGTGCGACCTTGGCCTTTCCGGCTACCAAGATAATGCTGACTTTCCCATCCTTGTGTGTGTTACGCCAATACGCGGCTGTCGCGTAGGCCTGTTCACTGGCGTCACAGAACACGTGTAGTTGTTGATTGGTACTTTCCTCGTGGTCATAGCATCTCGGCAGCCGGAGATTGCTTATGTATTTAAGGTCGTCGTACCAATCATCGAAAATGTTGGCTTCTTCATATGGCAAGAAGTCTTCCCATTCGATCCCTTTTCTCCATAACTCTTGGAGCATGATCTTAGCTGTGATGGTATACGGGCTCAACAGTCCTAGCGGGTCAAAGATAGACATGACTGTTCCGAGAGCCTCTCGTTTCGTGGGCGTTCGCCACTTTTGCTTGACTTCGTCAGGAACTCTGGGCATGGCAGTGTTAAATGCCAACTCATCCTTGGTTTGCTCCCAAAGTATTCCTAATGCCTTACTGTGCTCGTATGCATTCGCGCCGAGCTCTTTGGGTATTCGTGATTGATTCTGTTCCGGAATCGACTCTAATAAACTCGGTCTATTAGAACTCCAACTGGCCAACTCGAAGCCCGCTTTCCTATGTACTTCTTGTACCTCTTTCATCGCTCTGGCGGCAATCTCCTCGCCACTGAAACTATCCAGCCAATCGTCCATGTAATGGTTCTGCTGGATGGCCTGACAGGCGAGTGGGTGTGACTCCGCGCAGATGACAGCGTTTTCATTCCTAACACTGTGCGCCAGGAATGGAGAGCTCCGTGCTCCGAATATCATAGAGGTCATCGCGTACTTTTGAGGTGGCTCAGTTCGGTTATCTCCACGCCATAAGAAGTGCTGTGCTACGCGATCTTCCGGTCGTATTTTGACCTGTAAGAACATCTCACGTATATCCGCTGTTATGGCAACCGGTTTCTTCCTGAATCTAAACAGTATACCGCAAAGTGATTGCAAAAGGTCCGGCCCGTCGAGCAGCGCGTCGTTTAAACACATTCCATTCGTGCGTGCGGCTGCGTCGAATACCATTCTCACTTTACCCGGTTTGTTCGGGTTAGTCACGGCAAAGTGAGGTAAGAACCATAGATGGCTGTTACCCACATGATCTTGCCGACACCGTTCCGCATACCCCTTTTGTAACAATCCATTTACTTGTAGAGTGTATGCTTCTTTGAACTGTGGTGATTTATCCATTTTTCGCTCGATACCACGGAGCCTGCTCAAGGCCATATCGTAACTCGGTGGTAGCGTGACGTCATCACTTTTCCAGGGTAATCCCACCTGGTAGTGCCCATCGACCAATTTCGCGGTTCTTTTGAATATTTGTATTGCTTGCTCATCTTTTGCTATAGGTTTCTTTTTCATAGATATTCCTAGAGCATCTATCTCGAAGTGTGCCTTCACTAAATCGTTCAACTCGTCGTCCTCGTAGGTTACTGACGAGTCGCGCTTGATTTCTTGAGATGTGCGTGTATGCAATATTAATTCTCTATCCTTGGTAACCACGTTGTTTGGCATAGATCCGTGTATCACCCATCCTAGCTGAGTGAGTGATGCGGCCGGCTGATTCTTCTTTCCGATCAGCAATCTCCTCGTGATAATTAATTCCCAATTATCCGATCCAATGAGGATTCGCGGTCGCCCGTACTCATAACAAACATCTTCCTCTCGGAGCTTGCTAAGATGTGATAACTTCAATACATCGGATTTTATAGTTTGGTTTCCCAACGTCAGGTTTTTAACCGTTCGCGCTTTAAAGTGGTGGAATTCAGTCTGACTTTTGCCTCTTAACTCAAGACTGATTTGACGGCTGTCTGGTTCTCGTTGACTCGACGTAGCCCCGTGAATGTGCAGAGCCCGGGTTGGGCCGTCTGCTCCGATCATTCTGGCTGTTTCCTCGTCTATTAGTGAGATGGTGGATCCCTCATCGAACAGCGCGTACGTGTTTATTTCCAGTCCGGTTCTCGTTTTTATAACGATTGGACACACTTTCAAGAGCACTTGACGATTCTCTGATGATGCGTGTGTTGATGCCGTGAGTACTGGTTGATCAGTCTCCACTGGTTTACTTAGATTTCCGGCTTTTGTCATGTGCAGCAGCGTGTGGTGCACGTGACGACATTCATCTATTCCGCATTTCTTTGCTTTACATGCAAACTTCTTGTGTTTGCTGTTCATACATCGGTAGCACATACGAGTTTCCTTCGCCCATGCCCACCTTTCAGGTACCGACATGGCTTCGAGCTTGGGACATTTGCACGTATCGTGTTCCGCTCCACAACAGTAGCACTCCTTTTTCTTGGTAGAAGTCTCTGTTGTCGCGTAGACTGGAGCCTTGTGGCCACGATCCATCGTCTTACGTGAATATTCACGTTTATTCTCCGTGCGCGTCGTTCCCGCCGAACTTTTAACCGTATATGTGTGCTTAATGGCGCGTTCCGCCTCTCGCATAAGAAATCGTGATAATGTAATAATTTCCGGCTCCGATCTAGTTCCGTGTTCTTCGGCATAGTCACACCATCTTGATCTAATGTGTGGGCTTAGCTTTTCTACTACTAGCCGCGTTAACATAGGATTTTGCAGGTATCCCTTTTCGTCCACACAATTGATGACTGCTGCTGTGTTTTGTAATTTGATAGCAAAACTGTTCATCTCGTCGGCGGAGGTGCCCAGGCGCGGTAACTTCTTCAATTCTTCGAGCGCGTGATCTATAATCATCTCTGGACGTCCATAACATTGTTCTAATGTTGACATAATTTCCGACGGTTCAGTAGCCGTGTGTAGAAGGGCGGATACTGCCTTCCGTGCTTCGCCTCGTAAGCACGTCCTCAATCTGGCTAAGTTCTCTGCAGTAGAAAATCCGTGTAAACTAGTGGACTCCTTCATGGCCGCCTTGAATGGTAGCCATTCCTCAGTGGCGCCGCTAAAGATGGGTAGATCTTGAGTCTGCCTCGGCGGCTTCCTGCCTCTGACCATTCGTTCCAAGGTTTCCGCTAGTTTGTCGATCGCATTATCCTTCGATCGCGGTGGGGTCGGTGATCTAGGTTTTCGTGTTTCTTTTTCGACAATAGGAGGGGGCGGCTCCAATCTGTCCCTTTTGGTGGGCGAGCGGCTCCTCCGTCGTTCCATGCCCGGTTGGTCTTCTGTCTCCCCCCGTAAAGCGCGATATTTCAGCCAATCTTGAACTCTATCTTCCGCGGAAATAGTTTCTTCCACGCACGCGCTATCCCGGTCGGTCTCGTCCCTTATAGTCGCCACGTCGACGGCGAGTCGCTTCTTGATAAGCATGGCTTGAAGCTGCAACTCTTCTCTGCGAATCTCGGTCAACCGTTCTTCTGCATCTAGCTCCGCCCGTCTGATACGTACTATGGTGCTCGCGTTTGACTGTTGTGATCGTACTGACGCTGCTTGCTGTCTACTCTCCGTGATGGTGGTGATCGGACGCGGTGGTATCTTCTCGCGTGCGGATGGATCGGTCACGGAAGTCGTTGTCGGTACGGTCGCGGTGGTTACAGTCGCGATGTTCGCCGGCGCGGTTGTTATACTCGTAGATGTGGTTGCTGATTCGCGGATTGGTGCGTTGACGGTGGACGGAGACGCGGGGGAATCCTCAAACACTCGAGGCATTTTGTCGATTGTTCGGCGTGTGCGAATAGGACTCCTTGGTGTAGTCATATCCACAAACGAAAAACAAAACACAAAATAAACTATCCCTACCTAAACTTACCTTATGACCCTAATTAACCTACTTAACTTAACTATCCTACCTCCCTAACTATCCCTACGTGTCCCTACCTCCCTAATCGTCCCTATCAGACCGTCAGGAGGGCCCGTGGTTAAACGGGATATGCTCCTTCAGGGATGGAAAGTAAGGAATGGAAATAGGGGGAACTACCCAGCAGAGGGAAGTACAAGGTAACGGGGCGCTCGGAAGTCGGCTGGAATGTCCGACCCCATTGGCAGTGCCTACAGTCTGGCCCCCGCACCGAGATACGACCTTACCGGCGTAGTGCGCTGTTTCAGTCCGCGCTATGCGCTAGGATATAGACTGGTGGCTTCGCACACCACCACACCGCCTTAAAAGGCGTTAACCTCTGACTCCAACCGTTTGACACCGTTAGGTGGTTGGAAGTACAGGGCCACGGATAAACCGCGTTGGGTTTCTTCAACAATCGTCGACCAGGTGCACCGTCCGTGCTGGCTGATCTTGAACCCCTTGGCTTGAGCTCCTTTGCTTGAACTCCTTTGCTTGAGCTCCTTTGCTTGAGCTCCTTTGCTTGAACTCCTTTGCTTGAGCTCCCTATTGACTCCCCGTTGCACCGTTCGGTGTTCTTCCCTCGCTGACTCGTGCTGCACTCGTTGCACCGTTCGGTGTTCTTCCCACGTCGAGTTGTGTACTTGATCTGTCTGACGTGGTATATGACTGATACCCCGTCAAACCGCCGATGTGTGATGACTCTTCAATAGCCCTTGCAACCCCATCAACGTATACACAGCCCTGGACTCGATGGGACGACGAACGGCACCCCCTTGGCTTCAAAATATCTCCAATCGCTGCAAACAGGAACGTCCGGCTTCCAAAACACCACGGCTTGAGCTGCTTCAATAAACCGGTGACGACAGGACCACAACTTGTGAGGTGGTCCCGTAATTCTGCTTGAATGCACTCAAAACTTGCAGGCTGGCAGCTATCCGGCGACGACAGGACCACAACTTGTGGGGTTTCGCCTTCATTCAAATAAAACTCCTTGCCAAAGTGATAATAGTGGACTGTATTTCTTTCTTCATATGGTGTTTACAACTGTGACGTAGTTCACTATGCTAATACTTAAAAGTACGATTACAATTTTTCAGCTTGAGAGCAGCACGTAGATCAGGATGAATTCGAGGAGTGATTTTACAAAACAAACAAGCCTTCTTATCTGCAATTCTAATCCTCGCAAACGTGTACTAATTCAATTTCGATTTCCAGCGCTGTGATTGGCTGATCGACTTGTTTACAAAAATGATATTTATCTACGTCATCGATTTATATTCGTGACGTCATTTTGGTTAGGAAATAATTATTTTAGGTACATAACATCTATTTTACATGGTTCTATGTGTTTCTAAACATTTCTAATCAGTAATTCGACTGTATTTACATGGTTTTACTGAGTTATATTTTGGTATACATTTTTCACCAAAAAACACCTGTTTTACATGCAATATGGCTTGGCTACCTATTTAGTCATCTGCCTGCCATTATTCTTGTGTGGTTTACAATAGTACATAACGTATCCACTTAATGTATATAGGGAAAATAAGCATATTTCAGTTTCACAACAAACTTTTTGTTAGTGACTGGATATGAGAATAGTGATTCATTCCATATCGTATTAATGTATATAAACCTCATCAGGTACTTGTACATAACAAATATATAAGGAATTAGCCAGGAAAACAGAAAATAAACATCAAAATTGGTACCCTCGGCGCAAGGCATTACCTTATCGAGAGCCGTTCCATGGTTTTAGCATAATTCCTTCTATTTACCTTATTTACTTTGCTTATTTACTTTGTTTATTTACTACATAACGTTTCGTATGCAATGGCTACGTTGTGGTTGGCAACGGTATACGTTCTCGCCACTTAAAACCACGAGATACAAGAATCTATAGACAAATTAATTTTACTTTAATTCACCTCATATTTCTATGCGATACATACAGGTAGGTTCGCATAGCAGACTTTGTTTACTTTATTTTCAATACATAATATTTTATTTTGCAGAGGCCAGTTTACGGCTTGCAACAGTATGTGATTTCGCTACTAAAGGAAAAATAACATAACATTCAAATTTCTTTATTGAAATGTCTCATTGTCCGTAACACTTATTATCTAGGTAAAATTTTACAACACAATTTTTTGATGAAAATTAAAATGTATTAAGTTATGTATTACATAGGCCAGCAAATATACAATTAGGGTTATGATTACTTAGATAAATAAAATTAACACAAAAACATATTATATTTTTTTTTTATTCTGGATAAGCTTGTGTTTGACCACAATCTCACCATGGTAGGTGATGATTAGGCCGAAGGTGGCAAGCACAGAAAGCCTAGATGGGAACTGGCTCTCAAGTGCAGCTGTCGGAACACACCGATAGGTGCATGGCGACAGGTTTTCAACTTGAGGGTGGTAGCCAGCCAGTCGGGTACTACAAAGTACACTACCACCGTGCTATGGTTTCCTCACGATGTTTTCCTTCACCGAAAGCTCAAGCTCTTTGTAGGATTCGAACCCACGACCTTCGCCGCGGTATTCGACGTCACATACCACTGAGCTATCATCGCCTCACTATACTACGATGTACCTACCTATACGGTTTTATTCACAGACCTAATTATCTAAATAGGTATGTGATTTTATTTAATGAGAATGAAAACACCGTACAAACTACATACCTAGTAAAGTTAAATTACATCCTTCACTTACCAGTGCTACAGTAAGTGTACAATTCGTTTCTTTTTAATTTAATTAGTTTTAGTGAGGGACACATGCTTCAATTTTCAAGTAAGTAATAGGTAATTAGTTTGAATTGATGCCTCATGTTTTCATTTCTGTATTTTATATAGCTACCTTGGTGACAACTGTTGGGACTAATTGAAGTGCTATTTTTTTTGTTAATTACGGGGTTTTATCGTGTAAAGGTTTCTGATTTTTTTCCCATAAACTTTGTTTTATTCTACGGTTTTACTTGTAAACGTTTGATATTAGGTATATAAATAGTATAATAGTGATATTATATAATATTTTAAATCAGGTTGTGGAATGAGCTCCCTGTAGATGTATTCCCTAGAGACTACAGCATGGGGTTCTTCAAAAGAGGAGTAAGAAAGTTTATGCAAGGTCGGCAACGCGCTCGTGATGCCTCTGGTGTTGCAAGCGTCCATAGGCTACGGTAACCGCTTACCATCAGGTGGGCCGTAAGCTTGTTTGCCACCTAGTGTTATAAAAAAAATGTGAAAGTATGTTTAAATGGATGGTAAAGATGTTTGTTACTCTTTCACTAAAACACGGCTGAACGGATTATGATGAAACTTGGCACACAGGTACATCATATTCTGAAATAAAATACAAGTTACTAATTTCATAAAATCGTCACCAAAACAAGGTGTAGAATAAATAACATTATAATTGCCTATAGCGCGTTCTACTCAATAAATTATTTAGGCGGGCGGGAGACACCATTAAAAATGTATGTATCTACCTAGTTGTTTTTATGAGGACGTGCCTGGGAATAAGTTTATAGTTTTGGTCCATATTAAATGTTGGTAGCTATTCGTAGTATTTTATATCAGGTATACAGGATGTTCAGTAAGTTGTACGACAAACTTAAGGATATAAGATTTTTATGTATTGATTATAGAATTTTCGATCTTAAATCTCGAAAATGGTGATACAGCTGATTTGATATGTCAGTCAACAACCCTATTTTCAAGTTAACTTGTCAAACTTTGAATTCTGTCACCGTCTTATAAACTGTCATTATTAATATGTCAAAAAGTTGTCGCTGGGTAGTTCAAGATCCTAATTGAGTGGTGGCCCGTCAGGAATACATAGATAAAACATTTATATAAATTTTATCTATACTATTATTATAAAGAGGGAAGATTTGTATTCTTGTTGTTTGAAACGATTCTATCTTGTTTGAAACGAATAAACTCAAAAAGTACTGGATCGATTTCAAAAATTCTTTCACCATTAGAATGCTACTTTATCCTTGAGTAACATTGCCTTTTTTTTATTCTGGATAGGCTTGTGTTTTGACTACAATCTCACTAGGGTAAGTGATGATGTGGCCGAAGGTGGTAAGCACACAAAGCCTAGATGGACACTGGCTCTCAAGTGCAGCTGTCGGAACACACCGATAGGTGCTTGGCGACAGATTTTCAACTTGAGGGTGGTAGCCAGCCAGTCGGGTACTACAAAGTACCCTACCACCGTGCTATGGTTTCCTCGCGATGTTTTCCTTCACCGAAAGCTCAAGCTCATTGTAGGATTCGAACCCACGACTTTCGCCGCGGTATTCGACGTCACTTACCACTGAGCTATCATCGCCTTGAACCTTGAACTTGTGCCTAAGGCTTTTATCCCGGAAAAAGATAAGATCCCACGGGAACGCAGGTGAAACCGCGGGGGACATGTAGTATAGCTACTAAATTAAACAAAAAAATAATAATATTGTTTTTTTTTTCGATTAAACCTATTTATGTTTGTGAGCGATTAAAGTATTTTATTTATTAGTAACATTAAGGGTGATCCATAAACTATGCTTGTTTAGGATCATTTATCAACGTTGACGTTTCTACTGAGATTGATAGTTATCATTCAATTTTTCATAAGTATAGCTATTCAGTAATTTGTTTCAATGTCCAATTACTTAAGCGACTGTAGCATGGAAACATTTCACGATTAATGGAAATTTCAATCGAGATAAATTAAAAATAATACTCATATAAAACGTATTTTCATACACTAGGCGTTCAAAAAATGTATGTGACAATCTCAGACCCAATAAAAAAGGTAGACAGAGCCCCGCGCACTTAAAGTGAAGCACAGTAAAGGAAACTGAATTTAAAAAAGGAAACCGATCGTGTTCCTGTGCGACGCGAGTAAAGCGAAATAACGTACGTGCAGGCCATACGCACACAACTTCATGCATGTTGCTTCACTTCATTGGAGACTATTGTTTACGTACGCTCCTTCAAACTTTTTGTATTTGTTCTGTGGTATCAAAGAAATTATTTTACTTGAAGGAACGCTATCCTACTCCTACTAATATTATAAATGTGAAAGTTTGGATGTATGTTTGTTACTCATTTACGCCAGAACGGCTGAATGGATCTGGATGAAATTTGGCATAGAGATTGATTATAGTCTGGAATAGCACATGAGCTAAATGATAAGATCCCACGGGAACGCGGGTGAAACCGCTGGGCGGAAAGCTAGTATAACAATATTATAAAGAGGTAAAGTTTGTGAGGTTGTAGGGGTGGGTAATCTCTGGATCTACTGAACCGATTTTGAAAATTCTTTTACTAATAGAAAGCCACGTTATTTGTGAGTGTCATAGGCTATATATTAACCCAAAAAATGAAAAGATCCGCGCGGGTGAAACCGCGGGGGAAAGCTGGTACATTTTAAATGCGAAAGTCTCTCTGTCTGTCTGGTTACTTTCTACGGCTAAATGGCTTGAAGCCTGATGAAAAATATAGGGTGCTCTTTATAAATTAACCCCTAAGTGGTTGGGTGGAGTGATATGTCACGCTTTCACGGTAAACTAATTTCAAGGACTAAAACAAGTTACAATAAAGTAAAATAAATGTCCTGGGACATTCTTTCAACAAACTAACTGGAGCTTTTATTATGGAAACCAAATAACCAATATTACTATCTATTGATAGAGACATCTCTTTTTAAACGACTTCAAAAAAGGAGGAGGTTATATGTTCGACTGTATGTTTTTTTTTAATGTATGTTCAACGATTTCTCCGCCAATTATCAACCGATTTTCAAAATTCTTTTTTCATTTGAAAGAGTATTTCCTAATCCTTTACAGTGCAAACGCAGTTGGCTCGCGGAATTTTTGAATTGAAAAATACCACCTCAGAACCAACCGATTAAGAATTGGTCCTCGCTAAGTTTTATTTATCTAAGCGTGCATCCTTTCGCTAGTGTTGTATGTAGTGCTGCATATCGACATATACATATAAACATATCGATACACCCTTACACTGAAAGAGCTCTTACACACGAGCAGCATGTTGCCGACGACTGCAGTCGGAACACACCGATAGGTGCTTGGCGACAGATTTTCAACTTGAGGGTGGTAGCCAGCCAGTCGGATACTACAAAGTACCCTACCACCGTGCTATGGTTTCCTCACGATGTTTTCCTTCACCGAAAGCTCAAGCTCGTTGTAGGATTCGAACCCCACGACCTTCGTCGCGGTATTCGACGTCACTTACCACTGAGCTATCATCGCCTGCAGTCGACGGCAGTCGTCGGCAACATGCTGCTCGTGTGTAAGAGCTCTTATGGGTTAGGAAAAAGAGTGGGGTGCATTTTTGTGGATGGCATTTTACACGTTATTCTTGAGTGTATGGTTATTCCTCTCTTTATTATTATTCAGATTTTTTTATTTGTAACTTAGGTAAGGGTGGGTGCTTTGTGTGTCAATTCTTACTGCCACTATGGTTATTCGTGACACACTACTTATCACGCCACAGGTATTGGGTTCGATTCTCATCCCGGACAGACATTTATGAGCATATGTGTTTTTCTTGAGCCCTGAGATTTAGTTTTAAAAATATGTATTTTTTTAATATGTTTTAAAATATGTAGTTTTATTAATATGTATATCTGGTTCTCATATTACAAGCTCTGCTTATTGGAAGCAGGCCGTATGTGATTAATGTCCCAGGATATTTATTTATTTACTAGGTAAAGTGATTTCAGATACAACTTAAATGTTTTGAAGATTCTCATGTTTCTAGTTGCATAACGTATTTGTTTTTGTTTTTAAAGTGTTGTTTAAAAGTGAAAATGTCATCGATTTTTTTTTGTTACTGGCAATCATCCTTTTAGGATATTTCTGCCAATGTCAAAGTATTTGAAATGGTTTGGTCTATTTGTCACTCCATTAATATTTTTTTAAATAATTTTTAGTCAATACAAAGTCTTTCAGTCACATACACTTTCTTGAGTTTTAATTCTTCTTTTATGTTATAGTCACATTCTCAAATTCACTGTAATGTCTAGTCCTCGTCTGTACATGTCCAGTCAGGCTTTAGTGAAATTGGCGGTTGTTCCACTAAAACATTCACGGACTTTTTGGGACAACCTGGAAAGTTACGATACACGCTTTCATTTCATTTCACTTCACTTATGCACTTAGATTGATCATTATTGGACAAAACACCGCCGATATTATTCAATAAAACTCAAAATACACGAATTTAATGAAAATGAAACGAAAACGGAACGTCACTCTGCAAGTTCCCGCCAAAAAGTCTCATCGATTCTTTCTAACTTCATTTGACTAGCTAACCCGAATAAAATTGAAGTTCATGTTATGTTTTTATTTTTACATTGTTTTTTTGGATAAAATATTTTGATAAAATCGTGACGGTTGGACATTTTGAATTGTTTTATTTAAATAGCCAGACATCACGGCATACTCACGAAAATAGTATCGTCTGACCGCGTTATCGCGCACTATATTAATGTTATTGAACTTGTGCCGCTTCACTAAGCATTTTTGTGACTGGCATTCATTAGAGTAAATTATTAGTCATTGTAAATGACTACAAAAATTATGAAGATTCTTAATTCAAAATTATTTATTTCCCTTTTTTTGTGTTTAAATTTGGCTATGCTCGGTTCAGTTTTATGTTATCTTGTTTTTCTTGTAAATGACTACAAAAATTATGAAGATTCTTAATTCAAAATTATTTATTTCCCTTTTTTTGTGTTTAAATTCGGCTATGCTCGGTTCAGTTTTATGTTATCTTGTTTTTCTTGAATCTGTTTTACCTCGATGTATACATATTTTATTTTTTCATGAATTAAATGACACTTTCAAATAAAGTCGTAATTCAAATTACCATCGTTTAGTAGAAGCTATCTCATCAGTGATAGTATTTAAGGGTTTTGCTCAAATCCTGACAAAGAGGTTGGAATTAACAAAATATTGCGTAAAATATTCCACGAAGTCCCCGGATGTCATTCGAAATAAATTGGCACCAAATGATATTAGCTTTGGCTTTATTTACGAGTCTCTAAGGTCTTTGTCTTTGATAATCATTTTGTTGGGCTAATTTATTTTGATTAAATACCAACGGATTCGGAATTTAGATTCCTTTTCTATATACTACTACTTGCAGTCCCCCGCGGATTCACCCGCTTTCCCAATGGATCTTATATCTTTACGGGATAAATAGTATACTATCTCATGTTCCAGTTTATAATCTATTTGTGTGCCAAGTTTCATCAAGATCGGTGAAGTAGTTCGGGAATTTTGATACTAGTCCAAATTTATATGTCGATCTTGTTTCTTTTGCGTTACTAGAAGTATTGATAGAGAGTTGGCTTTTCATCGTAGAAAAAAATGTCGCTAATACGTTGCTGGCCTTACAGACAAACTAACCCTTCTAGTTACCAATATCAAGGCGATGGTAGTCACTTACCGTTAGATGACCCTGAACTTGTCGCCGTAGCCACTAGCCTAATAAGAGCACCAAAAATCAGCTTAGTTTAGTTTTCTCAGGGTGGTAGCTGTCGTTCCATGAAATACTGTTATCTACTGTCCGACTAATCTGGGGGCTTGCTGAACACTTTTCAATTAAAAACAATATCAATAAGATTCAGAATCGAGTAACATCGAACAAATTGTAGTTGCAAACAAAACCTTGATTTGGAAGTAACTAGGTGTAGTTCCTTTGTCCAACAACTTTTAAATACTTACCCAAACAAAAAGTGCTCTTAAGTATTCGAAACAACTCTAACTTTCACAAGTTTACTCTGTCTGTTGTCTACTTGATATGGGTAGTCCCGGGGTACTTGCGTCCCGGGTACTACCGTTGTCATTGTCTGATAGAAAGTGGTTTAATATTAGTCTTGATTCAAACCACTTTAACCTGCTCATTTATTCTGATTTACTTTACACATAATTCTAGTGATAATTACTTATAGTTATAGTTCACGAAATAAACAAGGATTCAATTTATTTATATTTAAGTATTATTACAAATGCAGGATCATTAACATACATAAATATTATATAACTATCATATAAAACCATCAGTCATATAAAGGACAAATGTGATACATATAAAAAATACTACTACAGTTATATATCAAATGTCTCTGGGTCTATCTTCGGATGCCTTCTCATCACATCATAGATTGTAAACACCTCTTGGCTATAATAGGGACAGATGTCCCAGGAAAGCAATTAGATAACAATAGAATCTAGTATATAAGCGATTCAAGATTTTTGTTACTGGCAATCATCCATTAAGGATATTTCTGCCAATGTCTAAGTATTTGAAATGGTCTTGGTCTATCCTGTGGGTCTATCTGTCATTGTTTTCAAATGTTTTTTTTGTCAATACAAAGTCTTTCAATCGCATAAAATTTCTTCAGTTTTAATTTCTTCTTTTATGTTATAGTCACATTCTCACATCCACTGTAATGTTTAGTCCTCGACCGTATATGTCCAGTCAGGTTTTACTGAAATTGGCGGCTGTTCCACTAAAACATTCACGGACTTTTTGGGACAACCTGAAGTCACGCTTTCATTTCATTTCACTTCACTTGTGCACTTAGATTGATCTTTATTGGACAAAACACCACCGAAATTATTCAATAATACTCAAAATTTAATGAAAATAAAACGAAAACACAACGTCACTTCGCAAGTTCCCGCCAAAAAGTCAAGTTATAAGCAAACGAGACCGCGGGAATAAACGACATGATTTTAAATGACAATATCAACTGTTGCACGCAATTTTACTCGTTGTTTTAAAACATATATCTCTTATGTTGGTACAGTCATAACATAAATATGTATGCGATATTATTCACATATTTATGAGTCACACTGTACAGTAAGTGCTCGTATACATTTAAGTTGTCCCGTTATTTGAAATACGAGTTTGGATTTATCGAGATAAAACTTTATACGTTAGGCTTCGAACTGTTTCCAAAGGACTTGGGGTATTTATTTACCTGCGTCGGTTCAGTCAATTGAAAAGTCATACGCTTGTATTCCAATTTTAATGTTGTATCATTTTTTTTACATTTGGATAAGCTTGTATTTGACAGCAATATCAACATGGTAAGTGATGATGTGGCCGGAGGTGGTAAGCACACAAAGCAGAGATGGGAACTGGCTCTCAAATGCAGCTGTCGGAATACACCGATAAGTGTTTGGCGACAGATTTTTTACTTGAGGGTAGTAGCCAGCCAGGCGAGTATTATAAAATACCCAAACCACCTTGCTATGGTTTCCTCACGATGTTTTCCTTCACCGAAAGCTCATTATCTTACATACGTAATGAGCTAAATACTTAAATCATCTTCGAATCCAAAGCGAAAACCTGAAATGATTGGACATAGGCATAAGACAGATAGATAATGAAAAAGGAAAAAAACTGTGGTGAGTAGACTATCTTCGCCTATAGAAGTTGGCAATACTAGGGCGATTGCCAATGTGTTTTTCACCTTAGTACGATGCCTTAACAGGTTCTCAAGTGCAATTGCGCAACATTAACATGTGAATACGATCTCAAAGTAAGTAATTAGGCTTTTTTTTAATTTATTTATTTACCACAAAGTTGTACAAATTTTACAAAAAGTTTTTTTTTTATATATGCGATACAAAATTGAATGAACTCAAATGACAAGTAGCAATACGTATGTTATGCAGGTTTTTATAGACACATATTCCAAAATTATAGTTGTTTAATAAATGATCTGTAAAGCTACTTATGTTCTTAACTGTACGTGAGTTTAACGGGCACCTGTTTCATAAAGCTGCACGATATCTATACTTTGATTATTTTGTACATTTTATGTGTAGGATATACAAATAAAACACCAGACTTTGCGATTAAATTAGAGAGTGCGTAGAAAGCAACATGTCGTTACAGAGAATCAAAGGGCGACTGACTATTTATTAAAGTACCTACATAAAAAATACTAATAAATAAATTACTTTGATAGAGGGCGCTACATGTTTTGAATCAAAATCACAATTTTGATTTTAGTTTAAATTTGATAATTAATAACATAGGTAAAGTCTAAAAACAATAACAAAGAAATATGTAAACATAGTAAATAAAAAAAATCATAATATCAAAGCGTCGCCTACAAAAACACACACAAAATATACCTAATTAAAATATCACCCGAACTGTCCACTCGCGTTTTCTAATGTGCGGGTATAAATAGGCTGTGTTATTAACGCCATCAATAATTTAAATAATACGGCTGACAACTGGCATGCCTTGCTTCATAAATATTCATCGATAATTACCATGATATGCTTTAAGGTTTTCACCGTTGTAATATTCCAGTCTGCGTATTAATGGATCAGTTAGTAGTAGATACTGTAAAAAAAAATGGATTTATGCTTGCTGACATTGCATCAAAAGATTATGATTTTTTTAAACAATATTTTTGTTTAGTTTATATTGTCATTGGCAACACTTAATTTTTACTATACAATAAAAAATAAAAAAATGCACTCAAATTAAAAATAAAACTAAAATACCTATTTTTATGGGTTAAATAGATTTCGCATGACGTTTTGATAATAAATTATTTTTGATAAAGCAATAATTGCTAGCAGGCTATCTTTGGGTTGCAGAATTTCCAAAGTAATGAAAAGAATATTTTCAAGCGGATTGGGAGTTAGTCAAAGTCAAAGTCAAAACCATTTATTGAGTTTAGGCCCTAGAAGGGCACTTATGAAGGTCGAATTACAAAAGTTACCACCGGTTCGGAAATCTGCCTTCAACTGAGAAGAACCGGCAAGAAACTCAGCAAGGTTGCATTTTTTAAACATTTTTGGACCATCTGACTATATTGGCGTTTTTTTTTTCAAATGTTTAACAATTTTATTCTTAAAGTAATACAAAAATACATAAAAAATTATAACCCGCAGTTAAAAACGCACACGGAGGGTTCCGTACAATAATGATATAACTATATTATAAACTAGCTGTACTCCGCGGTTTCACCCGCGTTCCCCTGGGATCTTATCTTTTCCCGGGATAAAAAGTAGCGAATGTGCTATTCCAGACTATAATCTATCTCTATGCCAAATTTCATCCAGATCTTGTTCTGGCGTAAATGAGTAACAAACATAAATCCATCCAAACTTTCACATTTATAATATTAGTAGGATAGGATTAGTAGGATAAAGCGATTTAATATAATGAAAATTGTTTATTTATGTAACAAAGCTAAAATAACCCAGTAGTAGGTACCTAATGCGATATTGAAACTTGCCGTAACATGATTTAGGCTAACCTTGTCTCGCGCCTGCCAATTATCACCGATTTTGTTTGCCCGGAGAAATGTTCAGCTTAGCCAAGTAAACACTTTATTACAATATTCTTCGTAGATTATTATGTGTGCACAACAGACTTAATAACTTAACTAATAATAACAAATGTTTACTTATTACATTCTTGTACAAGTTATCTACTGACACTGGCTTCTAAACTAGAAGAATCGTGTATTTCAGTTAGACAGTCAGTCAGTCAGTAACGATTGCCTTTTATATATGTATCCTATATACATGTAATTTTACTGATTAGGTAACGTACTTTCGATAACAGTTTAAATTTTTTGGATATCTGTAATAGTTATGAAATAATCACCTGGACACACTTAACGATTACACCCTGTATACAGAAGATTATTACCTGTTTGTCTTTGTTTGAGTATCAGTACTTACACAGTACAGTAGACATAATACAAATTATGTTCGATATTTTTTAATGAAATAAAGCATAAAATATATTTGAAAAACAAAACGTTTTAGGTTTTTTTTTGTGTTAGAATAAATATCAATATTATTTTTATTTTATTTAATACAAATCACTTAGTCAGCAAAACGTTTTGATTGAAAATCTTTTCGATTGAATACAATGACCGCTCTTTATAAATTAAAAATAAATGTTTAATATTTTGACATTATTTGTGTCTATTTTATTGCAATATGATATGTATTGAAATTGGATGACGGTTCATAAAACTCCAGCGGTCGAGCGTAAGTAGAAAATAATAAAAATAAACTCATGTTTCAGATTACGGTCAGATTTATATTCACCCAATATGTTAAACTTGCTTATGCACGCGGCTCTACTTACAGTTACTTTTACTATGACAGTAGTATCTAAACTATAGGTTTTTACTTACCTTAAAGAACCTCTATGAAAAACCCATCAAACTTCACGAATTTTGATGATTCTATCATATAGATAGACGGTTATATTTTGCATTTTATCAAACGGATGGATGAATATTTTGTACCGATCTTTGAAGTACCCAAATAAATTGAAAAAAAATTTTTTTTTACAATGATAAAAATAATGAACTAAAATTTATTTTTTGGAACGATAAAAAAATAAAGTATCAAATCAACTAAAACTTCCCCAAAGATATCGTTTAAAGTAAAATTCGAGGTCAAAAGGCGATGTTAAATAGGATATAACGAGAGACAATTAAAGTGTACGGTTATGTGCGCAAGTTTGGCAACAGTTTGCATCGCTCCCTTTGGGGAATTGATACATATTACTTGTGGAAATGTTTTGAGGCTATTTGCAGGACTGTAACACTTGGAAATGTTAAAATTTTAGGCTGAAACTCTATGTAATGGTTGGAGAGAAAACTTTACTTATTCTAAGTAAGAGTATTATTAGTGAATTAATTGGTTTCAAAATATATTTGCCTGAAATCTATGAGATGGTATTTTTATGCTATGAAAACAATGTAGAACCTTATAAAAAAAAAAAAATATCGAAAGATTGATTTATTGTATGTTTTTTTTTTAAATTTCATAGTTGAAAATAAAATATGACGTCTAACATAAATAATTCGACCTGTATTTGTTGGTATAAAATTGATTACAGTAAGTTCCACTCGTGTACGTTCTACTCTCTTTGTCTCCTTTTTAGTTCAAACGAAATAAAAAATATCGAACATGGGTATCCTATAAATATTAATTTTGATACTTTTTCAAATTATACTAGTCACTATATCTATTATTACGGCATTTGATGTTAATAATTAATACGTCAGTTTTATACATTATCAAACACTTCTAAGTAATTACCTAGGTTGGTTAACCTCTGTGGTTTTTGTGTATAACACTTTTTTTATGAACTATAATAAATGAAAAAAAAAAGGTAACATAATAAGTATGTAGATTAGGTATTGTTGATAGTAATAGTATAGCAGGTACCAATTATGTGCTCGAACGGTACTAAAGGAACGAGCAATCAGTCAGACGATGTAGTTTATTGGTAATTGAACATCAACAAAGGTGGCACTCGCTGTGTATTGGTATAAAGGTGATAAAGCGAAGCGATCTTATCTAGCTATACTTGTATATTTTATAGACGTCTATTAAAGTATCAAAATTAGTGATTCCTAGTATTTGGATATAAGCGAACGTTCTTCTATCTACAGATATTTTATACATGGACGACTCTATAAAAGTATCAAAATTTGTGATTCCTAGTATTTGGATATTTTTATTGTTCGTAATCAGTCTTGTAGAAATTGTTATTGGCTTGATAGGTAGTTAGGTATTTTGATTATATTTTAATCTACATGTATGTTATTAAGAATATTATCCAAATCTTAAAACTGACTTACAGACTGATTGAATGATTGACTGTCAGACTGGCTGAAAACGCACTTGAAATGTAACTCTTTTCATCTTTAATACTCAGACCAAATAAAAAGGTAGACAGAGCCCCGTGTACTTAAAGTGAAGCACAGTAAAGGAAGCCGAATTTACGTTCGCTCCTTCTACCTTTATTATTTTTTCTGTACTTAAATAAGAAAGTTTTAAAATGTAGCTGGGAGTATACAAAAAAGCACGGAGCAAAAAGCTAGTTAATTGTAAAACCAACTTTATAACACTTAGCTAAACCAACGCTTCAATCTATACATCTATACTAATACTAATCTATACTAACTTTTTTTTTTTTTTTTTTATGTCACAAGTGACAACGAGGCAGGCGGGTCACCTGATGGTAAGTGACAACCGTCGCCTATAGACATTGGCAATACCAGGGGATTGCTAATGTGTTGTACACCTTATTACAATGCCTTAAAGGCGAACTGGCTCTCAAGTGCAATTGCCGGAACACACCAACAGGTGCTTGGCGACAGATTTTCAACTTGAGGGTGGTAGCCAGCCAGTCGAGTACTACAAAGTACCCTACCACCGTGCTGTGGTTTCCTCACGATGTTTTCCTTCACCGAAAGCTCAAGCTCATTGTAAGGATTCGAACCCACGACCTTCGCCGCGGTATTCGACGTCACTTACCACTGAGCTATCATCGCCTTTAACTATATATAAAAGGATAAGTCCTGATCTATATATATAAAAGGAGAAGTCCTGACTGACTCATCAACGCCCAGCCTAAACTCTTAGACTTAGAAAGCTGATTTTTTTCCCAGGTGTTGTTTTTAAAACCTGACCGAGGAATAAGAACGGATTTTTCGAAATTCAACCCTTAAAAAGTGGTTGTAAGTTTGTATCAAAGTCGGTCATTTTTGAAGCTAGAATCATGACACTAACTAACGTTACTAACTACTAACTAAGTTATTAGACTAACAATTAAAAATAAAGAAACATGTGTAACTAACCCAACTTACCCTTAATGAAAGAAAGAGAGGTTATCCCAGCGTAGTTGTTATCTTTCTCTTTCGCAATTGATAGGTATTTGCTTCAAGTAGTTATTTAGACTTACCTATCCATTTAGAATACATATTTCTTGCATCAAACAATGTAGCATAATGGTCTTCGCACCGTGTTAACAATTTTTAATTTAAAATACGCAGCCGTTAATTAGTTGCCATATGTTATATATATTTGTCATAGGCGTATTTCATTATAATTAAAATAGGTGATTACAATTTTTTTTGTTGGTTAATGCTTAAATATTATGTTTATGAAACAGTGCTTAGGTTTTTGTCACTGACTAAATAAAGTATAAAGGCTTTTTAGGGTTTCGTACCCAAAGGGTCAAAACGGGATCATATTACTAAGACTTCGCTGTCTGTCCGTCCGTCTGTCTGTCACCAGGCTGTATCTCAAGAACCGCGATAGCTAGACAGTTGAAATTTTTACTGATGATGTATTTCTGTTGCCGCTATAACAACAAATACTACCCATACAACAAACGTGATTATTTTGCCATTTTTACGGAACCCTTCGTGCGCGAGTCCGACTCGCACTTGGCCGGTTTTTGTTATTTTATTCAGTAATATTTAAATTAATGAGAAATTCCCGCTTTGTTTTTTAGGGTTGATGACCAAACATGATCAACTGTGATTATTAAAACAAGAAGAAAAGAATCACACTTTACTCGAATATAAATTTTAATGATGTCTTTTATTAAATTTTTACACAAACAAAGGATTTCATACCCTAAAGTGTTTTATGCGAATAAAAACGAAGTATTTATTATTAAATATTTTACTGACAGCTCAAATATCAAATAGCTTTTTCAAATGGAATATTTAACCTTTGAGAAGCTTTCAATGCGAAATATACTGCGCGTATCTACTGCGAAAGTGCACAATATATGTATTTTTTTTACGAAAATATTTTAATGATATTGCTTTGAAACATTTAGGTTTAATTTTTATAATTACATTTTAAAATTTAGAAATAATGTATTTAAAATAATATTATTTTCCATTGATTCCGAAGGTACAGTACAGTCAAACATAAAAATTGATTATCACCTTTCATACATTCTCACGTTTTCATACCTTTTTTTTTCGTAAAATTCAATAGTTTATTATGAAGGGATACTAGGGTACGTAACCACGTATCCACTTTTGGCGCTGACTGTACCGAATCGGCTTCAGGCACAGCTGAATACCGATATCATTATATATTTTTTTCTACGATTCGACAAAGACAGTTCTGTAAGCCACTAATTGGCATGTTCTGTGACTTCTGTGGCTTGACCTCATTATTTAACTAAGCAACTACCTATGTGCACGGCTTCTATGCCTATTATTATAAAGTTCAAAATGGCTTAATTACAAAACAGGTGGGAAGTTACGCTACAAAATTGTAGCTCTCAAACTAATTTATCGTTCGCCAATAAATCACAGATCGAATTGATTACTATCGCAAGGTCATTGAATTAATTAAAGACAGAAGACACGCAAGTTCGGAGTATGAAACTTTATTATATAAAATTAGATTATTATATTAAATCTTAGGTTCAATTAAATGAAATTATGGTATTTACAAAGAATTTGCGTTGTGTGACTGTAGACGATAAAATGATTAAAGTTTAGTGAGTTCTTTTTTCAAGCTGGTAATGAGACAGTTGCACACTGCACAGTATAAATGCCATTGGAATTTATACTCTGTGGGCAATGGATACATAGATTACACTGGACTTTTTGGCGGGAACTTGTGTTTTCGTTTTATTTTCATTAAATTCGTGTATTTTGAGTTTTATTGAATAATTTCGGTGGTGTTTTGTCCAATAAAGATCAATCTAAGTGCAAAAGTGAAGTGAAATGAAATCAAAGCGTGTATCGTGACTTTCCAGGTTGTCCCAAGAAGTCCGTGAAAAGTTTTAGTGGAATAGCCGCCAATTTCACTAAAAAGAGACTGGACTTGTACGGATGAGAACTAGACTTTACAGTGAAAGTGACAATAAAATGTGACTATAACATAAAAAAATAAATATTTAAATTAAGAAATGGCTTAAAGGTCTAGATACCAAGCCAAAAACCTTGAAAAAAAAATAGATTACACTCTATTGCTTGGAGTACTAATATACAACTTAACTTACAATGAGCGTTACAATGGGTGGCCTTATCCCACTCTCTCTGCCAGGCAACTTATAATATATTTATGAAGTCTACACATATATTAGTCTAATACCCCGAGTTAGCCGTGTGTGTAAATAGAGGGTTTAAGCAATTAATTCGTATTTTTGTTATATTTTAAATTGTAACCTTGCAGAGTTTTATGACAGTTTTTCACAGTTGAAGGCTGGCTGTATTCAAACTGGTACCTTCGTAAGTCCACCTACTATCTAAAATGAAGAATTGAAATTCAAAATCGTATTAATGAACTGCAGGCATCCAGTAGTCTTCAATTATATCAGTCCATCTTACGAAAGGTGTTCTATTTTGCATTATTTATTGATGAGACCAGTTCGTTTTATTAAAATGTTTCTCTATGGATCGATCACGAGGTTTATTTATACTAATATGTAAGACTACTTTTCTTAAAGACGCGGATGAAATCGCGGGGCGGAAACACTCATATATTTTCAAAAAGGTAAAATAGGATTTACTGTTGAAATTTTAGTATACGTGAAATTGACTACCGCACTTAACCTGTTCACAACGATGAAGCTACGAAAATCATAGGTAACCCTCAAGTGCCATCAGCATATTGGGGATAGATTAAATTGACCACATCCGCACCAGATTTCGGGTTAATTGCATCAGTAAAAACCGCTCAGTTCAACTACAATAGGTTCATTAGTGGACGCTCGGTGAATTTCAATTTGTGCTCAGCGAATTTCAAACGAACGATTATAATTGACAAATCGGTTTTATCTACCGTCTACGGATATTTTTCGGATCCTGGTGCGGTTTTGTGTTTTAGTACTCTGTTTGAGTTGGTACATCGATGTTGTTTTGTGAGATGGTAATTAGTAACCGATATTAGTGTCACCTACCAACATAATATATACAAACAAATGTACAAAATATACAAGCAAATGTACAACTATAATATATAAAAAACTTCTTCGAGGCTGCCGCTGCTGCCGATCGGCAAGGTTCCCAGAAGGCTGGCAGCGTTTCCGCTTTGGATGGCCAAGCTGATGCGTTGGCGGAAAAAGCTCCCCGCCCGCCGGTCACCCGAGGCCTCGATTAATTTTTTACGTAAAATATTTGCGAAACGACGAGCTTCAGACCCCCACGGACCCATGGTCTCAACCGCAAAAGGCATAAATTGATAATTTGGACCAATACAGGCGTACTTTTTGAATTTTGAATTTTCCGCACCTTTCGATATTATGTATGCTGAATACCAAGGAGAGCACCTGTCAAAGAAAGTAGGTATGTAATTGTACTTTTTAAGCTTTCGCGAACATAGTTAATGTGTTTAGTGCTAAAAGGCTAAATACAAAAATTAAAAACAACTATTTGCGCCCAGATTATCCTTAAAATATCGAAGTTTCAGACAAATTGCAATGATCGTAATTGCGAGTGGCTTTTACACTAATATTTTGATATTAAAGTGCTTTTTTTATAATGCCGATGTACCATAAAGCCACTAATTTATTTAAATATTTTCTCATCTTTCATACACAAGTCTTTTATGTGTCCTACGTATATCAAAAATAATTCTATAGAATAAAAAACGTATACCCTTTTTTCAAAGTAAAATTTTTGAAAGTCCATCATCAATTTGCGTGACCCATACTTGACAAGATTTTGCAACCCTAAATTTTTCATTTCAATTAAAAAACTTTATTTACACTTAAAATTCATTTTAAAACTGCTTTGTACTTCTAAATTCATTTTTAAAGTAAAACAAATTGGGTATTTAAGTATAGAAGAGTGCTTTTAAGTTTTAATAGAATATTAAGCCAATATTCAGAGGCCTTTTGGGATTATCTCTAAAGTGGAGGATTGACCACATTTAAAATCTAGCTTGTAGATATTCAACATACCTATTTGTATATTAATTATGTCTAGACTATCAAATATTTGTTCTTGTGCACTTATAAAAAGTGACGAGTTGGTTGGAGTGGTTAGTTAATTAATTCACTCATTTTTCTAAATATTCATGAAATATACTATATTTGACGGGCCGGTTGGCGTGGTTGGTTAACACACTGCCTATCACGCCGCAGGTCGTGGGTTCGATTCCCATCCAGGACAGACATTTGTGTGCATGAACATGTCTGTTTGTCCTGAGTCTGGGTGTAATTATCTATTTAAGTATGTATTTTTTTATTCTAGATAGGCTTGTGTTTGACTACAATCTCACTATGGTAAGTGATGATGTGGCCGAAGTTGGTAAGCGCACAAAGCCTAGATGGGATCTGGCTCTCAAGTGCAGCTGTCGGAACACACCGATAGGTGTTTGGCGACAGATTTTCAACTTGAGGGTGGTAGCCAGGCAGTCGGGTACCACAAAGTACCCTACCACCGTGCTATGGTTTCCTCACGATGTGTTCCTTCACCGAAAGCTCAAGCTCATTGTAGGATTCGAACCCTCGACCTTCGCCGCGGTATTCGACGTCACTACCACTGAGCTATCATCGCCTTTAAATTTACAAAATAAAAAAGTTGTATATGTAGTATATCAGTCATCTGGTTTCCATAGTACAAGCTCTGCTTAGTTTGGGATCAGATAGCCGTGTGTGAAAAATGTCCGAAGATATTCCGGTCTGCTTGAGTTTGTTGTTTACTAAGTCAGTCATAATTAAATTCTATAGATTACTATTTTTACCGCCATAACACGCAAATATTGTCAGTGAGACTAGATAAATAAGTATTGAATGTAATAGGTGTAAGTTGTTTTTGAAAAGAGTAATTGCTACTGACTTACCTGACGATGTTTTCCTTCACTTAAAGTTCAAGCTCATCGTAGGATTCGAACCCACGCCAAGCTATCATCGTCTCAACCTTTGTATTCATATAAACTCAAAATAACTTCTTATCTGCCCCTTCCATTAACTAAATAGGTAATGACTGGCACTTTTCATAAAAAAAACACTAAGGGATCCAAACTATCAGTTTTAATTAACATCACAAGTCACGACCGAAACTTTAATCAAAATAAATGCGTTTTTATTATTATTAAAAAGGCAGGTGATATAGATAACTGCATCGGACTTTAATTACTTGAAAATACCTTTTTTGTTACGGTTAAATGTTGACTTATTCCCACTGGGGTTTGCAATGGAGTTCGACACAAAAAGAAGGTAGCGTGCATTAATTTGTCAATTGGATCTTTGTTAATTTATCAATTTAATGATGGTGGAATTGTTTTCCCCAGTTTTAATTCCCTAATTAATATAATTTAGGTTTATTAATAGCTTTATTTGGTTAAAATATTTTAGGGAACAGTTATGAAGTAGTAAAGTCCCTTGGTAGTTCCACATGAATATTTATTGCGGTCAGATTGACAAAAATATTACAAATGACACCCCTTAGCCCCTTAGCTTCAGTTTAGGCCCTAGAGGGGAACTTATGAAGGTCGAATTACAGAAGTTACCACCGGTTCGGAAGTCAGCCTTCAACTGAGAAGAACCGGCAAGAAACTCAGCAAGGTTACATTTTTTAAATATCTTTATTTCGAAAGTGAGTTATGTTAGTGTGTTTCTCAAGATTTTGATATTGGCGTCTTACCAGGTTAACCGATTACCGTTGTGATCTTTAAAGCTTGAAGTAGATATTTTATCACACTTACTCGATGTATTTTTTTTACATCATAATACTTCAAAAACCTAAAATTTACGCCAATATTTCGTTCTATTTTTTTTTTATTATTCATAACACGAATTCAATAAATTATACATAAAAGATTAACATCAATTTGCCCGCGTAAAGCGAAACCCACTCAGAAAAAATATATAAAAGTAACTTTCTCCTCATGTCCATCTATTTGTCATATTAAAGTAAATAAATGGGGTGATAGTTGGGTGTATGGACTTAATTGGCGACCGTTTTATATCAATAATGGTAGCTACTAATATTATTATAAGCAGCTGGCAACACCATGTGAGTAGGTATTCCTTTAGTTTATTTAATATTAGTAGTAAGAGTTGGTCATTTTAATCTACCAAAAATTTGGCTGAAACTAACAATGATGGAGTCACATGTTTTTAAATAGGGCCATATTTAATTAGTGTCTTATTAAAGAATTTTCGTAGTATTGCAACTATTTGCAACATGGAGGACTTAAAAACGTCTTGACAAGAGCTCAATATGGGCTTTATAGTATGCAATTTCGCATGCATGCGAGTATGCATTTCGTCTATCCTATAGATGACATGACCACTTACCATCAGTAGGCCCGAGTGGTTGCTTTTAAAAAATCGAAGGCAGATTGGCTTGTTGAATGATGTTCAACGCTACAAAATTATAACTTCCTAGCACACAAACATTTATTTCGTAAAGTTATTAAATAAATTTTCCTTCCTACCTTTTAATATTGAATAACACAAAAATTGCGAATATTTTTCAATCACGATTTATATGGAAGTCCATAAATAAAATAAGTTCTGTTATACAAATACTTCTACTGAAAACTCTACAAAAACATGTGAAGCGTAATCGTAATTTAATAGCTTTTTGGTTTTCATATTTCGAGCGAATAAAATTTTATTTCGTTTCAACGAGGAAAATGTTCAAGATATTTTATACATCTCTATGTTAATTGAAATCCTGTATTCTGAAGTATGGAAACCTGATTCTCTTTATGAGAGAGTGGCAACTCCTGCTAATTAGGTCAATGGATACTTATTTCAACAATCCAGCTAGTTTTTCTTGGCTTAGTAAAGATTGATAACAAACTTTTTTTATATGATTTTTATAAAAACCGTCCCATCCGTGAACCAGCGCTCTTTACTGATATTGCTAATCGACGCGAATGTGAGTGCGTGCCGGTGCGCCCGGTAGCAACAATGCATTATTCATTTTATTGCTTACACTCGCCTACGCGTCGAGTAGCACGGATTATATGGATTGACGCTTATACGCGTATTTAGCACTGAATGTGGTAACATTTGGTATGGGTTAAAACAGTATCTCAGTGTGCTAGTAGGGGTAATAATGGTGCAGGACTTGATAATACAGAATATTTATCTGTACCTACTTACTTGTATAGATTTTTTATAATCAGTTACTTTAAAAAAAAAGAGCTTCCTCCACATTTTTGTAGCCGCAACCAACATCTATTGTTGAAAAGTAAAAGGAAACTTTTAGTTTAGTGACAACTTTTTTAAACAAATGTGATAGCGATGCACAAATAGTGAAAAGTTTGCGAGTTGCAGCTGGTTACGAGCAAAAACACGCTATTTTATGTTGCCTAGTACCAACTGGGACGTGGCCGTAGTATTGTTTGTTAGTTAAGTAGTTTTTCCATGTCACTTTTGTTTGTTGCCGCTTTGTTATCTCGACGTTTTCATGACGTTTGACAGCTGGATTTGAGCGATCTCTTCTGGGTGATTCACTAGATGGCGCACAACCAAGAATTATGTATACTAAATGGATGCATAATTCTTGCGCACAACCCCGGCACTTCATACAAGCGATTTTTACTTTTTTATTATCTAATAATACTACTGGAGCACCGGTCTGTCTGCACACGTTTTGTGATTGTGTGTGTGAGACCGCGACGAAGGCATGGCAACTATACCTACTGACTACGTGGCAGGAGAAAATAAATAGCAACGAGTACGGAATTAAAAATAAATAGTATTCTTTGCTCAGTAAACGGCGAGATCTTCAAACGAAGGCACCACTTTTAAGGCGATGATAGCTCAGTGGCAGTGACGTCGGATACCTCGGCGAAGGAAGGTTCAAATCCTTCAATGACTTTTAGCTTACGATGGGACCCATAGCGTGGTGGTAGGGTACTTTGTGTACTCCACTCGCTGGCTACCCTCAAGTTGGAATCTGTCGCCAAGCACCTATTGATGTGTTCCGGCAGTTGCACTTGAGAGACAGTAGCCTTTATGGCATTGTAAAAAAGGTCGACAACATATTGGTATTCCCCCTGGTTATTACTAATGTCTATAGGCCACGGTAATCACTTACCAACAGGTATTTTTGTTCTCCACCGTCTTATTCATCGCTCTGATCTTAGAGTGCAATAGTTCCGTCATAAATCGGCTTTTTTAAATCAACCATAGCTTTGTAGTAGTGGTTTTCTTTCTTCTTCAACATCAAGATTTAAATTGCCAATCATTTAGTATCTTCTGGCACTTCAGAGCTAGTTCCATTTTTGCCGCCATAACACGCAAATATTGTCAGTGAGACTAGATAAATAATGATTTAATGTACCTAATAGTTGTATGTTGTTTTTGAAAAGAGTAATTGCTGAGTTTATTGCCGGCTCTTCTCAGCAAAAGCAACCTTCCGAACCGAGCATTAGAGTCTGACTATTCATAAGTGCCTGTGAAGGACTGTTTGGATGAATAAACAATTTCATTTCATTTCATTGAAAGCTGAAAAACCTCAAAAATATATATATTTTACTGCAGCAAGATGTAATACATTTTATACTCGTGACTACATTAATGTTTAGGTAGAGAGAGTATTTATCAAAGCGAGCCTCAAAAATGACCAGTATTTCCTTCCTACAGTTTTTATTAACTTTTTAATTTTCTCTTCAGTTTTTCCAGTGTAAATAGAGACGTTAATCCAACTAGCTCGTTGCCTTTTACCTTCATAAGCCCCTTATGAAATATTACAGGGTGTGTTCATAAATTTAATGGACGATCATCCTGGCGGGTTATACAGTCTGTTAGTCAAAAGGATGTTTACACCCAGCGTACGGCCGCATGCACAATGCACTAGCTTAATTATCCATCTGCATTGAGTTAAATTGTGTGGAAGTGGTACTTGTGTGTGCGGACTCAACATTTATTAGTCTGCACCTTTGATATCTAATAACTAAAGATACACAATCAGCGACAAAAAATGGCCTTACCGAATGTCTACCCACTCGAACATTTGGGTGGTCTTTTAATCTAGTAGCATTCGAACGCTCCGTAACAGTTTTGAGAGAATTTTTGCTTGGGATTGTTTATCTTTAGTTATTAGATATCAACGGTCTGCACACCAAACCACCGCTTCCAACTTATTTTAATGTTTTTATCATAGTTATTTTAGTACAAGCTCTGGTTAGTTTGATATTGCCGTGCGTGAGGAATATCCTAGGGCATTTATTTATGTAAACGTTTTTTTTTAAATCTGATGTTTTTTTATTTTTTTTTATAGTTGTTATTATTTTATTTTATCATTTAGAAATTAATGTAAGTACACTAGAAGTAAACACTTGGAATCTGATCGCAGCGCCACCTACCGTGTCCATATTTTTTTAAAATAAATCTAGACGAATTTAATACAAAACAGATATGAAAACAAAAATTTGACTATAGATTTACAGAAATAAAGGGCACGTGAAGGTTGGCAATAATTCATTCGTTTTAGTTAAACAGATGTGATTTTAAACTTACAATGAAACTGAAATTCATTAATTAAACTTTATAGATTTCTAATGCCCTTAACTTTTTGAAGTAGCTCACTGCTCGATAAGTGTTTGATTCTGAGTTTGCAATGAGATGTCACGTTTAACATTAATTGAAATACGCTTAGCGAGATTTGATTTGGACTTAAAATATACACCTACTGGCTACTACACTTATACTTACATACGTAGTATCTTTTTTTTTTAATTTGTATTTGACCGCCCAATTTTGTCCGTGATTCACCCGAGGCTTCAGCTGAAAATCAGCGCTGTTATTCAGCAGCAGATGCTAAGCTGAGGCCTTTTAGACCACAACTTATTTGATAATCCATATACTTTTTTTTATACTAAGGGGCCATCCATAAGATTACATTTTCAGGGCTTACATTAATCATCCTTATAGACATTGATTTTTATCTCAGAACGGTAAACGACAATAGCCAAGGTTTTGCTGTAGTAGATCTACATTAATAAAACCGGTCAAGTTCGAGTCGGACTCGCGCACCGAGGGTTCCGTACAAATTTTGTTGTTTTTTTTTAATTGAAATTATTTTATTCTATTAATTATTACCTATTTATTGTTATACTTAGCGGCAACAAAAATACATTATCTTTGAAAATTTCAGTTGTCTAGCTATCACGGTTCATGAGATATAGCCTGGTGACAGACAGACAGTCAGACGCACAGTAGTTTCCGTTTTTTACCCTTTAGGTACGGAATCACTCCATCTACCACAAAATTAAGTCTACGTTTAATTATCAGGGGTCACATATATTGTCGCTACAGTTTTGTGTCTCGGTCGTTACTCATAAAACACCCCGTCCCATGTACTAAGTAATCGGGGTTCATTAACCCGGGCCAAATGAAATTTAATGCTGACCATTTAGTTCATAAGAACTTGAGTTAGTAATGCTACTTTTATGTTTAATTGACCCTTATGAGTGGAAATTACTGTTGTATTTAGTACTGTAATATGTTTTAATCTTTAGTACTTACGTATTTGGAATTTATTATAATCTACGTAAGGTTGTTATTTGTTTGTGTAAGAAATTAGTTTAAAATAATTTACAGTTCTTTTTAGTTACCCAATTATGTTAATTGTTTTCGATCATGCAATCCTTTTAGTTAACTTTAACGATTACTTATGTATGTACTATATTTGCATGTAGATTAACCCTATCCTACTATGAATTTATTACGTTTGTTAGCTGACAATAATGATAATAAGTAAATTGGTGTAGATAGGTTATAAGTGCTCAGAAAGTGGGACGCTAAAAGTGGCTAATTAGCCTATTTTGTCCTATGTCGCGAGTTGAGTTAAAAATGACGTAGAATAATGTAGAATAGATATTGCAATATTAAGTTACATATTTATGTATTCGTAAAAGAGTTATTTCACGGTCATTTTTAACGTCGAACGTTGTGCTTCCAATAATTTTGAACTTTATTACATCGAGTTAGATTTGAATGTCCCAAATCAAGGAATAAGTGTCACCATAGAATTGGTATTAATAACTTTGTCCGTTACATCTTTAATATAACTGGTCCAATTATATCCGCCTCATAAACTTGACTACCAAGTTAGATTCACCCTAGTACGAAACGTCTTAATGAAAGTATAATTAAGTTTTATTGGACATATGACAGGATGCCGGCTTGACAAAAGGATTAATAAAGCAGAATTTAATCATTGACTGCGACATGATTGGGATCTTCTATTTGATTTGTCGCTTAAGTGGAATTATAGTTCATAATTATTACAAGACTAATTACTAAAATAATAAAAAAATGCAGTCAAGACTTTTGATTTTTATCCACACTATCTATATGTAGGTACACTAATATTATAAAGAGAAAATGTTCGATTATGTGTAAGTTTGTTTTTAATGGACAACAACGATCAAGTTGTGGAATAAGCTCGTAGAGGTTTTCCCTAGAGACTAAAGCATGGGATTCTTCAAAAGAGGAGTAAGAAGATTTATGCAAGGTCGGCAACGCGCTCGTGACGCCTCTGGTGTTGCAAGCGTCCATAGGCTACGGTAATGCTTAAAAAATGGATATGTGTGAAGAAATATTCATTGTTCATCTTATTGTGACAATATATGTGTAAAGAAATATCTTCATTTTCAATATTTTACGTATCATTTTGCTTAATTAAAAGAGATTGAATTGAATTGTATGTTTGGATGCAAATACCAGCACAATAGTTTGTTCCATTAATGCGATAAAACTGAAAACGTGTATGTTTGATTTTTATGAAACTGCATAGTGCACATACAATTCAATTCATATTGCACTGGACCAAATAAATGGGATTATTTTTCACGAGGACTTTTAACGAGAATTAAGCTATACATTGAATTTTAGCCACCACCGTATTTCTTACATTAATGTTTAAATATTATGAAATACTTTTGGTTTTAATGAATACATATTTTAATAAAGCTATTCTGTCCTGAATCACTAATTAACTTCGGGGAAATATAGTCTTAATTTACTATGTCCCTTAGAAAAATCACTGAAGGATCAATTAGGAGAATCCGTAATGGTACCTTATCTTTCTTCAATACGATCTAATCAGCAACTTCGCTAATGCAAGGAACATTGACAAAGAAAACAAAAGGAACTCACTAAACGCCCTCTTTTCTTTTGTTGCAGATAAAAATCGCTCTGATGTGAAAGGGAACAAAGATGGACCTTAAATATCTGATCTTAATGATTGCCTTTGCGACAGTCGAAATAAACGTAACTGAGAGCCGACAAAATGACAAAAGAAGATGGAAGAATGACAAAAGTATTTACTCCCACTATGTTAACATTTGTGATATACAAGACAGAGGGTCAAAAGTACATTGTTACTGCGAGAGTATAAAGCTAAAAACTGCCACAAAAGCCGATTGCTGGGTATTCAACGGTGGCATAGCTGAAGACGATCCATTCTGGTCAAATTTTTATTCGCAGCCCAAAATAGAAAAACTAACGTTCAACGTTCGTGCAGACGGGGGACTCACCTACATTCCAGCAAAAGTGATCGTTAGATTGGAACGCTTACAATACCTTAATATACAATACGCAAATATATATAGTATACCATCATTTGCTTTCACAAATTCGTCAACTTTGCGAGAAATAACTTTGCCAAAAAATAAAATAGCAAAACTGGAAAAGATGTCATTCGCTCATTTGATAATGTTGTCAAATGTCAGCTTAGTAGAGAATCAGATATCAGAGTTGAAACGGGACGTATTGTACGTCCTTCCAAATTTGCAGAGGTTATACCTGTCAAAGAACACGCTAAGCGTACTACACGACGGTTGTTTCAAGCATTTAAGCAACCTCATAAAATTAGATCTCGACAACAATCTACTGACAGTCGTCATTAAGGAAAACTTCCAAGGTTTATCTAATCTGATCACGTTGGATATGAGAAACAATAAATTAACAATGATAGGGGACTTGGCGTTTGCGGAACTTTGGAGCCTTCAGGAACTTTACCTGGACGGTAACGAAATAGAATTTATATCCGAGAGGGGTTTCGGGGGATTGACTCAGTTGAGAAAACTTTCTTTAGCCGATAATAAGTTGGGGACATTAGACGACGGGGTGTTGGCTGATATTCAAAAGTTGAATATTTTGGATCTGAGGAATAATAACTTGGAGACGCTGAAACAAGAGGCCGTTCAGAATGTTTTAGAAAACATGAAGTCGAATTATGCTTTAATCTCCCTCGACGGTGAGTTGGATTTTGATAACTTTGTTTTGTAATTTATCTCAGTTGTTCAGTTCTACGTTTCTTAATTAAATTTCTTGTAATGGAACCTTATTAATATTGCTTTGGAGTTATGAGCAAATATCTGCGATATTGTTTACTAAAGTGTACTTATTTGCATTTGCTTTTTGTCATTAAAATATTCTGGTAATACATTTTTGAGACGTTATTGACCGTCTTGAAAAAATTTTAATGAATGGAAATTAGTAAACATTTTTTTATTCATTGTTATTGAAAGGTCATCAATAAAATTGTTTATTGTAAATAGGTACACGTTGTTATATTTTTTATTGATATTTCTGGTTTTTTTTTCACTATACATCGGTCTTGCAACAGTGATAGTGACTTAGGTAGAAATATTTAGAAAAAAAATTAACTAGGGAAAGTTCAATCTTTTTTTATTTAGTTTATGGAATTAGTTTTAATTTAGTTGAATTTAAAAAATAATTTAAAATATTAAATCATTGCTAATGTTTAAAATACAATCACTTTCTCAATATCGATCAGTTGTTCTACAGACACGTTTAGGTTTCAATTTGAAAGTCTAAATCTTTATTTTATTAAATCCGCCAAGTTCTAAAAGTTATTTGTTCATTTGATTTCAGATATTTTAGCTAGCTTTCATCATTATTATTTCAAACGAAAATATTTAATAAACATTTTGCTCTAAAACGCAAGAGTACCTAATCTACCCTCAAAAGACCGAAAGATCCATTTCACATTATAAATTTAAAACAGCCTCTATTATAAAGTTCAAACAACAAGCTGTCCCATCGTAATTAAGACAAACCACATGATCTACTCTACAGCTGTAGCAGTCGGGTAATTGAACCCATGTCGACAATTACCTAGATCCGCATTAACCGTTCAATTATCCGCCAAAATTATAATTAGGATTGTTGGGCACTTTATTAACATTCAAGAAGTCATTCTTATTTTATAAAAGTTTAAAGTATTTGACAATCTTACGATAATTTAATTTTAACTAGTGTTCGCACTGATCGAAATTCGACCACAAAGTTTTTTTGGAAAAATAAGTCTGTTTCCATTTTTTTTATTGATGTCACTAACACTAAAATATAGCTGTCAATAAAAATTGGCGTGTGTGTATGTCAAACGCATAATAATGAGTTCCAAATCAGAACAAATATAAAGACAACAATGAAAAAATTACATTTACGAAAAGTTACACTTAAAGAGTAAAAACAAGCACAATAATCTTACAAAGTCCACAGAGCAATTTGCAAGCAACAAACTCACTGCGCCCACAATTACTTATCCAAGAGTATTATGAATCAGGTGCTGGTTAGGTGCTCTGTGACATTTTAATAGCATCTATATTTTGCGGTGGGGGGTTGTACTGTTATATTTTCTACTGTACTGCCCGGTCCGCCTGCATTGTTGGTTATGATTTAATACTCATTGTGCAATGTTCATTTTGTTCTGCGGCTTTGTTATTGTTCGTCTGTTTTTATTTTATTAACTGTGTCATTGTTTACCTTTGTAGACAAGATTGGATGTCCAATCATGTTGAACTTGTTGGATTATTGTCGTCAATATTTAATGGTATTGTAGTTTGATTACAGACTTTAAATTCTAATTTTATTTTACTGTATCTGATAATAACTTTATTTTATTTAAAACATCATTTTTGTACAGGTAACAGGCTGACTTGCGATTGCCGCCTATCCTGGTTGCAAAAACTGAAAAACGAAACCCGAAGCAAACGTGTCAAGGCCTCTCTCAACCGTTTAAACTGTGTAATGGATTCGAAACTCAAAACCAATTTAGGTAACGTCAAAATAGAGAAACTCAATGACAAGCCCATAAAAACAAACCAAGGTTCTTATAAAAAGGATTCGGAAAGAGATTACGAAGAAGACGATGAAGTATTTGATGATAAACATTACGATGATACTATGCAAGATCAAGATACTGACGCTGACGAATCTAAATTGGAATATCGTAGGAAACTCGTTGATATACCAACAGAAATGCTCCCATGTCCGAATCGTTTAATTTACGAAGCATCTTATTCCCCTCCGACCCAAGACGAGGTGAAATACTACAAAGCTTCATCAGGAATGCGGTTCTTAGCCTCTATACTAAATTTAATAGTTATATTCGTAGTTTCTAAGATATTGTAGCGTATTTTAAGGTAAGATGTATTTGTAAATACATTGTTTTGGGATCTTATCACACGTTCGAATGTCGTCATCTTTAAGTAATAATTTATATTGATTAATAATAACAAATAATTAGTGTTTCTTATCTTGTAACCAGATCACTAGATTTTAATTGAAAAATATTTAGTTTCACGGCTACCAAAAACAGTATGTCTTAATTTTTTTGCTTATTTATTGACTGATCTATTATACAATTAAACATTACATAGTTTTATTATTGAATGAGTTATTTATTACAACATAGATAGAGTTTTAGAAGTCTTACTTACTACTTAATATACATTATGAAATCTCAAAGTTTTTTTTAGAAAAGAATACCTATTATTTGTTAAATTGTATTCAATTTATGTAAACCTCATATATTAATATCATTTTGTTAGTAATACCTACTATCAGTAGCAACAAGATAAATTTCTGGTTACTAAATCACATAGTTCGTAGATTCATGTATGTTTGAATTTGGAATAATAATCATTATAGTTATAATATTTAAAATAAGTATTGATAGGTTTAGATAATTGGAACCAAAGAACGATAGTGTAAATAATATGTTTCTTTTCATAGATGATAATTGTATATACTTACTTAGTATAGTACCTATATTGCACTTTTAGATCTGTCTTTAAAATAGTTTTGTTTTATATAAATTATTTAGTTATTGTCATTCGGTATTTATAATCAGCAAATTATTGCAAACTATAAATTTATACTGTGCCTACGCGTATTATATTGTAACAATTTATTGCTTAAGTGTACCCTTAATTTATCAAGACTGTACTGACACAAGGAGGTTACATCCATTTATTCTGTAATTAATTTACAGAGTTAAAACAACCAAAGATTTATTTAGACAACATAAAATTATTTTGTCAATTATAATTTGCATTGCGCTTAATGTAAATAATCGTAATAATGTCGAATTTTAAATTTGCTGTCAAATCGCAGAGTGAAAACATTAAATTGATACTTTTACATTTTCATGTGTTTTATTTGGTTTCCTTATAAAAAAATGGCATATCAAAGCGTAATACAGTCCTATTTGATCGGAAACATAACAAAAAATATTAAAAAGTTCGCTACAAACTTAAGTACCCTTAAGTCCCTCAATCATTATATCGTACCTAATTGGATAACAGCACCTATCACGCCGCAGGTCGTGGGTTCGATTCCCATCCATGAAAATGTCTGTTTGTCCTGAGTCTGGGTGTAATTATCTATTTAAGTAAGTATTTACAAAAAAAAGTAGAAAATAGTATATCAGTTATCTCGTTTCCATATTACAAGCTATGCTTAATATGGGATTAGATAGCCGTGTGTGAAAAATGTCCCCGGACATTTATTTGTTTTTAAATATTTTGGAATAAAGCAAGAAAGTGATACTCAAATAGGCCAAGCAATCTCAACCGACATTCATAAGGCTCTAATTTATTACTATTGTATGGGTTAAAAATACGTTAAGCTACTACGGCATATTTTAATTAACAAACATCCACAGAGACATATATTTCATTTAAAAAAAATTAACATTACCAGTAATTAAATAAATAAATGTAAAAAAAAACATACAATCTATCGCACTTATAATATTAGTACGATGATAATTTGAAAGCTTTAATCACCTTCAAATTAAATTTAACACCCATAAATCTGCAGAACGTAATAATATTTTTAAAATTTCAGGCAGCATACCAACCATTTTCAGTGCCACCCGAAATAAAAAAGCAGGTAGTAAAAAACGATTTTCTGATTGGAATACGTAATTATTATCTCCATCAAAGGGAAAAGCAGAGGAATAAAATGAATCCAACCTTTTTAGGTAATTGTACTTGACAGTTAAAAATCCTAATAGAAATCTTTGGCTCAAATGATAAAAACCTTTCATGCATAGTATTTTATTTGTTTTTTGGATTCTTTAAAAATACAAAGGGTCCTTAAGTGCTTAAAATTTAAATGTATCTCCGTTTTTTAGAGCTACCCTTTCTTTGTTATAGGTACATTAGATGTATCGGATATTTTTAGGTCATTTATTTTCTCTCGATTAAATTACTTTATGAGATTATTAAGCACACAGTGAATAATATTTTATACAAAATATGTTCAACATATTTAAAAAAAATTAAAGTGTGTACGTTTTATATATGGGCCGGAGTGTGAGTGAATGAGCGAATGTGATTAAAATGGGGTGGTGCCCAGTTCCAAATAGGTAATAGGTCTTTACCTATGAAATCGCCGTTCTGCAGTACTGGCCATTTCAAATCAAAATAATTTTTGTTTGGCTAAGAATTCTAATTTCAAATTAATTTTATTATAAAAACATGTTTTTTTTTTTTTCCAAAAGTAGTTATTTTGTTTCTTGATTAGTGTTACATTTTCATCGCATTTCAATCTTTTTCGTCATCATGGATACGTTAAAAATTCGAGTAATTATGGAATATGAGTAGGTACCGTCGTGGCAGCAACGCGGCACAAGCGGCTCGCAACATCAACGACGTTTACGAAGCTAACACTACAAACCAACGCACCACCTGTTATTGGTTTGCTCGCTTCCGTTCTGGAATTTTCGACCTGAAAAATGAACCTCGCGGTCGTCCGAAGACTTTGGTCGACAATGACGAATTAAAGGCGATTGTGGAAGCTGATGATACACAATCTACGGCTGAATTAGCAGCAGCTTTCGACGTTAGCGTCAAAACAACATTGGTCCATTTGCATCAAATTGGCAAGGTAAAAAAGCTTGACAAATGGGTGCCCCACGAACTCAATGATCGCCAGCGCAAAGTACGCGTCAAGACGTGCCTTGCACTGCTCAACAGACACACAAATGAAGGAATTTTGAACCGCATTGTTACCTGCGATGAAAAATGGATTCTGTTTGATAACCGCAAGCCCTCAGCAAGTTGGTTGGATACTGGTTCAGCGCCTAAACAATGCCCTAAACGAAAACTTACCCCTAGAAAAGTGATGGTCACTGTTTGGTGTGATTCATCACAGCTTCTTACCAAACGGGTTGAGCATTACTGCAGATGTGTACTGTGAAGAACTGAACACAATTATGGAGAAGCTGGCACATCTCCAACCAGCATTGGTCAATCGCTCGTCTCCGCTGCTCCTGCACGACAACGCGCGACCTCATACGGCACAGCAGACGGTCTCCAAGTTGCAAGAACTGGGGTTGGAAGCTCTCCGTCATCCGCCCTACTCACCAGACCTTGCGCCTACAGACTACTACTTTTTCCAGAATTTAGATAACTTCTTGGCGGGAAAAAAATTCAATACCCGAGAGGCAGTACAAAATGCCTTTGAAGAATTTGTTGCCTCCCGTCCAGCTGATTTCTTTAAGAAGGGCATCAATAAACTGCCACTGCGTTGGCAAAGATGCATTGATTGCATGGGTGATTACTTCGATTAATAAAAATAAAAAATACACGAAAAAAAATCGTTTAATTTTTTTCATACAAAACGGCAATTTCATAGGTAAAGATCTAAATGAGAATCACAACATAAAGTTGTCGCAACAGTAAATTGTGTTGATCGAGAATAAACCAAAGATCATAGAGCTGGGTCCCAAAATCAATATGGCTTAGCCTCAACTCTTAACATTAAGCTTTGATTAATGTTTAATTACAATATCAATTACACGATTAAATTATGTCAAAATCACACATATTGATAGGTTCTTAAAAGGACTGTGTTAGTTAATAATTGAAAACTTAATCATTCTAGTCTAATTAAACGAGACAAAGACAAAGGCAATTTGATTTAAGGCAGCGACGTTCTACTAAACATTTTATTACAGATAATATGGGAAGAAATATTTATGTATTTAATAAAAACAAATTTTGTTTATTTTTGTTTACTTTACAACTGAACGGTGAGATGGGCCTTGTTTATAGATTGACTTAATGCTCAACAGGAAGTTTAGGACGATAAATAACAGCATAAAGCTGTGGGTTGACTCAGGATTCGAATGAGAAAATATAATGTATTTTTTTTATTGGAGCTTTAATATAAGTTTTAATGTCAAAAGAGACCAAAACAGGATGGGAAGTTTTATGTCTTTAATTACAAAAACTAGTTATTAAAATGACAGTTTCAAGGGATCTGATTGAACTTTTCTCTCTATATAACACTATGAATTTACATGAAATTTTGACTCTAGTTAGTTTTGGGCCTGGAATAAATAGGACGTAAATTATTTTAAAAAGCAACGCGGACTACACCGCAGGGCGAAGGCTAGTTCGAATGATATCCTACTAATATGGGGAAGTTTGTATATTTGTTGATCAATCAAGCAAAAATGGCTGAACAGATTTTGACAAGTAAAGCATATTACAAAATAAAACATGGGATACTTTTTATCCTGGGAATAGATATGATCTCCTGGGAACGCGGATGAAACCACGTGGCAGAAAACTAGAACTAAAATACAATACCACAAATTTAATACCAGCTAATTGGAAACAAAGGCTTATGAAATATGAAAATAGAATGTCCTCTGAAATTTTAGTAACAGCTTTATTTACACGATACGATGTTAGCTGATTAGAGACTAGTTTCCCGCCCCGCGGTTGCACCCGCATACCCGAAGAAAATAAAATAAAATATAGCCCATTTGTCTCGCTCATAATATAGTTTTTTATAGGTGTTTTTTTTTATTGGTAGAGTATTTTTTGCATTTATTGATCCACAAACATACATACAAAAATCTAATCTTTTCTCTCTTTAATATAAGTTTAGATAGGTCGTAGAAATGACTTTGAATGCCGTGTAAAACAAAAGATTCAAATCCTAGGTAGAGTTTCAGATCGTGCGTTCGATTCCCATCCATGACATACATTTGTGTGCATGAACATGCTTTCTTGTGCCTGGGTGTAATTATCAATTTAAGTATGCATTTAAAAAGTAGTATATTGTAGAACACAGAACAAATATAAAAGGTAGAAGGAGTGTACGAAAACAATAGTCTCCAATGAAGTGAAGCAACGTGCGCGAAGATGTGTGCGTGACCAGTTATCGGGTTGATATAGTACAAGCTCTGCTTAGTTTGGTTTCAGATGGCCGTGTGTAAAGAATAATCCTAGGATATTAATTTATATTAACGTCATAGATTTTGATGAATGAAAATATCGTGAGAAAGCCTTAGCACGGCTATAGGGTGCTTTATAATAACCGCCTGACTGGCTACACTCAAGTTGAAAAACCCGGTAGGTGCATTTATAAGAGCCAGTTCTCTTCTAAGCTGTGTATTCTTACCACCTTTTACATCATCAGCACTTACCACGGTCAGATCTAAGTGAAACTTAAAACAAAATAATGTTTCGTAATGCATTTGGCGAACATCCCAATATTCATAAATCCATGAAAATCGTAATCTGAAACAATCGGTTCGTACGCTTTCAATTTTCGCACCGAAATGCTGTGAGCTTAATAAATTTTTCCGAAACGTAACGAAAAAAAAGTTAAAACGTTTCCGCGGTAACGATAAATTTCGAATGCGGTTTTATTTTTACACGGAGTTTTATGGAAATTGTACGGTATGAATTTTTTGTTTTGATTTTATTTTACTCCCCCTGGTCTATTTCTAGCTTTGTTCGGAGTTTTTAATTTGTATTGTTACAAGGTAATATAGGTTAAAAGTAATTTTACGAATAGATTTTGGCCTACATGGGGTAACTTTAAAACATTTTTAGGTTTACAATATTCCATCTTCACCTACTGGTGTTTCCGGCTCTCACTCTGAGAGTCCTTTGAGTTTTATGCTTTATTATTGTTTGTAATAAAAAGTAATGCAAAAATACTTAATGGCCATTGGTAGCCAATTACCACCAGGTTAACATACTGCTAGTCTGCCCGTCATCCGAAAAATAATATAAGATTTAATCCTCATAGTTCAACTAGGCTCATGAATTTCGTTCTTGGTTTTTTTATGCTTTGATATTATAGTTTTTAAAGATAAAATAGTAAGAGACCCAATTAATTTTATAATGTTAATTACTATTAACAACAAATGTACAAAATATACATGCAAATGTACAATTACAACACATAAAAAACATCTTCGAGGCTGCCGCTGCTGCCGATCGGCAAGTTTCCCAGAAGGCTGGCAGCGTTTCCTCTTTGGATGGCCAAGCTGATGCGTTGGCGGAAAAAGCTCCCCGCCCGCCGGTCACCCGAGGCCTCGATTAATTTTTTACATAAAATATTTGCGAAACGACGAGCTTCAGACCCCCACGGACCCATGGTCTCAACCGCAAAAGGCATAAATTGATAATTTGGACCAATACAGGCGTACTTTTTGAATTTTGAATTTTCCGCACCTTTCGCAGCCGCTCCCGCGGCTTTACAAGTCACCGGTAAGTGAGATGGCGCAAGTGTATCGACACAAGTGGCATCCCACACCAACGGCTTGCCGACACTCCACGGGATCAAAGTCATACCATCCGGCCTCTTGCCGTCGCCACGCGAAATACCGACTGGTTCGAGTACAGAAGGCACGCCGGCGACAACAAGAGTCCTACGGATAATATCATTAAGAGCCACGTGGCGTGAAATACGACCGGCGCTTTGAGAACACGAAAGCCCATGATGGCCGAGCTCATTGACAAGATCCCCACAGCGGCAGCGATGAGGATGATTGGACCTGGAACCAAGACGAAGACAAATGCACAAGCTTAATGTTATGCGGTCTAACAAAGTCCCGATATTACTAGATGGAATGGCTTGCAACCAGTGACCTGATTCACTCTGAGAGACAGCTAACAAACGTGCCCGGTCCGAATCAGTAGAAAAATCAGAAAATAAAATTTGCCAAGTTTTTTCGCAAAGAGGTTTGTCCCATTCTCTCTGAGAGTGACTCAAAGTCGGAATATTTGTGCCTGGACAAGCTACCTGCCAAGCATTTCTGGCATCGGATAGATAAGAAACCTAAGTAATTTAGTACAAACAGACGTCGCCCTATCGACCTCGCTTTTGTTCTTATAAGCTGTTGTTAATTAGAAATCAAGAGTGATATTTATTACCATAAGGTACTTGTTACACTCAATGTAGCGATGCTATGACCACTATTAATTGGTGTTGCTTATGTGTATCGGCGGCGTTATTCACTTACCATCAGGTAACATGCCTGCCTGATTGTCACTAGTGCAAAAAAACTTAGTGTAAGTTTGTAAGGACACAGTGTTTTATTAATAAATATATATCCTCGGACATTTTTTCACACACGGCTATCTGATCCCAAACTAAGCAGAGCTTGTAATATGGAAACCAGATGACTGATATACTACATATACCTACAACTTTTTTTTTGTAAATACATACTTAAATAGATAATTACACCCAGACTCAGGACAAACAGACATGTTCATGCACACAAATGTCTGTCCTGGATGGGAATCGAACCCACGACCTGCGGCGTGATAGGCAGTGTGTTAACCAACCACGCCAACCGGCCCGTTGTTTGCTATATTTTACGCTGTGACAAGTATGTTTGAGCGGCCAGTCAACCAGTCATTGTTACCCTCGGTTCGTAGACGAACGGTTTGGTAATAAACACCAGTAGTGCATATCTCTTATTATCCCATACGACGAACACAGAAAAGATAGACAATACTTATTAGTATTTAAGGCGATGATAGCTCAGTGGTAAGTGATTTTGAATACCGCGGCGAAGGTCGTGGGTTCGAATCCTACAATGAGGTTGAGCTTTCGGTGAAGGAAAACATCGTGAGGAAACCACAGCACGGTGGTAGGGTACTATGTGGTACTCGACTGGCTGGCTACCACCCTCAAGTTGAAAATCTGTCGCCAAGCACCTGTTGGTGGTTCCAGCAGTTGCACTTGAGAGCCAGTTGCCCTTGCCCTTAAGGCATTGTTATAAGGTGTACAACACGTTGGCAGTCCCCCTGGTATTGCTAATGTCTATAGGCGACGGTAGTCACTTACCATCAGGTGACCCGCCTGCCTCGTTGTCACTAGTGACATAAAAAAAAATGTAGAAATATAGACTGATACTTCACAGTAAGAATATACTTTACGTAGTAGCAAATACTTTACAAGTTGATATTCCTGGGAAACGCGGATAAATCGCAAGGTGGAAGCTATTAAGCAATACATAATCACGTTAGAAGTGTATTAATCGCTTTCGCTTCGCATCGCCTGCTGGTGCTGATACTTTAATAAAATTTGCCCCTATATTAACGACACTCACAAAACACGGTACATACGGAACTATTTCTTAGACGACGGCCTGCAAACGACGTGCAACGCATATTGTTACGAAAAATATTACTTAAGGGGACGCTGTTATTTGGATTATTAACGAAAACTGAATAAGGAAAATAAACAAAAAAACATGCTTTAATTATATTATAAACTAGCTTTTGCCCGCGACACTGTCCGCGTGGAATTAGTAATTTGCATAGCTTATTTTTTTATATCGGTGGTTTAAGCGTGAAGAAGTAACAGACAGCAAAAATAAATTAGTTCAGCGGTAATTGATTTCCCATACAAACTTCCAAACCCCCTTTTCACCCCCTTAAAGGGTGATTTCTGGGATAAAAACTATCCTTTGTTTTTTAAATCGGTTCGGCGGTTTAAGCGTGAAGAGGTAACAGATAGACAGACAGACACACTTTCGCATTTATAATATTAGTATGGATGAAATAGTATCTGTGTGTATGTTTGTTACAACTTACCTCTGTTCCGACTAAATTGATTTAGTGAGTCTACTCATCAAAGTAGGTATGAAACGGTATGTTTCGGCAGCTGCTCTTGAGAGCCAGTTTTCTACTAGGTCTTGCTTAAGGTTATGGTAAAGAAAGTTTGTTTGTTGGATAGAAGTTGACACAACAAAACATCAACTCTACATGTAAGTAAGTACTGAAAATAATATATTATGTTATTTTCTATTCCATTGAACATTAAATTGGTAATATTCTCCTTTGGTACGCTAACCCCTATAGTATAAAAATATCTTGGTTAGATTGCATCCATAAATCCTGGGATATTCTGGAAGGAATTATTCGTAATTTTATAATAAACGACGTAAATTTTGACAAAAACTATATAGCGAAATTAGACAACTCACACATAGTGAACAGAGTTAGCAGCGCCCTCGGTGGCCAAAATGTGTACTACTATTTTAGGTTGAGTTCATACTAACAAAATTTCTCAAAATATAAATCAAATAAATTCCTTTTTCTAACCCTTAACAGGACATATTTAAAGGACAAAGAATGGCGCGCCTATTAGTTGCGCCCGATTATCTTCAACGCGTGCATAGAGGGGACGAACAGATGGCATAAACATTAATACTGATATTATAGCATTATTTCAAATGCGACAGTGTTAAGAGATTTGTGCTTTTTGGAGACTTTATTTGGTTAAAGACAATGTAAGTTCACAATATTGGACAGTTTAGAGACAAGTTTTGTTTTAGTATTGGCGCTTATTCTATTGCTTAACCTAAATCAATTTAGTATTGATACTCGTTTATCTCTTTCTAAAATAGAACATATGAAAAGGATACGAACTATACCTATGTAGTACTGTCAAGTTAGTACAATTAGGTACTTGCGACAATTCAAATTGTTCACGACAAATTGTCATAGACTAATTTGACAGCTTTGACATTCTGTGCTGGTATATTTTGAAAACACATGCTGGGCTTGTCATCTTGAACAACTTTTATGGGATTGGACCAACAATATTTTATGCTGTAAGAATCCTGTCATTTTAAATTAGGCTAATGATAATGACGAGGGACCCAGCGCAGCAAAATACAGAACGCGTACTCTTAAACAGATAATCAATCTACCATCCTCGACTAGACTAAAGTAGCAAACTAGGGCTCATTAGACACCACCTAGTTCATTAATACACTGTAATTAGTTGCCAAAGAGTGCTTTAAACTTTAGGGCGATTAAAATGTTGCAGGAGAAAGTTATGACGCAAAATTTTCATGCAACAAGGTTTCGTTCGTGATAAATGGTTAGATGAAATACCATCTACCAGCCTAACTATGTTTAATTTGTATTAGGCTAAATTCAGCATTTTTTTTGCACACAACAGTCATTAAAAATATTATATCCTACTAATATTATAAATGTGAAAGTTTGGTTGGATGTTTGTTTGTTACTCATTTACACCAGAACGGCTGAATGAATCTGGATGGAATTTGGCATGGAGATAGACTACAGTATGGAATAGCACATAGGCTACTTTTTGTTCCGAGAAAAGATAAGATCCCTCGGGAATGCGGGTGAAACCACGCGGAGCTAGTCTGCAATAAAAATCCTATGAAGAAAAACAATGAGTGCCGAAATATCGTGGATCTCGGGATAAAAAGTAGCATATTATGTCACACTCCCACCCATCAATTATTTCTATGAAAAATCACATCGGTTGCTCCGTTCCTGGGTTCCTGCATGAAAGAAGAACTTACAAACAAAAACATTGGCATTTATAATATCACTAACTGTCCCCCGCGTTCTTGTGGGATCTTATCTTTTTCCGGGATAAAAAATATCCTATCTCTCAAGTTGGACCAAGCTGCACACAGTGTCAATCGGTTCAATAGTTTAGGATTTCATCGCGGACAAACAACGTAACTTTTAGTTTTCATAAAAATCCTTGAAATTTGATCAATATGCTATAAATTTGCGGGGCATTTTTTTTGGGCGACTTGCCTATGAGGTAAAATGTTTATGCCATACATATACAAACCTCCTGTAACAAAAAAAAAACACAGTAATATTATTAAATATTTTCAACAATACGCAGTTGATTAATAATAATTATTGCCTGAAAATATATTTATTTTTAAATCAAATGAAAAGTTTTCAGCTATAAAATTACACTGGTCGATTTGATCGTACGCAGCAAAAGAAATTAAGCGGGTGGGCGGTCAGCCCCTAGCGGTACAGTTAGTAACAATCGTGTTCTTAATTTAAAACATTATTTAAAGTTTTGTTTTTTTAATACAAGTTTGAAGCTCAATGCTGTGGTAGGCGATGATATGGCTAAAGTAAGCATAATGAAGTCTAGATGAAAACTGGCTCTCAAGTGCAGTCACTGAAACAGATAGGAGCTTGATGATAAATTTAAAGGTAAAAGTCAATATTTGTATTCTGTTTTCTGGCATCTGTGATACAGTTCTCTAACTACTTAAGTACTCACAGATACCGACGGGTATGCTCATAAAATATAAATATCTAAATGTATAATGAAATAAACTTTTTTTTATTTTTTTATTTCTGGATAGGCTTGTGTTTGACCACAATCTCACCATGGTAAGTGATGATATGGTCGAAGATGGTAAGCATACATAGCCTAGATGGGAACTGGCTCTCAAGTGCAGCTGTCGGAACTCACCGATAGGTGTTTTGGCGACAGATTTTCAACTTGAGGAAGGTAGCCAACCAGTCGGGTACTACAAAGTACCCTACCACCGTGCTATGGTTTCCTCACGATGTTTTCCTTCACCGAAAGCTCAAGTTCATTGTAGGATTCGAACCCACGACCTTCGCCGCGGTATTCGACGTCACTTACCACTGAGCTATCATCGCCTTAGAACTAACACTCAAATGTTTCTCTTAGTAAATTGTTTAGGTTGTTGGATATGTCATGTCCCACGAAAAGCGAAAATCTTCAACCGGGCTACGTATCAATTCCCGGGGACATTCCAACATTTCTTGATGAGAACTCGTACATATGCAAATTGCCGAGAAAACTTTGCTAGTGCGATGTAGGAATTCCTGTGTCATATTTCATTACGTCCATGTTGTTGTGATGACGCGCTTCAATTACTTTTTGCTGACTCGACTCACATGTAGCGCTGTTACTATAGCCGCTACAAGTTGTATAATAAATATTTGATTTTAATGAAGTTCTGATAACACTGTCGTACCTGACTGTACATACCTAAACTGTTTTTTAGAATAAAACGTAATCCGAGCTGAAATTACATTAACGGGAAATGGGATTTGCGTTATTGGATTTCCAATAGTAACGTCAATTTTTATTAATATTATCTAACGAGCACCTTTGTGCGATCAGTCAAGGATATTCGAGACTCAACAGATTTTACGATAGTACCTACCGACTCTTTCTTTCATCCTTATGAGATATATAAATATATACTCAAATATCTATACTATACATTTCATACACGAAATTCATTTGAATTATGTACCTATAAAAATATTATTGTAGGTATCTTCCAAATCTTTAGTGAATCAAATGAACGACAGTCCACTTTTTTGAAGTTAAGTAACATCGAATGCTGGCTATAGTATGGCTATGGTTTTTTTTATGTCACAAGTGACAACGAGGCAGGCGGGTCGCCTGATGGTAAGTGACAACCGTCGCCTATAGACATTGGCAATACCAGAGGGACTGCTAATGTGCTGTACACCTTATTACAATGCCTTAAAGGCGAACTGGCTCTCAAGTGCAATTGCCGGAACACACCAACAGGTGCTTGGTGACAGATTTTCAACTTGAGGGTGGTAGCCAGCCAGTCGAGTACTACAAAGTACCCTACCACCGTGCTGTGGTTTCCTCACGATGTTTTCCTTCACCGAAAGCTCAAGCTCATTGTAAGGATTCGAACCCACGACCTTCGCCGCGGTATCCGACGTCACTTACCACTGAGCTATCATCACCATAATAATCGCCATAATAATAAATATACGTTCCTGACAAAATATGGCCAGATTGACAATGTGCAATACATCTGGTCAACAAAGCCTAGATGGCAAGTCAAGTGCTATTGCCGAAACCTATGGTATGTTATGCAGGTTGCCTGATAGTAAGTCACTATCGTCACCTATCAACAGACCTTATATAGTCATGTTACGACGATCTGTTACTGTTATATAAAGGCAGCGAACTTTCAAATGCAACTGCCGATACTTGGCGACAGATTTCCAACTTGAGGGTATACTACAAAGTACCTTACCACCGTGCTATAATTTCATCAGGATGCTTACCATCACTGAAACGTAAGTTCATTGTTAGATTCTAACCAAGGTTGTCATGTTATTTATCATTCGAAAAATGCTAATCTGATACGATTTGACGCAAAATAAAATATATTTTTCAAATGAAATGGATTTATTTAGTGCAGCATTTTACTGGCAGGAGATTGGCGGAAGCATCCACTTTGGATTTGTACTAATAGTAGGTACTAGAATTAATCTTAAACTAGAATGTCGGTTCGAAAATTAGCCTCGTTCAGCGATGTTATAACTAAATATTCTAATTGCGAGCTAAATTCAGTCAACATTATATATGATACAAGCTTTCCACCCGCGGTTTCACCCGCGATCCCATTTCTCCATACAAACTTTGGACGCCCGTTTCATCCCCTTAGGGGGTGAATTTTGGAAAATCCTTTCTTACCTCCATTACCTATAACTATCTGCGTCCCGAAATTCAGCGCAATCCATTCATCAGTGATTTGAGTTGTGTGTTCATCCGTTAATCAGTCAGTCAGTAATCAGAAATAAATTATTTGATTCGGATTCTGATTCAGTAACGATTGCTTTTTATATACATAGTATATATAAAATAAAAATAAGATAATCATCATTTTGTATTTTACGGTAGGTGTTAAACGCTTTTATTTGCTATGTGAAATCCATAAAGGATGTAACAAAGGAAGGGTTCAGTATCGATGAACAACTCTTGTTTTACAAATTTTGGATTCCGGAAAAAAAAAAGATTCCTATACCTACATTTTGTGCTTATCAGCTGACAGATTTGTATGAAAAGTTTTTGTTCCGTACCTTTTTATTATTTCCGTAACGGCATTAAGAAATAAAACTGGACAAGTGCGAGTCTGACTCTCGCATCGAAATGTTACTTTGCAATCGCCTTGTTAGGTCTAGTATCTAAACGAGAGGGCTATGATATCGACTCCAACAAAAAGTGTCCATTAGTTACCACTTTAAATTATGAGCAAAAGTCCTAGTATCAACTCCTAGTAAGCACTACACCACAAACATTTGTCAAACAAGTCACATGGCACGCCAACCAACAATCAACGGCTTTATAAACTACATAAACTGTAAAATTTATTATTTCTACGAAACACAAATTGTTCTTTAACTCGGAAAACTACCCAAAGAATTAGTTATAGTGCCACCAACTTATCTGTGAACTGAAGGGTGGCGCTAGTGGTCACTGAAATGAATAGTTAACTGACAGTTGTGACATTCAAATGTTCATGACGGCCGTAGTTCCAATTTTCGTCATTTCACATATAAGTTGGTAGGAGTGTACATTGCAACAGATTGCACGGTTTTTACACAGACACAGAAATTGAAGCGTGCAGGTCACGCACACAACTTCATGCACGTTGCTTCACTTCATTGGAGACTATTGTTTACGTACGCTCCTTCTACCTTTTTTATTTGTTCTGTGGATCTAGATTGTAGTAACTAGTGGTATGATAAATAATATCAAGCACTCGAGACAGATATTTAACTTAAATACGAGCGACAAATAACAGACAATTTATGATGATGTAGTAACTCGACTGGCAAGTACTGATGTTTTCCAGCAGTTACACTATTTACCTCCAAGGCATTGTAAAATACATTAGAAATCCTCCTGGTAGGTAGGTATTGCTAAAGTCTATAGGCTTATATTTTTTATGTATTTTTGTATTTGTTTAAGTATAAAAATTTTAAACGTTTGGAAAAAAAAGCCAATATAGTCAGATGGTCCAAAAATATTTTCGGACTCGCGCACGAAGTGAGCCATACAACAAACGTGATATTTTTGCCTTTTTTACGGAACCCCTTAAATATTTATTTTAATTTTATTATTAAAGTAAAAATACAACTGAGTATTTTGTGAATATTTCAAGTGTCTACTTGTTGCCATTATTGATATCGAGCAAAAAAGAGAAAATAAATAGCGTTTGTTGTATGGGAGCCCCGTTAAATATTTATTTTATTTTAGTTTTTAGTATTTGTTATAGCGGCAACAAAAATACATAATTTGTAAAAAATTCAACTGTCTAGCTATCTTGGTTCTTAAGATACCGCCTGGTGACAGACAGCGAAGTCTTAGTAATAGGGTCCCGTTTTGACCCTTTGGGTACGGAACCCTAAAAACGTAACCTTGCTGAGTTTTTTGCCGGTTCTTCTCAGTTGAATGCTGACATTCGAACCGGTGGTAACTTCAGTAATTCGACATTCAGAAGCCTAAACTGAACAAATGGTTTTGACTTTAACTTTAGGGCGATGATAGCTCTGTGGTAAGTGACATCGAATACCGCGACGAAGGTCGTGGGTTCGAATCCTAAAATGAGCTTGAGCTTTCGGTGAAGGAAAACATCGTGAGGAAACCATAGCACGGTGGTAGGGTGCTTTGTAGTACCCGACTGGCTGGCTACCACCGTCAAGTTGAAAACCTGTCGCCAAGCTCATATCGGTGTGTTCCGACAGCTGCACTAGAGAGCCAGTTCCCATCTAGGCTTTGTGTGCTTACTACCTTCGGCCACATTATCACTTACCGTAGTGAGATTGTGGTCAAAACACAAGCTTATCCAGAATTAAAAAAAAGGCGACCAAAAAAAAAAATACACGAGGAGTAGTTCAATTCCATATAAAGGGACCAGGGTGACTCAGCATTGCATATGCTTTACAAATACAATGCAACTGGCAACTGAAATATTCAAAATTGAAAACTCCGTGTCCGAGAACATGCAAGTGAATTCCTTACAACAATTACGACGGTCACCAGAAAAATGTGGGCAAAATGTTTTCAAGTATATTCAACTAATTCATAGCAATTATAGGGTGAATGTTTATTGTATATAAGTTTTAATGGGTTCGTGTTTCGTAATTATGTAATTTTCTTAGATTTATTAGTTTTCATAATGGGTTGTGTACACGGATAATTTAAATTCATCATTCGGTTGTGAACTGTATAATTGAATATGTAAGTATTGTTTTTAATAATATCAGCTCTATAAAAATGTTTGAGTCAATTCAAATAATGAGGTTTTTTTTTTAGTTTTCTAGATATTTAAAAAGTACTTATAAGAACTGTCAAACATTATTATTAAGTATTAACAAATAATTTGTTCCAACAATATTAGGCCTTCATGTATGTATTGCAATTTGATATCTAAAGTGTTCACCGTTTTAGTCCTATTCTGTGGTTTTAGTGGTGATGAGAAAAGAAGAAAGCCGCTGATCAAAACTTTATACCTAAAATAGGTAAAAAGGTGTAATTCCTCTTCATTAATTCCGTTTCTTTTGAGGGACTAGAAGGTGGGATCCAAAGTGGCTGTTAAACGCTTAGGTACGCGGACAGATCGGCGAGCGCTTAGGGCGCTCTCTACCGGGAATTCAATGTTCTACATTAGTGTTTTTTATCACCATTTAAATAAATATATACAGGATTTTGCGTTTTATACAGGATATCCGGAAAAAAGTACGACTAACTTAAGGGGGAAATAGGTGGACGGGTCACCTTCAAAGTATACAAAAATTACCTCAGCAAATGTGTCACTATTTCGATCAATATATTCAATTTATTATTTTAAATCAGAAATTCAAAAATCAATATATAATAAAAATGAGAAATATCAAAATATTACTTAGGTATACTGATGTGTTTTTTGGCCGGCCCACCTATCTCCCCCTTAAGTTTGTATACTACTTTCCAGACATCCTGTATAAAAACAAGTGCCGGCGATAGTGGCGCCACTAAGGCTTTACTTCTACTAGTAGTTCAACTCAAAAATGTCCTTAAACTGATCTTTCAACTCCTATAGAAGCAAGTCCGTCCCACTATTTTGTGCCCCCCGACGACGCCCTGAGCCGAGGTTCGTGCCCCAACTGGGGCGCCCTCAGCGGTCAGTCGTCTAAAATTTGTAAACTCGGTTGAGAGCCCTAAGCGCTCACCGAAAAGTCCGCGTAAGGGTGTCTATGGTCCCTCAGACCTCCACCTTTAAGTCCTCCCCAAAAAAAAAAAATCCTATAGAATGCTATAAGCAATATGATTTCCCAACAAGATCCCGGATATAGCGTAACGAGATAGTATGTAGAGCAGGCAGAGACGACCTCTCTAAAACGGTATGCAACTTAGAAGATTACTTCCATTCTGGGTTGCAATTTTGGCCGCACGTGGGGACTTTTCTACCGGTCCGTTCTTTCTACAAGTGACTTTTCCTTTAAAATGTTTTTGTTTTGTAGTTTCGACCTAAGCATTTTTAAAATTAATTAATAATGTCTTTCCATACATGTGGCGATTAGAGGTTTAGCAGTGGTATTATATTAGTTTGATAAGCAAATAAAACTTAACTATCCAACTCCAAAATTTTTATCATTTTTTGAATAAATAAAAAAAATAAAATCAAAAGAAAATTTTTTTTTTACTTCAGCTAAGTTTCAGTTTAACCGCAATCTTACCCATAGTATGATGATGTGGTAAAACTGGCTCTCAAGTGCAGCTGTCTAAACAGATCGATTAGTGCTTAGCGACAAACTTTCAACTTGAGGGTGGTAGCCAGCCATAGCTGTAGTTTCCTCATCATGTTTTCCTAAACTAAAAACTCAAGCTCACTATAGGATTTGATCCTACAACCTTTGCTGTAGTATCCGACGTCAATACCTAAAAAAATATGATATTTCGTCTGGAAGATACAAAGTATTCATTTTATTTTCCACCAATAATGAAGCAATAAAATAACATAAAATGCAATGATATTATAAATAAAAATGTGTAGATAGGTTATCTATACAACATTCGATCTTAAAAAGTGGCCGAGAAATGGCACTCTAACGAACACATAAATAACGTAGTGTACATTATGATATCTCATAATACACGATGGCATTTTTGTTGCTTTGGGTCACTTTTACCTTTAATTGCACTAGGTACATATCCTTGGGTACGTGAAGTGATGCTGGCGACGCCACACAGGTCAAAGTAGACTATTTAGCAATTTTTTAGCCTCCCGTTTTTAGAGCGCTTATAACCAGTCTACACCTTTTTACATAATATAATTGATAAAATACGTATAATTAATAATATAGAGAGAATAATTTAAATATATGTTAATGCATACCTCTTAACCTACCTCAATTAACCAATTATTTCCACTATTTCGCTTTACAACCGGAAGGCAAAATCAATATGCTCTTGAATAAATTATGAGACTGTTATTTACTTTGCCCGTCCGATGTATAAACATATTAGATATTCACTTACATGGCCATATGTTTGTACAAGCCTCAACAATAGATAGGTCAATTGTTGCTATACCATCATGCTTAGCATACAAGAGTAGTACCAAATATGTACGGTTTTCACACAAGCCGTGTCTCGTAAAAACTATTATAAAATATCTAGATCTATGGTAAATAAATGATATAAGTAAAAAGATGTAGATATGTATAATCTTTCCGCGAGCGATAGGTAATCTGGCTAATTAGCCAACTGTTACTGGTTCAGTGGTTTAAGCTTGATCAGGTAACAGACATACACTTTCGCATTTATAATATTAATTTTGGATTTGCAACCTGATTTAATACTACCTATTTTTATTTACAAATCATTAAATGGAATCTATCAGAAAAGTCTCTTAAAATATGTAGAGTAGAATAATATACATACATAAGACATTAATTCTACTGCACTGACATTCAAAAATGTCGTGCGAGAATAATGAAATACGTCCGTACTCCAAAGACGGATTTACGTGAACTCTATATAAGATTAAATCGTTTAGTTTAGAGCTGCATTAAATACGACGACGACGACTGTTCTTAGATCGTGTATCAAATGTTGAATTTCAGGGACTTCAAAATTAATCCCAATTCAAAACCTACGTCTTGTAATAATTAAAAATGGTTTTAGTTCTACTTTAGAGTTATCATTTTAGGTTAAAGAGATGAAATACATGTAATGAGAGGAGTATTGAGCATGAGTGTGGATGGATATAGAGTTAGAGGAAGGCCGAAGAAGGTATGGATGGACTGCGTGAAGAATGATATGTTTATGAAAGGTTTGAGTAGTTGAGTAATGAGACTAGTGATAGAGCGGAGTGGTAGAGGAAAACATGTTGTGCCGACCACAACTAGAGTGGGATAAGAACCGAAAGAAGAAGAAGAGAGTTTGTGATATCTTGGTTTTTATTTCGATTAAAATTCACACAACATAGGTGGGGTTTTAGATCCTCGTCAAAATTGAGGGCGATGTATTAGATAAAATTGTTTAAAAGACGAATAAAAACAAACGACCAAGTTCGGTGGAAACAATAATACTTACAAAATTACAGTCCTTAGTATATTTGAACGCGCTTACTCAAAAACTTAATAACGACAAATTTTCATCGTGGGAATGCAGATGAAATCACGGGGACACCTAGTAAATAAATTAAAATGATCTTGAATGCCAATAAAACAGTATTTTCAAGCCTCCAAGTGACCGCACGAAAGTAAAAAAGTAATTTATCCCACATTATACATCCACCAATTCTGAACTCGGTTAAAACTTTCCCTTTTATCGCTGAACGTATAAGAAATTAAATGTTTTATTCATGACACTTAAATTTTTTAGCGCGACAATGATATTTTCATTCAAACATGATTTATGGCCTTGGGGTTATTTTATGGTGCCGCCATGATGCAGAGCTTATGGTAATGTGTATGGTGCTTAAAGTGGCACATTGTGCTTTAAATGTATAAGCCTGGCTTGATGGGGCGTGTGATAGTGAAGCTTTTAAATTTCAGTATTATATTTTGTGTAATAAATCTTTTGTATAGTGGTATAATTTGGATGTTGTAAGTGACAATACCTATAGGAAAAAGAAACGTGGGTAGACCGCATAAAAAGTGGACCGATTGAATTATAGAGATTGGCGGAACTAACTGGCTCGAAAACGGAAAAAATAGGAAGAGATGGAAAGGAATGGAGGAGGCCTTCACCCAAATGGGATCCATTTGAAAATCAGAAAATATTAACTAACATAAAAATATCATGATTGTAAACCCCACTAACATATTTACTAACATGCAAAAATGTTAAAATCAAATGTAAAACAATAAAAGCTTTATTATTATAAGTGACACAACAAAATGTGTCGTGATCTAGGTATTATAATAAAGTAGCTTTCTGCTCTTCGGTTTCACCTGCGATCCCTATTCTATCTCCTTAGGGGTAGAATATAAAACAACCCTGTCTTAGTGGATCTCTACGTACTGATAAGTGACTACCGTAGCCTATTCGAACCCACAACTTTCGTCGCGCTTCGACTTCACTACCACTAAGCTATCATCACTTTCTAGGCGACATTTAAAATTGTTCTGCTATAGGTAAATGTTGGTCCCCCCCCCATACTATGAGAAGCTGTATCTTGGAATCTTCTTGCTAGTTTTACTTTGAGAAACGAAGGAAGCATGAAGTTGTACTAATAAATTATATAAATAACGTACTTCTTTATTCTTTTTCTTGTCTTTATCCCACGCTAGATGTCGGCACAACATATTTTCCTCTTTCACTCCGCTTCTCAATGCTCACTCCTTTCATAAACATATAATTCTTCATGCAGTTCATCCATCGTCATCTTTGGCTTTCCTCTGCCTCTACATAAATAACGTACTAACATAAACAATAAAATATATTCACTATTCCAATATTTATACAAATATCAAGCCACTTGAATACAATATAACAAGCATTCCAACGCATAATGGCAAACATGTAGTTCGTGAGGCCACTGGATATTGTTTAAATTAATTACGCAATTAGAGCAAGAGTCTAAGTGGAGTTATACAGTATTATCTGAGTTAAGGGAGGGCTACATTATGCTAACACGGCGTCTTATGGTGTGTACTGATTAAACGTAACGAGCATAGAGCGGTAAAGATCAGTGGCGCTCTTCACTACTTTGTTCGCTATCCGCGAGTCATCTTCATACAAAATGAAGAAGTGCAAGTCAGATTTCTGCCCAATCATAGCGTTTCAAAATTACAAAAAAATTATGCCGTTTTTCTAGTCAAAATATGACAACTGCACTGGTCTAGAAAATATAATTAATTATGTATATTAATAAGTTTTTTCTATGTTATAAAATATACTTCGAAATATTAAAATAACGCGCTAAACTATTGCCGTCGCACGTAGGACCCACGGGAATGGCAAGAGCGAGCGAGATAGCGGCCTGTCGATAACGTACTGAGACGTCTCAAACGTGTGCGCCAGCCTAATGTAGCCCTCCTTTTACTCCCGTTCATGGCATACCTACATTGTAATAGGAAGGGGCTGCTTACGAATGAGTGATGCAAATTAATGCTTATCTCTTTATATAGAGACCAAGTGATAATATATTCATGATCAAAATTGGATTGGTAGTGCAAGGCAATGCTGGGCTGACCTATTTAAATCTGTTATTATTTTATGAATTCTTGTTCAGTCTCTTTTTTTAGAATGTTCTGTCTCTTTTTTTAGAACTAGGACAAGTAGGCAGGCTTGTCATTTGATGGTAAGTGACTACCGTCGCCTATAGGCGGGTACTTCAAATTACCCTACTACCGTGCATTGTTAGAATCAGACTAAGAATGTTTATTGGTAAATCAGTGTGCTGCATTTTCAGTCTTACCATCGTTTCTTTAAATAATGTTTCAGCTTGAGTGAACAAAAGAAGAAAGAAATTCTTATTGATCACGTACCTAATCATAATTAATTTATGTATTTCTCATTTAGAAAGATAATCTTGACTCCACTACTCCAATCGAATCGTTTCTGTACAAAATCCCATTAATGCTTTTAGGTTTTTTGTAATTTATGGTATATTTACAATTTATTTACAACAGATGTACAAAATATAATTAAAACTTCTTCGAGACTGCCGCTGCTGCCGATCGGCATGGTTCCCAGCAGGCTGGCAGCGTTTCCTCTTTGGATGGCCAAGCTGATGCGTTGGCGGAAAAAGCCGCCGGTCACCCGAGGCCTCGATTTTTTTTTTATAAAATACCTACTTGTGAAACGAGCATTTTTATTTTATTTATTTTGTAACTCAGAACACAATAAGTAACGAATAATAGTCTACAAATAACTACTTTTCCTCACGATGTCCACTAAAATCCATTGAAAAGATCCATGGAAGAAGATTGCATGTGTTAATCGGCCCATTTTGAGTTTCACAGACACTCGTTAGTTCTAAAAAATCCACTTTGCATAAAATCCACGATAGAAGAATAAAGTGGACATAAAAGTGCAAAAAGATCCATTAATGGATCTTTACAATGGATTTTAAGATACTCGTTAGTTCTAAAAAATCCACTTAGCAAAAAATCCGCGATAAAGGATTAAAGTGGACATAAAAGTGCAAAAAGATCCATCAATGGCTCTTTAAAATGTATATTAAGACACTCGTTAGTTCTAAAAAGTCCACTTTGCAAAAAATCCACGATTAAGGATTAAAGTGGACAAAAAAGTGCGAAAAGATCCATCATGGATCTTTTCAATGGATTTTAGTGGACATCGTGCTTTTCCATACTTTTAAATTATATTTCCTAGAGTTCTAGTTAAACAATTCTCACTGAGGTTTTAATAAAAATTGTGATCCTATATCATTGTCGCATTGTAACAACCCTATTACGATTCATCGTTCATGCTTCAGATAAATAATGTAGGAAAGTTGGAAATGTAGCAATACCTGTATCATTTTATTTAAACAGGAGCTCTAAAAATGTTCTCTTATTTTACTCACTCGATATTATTCACGTAACATTGTTCATATGTTTTCAATTGGATCAACTAAGTGTAGAAGAAGTATTTATCTCAGTTCACAGATTTTTTTAAAAGTTATAATTAAATTCTATTTATTATTTTGCCGCCTTAACACGCAAATATTTATCAGTGAGACTAGATAAATAAATAATGATGAAATGTAATAGGTGTAAGTTGTTTTCGAAAAGTGTAATTGCTGAGTTTATTGCCGGCTCTTCTCAGCAAAACCAACCTTCTGAACCGAGCATTAGAGTCTAGACTATTCATAAGTGCTTGTAAAGGCCTATTTGAATAAAAAACATTTTTATTTCATTTTCTGTTTCTGGCAATAATTATGTAGTTAACAATAAAAAAATATATTAATTAATTAGCGTTGGAACAATTTCCCTTGTTCTTGTAGCGTGTAACTAGTTATAAAATATGGTAAATAATATAAGTATACGTTAAATAGAGAATATAAGCAAGGATGTATCCTGAACACTTCACGCATCACCGATGGATCGAAAAAAACAACTTTCACGTAGGCACCTATTTGACGCGTCACGATTCTGGGTTCCGTATGTATTTTATTTAGCTTTCGGTACATTTATTTGTGCAAGCTGTTCCCATGAACTTCCACGTCGAACGGTATTGAGTAGCACCCTGTAAGTCCCTGTGACTTATAAGTCTTGTGTCTTCGATATCAGCACTGCTGAACAAAAGCCGCTCCCATGAACTTCCACGTCGAACGGTATTGAGTAGCACCCTGTAAGTCCTTGTGACTTATAAGTCTTGTGTCTTCGATATCAGCACTGCTGAACAAAAGCCGCTCCCATGAACTTCCACGTCGAACGGTATTGAGTAGCACCCTGTAAGTCCCTGTGACTTATAAGTCTTGTGTCTTCGATATCAGCACTGCTGAACAAAAGCCGCTCCCATGAACTTCCACGTCGAACGGTATTGAGTAGCACCCTGTAAGTCCCTGTGACTTATAAGTCTTGTGTCTTCGATATCAGCACTGCTGAACAAAAGCCGCTCCCATGAACTTCCACGTCGAACGGTATTGAGTAGCACCCTGTAAGTCCCTGTGACTTATAAGTCTTGTGTCTTTGATATCAGCACTGCTGAACAAAAGCCGCTCCCATGAACTTCCATGTCAAATGGTGGTGATAAGCATATTGTGAGTCTTGTGTCTTCGATATCAATCTCAAATTTAACACAGTATACCAAAAACATGGCCGATGCTAAATAAATTCAAATATTTTGTCATTTATCTGCCACGTTTTGTTAAAAGGTGGGCCCGGCCGAACTATTGAAAGGCTTTTACATAATAGTCACTGCTTCTGCCTCTTACTTTTATATGCATGATCACCATATAGAAAATGACAATTGGCTGATGATGAATATATGTAATACCTATTTCTAAGTCACAAATACAGTAGATCCTATGATCCCTCATACATAAACCTCATGCAAGTTGAAAATCTGTCACCAAGTACCTGTTGGTGTAATCCAGCAGTTACAGTTAAAAGTCAGCTGCCTTTAAGGCATTGTACAGGTTGACAACACATTGGCTATCCCTGGTATTGCTAATGTCGACGGAAGTCACTTACCATCAGGTGACCCGCCTGCCTGGTTGTCACTTGTCAAATTTTAAAAGTATTTTTTAATCACGAAACCATTACGGAACCCCAATAAACATCTCCTTCGATACTAATTCAATTTTCTACACGACTGCGTACAGTTAACGAGGACTTGCTTATTTAGCGTGCTTGATATATTTTTACTGTCGTAAGCTGCTATTAATACCATGATGTGTTTATCCGGAGAAAACTTGTAGGGAAAAAGGGAGTGGTAGGGATTTTGATGCCACGCAGTTAGCTGTGATAAAATCAGTGTTCCAATGAACGTTTTGAAGGTGATGTCAGGGGTAGTGACGTCGTATACCGCAGCGTAGGTCATGAGTTGGAATCCTACAATGAACTTGAGCTTTCGGTGAAGGAAAACATCGTGAAGAAACCATAGTACGGTGGTAGAGTACTTTGTAGTACCCAACTGGCTGGCTACCACCCTTAAATTGAAAGTCTGTCGCCAAGCATCTATCAGTGTTTTACGGCACTTACAATTATGAGCCGGTTTCCTTCTAAGCTTTGATACTAAATAATTCAGATAATTACATCCAGGCTCAGGACAAACAGACATCTTTATGCACTCAAATGTCTGTCCTGGATGCTAATAGAATCTACGTCTTTTGGCATGATTTGGTAGTGTGTGAACCAACCACGCCGACTGGCCCGTCAAAGCAATACTAGTATATAACTAATATTTTTAAATAAATAATTGGTACTATAATAGTTGGCATAGTAACAATAGCAACATTTAAAAACGCAGGAAAATTGTACATAATATAATATCCGATAAAACTCAAAAGTCCAACACGTCGATCAAATATCGCACAAAACACTAAAGTTAAAGTGTTACTCATATTTGCGATTCCATATGTGTACAATAAACAGAAATTTTCGCAAACAAAGATAGAACTGATGGGATAGGCATTGCACTTTAGGCTTCGCAAAACTGGCCAATCAGCCAAAGTATATTTCCATATCAACTTTATTTGACTACTGAAAAAGCTAATGATAGTTAATCATTGCCTCAGAATATTTATTTGATCTACGTTAAAATATCAGTTCCCTGGTTTCCATAGTACAAGCTCTGCTTAGTTTAGGATCAGATAGCCGTGAAGAATGTCCCAGGATATTTAAAGCAGGTAAACTATGAATGAGATTATCGCAGGAGTAGAAAAGAGTTACTAGTGAGAGAAGGCTGTTTGTCAACCTAATGACATAAAAAAAAAAGGCTGTATACAGATTGTTCGGTAAATAGTACGACAAACTTAAGAGGAAAATAGATGGGCAGGTCACCAATTTCGGTATATTTAATATCTGAAATTCAAAAATCAATGCGTAAAGATCTGAAATATTGAAATATCTCAAAAATGGTGATTTTTATATATTTGGTTGGGGACCCGCCCTAGGTGGGTCTTCCTCTTAAGTTTGTCGTTCTACTTACAGAACGTCTGTACAATAAAGAAGGAAGGATTCTACACACTATGCATTCTAGGTGACAAATTCTATCGACTCGCACGCACGCTCTTTCATTCGTTACCCAACTGCTAAAGGAAATAGTCCGAATCAGTATGTGTTATGCGTTCACGGCAGCGGTGGTATTCTGTAAAGGTACTTACACTTGGCATAGCAGAGTGAGCTCGGAAAAAGGTCGGGACATTTTTTCTCGGCGTACGTGCGTGCAAGGAGTTCCGACACGGTTGCTCCTGATTTTTTGTTATTTGGTTTTTATTTACACCGTTGTTTTTGACTGTGTTTTTGGAGCATAAAGCGATTTCATTCGTCATTAAATTTATGGTGAGTTTTTGGTTATTTTGTTAAATGTAAATTTTTTATTTAATTTTATTTGTAGCATAAAATCTTATAATTAACAACAATAAGTATCTACCTACTAAAATCGAAAGGCCAATTATAGGATTTAACATACAGTAATATTCTAGGGGTGTGTAGGTACACCTAAACGCAAGACAAATGCATAAGTATCGCGAAATTAATGAACTATTTCATTAACATAAATTAAAGTACCTAAGCTATTTTTTTTAAACCGCATGTAACATCAAGCCAGGCGGGTCACTTGATGGTGAGTGAATACCGTCGCCTATAACATAAGCAATACAAGGGTATTGCCAATGTGTTTTACACCTTATTACAATGCTGTAAGGCAACTGGCTCTCAAGGGCAATTGCCAGAACTCACCAATAGGTGCTTAGCGACAGATTTTCAACTTGGTAGCCAGTCAGTCGAGTACTACGAAGTACCCTACCAACGTGCTGTGGTTAACATCACCGACAGCTCAAGATCATTGCAGGAACCCAGGACCTTATCGCCACGGTATCCGAAGTCAATACCACTGAGTTAATACTTGTTTTCGGTGTAAACAAAGACTTTTAACTTATACTAATAGACAGGACTTTGCGAACAAAATCGTTATCCGATATTTATGTCCTAGTGGACAAAAGTCGCTCAGTCTAGTCTAGTTTATTCAAAGATAGATGGCGTTACTGAGGCATGGAATGGGATCACTGTTTTTCTATGACTTTTTTTCTGATAGCCGCTCTATTGTATCTATTTTTAAATCTCTTTCGGTGTAAATGAGGACTGTTTAAGGAGTATTTCACACTTGATACGCACAGGCGTCCGTGCGAGCGTGACGCGTGCCAGTTTCCGATAAGAAGGATTACAGATACCGACCTTGCATTGGATACGAATGAGTTTTACACTAAAAATCAACGTGTGTTTCAGTTAAATTCTTCCTTTTATTACTTTCTAGCTGTCACCCGCGTTCCCATGGGATCTTATATTTTCCCGGCCGAAAATATAGCGTATGTTCAACAGGGATAATGTAGCTTTCTAATGATGCAAATCGGTTCAGTAGTTCTAGAGCCTTTTTCTTTAGGTGCCATCTCCTACCGGAGGTCGGCTATCATTAAGGCTATATTTATCTTGGACACAGCTGCGCGGAATAAGGATCTGGTGCTCAAGTTAAACCACGTTCTGAGGGTTTGAGCCACGAGGTACGCCTTCTTCCAGGTGCTCTCTTTCCCTGAATTTTCCCCTGTATAAGCAGCTGGAGCAGTTCGTATTTGTTATTCCGCATTATATGACCCAATTACTGGGGCTTACGTCTTTTGATTGTATTTGTAGAGCCTATTCAATGCAAACAATCAATCAAATCTTTCCTCTTTATAATATTAGTAAAGACTACCTGTCAGCCGCGGTTTCACTCGCGTTTCTTAATAAAAATTGCCTAATGCTAGATAATGTTAATGTAGCTTTCCGTAGTTCCAAAAATTACACCCACATTCTGTAAGAAACTTGGAGGTTTTCTTAGCTGTAAACTTTTTCAATGAAATTAAATGTCAGAAATTTTGGTCTCATAAAAGTCATGTGCGTGGTCAAAAGGATTTAATTACCGTTGTTTCTACGCATCTTAAAAGGTGGACTTGAAAAATTCTGTCTCCAAAATAAAAAAGGTAGACAGAGCCCCGCGTACCTAAAGTGAAGCACAGTAAAGGATGCCGAATTTGTTAAAGGAAGCCGATCGCATTCCTGATCGACGCGAGACACGCGGGATAACGTAAAAGATGAGATCCCTATATTTAGTAGCTAGTAATTAATAAAAATCATCTTAAAGAAAGCGACCAGCTTTTGTATACATATCCCACTTTAAGTCCAAAAAAAATGATAAGCAAAAATAAAATTACCGAATAATTTATTCACGGCAGACGATATTTCAAAACTGTCTATCCGGCGATTTTGTTTAATTATTTCTAGCGTAGATTTATGTGCCGTTAAGTGTCAACGTCAATACGGCAAGCGACGGAGCGGAAAATAACTTGCAATTTATTCCCAAGCGGACCGGCCGCGGCCTTCCGTATTCTGGATTGTCCGATACGAATTTTCGGGACACGCTTTGTTTTCCAAACAAAAACTTTTGCAAACATTGGCACAAACTTTGTTCTATGTATAAATTTCATTTGTTGAGTTCAATAGTTGAATATTAGTTAAGGATTTAAAAGGACTTTTACATACAAAATTAAATACACTTTTATTCAAGTATTTTGTAGAAACAAAGCATCAAAACATGTTAAAGTTTTTAAAAGCATTTTGTCTACTGGATGACATATGCGTTGCCGCTATCAATATTTATTTATTTTATTTATATATTTGATGCACAGAACAGATTACAGACATTTAAAAGAAACAATATAATAATTTTAAAACTTAACAACCAGGTCTTAATCCTTAATATGTACATACAAAATGGAAAAAAAAAAAAAAAGTTAAAACACTAAAAATAGATAATCGGTACACACAATATGACACTATAAAAATAAAATTAAATGAGTGAAAACTATAATATAAATATAAATTTACCTGGGATTTTTTAATGGGAACATACATATAAAATAAAATAACAATGACTGAACACTACGAATAACACTTAATAATTATATTTTTGAAGGTACATAAACCATTACTGAAAATGTCGACTTTGGTATTCTTGTCGACGAGTTCGTTATACAAGCGACACATTCTTGAAATTGGGTTGTAATACGAGGTGTTGTTGAGGTAAACCTGAAGAGTGAAGGTTTTAGGGTTACGGAAAGTGTAATTGGTGTTAATGTTTAGGAGAGACAAGATATGAGGGGAGTCAACTACGCCGTTGATAATCTTGTACAAAAATAATAAGTCGGTACACTTCCGACGATTCTCAAGTGAGATCACGTTAAATTTGTTTAGCCTGTCTCTGTATGAGCGCAGTGTCCGATGTTGATTGCACCTAAAAGCGATTAATCTTAGGCATTGCTTTTGAACACATTCAATACGATCAACATGGACAGCATAAAAAGGTGACCATATAATTGAATTGTACTCAAGGGTGCTTCTTACTAAACTGTTGTACAGAAAGAGAAACGACGAAGGACTTTTAAAATCTTTTGTCGCACGATAAATAAACCCTAACAATCGTGAACATCTCTCAACAATGTGCTCGTAATGGTCTCTAAATGATAATTTTTCATCAAAGATAACTCCCAGATCTTTGGCAACTTGTTTACGAGCCAAAGTCTGATTGTTTAATGAATACACAAATTGAATCTTATTAATTTTCATTGTGAATGAGATAACAAAACATTTATTAACGTTCAGATGCATTCGGTTACAGGAACACCATTCAGACACCAGATCAAGGTCGCGTTGAAGTTTAATTGCGTCATTTATACTAGTAACTGATGTGAAAATTTTAAGGTCATCAGCGTATAGCAAAGAAGGGCAAGAAAGTCGATCAATAAGATCATTAATAAAAATAATGAAAAAAAGTGGTCCAAGGTGTGACCCTTGAGGGACACCGGAAGACACAATGACTGGTGAGGAAGTGTGCCCTTTCAGGGTTACAAGCTGATGTCTTCGATACAAGTATGATTCAACCCAGCGCAGAAGATTTCCATGTATACCAAATGATTCTAGTTTGCGGCAAAGGATAGAATGATTAACGGTATCAAAGGCCTTGGAGAAATCAGTATAGACGGAGTCAACCTGACCGCGCCTAGCGAAACTACTACAAATGTAATTTTTATATTCCAGTAGATTAGTAGCAGTGGATTTATTTTTGACAAAACCGTGCTGATTTGGTGATAGCAATGGCCTAACGTGATTATACACAATATCATAGACCAGAGACTCAAATAGTTTTGCACAACACGACAGGATACTAATTGGTCGATAATTTTCACAAAAAGTCTTATCACCAGACTTGTGAATAGGAATTATGTGGGCTGTTTTCCATCGAGTTGGGAAAGTTCCTAAGCTTAAAGATTTATTGAATAGGACATGTAATGGAATCGAAAGTTCGAGGGCACAGAGCTTAAAAAATGGTGGCGGAATGCCATCTGGACCCGGGCCTTTAGTACTATCTAATTTTTCGATTTTCTCCAAGATGTCCTCCTGGGATATACTGACATGAGCCAGAGTGTAATTATGTTTCATATTAGAAAAAGACGAACAAGAAGGGTTATCTATAGTATCGTTGACAAAAACAGAGCTAAAATACTTCGCAAAAAGTTCACAAGCTTCCTTAGGATCAGAAGCATGCAATTCACCATAACTTATCGTTCCCGGAATGCTGCCCGAAGTTTTTTTTTTACTATTGGTATACCTCCAGAAGGATTTTATATCTTTTCGTAAAGACTCTTCGACTGATTTTATATATTTATTGTAGCATTCATTTATGAGCATCTTACACCGGGTTCTTAAAAGTGAGAAGGCATCATAGTCCCTTGGATTGTGAAACTTCTTAAACAGTCTGTGAAATTTAAGTTTTTCTCCGAGACAACGTTTTAGACCAGGACTAAACCAGACAGGATACTTAGACGAATTGTTATAAGTTAAAGGAGTATGTCTGAGTATGATCTTGCCAAGTTCTTCGTAGAATCTCTCAATATCAACATCAATATCATTTGAGGAAAGTATGGAGAACCAGTCCAATTGTTCAATATCCTGTCTCACTTGAGCGTAGTTACATTTATAGTAATTTGGACGTTTAGTACTTTTACATGATAAAAACTTTTGAGCAGAAACATTAGGAACATGGATGCTAAGCGCTGGGTGATAGTCATCTAAACTACTAATAGGATCAGTTTCAGTAACGCAACATTCTGTAGTAGCCAAAACGAGGTCAAGATGACGATTGTTTTTATTAGATATACTATTATATTGAGTAAAGTTACACAATGCCATTGTGTCTAGAAGGAGAATAGATTTTGCATCTTGAGAACGGCTAGGAGTCATTTCTGAAGAGTTGTATACTTTAGACCATGTTATACTAGGAGAGTTGAAGTCACCAATACAAATGAACTCGTCGACATCGTTTGCTTGCAAAATAACATTATGACAAGAGCTATAAAAATCACAAAGAAGGTCAGCTGGAAGATCAGGTGGTAAATAACAGACACAGAGATTAATTACTTTCTTACATTTGGAGTCTGGGATGATACTCAACCACAGGTCCTCAGCCTTGCTCTCCCACGAAGGTTGACGAATTACATCAAATTCTTTCTTAATTCCAACAACTACACCACCACCTTCTTTTTTACTTATACATGTAGTGTGTCGATCCCTACGAAAAACGTTATACCTAGAGTCGAATAGCTCATTATCAAATACAGTGCTGTTAAAATTGGTTTCTGTTAAACAGATAATATCATAATTTGTGTTTAAAATATTGAGATTAGTTTCATTTATTTTAGTTCTGATTCTATTTACATTCTGATAGAATATTTCCATGAAAAGCAAGATGTAATTAAAGTACAAAAAGCATAATGAACCAAATTATGTAGAGAGAAAAAAAATAAAAATATGAAAGAAATATTAAACAATTATAACAACATTAACCTAATAATTTACTGAGTGAATCAGGGTTCCTAATAATTATTGCACCAGAAGAATCATCGCGACGTACATATATTTTCCCAAACCTGACCCATACATATTTATAGCTTTTTTCCTTTGCAACTTTACGGGTTTCCGCATACAGAGATTTCATTTCTGGTGACAGATGCTCCGCAACGTAAACTCTCGATGGTTCACCAGTGATTCCAAGCTGACAAGAATTAAGGGTTTCATTTGAATGACTTTTGTTGAAGCGATGGACTGCCGAGATTACTAGATCACGTTGACGAGAAGAGGCGAGAGACACAAGAATGTTACGTGGCCGCTTAGAAGCTTGATTCATCTTGGCAACACGGTGAATACTGCGTATAGAAGAGTCATCGATCGGGACATCAACAATTTCGCATAGTTTTTTGAATAAAGTGACAACATTTTCATTTTTAGTTTCTGGAACCGCTTGTAATTCCACGTTGGATGCACGGGATATATTTTCGACAGACACAATTTTAGAATCGAGTTTAAGAAGTGAATCCCTTAGGCGAACGTTCTCAGACTCAAGATGTCTTATGATTTTTGTCTTGCTCTCAAGTTCCGACTTGAGCTCACTCTGCTCTGCACAAATGAAGTCAGTCGTTGTTGAAAATTCGTTCTTAAGTTCATTAATCACAGGGTCCATTTCGGTACGTACAATGTTCTTAATATCTTGAGTTATAGCTATTCGGAAATTTTCCATGAATAAAGACAATGAAGAGTTCAGCTTGGCATCAAGCAAGCGGCTAATACTATCCATAGTAACAGGTTCACCAGCAATGGAGTTCTCAACACAAATGTCAGATGTATTATTATGGGTTACGTTGTCACACGACATATCCATGCTATGGTCTGATGCAGGGATCTGCGTTGATCTAATCGGTGTGTTACAGTTACGATCGTTGCGACGAGTAATATTATTATTACACGCAGGACAGGTCCACGACTTACGATACTGCTCAGTAAGTGCCGAATATTGTTTCAATTTTATGTTGAGACATTTATAGTGGTATTTTAGTTGACACAGGCAACACTGCAATGATGTTTTCGGCTCAATTACCTGTATACATGCGTTACAATTGGAATAGTTTGTCATTTTTGATTCCATATTAAATAATCCGTGTAATTGTATACTTCCTTTCTGCACAGTACAAAGATATCTTTCTGGGACCACAGTCGAGATGATGCGAAATGATCTGTGACTAATTTAAGTATCTCACAAAAATATTTGGCGTATCGGTGATTTGAACCATGCCCGCTCGCGCAGCGCTCCAGCTGTTACACACGAGTTTAAGACACATGAGCCACTAAGCCAGTACGGCAGTTATTAATGCCGTTGAAATTTGCGAACTATATCGAATCAGATGTTTGTATTTACGTCATAAGTCCAGAGGTAATTTATTTTATTAAATGCAGGGTAGAATGTGGCTGTTTTTTAGATGAGCATTAATTACCACTGATAAACGTAATAACACCAACTTATTGTTTATTTGATTGAATGAGCTGCTAGTTTTGTTTGTAAGTGGACATTTATTATTAAGTTAATTATTTTATTGGACTGGTTTAGCTTGAATATGGATTAGGTATTCACTGGTTTTCACACTGTTTAAACACTGTTTAGAGTCTTGACGATATCTTTAATAGTTTTGACATATAATATTCACCAACGTTTACGCCTATTATTTACACTAATGTGCACCCATTTATGATGTTTTTACACTCCAAATACAACTATATCTATTTTTAATCTTATGTAAAATACGGAGCCAGTGTTGACGTTGACGCCTACCGACTCGAAACTGTAAACAATATCTCCTTTTACGCCCTATTTGAAGATCCCGATATCGTAGCGCTGACAGAAAACTGTAATGATGCGCCCATTCTACATTCAAAATCCCATACAAAAAGCTAATAAAGATATTTTTGAAAAATAAATCAACAAAAGAATAATGCTTCTCATCATAATATCACGATTCATAAATAAATATGAAAATCTTAATTAGGAGATTTCTCTGAAATTCTATTGCTATTTGTATATTTTTAAATTTCTCACAACTTTACATTCTGATGCACTTTAATCCAACTTCCTTTTGACTGGATTTATAAACTTTTGTTTTTGAGTTTATGTTGCAAATGTTGTAAAATTATATTATAACGTACTTGAAATTATTAACTGGCTTTAGACTGGAGATTTTCCGGGAGGAATTAATTAATTCAGATTTCTACGAATTCGAATAATTTTGAAATAGTCTTAAAGTTGTAGTACTAATCAATTTTTTGGTAAAGGTTATTTAAGTAATCAAAAATACTATTTTTATCACTACATAGTTTGTAACAAGTATTTTGCCATATAACTTATTGGCTCCAACATTTGTCACAACTAAAACGCTCCGATAAAAACACTTGAATTTTCAGCGTTGCCTCGTGCCTCGAACGAACTGCTAGCCAACAGTTCATCTATCATTATGAATAATAGAACACGTTTGCCGGATAGTATAAATGTGTGGGTTACTTGATATCATTTAGTGCTTCAATTTATAATGGAAATTTAGTAAGAATGCATGTTTTGAGTTAGGGTTATGTAGCTGAAGCTTTGCGCATAGGTTGCTAAGTGAATTTTGCAGTTGTTGTATCTCAAGTCAGCCATTGGTATTGATTATGTAGAATATCGCACAGAAGACTTGACTTTGACATTGAAGCAGTTTTAGTTTCCAAAAAACATTGTTGCAAATAAACATTCTAGAAAATATTTGAAGCTATCAAAGTCTCTACCATCGTTTACGGGAAAATAGTTATGACCATATTTCGTATTTACTTTGGTACCTGTGACAGATGTCAGAGTTATATAAAAATGTACTCTTATTGCCCTACGATATAGTCCATCAGTATTATCATACAATTAACCATAAATTATACAAATTAAACGTATTATATGGCAATAAGGTTCATTGTCATGTAACTTTGAGAACTGTCACAGGTATCAAGCTATATTTTATGAACTATAGTTTTGATGGAGTCTGTTGAAACGTCAAGGTGAAAACAAACAATTGCAACAATTTTTTATTTCTCACGATGTTTTCCTTCACCGAAAGCTCAAGCTCGTGGTAGGATTCGAACCCACGACCTTCGACGCGGTATCCGACGTCGCTACCACTGAGTTGATGAAGTAAAATATTGGAATATGGAAAGTAAAATAAATGTAAGAAAGATCCACTGCTAAAAAAAATTGCCTTTGCTGAGTTTCTTGCCGGAGTCTTCTCAGTTTAAGTGTATTCCAAACCGGTGGTAGAGTCAATTGTAACGTTCAAGTGCCTTGCCAGGGCCTAAACTGAATAAATGAGTTTTGAGTTTTTGAGTTTTGAATGATGAAAATCAAAGATTTTAATGTCTATTACAGTCTCCTGTAAAAAATATTAATTCCAGAATAGTGAAGCGATGGTAGTGAGTACCTTCAATCCAACAACCCGTATTGTAAAATATCACTTGCTTTTACAGGTAGATTTTTTCTATTCCAACGAGATCTTTATAAATTTCTTGAAACTGATAGCTCGATTGACTTAGTGATTTCCGAATCAGAAGCATGTTGATTGAAAATGTTTTTATTTATTCTTTATATTTCAGAAGTCTGATGAAGCAGGCAGGTCACCTGATTGTAAGCTAATACAGTTTCGCATAGATCAAATAATGAGTTTTCCTGACATTTTGTCAGAATGTTGTGTGTGGTAGGTATATTATGAAGGCAGTGATATTTTGTTTTTTCAATAACTGTCAATAAAAGAAGTTAATCAGTTGACAAACAGAGGAGGATAGTTATGTGTGTGTGTGTGTCAAACGCATGGTAGTGTTTGTAATGTTTTTTTTAATTAATTTAATTTGTTTTTAAAGCAAATTTTATGAAAATATTAGTTTTCTGCACTCCTTCTCCATCTAAACTTACTAACTGTGCCAAATTTCATACTACTCCGTCCGCGTAATTTTCGTAAAAAGGGGTACAAAGTTTTTTCTTCACGTATTAATATAATGATACTTTTTCTGATTTAAACATAACCTAGTGCAGTAAAAAATGGTGGTCCTTGTCAGCGTCTTAAATTATATTCTCAAACCCAATTCAACTTAAAACTTAAGTGCGATTTAAAAACCCCGACTCGAGATAAAAGACAGCCAATTTTAATATAAACTTTTTATGCCATAAAAATCGTCACCGCTAGAATCCTTCAACTCGTCTACCGGATGAAACTTGGGGTAATTTCAAACTATAGTATAAGCCGAGCTTAAACGCTTGATTAACGAGGTGATTTAGTTGAAAGTTGGCAAGTTTCCCCCGGGGGGAACTATCACTACTTAAATCACCGAGGATCTCATTTTTAAACGAGTTTTCAATTTTGTTCGCTCCTTCTTTGTTGTTGAGATATAATTAAGATATCGATATTTATGTTATTAAGTTTCTAGATTTTAAATATTGGCTATACTGATTGCTTTATTAACTAGCGGGTTCACCCTTTCTTACCTTTTCCCGAGACAAATGTATCCTTGTTTTATTCCAGGGTATGACCTACCTGTGTGCTCAGTTTAATCACAATCCGTTCGATAGTTTTTGCGTGAAAGACTACCAAACATCTTCACAGTCAAACAATCTTTCACATTTTTAAACAGTAGTAAAATTCTAAGACTATTTTATAAATATTCCGCAAGTAATTTTATTTAAATGTGACTTCGAGCTCGAATAGATAATGAATATGTATTGGAGTGTATCAAGGTAATATTTATTAATATTAATGTATTTTTTTAATTAAAAACTTATCACAGATGTTGGTAACTAATTTAATTAAACATTGTGGCCGAGTGTTTTAAATCTTACTCTCTTTTAATACAAATTTAATTCCAAATAAAACATCGTGAGGAAACCACAGCTCGGTGGGAAGGTACTTAGTAGTATCCGACTGGCCGAAAGCCAAAGCACCTATCGGTGAGTTTCGACAGCTGCACTTGAGAGCCAGTTCCCATTTAGGCTTTGTGTGCTTACCACCTTCGGCCACACCATCACTTACCATTGTGAGATTATTGGCAAACACAAGGTTATCGAGAATTAACAAAAATCCTAAATAAAACAAGATATTATTTTGCCAGGAAAAATAAGAACGCGTGTGACAGCTGGTAGAGAATAAAATTGTTTAGTTCTGTTTCACGTCCAAGCCATATTTATCCAATAATAGATTCCACCACTGATACAAGAATCGACAGGAATTAATTCAAATATCGACTATACAGGTAGTCTACGGCCCACGCATAGAGTGACAGAGTACCAACGCCTAACGGGCTGCGTGATTAATTAAAGGCTTTATTGTGAACACATGGAACCTTACCACAACAAAGCGTATACAGTACATACCGATTTGTAAGCTGTCAGAATGATCGTTTTTCCGTAGGTATCGTTAAATGTAGCGAACGGGGTCGGTGATTGGATAAAAAATGGTTCGTATGCGAGTAGAATGTTTACAGTACAGATTTTCAGGGTTCGACACCTTGGAAAACGCTTTATTGGATCAATATATCATTACTTGGGGCATTTCAGCTGTGGACCACTTAGTAAACTTCGAGGTTCGAATGAGCGTAAGTAAATGAAGCTGAAATGTGAGTTTTAAAGTCAAGCTTGGACTGAAGATAGTTATGTAGTTGCTGTATACATACATTTATGATACATTGGTGATTTTGATATCTTTGACAACGCATTGATGTCATCAACCACTTACGTACTTTATTTTTTTCATAACATTTAATACCCACTCTGGGTATTAAATTTTTTCAGAAATATCTTCTTTTTTTTAAGTTATTAATGTTATCGATTAAAATTTCAATATATAGATTGGATCATGATATCGATTTTTTTCAATGTTCTAAAATATTATCTGTCTGGAGGATTATAATTTTATTTACAACAAATGTACAAAATATACAAACAAATTTACAACTATAATATATAAAAAACTTCTTCGAGGCTGCCGCTGCTGCCGATCGGCAAGGTTCCCAGAAGGCTGGCAGCGTTTCCTCTTTGGATGGCCAAGCTAATGCGTTGGCGGAAAAAGCTCCCCGCCCGCCGGTCACCCGAGGCCTCGATTAATTTTTTACATAAAATATTTGCGAAACGACGAGCGTCAGACCCCCACGGACCCATGGTCTCAACCGCAAAAGGCATAAATTGATAATTTGGACCAATACAGGCGTACTTTTTGAATTTTGAATTTTCCGCACCATTCGCAGCCGCTCCCGCGGCTTTACAAGTCACCGGTAAGTGAGATGGCGCAAGTGTATCGACACAAGTGGCATCCCACACCAACGGCTTGCCGACACTCCACGGGATCAGAGTCATACCATCCGGCCTCTTGCTGTCGCCACGCGAAATACCGACTGGTTCCAGTACAGAAGGCACGCCGGCGACAACAAGAGCCCTACGGATAATATCATTAAGAGCCACGTGGCGTGAAATACGACCGGCGCTTTGAGAACACGAAAGCCCATGATGGCCGAGCTCATTGAAAAGATCCCCACAGCGGCAGCGATGAGGATGATTGGACCTGGAACCAAGACGAAGACAAATGCACAAGCTTAATGTTATGCGGTCTAACAAAGTCCCGATATTACTGGATGCAATGGCTTGCAACCAGTGGCCTGATTCACTGGTTGCAAGCCATTGAATTGCTGTTGTTATCTGTCTAATATAATCCTTATTTTATCTTTTTTTTTTGACGTTGATAAAGATTATTTTCGTATTTTTTGTTTTTTCAGAGTGCTGGAAACCTTATCGATCGGCAGTCTCAAGGAATTTTTATACGTATAAGTATAGATTATTATTTTGTCTATTTAATTGTAAACTCTTCGGAGTTGTATAACTGAAAACCTAAAAAAAATATTCTGAAATACTTACCTCATAAACCGAGTTAACCCTGTCGGTGGTATACTTAGGTGAAAATATTTAAAGGTTCATAGGATAAACAGAGAAAACAACAGAACTGGTATCTTTTTAGTTATTTAGATGCCTATAATACGTAATGATATTAAGGATGTCACAGACACTTTGTGAATTCGGTATTTTGTAAAAGTACCTACTCTAGGTAGGTAATATAATATTGTTCATGGAAACAAAAATCAAATGTAATTATTTCTTTTTTTTAAAAGCAAAATATTTATATATAACTACAAATTTTAATAATTCACTAAAAAGTACCAGGCAATCAGAACATAGAAGGGAGGACTCCTTATCGTATCTGTGACCTACGAGTACTACGACACACCGTAGCGACGACGGACAAGTACCTACGCTGTAGACAGCGCTACGACACGCTACGGGCTGTGAGTTAAACTACCAGTGCTACGAGATTGCGCACCGACTTTATAAAAACTATCTACCTTTACACTACTGTAACAAGCAAAAGAGTTTCATTCCAAAACATAAACAAAACTTCTTGGCCGGTAACTTGCTAAGTGACGTTGCGTTTTCATTTAATTTATTCAATCTTAGTGCACCAGTGAAATGAAAGCGTATATCGTAACTCTTAAAGTTGTCCCAAAAAGTCCGTGAAAAGTTTTAGTGCCACTGTTGACAAAGACTATTTAACGGACGTATATAAAAAAGGACAATTTTGTACTACTACTACGACATTTTTCTTCATTATTTTCTCGGTAGTAGTCTGGGTCCAAATCCCTATTACCGAGCTTATTAAATAACACGGTACAGTTTCAGGAGGGAATTCAAGAAAATAAATAAAAAACATAAATTTAAAATTAATTCTGATTACGGTTTAGATTTTTGTTTTCAATTCAAACCTAATTTTTTATGTCTTGAAGAATACAACTGTTCACTTAAATATAAGGCGAATATAAAATCTTCATCATATCAGCGGGAAGACGTGCACTGCTGGACAAAGGCCTCCCCAAAGGATCTCCAGGATGGCTGGTCTTGCGCTACCCGCATCCAGTGGCTGCCCTCAATCCTCACAAGAAACATTTTCGTAATTAGGAACTCTGTGATAATGAAATAACACTACTCTGTAATTCATTATGACAAGTACTTGAAATCTATCTTTTAATACTTATACTTAATTTGTCAATATTTGAACACGTATAATAAGCTACATATATGTTCTCTACTTTCGTAAGTAATTGCCTCTATATAAATTATTCTGTACGGAAACCCGAAGAAATTGCAGCCGAATTCTAAAAGTCTTCGCAATTTTTCGAATATATCGTGTGAATATTTTGTGATTGTTTTTGTTGAAATCTATTTTTCCAATGTGGAAAAATAAGACTATATCCTAAACGTCATGCTCGATTACGATAAATAAATATAGCCTATATTTCACTCGCTCGATAATAGTGAAGGTGATTTTTTTGTAAAGGTGTTTCTATTTTTATTCGGTCAACTATTTTTTGGATTTATTCATTACAAAGTTACAAATCTTTTCTCTTTATGTATTAGTGTAGATGATTTTACCGCGGCTACTAAACTCATTATTAGTTTTTAATGCATTTATATAAGTTTTAAATTCAAACGCCACATTGTGATGTGATATCGAGCGGTTCCAGAATATATTCCAATTATCTGAATAAGTACACGAGTGTTATACGTAATCTAATTTGTTTTGTAATTACCATGTATTTATTGCTCTTTGGGTGTTCGTTATAATAATAATTATTATTGAAATGGTACGAGGTAATTATGTTGCAAAAATATATCTTTTATTCCAGATGTTTTAAGTAATTGTTGAATCTTATCTTTTTAAAATATAAAGTTTTTTTTACGTATTATGTTTATAAATTGTGGTGTCATAATGTCTCACGGTTTTACTTATAATCTTATTTAATATTTAAAATTACCGTATCACGATGTTGACTAGATGAAACATGACAAACAAATAGATTATATAATAAAAGACAGGATACTTTTTTTATCCCAACAGCTATTAAATAAATAAATAAAATTGAATTTGAAAATCAAGAAGCAACACTTCAAATCTTACCGAGTCTAGCAACTTAAATAAAGCCAATGATAGACTAGATTTATTTTTATGACATTTGAGTGAATTAGCAAAGGTCCTGAATGTTCAAGCTTACTCATAGGTTACTTTTAATTAATTTAATTTAAGTTTTCTTTTATTTTGGTTTTTTTTCATTTAAAAAAAAGTTTAATTTTATTGTAAAAATGTTAATTCTTGTTTTTATTTTTATTATAATGTATATTTTTTATGCTTTGTATTTTTGCAACTCTATCGCATTAAGGTTAAGCCTGTAATTATAAATGTTATCTAGTTATTAAATAAATCTATACTAATACTAATAATAATATTATAAAGAGGAAAGATTTGTTTGTTTGTTTGCATTGAATAGGCTCCGAAACTACTGGACCGATTTCAAAAATTCTTTCACCGTTGGAAAGCTACACTATCCTTGATGAACATAGGCTATATTTTATCCCAGGATAAGATAAGATCCCACGGGAACGCGGGAGAAACCGCGCGGAACAGCTAGTAAATAATAAAACTTAACTCGTCACATGTCTGAAATAAACCTCATAGCCATAAATAATTCAAATCAAAACATGTACGACAGCTGTAAACCCTTCCATCGCGCTATAACAATTTGTGCTGCTATTGTAAAGGGTCTCTTGGACCCCACTTGTGAACTTGCACGATTTGTCCGGAATTAGGCGAATTTAATATACGCCTCCGTGTAGAACCGTCATATGTGACTTGCTGTTATTTAGGTGACAGTGTTTTAACGTGTTTTGTGGACTCAGAAACTAGCTTTCCGCCCACGGTTTTCTGTTTCATCCCCTTAGGGCCCGAATTTTGGAAAATCCTTTCTTAACGGATACCTACGTCATATCATAATAACTAAATATCTGCGTGACAAATTTCAGCGCAATCCGTTCAGTGGTGTGAGCTGTGTGATAATAGATTAGTCAGTTTGTAACGATTGCCTTTTATATATACAGGTAAATATTAATTACTAATTATTAGGATTTTTTTGGACTCAGAATGGAAAACTTATTCACAGCAAAAGCAACCTTCCGACTCGTGCGTTAGATTTTAATAATTTTATTCATGACGAAGTCTCACAAGCATGCGGGGTCACCTGATGGTAAGTCTATAGGTGACTAAGGTCTTAAAAATACAATGCTACCTTTGCAAGCTACTATTTACCTGTAAGCTCAGGTTTTTATCTCACCATGGTAAGTGATGATGTGGCTGAAGGTGCTAAGCACACAAAGCCTAGATGGGAACTGGTTCTCAAGTGCAGCTTGAGGCTGGCTCTCAAGTGCATGGTGACAGATTTTCAACTTGAAGGTGGTAGCCAGCCAGTCGGGTATTACAAAGTACCCTGACGCCGTGCTATGGTTTCCTCACGATGTTTTCCTTCACCGAAAGCTCAAGCTCATTGTAGGATTCGAAACCCACGACCTTCGCCGCGGTATCCGACGTCACTACCACTGAGCTATCATCGCCTTAAGGTTCATCTATTAACGTATATTTGTCTCGAATATTTGCACCAATAAGATAGTCACCCTACATAACCCTGTCGTGAGTAGGCCGTTAACATGTGCAGGGCTAATCTCCGCTCTCAAGACCTGACCTTTTGCCTTACAGCTTTATGAGTGGGCGTTTATTTATGTTAAATGTTCCCTTGTTTCAACACTTTTACTGTTTACATAGTTTGTGAACTTAATTTAACCTTAATCTTAATTAGTTTGTAGTTTCATTTAATTAATAAGTTTCTAACATTCATAAATAAAATAAATGTCCTGGGAAATTTTTCACACACGGTTACCTAGTCCCAAATTAAGCAGTGATTAAGCGGATTATTCCTACAATTACAGATCTATCTGTGAAGGAAAACGTAATGAGGACACCACAGCGCGGTGGTAGGGTAATTTTTAGTACTTGACTAAATTCAATTATATCCCACTAATATTAAAAATGTGAAAGTTTGGATGGATGGATGTTTGTTATTCTTTCACGCAATAACGGCTAAACGGATTTTGATGAAACTTGGCACACAGGTAGTCCATATCCGGGAATAAAACATAGGATTCTTATTATCCCGGGAAAAGATAAGATCCCTCGGGAACGCGGGTGAAACCACGGGGGACAGCTATATATTCATAAATAGATAATTAGACTCAGACGCAGGGTAAACAGCGGCAGCCTCGAAGTAGTTTTTTTTTTATATATTATAGTTTGTACATCTGTTGTAAATAAATTGTAAATATCTACCTTGTAATATGTATGATTCGAGGATTAGAGATAGGATTATGACCCCGTTTGTATTTCACAAAAACATAGTTATTCTATTATTCTCTTTGTATTTCAAAAATGAATATTCCTCTCATATTTAATCTATCGGTTGTTTTATTTTGTTGAGTCTGGGTGTAATTTATTTATTTAAGTATGTATTTACAAAATCAAAGTAGTCTATGTATTATATCAGTCATCCATATTACAAGCTCTGCTTAGTTTGGGATCAGATAACCGTGTGTGAACAAATGTCCGAGGATATTTATTTATTTAGCATTTTATATTTTGTAGAGGTGATTTACTTGAAATTTGGTATTTGTACTTTTCAACACTAATAATACTTAATAAAACACATAAGTTTTCCGACAATACACACATACATGCAACAATGGCGTCGCAGTAAAATTTCTACGTCTCATGCTTTTTTAATTTTTTAAGGTAATTCTTCTTCTACATTGAGTTTCTCATCATTATTCTCAAGCTGACTGTATTGTATTCACATTTTGAAATTAAAATGTGTATTATTACTTTTTTCAATTTCCTTCCCAAAATAAAACTTTGGTCTTTGACAAGAATCATTTCCATAAAATTAGCCCTCACGTTACATCGACGACTTTGTTCCGACACCCACGCTGATTCTAATTTAATCCCAAATGTATTCATAGAATATTTCCTTTTTATATTTAAAACAAACTCATTCATAACTTGTCGCTTGTTATCTAATTTTATTTGAAATTGAAAAGTTTTATGAAGTAACATTGTTTCATATCTGCCATCATCATCATGCCTCCTGTGAAAAGTGATCTAAATCGAGTTGTACCGTTTTTGTGATTTTAACATTAGTATTTTTTTGGTCTAACTCACGTTCTTTTATCTACTATAGTTTCGGAGTAAATTTTGTGCAAAGTTATATAACTGGCAGGATTTTTGCAAAAATGTCGTGAATATAGATATATTTCAAGTTGTAACCTGTATTTAAGTAATTGCTGCACACATTATTTTTCGTGGGTCGTGGTATAAGTGCAATTTTATTCATTTTCACATTTTATTTTTCAGTATATTTAGAGACAACTTATAAGCGCAAAATAATTTAACTCTATTTGTATCATTTATCACGGAACTTTAGCATGTATTAGAAATAATAACAGGTACAATTCAATAGGTTTTTCAGGAATAACTTTGAAACTATTATATTTAACTGAAGAATTTTAATGCACAGTGAAAGTAAATTTTTTGACCTACAAAAATGGTACTGAAGTTTATCCTAGCCCACTTAGATCGTGAACTAGATTTTTTTCAAATTTTGTTTTTGCTCTAGATTTTTGACTTGTATCACTTTTCACAGGAGGCAGAGATATATATTCTTTAATGCATTTTTTAATAAATTATTAAATCTTTATAGCAATTGAGACTAGAAATCCTACTAATTTTATAAATGTGAAAGTTTGTATGAAAACGGCTGATCGCCTATAAATAAAACTTGGCAGTCATTTATTTATTCATTGGTTTGCCAATAGGTTTACATTATATTAGGAGTTATAAGATAGAAAATAAGTGTGTTGCTGGAATGTAGACCCAATTATAGGCCAACACTGCTTGCATTAAAAGATATGTGGTATTAAAATATTTCAAACTTTAAGGTAATTAAAAACGATCAGATTTTACCCCTAAATTTAATTATAAACATCTTTTACATTCAAAAAAAGAAATTCACATAAAATATAGGATATATACATTTTATTCCGGGTTAGATCCTTCGTGAACGCGGGCAAAACCGCAACAGACAACTAGTATTAAATATATGCCTCTGAATCAACTTTGAATAACCGAAAAACCTTCAATCGAGTCATCAAGTCTCGAGTGAATAGGTTACCTCTAGGTAAGCGTGCACCACAGATTTCAGAACCAAAGGCGTGCGCCATCGTAGATTACATCATCACCTAAGATCAAGTGAGATTGTGGTAAAACGCAAACCTATTTCAATAAAAAAATCTCACGTTAAACCTATTATTCTATACGGTCCGTATAGAACTATAGACTAACCAGTGCCGTAGGGTCGCGTGTCCCACTAGGTGCACGTTTGACGCTGTAATCGGTACGGACCGCCCATAGCTGGTAATATCACACTATCCGCAAACCTTGCTCGATAATTTTGCATGTGAACATGGTGGAAAATATAACCATTTATTTTAGAGCAATATTCCACTCGGATACTATGGTTTTTATCCCCGTTATCTATACTAATACTAGTGGGCCCGGCAGACGTTGTCCTGCCATGAAATGAAAATAAAAAGAAACTGTCACACAACTGGCAGTTATGTCAAACGCCATGTTTATATTAAGGTTAGGAAATTTAAGTTTTCTTAAAATTTCGAAGTTTCTGAGCAATTTCTTATTTTTTTTAATGTAAGAACCTTCTCCTACTCCGAAAAAAATTATTTCACCATTAGAAAGCTACATTATCCTTGATGAACATAGGCTATATTTTACTCCGGCCTGTCGCCAAGCCTCTTGGTGTGTTCCGGCAGTTGCACTTGAGAGCCAGTTGTCTTTAAGGCATTGTAAAAAGGTCGAAAACACATTGACAATCCCCCTTGTATTGCTATTTGTATACATGTTTTTCCTTCTAGTACTTTTTCGGTCGGTGTAATTTACGACCCAGTTTAATAGTGACCTTATAGGTTTTCTAGCTTGAAGGCTAATTATATGTCACAGAAAACTTTGTTGCGCTTAAAATATTATACAAAATCTGTCATTAGTAGGCGTGTGTTTTAACTTTGTTGTTTATTATTAATAGGCGAGAATAGAAAAAAAATTAGTTACCTACGTAATATCTATAATCACATATAATTGTTGGTTTGTGAAATGTCACTCTTTCGCACACATTTTGACGTCCTTTGGCCATTGATATCTAATAACTAAAGTTAAACAATCCCAAGCAAAAAGTTCTCTCAAAATTATAATATTCTCTCTCTAATATTAATTTTTTTAAAGTTTTATTCACACAGCTATGTACAAAGGCAATAAAATTTTACGTCTCATCATAGCCAAAATATATCTTAAACGAGCACTGAGGCATGTTTACCGGCGGAGCGTTCGAATGCTACTAGATTAAAAGACCTAGCAAATGATCGAGTGGGTCTGGTTTTGTCGCTAATTGTGTATCTTTAGTTATTAGATATCAAAGCCTTTGGCATAAAAATATTTCAGTTCAGTGAATTGCAATAAGAATTAAAAGTTGATAGTAAACTAAATTTACTAAACGTTGGCAATAAATTACTCATTATTATTTTTATGAGGTAATTGTCAATTGCAAAGTTAATGAACAAATAGATAAATATTTAATATTATTTATCAAATTAATGGAAAATTAAAGAAAGAATGAGGAAGCTGTGATAATTTAAACAGTACGAAATTGAAGATATTATTTAGATTAAAGAAGATAATTAGTGTAGATAATAATTTAGTGTGCTATTAAAATAGTCCATTGGATCACAGGTCGGTTTTCGCAAAACTTCCTACAAAAAATTCATTGTTATAAAAACCAAATCAATTGAAATATCAAAATTCGTATATCATATTCCAAGCCGTAAGTGAAGTTATAATTTCGTTATGGATCAGCTTGCGTGAAGGAATCTGGCTATCAAAGGATGGTAGCCAGCCAGGCGTGTACTACAGTGCCCTATCACTAAGATAGGTATGGTGTAGCGACGTTTGTCAGCATATACATAACTAGTTCTCCCCCTCGGTTTCACCCGAGTTTCCACCCTCGATAAATAAAATCGAAATATCTACTACTCTCTCAGAAAGTTTTGTTTTATGTCACAAGTGACAACAAGGCAGGCGGGTCACCTGATGGTAAGTGACTACCGTCGCCTATAGACATTAGCAATACCAGGGGGACTGCCAACGTGTTGTACACCATATTACAATGCCTTAAGGGCAAGGGCAACTGGCTCTCAAGTGCAACTGCCGGAACACACCAACAGGTGCTTGGTGACAGATTTTCAACATGAAGGTGGTAGCCAGCTAGTCGAGTACTACAAAGTAGGTACCCTACCACCGTACTGTGGATTCCTCACGATTTTTTCCTTCACCGAAAGCTCAAGCTCATTATAGGATTCGAACCCACGACCTACGCCGCGGTATCCGGCGTCTCTACCACTGAGCAAAAATAAATGCTACAATTGCAAGTATAACTTGAAAAACAGGCATGATATATTCCTCGATGCTATCCGCTAAGATAGGATTTTTGAAATTTTCCCTCGGGAATGCGTATGAAACCGCGAGTGATAACTAGTCAGAAATAAATTGTATTATAATTACCATGTAAGTCAATGTATAGATTTAACTTGGAGCTTGAGTTTCAGTGATAAAAATGGTGATGAAGTTAGTGGCAAGCCGCCAAGCAACTATCAATGTTTTCCGATAGCTGAATTTAATAAGCACTTTTTTAGGCGAATGGTAGTGACATTCAGAAGTCACTTAAATAACTTCCGTGACGAAGCATAATCAAGGTGTAACGGTCTAAAATGACAGTAGTTTTTCAGGGGTTTGAAGGGTGAATCCCAAAAAATAAACATTGATCAATGAAAACATCACTGATATTCGCTTGAACTGTCTTTTACGCTGATAATGTGTAGGCCAACATCGGCGCATTAATGCATGCAATATCGTCGTGAATAGGATGTTTGTTCTCACGTCTATAAGATTGATGTATGGGCGACGGTGGCGCCCTCACATAATTGGAGTGACGGACGGCCGCTGCCACGATTTCATAAATCAATGGCAAGCAGAGCTGTCTCGTTGAAAGGTACTGAAAGCGCTTTCAGCGTACGACACTGTGGTGATTTTGTGGTGAGATTGGATTTATAACTAAGGTTGGCTATTTTATCAAAATCTACAGCAAATGTTTCTGATTTAATGTGTATCTAATTTGATTTTGATCGTCATCAGGATTTTTTATGCCAAGTAACCATCAGGTAGGCGGGGCAGCTGATGGTAAGTGAAGACCGTTGCCTATAGATTGCAATACAGGGAGATTGACAATGTGTTGTCCTTTTACAAATGGCTCTCAAGTGCAACTGTCGGAATACACCGCGCTTGAGGATAGCTTTCCAACTTGGATGGTGGCAGCCAGCCAGTGAAGAACTACAAATTACTCTACCACCGTGTTATGGTTTTTTCACGATGTTTCGTTCACATAAAGCTTAAGTTTATTGTAGATTTCGAACCCAAGACCTTAGCCGCAAAGTTTTTTAAAAATAAAACCCAATATTTTACCTATTACTTCACTGACCTACTATTTAAAAACTCATTGAAACTTCCACCTCGTACACAACAGTCTCGACCATAAGACTCAGGTAGTAGTTACCATAGCTATCTTCAAATAGTTGAGTGTATCGGTTCTAGGGTTGCCAAATAGAAATACATAAGCTGCTCTTACCAAGAGCCACCCCCACATACTTCCCTTTGAAGTTTTCCGCTGGGGTGTCCTTTTCAGTTAATTTCATGTAGGTCGTTTGTAAGAGGAGAGGAGAAATAAACAAATATCCTGGAGAAAGAAACCAGATATCTAATATACTAATTATACAATTTTGTTTTTTGTAAATACACCTAGGATGTTACATGACTCAAACAGACATGTTAATACACACAAATGTCTGCGCTTGACGGGAATCGAACCCACGACTTGCAGCGTGATAGACTCCAACCACGCCAATCTGCTCGTCAGAAATTTACAATGGTGTAACTAAAATATTACTAGCTATCCCGCGTTCTCGAAAGAACCCGAAGAAGAAAGGTCGAATTTTAAAAAATCCAATCCACGGCCCTTCGCATGATAGGTGGCGAGTATAATCATCACGTCAGCTAAAAGACTTCCACTGGACAAAGGCCTCCCCAAGAATCTCCACAATGGCTAGTCTTGCGCTATCCGCATCTAGTGGCTTCCCGCGACCCTCACTAGATCTTTAGTTCACCGTGTTGGAGCCGTGCCCACGCTGCGTTTTCCGGTTTGTGGTCGCCACTCAAGAACCTTTCTGCCCCATCGACCGTTAGTTCTGCGAGCTATGTGCCCCGCCCACTGCCACAGTTTGGCAATTCTTCGGGCTATCTCGGTTACTTTGGTTCGCCTGCGGATTTCATCATTCCTGATTTGATCTCGCAGGGAAGCTCCAAGCATAGCCCTCTCCATTGCTCTTTGGGTAACCTTGAGCCTTCTTAGGAGGCCAACCTGTAAGCAACCACGTTTAGTACACATGCATCAAAGTACATGCTTTTGATTCCACATCACAGAACAGCAACTTTTAAAGGCAGTTTTCGCTACGCCGCCACCAAATGTTGGAACAATTTACCACCACCGCTTCTTGACTGTCAAACTATGTCAAGCTTTAAATCGAAATATAAAATTTTAGTTTCATCTTTTTAATTTCGCCATTGTAATATTTCTGAATTTGTAGTGGCGGTGGATTGAATCGAATTTTAGCACAAAACACAATTATTATATAAGTGGTCAATAATATTAATATTTTCCTAATGATAAAAACACCAATTTATTTTAATTATATTTTAAGCGGTTTGAGGTGCATCCATATTGACGCAGGGGCGTCCAAACGTCAACTAAGGTTGCCGCTGAAAATCAGCGTTGTGGGTTTATTCCGCAACTATATTGCTGAGCGGTTGCCTTTTTTTTCGGCAGTATATTTAAACAATTTTAGTATTATCATGTAATAGTTTTAGATTATTATTATAATACTGTCAAATAAAAAACTATTCTATTCTATTCTATTCTTCTATTCTTTCCGTTCCGTAGGCCATCATCCGCAACACACACTGGTCGAAGACTTGTATCTGGGACGAGAAGATGTTAAGTAGCTTCCCGAACGCTGCCCAGCCGAGTTGAATTCGTCGATTGACCTCTTTCTCGAAGATGGATCTACCTAGTTGGATGGTCTGACCTAGGTAAATTTGTCGTCTACAACTTCGAGTGCAGAGTCTCCAGAGTTTAAATACAAATCTCTTAGTCGTAAAAAAAACTAAACCATTTAGCGCAAACTTTTAATAACAAAACTAAAGCTGTCAAAAACATTTAACATTATAAAACAAAGTGAGTTAACTCGTTCACGCCTCCATTTGGTAACACGAAGGTTTTCTATATTGTTCACTGGAGAACCTTTCAGAAAGTTTCCCAGCCAATCAACCTGACCACACCGAGGTATCTATCTATACCTCTCATGTAACGCTAACACCCAATAGTAGTGGTGTTACACGATACAATCGATAGTTTTCGATAATGCCAGAACGAATATAATTTTTAAGTGATTGCATATTTTTACAAAAACATATTAATTTTTACGAATTTTTATTAAGCTATAATTAAATGCATTGGTATCAAAGGCATACCTACCGCTAAAATGTTTGTTTTAAAATATCTTAAAATATTTGTTCTTTTTTAAATGGTCAAAGTATGAATAAATCTGATTTTTTATTAACTCTCCCCACAGATACCGTTAACATACATTTTAAAGTTTGTAAACAGTAGGTAAATTAAACTGAAATACGGCTGAAGGAACTATATCTTTTAAGAACTATTGATACTTTACTCCGCTCCAAATTAAAGTTTCAAAAAAATTTACAGTTATATTTAATACCACCGGATTTTATTTTCATAAACTTTTGAACGATGCATATAAACAACACAACAACAAGATTGACTTGAGTATAATAATATGAAACAATAGAGCATGTTAAATATAAAAGAATTATCGATACACATTGCAAGACATCGCTAACTAGTTCTGAACTTCGATAACCTTACCAAAGTAGTTAATTCTATCGAAACAAGACTAACAATTAGTCTGTGATTTCGCGCCTCAAACTAAGGTGTTTTATTGCACTCACACCCAAAAGTTCCTTACGGAACAACAACCTTATTTCCCTTATCATTTGCCATCAATTTGTACTGAAATAGCCTTTATTTCACAAGTATAGAGTTGTGGTTCAATTTCAGCGGTCGTAAAATTAATTTTGTCAAAATAAATATCTTTTTCCGGGAGATTCTTTATCGTGTCCGGAACGGTTCTAGCGTTGATGTAAAAATAATTGTTCCGATCCCCTCTTTTTATAGGTTCCGTCGGTTGGATATACGTGATGCTGGATTTAAGGGTGGATTTTAGCTTTTATTGCTTCGGAAATGGCTGTTAGTTGATCTTGTGCGATTTTTCGATTTTTTTATATGAAATGCAAATGTAAAATCGTTAATGGATTAAGTTTTTGATGAATTTTAACATTTTACTGAATGAATGAATGCTTGGTAAATTAAAAAAAAAATGCTACTAACTATCTATATGAAGCCGTAAGTTTTTTAAATTTTTGATTATAAAATATTAGAGTGTTTTAGTAACTTTAGTCCATATTACGAAACATTATAAAAAATTGAAGTTTATTCTAGATAAATCTATCATCGTTTATAGAGAAGGAAAACTTGAAGCCATCTAAAGGTGTGAATTGTCCCAAATCGAGCGTTAAATGGAAACCTCGACCGACGACAGGGTTCTGAGTTTCGCCCTGCTTTCTTTATCTTAGGGGTTGAATTACGAAAAAAATGCCTTATTCCGTGACTACATGTCATACAGTATGTGAGTGAGTCATGAATTTTCTTTTTATTATGTGGTTCATTAATCTGGGGTTTACTTGCTTGCGAAGATACGGATCTCTGAAAGTCATTGGAACTTTTTGACAAGATTGACTAGGGTAGTTTACTTGTTATTTATATGTTTATAGACAGTTTGGAGATTGTCAAGTACTTCGGCCAAATTTTTAGGCATTTTAGTAACTAACTTTTGATAGTCCAAAATGTTTCATTAATATTTATCAAGCGTTACCTAAAATGTAACGTTCATAGGCACAATAAAGATTCCTCTGTGCTCACCCTCTGTCCGTGAGTCTCATAAAACGGCTAAACGTCATTTTGGCGCGATGTGTGGAAATTTATAAATCGCCTTCCTTCGACCATTGTGTTATTCCGACTGAATCATTTATGATAAATGTGTTGTACCTCTTGAACAATAGCCCGCTTTATGGTTTTGATTAATGATTGTTTTAAAAATCGGCCCAACCCTTTTTTTATGGCAATAAAAAAATTATGTCCACACCAGATTTCGCTATGTGTGGATAATTGATTGTCATACTTGGATGACATGGAATAATTTCATTAATGGTATAATTTATTTTATTTAAAAAGTTGAGACGATTAAAGCTCAGTAGTGACATTGGATACCTACTGCAGTGAAGGTCGTGGGTTAGAATAATATAATAGGCTTGAGCTATTATATATTACACAATTGTATGATGGAATTAAATACAACAATAATAGATACAGAATTTGACGTTCTCTCCACTAAGGATTCTATATTTAAGGCGATGATGGTAGTGACTTCGGATACCGCAGCAAAGGTCGTGGGTTCGAATACTACAACGACCTTGAGCTTTCGTTGAAGGAAAACATCGTGAGGAAACCATAGCACGGTGGTCGGGTACTTTGTAGTACCCAACTGGCTGGCTAGCACCCTCAAGTTGAAAATCTGTCGCCAAGCATCTATTGGTGTGTTCCGACAGCTGCACTTGGGAGCCAGTTCCCATCTAGGCTTTGTGTACTTACCACCTTCGATCACATCATCACTTTCCATGGTGAGATTGTGGTTAAACACAAGCTTATCCAGAATAAAAGAAAGCTTTCTGTAAAAAAACAACTGTGAGGAAACTAACGCACGGTGGTTGGGTACTTTGTAGAACTCGACTGGCTGGCTTGTTGTACTTGAGAGCCAGTAGGTTGCCTTCAAAGCATAGTAAAAAAGAAGTCGACAACACATCGGCCATGCACCTACTATATTTCTATATACTGATTCATATTACATGCTACATGATTCGTCAGACGGTGATTTTCCTCTATTTTACTAGCATTAGTAGGTTAGGTACTGTAAGTATAGCTATTAAAATTTTTCATGGCGTGAAATATTTATTTAAGCCTTGATTTATTTGACATATATCATTATGCCTATAATAACATTTTTACCACTTTCAAAAACCATTTCCTCTCCAATCATGGTATACAAAAGCAATTCGACTGTAACGAGTATGTTGGTTAAAAAAAATTAAGCAATAATAAAGGCTGAAAAGAGGTCGCAAACGAAATGAAGTTTAACTGAAACGCAAATAAATCAGTTTGCGTGCGCGGAATCACGTCCGATCTAACGCAGCTTGTTAACGCGAGTAAACTCGTTCCTCTCTCACTACTCAATACTTTGTAAGTTAAACTTAAGTGCGATAATTGTAAACAGAAAATTGAAGTATTTAATCTGTTGACTCGCGACATTAACATGTCAAACAATCTATCAACTCGCGCACAATTTTCAAAATTTGAGCGCAATTTTCAAGTAAATGTCATTGTCCCGATTGTCCCAATCGAGAACCATGTGGTGCGGACTTTGATACCCCTAATTTCCCAAGAAAGACCAGACAGATTAACTAGTAAAATTTCCAATTTATCAGGCTTCAAGGTAAATAATGAATTAATAAAGCATCGTGTTGATTTGAGTGAAGAATGTCAAAACACTTTAAACATTTTAGAAAAAAAGTTCGATAGAAACAAGATTTTTTCGACAGCGGTTTTTAATCTATACTAATTTGTTTGATTAAGATTTGATTGTTTGTTTGTTTGCATTAAATAGGCTCTGAAACTACTGGACCGATTTGAAAAATTCTTTCAGCATTAGAAAGCTAAATTATCCCTGATGAACATATTTTATCCCGGGAAAAGATAAGATCCCACTGGAACGCCGCGGGGAACAGCTATTTTTAATAAAATTGCCTCAACACCTTGTAAAATACATATTATATATAATCACAAAATACATACTAGTTTTTCGCCCCGCAATTTCATCCGCTTTCCCGGAGGATTTATCGTTTCCCGGGATAAAAAGTATTATATGTTTTATTCCAGGACATACAAACATTCATATTTACATTATTATTAGGATATTTTACTTGTAAGCTTGTTAAATTTGTTAAGCATACACGTGATGTGAATATTTTCAATCATTCGGGTTTATTAACGAACAAATAAATTAGTATGAAATATTTGATTAAAATAATACCAGCTTAAATACACAACAAAGCGAAGTTAAATGAATAACCAAATTATATGACTTTATTAAATTAGCAGAGATTGATGATATTGATTTTCAGAATAATAATTTTATTGTGTTGATGATTTTAAATAAACATTTCTGGGAAATACGTATGCGATGTGGTGTGAATTTATTTTAAAATAATTTTGGTTAATTTCCAAGAGGTTTCAGGGAATAATAATTCAGTTGTAGCGACGTTGGTTTTCGTGTGTTTTTACTTTTGGTGAAGGTAAACATCCCGAGGAAATTTTGGAACGGTGGTACGAGACCTGGCTGTCTAGTTGATATTGCTAAGCATATACTGATCTATCTCGTAGCTACACTTGGGAGCTCTTCTGTGCAAGAAAAAATAAACTATGATTTTTTAACCAATTATAGCAACAATTAACTACGTCTCGCAATATATTTTAGTAGTTGTATTGTAACTAGTGGTCTTTTATCGGAAAGGTGTATTTATTTTGTGATTGCGAATTGGATTAGTTACTGTTTTAAGCTATTTATTAGGTACCTACTAGTTTTTCGCCCCGCGTTAATAATAAGAAAATAAAATAAATAAAAATACTTATGATGACTTCACTCAATAAAGATATTTTTAAATTTTTGAATAAAGTTGAGCAAATGTTACGTTCTACGCGAGAAAAGGTGCGTGCGAAAGCTATGTATGGATAATTTGAAATATCCCGCCAGAACTGGAAAAAACGAATCAGCCACGCGGGCGAAGCTGCGGGCGGAAAGCTAGTACATAGACAGTATTCATTTGCTCTGTGACATAAACATATTATTATTTACATAATAAACAATTGATATTGTTTTTGGTTAGTTATTTACAACAAATGTACAAAATATACAAACAAATGTACAACTATAAAATATAAAAAACTTCTTCGAGGCTGCCGCTGCTGCCGATCGGCAAGGTTCCCAGAAGGCTGGCAGCGTTTCCTCTTTGGATGGCCAAGCTGATGCGTTGGCGGAAAAATAAATAAATTTTGGTTAGTTTATGATAAGAACGTTATGTGATTGTTTTTTTTTTTTTTTTATGTCACAAGTGACAACGACGCAGGCGGGTCACCTGATGGTAAGTGACAACCGTCGCCTATAGACATTGGCAATACCAGGGGATTGCTAATGTGTTGTACACCTTATTACAATGCCTTAAAGGCGAACTGGCTCTCAAGTGCAATTGCCGGAACACACCAACAGGTGCTTGGTGACAGATTTTCAACTTAAGGGTGGTAGCCAGCCAGTCGAATACTATAAAGTACCCTACCACAGTGCTGTGGTTTCCTCACGATGTTTTCCTTCACCGAAAGCTCAAGCTCATTGTAAGGATTCGAACCCACGACCTTCGACGCGATATCCCACGTCACTTACCACTGAGCTATCATCGCCCTAAAATTCCACTGGCGAACAGCTAACAATTACACTGAGTTTATAAGTTCAATAAAAAGAAACGTAGCTAATGCTTAACCTAGTTGTGATTAGACGATCCCATTGTTGCCAACCTAACAAATAACAAATTAACTTTTAACTTCAAATCAGGTTTCGCGAACAACTAAAATAAAACAAAACTACGTTGCGAGAATGTTTTAAAGCCACGATAACGTCCAACTTCTGGGTATAAATTGTAGTGCAAGTTTAACTTTGACTTTTTTACAACCATCCCTCTGGCCGTGCCCTTCCGCGATTGTGTGCCTAGCAGCTGAGTAGGGTTTTATTTATTGCCCAACTCAATTGATTTCCGAGACATTTTTCCGAGATTAACCAAATTTGTTTGCTATTGGTTGTCGGAAATATGTGTTTGGATGTATTGAAAGTATTGTAGGTATATACTTTATGTAAGAACTTTACGGAAAATTTACGTAATATTGCACCGCGGGGAACTTATTCAATTGGACTGAGGAGACGACTGTTGTTCACTTTGCAAGGTACTGTTCTTGCTTATGTATTTGATGATAACATCGAGAAGATGAAATAATAGGGTATAATTTATTGGAACGAAGTTCCTTATCGCGCGTTGTGAAAGGGGGCTAGACGGAAAAAAATCGTACGAAAAATTGTCCCGACACTTTTTATGTCACTATGTATGTTTATTAAGCTGTGCGGCGTGCGCATGTTTTTCTGTCTCTCTCTCTCTCTCTCTTATATATTTCTCTCGCCAGATATTTTCATTTCTATTTATATATATATATATAAATAAAAATGTTTTTTTATATATATACTCTCTCGACTTATATAACTTCGTTCCATCCGGGTGTCCCTTGACACCTCTCAAGTTTTCATTTATTTGTCTGAGAATAAGCACCAAATTGTAAGTTTTGATTAAAAGTCGAATTTTGGATGCTCAAAATGAAATAATGATTCAGGAAAGTCATTTTAGATAATTATATAATGATTATAATAATCCATATTTTTGAATTGAACAAATTGTTCAGACCAATTACCATGCAATTATTTTATTTATATTAATTGCCTAACCTATAATGTGAGTAACATATTTTCAGCTAATTAACTACACCTGGTAATACAATTTTTTGCCTATTCAGTACATATGCACTTAACACCCCACCCTAAACAGTTAATTATATAGGGTGACAATAAATCATAGTATACCTACCCTACGCAACACTCTACAGCGTACACGCGCCTCCAAATTGTTATAATCACGCTAATTAGTACAAATGTGTGTAGGGCTGTGGGTTCCGTAGCTATTTTGTAATACAGTTTGCATTTACCTCGATTAAAGTACTCTCATAAGTTTCAAGAGAAAACAAGATTTGAATTAGCAATCATGAAACCAGTTACTTATTAGATTCTGACCATGACCTTATGTAATGAGATTGAGTAAGAATAAAGACTTTCTGTATAGTGTATTCACTCATTGTCACCTCAGCGAACTGTATGTGTGGGACTCATTTACTATTTTTTTTTTTTTTTTTAGTGCAGGTACTGTAAACGTATTTTGCATTTGTTTTTTTAATGGAGCTAACGTAATTTTGAAATAAATACTTTAATTAAAACTTTATTTATGTACGGAACTCTAAAATGCTGGGTACCAAGCTCAAATTTTACTTTGTTACTCATTTGCATATTATCACGTGTTATAATTCATGCAACGCATAACCTGAATAATTTATTGCCTTGGAGTCTTTTGTAACTAAGGTTCTATTTTTTTTTAAAACAAAATACTTTACTTACCTACCTAATTTTCTCAATAAACTAATCGTCACAATATAAATTATGTTCAAAACTTCCAACAAACTAAGCTCCGTACTACAGAACGTTAATCAAAAATCTCAAACAACTGATTTTAAACCATGTCACAAAGACGTAAGTCTTATTTTCAATTAACGAAATATTTTGACGGATCATTACTCGATTACAGACGGGCCGCTACTAATAAATCACAAATGTCTTTGACGCAAAACACCGCATTTGGCCAATATCAGCAATGCCAAATCCGCTATCATTACTATCAGTTAGGTATTCCATAATGGGGACAGTGAAACAGCACGTTCAGTGGCATATTTCAACGACGGAAGCAATTCATTATATCCGCCTATGTCGGCGTCGTATTAGGGGCAGCTTACACTGAAACTATCAATTATTTTAGGACGAATGTAACAGGCGGTGACGTCGAACTATTTATAAGTGTTAATAATTGAATGTTTTATATTTGCAGTTTACATCTAATTAGGAATGAAAAATGCTAAAAAAAACAAAGTGTAAAATAAAAAAAGTTGATTTAAGAAAATAAAGAACCCGAAAGCGTTGTTTTTTTTTTTTTAAATAACATGACCTATGTTCAATACTGTAAACAATCTCATGTAGTTGGAGGCATTTTTTAACTATAAAGACCTACTTATCGCCTCTGACTACATGAGGGATCGGGGTTTTTTTTAATTAACTATAGTTTCGGAGATAATTTTGTGCGAAGTGTTATAACTGGCACTTAATATGTTTGCATTGGGATACACATGTTTATACAAGGTGTATAGGAAAGTATGTAAAACTAAAAAACTAAACTAAATATTATTTAAAACCTAAACAATTTTTTTAATTAACCTTTTTGTAGTTTTGGGTGTCGTCATAAACATAAAATTTTCTCAGGTGAGTCGATGAGATAAGTATAAATATTATTTAGTTAGCGATTTAATCGTGTGGTCAAATAAGTATAGATGTTTATAAATATTTTATTTCGAATATCATACAAAGTAATTTTTAAATGGCCCAAAAACTAAATGTAAACTTCATTGAAAGTAATTTTAATAACGGCCAAAGTTAAAAAAGCTTTTAGATTAATAGTCAACTTTTTTTATTTAATAACTAGAAACACGATTTCACTTTTAAATAGGTAGCCAGTTTGAAATATTGCTATTTTTATATATTTTAAAATGCATATTGGATTCGTATTGAATACGTATTGGATATCTATTTTGTATTTCAGTAGTCTAACAAGTAGGCAGTTGGGTCAGCTCAGTTAGCTCAGTGGTAGTGACATCGGATACCGCGGCGAAGGTCGTGGGTTCGAATCCTACAACGAGCTTGAGCTTTCAATGAAGGAAAACATCGTGAGTAAACCATAGCACGGTGGTAGGGTACTTCGTGGTTGGTACTCATCTGGCTGACCATCACTCAAGTTATAAAACCAGGCGTCAAGCATTCTAAAAAGGTCGACAACACCTTGGCCTGGTATAGGCGAAGGTATTCACTTATCCTCAGGTGACCGGACTACCTGGTTGTCACTTGTGATATATAATAATATAAAAATAAAACCTGTGGCACTCAGGGACTGCCGCGCTAAAGCTATTGCATAGCATTATACTTTTCATCCCATCTATTCGAAAAGGATGACTTGGTTCGCCTTTAAGTGTACCCAAAGGTGGTGATTTCTATAAGAAACTTTTAGCGGGCAGTAATGAGTTTTTAATCCTCTTTATATTATAATTCAGACAACCAGCAAGATGGACCGACGACCTGTCCAGGGTGGTGGGAAGGGACTGGATGAGGAAGGCCTAAGACCGCGAGAAGTGGAGTGCATTAGAGGAGACCTACACTCTGCATTGGATGGAAGCGGGTTGAAGAGAAATTTTATAAGTGCGCCGCAATTATCTTTGCCGCGCACTTATTGAATTTGGAACATCCTAGTGTTCAGCGCCAAAGAAATCGAACGCAAATATTGTTTGAATAAAGACTGGCTGGTACGACGGCCCATAGTCGCGCCGCCGAATAATAGCTGAATAAAAATATAAAAAAAACGTGTGTTGTCGTTGGACACGGTTTTTTTTTTGCAACTGCAGTCGTTTGTCGGCTGCTACCGTCGACAACCGACTGCAGTCGACGACGACAAAAATATGACAGTCGCTGTGATATTTGAAAACAAAATACATGGGGGTGTTAGGTTTTTTTCGTTACGGAATTTCTTGATTCGGTCGCCGCGCTTAAAGTCCGCAATAAAAGCTATACAATAGCTTAACAAAAAACGTAAGAAAAGAAAATAATAAAAATTGACCCGTCAAATTAGTCCAACTGCTTATTTTAAGTAAATATTCGTCATCAATAGTGAGCGCGACTATTTTTTTTACTATTAATTTGACAGGACAAAATTTGTTTTATCATTTTCTTATGTATTTTGTTAGAAAGAGATAAATATTCCCACCTGACTTCCCTTTGCCTGAACAACCTTGCGGCCATACAAGCCAAATCAGTTTGTATACAACAGATTCGACATCTAACTATGGTAGAGCTACATATATTTGTCTCAGTGTACGTCGCCGTTAAGCACCTTACATGGCATGGCGTCTTTACATTTCTGGGTCATATTAATACCATGGCCTGCATGCATTTAATTTGTCGCTCATTGTTATTATAATTTGTTTTAATTACGGTTTTTATATAATATATGTAATGAGTTAGTCGCTTGTTATATGTCATGACTGTTGCGTTAATTAACCGAAGTAATAAAGAATATTGCCGAGTGTTTTTTTTCTAAATCGTTGAAAACACAAAAAAAGACTTGACTGACTTATTGACCTATCAAAGCCTAAGCCACTAGATATTAATTTTATCACAGTATAGGCAGCCACTACGAAAAGGTATTTTTTTAAATGTAACCCCTGAGGGTGTAAAATATGAAATCGCGGATGTAACTGCCTAATAAGCAATTCAATTCATGCTGAAAATATTGACAAAAAACTTGAAGGCACACTAAATGACCATGTGTTCCAAAAAACGATCCATAATTAATGGATCGTTTTATAATAATATTCGTGTTTTATATTTAAACATACATTTTGAGATTGAATGTCCAACCAATGAGTCCATTTATTAAACGGATATGTGCAAGATACACATACAAAAATACAATGTATTTTTTACAAAATAAATATTTTACCTTGATTAGTACGGTGATGTAACTTATATTTAAAATGTATCTATAGATATATAGCTTAGCCATCCAAAGAGGAAACGCTGCTAGCCTGGGAACCTTGCCGATCGGCAGCAGCGGCAGCCTCGAAGAAGTTTTTTTTATATATTATAGTTGTACATTAGATTATAATTACTTAGGGACCTTCAAGACTCATACCTCGTCCAGACGTCAGTTAACTAACACGTTCAACAGCAGAGAGATTTTTTTTTTTTTTTTTTATACAAATACCCACAATGTCCAAGTGCTCGCAATGTAATAAATCAGTGAATAAAAGATCCCCGGGTCTTGAATGTAATCGTTGTGGCTTACTAGTGCATGCAAGAAATGATTGTGCAGGTCTCACCAATAAGCAGCTCAATGCAATACGTGCTGGAGAAAATTTGGAATGGACATGCAATGACTGCACCTTAAAGGTAGGACGCAAAAGTTCATTCGTGATTCCGGAAGATGAAGATGATGACGATGAAGAACTGAATCAATCTAGAAAAATTGTTACTATCAACTCTGAAAAGCTATCAACTGATATTACAAAGCATATAGATAAAATTCTTAAAAGAGAAATAAATGAGGTAACTAGATCTGTTCAATTTTTAAGTGACAAAGTGGATGAGTGTATAGAAAGTACAGAAACATTTAAAAAAATCATAAAGGATCTCGAAAAGAAGAATAATGATCTGAAGAATAAGAATGTGCACCTAGAGAACAGAATAAATTCATTAGAACAGCGTATAAACGAAGCCGAACAGAGAAACATTATTAACAAAATAGAAGTGTCAGGAGTTCCTTCACAGGAGAAAGAAAATTTGAATCTAATTACTGAGAATATAGCAATGGTATTAAAAATGAGTCCCGAGCAGGTGAAACAAGCTAGAAGACAACCTCCGCGCATGGGTAATGCAGGAATAATTGAAATGGTGATGCAAGATGAGGACATCAAGTCCAAATGGATAACAGCAGCACGGGAGAAACATTTGATTGCAGCAGATGCGGTACCAACGTTGGAACCTAGCCTCTCTAAGGAAAAAATATATTTGAGAGAAGCACTTACACAATTCAATAAAAATCTTCTATGGAAATCCAAGCAGGAACTTAAGGATCAATTTAAATACGTATGGTTTAAAAATGGGAAAATTATGGCGCGGAGGGGAGACAAAGATAAGGTTATAGTTATCAGGTCGGAGGAGAATATTTATGATGCTTTACATAGCTCGTAAGTATTATTCCTGCGTACTTTTTCTTAGTTAGTTAAACCTATCATTTTTTTATTTTTTTGTTGTAAAAGATGGCGTTCAATACTGATAATGTGACAGAAATAAAAAACTGTGTTAATTTGCCTAACTTCTCAGCCACTATACCCAAGTTACTAAATAGATTTACTTGCATTCATGTAAATATACGATCTATTATAAAGAATTTTGCTAAAATTGAATTACTTCTGAATAGTTACAAGCAGCAAATAGATGTTATTGTACTGTCGGAGGTCGGAATATCTGACCGAGTGAGTTCACTGTATAATATTCCAGGCTATTATATGCATAAAGAACTTCGAAAACAACAAAAAGGTGGAGGTATTATTGTTTATATTTTAGAAAAACATAAATTTAGCACTATTTTGATCACCACAGTATCTTTCGAATGTATGGTAGGTAAAATAACAACAGATAAAAACACTTCCGCAGTTCTGTGTGCTATCTATAGGCCGCCAAATAAATGTAAACAATCATTTCTACGTGAAGTTAACTCAATCCTTGATTTGTTTCCCACCGAGAATTACATACTTCTTGGCGATGTTAATATTAATCTTAGCAACATGGATAATGTTCGCAATCAATATGTCAATTTGATGTACAGTCACGGTCTAGTGTGCGGAATTTCCGACTACACAAGAGTTGAATTACGAAAGGATAGATTAACTAAATCTTGTATTGACCACATTTTTATTAGATCCCGCACACTCGACGCGTACTGTGCAGCGCTAGGAACAGTAATGGCCGATCATCGCCTCACGGCGATCATTTGCTGCGGGAATGTTGTGAGCGGTATACAGGTTGCTCCAAAGAATATTGAAAGATATAATAACAAAGTTTTGCGACAGGAACTACAAAATATAGATTGGAAACCAATTAATACATTTAAATGTCCCAATAGAATATATAATTACATTAAAAAGTGCATCTTAAACTGTTGTGAAAAAGCTAGATATACAATAAAAGTAAGTAAATCTAAAAGAAGTAAAGAGTTATGGGTTAATAGTAAAATTGAAATAATGTGTGAGAAAAGAGATAAAAAATTTATAGAATTAAAACTGGATACTACAAATAAAACCTTACTGCTAGAATATAATAAATTAAGGAATAAAGTAAATAAGTTAATAGAAAAATCAAGAAATAATTACTATAAAAATCTCATAAATGAAAACAAAAATGACCCTAAAAAAGTTTGGCAGATATTAAATAGGTTAAACGGTAGGATAAAATCATCATTGGATGATGTGATTTTAAAAGCATTTAAAAATGATATAATTAGTGAGAAAGATATCGCCAATAACTTTGCCATTGGCTTTGAAAAGGCCGTAAAAGAAGTGATATTAAACTGTAATAATTCCATACTAAACAGTAAAGATTACTCAAACCCTGCGAACATTACCATGCGATTTAAGAAACCATCACCAAAAGTAATAAGGAAAATGCTACAAGGAATTAAAATTAACAAAGGACCGGGTATTGATGGTATTCGGCCGATGGATATAAAGTCGATTTGTGATGAATTAGCTTTCCCTATTTCTCAGTTTATAAATACTAGTGTTCACACAGGAATATACCCTTCAGAATTGAAATCAGGTATAGTAAGACCAATACATAAAAAGGGGAACAAGCAAGACTGCAGTAACTATCGACCTATAACTATCTTGCCAATAATTGATAAAGTTGTTGAGAAATATATAGCACAGGAGATACAAAAATTTTACAGTGAATATAATATTTTATCAAAAAATCAATTTGGTTTTCAGCAGAACAAAAACACATCACAGCTACTATCTTTATTTACAGATCACATTAATTTGTGCATGAATGACAAAAAGCATGTGGTAATGATCTTTATAGATTATAGCAGGGCGTTCGACACTCTCAGGCATGAAGTGCTGATCCAAAAATTGGACAACAGCGGAATTCGTGGACCTTTACTAAAATGGTGTGAGAACTATCTGGAAGGGAGGAGTTATCGAGTTAAAGTAGGGAAAGAGTATAGCGAAGAGATAAGAGTAAATGGAGGTACTGCACAGGGCTCTGTTTTAGGACCATTGCATTATATTACTTATGTGAATGACGTAAACAATATAATAAAAAAATGTGTTATGATGCAGTATGCGGATGATACCTGTCTTATAGCAGATGACTTTGATATCAATGTTGCCGTTCACAAATTGCAGGAAGATTTTAATCTTATATGCAAGTGGTCACACGATGCAGGGCTAGTGCTGAATGCCAAAAAAACTAAATTCATGCATATCCATTCTAGTCATAACAAAACATCACAAGTGGTTAATATTATTGCACATGAACATGAGTGCTTGCATTTAGATGGAATGTCATGTAAATGCGAGGCGATCGAGCAGGTGCAGCAGCATACGTATTTGGGACTTATCATCGATCATAGATTTAGCTGGAAACCTCATATAGAATCCGTTTGTAATAAACTGAGGGCAATAATGGCAAATCTACAACTAATAAAACGGAGAACCCCATATTGTATGTTGCTGCAGCTGTACAAGGCGCTTGCGGAGAGTATCATCGCATATGGGTTGAGTAGTTTTTGGCCGAACTTATAAAACTTTTATTAAGCAAATACACAATTTACAATATAGAATAATAAAAAACATCGTGCCTGATAAAATCAAACTTAAATATTTTAATAACGAATTGGAGATATTTAAATATTGCAATGTATTACCAGTAGAAATCAAAACTATTTTATTATTATTAAAAGAAAATTATTTTATTTACAATGAAAATACAGTAAATCACAATATTTCTACTAGAAAAGTTACTATGAAAATGTTGAGGACAAAAGGTGCAAAAAACATATATGGTGAGCGCACTACCCGATTCATAGTACCGAGATTAATAAATAGTCTTCCAAAAGCTTTAAAAGAATCCATAACTTGTAAAAACATAAATAAAAAATTAAAAAAATTCTTCAATGAAAATTCTTCGATAACATATAATATTTAATATGAAGATAATACTAATTTATGTGAAGCAGCCTGTATAACGTCGAGTATTTGTCTGTGCAATTAATTGCAGAGAAGCGATGTATTGTGGCTATTGGTTAAAGGAAAAAAAAAAATATTATAACTACCTTCTTATATAATAATTTTTTTTTTTTTATGTGCTTAGGTATGTGTCTTAGACAATACCTTCGATGTCTTAATAATTATCTGTACATAAGTTTATTTGAGGTATTGCAACTCTCAGACAAACCAGCACTGGTTTAAGGGAGTGAAGAATCATTTTTTGTATATTTTCTAAATAAATAAATAAATTAAAAAAAAAAATTAAAAAGAAAACAGCGTATTCCTATTTAAAAGGCCGGCAACATACCTGTAATCCCTTGGGTGTTGCGGGTATGCATGGGCGGTGGGGATCACTTAACATCAGGTGACCCACATGTTCTCTTGCCCCCTATGCCATAAAAAACTTACATGATGCCAAAATCTTCAAAGAAACCGATGAAGATGAGCTTACCTGACCCAAATATTGTTAGTCGCTCGAAGCCAGAGTTTTATTAAAACCGTCTTATCCATCTACAGTGTGATTTTATAGCGCATATAAATCGCTATAAATTACACTTTGAAGGAAATTACTCTTTTACCTTTTCGGTCTTGGAAAAAAATTATATTCAAGCAGTCTTTCATAACTGTTCAGTAATACTTTAATGACACTTTATTCCATGGTCATTGAGTTTTCAGCATGGTTTTAAATATGGCACATCAAGTACTGTTTATTTGTATTTATATCTGAGTTTTATTTGTATTTGTATCTGAAAGTGTTTTTTTTTTCATCACCTAACATATTGTTACACAGGAACGATATCATGAAAAATCACTTATTTAAGATCAAAGAAATAATTTTATCATAAATAACCGAGGCTGTACTAATACATAAAATAAAATTATAATCTCTAATATCATTTATACAATTTCAGAAATAATTTATTTTCATGACTGTTGTTTACTAGCTTTGAGTGCAATTAATTGTTTAAAATCCATATTTAAAAAAAAAATGCTAACACGAATAAGGTATTCTAAAGAGTGAGTTAAACAATGGATTTCACCAAAACAATGTTATGTATTAACAACCAAAATATATCAATAGATAGCACATATCTAGAGATAACATGACGACGTGTGGTTATCGCTGCTTGGTCCAGATACCACAGCAACTGATCTTAATGTCGATATACAGATACTTGATAGTCTATATGCAGCATTTATACATAGTTTTACAAGAAAATATCTCTAGTACTCTCTAATACTAGTAGTCTCTAATACTAAGATAGTTTCAAGCACCTATCGGTGTGTTCCGACAGCTGCACTTAAGAGCCAGTTCCTGTCTAGGCTTTGTGTGCTTACCAACTTCAGCCACATCATCACTTAACTAGAATTAAAAAAAACTCGAAAATCTATCCATTAATAATTGTATAAAATATCCGAAAAGTACACAACTTCTAGTTTACTTAGTTGTAAATGAAAGACCTAACTCGATAAATTTATTGACCTTGAATTGTAACAATGGCGCCCAACGTGGACCTAAGATAGTAAAAATAATTTCATAAGTAAATTTAATAAAACTTATTATTTTCATCAAATAAATGTTTATTTAAAAACTTGCAAAATATCAGAATTTTATCTCAATGCTAGGTTTATAAAATTTGTTCAAATTAAATACATGTTCGTAGTAGGTACATTTAAAATGAAAAGAAATGAAATGAAAACTCATTTACAGAAAATACTTTCTTTATTTCGTGAAACTTTTCATAACCACGTATTCATTTCAAAGATACTTTTATTATAAAATGTCAATACGATATTATAATAAAACGTGATCAAAGAATATGTAGGAGTACTTACCAAAAAACGACATAATTTAAGTTTTCATAAAACAAAATTGCTTTCGGTACCATAGTGCCACGAAAGCTGTTAATTCATGCATGTACAGTTACAATTTATTACACATACACTCAAATGCACTCCATATTTTCAACTTAAGGCTATAACAAGTCTCATGATAAATTTTATTTTGCACCACTTTGTCAACGACATAAGCCTATGAAAATACAAATATTTTGGTTTTCAACTTTTCTTCTTAACTATTTATACTTATTTATTTTTCATCGTGCATCACGCGTCACGTATCTTACAGAATATTTATATTTCATTCCATTTCAGAAACAAAGGCTAACAAGTAGGAAACCTGGTGGTACGCGGCTACCTACTCGTATAAGGCTATGCTGACCTTTATACCCTTGAAAATAACTGGCTCTCAAGTGTAGCTACTGCAAACATACTGGTATTCTACCATCTTATTTTTGTTTCCAATAAACATAGCTCAAGCTCGTTATAGGACTGTAATAAATAACTTTTCAGCACGGGATACGAAGGAACTATCAATTATATATTATCGCGATATGAACATAATTATATGGCCGTGTTCATAAAGATTTCGACTATTTTAAGCAACTGTTTAGCAGATTCTTAAATCGAATTCTCTATAGAAAGTTCGAATTAAGAATCTGACAAGCCCTTACTAAACACCGTCGAGTTTGTTATGAATAAGGCCATTAGTAATTAGGAATACAGGCTTTACGAAAACATTTCTAGTTAATGTTTTTGTAAATGATTAAATCGGTTCCCTTTTTTTTGTTTTTATGTAACAGTACCTACTATTGAATATTATCCCATAGCTATTATGTAGCAGTTAGCTCTTTCATGTGCAGCTAAAATTTTTCCACTAGAAATAGCCCCTACAAGCAACTAAAATTAATTCAGCAACTAACAAGGCTCACATAGGCTCTGGAATCGAGTCGAAGCTCCCATAACAGGCAAAATCCTTGGACAAAATCAACCAAATTGGTTCGCTTGAAGGGAATGTATGTTGCATCGATCACTGCAACCAGACTTCACGTTGTACACGCCAAAATAAACTCAAAAGCAGTTCCCTAAAGTGTGTTTTAGAATGGGTGTGATTTACGAAAATTTTGCAGGAAAATTTTCGTTGTGCAAGTACTTTGAATCTTGGGATATTTTATGAACGTACATAGAATAATGTAGCGTATAAAGTAAGCAGTAACTCGTTTGAATTTTGATGAATTTTATAATGGTGCACTTTGTAAAGTTTTGAAAACCATGCATATTTTTAATTTTAACACAAAATCTTTTCACGCCTATTATGATGCGTCAAACGTCAAGTCTTCGTAGTACTCGACCTGCTGGCTACCACCCTCAACTTTAAAGTCCAAGCAACTGTCGGTGTGTTTTGGTAGTTGCACTTGAGAGGCAGTTTTTTACTTTGGCTTTGTGTGCTTACCACGTACCGCCATTATAACTTACCATGGTGAAATTGCGGTCGAACACAAGCTTATCAAAAGTAAAAAAATCCCTTGATAGTTTTAGGGTTGATCGAAATTCGGTATTAATTTTAAATATGAACTTTTTCACAACATTATGATTTACATTATGTACATTTTCGTTTTATTTACGATGGATACATTTTTAGTTGCTTCTTGTTTCAGATTAAGTATAGATGCAAGCATTATTTATAGTCAGTATTTGCAACAAAAGCTTAGCAACGATTTGGTTTTTACTATTATAAAAATGCAAAATATGCCAAACAGATTCCGGTGACGAAGAGTGTATGCTTTACTCTTGCAATCCCTCAAAATGTCTTCTTACGTCATCATTTTAGCTAAAAACTAATTTGTGCCCGAAACAGTAAAGAATAAGGATTATTTTCCTTCAATACGACTAAAACCAAGGTATCAAATTGCAATAGAACACAACCCTGGACATTATCCGCAAATGCCCCACATTATTTTTGTCAGAGCTATCGAAGAGGCTCCCGGACCCTAAATGCTCTAACGAGCGTTATCGAGTGATGGATGCTAAACGGTAGCTTAAGGTTTTCCAAATGCTGAGGAAACTGAATCAATTAATCGGTATCAATAGTAGGTATCATATAATATAATATTTTTATAATTCATATATAACGCCTATTTTTTCGAGAAGCAACCGTGTATTTATGATATCGTAATTTGTACGTACCGAGTGAGCTAAATAGTGACCACGTTTGCTGTGTTCTTGTGGGATATTATCTTTTCCCGGGATAAAAATATAGCCTACGACACACACAAATAACGTGGCTTTCTATTGGTAAAATAATTTTCAAAATCGGTTCAGTAGATCCAGAGATTTCTCCCTACAACCTCACAAACTCATAACTTTACCTCTTTAATATTAGTAAGTATAGATTATGCGTACTACAAAGGAGTGGAACTCTTTGCCTGAGTATGTGTTTTCCGATAATTACAACATGAGAGTTTTTAAGTCGCGAGTGAATAGGTTATTTTTTACTAAGCGTGCACCATCATAGACCACATCATCACCTGCGAGATTGTGGTCAAACGCAAACCTATTTTCAATAAAAATGTGGTCGATTGTGGTAAGTACATGGAAGGTAAATAAACTTGAAAGTCACGAATTGGCGATAACAAACAGTTCAAGAATCCAGGTGCCTACTCACAAAGCTCGAACTGATTAGAATATAGACTTTCAAGCGTTACCTTAATTTACTTTGATGTCACTGGTTATTGGAATATAAGATTGTGGACGTGTTTTATCACGTTTATTATTTCTGCTTTCATTACCACCTGAAGTGTCCACGAGATGTTACGCTAATTTGAATTTTAAATTAAGGTAGATAAGATACTTGTACATTTTTTTTTTTTTTTAGTTCTGGATAGTGACCATGGTAAGTGATAATGTGGCCGAAGATGGTAAGCTGTAGTCTAGATGGGAACTGGCTCTCAAGTGCAGCTGTCGGAACACACCGATAGGCGTTTTGGCGACAGATTTTCAACTTGAGGGTGGTAGCCAGCCAGTCGGGTACTACAAAGTACCCCACCACCGTGCTATGGTTTCCTCACGATGTTTTCCTTCACCGAAAGCTCAAGCTTATTGTAGGATATTTATTTCATTCTTTGTATATATTTATTTTAATTAGGTTACTAAAGGCATTTTTTTATTTAACTAGCTGTACCCCGTGCTTCACCCGCGTACGAGTACGTACTATATTATTAAGTAGGTACTCATATTATGAATGTGAATAACTGATAACTTCATTGTGTGAAATTTAATTTGCATGAAGTATGTACGTAAATTATGTTAAAGCGTGATATGCTTTTTAATGTGGACGTGAATTAAAATAGTGGTATAATATTGAATTTGAATATCCTATAATATATCCGGCCGACGATCTTGTGAGGGTGGATGCGAAAAGCGCAAGACTGGTCATCGTAGAGATCCTTGAGGGGGGCATTTGTCCAGCAGTGGACGTCTCCCAGCTGATATGATGACGATGATGATATTCTATTTTTTGTAATCGCGATAGTTAGTTTTGCATAAAAAAAGCAGATTTACCAAAAGCCCCACATTCATGGTCGCCTGGAAAACGAAAGCCCTTGCAAAATTTTATGTTGCTGTTGCCCAATTATTTGCGCTCTGCGCTGATATGTCAGTCATTCAATCAGTCAGTTATTTAGTTTTTCTATTTATGTACAAAACTTTGTGAATTTTTGTTACTCAATCACCACAGATTTTAATGAAAATTGTCTCATAGATAAATAATAATTATCTAAAAACTTTAGAACCACAAAGAAAAAAGTGGGGGAAACCGCGGGGCTAAGCTAGTTTATAATACTTTTTTACACCATGTTGATGTTATATTTTCTTTAGTTACTTTGTTAAAATTCCGACATCTTATTTATGTGAGATCTATAATCCAGCCTTAATTACAATAGTTTGAGAGTCACATTAATTATGCGGTTGGTAACTTGCACTGCATAGCAAAAGTTTGTATTTGATCTAAATGTTGGCAGCTCCTATTCTTTATAAATTAGGGTTGGTACATTGCAATGATAACGTTATAAAGTTTTAAAATAAGCTACTTTAAATAGCCATTAAAAATTCTTGTTTAAAAGAAAATACAATTACATAGTAATTTAAATACAACAAATGTACAAAATATACATACAAATGTACAACTATAAAATATAAAGAACTTATTCGAGGCTGCCGCTGCTGCCGATCAGCAAGGTTCCCAGAAGGATGGCAGCGTTTCCTCTTTGGATGGCCAAGCTGATGCGTTGGCGGAAAAAGCTCCCCGCCCGCCAGTCATCCGAGGCCTCGATTAATTAATTTAAATTATAAAATTTATTAAAATATTTTTTATTTCATAAGTAATCATAAACAATTTACAAAAGATCAATATTAATAAATGAAAATAAAGCATTGTAGAATAATATTTTTATCTTAAGCAAGTCAATATAAAATTGAAAATGCTATAACAAACTGAAACTGATATTTGTTGTTGACATCCCTGACTGAACGTTAAGTCTATATATGCAAGCGGAGCGGAGCTTGCTGCTAAAAGTTTGCGACAGTCTTTTGTTTCACATTTTATGTTCTTTGCTGCCGATAACTGTGGAATATAAACTATATTATTTCCAAGCTGAATAATTCAATCTATTGAATATTTTCATAGGGCAAGTCATTTAATGAGAGGTCTAAGAATTGTTTTATGGAGTTCAATACTCTTTTTTAAATGTTTCATAGATTATCTGGTATTAATGCCAATTTATGTTTCTTTGTGAAAAATATACTTTCTGTATGTACCGGGACATGTAATCTTTCATAGATTTCGAAGTTGTAGTAAACTAGTAGGTATCAGTTTTGAATAATAATATTTATGAATTTCGGCCCAAATTGGTTTGTAATCGTTTGATTCATGGCTTTATAGGACTTTAATTGCAAAAAAAAACACTAACAAAATAAGAACCATATCAAAGTAATTTTATCAACCTCAAACTTTTTTAATTTATTTCATTAAAAAAAAATTAACATTCATAAATGAAGTTAACAGAGACGTAATTTTTTAATAAATCAAAATAATAAACTCCTCTAAGCCCTAAAATGTCGTAGAGTTTTTTAATTACAAAATTAAATACAAAACTAAATTCGTGAAATCTTTTCACCTCCAACTATTCAACCTCTATAATTTAAGAGACTATTGTCTCACATCCTGAATTCTGATACAACAATCTAAGGGCCATAAAATAAGTAAGAATAGTAAATCCGACCCTTATTCAACAATGAAAGAGATAATACAACCATTTGCAAGTCGGTGCGGACGTAGACTCCACTTGCTGGTTATTATCCAATGATTTTAGTGTCTTCAAAACAATGGGGGCAATTCAAAGCCCTTTCTTGAGTGACAAATGGTAGGTATACTTCCTTAATCCTTTGGGAGTTAGTGTTTGAATGTACCGTTGTAACATACGGACAGTTATTTTATCGATCATGAAGTACTATTCAGTAGCATAATTTTCAGTGTTGCGTAACTTATTTGATGATTTTTTTCCCTATATTTATTAATAGCTGTCCCCCGCCGTTTTACCCGCGTTCCCTTGGGATCTTATCTTTTCCCGGTATAAAATTATAGCCCATATCACTCACAAATAACGTGGCTTTCTATAGGTAAAAGAATTTTCAAAATCGGTTCAGTAGATCCAGAGATTACCCCCTACATCCTCACAAACTTTACCTCTTTATAGTATTAGTATAATTGAAGTTTATAATATTTTGTGTATTGTTTGTGTGGTCTTTTATGTGTTTTTCTTTATATGTAAAGATTTTTTGTTTTTTGTGTCTTCTGTCCAGTTGTTCGTGACGTTTTTCTTAGTGGCGACTGAAAATCAGTGCTGTTACCCAGTCAACGGTTAACAGGGTTTTACTGAGTCGCTAACCAATTTTGATGTCACATAACACTACATACATTATTAACACTTATTAACGAGATGACAAAAGATTACGCGCGCTATCTTTGGAACTTTCGCATAGATCTCTCAAGCCACTAATCCATTAAAAAAATCCACTGTTAGAATCATAGATAAAATTCATATTGGAATAATACTACCAACTGTAATATTTTAATAAGACCGGACCGCCATCTTATTGGAGAAATAGTTGTTTGAAAAGTATTCTAATCATGTAGGTATATTTTATATGTATTTCTAAATACCTTGCTTTATCGACGTAAAACTAATTATTTAAAGTAAAAGTCTAAATAAAGAATGTTATTATTTGGTTTTATTTGATCCCATATTAAATTACTAAGAAATTTACTAAAAATAGTTTGCGCATAATGCAAACTTCCGAGGAAAAAATTATGCAACAAAGAACCAACAAATTTGTTTGCTGCAATAAACACCAGTGTGAACCAAATCCCCGTCCGTTTGACTACTCCAGTCCCACATGAGCCTAAAAGGATTCCAGCCGACCGCAGACATGTTGGTTACCAACACGACTTATAGGATCCACTTGTTTTCTATTAACTCACTGCAATTAAACTGTAATCTATGAAGAGTAATCCATCTTCTTAATAGGAGGATTATGAAAATAAAGCAGATGAATAAGGGTATAGTGAAGAGAAAGCGGTTTAAGGCGATGATAGCTCAGTTGTATTGACGTCGGATATTGCGGCGAAGGTCGTGGGTTCGAATCCTACAATGAGCTTTCGGTGAAGGAAAACATCGTGAGGAAACCATAGAACGGTGGTAGGAAACTTTGTAGTAACTACTTGACTGGTTACAACCCTCAAGTTGAAAATCTGTCGCCAAATACCTATCGGTGTGTTCCGACAGCTGCACTTGAGAGCCAGTTCCCATCTAGGCTTTGTGTGCCACCTTCGGCCATAACATCACTTACTATGATGAGATTGCGGTCAAACACAAGCTTATCCAAAAAGAAAAAAAAAGAGAAAGATTATTATAGATGTTTGTGAGTGTCATAAGCTATATTTTTGTCCCGGGAAAAGATAAGATCCCACAGAAACGCGGGTGAAATCGCGGGGGACTGCTAGCAGAATGTAAATCACAGCATTTAGTTTCGTCAATTTACCAGAAAAATCTGTTACAGTAAAATCTATGATTCACAGAATTTGGCTGTTCTATTCTGTATTTTTTTTAAACTAGTGTAACATTAAAACTATCGTTAACCTCATAAATGAGATTAGTCTGCACTAGCACAGGTTCCTGAAGCGTCACCTACAAGAGTAAAAGAAAAGTTCCTCAAGCGAGAGCTCAAAAGAGAAGCGAGAAAACAACTTTACTTCCTATTTGGAGAACAAATGGCGTCGTTGTGCTATTTTCAAGAGAAACACTATGTATCTGACACTATATATGCAGGGTTGTCAGTAATTTGTTCAATCACGAAAAAATGGTAAGAGTTAATTCGCTATTTTTTTAGAGAAAGTTTTTACTTGGAATATAAGTTTCTAACTTTTTTTGGTTTTACTAGCAGAACCTAAAAGAAGTGTTTAGAGAATTTTTCTTATTTTTGGGCCAAGAACCTTCCCCGACGTATGCAAAACAACTCATCAAAGTAATAACAATACGATGTTTAGGAACGCATAGAGGACAAACATTTATTTTTATTTATAAGATAGTAAATTTATATATTACATTCCATATTTAAATCATCACGTGACTCGTCTGCCTACTTGTCAAACTACTGACATAAAAAATAGTTACCAGCAGTTATAAATACTTGCTGTTTGACAACCCTAAATACGTTCGTACATAGTAGTGCGATATTTTAATATCATGTAGAAAGTTCGGCGTGGGGTGGGAAATCTTGAACGTTTAAATGCAGGTTGTGCAGAGTGGTAATAGCTTGTTTCATTACGTAATATACTTTACTATTGCGTAATTGGATTCCGAATTACGTGACTTTGTTGATGATTAATATTGTCATTTTTTATTTGAAATTGTCAGAAATGAGATTTTACTCATTTTGGGTATTAACGTTTGTAATCTTAGCATATTTTATTTATATACATACTAGCTGTCCCCCGCGGTTTCACCCTCGTTCCCGAGGCATCTTATCCTTTCCCGGGATAAAAAGTATCCTATGTGTTATTCCAGGATATGATCTATCTGTGTGCCAAGTTTCATCAAAATACATTCTGCCATTCTTACGTAAAACATCCATTCATCCTTTTTTTTTTTTTTTTAATAATATTAGTGGGATTTTTATTTATTTTCACCGTAGTAGGATATTTTGTAGTTAGTATGTTTATGACGAATCATGAAATTTAATTTTCAACCATTTATATGAAGTTGGTAGCCAGACGTTGAAATTCTTGAATAGTAATGACTTGTTCTGGGTTGAAAATAAATTCGTATTTTTTTCTCTCTCAAGTTTTACCTACTTCTTTAGTTTGGTATTACTACTTTAGTGACAGTTTTACCATTTTGAATTCAGATATGAAGCTATGAACCATATGAACAGTAAAATAAGTTAATCAAGTGAGGGTTTATCAATTTGACGTGTACGGTTTGGGGGGTTTGTCATGACCCCTACGATCCCCTGGGGCTGCCACTGGCTGCAAGTGCGGTAAACCACCCTTTTGTGTACTTAACGGCTAAATTAAAAAAAGAAAACTAACATAAAAACGTGGTAAACAAATAAAACTTAGTTAATTCTGAGAACATGTCCCGCAGTGCGCAGAACTCGTAATAAATAACACAAAAACATTATATTATCAGAATATTTATGACGAACATATCTACTGTAGTGTGGTGATTAACATCAATATTAAAAAAAAACACAGCTACATTTTTATTTATGGTAGGAAAAACCGCTAAAATACTTTCACAATGTACTCACATATGCATGGCTTTTTGGGTTCAGTGAACTGTTACTAAAACCTTTTGCAGCAAAAAATTGAATGAATAATAGGCATGGATATATAAATATTTTAAACAATGTTTTAAAATGATATTTGTTACTAATTGAAATTAAAAAAGAATAAGAACTAATCATATTATTATACTCTTTCTCTTTGACAGATCCTACTTCCTAGTAATCCCGCTAATATTATAAAATGTGAAAGTTTGGATGGATGGATGTTTGTTACTCAATCACGCCAAAATGGCTGAACGGATCTAGATGAAATTTGGCACAGAGATAGATTATAGTCTGGAATAGCACAATTGTTTTAGTTTTTCATAGAGCAAAGGATCGATATGATTTTTTGCATAGTTAGTGGTAGTTTAGGGGTCAGAAAATGACATAAACTAATTTTTATCCCGGAAAAACTAGTCAGTAATAATAACATAAAATTATTAATACACAATTTTGTACGGAACGCTCAACTTGTTTAGAATTTTTTGCGCGATACCAATTTATTTACCAGTTATTGCTGGCCATAAATTCATATTTACGATGCCTAATGCAGGCTCGCATGGTCACTGGAAACAAAATCTACTGCGATACTATCTATTTTCTAATAAATATTGCGCTATCCTGCGATAGGTACTCCATTTTACGGAAAAACTGTCTTTGGGGATAAATTTTTAATTTTTTATCACAAAAATCCTGGGTTATTTTTGACGACAAACAAAATGTGTGTAAACAATTATGTAAATATGAATAAACCACAGATAGCTTTCAGCATCAAAATTTCCGTTAAATTTCGCGCAAAAAAACAAATCTTCGAAAAATAAAAATATTTATATCACTAAAAGTTTTCATCAAAACTTCAGATATCAAAGAATTACCATAATACCAGTCATTCTTCAAATCAGTTACATACATAGATACCTAAATTGACAAAAACTCCAAAAGAAAGTACGAAGATCAAAGTATAAAACACGTAACATTAATTAAAATATTCAATATCACCTTTAAAATTATTTTAATATCGTAAAGCGACTTTACTTTAAACAACTAAAGTAGATTGCGAAGTTGTACATCCAAAGATACCGTCACATTGAACATGACTCGAGAGCATGTTTGTGTCCCGCCCTTGTTTGTGTCCCGCCCTTGATATGTGAACCCGCCTTTACAACTTCAGCTTTGTAACTTGTATACGTTTTTGAGAATACAATATTGTCCGTACCACTGGTAACCTTTTTTATACCAAGTCTGATCCATTGCCTATAGATTTTTTTTTAAATGTTAATGATGACCATAGATACAAAGTCTTTCAGTCGCATACATTCTTCAGTTTTAATTTCTTATTTTCTGTTATAGTCACATTCTCACATTCAATGTAATGTCTAGTCCTCGTCTGTACATGTCCAGTCAGGCTTTAGTGATATTGGCGACTGTTCCACTAAAACTTTCGCCTTAAACTACTTCTATATTTGGTGTCTTTTCCTGTAGATAGATACATTCAAATTAATAGTTATCCATGAAATTTTCTGCTCAAATCTTGAATTTTCCCACAAATCCTGTGAGTGTCTTAGTTAGACATTATTTAACAAACACCATAAGGCAAAATAAGCAATTTTAGTTTAACAAAGAAATGAAGCTTCTCTTAATATAATTTTAGGCAATATATGAAAAGTCTCAGAAAATAATAAAATCTAGGCCTTTTATAAAGTTGCCCAATTAAGTTTTCCAGGTCGTCGCGTCGGCTTAGTCGAGTAATTGTGTAAGTTATAGGTAAGTACCTCAATTCAAAGTAAGTGCTTTAGTTATTCTGCTGTAATATTATTTACATGAGATTTAAAAACAAACGGACGCTTTTGTGATTTAAAGATTACTCTTTAGGGAATTTTTGATGAGAAGTAGGTAGTATGTTTTGCTACTTGGTATTTTTTATTATCATAATATAAAATACTAGCTGTCCCCCGCGGTTTAACCCGCGTGCCCGTGGGATCTTATCTTTTATAATATAACCTATGTTCATCAGGGATAATGTAGCTTTCTAATGGTGAAAGAATTTATCTAATCGGTCTAGTAGTTTCAGAGCCTATTCAAAGCAAACAAACAAACAATGTATTTCCCGTTTGTTACAACCTGGGAATCTTCAAGTCAGGAGTGAATAGGTTGCTTCTAGGTAAGCGTGCACCATCGTAGACCTCATCGTCACCTAACATCAAGTGAGATAGTGGTCAAACGCGAACCTATACTCGATTAAAAAAAAAACTTTCCTCTTTATAATATTAGTAATAGATTGTAGGCGGTTCCTAATCTTGTTGTAAACTCTATAAAACCCAAACTCCCTTTCTACAAAAACGTGTCTGAATAACTGCCGATTTTCTGAGCAATAAAAATATAAAAAGCTTCACAATTTTAAACTTCTCATTATGTTGTAGTAATTTCACGTTTCAATAATCGTTAATGGTCCACAAGCGAAGTGAACCGTGAAATATTGTTAAAATCATACATTAGTAGGGGCAGCGTCGTATCGCAACTGAAATCGTGACTCAATTCAGTGGCGAAACGAATTGCTGTCGTAAACGGTGCAACTCAAAGCCATTTCATTTTTCCAACGAGAAATTGCACTTTTTACTTACTGTTTCTGTGTTTTGTTACTCTTTTTTGAGAGTCGAGAGTTGTATTTTCATCATTTCTACATACATAGGTATATGTATAGCAAGTTAATTGAACTGGCCAAAAATACAAACAGAAATGTTGACTGACAAATGAAATAAACTTCATTTTATGAAATACCGAAACTATAGTCTCTATGGTCTTTTGTATGAAGTACTGACTTGTGACGTTATATATAAATTTACACCATTATAATAACGTTTTGTCGTGAAATTGGTAATAAAAGCCATAGAATGGATGATAACGTATTGACTGTTTTCGAGTATTTTAGATAGGTATTTTATCTATACTAATATGACATCTACATAATAATATTATAAAGCTAAAGAGTGTTTGTTTGAATGCGCTAATCTCAGGAACTACTGGTTTGAATTGAAAAAATATAGTAGTGTTGGATAGTCCATTTATCGAGGAACGCTATAGGCTATGTATTACATCACGCTATGTTGCGAAAATCCCACGAGAACGCGGGTGAAACCGCGGGAGTGAAATCTATTCGCACGCAGATGCAAAGTTTGTTAGATAAATTATGATTTTTGTATTTTTTTTTTGTTAAACATTTGAAAAAAAAAAGCCAATATAGTCAGATGGTCCAAAAATAAAATGTAACCTTGCTGAGTTTCTTGCCGGTTCTTCTCAGTTGCAGGCTGACTTCCAAACTTCTGTAATTCGACCTTCATAAGTGCCCTTTTAGGGCCTAAACTGAATAAACGGTTTTGACTTTGACTTTGAAACCTATTATATTTTAGTTTTATAATATTTTATTTTCAGAAATCGGGTAAATATGGCGAAAACAAACTGATTTCAAGTCGATGCAACGTGTGCTGCAAAAACAGTCATTAATACTCTTAGTGGAAAATGCACAGCGCATTCTGAGAATTCGCAGTCTGCTCTAAAAAGGCAATTATATGATTTCTTTAAAATATACTTCACAATATTGAACTTCTCTTCTATCTGTCATTTTATTCCACGTACTACTTTGATATGATTCTACTTTCAATTTGATGAAATATTGAACGATATTGTATTTATATACACTTCTCATCAGAAAAATCGAAACACCTTGCAAGTTTTTGTTTTGTAAGGATTATCAGAAAAATATTTATATTTAGGAATGTGTATTATTGTGTATATTTAAAAACGGAAGTGTTTAAATTTTTCTGATGAGAAGTATATATCTCTTTTTAAATAAAAATGAATTTCACTAAAACAGTGTAATTATTGTTAATCAGAGTGGAATGACGATGTTATTGTGCATGGATAAGATGATTTTATCTTCTTCTTCTAGCATTCATTCATCTCGGTTGCATACTAATGAATCAGAATTTCCCACAAGGTGGACCGACGACTTAGTGAGAGTCGCGGGAAACCGCTAGATGCGAGCAGCACAGGTTCGGTCGATGAGGAAAACTTTGGGGGAGGCCTATGTCCAGTAGACGTCTTTCGGCTGAAATGATGATGATGAATTTTAATTTTATTCTAGGTGTAATTTTCATTTCACCCAGCCTATATCAAAATCTATCGGCATGCTCTGGCATTTACCATTGAAAGCCTATTGTATTCTAGATATTTTAAAAAGTCGGCGACACATTGGCTATCTCCTCATTATTCTTAATGTACCTATAGGCGGCGGTAGACAAAAATACTGTGTTTATACTCATGTATCTAATATATATAAAAATCAATGCCACTTTTCGTTGAAATTTTATAACTCAAGAACGGGCTCACCTATCCAAACCAAATGTTTAGGCTTTGTTTTTAGATGGTTTATGTGAAGTTTGCACAAAATCGGTCGAGCGGTTCTTCATTTATCACATTTTTTGTAACAAATGAATTCAATAAATGACGAATCATTTTGTTAATGGGGATTTTGCTGTCAAATTGAAACTTTTTTCAGATGGGGATTGTGCTGTCGAATTGAAACTTTTTTCAGTGTTGACAGTACAAGCATGTTGTTATGTTATTCATACGGCAATTTGTGAGCGATAATTATTGCTTTGGGTTTATATTATACCGCTAGATCCCACGCAATAGTGTTATTATCTATGATCGCACGGGAAAGCGAGTGAAACCGCGGGGGACAGCTAAATGTGGAAGCATATAATATTATGTTTGTTGCCACCTTCGTGGTCGATACGGATAGAATCGGAGAAATACAGGGAAATACGGAGTAAGACAATATATCCATCCGGATAGATTTTGTGAGAAAGAAAGGAGCAAATGCTAATGACGGATGGAAAAACCAAATGAAGAAATCTTTTGGCGAAAAAGAAAACAATTCAAACATAATAGGTACTAAAATATTACACCATCTTGAAAATTCACAAAATAATGTGATATAAACGTTGTTAAGTCCTAAACCAACAACCACTTAGGTTTCAAATTTATATTACACATACATAAATTCATCCTATAATCCCTCAGACGGAGGGATCTACATTTAACGTTCCCTTGCAAAGCTTTTGGGACGTTAATATTATGTTTTACGCTCATTTTCTTTTATATGATGTACTTTTTAAGGGTACTAAGCCTTGATAATAAGGTTATTATAGCTTATTTAGAGTTAACAATCACCTGTGAGGTTCATGTACATTCATGGTATAGTTAAAAGTGAGTCGATCGACTTAAAATTAGTTGCGGTACTTCAGTAAGATAATAAAATACTTGGTTGTTTGAAACTCTTTAGACTTTTGTCGAGGTTTTTATTGTCTACGCAAACAAATTATTAACTATACGCTGATTCGAATCGATGGTAGTTACTGAAGTGGCTAAGGTCGTGGGTTTGAACACAATGACAGTACTTGAACTAAATACTTTAGCTTTTAATGATGGAAAATCTAGCGAAAGCATTTAGTTAGTAGTTTACATTGTAGTAAATTTGCCTAAAATTTGTCGGCAATTTATTGAGGTGTATTCTGGTAAACTACTAGACTAGCAACACTAGAGACACAATTGATTTACACAACAATACCTCTGATACAGCTACTGTCCATAAACCACTATAGCTAGTGTCATCCAACTCAAGCGAAAGGAATATGCACACTTACACTGTAAGGGATCAGAAAAAGAGTGGGGCGCATCTTCGTAGATGGCACTTTTCTATACCTTTTTTTTACGTGGGGAAATCCTCATAGGATACCCGACCGCTCAAGGGGGGCAGCAGTCGGGTTTTGTCTGACTTTTACCGACTAAAACCCCACGGTGGTCACCATCTGCGCTGTAGAGGGAGTCGGGTTCTCGTACAGAACTCATACTCAACCCTATCCACGCGGGGCGCTGATAGCCCGTCCGGGGGAAGCGTGATATCGCACGATGGGTTGTTTCCACGACGACCCATCATCCTCCTCGAGGCCGCTTCAGGGCGCTCAGGGCCCCCACCCCGATTGCCCACGGCCCCGAAGGTCCCCGTTTAGTCACCTTTTACGACAGGCAGGGGAGCACCGTAGCTGCAATTCTAAGCCCCAGCTAATGGGCACTATCTATACCTACCATAGACAGACACTTACCATCAGACGATGTCCATCTGCCTGTATGTCAGTGTTTTGATCTAAATAAGACGTAAACGTTTTTTTACACAACCAAAAATAAGTAAAATTTTTGGTTGTGTAAAAAAAAATGTAGTTAGTTACCTACATAGGACCTAGGTATTATATTAATTAATTAATGTATTAACATTTAGTAGAGAACTGTAAACTAAGTTAAGTAGATCTTTGTACAAAAATATTAGGGTTCAATTTCTTTTCCATTCTATATTGTTAGGGAACAAGTTAGTAATATTTTAGAGCTGAGCATTGGAACTATGAATTTATTGACGAAGTTTTAGTGCAGTAAGACCGGAGGCGAATGGCTGTTATTTACACCGAAGAAAATTTTGCTGTTTAAACTCCTCAAGGAAAAGCCCGTGCAGAGATTTTTGTGAGCTTAATTAAGTCAAATCCCTCAAATATCTGCTTCTTCCCCGCGGATTCACCCGCGTTCGAGATCTTATATTTCCTTCGGATACAAGGATCCTTTGTTTTATTTTACGATATGATCTATTTCACCCAAATACATTGAGTCCATAAGGACACATAATGGTAAAACATCATACATAAATTGACTGTTGAATTTTAATACTTCATATAATTTACCTATATAATAACAAGATTTTGGATATTCACTAGTACAAACGGCTTATCCTATGCATATTGCATCATCTTTAAAAAAAACACAGAAAGTTAACGTTCGTTGTAGATGTTCGGTCTAAATGAGGTATTAAAATGATCTAACTTGTAGATGCAGGTGGTTTGTTTCGTAAGTAATAACTTCACTGAGAGTAAAGCTTCAAGCGTTAAGTGGAATAATTAAGTATGTAGTCCTTAGTAATAATAGTTCCAAATATCAAAAACGCTTGTATAGTCACAGAACAAATAAAAAAGGTAAAAGGAGCGTACGTAAACCAATGAATTGAAGCATCGTGCACGAAGTTGTGTGCGTCACCGTTATCCCACGTGACTGGCGTCGCATAGGAATGCGATCGGCTTCCTTTTTTCAAATTCATCTCCCTTTACACTTGAATTGCACAGCATAGTGTAGATAGTATTTTTCGTAATTTAAGAGTCTCAAAATTTATTTTAAAAATAATGAAAACCGTAAATCATTCTTGATTTATTTAGTTTAGGTCCTGACAAGGTACATTCCAGTATAAACGCTACAATTGACGCTACCAAACCTAGGCTACTACAAACTCTTATTGCGATTTAACTCGGCCTGAACTGAATATAAGACGGACAATATAAGAACCACAGAACCATTCACACAATTTTTGACTTTTTCATATAAAAACTAATATTTTAATCCGGCTATATCTGAATATTCGTCGCGAGGAAATTGTGAAACGTTAAAACTTCTTAGCGTGCTGTGACATTTTTAAATTGCTTTTTTATGTGGCCGTTAAAGTTCGTTCCGTGAATTTCATTTGTGGTTTCGCTTAATTAGAAATATTTTAAAATATTTTCCTTCATCTAAATAAATATAATTGCATTTAAATTGTTTATTATTTCCTCTTAGAATATACACTTTAATTTTACGTGAGATATAATAAAATAATTAATGGGCTTTTTATTTCATTTGTTTCTGTTATAATTGGGCTCATTATAGTCCTTCTTAGTTTATAGTTTGAATCACTATACCAATTTTTTTCATATAGTTTTGGGACTAATCTACCAGGCGCCCCGTGACGACCAAAATTTTATGCTACTTAGGTGTCAAACCAGCCTACAGCCCGCTTGATGGTAAGCGGTGGTAAGCTTTCCGGTAATTCCTACACCAGCCTTCGGATGACGTAACTTTGTTGCATATTAATGGCAAAATTGGTTCCATTCTCAATAAAGTACTTAAAATTCATGATGATGTGATACAGTGATGATATGAAATTATTATTAGGATACTGATATTATTCTTATTTAGTTTAGTTCTGTTCTTTTTTACCATTTAAATATTTCGGCTAACAGCGTAGTCCGAGCACAAGGGTAAACTGAAAATCAGCGCAGCGTTCACAGCCAAATGTGAACGCTGCAATCGCTGAGTTTATCCTATTGCCATAATTATGTTTTGCTTTTATTTTCGATTTAATATTGTAATTTTTTTCTGCTTGTGGCAATAAATTACTTTTTATTCTTTAATTTTATTTAAATGTTCAAAAAACTATTTTAATAAACCGTTTTGATGATTGAAACTGATTGCAAAAAGTTACGTAATTGACCCGATGGGATATCGTTGACGGGTGTAGATAGGTTATTATCGGTAAAATTGTGTTGTACTGTATCCACTAAAATGTCTAAAACTCTGTTGCATGTCTAAAAACTGCAAAATTAAAAGGTAACCTAACCATAAAGTCAAACTACACGATTAGCACAACTGTGTATAGTTGAAATAAAAAATACGGTCAAGTGTGAGTAGAAATCCTTGAGAGGGTTCAGTACCGTTATTGGTATGTAAGTCCTCAAGTCAGTTTGCCTCATAACGGTAACATAAATTAAATTAATGATTTTCTGCTTTAAATACTTACAAGAAGATCGTTAATGCCGTATTTCAGGTCACCGGGAAGAACTATAGAATTTGATGAGTCGGTGAGTATGACTTTTAGGATGGACATACATTTTGAAAGACCGATCTTCTGATGACGTCAATGAAGAAAATTTATGTTTGACAGGCTTTCACACTTCATACTGTTTCATAGAAAATATTTGAAACACAGATAGGCTAACATAATTATTTAAAAAATTCGTAAGTTTTTACATTATGTGTGTTATGTACGTAACCCTAAAAAAGAACTATTTCAGAACGTGAAACTTGAATGGAATGTAGCAAAAACTGAAACGGTAGTAAATTGACCTGGTTTGTAAAAAAACGACCACAATAAACCTTGAATAAAAACAAATGTAGCCATTTTATTTTGATGTATTTATTATGAGTGTTATTTTCTACATTTTAGGGTACCCCATGCTAGCTTTGAAGCTATGTATCAAAGTGAATGTTTGAAAAGCTTTTAGTAAAGCCTTGCTTTTACAAAATTACAAAGGTAATTGTTTGTTCTAATGGTTGAGACTATTAAACTATTAATACATTCATAAATGTACAAAGAATCAGGACGAAAATAGTCTTCAAATTATTTTTGAACAATTTCTTGTTTTACCTACTTCATCATGTATCTTCGTCATAAAAAAAAATATTAAAACGTCACCGTCTTTCAACTATTGACTAATTTTAGTGTTATCAATTTTTAAAAAAAATTAACGGCTGATAATGAAGAGCTGATAAATCGTAGCAAAATTATATGAAAGCATTTTTGAGTTTATACATTACAAAAAACTTTATAATATTAGTATAAATGATTATGCATCCATACGGTGTACATACCTACCTAAAAGAAATACCAGTTAAACATATAACCTCCTCCTTTTTTGATGTCGTTTAAAAACTTACGGAATCCTTTACACTCGAGACGAAATACACTTGATACGTTTTTTATTTTATTTTTCAAACGGCTCTCTAAAGTAGGTGAACATACAAGCTTTTATTACTTGAAACACGCACGTTTTTGTTAGTGAAACTTTTATGCCCTATTTTCATGGAGCTTTTGTACGCAACAGTATGTTTGTGTGTTCATGTTACGTTCGCTTATTTAATAGAGTTTACATTAAGTGACTACTGGTAGTGTTTATTTTAAAGTCAATGCTATATTTAAGCAAAAATGGGATAAATACCTTTATACCTACTTTAAGTAAGTACTTTAAGGCGATGATAGCTCAGTGGTAAGTGACGTCGGATACCGCGGCGAAGGTCGTGGGTTCGAATCCGACAATGAGCTTGAGCTTTCGGTGAAGGAAAACATCGTGAGGATACCATAGCACGGTGGTAGGGTACTTTGTAGTACCCGACTGGCTGGCTACTACCCTCAAGTTGAAAATCTGTCGCCAAGCACCTGTCGGTGTGTTTCGACAGTTGCACTTGAGAGCCAGTTCCCATCTAGGCTTTGTGTGCTTACCACCTTCGGCCACATCATCACTTACCATAGTGAGATTGTAGTCAAACCTATCCAGAATAAAAATAAAGCCATTGAAATGAAAATGTTATATTCAAATAGGCCTTTACAAGCACTTATGAATAGTCTAGACTGTAATGCTCGGTTCGGAAGGTTGCTTTTGCTGAGAAGAGCCGGCAATAAACTCAGCAATTACTCTTTTCAAAAATAACTTACACCTATTACATTTAATCATTATTTATTTATCTAGTCTCACTGATAATATTTGCGTGTTAAGGCGGCAAAATAATAATAAATAGAATTTAACTATGACTGACTAAGTAAAAAACAAACTCAAGCACAGCAGCACCTGTTCACAAGTATGACGCGTGTGGCAGCCACCGCCCTCCTCGCATTTTTCAATATACAGGCACAAAATTTGATTTTTGCTTCCACGCTTATCAGTTTATATCTCCTATTATTTTATACTAGATGCGCCCTGCGGTTTCATCTGCATTCCCGAGGGATCTTATCTTTTCCCAGGATAGAAATTACTATCTATATGTGTGGCAAGTTTCATCAAAATCTGTCCATTGAGCCGTGTGATTGAGCAACAAACATCTAAACATCCAAACATACAAATTGTCGTATGTTTTATTTTTTTTGATTCTTTATAAATAAACTAGCTGTTCCGCGCGGTTTCACCCGCGTTCCTGTGGGATCTTATCTTATCCCGGGAGAAAATATAGCCTATGTTCATCAGGGATAGTGTAGCTTTCCAACGGTGAAAGAAATCGGTCCAGTAGTTTCGGAGCCTATTCAATGCAAACAAACAAACAAACAAATCTTTCCTCTTTATAATATTAGTATAGATTTACAACATGATTAATAAACATAGGTACTTATTATTACTTATTAAATATATATATATATATAATAATAAAACTTATAATTAAATATAATATATCAAAAAAATAAAATATTTATAAATTATATATACTTTGCTTGCTTATTCTATTATACATTTTAAACTCGATATAATATTATAAATAGAATATCGAGTTCAAAGTGCCCAGAAGGCTGGCAGCGTTACCTCGTTGGATTGTAAGACCAGCCTTCTGGTCACCAGACAGATCTATGAGGCAAATACAAATTTGATGAAACTTGGCGCACAGGTAAATCATATCCTGGAATAAAACATATGATGCTTTTTATCCCGAGAAAAGATAATATCCTTCGGGAACGCGGGTGAAACCGCGGGTGGCAGTTAGTAAATAATATTTTATGACACGAGCCACTAAATATATCAAATATAATTATTTATAGTCAAGTTAGTGGTTGTTTTTCAAATAGGCACATGCGTGTCCACAACCTTTATGTGAATAGTAAAATAGATAACGCATATCACATTTATAAATTTCAGACACAATAAAATATTACAATTATTCTGATGGAAAGAGTGAACAAGTACTTTTATTAATTTACTAGCTGTCCCCCGCGGTTTCACCCGCGTTCCCGTGGGATCTTATCTTTTTCCGGCATAAAAATATAGCCTATGACACTCACAAATAACGTGGCTTTCTATTGGTAAAATAATGTTTAAAATCGTTTTTTTTTATTCTGGATAGGCGTGTGTTTGACTACAATCTCACTATGGTAAGTGATGATGTGGCCGAAGGTGGTAAGCACACAAAGTCTAGATGGGAACTGGCTCTCAAGTGCAACTGTCGGAACCCACCGATAGGTGATTGGTGACAGATTTTCAACTTGAGGGTGGTAGCCAGCCAGTCGGGTACTACTAAGTACCCTACCACCGTGCTATGTTTTCTTTCACCGCGGTATCCGACGTCACTTACCACTGAGCTATCATCGCCTTATTTCAGGTTTCTGGTTCAGTAGATCCAGAGATTACCCCCTTCAAGTGGCGGGTCGCTCACTTTCCTATAAAATGTGCGAGGAGGGCGATGACTGCCACACGCGTCATACTTGTGAACAGGTGCTGCTTGTGGGGGCTGGTCTGCTCGAGTTTGTTGTTTATTAATTCAGTCATAATTAAATTCTATAGATTACTATTTTTGCCGCCATAACACGCAAATATTCTCAGTGAGACTAGATAAATAATAATTATTGAATGTAATAGGTGTAAGTTGTTTTTGAAAAGAGTAATTGCTGAGTTTATTGCCGGCTCTTCTCAGCAAAAACAACCTTCCGAACCGAATAGTCCTGTGAAGGCCTATTTGGATGAATAAACAATTTCATTTCATTACAACCTCACAAACTTTACCTCTTTATAATATAGTATAGATATAGATTAGGTGTCATCCTGGTTTTACCCGTTTAATTTTACCTGTTTTTACCCTGGGAAAAATGTAGCCTACGTCTATCTCCAGAATCCGAATGAAAGACAAAGGTTTGTTCACATCTACACATCGTACGTCGCAGTCTTGTAACAGCCCAAACTTTTACACAACCTGCTTTTATATGAGTTAGTATGTGTTACTTCAATTTGTATTAAGTTAAGTTGATGTTAATAATAAGGATTATTAGGCGAGCGAATGATTATTATAAAGTATTAAAGAGCGTCATACTTGTGAACAGAAGCTGCTTGAGGGGACTGGTCTGCTTTAGTTTGTTTTTTACCTAGTCAGTCATAATTAAATTCTATAGATTACGACTAGATAAATAATGATTAAATGTAATAGATGTAAGTTGTTGAGTTTATTGCCGGCTTACAAGTAACACTGCGAGGTGGATGCTAGTTTTTTTTTATTTAATCACGTGACGGAATTGTCCTATATCTTAAAAAGGTCTATAGAAGAGTCCGTGATGGTATATATGTCTATCTCGTAAAGATACCCCATTGTAACCATTTTTATCTTTGACATAATAATATAATGGGTTATTTATTATGTCAAAGATATTTTAAACAATACAGTAATTATTATCCAAATAAATACGTTAGATATTTTGTGCATTTAATTGAGACCAAAATTTAGATCATATCATTAAAATTACTACCTATCTTAGGAGTTAAAGACGCGCGAGAAAATAAATCATGCCTACTGGTAGCATTACTGGCGTGTGCTGCGTAAACCAATACAGATTATTAATTTAAAAAACCGGTCACCGAGGGTTCCGAAAAAACTTGTAAATAGTTCGTTCATCACAGTAATGGAGTCCACAGGTGGTGCCAATTAAGCTAGACCTCTACCAGTATATAATAATCTAAACAAAGAAAATAATTGTGGAAATAAAAAAAAATCAGGTTGAATAATCTATAATTACTCGTACATGCAGTATCCAAAATAAGTCAGATTTCCAATAAAATAAACAAATAAATGATTGATGAAACGGTAATAATGAATCAAAATAAAAAGTTGTTTGTTCCGAACAAATGGAGCCAATAGAAATATTTTCATTAATGTACGAATTTAATCACTTTGGTGACAGATGTGATCAATCAAATTTGATCGGAGGATATGTTTAATGGTTCATGCGACGACATTTATTTGTTAACACAATGTCACAAAAATGTTCACAATCTATGTTTTGTGTAGGTATTTTGTTTACTGTAAAATTGTGATGAAATCAACTATAAAAAATTACCTGCACATTTTTTTATTTTGAGTTTTGTTCTTATTTGTTACAATAAAGTGAAACGGTTTTGAAATAAATTATTCTTACTGTATACAAAAAGCAATCTGAGACATAGATACCCGTTTTTATAGAAATAATTATTTATGATAGGTACATGATCATAAATTATTTCAATTTAATCACATTTTAAGGCGATGATAGCTCAGTGGTAAGTGACGTCGAATACCGCGGCGAAGGTCGTGGGTTCGAATCCTACAATGAGCTTGAGCTTTCGGTGGAGGAAAACATCGTGAGGAAACCACAGCACGGTGGTAGGGTACTAGGTGGTACTCGACTGGCTGGCTACCACACTCAAGTTGAAAATCTGTCGCCAAGCACCTGCTGGTGTGTTCCGGCAGTTGCACTTGAGAGCCAGTTGCCCTCCTTGCCCTTAAGGCATTGTAATATAGTGTACAACACGTTGGCAGTCCCCCTGGTATTGCTAATGTCTATAGGCGACGGTAGTCACTTACCATCAGGTGACCCGCCTGCCTCGTTGTTAATAGTGACATAAAAAAAAAAAACATATCGTAACAAAATGTAAATGATATTTTTCTTCAAGAAAATATTTACTGCTTATTTTATGAAGACTACAAAATGAATGGCATCTATATGATACTGTAATAACGTCTATAACTCATGTCAACTACAACATTAAATTGAAAGAAACCAAAGCAAGTAAAATAAACAAATAACTAGTTCAAAAATAGCTCATGTTACTTTCAATACAAGATTTAAAAAATAAACCGTTTTTATAAGCTCCTTGATATCCCTATTCGTAATTTTTTCAGTAAAAGAACTTACAGCGCTACGCCGTAGCAAGCTACGTAATTGTAGACGTTACTACGAAACTGCTACGAAAATATTCCTGAGCAAAATGTAGACATTTCCCTTTACAGTTGTTAATAACTTAATCTAAAATCACATTACACCCTTGCATAAAGCCGAATATTTAAATTTTCATCGCAATCATTCCGGCAACACCACGTGTATTGTCGGATAAATTAAATTAACCCTTATAAAGCTGCGAAATTACACGGAGCAATTAGGTCGAAACGGCCGAGCAATTTAGGGTTAGAAATTAAAATATCACGACATGCCGACGGGTGGACGCGGCACAAATTTTCATCTGTCTCTGAATATATTTTTTTCTAAACCCATTTTCACGGTTTAAATTTTAATTATGCCATGTACCTTGGCGAGAACAAAAGAATTTTAAAGGTAACAAACACATAGAAAAAAAATTTGACGTCAAATTGCTAACATAAAGGAGTGGAATTTGCTTGGAAAAATGTTGTGTGTATTAAAACTGGCTGTTTTTAATATTTCTTTTCGAGTTATTCATTGCTTATTTAGTGTAGGTACTACTGTTGTTATTTTAGAGTAATCTCATTCTACTTTGACCGGGGAATGTGTTCAATCTACGAGTATGAATTTATGTAAAATAACCAGCATTTTTTCCTGTTCCAGTTTCAGACTTGGTCATTATTTAACTTCTTAAACCTATGTAACTGTAAAAACTGCATCAAAATCCATGGAGATTTCAATTCAGTTATAAGCTGATAGACAAACAGAAATACATTGCGTTTTATAATAATACTAGCTTTCCGCCCTGTGGTTTCACCCTCGTACCCTTTTTTTACCCCTCTAGGGGTTGAATTTCTAAAGAACCTTTCTTATTCTTCGTTCACGTCTTACGTAAAAACAACAATTATTGTTTTAAAAACAGCTTTCTAGGTTCAAGGGTTTAGGCTGGGCGTTGATGAGTCAGTGAGCCAGGCCACAGTAAACATATAGGCTTAAGCAGTATGTAAACTAGGAACAAACCATTCGACGCACTCACAGTCGCGCGCATCAAAGAGATCCTAAGCATCCCTCGCAGTGCTGTCGGTAGAGAGTGCGTGCGCGTCGTGATGAGCATAGACTAATATGTGTATTAGTGAAGAGTAGACGCGTTATAAGTGTTGCGAGTTCCATCCTTGCACCACGGACCGTCCACTTTTTCAATATAGATGTCATGATAAGTACGTATAAAATAACATCTTGGTCTTCAACATTAGGTAAACAATTTTTTTTTTATATTCGATAGGCTTGTGTTTGGCCACAATCTCACCATGGTAAGTGATGATGTCGCCGAAGATGGTAAGCACACAAAGCCTTGATGGGAACAGGCTCTCAAGTGCAGCTGTCGGAACACACCGATAGGTGTTTGGCGACAGATTTTCAACTTGAGGGTGGTAGCCAGCCAGTCGGGTACTACAAAGTACCCTACCACCGTGCTATGGTTTCCTCACGATGTTTTCCTTCACCGAAAGCTCAAGCTCATTGTAGGATTCGAACCCACGACCTTCGCCGTGGTATTCGACGTCACTTACCACTGAGCTATCATCGCCTCATTAAAATATTAAGATTATTTTGAACCAACTTTACAATGAATAAAAAGTATTTTAATTACCAACCACATTAAAATAAAAGGCTTCTGAAGTTATTTCAAGTCTAGCCCATTTACAAACTTTAAGCATTATTATGATAAATTGTGTATCAGTTTTTAAAATGCTTCTTCCAAAATATTTAGAACTTGAACGTAAAAAATATAAAAGAGAAAAGCACTTTATTATTCAGTTTCAAGCTTAAAATATTTCATAGTAAGGTAATGAGAACCATGTTTAAAATACCACTACAATAGTAACTGCAGTTTTACTCGCGTTTCTCCTATCTTGTCATTTCCCGCCAGCCAAGTTTCATCCAAAAATTGTTCAGCTGTTTTTGCGTGATTGAGTAACAAGCAACGAAATAAACGATATATTCTTATTTTAGGGTCTTATAATACATGAAATGTTGTCAAGTCATAAATACATATGTTTAATCAAATATTGTTTTGAATTCTCAGTAAGCGATGATGTGGACGAAGATTGGGATGGAAAATGGCTTTAGATTATACATTGACAGATTCGAGAGGGTGGTAACCGGCGTGTATTTCGTGCTCCACTTTTCAGCTTGGGAAAAATGCCTACTGTACTGTGATTTTTTGACCGAGCAAGCGAAACGTCGCAGAAAATGCTAAGACGTTGTTGACATTGGTCAAAGGAAGGACATTTAACCAGCGCCTAGACTCACATTTAGCAATTCCTAGGAGACGAGGTCACTCAAGAGTGGTGTCAGATATGTGCAAAGAAGGGAAATATGACAGCCTATTCAGCGGCTGAGTTCGATTCCCGCCCAGGACAGACATTTTTTGCATGACATTGGGTGTAAATGAATGTATGTATTTAAAAAATTATATGAAGGTGATTGTATGTTTAATAATTATTATCCTTTACCTGATTGTTTTCATGTTTTCAGTTTTCAAAGAGGACAGTTGTGTAGCACGTAAGAGATATTTTTTCACTGGCAAAAATTACGAAATTCATCTAATTTTTGCTGTTGCATTCGCTTTACTTTTCTTTGTACAGCTCTCCAGCTATCCGGTTGTCCATCTATTCGGCTGGTTTCCTCTACAGGTTGCATTTTTCAACCGATTCTTGTGATTTTTTGTGAACATATTTAATAATTGTTTAGAGCTCTCTGAGCCACTAGCTTATAGAAATGAGAGGAACCTACCTACACTTTTTAACTAATAGACTTTTACTTACACAGAATTTAGAAAACCTTTTATTATGCCTACCAAACTAACATTAACTAAAGTAAGATAAGTAAAAAGTTTAATTTTGTTCTCATGTATTTTGTGGCTGGAATTCTTATTTCAGTTGCAGACACTGGAATGTTTTAATCCAGTCATTTACCTTATGTTTCTTCGTGATGCTGAAGTTTCAAGACTAAATGAAAAATATATGAACACAGCTCATTAAGTTTATAGTATTGGTGAATGACCTTGAGATTTAATGTACCGTTGAAATAGTGATGTAACTGGTCGATTGGACATCTTTCGATGAAGAAAATATTGATTTCAATTTAAAGAATGTGAGATATGACTCAAGTTTCATTCAAATCCATTTAGCCATTACTTTGTTTCCCTCAATTATAATTATTATAAAAACTCTGATTAATATCAGTATTTTATATTTTCCTATTAAATATCATACTGATATAATATAGGAAAGAGTGTTTGTTGGTATTCCCTTCTTTTTTGACACAGCAAAGTCGCGACGGATATTATTTAAATAAATAAATTTAAAAAAATCTAAATAAATTCAGATGTAAAACAAAAAACTGATTTATTTCAAACAATTGATGAATTTTTTTACATCTGAAATTCATTTTTTTTATATTCTGGCAGTATCTATTTTCTGGCAATATCTATTTTCTGGCAATATCTATTTTCTGGCAATTCAAGTTATAAAAGTTGTGTTACAAATAAAAAATTTACACTTATTTTCTTATATTAAATATAAGTTTCAAATGTAATTTCTTAACTTGAGAATAATAATAACAAATAAATAGTATCGATAAAACTTGTCACCGCACTCACACGTATGTACGTACGTGGTTCATTCAACTGATTTAAGAGGTGCAGTGTTTAGCAGTTTATAGTAATTTAACGACATTTTTACGTCTTAACCGTCTCGTTGCGTTTTTTTTGTAAAATCTCTCTTATTTTTAAAGTGAAAACCATTAATATGAAGAATTTTAGCAAGAAAATTAATATTTATTGACAGCTTAGAAGAGTTAGTTTATAAGTGTTTTGAACCATAATATTAATGAAGCTGTTATGTATAATAAAAATAAAAATAGTTTTCCTATTATTTGTACCATCTTATGTATACACCTATGTTTTAGTTTAGGCTGTGCGTTGATAAGCTAGTACGAGTTATTTAAAAAAAAAATCCAAAAAGCAGTAATTTACGTGTTTAAACAAGAAAAATACGTAAAGACTCTCGCCGTTGTAACAACAACGAAATATCATTCTCAGAATTTAAAATGTCAACGTACGTCGAACCGTTTCAACTTCTCAGCAATATGCTAGTGTAAATATTTCAAAGAGGCTGACGTTTTTTATTGTACCTTCGAGCAAATATCGCTGAAAGCATTACATGCGGTGCCGAAGACACGTTCTGCGCCCAAACGTGATGTCTTTATAATGAGCTTATTGTTTTATAAAAGGGGGTAGGAAAAAATATTTAATAATGGTCATGATAATATCAAACAACTTTTTCTCTTTGTGTGAGAAAATAAGCTTTTTTGTGGAGTGATGTTCTTTTTCAGGACATTGCACCCACACCCACATGTTTATTTTGTACTTGCTTTCCCTCGCGGTTTCACCCTTTCTTTTTCTACTTTACCTCTTTAGTGATTGAATTTGTCCCCCAGTTATGTATATGCCTAATTTCAAATTTGTAGTATTTATTATTTCTGAGATTTCGACAGTCAGTATTTCGCGTTTATACAGGTGTCCGGTAAGTAGAACTACAAAATTAAGGTGAGATAGTTGTGCGGGTCACCTATAAAATATACATAAATCACCTTAAATAAAAATGTTAATATAATTTTTCCTACTTAATATAAATGTGAAAGTTTGGATGCATGGATGTATGTTTGTTCCTCATTTACGCCAAAACGGCTAAATGGATCTGAATTAAATTTGGCATGGAGATAGATTATAATCTGAAATAGCACGTAGGCTACTTTTTATTCCAGAAACGATGAGACTCCTGGGGAACGCGGGTGAAACCGCAGAGGACAGCTAGTATCCCATAAATAAAATATTTTTTACGAAAACTTTAACTTTTAGAAAATTAGTAGAACAATATTTTAAGTAAAGAAAATTAGTAGAACAATATTTTAATTAAAGAAAATTAGTAGAACAATATTTTAATTTTAGATTTATAGTTATATTTTTACTATGTAGTTAGGTATATAAGTGAAAAAAAGGACAACAAATTTAGCAAGTACATAATAATTAAATGTAGAAACTGTTTTGGCTTTATGAAATTTGGCTGTAATATTTGATTAATTTAACTATATGTATTTTTGTTGCTGTTTGTTTCTCAATAAATATATAAAAAAATACATAAGAGAGTTAAAAGAGCAGTTTTTATTCACCATTAAATCCTTTATTTATTAAAATCCTTACTTTCCAAAGTTTGACAAGAAGGTCGTCTATCTAATAGTATCCCTTGCGAGATTAAATTTCGTTCAACATGTTCTAGCTTGTAACCTAAAAACTTACCCGGGGGGCATGTTCGGAGGTGCCGTACCAATTAATTGGGTTTCGACCCGACCCTTGTACGTTTTGGTCGGCAAATTCCGCTGGACCCTAACTGTAGGACAAATATTTTCATCCTTGTTTGATTCATGTCTATTTCTTTCGGTCTCATTACGTAAACAAGTTTTTTTTTTATAACACAAGTGACAACGAAGCTGACGGGTCACCTGGTGGTAAGTGACTACCGTCACCTATAGACATTAGCAATACTAAGGGGATTGCCAATATGTTTAAGGCGATGATAGCTCAGTGGTAAGTGACGTCGGATACCGCGGCGAAGGTCGTGGGTTCGAATCCTTACAATGAGCTTGAGCTTTCGGTGAATGAAAACTTCGTGAGGAAACCACAGCACGGTGGTAGGGTACTTTGTAGTACTCGACTGGCTGGCTACCACCCTCAAGTTGAAAATCTGTCGCCAAGCACCTGTTGGTGTGTTCCGGCAATTGCACTTGAGAGCCAGTTCGCCTTTAAGGCATTGTAATAAGGTGTACAACACGTTGGCAATCCCCTGGTGTTGCCAATGTCTATAGGCGACGGTTGTCACTTACCATCAGGTGACCCGCCTGCCTCGTTGTCACTTGTGACATAAAAAAAAAAACTTATTAAAATGCCTTAAAGGCATCTGGCTCTCAAGTGCAACTACCGAAACACACCAACAGGTGCTTAGCGACAGATTTTCAACTTGAGGGTGGTAGCCAGCCAGTCGAGTACCACATAGTACCCTACCACCATGCTGTGGTTTCCTCACGATGTTTTCCTTCACCGAAAGCTCAAGTCCATAGTAGGATTCGAACCCACGACCTTCGCCGCGGTATCCGACGCCTGTATCACCTATCTATCTTTAGTAAAACATAACATAACATAACTCGGCCGCTACCCCCTCGAACAACCTGGTATCATATGAGGATTTCCACAAGAAAAAAAAAATCTGGTGAAACTTTAGTTTTTAATATAGGTCTTTGTCTTTTTCTATCATTGATTTAACTCGGTTCCAATGACGCCTGCTCATATTGACCCGGAATAGGTATATTTTTATTTTATTTGACTGTACAGTTTGAACCTTTGTGTACCTAGAGATACAGCCATCCCTTCATATCGTTGGTATTATGATTACCTGTGCCATTGATCGTGTAATAATTATTTTCACCTCATTTGGGCCGGATTAAACCATCTCGCGTATTAATAATGTTACATTTTAAATGACCTGTATTTTATTATTCCTAAAATTGTTCTTCTTCTTTGTCGATTCGCTCTTAGCAGTGCGGTCGTGGTCACGTCGAGGTGTCCACATTGGTGCTTGTGGCGGACATAGCTATTTGAAAGATCTCGGGCCATATTTTCCTGTTGGAAGGCTGTCGAGTGCAGTCAGACACGCGACTTCACACTGCGGATTTTACTTGATCAGTCCAGCGCATAAGTGTTCAGTTATGCCAAAAAATGTTGTGTTGCATATGTTGTTCTTCTATATATTTTTATACTAGTTGTCCCTGTGGTTTCACCCGCGTTCCCGTGGGATCTTTTGATTTTTCAGGTTGATATATAGCTTTTGACACTCACAAATAACGTGGCTTTCTATTGGTAAAAGAATTTTCAAAACCTCTTTACAATATTAGTATATAAGTTATAGATTTTTGCTATACTTGGTAAAGAACTCCTATTATTCAGAGATAACATAAACCGCCAACCGTAATGTAGGCATAAAAACATCTATCTCCAGAAAAACCCTGTGTATATTTGAGGTAGATCCATCATGCTGCTATCTACACGTCTAGGAAACAGTTTACCTTCGCTCAGACAACATCCTGGGAATTATTGGAGGCTGGCGAAAACACCGCCCGCCAATATTCAGCGTTCCGCCCATTTCAATTTCCTGTCAGTTTTCATAGCGGAACGTATAAAGGAACGGTTTATTGATGGTTGATTTCAGTTGGTTATGTGTATTTTTCTTGGAAGAGGATGCTACCTGGTTTGTTTTTTTTTTAAGATTTTGCATTTTTTTTAATTATTTATTTTTTAGACCATTTAATCTACATAATGTTACTTAATTATATAACTAACTAATATATAGGGATACTAACAATAAAAAACATATAAAACACAAGTATTGTATGTACCCCTAAGCAAGTTCACACTTCTAACAAGATACGATAACAATTTTAAAATTTACCTATCGTGAAAACGTAGAGACTATAGAAATAGTTATATCTATCTTTTCTATCAATCTATATAAATAAAAATGGATCTTCGACATGTATATACGCTCATAACTTTCGAATGACTGCACCAAATTGGATGATTCTTTGTTTTATGTATTCGTTATTGTTAGGTCAAGGTTTGTATAAAATAAAAAAATCTACGGGAACGCGGGTGAAACCGCGGAGGACAGCTAGTTATTTATAGTAGCGATTCAAGACTAAAAAAACCATAATAAAAAGGCGAATGCCCGTACCTGAGTTTAAAAATTTCGTCTTGTAAAAATTTATTGTAAGTTTTTATTGACGCACTAGAAGGTGCTAGCCCGAGTGGTCATTACATGAGAACCAATTGCTTTTATATATGCGACGGTCACTTACTATCAGGTAACCTGGCTGCTTGTTAAACTACATATTGACATGAAAACAAGGCTTACAGATCCCTAAAAATGCCTAGAGGGGAAATCTTCTAATTTAAATCTTTAACTGAGAGGTGACGTGAGATATAATTTAAAATATAACTTTCATTTTTCATTTGTTTGATCCTATTAAGTGACGCTCAAAACGTCTAGACAGAGCTTTACGAAAGTTAGGCATGTTGATTTATACTTTTATGATTCAAGGATAATACTTCCAAGAAAATAATTCATTTTATCAACGCCGTTTACCTAGTAGTCATAATGTATTTTCAAACACAAAAACGGAAAATTGATAAATTTTCTTTTTTTACTAACAAGAGTAATGTTTGATTGGCGACGAAAACTTTGCATATATGGAAACACCCTCAAACATTAACGTAATGTTTCAAAAAGAAAATTTTCCAAATTGTACCTAAAGTTTAGCTGACCATAAGAAGTTGACTTGGATAAGTTATATCTTTATATTTTTGGTCAGTTTTTATGACAAAGATTATATTATCATAAAATATACATTAGAGTAGGTATCAACTATATTTTTTATGACACTAGTTATTAGTTTGGTCCTATAAAAAAATAACTATTCAATTTACTTGAATTATCCAAAACAGTGTCTAAAGAGCTCATTTTTTTTTCTGCCTTTTTCCGAATTTGGCCTAAAACACTCCCGTATTAAAAATCTTACATTGGCTTGCTACATACAATCATATGGATACACAAATAGATTTCACTCGGTTCCCCCTTACGGAACCCCAAAAATCACAATTCCAATCTGACGACGCAAAGCTCCGAATGTCAATAATAGAAATCAAAATGGGTCTTGAAGCAAAAAGAAGGAAAAATACACAGTCGTTTTTAACAATGAAGTACATTTACATGACAAAGAAAACATTTTTCAATTTTCAGGAAACGTTCGAGTATAATTAGGTGACAGTTGGGGTACACTGCCTTTCCAATAAATTAGGGGCCTTTCAAAAGGTCAATTAGTGTCTCGTTTGAGAAAAATAGGGATGATAAAACATTGGAAAGAAGTTGTTTTGTCTTGCGACGCGCCTTGTCGGCTTCTGATTTCAATAATTCGGAATATTACTAATATGTCCTCCACGGTTTCACCCGCGTTCTCGTGCTATCTTATCTTTTCCCGGGATAAAAATAAAGCGTATGTTACTCAGGAATAATGTAGCTTTCTAATGGTGAAAGAATTTTTAATATCGGTCCATTCGTTTTTAAGTTTATTCCTTACATACAAAAATACAAATAATACAAATCAAAACTCATTTATTCAATTTAGGCCCTGGTAAGGTACTTAAGAACGTTACAATCGACTCTACCACTGGTTCGGAATACACTTAAACTGAGAAGACTCCGGCAAGAAACTCAGCATTTTATAATATTAAACTATAGATATAACAAAACTTTACATGGCATCTGACCAATATTAAAACCATCACAGTAACTACAGAGGCTTTGTCTTAAATTTAATATTCAAGTGATAATTGAAAAGATGCGCAATCGACTGGAATACCTCAGCCGACTGCAATATCATTCGATAGACGTTGTTGCCTAGAATTTAATACTAGACGGGATTCAAAGGCATGGATTTAATGGAAGCTTGACTCACGCAAAACTTGTCTTCTTAAATCGAGAAGCCTTTGTTAACTCTAAGAAACAAACGCTCTAAAATAATTCAAAATCTTAAGTCGTAAAGTTGTTTATACAAATAAAAAAACAATATTTTTGTTTTCAAGTAACTTTTTAGTGACGTCGTGAAAAGTTAGTTGGATGTGGCTTGCTTGTTATTTCTTATTTTTAGGGTTCCGTAAGGGTAAAAACGAAAACCCTATTACTAAGACTCTGCTGTCTGTCTGTCTGTCACCAGTCTGTATCTCATGAACCGAGATTGAGCTAGACAAATTAAACAACTCGCACTTGACCGGTTTTTTTCTTAGTGTGCTTAACTAATGCAAAAATACCACGGGGCTTGAAAAGTTTTAGTACAGGCCCAACACTGTAAGCATGACAAAATAATTTAGCATGATTAATGATCTTAGATTTTCAAAGTAAACAACCCCCTTATGAAGTTAGGACAGCGTGCAACATTTACTTAAAATACACGAAACAAATATATTTCTACGTGAACATACGCCTCGTTGCTTAATTTTTTGAATAAATAATATGACCACTTTGAGTGGGAACTGTAATAGTCTGAAATATTCAGGAATTCAGTGAATGAAGACGGAGTGTGTTCAGATTTGGCTACGATGGAATATTGACATTCAAAATTATTCCATACAAGCTTACCTCACCTCAAGAATTCTTAAAAATTTACATAATACTTTCTCGAGGTTAAAAATCTTATATTTTATTCCAGGATAAAAATTATGAGTACCTAGGTTGCAAACTTTTATACATACTTATTTGTAGATTGCAGGCAGAACTCCACTTCGATAGTGTGATGCAGAACTTTGCGATTTTGTGTCGATGTAGGATTATTGCGATAGGTACTTCATCTGCGAGGTTAATGGCTATCCTACTTCCTATCCTATCCTACTATATAATAATATTATTATGTGAAAGTTTGTATATTTGTAAGTTTGAAGGTTTCGATGTTTGTTGTTCAATCGCGCAAAAACGGCTGAATGGATTTTGATGAAACTTGGCACACTGGTAGATCATATCCTGGAATAGAACATAGGATACTTTACATGCCGGGAAAAGATAAGAGACCTCAGGAATGCGGGTGAAACCGCGAGGCGGAAAACTAGTATCATGTAATTTTTAAATTAATCAATCCAAATCTACTCAGATATTACGGTGTGATTGAATAACAAAACCCACTCAAACTTACTTAGTAATAAGATTAGTATAATTGATTTATCAGTACTGTGAGGACTTAAATGGCATTAGAAGAACACTTTTATGAAATATTTCTGCGAAAGTAACAATCCGAGTATGAAAGAACAATAAAATTCTCAATAACTTCAGTTGAAGGCTGAATTCCATGTTTGATTTTGTTTTCTTCAAATGTAAAAATATTTTTATATCGTTATAATATACTAGCTGTTCCCCACGGTTTCACCCGCTTCCCAAGGGATCTTACATTTTCTCAGAAAAAAAGTACCGTACGTCCTTTTCCAAGGTCCCATCTATCTTTGTTCCACCTATTCCAAAATTCATAAAAACTGGTACAGTGATCTGGTAACAGACAGAATGCCATAATATTTAGTATTAGTCCGTACAAATATTATCGTATTTATATTTTTATTGTTTGGTGGCAATCGTCCTTTGGAATATTTCTGCCAATGTCAAGTTATTAATATTCTTATTTTATGTTATAGAGTCACTTTATATCACATTCACAGAAAAATTTATCATCGTTCGTATAAGCCAGGTCAGGTTTCAGCGAAATTGTTGGCCGCTTCGCTAAAACTTTTCAAGGACTTTTGGGACAACCTGAAAAGTCACGATACACGCTTTGATTTCATTTCACTTCACTGGTGCAAAGATTGAACTTCATTGTACAAAACGCCACCGATATTTAATACACGATTTCATGAAAGTAAAACAAAAACGCAAGTTACCGCCAAAAAGTCATTTATAATATTAATTTTAATTTATTTTGGGTAGAACAATATGAACACGGCGTATGTCGCATTGCGTGTCCAATGTCTCACGGGACTGTTTCCCAGACCTGTTTCAACCTTAGATATGTAGGTACATAAAATAGTGTCGCACTATTTGATGAACGTGCGTGCATTCGTACCTATTTATATATACTCGTGCTCGCCAGCTGGAAGATTATGTAATTGTACATTTAGTGGCGGGAAAATGGTAACACTAAAGCTCGGCTTAAATATAAAAATAATAATATATAATGTTAATAATATAATAATATATAATTTTTGTATATTTGGTAGTGTGTAAAAAACCCAACTGATGCCAATTAAACCGTATAGTAGGTGACCCACTAACCTAATTCCCCCTATTACCTAGCTCAGCATTTAGCAGGTTGCGTCCGCCTCGCAGCCCGGGAGAACTCGCAACGTGTCTGGGAGCGACTTCTCACCTTCCCCTACAGCATTCTACACGTCCAAAAAAATCTGGCAAACAAAAAAACTTTAACCACCCAAATTAAAGACAACTGCAATATTTCGACCTACAATTTTGATTCTAAATTACCGACACAGCGATATACCTCTACAAGAGGTATATCAAATTTAGTAGAATCCAAGTTAAGCGAAGGTGACATTAAGGGAGCTGCCAGGATTCTTTTTAGCAACGATGTAGTGGCGCCGTGTTCTACGGATACTCTATCAGCTTTGGAGAGTAAACACCCCGCCCCCTCGGATGATCTTTCTTTTCCCGACCCTCCTGAACTAGATATTCATAGCCTCACTGTTTCAGGTCAACAATTGATCGCAGCTGTGTGCTCTTTCCGGAGCGGCTACGCGGGTGGCCTCGACGGCTTGAGTCCACAACATTTAAAAGATCTCACCTGCTCAAGCGCCGGGGATGCTGGTGAGCTGCTTTTGAAGGAGCTCACGACTCTGATCAATCTTATGCTCTCCGGCAGTGTGAACGATGCCGTCATCGACGTCTTGTACGGAGCAAATTTATGTGCTCTGCGCAAGAGGGATGGTGGTATTCGTCCCATTGCCGTGGGAACTACTTATCGTCGTATGGCAGCCAAGATTTGCTGTAAATTTTATAGTGAGGCCCTTTCGGAAAAATTTCAGCCCCTGCAGCTAGGCTATGGCTCAAAGGGGGGCTGTGAGGCTGCCGTACACGCCTTGTCGACCTACCTAAATCATGGAAAAGGAGAAATCATCCTGAAGGTTGACATAAAGAATGCCTTCAACTCCGTCAATAGGGACACCTTGCTGGCAGAAGCTAAAAAAGAAACACCCCAAATTTTTTGTTTTCTTTGGCAGTGTTATAGGCAACCATCAAAATTACTATATCAGGACAATCTTTTGTTATCAGCAGTAGGCTGTCAACAGGGTGACCCCCTCGGACCAGTGATTTTCAGCCTAGCTATCCATCCAATTATTCGCCAGTTAAATTCCAAGTTTAATGTTTGGTATCTCGATGATGGAACTTTGGGAGGCGATGTAGATACCGTATGACCTGCAATTTTTAATCAACGAATTCCACAATATTGGCCTTGACCTTTGTCCACGCCGCTACTACGTGCCAGCGGCGAAGACTGAGGTGCGGGGGGGGGGCATCGCGTCAGCAGCGCTCGCGGCGGCCGCGTCGGCCTGACTCACTCTCCCTACGTCGCACTAGCGAGCGCACGCGCACGGCTCCTTCCAACCATATTACCTATCTACCAAATACAGTCCACAAAATAATATAGATTTCAAAGGTTCAGGAGTTTTATTGTGACCACCAATCTACCACCCTGAACATATGGTCCTTCGAGGAAGAAGAGAGCCGTCTTATAAGCCGAACGCGCGAGGGATTTCGGTTGCCGAACCGCGACACGCCACGTGCCATATAACCTACATCTACGGTCTTCAAGTGACGTCTTAGCGGAGGAGGAGAAAACCGAGTGAGTCCGTTCCATTTCCTTCCTTCTAAACTAATCCATTTCCCCCAGAGTTTTGGAATGGTTCTTTTTCTGTGCCAACGCATCATCAATTCATCATCATCATTAGTTTGTTAATAACTTTCATAAGTAACCTTTTATCTTAAAATATTTATAAAGCATCTTTAAAATCAATCGCATAAAATCATCTATAAATTCCACGTTTATAGCAATTACTTGCCTACTCGCTTATCGCACCGGCCGCGGCCGCTGTCCATTGTTCTCGCACGGCCGCTCGGTCCGGGTCGCATTCCTGAGCATTTTTTTACTTACCTACTATCTGCCAGCTACTTAATTAGTTATTGTTAATTTTATTTTGCATATTCCGCATTCACTGCATAATGTCTGAAGAAGCAGAGCTAAAAAAGCTTAAAAAATCACGCGCCAGCCTAAGAGCTAAGCTTACTCAATTCACAAGCTACCTTAATATCGCAAAAACCTATGATTCATTGAGCTTGCAGCACAAAATTGAGCTTCAAATGCGCCTTAATGCTATGGAAGATATATATTCGGACTTTGATAAATTACAGATGGACATCGAAAGTTTGACTGAAGACGATTCCAAGGAATTTGCGGAACGTGAGCAGTTCGAGAGCAGTTATTATGCGAATACTGCAATCGCGCGTAGTCTGCTGGAGCTTCCGTCGAGCAGTGGGCCCGAGGACGGCATTGCTCCGGGTGCGGGCACAACGGCGAATAGGGATTTTTTTCGTCTGCCTAAAATTAACCCGCCTACTTTCGATGGCGACTATCATCACTGGCTGGAATTTCGAGATACGTATATTTCTCTTATTCATGAAAATCAAAGAATTAACGAAATCAGTAAATTTCATTATTTGCGCGCCTGTTTAAAGGGTAGTGCGTCTTTAGTAATACAAAGTCTTGATTTCACTGTTAGTAATTACCAAGTGGCTTGGCAATTGTTGACTGAGAGGTATGATAATCAAAAAATTCTAATTAACAATCATGTTTCAGCTTTATTTAACGTAGATTCCGTTCAAAAGGATTCATCAAAATCCATACGTAATTTAATAGACGTTACTAATAAGAACTTACGAGCTCTCAACAGCTTAGGGCAGCCCACTGATCACTGGGACTTATTAGTAATATATATTGTGGCTAAAAAACTTGATTACTATAATAATCGCCTGTGGGAAGAGGAAAAGAATAAATTATCTGATCAACCATCCTTAAAACAATTCCTTACCTTTTTAACGAATAAAGCTGAATTGTTAGAAACATTACACAATAATAAACAAATAAACAAATCCTCTCACACAGATACACACACACAACATAAAACAAAATCATTAGCTACTTATACAGAAGACACAAATGACAGTAAAATACCTACGTGTCCTATGTGTACACAAAAACATCATCTTTTTAGTTGTGACGCATTTAGAGCCTTAGACGTTGATACACGAATAAAAAAGGTTTCAGACTTTACTCATATTTGTAAAAATTGTTTACGCACAGGACATCAACACAAATATTGCAGACTTACACATTGCAAATATTGCAATTCTAAACACAACACCCTCTTACATAAAAACACAGAAACATTACACACAAACAATAATACCACTTCATTATCAGCACACATTCATATACCTTTACATCCCATTAATTCATCTTCATCTCATCAAGTTTATGTCATGCTTTCCACAGCAATGGTGAAGGTGGCGGATAAGAATGGCCAGTTACGCCCAGCTCAAGCCTTGCTGGACAACGGCAGCACGTCTAACTTCGTGACCAATAACCTCTGCGAGAAACTAGGTCTGGCAAGACATAACGCGAGCTCCACAGTCATCGGCATCAATAATCAGGTTTCATCTAGTACTAAATCTTGCACATTATCTCTTCTATCTTACAACGGCAGCTATAAGGCGAGCATCAAGTGCTTTATATTGCCTCACATCACAACATCATTACCATCAACACTCATCAATAAACAACACATACCTATACCAACCGGAATTGAACTAGCCGACCCATCCTTTAATGTTCAAGCAGCCATAGACATCCTAGTTGGTGCTGAAATATTTTGGAATATTTTAGGCGCCAACTGCATTAATTTAGGAAAACATCAACCTATGTTACGCGAATCAAAGCTGGGATGGATAGTCTCGGGTAGCATACTTCAACATTCCACTTCAAAAACCCACAAGAACTCTCATTCTCATTGTCATCTTACTCAAACATTAGAATCACAAGTAGATCGGTTCTGGGAGTTAGATTCTGTCCCTACTAGTCATTGTGTGTCAAAAGAAGAACAAGAATGTGAGTCTCTCTTCTCCCAAACCACGAGACGTGACGTGGACGGAAAGTTTATAGTGACTTTGCCCCTAAAAGAATCGCCTGAAACTCTCGGTAGTTCATACACATTAGCAAAACAAAGATTTCTGTCACTAGAACGTAAATTACAATGTAATAAGCAGATGAGAATCGATTATCATCAATTCATACATGAGTACATACACCTAGGACACATGACACAAAACATACCAACATCTAAAGTACACACACCACATAAACATTCATCAACATCAAACATTCAATCATCTAACACTACATCAATAACATCCAGTACAGACAAATGCAATACATCTACATCTAACATGAACACTACATACAATTACTTACCTCATCACGGCGTGGTTCGCGAATCCAGTACAACAACCAAGCTTCGAGTTGTATTCGATGCATCAGCAACCACGTCCTCTGGTAAATCCTTCAACGATATCCAAAAAATAGGTCCTACAGTACAGGATGATCTTATTTCAATCCTGTTACGCTTCAGACAACATAAATACGTCGTTACCAGTGACATAGAGAAAATGTATAGGGCCATACATATTGAACCATCACAAAGGTCACTGCAACAAATAATTTTTAGATTTGATGCTTCAGAACCACTGCATACCTACACTTTGAACACAGTTACTTACGGCACTGCATCTGCTCCTTACTTAGCCACTCGATGTTTAATCGCTCTCGCTGACCAATGTAAGAACCCTGTAGCTCGTTTAGCTATAGCGCATGACTTTTACGTCGACGATTTTTTGAGTGGGGGGGGGGGTTGTATTAAATCAGTAACAGATCTTTGCCGTGATGTTATTAGCGTATTAGACTCAGCTAAGTTCAACTTACGTAAATGGCAATCTAACAGTCCTGAGATATTACAAAGTATTTCCCAAATAAAAGGAGACCCTGATAAAACATTAAATCTAAGCAATTCCACGCCATGTAAAACACTTGGTCTTTATTGGAATTCAAGCTCAGATCATTTATTTTTCGACTCAAAATCAACTTCTAAAGTCACCAAACGAAGTATTTTATCAGCAATCAGCCAGGTGTTTGATCCTATCGGACTAGTAGGTCCTTGTGTTGTAGAAGCCAAACTTATCTTACAAAAGTTATGGAAACTCGGCTGCGAGTGGGATGACGAGGTTCCAGATGATCTAAAAACGACCTACTTGAGTCTTATACAATCACTTCCAACGCTTAACAATATACACATTCCCCGCTGGGTTTTTAACAGTGACACATCAATAACAGAAATACACACATTTACAGACGCATCAGAACGCGCATACGGAGCATGTTGTTACATTAAGACAGTTCCACATGACAACATTATTCGTGTTCGCCTTATAGCTTCTAAAAATAAAATTGCACCCATTAAGTCAAGTACCATACCCCGTCTTGAGCTATGCGGGGCCTTACTAGGCACAAGAATTTTTAAAAAGGTTTGAAATCCCTAACTATACAATTTGATAAAGTTTACTTTTGGACAGACTCCACTATCGTACTTGGGTGGCTATCTACACCTCCCAATCGTCTTAAGTCATTTGTCCGTAATAGAGTTCATGAAATACAAGAACATGCTATGCATGATAGTCAGTCGTGGAGTTACGTGTCGTCTAAGGAGAACCCAGCTGACCTGGTTTCTCGCGGGGTGAGGGCTGACACACTCAGCGTGTCCAGTCTGTGGTGGACTGGTCCTTCTTTTTTGCATGCTATACATTCACAATTTCCAATCATACCGAACACACGCACCTCACTTCCTGAAATGACATTCTTTACAGACATGACTGACAATCCAATTTTAACATTAATTAATAAAATTTCTGACTTTTCTAAATTAGTACGAATCACAGCATACATACTAAGATTTGTACACAATATTAAAAATAAAAATTGTGGCAATAAATACCCTAACATTCTGCTTCCTGAACTATTATCAGCAAAAAACCTACTTATACGTGTTGCACAACAAAATATGTTCCCAGAAGAGTATCATATCCTCAAATCTGGTCAATCTTTATCTTCAAAGAATAGACTTCTATCTCTGTCCCCTTTTATTGACTCAGACGATATAATTCGTGTCGGAGGTCGACTTAGTAATTCATTTTACACATACGATGTTAAACATCCAATCTTACTATGCTGTAAACACATCCTTACAAAACGTATATTTGAAAAACAACATTACACTTCACTACATGCCAGTCCTCTTTTATTACTTTCACAAATACGACAACAATACTGGCCACTTGGTGGTAGGAACCTAGCAAGACGCGTGGTGGGTTCATGCATTCGCTGTGTTAGACAAAGGGCTAAGACCACACAGCCTATTATGAATGACCTACCTCGCGACAGACTACACCTCGAATATCCATTCTTAAACACTGGCGTAGACTATGCTGGGCCGGTGATGATTGTCGATCGAAAGGGACGTGGGAGCAGACTAATAAAATCTTATATTTGTGTTTTTATCTGCTTCGCAGTGAAAGCCTTGCACCTGGAGCTGGTCTCAGATCTCACAAAGGAATGTTTCCTTAGTGCTCTTGATCGCTTCATTGCTCGACGAGGGAAGCCACAGAACATATACTGTGACAACGGGACGTCTTTCGTAGGAGCTTTTAATCACATGATTAACAATTGTAGTAATGATATACAAAACCAAGGTATAAAGTTTAAATTTATCCCTGTATATTCCCCACACTTCGGTGGCCTATGGGAAGCCGCAGTAAAATCCGTAAAATTTCACTTAATCAGAATCTTAGGTCAATCTCACTTGAACTTCGAAGAGATGATGACTTGTTTGGCGCAGATAGAGTCTATTTTAAATTCTAGACCCCTCACTCCGATGTCATCAGATCCATCAGACTTGACCTTCCTATCCCCTGCTCACTTCCTTATTGGTCAGTCACTCACTTCGGTACCATACCCCGACATCACAGAAGCCAACATTACGCGTCTACAACGCTTCCAACGCATCGAGAAATTGAAGCAACATTTTTGGCAAAGATACGCTAACGAATACGTCTCTCTTTTGCAACAGCGATACAAATGGAGGTCTTCTTCAGGCCAGCTGCAGGTCGGCATCATGGTGATCATCAAGGACAAGACATCGCCGCCTATGATGTGGCTCTGGGATGAATAGTTCGTCTCATCCCAGGCAACGATGGCATCTCAAGAGTGGCAGACATCCAAACCAGCAAAGGCATTCTTCGAAGAGCATATAACAATATATGCCCACTTCCCATTATCTCTTCGAATGTTAAAGAAGATGACTCTTCAAAGCCCGGGAAGATGTCCACGCCGCTACTACGTGCCAGCGGCGAAGACTGAGGTGCGGGGGGGGGGGGGGCATCGCGTCAGCAGCGCTCGCGGCGGCCGCGTCGGCCTGACTCACTCTCCCTACGTCGCACTAGCGAGCGCACGCGCACGGCTCCTTCCAACCATATTACCTATCTACCAAATACAGTCCACAAAATAATATAGATTTCAAAGGTTCAGGAGTTTTATTGTGACCACCAATCTACCACCCTGAACAACCTTAATTTTTCAAAATGTGAACTTTATTTATCTGACACGACCGACAACCAAACGACACTCGCAAAATTTAATAGTATTTCCCCCCAATTAAAAATGATTGAAAAAAGTTCTCTTCGCCTCTTAAGGTCTCCAATCTTAGAGAACTCTTTCCCCGATTTTATCGAGGAAAATATTCAAAATTTTAGTGATATTTCGGAAAGATTGCTAAAAATTAACATGCATTCGGCTATCACCATAATCAGGTACTGCTGTTTTGGCCCTAACTTTAACTACATATTGCGTGCATCTCATCTTTGGTCACATTCACACCTATTAGAAAAAATTGATAAAATTATCCGCCATACTTTAACATCCATTTTAAATGTGGCCTTGGACGACCGAGCTTGGACAGAAGCTACCCTCCCTATCCGTATGGGAGGTCTCGGCGTCCGCAAAATTGCAAGTATAAGTTTACCGGCTTTTATATCCTCGGTCCATGGGACTGAAAAGTTAACCAGGAAAATCCTAGCTTCCACACTGGTTGACTTTGAGGTACCGTGCTTCACTGAGGCTATAAGCGCTTGGAAAGCCACTTGTCCGAATATTGACCTACCCGCCAACCCATCTTCCCAGAGGCAGTGGGACGAACCGTTCAGCAAAGGTATACAAAAGAATCTTATCGACATGTCACCGTGTAATGCTGAGCGAGCGCGCCTACTGGCTGTGGGTGAGTGGGAGTCGGGTTTATGGCTTCTAGCACTACCGTCATAGTTCCTATGTTGGACGACACTACTTTCCGCCTCGCTGCTTGTCTGCGTCTGGGAGCACCCTGCTGTTCTCCTCATCGCTGTCACTGCGGGGAAGCTGTCAACAGCCTCGGGCACCACGGCTTGTCATGCAGTCGGAGTGCGGGCCGTATAGCGAGACATGCGAATTTAAATGACATTATCCGTCGTGCTCTTGTTGCCGTCGGCGTTCCAGCCATATTAGAGCCAAATGGGTTGGCACGCGAAGATGGCAAGAGACATGACGGAATGTCATTGTGGGACGCAACGTGTGTCAACACTCTTGCGCCATCCCATCTTCCTAGCACAGCGTGTCTTGCCGGCGGTGCCGCTGCATCTGCTGAGAGCCTCAAGCGGCGAAAATATAATAGCCTTATAGGTAATTATATTTTCGAGCCGTTTGGGGTTGAAACTCTAGGGTCGTGGGGCCCGAGTGCTCATTTCCTATTTAAGGATATTTCCAAAAGATTGGTTGACGCTTCCCGTGACCAAAAGGCTGGCTTTTACTTTGGCCAAAGATTAAGCATTGCCATTCAACGTGGCAATGCTGCCAGTCTTTTGGGAACGTTACCAGTCGACGGCGATGCGGAGGAATTCTTCGACGCACTTTTATAGTTTATTTTAGGTAGTTTTTAGATTAGATTAATTTTAATTGTATTATGTTAATAGTGTAGATTATTAGTATTAGTAAAGTTTTATATTCCCCCTTAAGTTTATTGTACTACTTACCGGACACCCTGTATATAAAAATGAATCCCTATTTCCCTTGATAACGCCATTACTTGAGAACGAGTTTATGATTACTTTTTAAGATTTCTAATATTTTGGTCGCTCGATGTTGGTCGGCAATGAACTCTGAAACTAATGAACCGATCTTGATGAAACTTGGCTCTCAATTAGATTATATCCTGAAATAAGAGATAGGGTATTTTTTATCCAGGGTAAAATAAGATCCTATGGAATCACGGGTAAAACCGTGGAGACAGCTAGTAATTTATAAAAATAGACACATTTTGCTATATCTAAAGCACTAGTCTATAAGCTTCAATATCTACTCATCATTAATCCGAGATATTTGTATCCGAACCCAATATACTAGATAGCCCTTAGTATCAAGACTCCGAAACCTTTTAATATTTAGGTTACGATATCTATTTCCAATTTAGACGTATAATAATAATACCTCTATACAAGAGGTAGACCTGTTAAGATAAGGTACGAAATATCCTCGTATTATAGCATTTTATAGGCAAAACGTGATAGGCGGCCACGCGCCTCCGATACCATAAACTTGAAACAAACAATATATGTAATGCATATTACAGAACTTTCACATGATTGTTTCAAAAATTATTGATGTCATTGAAAATTCTGTGGTAATACAAGACGTAGAGTTTTAATATGCTTGGCTATTTGTTCTGTATCTATCTATATATATAAAATTCTCGAGTCACAGTTTTAGTTACCGTACTCCTCTGAAAGGGCTTGACCGATTTTGATGAAACTTTATATTTACATTCAGTAGGTCTGAGAATAGGTTGTTATCTATTTTTTACTAGCTCTCCCCCGTGGATTCACCCACGTTCCCGTGGGATCCACGTTCCCGAGGGATCCACGTTCCCGTGGGATCTAGCGGTACCAAAAATAGATAACAACCTACTCTCAGACTTACTAAATATTATACTTGCTTCAAGCCGTTTCGGAGGAGTATGGTAACAAAGGACCGATTTGGATGAAATTTAGTTTGTATTTCAATGGGTTCTTCGATGATTTGAAAACAAAATTGGACCCGGTAGGTGGCGCTGGAATCGGGTTCTAAGTTTTGTTTTAATTTCAGAGCAGGACAACGTCTGCCGGGTCCGCTAGTATAAGTATAAAAGGCAATCGTTACTGACTGACTGGTCTATAAACTCACAGGTCAAAACACTGAATGAATTGCGCTGAAATTCGACACGCAGATAGTTATTCACCGCTAAAAAAGGATTTTCCAAAATTCACCCCTTAAGGGGTTATAATATTAGTATAAAAATATTAGCTTTCAGCACTCTTTCTCTACATAAACTTTAAGTGTACCAAATTTCATACTCCTCCGTCACCGCGTATTTTTTTTTAAATACCCCTTTATAACCCCAAAGTTTTTTCTTCACGTATTAAAATAATGATTAGTAAAGAATTCCCACATAGAAAACTGGAGGTTGCCTTAAAACATTTCTATCCCGCACCTTATTCAATGCTTGCCTAAGACTTTTTATCAACGCAAAAATGTATCTAAATTCAGCTGAATGTTTATGTAATCTCAATTCATCACTATTTCCTTACCTTTGTGATGTCAATTTTTAGTAGATACCCTTCGTCAAACAATAAAACCCGCCTGCTGTCTATACATTAAACATGAAAAGGTCACCGGTTACCTTACTTGACAGGCGTATTTATACTTTATTTATTCTAGACACACAGTTTTTCACACCATATTTAGGAAAATAATAAGTCGCAAATTTGTCAAAAAACTTTGAGTTCTATCTAACCTTACCACTTTTCGATGTAGACACTTTTTGATTGACATATTTAATGTGATACTGATATATCAGCGAAAATTCCAAACTATTCAGCCTACGAACGTGTACGCACGGTTTCAATTTTCAACTGAGTTTTCGGAAATTCATTTGATCTGTCTGCGAATCTGATGTTATGGTTGGAAATAAAGACTAACGTGTTACTAGATTTTTGAAAATCACCCCTAAGAAGTACCTAAAAAGAGGTAAGTTTTAATCTTTTGTATACCTTTTAAGGATTCTTCATATTAACGAGTAAAGAGAGTTCACTTTGTTGGTAAAGATTGAGGTTTGTTTGTATTATGTACGATAAGATAGCATTTTCCCGAATTCATCCCTTAAAGAGGGAACTCAGTTGAAACCGCTGGACAAAAAGATAGTTGTCAAATAAATTAAAATATTATTTTTTATTCGTATAACACAAACATGTAACATTATCATAATTCTTTATTACGCGAATACACTAAAATATGCGTGTCAAGTGTGCATTTACCCAAAACACCATGAAGTTAAGGTGGCATCGTTCCAAACAGCATTTAATAAGCAATACGACGAGAAGGGTGTTCCGTAAAAGTTTTAGTATTGCGAAAATAAAATTTTGTTTAATGTTGTCGCGGGGCACCAGCGCAAAATGGCCCATTTGATCCCCAAATAATGGGCTTCAGAGCAACAGACGTTACATCATTGCGGTATAAAGATGTTGAATGCTGGAATTAAGAAGGATTTTTCGGAGGCGATACTTGAAATTACACACTTTTAATACGTGCGTTTCAAAAATCCATGATCTTTATCATTTAAGTAGGACTTCACCAAAATTCTTCCCACTCAGATTCCGACTCGTCCCCAGTCATCGGAGGCCCGAGCTGCACCCAGTATTCCGATCAAAAAATTGACAAATCACTTAGATGCGAAGTCCCCACTTTTTGTGTCCCCCCGACGTCGCCCTGAGCCGAGGTTCGTGCCCCACCTGGGGCGCCCTAGCGGCCAATCGACTTTTAACTCTACCCGGTTGATAGCTCTCTAAGCGCTCGCTGAACAGTCCGTGTAAGGGTGTCGTGGCTACTCTGCTAACAACTTCTTTGGCTTAAAAAAAATAATTTTCTAACTAGGCTCGTTATGGTCATTGCAGATCATGATTGTATTAGTGTAAATTCGTGTTTCATGAGAAATTATTCACAAAATCATAAAGACGTCCTCAATTTTGACTTCTACTTCGTACTAAACTAAAAATTGTATGAAATGAAATAAATGTTGATTCCTCCAAATATAACTTCATAGACTAGAATAGACACTTATGAATTGTCAGACTTTAACACAACTCGGAATGTTGCTTATAATGATAATGTTTTGAAATTTGAGCTTATTCCTATTTCTTAACCTAATATAAAAATTTCGGAGTCTAATAGGTACAGGTGTGCGGAAACAACAGAAGTAAACAAATATAAGTAAATCAAATTATATTAAAATTAATATTATGAATGCCATATCCATTACCAAACTGGTCCTCGTCCGCAGCTTCGCTCCCAGTCACGTCCCGAAGATGCTATTTCGCAAGAGTTTATTGCATGAAATACGTATCTAGAACGTACATATTTGAAAATTTTCCTGTTTTAACACCCACCATTTGCAATGAGAACCGACTGTCTGTTAATATCCTTACTATAGCCCATAAAAAAACACCTAAAAGCTTACTTTGTTGCTAATGTTCAGGGGTTATTTTCAGCTTTGCCACTTCTCTTGATTACTTTTGGATGTTATGTCAAAACGATTATTTTAAATCGATTTGATAATCGATTGTAATTTTCATGGACGATTTATCCAATTTTCAGGTTGAATTGAAAAGAATGAGGCTAAGGTTTTTTATTTGAGCATTATTTTTCAAAGTTATAATTGTCTAGAAAAAGTAAATGCTCTCATAATAGAAATGAATGTATCTGAGGAACTTTGGAGCCCAAGAGCCATTGTATTTTTACACAGCTTCTGTATTTTTAAGTACGATACTTCAGTTTCTATAATGATTTAACTTTTATTTCATATTTTTTGAGATAGTGAACTAGATAGAGTTAAAAACACATATTTTTTTGTCTAGCTGGAAACGTTTGCCAAATATTATAATATAGATTAGATGATAGCTTTTTTTTTTTATGTCGCAAGTGACAACGAGGCAGGCGGGTCACCTGATGGTAAGTGACAACCGTCGCCTATAGACATTGGCAATACCAGGGTATTGCTAATGTGTTGTACACCTTATTACAATGCCTTAAAGGCGAACTGGCTCTCAAGTGCAATTGCCGGAACACACCAACAGGTGCTTGGCGACAGATTTTCAACTTGAGGGTGGTAGCCAGCCAGTCGAGTACTACAAAGTACCCTACCACCGTGCTGTGGTTTCCTCACGATGTTTTCCTTCACCGAAAGCTCAAGCTCATTGTAAGGATTCGAATCCACGACTTTCGCCGCGGTATCCGACGTCACTTACCACTGAGCTATCATCGCCGTGGCTGTGCCACAGTTGCCACCCACAAGATGAAAAATTGTCGCCAAGAACTACCTGTTTATTCTTACCACCATTGGCCGTAACTTATGGTGCGGTTGTGGTCAAGCACTGTAAAAGACCGGTCAAGTGGGAGTCGGACTCGCGCACCGCGGGTTCCGTACAAATCTGTAGATAATTATGTAAATACATAGTTTGTTCATCACGGTACCTAATCGAGTCCCGAAGATTTTTTCTTGACAAATGGACAGACGGAACAAGTGATCCTATCGTTTTTTTCCTTTTGAGGTACGGCACCCTAAAAATAATCACACTTTGAACATAGACTGCTAACATTAAAAAAAAAATTGAAGTTAATTTACTATTCCGATATGTACTGTGACATGTCTAACCTCCTTTTACAATTTATTTGGCAAACCCATGTGTCAGCATTTTACAACTTTACTATCATCTGGACTTCGCATTCGATATGCTTGATTGATTACTGCGATTAGCGCCCGGCTGACCGCCAGATCCGTTGTCATGGCAACCAGCCGTCTTTTTCACATAACAACCATTATAACTAGACCCATGTCTTTACAGCTCTAATTATAGAATCTGATCACCTCTGCAGTTCATTTACGTTTGGGTGTTGCGAATGTATTGACAAAATTATGTAAACAGTTCGAACACACTTTAAGCTAACAGTGTAAGGTTTATATTTCTTTGATGTTAGAGAGTTTGATTGGTTTTAAGGGGGTTCTACACGTGTGTTGATTGGCTCGGTTGACAGTTAGGAAGATGAACGATCGGCGTCATTTGTCATTCATGTCCCCTCCGATCGTTGACGAGCTCTTGTGCACTCGCCCTATTAAATGCATAATGTTAAATTACGTTTTATTTGTTGATTGATGATTTTTAATTATACTTTGAAAGTTAAAGTTGTTTGGTAGCATACCAGACTTCATACAGATGTCTTAATCACATCAAAAACATAATGGAATTAATTTAACAGTCGTTTTAGTTACCTTAAGATTCTTATAGTTCATTTAATTATTTATACTGAGAACTGGCTAAGTATAGGTTAAAAACTGGCTAATTGGCCAACTTTACCTGTGTCAGGTCGCAGGTGTCAATGGATGCACTTCACGTAGTGCAATTAAGACTTGACCCAAGTGTGATATTGCAATATTACGTGATTTATATGTGCGTTAGTGTGCAATATTTGGGTAAGGAGTCACTAAATAAGAGAGATTCGTACGCACTCCCGAATTTCACCAATGTAGAAACGACAGAAAAAAGTCGGACATTTTCCATGTTCTTATTTCAGTTCATTACTTAATTACATGTCCGGTACACGAGCGGCAATGCTGGGTCCATTATCCACTCCCTAGTCTCAAAAGTATATTTAGAATGTTTTTTATATTTAAATTAGTTCGATTGTTTGGCTGAAAAAACGGAGTACATAGACTTAATCCTTTTTAGATTTCCAGTGAAAAAAATTGAAATTAGCTTTGAGTTCATTGTACTGATCAGGTTCATGAATAAAATCAAAAGGTTTTAATAATTTCAATCGCGTTTGCGGGAATAATATTTTTATACCAAATAGTTTACTCGCTAACTTTAAAAAAAACAGGATTGCCGATTCAAGTTAAACGAATGTTCCAGAGCCAAGCTTAGTACCTATAGTACTTAAATTAAATTTTCAAGACGAATGAAACAGCCGATTCAAATAATCCATCACACTAAATTGGCTCTTGAATTTACTATGGATATTTGTTGCCAGTTTTAAAATAAATAAAGCCCCTCAACTAACACCGACCGAGCTCCATCCGATCGGAAAACAGAGAGTTGAGAGTATCATTACAAATGTAATCGCATCAATCACAAAGCAATACAATGGCCAGTTTCCTCTGCGGATTACTGTCCCCTAACGCCTGAGATAACTTTGCGAGCAATCTCTCATCTTGCCTTTGAAAAAATGGGGAAAACGATACTTTGACAGTTTTCTCAACTGTATTTCTCTTTTTTGTAATAGGCTAAGACATTTTTTTCTTCAGATAACAACTAGCTACTGGATTGTTGTTTCACTCGCGTTCTTGAGGATACTTTTTATCCAGAATATTTTCTATCTGTATGTCAAATTTCATACTAATCCATTCAGCCGTCACGGAGCTGAGAAACAAATAAACATAAAAATCGCTTTTATTGATATTAGTAGCATATTCTGAAATGAAATGAAGTGTTTATTCATCCAAATAGGCCTTCATAGGCACTTATGAACAATCAGACTAATGCACGGTTCGGAAGGTTGCTTTTGCTGAGAAGGACGGGCAAGAATTAAGCAACTAATGTAGGTAGGTCTATTAGTTTTTGAGTCCGTTTTTCAGAATTTGTCGGTCTAAATGAATTAGGAAGTAGGATAGGCTTGTATTTAGTATTTTTTTATTTATCCAAGAAAATAGATCCTACTCACTAATAAGTTCAACAAATCGCATTTCCTTCAAAATAAATAAAACGCCCCTTTATAATTTTTATATTAAAATACCCCAGCTATCAGAATTAAGCCAATTCCCGCCTTTTATTATCCTAACTTGACTGACAAAATAATCTGGTATCGAACAATACATTCGTGCTATTTTTGTTTCCATCAGCCGTTGGGTGACTGATCACCCGCGGGTATTAAGGTCTGAGTATTAACTCACTATCTAAGCAAAGACTCTTTGTAAACATTGTACTTATTATCGAACAGGCGGCGGTGGCATCGGCCCGTGAAATTATGCCGTCGGCTCTATTGTGCTGCACCCTTATTATTAGCGGGTCCAAGTAACAGAATGTAGCGGGTATCTTGGTATCTTTATACCGTGTTTGGTATTTCATTTTTATATTTATTTTTTCTGGATAAGCTTGTGTTTGACTACAATCTCACTATAGTAAGTGATGATATGGCCGAAGGTGGTAAGCACACAAAGCCTAGATAGGAACTGGCTCTCAAATGCAACTGTCGGAACACACCGATAGGGTGGAAGACACCGAATTTGAGGGTGGTAGCCAGCCAGTCGGGTACTACAAAGTACCCTACCCTACCACCGCGCAAAAATAGTTTTATATGTGAAGATTTGTAAATGGCATACATTTCTATAACAATGTTATCTATACTTCTTGTAAAGCTGTAAATCTTCCAATAAATAAAAATATCAAACACAAATGAGACCATAAAACTATAACAAATAGGTCATGTTAGCACTTTGACTTCACAAAAAGAAACATACTTAGATATAGTATTATTTTTCGTAAGTATGAAAAAAATACAGTAAATTGATACAATGTAGTGTAATGATCCTAAAATAGAATTTGGTCCATTTATTCATTCATTCATGTCAGCCAGAAGACGTCCAATGTTGGACAAAGGGGGAGGCCCCAGAGATCTCCACGATTTGGTTAATTTAAATTAAATGTCTAAGCTTTTAATTCTGAAACTACAAATTCCGTCAGCATAGCTAATTAATTAATGTCGACTAAAGCAAATACAATACACTAGCTTTCTGTTCCGCAGTTTTAAATACGATTTCTTGTTTTACCGCCTCAAAGATTAAATTTAAAAAAACATTATTTTTGCCTACGCTACAATCTAATATTTGCCATAAACTTAATACCAAAAAGACAAAAAAGCTAAATAAAATGTGTGGAAAGTATTACTAAGTGTACGCTTACTTGTATATTTAAATAATTCTTGTAATAAATTAGTCGATTCACTGATAAATCGTTCGCTTACGCTAGTAACTTACAACCCTGAGTTATTACTACGGGGAATTACGGGACCATGGGGAGTTTGGTGTTATACCTGGTGCTTAGTTACGTCATGGGGGTGTCGGGAATGAGTTTTAACACTGGTATTTTTGACGCTGGACGCAAATTTACATTATTTACGGTTGGAACGAATATTTCATTAAAATGTTTAGTAAATTGCATCTGAAAGGCCGAGGTTACACTTACAAAAGTCAGTTTTAGGGTTCAGGATCTCCATGCAAAATAGACTGATAAAATCTAAACGTGGCCAGTAATGCGGTGGCCGAAGGATAACCTCAAAATCTAGAATGAAACTGGCTCTCAAGTGACATCGGAATACAGTGGTAGGCAAATGGCAACAGGTTTTCAACTTGATGTCAGTTAGGCGAGACAAAGAATCTTATTACTACTAAAAATCTCATTAGCGTTAGATTTTAACATACGCGCTATAATATAAATGTTTCACAATATCGGTAACATTATGCACCCCAAAATCAAACATACGGGATTTAAACACCCCATAGTGCACCCCAACGCATATCGTGCATCGGATCACGAGCCCTCTTACAATGAGCAATCAATGGCTAAATTAAACAACTGCCTTCACATACATTGATTTAGTTAAATGGGTACTGGATGTGGCATGAAATTGCATATTAGAAAAATACGGCTTTTATTACTCATTAAATTAAACAGGTAAATATTCACTTACCATCCCTGTCTGCCTGTTTGTCAAGAAGCTTACTTAAGTGAATTAGATTTAAATTAAATGTCATTAACGCAATATTTGTTGAGGCAAAAACTTGAAAATCTATTGTCGATGGTTCTTAAACGATTTTGACAGGAAATTTCATTTCATCGATAGATTTTTGATTGTTTGTTAGCATTGAATAGGCTCTGAACCGATTTAAAAATGTTTTTCACCATTAGAAAGCTACATTATTCCTGATGAACATGGGCTATATTTTGTCCCGGGAAAAGATAAGATCCCACGGAACGCGGGAACAGCTATGATCTATAAAATATGGATATTTATTAACAATAAAATTTTATACGTAACATATCCAGCGCCTCTATACACATGAATTCTACACCCTTGTTTACTTAGCGTGAAGATGCCTCGCTGAGTGATCGGCTTATTTCGGCGTATATAATTAAGCGCACAAAGGAAATGTATACGTTTTAATGCCTAAAGCATTGTTTGAAGTAAATAAACTTGTTAGTAACTCTAATATAACACTTGAAGATGCACTTAGTTGTTCCAAGGATAGTCCACCACCGGTTCACAAGTTCCAGGACAGTAAGTACCTCTCATGTGTTCTAAAAAAAAATGCTTTGCTACTCAGGTTTTTTTTCTCCGGGTCTTCTTCATCATGTCAGCCGAAAGACGTCTACTGCTGGACATAGGCCTCCCCCAAAGTTTTCCACATCGACCGATCCTGAGCTGCTCGCAACCAGCGGTTACCCGCAACTATCACTAGGTCGTCGGTGCACCTTGTAGGGGGCCTGCCCACGCTGCGTCTTCCGGTGCGTGGTGGCCACTCCAGAACCTTTCCGCCCCATCGGTAATCGGTTCTTTGAGCTACGTGCCCGGCCCACTGCCACTTCAGCCTACTAATCCGTAGGGCTATTTCTTTGACCTTTGTTCATCTACGAATCATTTCTTATTTGGTGTCGTAGCAAAACGCCGAGCATAGCCCTTTCCATCGCTCTCTGAGTGACCTTGAGCCTTCTTATGAGGCCCATAGTTTAATATAGGTAGACTCAATTGTAACGTTCATAATCAGTTTGTGATTGAATGCAACTGTGTGAACTGATCGGTAGTTGGGCGACATATTTTCAGCTGAAGTGTGGTCAGCCAGACGGGTTCTACAACCTACCACAGTGCTACAGTTTACTCATGATGTTTTCCTTCAACAAAAGCCCAAGCTCATTGTAGGATCTGAACCCACGACATTCGTCGTCACTAATACTGAGCTATCATCGCTTTTTATTAAAACATTCGTTTTTTATTAGTGTAACGGAGAATAAAGTGTTTACGGTTTAACATTTTTGGTAGTATTATGAAGCGGATAATGTATTGAAAATATAAATAATATTCAACTAACAGGATAGACAACCTCAAAAGTTATATATAATAAAATCATACTACAATTTTCAGTCTGAAAATTGCACGGTTCATCTTTTGAACAAGGAATACCATAAAGTGCTGCATATAAGACATCTTATTGTTAGAAATTGCTTGAATATTTCAGTGATGTTCTTTACAATGTAAAATACCACAAAGTAACTGTCCAAACGATAAAATAACAAAGTGAAGTATCATAGTGTATATTTTCGCCATGTCAAGATGTTCGAATGTAAGTTACTTTGACTTTACGATGTTCTTATATGGTGCAGTCGTAAAGTGAATCCTCAAAGGAAACTAACAAACTTATGTATTGGTATTGCCATAAAAAGTTTGGAGCTAGGAAATTGGGTGATATTGGTTGGCTTTGTGGTGATGTTAATGAATAAAAGGTGATGATAGCTGTGCTAGTGACGTCAGATACCGCGGCGAAGGTCGTGGGTTCGAATCCTACAATTAGTTTGAGCTTTCGGTGAAGGAAAACATCATGAGGAAAACATAGCACGGTGGTAGGGTACTTTGTAGAACCCGATTTGTGGCTGGCTACCACCGTCAAGTTGAAAATCTGTCACCAAGCACCTATCGGTGTGTTCCTACAGCTGCACTTGGGAGCCAGTTCCCATCTAGGCTTTTTGTGCTTACCACTTTTGGCCACATCATTACTTACCATGGTGAGATTGTGGTCAAACACAAGCTTGATCAGAATAAAAAAAAAAAATTTTTTACGTTTTTACAAAGATCACGAGATCTGATGTATATAGGTTTAATAAAGTTTATAGCCCGTTGGGGTAGGTTCTGAAGTACATGTCATAGTGAAAAGATCTTAGCTCAATTTAAAATCTATTATTTTCTTCGTAATGTCACTTTTACTTTTTTCTTTAAAATAATTATGTGTATTTTCGAAGATATTTCTTTTTATTTGAATTAGGTCTCAAGTTACTATAAGTTAACTAAGTTGATTTTTGGTGAGATATATCCAGAAGATAAATTCAGCTACTAAGGGGTTACTAAGTAACAAATATCCACGGAAACTTTTGTACATAAAATAATTAGAATAACCATAATCAATAAACAAATGAGTGCAGCCAATACTTCATTTATAATAAGAATAATATAGTATAATTATTCAAATTGGACTATAGTTCAAACTATTAGTAGTTACATCAAATAACAATATCTACGTTACGTCGAAGTTAGACTTACAAACACGGTTCTTTCCTTGATCTCATACGATATAAAATGGCATTAAATCCCTTGACTCCTTAGTCCGTGCAAATTATTTTTTTATATTCTGGATAAGCTTGTGTTTGACCACAATCTCACTATGGTAAGTGATTATGTAGCCAAAATTGGTAAGCATACAAAGCCTAGATAGGAACTGGCTCTCAAGACAAGATTTTCAACTTGATGCTGGTAGCTAGCCAGTCGGGTACTACAAAGTACTTTACCACCGTGCTATGGTTTCCTCACGATGTTTTCCTTCACCGAAAGCTCAAGCTCATTGTAGGATTTGAACCCACGACTTTCGCCGCGGTATCAGACGTCACTACCTCTGAGCTATTTATACAAAGCCTAGATAGGAACTGGCTCTCAAGACAAGATTTTCAACTTGATGCTGGTAGCTAGCCAGTCGGGTACTACAAAGTACTTTACCACCGTGCTATGGTTTCCTCACGATGTTTTCCTTCACCGAAAGCTCAAGCTCATTGTAGGATTTGAACCCACGACTTTCGCCGCGGTATCAGACGTCACTACCTCTGAGCTATTTATACAAAGCCTAGATAGGAACTGGCTCTCAAGACAAGATTTTCAACTTGATGCTGGTAGCTAGCCAGTCGGGTACTACAAAGTACTTTACCACCGTGCTATGGTTTCCTCACGATGTTTTCCTTCACCGAAAGCTCAAGCTCATTGTAGGATTTGAACCCACGACTTTCGCCGCGGTATCAGACGTCACTACCTCTGAGCTATTTATACAAAGCCTAGATAGGAACTGGCTCTCAAGACAAGATTTTCAACTTGATGCTGGTAGCTAGCCAGTCGGGTACTACAAAGTACTTTACCACCGTGCTATGGTTTCCTCACGATGTTTTCCTTCACCGAAAGCTCAAGCTCATTGTAGGATTTGAACCCACGACTTTCGCCGCGGTATCAGACCACACTACCTCTGAGCTATTTATACAAAGCCTAGATAGGAACTGGCTCTCAAGACAAGATTTTCAACTTGATGCTGGTAGCTAGCCAGTCGGGTACTACAAAGTACTTTACCACCGTGCTATGGTTTCCTCACGATGTTTTCCTTCACCGAAAGCTCAAGCTCATTGTAAGATTCGAACCCACGACTTTCGCCGCGGTATCAGACGTCACTACCTCTGAGCAATTTATTTAACTTATAAAAATAACATCTAATACTAGCGGTCCTCTCCGTTTTCACCCACGGGATCGCGGGTGAAACCGCGGGGGTTAGCTAGTTGTATATAAAACAAGGATATATGATGACATAATTTGCTTTGAAGAAGACAATGTATCAGTATCTATTGTTATTATAAGTAGTCTAATGTTACGTAATGTATTAAAAGAAAACACGTAGGTGGACTGTCGATTAGAAAAATAATGAATCTATTCATAGTTTATAAATAACATCCACTGTCTATCAAACTGATATGCGAAGTTTTATATTACCAACTATAGTCCGTTTCATATGGATTGGCAATAAAGGTCATTGACTGTCCTTTACCATGTTCCGAAACCTCTACCATGATAATCAAGCGATTGCAGTTTTGCGACAAGTTTGTATAGCGAGCGATAGGTTTAGGTGAACATGGTAAAGGACAGTCAATGGCCTATATTGCCAATCCATATGGAACGGAATATAGCTATCCCTCGCGTTTTCACTCGCGGTTTCGAGCGATGATAGATACTTAAAAAAAAAACCGGCCAAGTGCGAGTCGGACTCGCGCACCGAGGGTTCCGTAATAGAGCCTCAAGGATTTTTTTCAATTACGTTTTCGATTACCTCATTTGAGGTTGTTGCCAATTAAGCTAGACCTCTAAATTGTATCAGCGCCGATACAACTCAGAGGTCTATCTTAATTGGTAGTAACTATAATATGTATTTAATTTTCAACTTTTTTTATTTTAGTAGTTACAAGTTTTTTTTTTTTTTATGTCACTAGTGACAACGAGGCAGGCGGGTCATCTGATTGTAAGTGACTACCGTCGCCTATAGACATTAGCAATACCAGGTGGAATGCCAACGTGTTGTACACCTTATTACAATGCCTTAAGGGCAAGGGCAACTGGCTCTCAAGTGCAAGTGCCGGAACACACCAACAGGTGTTTGGCGACAGATTTTCAACTTGAGGGTGGTAGCCAGCCAGTCGAGTACCACATAGTACCCTACCACCGTGCAAAGTTTTCGTGAAAATCTAAATTTGCCAATATCTTTTTATGGTGTTGTCTCAGGACCTTCCAGGAGCTCCCTGTAGAGGTTTTCCCTATAGACTACAGCATGGGGTTCTTCAAAAGAGGAGTAAGAAGGTTTATGCAAGGTCGGCAACGCGCTCGTGACGCCACTGGTGTTGCAAGCGTCCATAGGCTACGGTAACCACTTACCATCAGGTGGGCCGTAAGCTTGTTTGCCACCTAGTGGTATAAAAAAAAAAAATATAACCTCCAAATTAAAAGGTAGGTTATGATCTGTCGCGCCGCTATTAATCTAAGATAGGTTATACTGTTTTTTTTTATTGGAAAGACCCATTTCTATTATTTCCCATTTTGACCAAACGGCACGGCAACAAATTTATCACGTTTCACGCATCTATCCAGTAAATTCCAGCAGTGAATTATTATCCTGTAATGCAGGCTAAATGTTCGCGCTTGTTCTTTATGCCGTTGACTCACGCACCAGTTATAGAGTAAAATGTTTTTTTGGTAGACGTTACACAAGGTAGCGTCAATAAATACCTAATACAGTAAATCCACGTGCTTGCAATATTTTTGGTTAGTTTTTGAAATATGTTTGCTATTGCTAGATTTTGTGGAGAAATGTTTTTTAGATATACCTACCTACTTATTGGAGAAATGTGGCATATCTTTGCTTGAATTTGTATCTTCAATTTAGCTATATTATCCATGTACCATATAATTTAATATTGCCATTCATTAATTACATTGAAATATGTATATTTAGACTTTTTGGCGGGAACTTGTGAATTGACGTTGCGTTTTCGTTTATTTTCATTAAATTCGTGTATTTTGAGTTTTACTGAATAATATCGGTGGTTTTTCATCCAATAAAGATCAATTAAAGTGCACAAGTGAAATTAAATTAAAGTGTATTGTGACTTTTCAGATTGTCCTAAAAAGTCCGTGAAAACTTTTATTGGACAGCCGCCAATTTCACTAAAGCCTGACCAGACTTGTACGGACGAAGACTAGACTTTACAGTGCGTGAATGTGATAATATAACGTGACTATAACAAAAGAAGAATATTTAAATTAGAGAAAGCCAAAAATCTTTTAAAAAATGTATATTTATTTAATACCAATTTAAGTAATAAAGTACCAGCAGGGTGACAGATAGTGGAACCTCTTTTGAAGAAATTATAAAATTTTCATTCAAATCAAAATCAAATCAAACCTAAAAATTTATATCGATTAAGATGATTTTTTATTAGGATTACGATTAGGACGATAAGAGATTTATTCGATTAGGTTTCACAATTTTCAGAATTTTTCCAATCGGATGTCCCTCCCAGAAGCATTACCAAAATAGGCATTAATACAACAAAACTTATGCTTATATCTCCTACTGGTGCATCTACGCCATTATTACGTAAGTATACACATGCGAATGCCATAATAAAATGAATTTATATGGCCCGATGATCGTCGAACGTTTCTGGTCGACTTGTGAAATGCCTAAAAATAACATTGTTTTCGGGTTTCATACATTATCTATGTTATGAAACTATATCGCTAATAAAAATCGGGATATGGGAAAGCGAACGTTTTGAAACCTTATCGTTATCGAGGAGGCGTTTCGCTTGTATTTATTTGAATTTATAACAGGTTCGTTTGCTACAGTCGAATACTTTGTCACCCTCACACCCACAGAATATTTAATAGTAGGTACTATGAATATTCGGGTTCTATATTATTATCTCTCTTGTACTGTCACTAGTTAGAACGTGGTATCTGACACGTAAGTTAAATACTACCGTTTATTATATTAAGACTAGTATTAACCACGACCTAAATTAAATCTATTCTTAAGTGAATAAATATGGAAAAATAACATTAAATCCAAATAAGAACTCCTATATTGGTGTCGATTTAAAATATATTTAATTGAATACCTAAACCATAATCTAAATGTTTAATTATCTATGATGCTACCGGTATTGCCACATTGCCGCTCAAAGACCAAGACAAATGAAATAAAGTTACCGCTCCAGTACACTGTATTAAAATTTGATCTTAAAACAATATTGTTATTAAAAAATACCGTTACGCAAACTCCCCTTAAAAATATTTGCGAAACAACAAATTAATAACGTTTCAACGATCATGAAAAGCAACTCGTATAAAAATAACACAATTAATCCAGTGGAATTCAGTTATTATTGTAAGTTTAAAATGGGACGGTAATATTGGAGTTTCAAAGGAATCTCTTCTTCCGAGCGAATAACTTTTGTGTGTCGGGACGGGTCTAAGGCATAGGTGGTAGCTTGTATAGTTCACTTTTAATAGAAATAATTAAAAGTGCTTAGCAAATTATCGGGAGGGGAGTTTTTCTGCCAATGCTTGGCCATCCAATGAAGGAATGTTCACAATCAAAAATTTTATTGGTAATTTTGTGAATATTATATTGCATATTACATAGTAGTGAAATAAAAGCATACTACAAGGATGACATACAGTACCTAATTGAAATCAGTATTGACTCTAAAGAAACAATTTTATATATCAAAATAAGGAACTGAAAACTTGCACTCTAGTTGAAAATTTTATTATTATATGAAAAAATACCACGTCTGAACGGGATGAAGAAAATTATAATAAGTTATGTAAAAATCTACCTCGATTCGGTTTTGAAGATTAGTAACGTTAGTTCTCTTGGTAGTTTTTGAGATTGGTTCTTTAAGCTTATTTTAAAAATCTTTGAATTATTTCAAATTGAAATTCACTTCATATAAGTATTTTTTATTACTTAGATGAGTAGTATTTCTTTAGATATCTTACTTTTACTACAATAATTGTGAAAGTTTGTTTGGATGTGAGGATGTTTGCGACTCTTTCACGCAAAAACTACTATGCGGATTTTGATGAAACTAATCAAACAAGTAGATCATATCCTGGAATAAAATTTAAGATATTTTAAAGCCTGGGAAATGATATGATCTTATGGGAATGCGGGTGAAGCCATGGGGACAGTAAAATTTTACTATAAATACTAATTTCTTTCGATGGCATGAGATTGATTACAGTAGGTATTGGAAATACGACATCTCGTTTCCATATTTTTTTTTTATTACCGCAAACAGTTTTTTTTAAATTAATTTATAAAATATTTTTATGAATTGACATAAATGTTACAAGATTCATATCTTACAGAAATTGCAATAAACACGAGTAAACTCATTAAATGAAGAAGATATTTTTTGTGAGAGATGAATAAAAGAGTATCTTTTTAAATATTTATATCACTAAATATTTTGATATAAATTTTAATTAGTACAACAGTTTTATTTAAAAATTTAATTACAATATTTTTGGTATATACAATTAAATTATAAACTAAGACTAACTAATATATTACAGATAATCTAATTACACAAATAAAAATAAAAAACTTAAAATTTTACTACACTAAATAGGCCAACTGGTCCAGATCGCTGTCAGGTGGTAGCGTGCCCAGAACACTGGCAGCATTGCCTCTTTGGATGGCAATGCTAATACGTTGGGCAAAGTATTCGCCAGCCCTCCGGTCACGTGACGCTTCGATGAGGCGTTTCGCGATGAGACGATATACGCGGTGAGCAGCTGGTCCCCACGGCCCCATTGTCTCAACCCCAAACGGCTCAAATATGTAGCAACTATCAAGATTGCTATATTTGCGCCGTTTGAGATTCTCAGCGCAAGCAGCGGCGCCGCCTGCCTTAACTGCGGTCTCTGGAAGATGAGACGGTGCCAAAGTGTCGACACAGGTAGCGTCCCACACTAAAGGCCGACCCATCTTCCAAGGAATCAAAGTCATACCGTCGGGTCGCTTGCCGTTAAAAATTAAAATGAGATATAGTTTTTCCCCACCTTCATAATGTAAAACTGTCACCATGGACATATCGCTCTATGTCGGCAGTTGCATTTGGAACACATTGGAAATACCCCTGGGATTGCCAACCATCAGGTGACCCGCCTGTCTGCGTGTCAAACTTCTGACATAAAACATACCGCTACCAGTTTATAACTTGTACAAAGATATATTACAAGGGTTTGTAACAATGCATCCCTACTTTGCACGTGAGTAAACTCATGACATCGATCAAAATGATTTATTTATATCAAATGATCGTAAAGTTTTTGTATCCATTGTGCTCATACCGGTATTTAAAATGAATCGTCTTTCTTACACTCACAAAAAAAAATTGAAGAAATATTTTGAAATTAAAATGGTTTGGAATAAAATTATCATAATAAAATTCGGTTGTCGCTTCAATGGAACTTATACTTAGGAATGCATGTACATATAATGCTAAGCACTAGTCAGACATACCGCTATATAAGCTTGTGTTTGACCACAATCTCACCATGGTAAGTGATGATCTGGCCGAAAGTGGTAAGCACAAAAAGCCTAGATGAGAACGGGCTCACAAGTGCAGCTCTCGAAACACACCGTAGTAGCCAGCCAGTCGGGTGATACAAAGTATCCTACAACCGTGCTATGGTTTCCTCACTGTTTTACTTCACCGAAAGCTCAAGCTCATTGTAGGATTCGAACCCACGACCTTCGTCGCGGTATCCGACGTCACTACCACTGAGATATCATCGCCTTAAAATTTATAATTACTTATTATGAAATAATATGTATGTTATGATTTCTTGTATTAAAAAAAAAACAAATATACGGTCGTATTGAGAAATACCTCCTTTTTTGAAGTCGTTTAAAAAAGAGAAGTACTTACATCATATAAATAAAGGAAGTGAACACAATGCAGGCGGCCGGCCTTATTGCTTAAGTGATCTCTTCCAGATGACCTTTGGATACTGTTATCCAAACTGTTTACTGATTACTGTTTTCCTGTGAAATATTATTTTTTAAATTAATATCTTTAATGATTATATTCTTCTTCTTTCTCTTGTCCTTATCCCACACTAGGTGGGGTCGGCACAACATGATAATTATATATTTTTTAAATGATTCTATTATAAAAGAAATATTTATCATCATCATGATCAGTTTAAGAAATCTAAATTATATTTCGGTATTATGAAACCTAATTTGGCGATGGCGATGATAGCTCAATGGTAAGTGACGTCGAATACCGCGACGAAGGTCGTGGGTTCGAATCCTACAATGAGCTTGAGCTTTCGGTGAAGGAAACCATAGCACGGTGGTAGGGTACTTTGTAGTACCCGACTGGCTGGCTACCACCCTCAAGTTGAAAATCTGTCGCCAAGCACCTATCGGTGTGTTCCGACAGCTGCACTTGAGAGCCAGTTCCCATCTAGGCTTTGTGTGCTTACCACCTTCGGCCACATCATCACTTACCATGGTGAGATTGTGGTCAAACACAAGCTTATCCAGAATAAAAAAAAAATTAATAATCTCTTTCAATGTCTACATTGATTCTCATGTTATGTGTTAAAAAACTAATAATAAAGATTAATCTGGCAGATTACATTTCCGCGATACAATTGTGTTTGCTTTTGACTACAGTTCTATTGGGTAGGGTATTCTTTAAACCAAGTTGAACCCATTATTTACACGAGCCTGATTGTTGAGATTTGGATATCGAAGTTGTATTTGAACTACCTATAAATGATGTATT